>JABBOT010000001.1:34996971-36458933 GCA_016165875.1 Acanthopleura granulata | reverse complement strand
AATGGTACAATGGGTGAAACTGGGGACCCCCCAGGTGCGCAGATTATTATAGGTAGGCAGGATATATGTATCCCCAATTCATGACGGTAAGTAGCCGTCTAAAGTAAAAGTATGAAGGGCAAGAAGCCGGAAGTAAAGATTTGCAGGTGAACACGTGCTGGGGTGGATTTTACAATCCTATGTCTCGGGGAATGATGCTTCGAGTCCGGTGGCCCTTCTACTTACAAACCGAGCCTTTATCATTATGAGCACGGGTCACTTATACAAACCGTTGAAACTAAAGTTATTCTCGTGCTCTTTTCTCAGGAATTACGTTATCTCGGTTATAGCGCCATAAGTTGACGCCATTTTCGAGAAGCGTTAAGAGAAAGAGTTACCATAGTGTTGTGAATGTACAGGAATAGCAATAGCATTGGAATATACTATCGCCATGACAGTTACTACACCCTTTTCCACACATTTCTAAACGACCATACGAGTGGATCGGATAAATCGAAACAAAATAGTTGGGAGTAGACAGAGACGTACATTTTAAGATACAGATGCGCTTTGTAAATTGGGCCCCTGATAAGGAAACCCTGAAGGAATAATGTGATCATCCCGAATGGAAGAGTTTTCCAAATAAGACTAGAATTGCATTTCATAAATTCCTGGAATAATGTATACTTTATATGCTATATATATAAGACACGGGTTTTAATGCTGCTGTTTCAGGGAATTGGAAGACCATGCAGCTAACAAGCAGCTTATTTAATTGCTTCTTACATGGTGTGAAGCGGGTTTACCACATGCTTATCTTCCCACAAGGAGAGTTCTACATTCAGTACTTACACCGAAGGGGGTTTAGTACAAGCTTAAGTTTCCATCGGGACAGCTTCGAAAGTGATTCCACCGAAGTGGGTTTAGTACAAGCTTACGTTACCGTCGGGACAGTTTCGAAAGTGATTACACCGAAGGGGGTTTAGTACAAGCTTACGTTACCGTCGGGACAGTTTCGAAAGTGATTACACCGAAGGGGGTTTAGTACAAGCTTACGTTACCGTCGGGACAGTTTCGAAAGTGATTACACCGAAGGGGGTTTAGTACAAGCATACGTTAACGTCGGGACAGCTTCGAAAGTGATTACACCGAAGCGGGTTTACCACATGATTTGGTTTCCATAAGATGTGCTTCTGAAAAGTGCCAACTCCAAAACCGGTTGAATACTTGCTTATCTTTCCATAAGGATACCTTCTAAAATGCTTAGTACGTGGTAAGGTCTGACAGCAGCCTCGGGATGGTCATGTGTTTCTTCCCACCATAATGCTGACCGCCGTCGTATAAGTGAAGTATTCTTGAGTACAGCTTAAAACACCGATCAAATAAATAAACAAGTAAATCTAAAATGCTTACATGAAGTGGTTTTAACACATGATTTTGTTTTCCATAAGGTGTACTTCTTAAAAGTTCTTAATCCGACGTGGGTTTAATACATGCCTATGTTTTAATGAGAACAGCGGCTAAAATGCCTACATTGAGCCGGTTTTAACACATGATTTTGTTTCCACAAGGTATGATTCTTAAAAGTGCTTACTCCGAAGAGTGTTTACCACATGCTTAACTTCCGTAAGGTGTGCTTTAAAGTGCTCACACCTAAGCAGGTGTATTATTTGTTTAGTCTGTAACTTCGTCATAAGCCTATAAATCCATTTATTTCCATCCATTCCACAAACATCCAGCTGGTGAAATTCCAGGACATGCATTTCCGGTTGCCCTGTGTTATTCTGATGCCTGGTAGGATCTGGCATTTTTTTTAAAATTTTATCATCTATAAAACTGCGGCCAAAATCCACCGTATACAGTAATGCTTACTTCCTTCTTCCAAAGGGCTTCCTGGTCGAGTGGTTAGCCTGCTAGCGAAGCGCTACATTTCAAGAGGCTTTCACCAATGAATTCGCTGTGAGCTGTGTTCAGCGATAACACTGGTTTCCTTTCCGGTCGTCGATGTAAAGATCTCCCAGCAACCTCCGGATGGTCTTGGATTTACTCCGGTCTCTGTCCGGTTTCCTCCCACCATAATGCTGGCCGCCGTCGTATGAGTGAAATATTCTTGGATACGGCGTAAAATACCAATTAAACAAATAAAATAATATGCATGCATCCAGCTCGGCTCATTCAATGTATGTATTTTGCTTCTATCAAAGATACAATGCGATGATCAATGTGTTTCCACCCAGGTGTTGCAAACATGTTAGTGGGTGTACAACACGTGGAAGTTCAGTTAAAAAATATATGATTATTGATTTTTTGGGATAAACATATGTCATATAAACGAGATTAATAACGCCCTGCCACGAGTAAACCTATTCTCTAACGGAATCACAGGATCACCAATTGTAAAGTGTTTTAACAGGAAATAAGAGATCAGTTCCTCGCATTTTATTTTTCTGTGAACGACATGCGTTTTGTCCGAGCTGTGTTTCTGGAACACTCGTGGGATAGGAAGAACAAATGTCTGTGAGCCGTCCCAGCTAAAACGGCGGAAATATGCATTAACGTTATGTGCTGTCATCGGCAACGACCATGACGACGCCAGGGTATGCCATTACGCAGACTGACCAAGTCCTTTTTGCAATTGATGCTATGCTGGTGTCCCCGCGTGCACCTATGGGATTTGGACAGGATATGGTTAAAAGAAAAAAAACAAGAGGGAAATGAGGTGCGTAGATCTACAGTTAGCCTAGCTGGGTTTGTTCGAAGGAGCATATAGTTCTCGACACATTGACTTCCCCTCTAATACAGAACGCCATCCCTGCGTCGGTGTCATACCTTTGGTGACCATCAGGAAATTTATTCCATTGAGCCTGAGGTAAAAGAAAGATCCTGGGACTAACGAAAAAGAAGTGCTGCGCGGGTCGTTGATGATTTTCCGTCAGAGAGCAAGGCAAACAGCTGCAGAATACTCTCTAAGCGTCCGAACTTGAGATTTTTCCTCACCAAAGAAGTAAGTTGATTTTAATGTCGTTATGTTCTGGCTTGTGAAAACAAGGATTAAATTATGCCTGATATATAGATTAGGATTTTAATCATTCATTTTCAAACTAATTTCTTCTTTGGAAGTTGATTCTCTTGAATGTACGACACAAAAAGTCGGCATATTTGACCGTCCCGGAAGAGTCAATGCATAGTTTCAAGCAGAGTTCCTCTTACACAGCGATTTATATCTCGAGAAATCTTCTATAATTTCACCAACCCCCAGTGGTTTGCCAAACTGTCAAAAACCGATGTGTTATTGAAGAGCAGCACCGTCAAAAATTATACCTTGTTTCACATGTGTTAATTGATAACAACACAGCATTTTGAGTAATTCTAGAATAGGGAGGTCTAATAAACTGCATTTAACATCACTGTAATATTTTTTTACCTAATTCTGCGTAAGCCATCTTGCTAGCTAGGGGGTGTAAGTTGTTACTTCTTGAGCAATTGCACGAACAGTTACAATAAAACATTTTGCATGCATGAATCCATTCTCCCTTTTCCTTACTTTGGACACTTTCCTTGTCTTTTGGTGGTTTGTGTGGAGCGTTGTATAGAAAAATGATCTGGCTAGTGTTGACCCAGAACCTCTGTTTTGATTGACGACTGGCATACGAATGTCTGTACCGACGCCTTGACTGGACCTTGGATTTGTAGATTCCTCCTTTCTCGTGAACAGTAAGGCCTTGGTGACAATGACCAGTCTACGATGTCCATGCCATTTGCCCCTACTTTGGAGACCACTTGTCTTCCGGTTACCAACAGCGCTTATACAGTGTCCAGATATTTGTGCTTCACACTTGACAAAGCTCATCAGAAACTTGGCAAAGGTTATTGGTTTACTCCCATGTACTCCTCGACCTATAAAATCGACCGCCATAATATTTAACTAAAACTTCATGAGCATGATGTTGAAAAACGTTCAGATAAACGAATAAATAAATAAATCGTTTAGTTAAACGAATTACTTTTCTCTGTTCCATAACTCGAGTTCAGTAATGGTGAGTACTATTTATGCGACTCCTCCGCGCACGTATTTGTGAGATACAAGCAGCAAAAACATGTTGTACGATCTTTCTAAATCGTGCAGAACTGGTCAGAAGTGGTAAGTTTGTTACCGCCAATTGCAATTTTGGTGCAAAGTCGAGCATTCTTGCGTTCTCCTTAATTACAGATATTCCCGAAAAACAGTCATATCTGTTCGCCATCACTGAAGATGGTTGACTGTTATTCTTGGCAGGAATGCCTCCCACCTTCTTATTTTATGTACTTTCTTAGTCTTTTGACGGGTTGTGTTGTACGTTGTATTGGATATTAATCTTGCGATTAATGAACCAAAACGTCTATTTTGGTCGACATATAATATACCAATACCAATCGACGATATAGATGTATATAATGTTATGATTGGACAAACCATATGGACAAATCTAGTTAGATTTTTGCTTTGCATAAAGCATATGGGTTTAGGCCCCAATGTATATTTTCCCACGCGATGGTTATCATCAGACTGCAACAGATTTCGTCCTTATCTTGTGTTAAAGATTTCTTTTCGGGGTGTTTGTGAGCCTTCAAAAGACCAATATCGTTATGTTACTTTGGTGCCATTTCGTATATCCTATGTACCGCAGAGGTTGGACCCGCCCCTCGCGATAGGTCTACCATCACACTGCTAATAATATAGAAGACAATAATGAACAAAGTGTAAAACTAAACAGCTGGAAAATGGTCACACCTATCTGATAAAACCCGGCCTTTAGTTAGTTTACCGAGAGGCGATGACAATCTCACCATAACTAAAACTCGACATTTTTTTTCTATTCGAAGTGAATTCATCCTTTGAAATTCTTTGCTATGGTTATATGTGTATTTTTTCATTCACCTGTTGAGTACGATGTGATCGTACCTCTCCCAAAATGGAATTTCCAAAAAAATGTTTAAATGTATCTTTCATTGATTTCAGACAGAAGACTCTATCAACCAAACATGAATACAACATCGGAAGATCAATATGAATGGAGCACAACACCGGAAGACCAGTACGAGTGGATAAGCCTGCCCAAATTTCCTGATTACGTCAGCATCGCCCTGTTTGTTACAGCCGTCGTTATCATCAGCACTGGAATTGTGGGTAATCTGGGTGTTCTCCTGGTTGTTGTTAGGATTCCGGACATGCGCACACCGATGTACCTGTGCCTATCCAGCCTGAGTGCCTCTGATACCCTCGTTCTGTTGATCCTTCCCATAATTCCTTTGTCCCGGCTTCTCCAAAACATGGAAACAAACCTAGGTGTTGTGATATGTAAGTATATTTGATATTCTAAAAGGCTAACGAACAAACACTTTGTTGTGGCGAGAAACAAAGGTCTGCTTTGATTACCAGGAATCTATGTATATGACATTATATCATTAAATTCTTATCATGCTTAATCAAAGTGGTGTGATTTCTTTTAAACCTATCGTGATGGAACATACATAAGTAATTCCGAAGAAATTCATTTTGATGCTCTCAGTATTTCGACTTTAATTAAGCAATTTATTTCGCTAAGTAATTCAGTGGATCAAATAGATTGACGTATCATATAGTTGTGATTTCTTCAGTAGCGGGATGTGGCACAGTGGTATAGTGCTCGGCTTCTGTCTGCTAGTACACCATGCAGCTGGGTGTGGGGTCTATCCCAGCCTGTGGACAGGTAATCTCATCGTTTGTGCAGCCCTGGTTATAATTATATGATCAGTCGGAAACGCTGGTGGGGCGGTTTGCGCAGTCGTGTTGCTGTTTATCATCGCGTACATTTGTTTTCTGCGAAAATAGCGCCCCACAGGGAAAAGCTTGATCGTCAGTGACTTACCCAAGGTCGGTAGTTTACCCATGGCACGCCTGTGTCCTCCATTAAACCTTCTCACGGGGATGACGATTGTGCGATAAGTCACATACATAATGACGTTATCTAAAAACCTATTTATTGTCTGCATTGTGTGCAATGAGATCCAACAACAAAATGCACCTTACTTGTCCCTATCTAGGCATGGGACCATGGCATAAATTTCTGTTTTGTCAGTTGATGAGATGTATTTCCAGTATTTATTACACTGGGCTGACTGGGGTATTGGGGCTCCGACTGGTGGAACGGTTTAGACTCCCGCTGTCCACAACATCAACCCTTGCTGAATGACACTTCATGTCCGAACTAAGATTCCAGTCTAGCTGGACGTCAGCAGGCTTGTAAGGTATTTGCTGACACAAAGCGGTTTCCTCCATATACATTGGCCTCATCGCCACTGTCCACAAAACCCAGCCTCCGATAGCACGCCTGGGGCTCGTTGTCAGCAGATCTTTCAGGTACAGATCAGAAGAGTCCGTGCTTTTACTACACTCAATTAGGTATTGTCGCTTTGGTTGTAAAAAAACCCGTAATAGGAGACACACATCTGTGTGGGGTGCACATATTATTTTACACGATGATATTGGGGTCATTATTTTACAGTGAAAAATCTGGCAGCTTGTTTCCAGGCCTTTCCCCCCGTAATTTTACGAAAATGTTATAACATTTTCCAGGATGACGTCAGGTGGTTTCCTCCATGCTCGCACCTGATTGATCGCCGCCGTTAACAAAATTCAGCTTCCAATAGTACATCAGTGGCATGATGTTAGGATGTTTGTCAGTACATGCGAGAAGAGGTGGTTTCGTCTTCGCGCGCACTTGATCGCCCCTGTCCACAAAATCCATCTTCCGATGGTACGCTCGAGGCTCGTTGTCAGCGTATTTGCCAGGAACACGACGACGTGACACGGTTTCCTCTACACACTCACCTGCTTGCCGCTGTCAACAAAATCTAACTTCAGATTGTACACCTATGGCTTGATGTCAGCATATTTGTCGGTTACATACAACAAGAAGTGACTTCCTTCACAGACGCACCCGCTTGGTCGCCGCCGTCAACGGAATCCATCCGGCTTCCGAGGGCAGGCGCGTGGTTTATAGTGTCGGGAGGTTTGTTTGATGCATGGTGACTTCATGCGGTTTCCTTTCACACCCATGAATTGGACTGAAATGAAATTAGTGATGCAAGTGACTGTTAAGACCTCATAATCTTGGAGATATGGAATTAATGTGGCACTCTTGTATATTATCATTTGATAAGCAATAATCAAACGTAAATAGAAAAACGAATAACTGTTGCACCGGTGCGTGAAATAAATCGAGCAGTTGAAAACTTTTCCGTTCATGTCGTACTTCCAGTGGTGATCACTCCGTGCGGGGCTTTTTTTTCAGAATTTAAACATGTACCTGTCGAAAGGCTGTGGTTTACTCCTGCGCAATCTCCCATAAATTTGACGTCCGTTGTCAGTTAGATGAATGAATAAATTAGTACATAATGTATCCAATGATATAGTTTACTATACTTACCGTATCCACTGATATACTTTACTAATACTTTGGAGGGGGTTCTCTGCAGCAGGAGAATTAGCGTGCCAGCGCGGCGCTATGACCCCGTGCTTCCCATCAATGCGGTCGCTGTGAGTTCAATTCCCGCTTATGCTGGTTTCTTCTCCGGCAGTACGTGCGAAGGTCCGCCAGCAACCTGCGGATGGTGGCGGAATTCCCCCGCGCTCTGCCCGGTTTCCTCCGGCGGTAATGCTGGTCGCCGTCGTATAAGTTAAGTATTCTTGAGTGCAGCGTAAAACATCAACCAAATAAATAAATAAATAAGTAAATAAATAATAGTTATGGGTTAAGTAGTACGACCTAAGTCGGATTAAATGAATATCTTTACACCGCAAAGGTTAAAATTAGGAAATTCAAAGATCGAAAGCCATTGAAACCAGCGAAGGAACAGCACTGGGATAATTGCCAAATGATCACCTGCTCATTGAAAATCGGCCTCTCCTTATTTACTTGAGTTAGTGTTTTCATTCGAACTGTTCTTGTAAATGCTTTAATAGTAGCTACTTCTACTTCTCCTGACAAATTAAAAAACATTACATTTTGAAAAATTTGTCAAAATTTAAACCTCTGACATCATAAACTACCAATTACATTAAGAATCGGCCTGTGTGTATAAATGTCAACTGATACAAAAGTAGCATTATTGGTGGACTGAGTATCCCCGAAGCTTTGTGCCTTTGCCCTATTTTTATTTTACTGTTTGTTGCACACCATTGTAAGTAATTCTACGCTAGTGACGTCTGATACATTTGCAACTAACCACACAGCATTTTTTTAACGAATTCTGCATCAGGCTATGGTGGTATACAAACATGTAAGTTTCTACCATTTATGTATTTACAGGAACAAGTGGAATAAAATCTTATTTGAGGTAAGTTGACAAGAGGCCGGAATTCTTTGGTAACGTGTGACCATTTATATATATTTGCAGGTTTCATGATGAGTGTGTTTGACAGAAGTTCCGTGACCTGCTCAGTTCTGATCGTCCTGTTCATCAGTGTAGAGCGGCTGATCGTCGTGTACTGGCCACTGAAGGCAGGTCAGCTCATCACCACCAGGAGAACGGCCATCTGGCTCACGGCCATCTGGATCTTCTCCTACGCCGCCAACGCCGGCTTTATCACCATGACGGAATACCACCAGAAGGTTGTCAATGGCACACATCTAGAAGATTGCTCGTTGTTCTCTCTCCAGCCCTGGCACGACCCATATTTCACGGCGATGATCTGCACGTCGTTCTTTCTTCCGCTCATCGCCGTCGTCGTCCTCAACGGCTTAATCATTAAACGCATCGCACTGGACCCACCCTCGGATCCTTCCGTCGGGGATGGCACTGCCGGAGCCCGCCGAGCCAGACGCCAAGCGGTTCTCATGATCTTAGTCGTCGTCGTCCTCTTCATCGTTTGCATCGCTCCTTTCCAGCTTTTGATCTTGACCGAGATTTACGGTTCCGATGTTCTCGTCACCCTGACGGAGATGCAGCACCTCTCGATGGTATGGTGCAGCCGATTCATGACCTACATCAATTGCGCGGCCAACCCTATCATCTACAACATTGTCTCCGCCAAGTTCCGCGCCGCCATGTTGAAATCCCTGACGTGTGCCAAGACGAAGAACACCAATGCTTTGAGAATTGAAACCGTGTCTCGGTCAACCATCTTGACCACTTGACTATTACAGCACGTTTTATTACAACCCCTAAATGTGACTGGTACAATCTTGTGCATGAACATGTGGGTCTCCGTGGGACTAATATTGCATACAGCATATAAATCAGTTTAACCTAACAGTGAAACACCGTTTCCTATGTGGAAATAAACGCTTACAATAATTTGGTTCTATGATGACTAGATATCATATGTCTGACACTGAGTATTGCCGACTCCGTTACTGGAAACCATCAGAAGACTATGTGTGCGCTTAGCAAATATAGGTGCTCCTCTGTCAGTGTCAGTCAATGACACTTTATTCTTTCAAGGAAAAGGCAGCAAATTAATAATACGCGGTATTAAAAGAAAGTCCAAGCCTTTTGCTTATTAATGATATAAAATTCCAATTTTTCTGTCATGTCTGTTGCTAGCAAAACACGTTACACTTATGCGTTGTAATTAAAACACGCCTTCCATTTCGAAGCAGCCATTGTTAGAGACTGTGTCACCATTAGTCAATCAAAAACGCTTTTTTCATAGCGTCCTTCAAAAGTCGATGACGCATAGGACGCATTATAACCTTTTTTCCTCAATGCGAATAAATGTTAATATCACAGTGGATTTTTAGCGATTTCTAACTAATGACAGGCACTCAAATTAATATTCAGCAGTAGAAATTTGACATTAAACTTACTTCATTTGATTAACAGTAAATTTTTAAATTTTTAACATTTTGTTTGTCTTAATTCTATCACATCGGTAAAATGTTTAACCCAGGAAGCATAGACCAGCGTCCAGCCCAAAACGAACGAAGTTTCTCTTGCAGGCAATAGACGACAGCGTTCCATGTGACACTTAGACTCGTCCAACTAAAGGTTGAACAGGTTGTCGTCAAACATATCCTGTGACACAACATATTACGTTTAATGCCACAGTTCATACACAAAACATCAATATTACGTGACCTATTCGGACGTATCCAGTGAACGAGGGAGAGAGCAAAGAGATAAAGTTTCATGCTTTCATTAATCTGACCTTTCTTGCTATCGCCTGTGGCCCCTCCCCTCGTGCTTACAATGGTAGGACGCATTGGGATAACGCTGGACTGGTACAATATGACAAAGTTGAGGGGGGTTATAGTTCCGTTATTTCACCGAATAGCCAGGTAAAAAGTATCTATTTGTGAACGGTTCCCTCTAAATTTCTGATGTGTTTGTAAGGAAATAAAAAAGTTTGATATTTTTGCGAAAATGCCATAGATATATGGTAGATATATGGCCTGCGACCTCGTCCTCAAACAGTCCGTTTTTTTTGTTTTTTTTGTTTTTGTTTGTTTTTGTTCTCAGAATGACGCTGTGAGGAGTTTGAAGAAAATAGTGGTTCTCTGGGTACGTCATACTCTGCTTTTGCAAAACCACCAAGACGGACAAATTATTTAATGCTTTCCAGAAGACAGCAATGGTGTGAAAGTTTTGTACTTGGGTAACGAAAATAGAGCAGCTTTCATGACATGTAACAGTAATATCTCTTCCTTTAACATCCAACATGGGTGACTAGAACTATTCTTCATTTCATATATATATATATGTCTATATATATACCCAATGGTTGCCTGGATCACGATGAAGATATAATATATACTCTTATGGCTTTCGAGGGAGGAAAAGAAAAAGAAATAAATTCAAGCACTTTCACGTGAAACACTGTCATATTTTAACCGTGAACAAAATCAGTGGGGCTTTTCTTCAGCTTTAACACTTCGGACTGTCGTGAAAGGTGACTTAACTAAACCAATGATTAAAATAAATTTTATTGCTTCTATTTCACACCGTAGTTATGTGTTTTGTATCATTGTTGGTTTCCAACAAACGCCTCATGACTGCATATTGCCCAACAGAGGTCTCCCATACACCTTCTAGACTGAATCTACAATTCATGTCTCACATATGACACTGTAGATGTTCCCGACAGACTCCTGATAAACACGAATGCCTGTAACCGACACACATCTTACATATGAGACCGGATGTTCTCCATTAACAAACAGAGAACTGTAGCTTCCTAATCGTCTTTTGGTAATATCCTTTTTTTTTCTTTTTCTTTGATGAACGTGTTAGGAGACTGCATGTTCCAGGTAAACGCCTCACGTATGAGACTGCATATTCCCGATAAATGTCTTGCATATGTTCCCGAGGAGGTTACATGTTTGCCATAAACACCCCACATATGAGTCTGCATGTTCCAGATAAATACCTCATACACATGCCACTGGGTATATTTTCGACAAAAGTATCACACATGGGACTAGATGTTCTCGATAAACGAGTGAATAGAAGGCAGAACTGCATGTTTCAGATAAATATCTCACAGCTGAGAATTGACGCTAGAGATAAAGCACCTCACATTTGATGTTTTCTATAAGCGCTAAATGAACTACAACACAATGGAATGATTGTGATGCTAAATATGTTAATTTGATGAGACTTTGGGCCGTCGACGGCCGGAAGTTTGATTCTAAAATATTTTTGAATTTATTTTATGTTCTAATGATACGTGAAATTCATATCAAATTTATAAGCACTAAAACGGAAAATGCTGAGTCAAGAAGCAATATTTAACTTCGATATAACAATTTCTAACTTCCTGTGGTACAGGTCCAGTTTTAGAACACTTCTTAATTATAATTTTTCAGGTTTTAACTTTCACTGAATAAAGTTTATAAATAAAAATGAGAGCTATCAAAAAACGCCCAAGTAGATAATTTGGTGTTTCAGTTTAGGCACTCAGTGCTTTGTAAACACGGGAAAGTAGGGGAAGCCGATTTATTTACCTGTTCGTCTCAGAAAGACAGGTGATAGTTTGTGAAGTTACAGGTTTATCTGCCAAGAAACAGGAGGGGGATTCCAGCGAGAGTGTCTGCGGAGGCCAGACACTTCAGAGCGGCCGAGTTACCTTCCCTAACCATCCAGTCTCCCCGTCTACCGCGTCTCTTCGTACCCTTATGCACACACCGCGGAATCCGCTGATACGATAATGTGAAAGATTTATTGTCTTGATGTTGGTTATTGGTAAATTACAGGAGGCATATTTTGGATAAAAATCAAGACGCTTTTTGAGGATACAACCAGAAAAATGAATAATGGAACCGGGACGAGTCTTGATATATTTGTTTTAAACCAGTATAAAAAAAATCTCAGGGATGACTGTTGAATTAGAATCAGTAAACATTTTGTACCTTGAAGGCTTTAATAAAACAACAGAGGTAGTGTGAAATCAATGGAAAGTTTGAATGATGGAAACCGATGGAAACATCATGATCTAAAATAAAAATAATAATTTTATTTTTTTTATAGCGTATGCAACTAAGCTGGCTTTTAAAGACCTTTGAAGATATTGCCACCCAAGAATGAATACTTATAACAGTATCTCTTTTTTTCGGACAATTGACTCACGAGAATACCATGTACAACGGAACACGAGTAAATTAAATCTTTCTCGGCTCCGAAATGCATGGCGCTCAACACGGGCTTAAACATTTGGAATAAAACTCTAACAATAACAAGATTTCACCACTGACATGTGGTCAGGCATTTGCCAAATATCACACTGTGGTCACTGCTCTGCTTTAATTCTCTTTACTGTAGACTTTTACCTTATATTGTGCTATATACGGTTGAGATCGACTTATACTTCTTTAATATTTAATTCATCATACGTACACTCATCACAATTTCATGGATTTGTTGTCATTAAGCAGTTTACCAAAGGCCCTCTCTGCCGAAGCAGCAGAATGGCTTCTGACGTAACTCCTTTGGCCAGTGAGGTCATAAGTTCGAATCCTTTTATCGCTGGTTCGATTGTGGTTTTAAATCAGGAAGTTTGTCAAGCATCGGACGTAGTACAATGGTTTCTTTGGGCTTTAACTGCTTTTCTCCACCCATGTTAACCTGCATGATCAACATCCGTTATATAAGTCAAAATTTCTTGACTCTTACGTAAAACAACAGTCAAATAAAATAATGTGAGATAAATGCTGTCCCTTAGATGTAATACCGTCTCTTAGATACAATACCGTATAATAAATACAATGCCGTCTCCTAGACCCAATGCATTGTCTTATATATAATACCGTCTCCCGTATAGTAGTGAAGTAATTGGGTACAACTTTGACAACGTCAACGTTCTTTAAAATCCCTTGCCAACCATACTTATCTTATTTGAATTTCTCTGCTTATTGCCCGACCAATGCCCTATGCTGAGGGCATGGCGCTTTGGAATGGATACATTGAACAGGTTACCGTATTGGACAGGTTAGCGTTAACGGCCCACATACCGTGGTTTACACAAACATACACAGTTATACAGAAATACGGAATACAAGGACAGCTCAATGAATATGGATGTTTTATTGACTGATTGAAACGTACAGTTTTCTGACACTATGAAATGCAAAGATTTTAGCGGTTAATACATACATATGACAACACACATACCACTACAGTAAAACATAAGATTATGGGCTAAGGATTGGTTGATGCTCAGCGTGCAGCTACAACAGGGCAATCAAATATGATGATCCGAATTACTGATATAAAGCTTGGCTAACACTGGCAGACAATACTGAATACAAAGATTTTGACAATTTCACTTCCGGCAACCATGGAACTCAATATACCGGTGAGCGTTTAACTAAAGTGAGAAGATGTTATTGACTGATTTCACTTCCGGAGACCGTGGAACACAATTTACCCATGAGCATTTAACTGAAATGAGACGGTGTTATTGACTGAAGTGTTACAGCATCAGACTGCGAAAGACGAAGATTTTATTGGCTGATCTGTGGTGAACATCATCATCAGACTGAGGTGCAAAAGGATGACGAAGTTTCCTGGGTGATATGTGACCAGGGTTGTAGCGTGAAACCATAGAACACAACGGTCTGATCATGCTGGTTTGTGACTCCCACATTATCGCTAGCTGCTGGCAACAGGCACTTTTTCATGTAAAGTGAAGACAATCGGAAGGTCAAATGGCCTTGTCAATAGTCCTCTTCACAAAGTACTTTTCCTCTTTATTTTTTTTTTCAAAGTTATATCTCAGGAATACAACTGAATCGTTGTTGTGATAAAATTGGACAGGTTAAAGCCGCTTGCATTTTAAAAACACCGAGCACGGGGTCGGCCCCGGGTTTGGACGTAGAAATTGTACATTTTATGGTTCTTGGGGTTTTAGTGACAAAAAGCGGTCGACGAAGCTGGTATGACGGTTTGTGCAGATTCTATTTTGGGTTACCCTTATCCTCCACACTTGTCACTGGAGTGGCCTACAGAGATTCCATTTTTCCATCACCCTTATCCTCCACACTTGGATGGCCTACAGAGATTCCATTTTTTCATCACCCTTATCCTCCACGCCAATGGTGACTTCTATTTGTTCACCTCACTTATCCATAACACTTGCATGACAGAGATTCCATTTTTTCATTACCCTTATTCTCCACACTAGGGTGGCCTACAGAGATTCCATTTTTTCATTACCCTTATCCTCCACACTTGGATGGCCTATAGAAATTCCATATTTTCGCCTCACCCATCCTCCACGCTATTATGGCCTATAAAGATCCAATATTTTCACCTCACCTGTGCAACTTTTTTTATTCCACCTATCTTCCACACTAGGGTAACCTATACAGATGCCTTTTTTCATCACCCTTATCCTCCACACTTCTCACGAGGGTGGCCTACAGAGATCCCATTTTCTCATCACACTTACCCTCCACACTTGTCACTTGGGTGGCCTACAGATTCCACTTTTTCATCACCCTTATCCTCCACGCAAGGGTGACTTCTATTTGTTCACCTCACTTATCCCTAACACTTGGATGACCTACTTTTTCATCACACCTATACTCCCATCTCTCGATTTGTCACCACACTTATTTTAATAAAGCACTACAGGATAACATCGTCACCACATTTATACTCCACACCATGATATAGTTTTCTTTAACACTCATACACGAGAATCGAAATTAAAACTTCACTTACCATCTAACACTGGCTTCGTTTTAACTGATAAAAACAAGTCACAGACACTGATAATTAAAGCTGATACAAGATATATAGCCGTAACATTATAAAAAGTGCCAAGTGCTCTTGAACCAGTGAGACAGTTATGAAAAATTATACATATTTTCATTGAAGTAGGTCGGAAGCAATTCACAGGGAAGTTATTTCAGCAAATTAGAATTTTATGATCATTTTAGTTCAGTTTGTATAGATATTCATTGAAACATCCTTATATTATATTATTTATTTAATCATTTATTTATTTATTTATTTATTTTTATTTTTTACAGTTTCAACATCATCTTGTCTTTGTCCTTATTGTCAGTCGATGACTAAGAGAGAAGGGCGCAGATGTGCAGCATATCAACTTGTTACGGCTCGTCATTCAAGATAACGCACACACTTGTCAATTCCTCTTTGAGCCCTTTAGCCGCCATCTTGTCATACTTGTCATCAGGTCTTATCTCGCTGGGCGGAGCTTAGCCTCGTTTTCGTAACCCTCTTCCGTCTCTATGTCTTATCAGTTCGCATTAATTTCATCGAAGAAGTGTGTTTGGTGTGACGTCATCTGTTTGTCTTGCAATCGGCGTGTCGTCCAGATTGAAATGGCCGCCCTGTAGATGCATATCAGCGGGTTGGGGAACAAGCGATAGTGGAGGTTGTTTGGGGCGTGTATTTACCTGGAGCCCAGTCTGGTGCCCCTATTTCTCCAGGTCTTGTCTGAGGAGGTGCATATCACCCCTAATTGCCACCCACTGACCCGGGCGTCTTTGTTTCAACGTTTCCATCTGACGTTAGGGTCAACCTGAGCCACCCTAGGAGGAGACCTGGGGACAGAATACACGGAAGCTGGACCTAGAGAGTTCTGAAGCAGACCACGCTCTGAAGAGGGCCATAAAGCCATAAATAACCGTATTAACCCCGGAGAGCCCGTGTGTTCTTGTGCTTAGTTGATTGTGTGATTGTAAAAGCATGTGAATTACCTGGGACCATAAATAATACCGACCACAAAAAGAGGAAATCCTACCTTTGGACACTTCTAGGAACGTGCATCTGGCAGGGCCTAGGAATTCGAGGCTCAATGATACTGTTGTAATACGTTAGGGATATGCTCATGTGCTACGTGCCATGTAGTAAGTGTTCAAAAACTGAAGGAAATATCGTTACAAAGTTTTTTTTTCTGTGGGATTACATGTGAATGCTCGAAGGAGACTCAACATTGCACTGGAGAGGATCAACACGGAGTACAGACGTCTGGAACTGGTATATATTACAAAATGATTCCACAATACCAAGTTCTACCTTCTCCATTGTAAAAGATTTCCAGACAGCCTCTGGTTGATTTGTTAAGATACAAGTGGACTAAAAGAAAAACAAGTGGAGCCTTCACACAGGGGAAGGTCTCCACCACCATTATGACCCATGAAATGGTCTAAATATTTCGGAGTCGTGAAACGTTCATTTACAAAGGTACAATTTTGATAAGAGATCTTCTACAAACGGTGAGGAGAAGGTTTTTGAAGACCTGTGCTAAAATTTGAAACTCTATAGCGTTTCTTTTTTGTTTTTTTATTGGAGACTTCAATGAGCAAAACCAAATTCTGATGTCTCAGAGAGTACTACTCATAACGATTTGATTATAATGAATTGAATTGATTACTATATTATGCTGCCAAAACACATCGTTTCTAAAACAAAACATCGTTTGCAATCAGATGCAATAATAATTGCTTGATACACAGAGGACACTAAAAATACCCCAAGATTAAAAATTGCTTCTTAAAGAGAATATCATGATCTCTGTCGAAATCTGACCATCTGGTGACAACAACATAACTCCTTCTGTTGGCGTGGACAAATGAAATTTTCTTACAGACTACGGAGACGTTAAGGGGTGCAGAGAGACGTTCTTTAGAACCCGTCAATACGACGTAATTGTTTCTGTTGCACGTGTTTAGCTGATAAAAGAAGTTTCTTTCCACTCGGAAGTCAGCCTGTCATATTCTAAGAAATTACCAGATGAGAACTGGCAGCAATAGTTGGAGAATGGTGCATTCAGCGTCGATGACAATTGCTTGACAAACGATAAATACGAACGTGATTACAATTTTGTATGTGAAACAGTAATCTTTCTGTGAGGTGAAAGAATTCTCCCTACAGTAAGGACTTCTTGATAAATACACCTACAGTCAAACGAGCAACTTGTACTACACAACAGAACGGCACTCTATTTGGGGTGAGTTGTCAATATTCAGGATTCTATAACTCCAGGTGTCGATAGTCGGCCTTGTACGCTGTGGGGCCACTGATGGTTTACGGGATGCCAGGACCGACCAAGAGGCTCTGCCAAGACGGTGACATCAGTACGTCCATGTTGATCGGTCTGACCAGAGAACATCTGGAAGGGGACCAACTAGCTGAAGTGAACCTGACTAAACCCTACCTAAAGTCAGATCCTCTTGACGCCCCTGTAAAACCGGGTTAGTACATCTGATAGCTTTACAGTATATGAAGTTTACTGTTAATGTCAACGCGACAGTTGTCTAAGCTGAAACGTGCACTTATATGTTTTCAACCTTTGTTGTCCAAGGTAGTCTGAGATGATTTTGGTTGTATAAAATGGCTTTCTGATAAACACCGTGATAGAGATGAGAATTAATTTCCATTACTGTTTATTTTTGTTTTCCTTAGTTTCTATAAACATGGCTGTTTTTCTGTTACATTTATCCAGGGATGAAAATACATCGCATACATACACTCGTCTTACAGTCGTGTCCATTATTGTAAATTACATTCAAATATATTTTTTAAAAAAGTAATATTCCTAAAAGTGACGACTGATATGAAGTAAGGCAACAGTCGTTAGCTTAGCATTGAGCAATGCCGGTATATAACTCCCATGTACGGCAGTTTTGTTTGTCAGTGTTAACCAGGCCTATCGTATACCATTATGCATAGGTACACATCAGTGTTTATATACTCAAACTATCGTATAGACAGACAAATCCGCAACATGCCGACGTCCTCCAGTCGTGTACTCCGCTACATTTGTGGTTTACTTATAATGACTGTTTGCCCGAAACGACACTTTGCTGTATAACGATACAAAGGGATGTATATGTATATGCTGCATTACATGGACACAAGTCTTCACATATTAATATAATCTACATGGAATGACAAACAAGTTTCTGCTTAAAACTGAACACTCGCGAAAAAGCACTTTTAATACAATTATAGCATGTATTCAATCAGTAGGAGTTCTTACCACGCTTAGCGGGTGAATTTATGCTGGTGTATCATATCATATTTAGTTTGGAAAAGAATATGTTTTTTTCTGCTTTGGCAAAGTTTTAACACACTTAAAGAAGTTAAAACATTATCTCCATAACAAGGAACCCAGTTTAGTAAGTTAGAGATGGTCATGATATTGTAGCTGTTTGTATTGATAAATTACTATGAAAATATGAAAAAAATGTCTAAGAATATATACCTACACTTGACTGAGTAATGTGTGATTTTCATAATAGCTTTGTCCATAAAATCAGTTCATTTGTCTTCGGGCTGGCGCAAATACTTTTGACTTGTGCCCTGCTCAGAATAGAGGCTGAAATCAGTCCTCCATTTTCTGCACAAACAATGTATCTTATACCTTTCCTATACAAAAACACACTCATAGGACAGAAGACAGTATTTGGATAGGATATCACACAGATTCCATGACTGTATACTCCGTGTATATTGTATAAGTGGTCTCAAATATGTAATCTGATAATATACACTTCATCGTAAGTAGCTATATCTATCATACTTGTAGGTGATAACCTGCAGCGTATTTCTCTTGGAACTTTACCGCCGAGGTTGATGGCGCAGCTGTAACTGAAAATTTTATCATATATGGTCGTTGAGGGATCGTTAGATCATTGCATTGAACATAAATAAAAGCATTCAGCAGGCAGAACCTGAATCACGTCAGTTTGTTATATGAAGGTGCTAGAAACATTAGGTTTTAAATTCAGTAATGAACCTGCATATCACAGCACTCTGAGTAATTCTTGACCGGTGAAATCCCTGAAGTCAGTTAACATTTTGTCATACCTAATTCGACTTAAGCCATTGTGCTAGGGTCGTACAAGTTGCTACATTTGATGCATTTACACGAGTAGTTAGACTAGCACACCAGGATTTAAATTTAAGGCCAGTTTTTAAGTGCAGGTCCTTATATGCCAGGTATAATGCACACTACCATCACTGCTACGGTTTTACTCTTAATACTTTTAAACCGTATTTAAACTTTTTAAAACGGAAATGTGAATGTGGATGTCTAAAAAAAAATATTGATACCTTCCTTTACAAAATTATACACGGAGAATGCTTTCAGAAAAAAAACACACAAATATTTGTGAGGAAAAAATATTTAAAGACGTACGTTTGCTTTATAATTTCTTCATAGTTATTATCTCTTAAACCAGGAATGCGGTATTGTTGTTTTGTTTTGTTTTTTGTTTGTTTGTTTTTCTCTTCTTTTTTGGGTGTTGTTTTTTTTTTTTTTTTTAATTAATAAAACTATACAATTATGGTTTTCACATTAAATTCGTGCATAGAAGCATCTCACCAGATGAGCAAGCACTGCCAGGCGCACACTTTCCCACTCAGGATTAAGGGCGTGCATCTCAGAGTAGTTTTTGATGTTCCGGTAGCGACTGAGCGACAGGTCAATTAGCCTTGACTTTTGTTCAAACATCTATCTGAAATTATCTGGATTTACCTGTATTATCGACATGCCTGTCACACCTGGTCTCTGAAACTCTCTCTCTTGGCTCTCGTCTTGTGGAGCTATAGACAGTATTCCCGCTTACAGGCCATCTCAATGCGCCTTGCTCTTTGTTCTTTCAGGCACATCGTTTGTTCAGTTCAGCTATATACTGACAACGCCAAGTGTTATAGTGTCACTATGAAAGACTATGTATAGCACAAAGAGCAAAAAGAGAGCAGCGACGATATTGTGAAAGTTGCCAAATGGTCACGTCTTATGGGTAAAATCCGGCCTCTTGTCAATTTACCAGTTAGGGTTTTATTCTAACAACTTATGTAAGTGTTTAAGAGGTAACAACTTACACCTCCTTAGCACCATGGCTTAAACAGAATTAGGGTAAAAAAAAAACAATCATGTTAAATGCAATGCGTTACTGGTCTAGAATTACTCCAAGAGCTGTGCTGACATCACATTTAACACATGTATACACAATAACATGAAAAGAATGCAAAGGGGCCACGCCTCTGGGATGTTTAGTCCACCAGCCGAATCCTGGTTTGTAAACCCATTTAATCAGTGGAGATGTCATGACGGTATCTGAACATAATTTATGCACGATTTTACCTGTCTTGAAGACAACAAACAATGAGTTTTCACCAGAATTTCTTGGTATATTAGCATGGCTAACTTTTGTCGAATTATTAATCTCTTATCGACTACAATATGGCCACATTTCAAAACAATAAGGGTTTCGTTTAGAAAATTTAGACTTCTCTCTTACTAAAACCGTTAGATTCCTGTCTCAAAAGACATTAGATTTTTAATATCGAGTAAACAACAAAAGCTGCAAATGGCATATATGCTTCTTGTTATGTAAACTTTTGTAAAGCCCACCAAGTTTTAATAGTTCCAATTCAAGGTATAATTTCCGATTTTTTGTTTCATTTCTCTTCATTTTCGTCATTCTTTATTATAAATGAAACTTCAATTCTAAGGTAAATAACCTTCATGCAACTGTCTGTTTTATCTCACACTATATTACAAGAAAATAAGAAAGTATACAAAGATTAAGAATAAGCTTTGTAACTAGCAGATATAGCAGGCCTACTTATGATGAAAATCAACAAGAACCGATTAGAAAAATTAGAGCTTGGACTCGTTGCCCTAGATGGGCCTCAGTAAGCTATTATAGCCAAGCGAAATGATTGACATGCGCCTACGCGCAGTTTGATTGGTTGGAATTTCTGTGCGTAAAAACATACACCAAATGCGTTTTACGTAGCCTGTCTATGTATAAAACTACAATATATTAACGCATTTGAATAAAAATCCCCTTATGGTACCTGGTGATCGTTTTGCATCCTTCCTTCACGTCCTTTGTGGCCAGATTTGTCTGTGAATCATGTTTGTTATAGAGCCTTCCAGTATGGATCATCTGGAACTGTCGGAGGAAGACAGCGGTGCGGACGAGGAGGACGATAAAGGTGACTATACCCTACCCCCGGGCAAAGACGAGGCGGACACAAACGGTACTGGACACCCGAAAAAGTCCGTGGCACAAATTATGAGGGACAAGAAGAAACAAACGGCTTTGACTCTGCAATGGTAAGTTTTTACCGAACTCTTGTTTTCCTCTGCTTTTCACTGACAATTTAAATTCTCTAAGTAGTAATAAACAGATATACGTTTTAACTAAAATTTTGTGGTATTTTAAATTTTATAATCATATAAGAAATATGGTATTGTTTTATATGATCATTATTTTAATTTCTATCTCATTAATAAAAAGATATTAACAGGAATGATGTTCTGTAAGAGTGTATTTTGAAATAGTTATCACATAATCATGTGCAAAAAAAAAAACAGTATTTAACAAATTTTCCATTGCCATATAACTAATGTGAAATAATTTGAATGTTATACAATAAAGGCAACTTTACATTTCAAGCGCAATTTTCGCGTATTGTTAAATTAACTTATTAAGCATACTGCAAGTGTTCAGCTTAAGAAAGGAAGCGCATTTTTTCATCATGTTTCATTCATTTAACAATTTTCGTTTGCATGGTGTAAAGTACTGAAGAATAATTCCCGGAGTTTTTAGACACCCAGTAAATTGTTCTTAAAAAATTCAGATGATAAATTTTAACATGCGGAGCCTCTAAGGACGGGGCACTGCAATAAAATGCATAACTGGGTGCTTTTATCTGTGACGAACACATTAAAATCGTGGTGAACTATTGTATTACCGTTCGGAATATGTTCATCTGTCACTAAATAAAAGATGGAAACACAGATTGTGTTTTAAAGTCCACCAATTTCACGTTTTTACTTTTATTGTTTCTCTTTAACTTATTTTCTTTGTGTGGACGTGGTGTTTATTAAAAATTGTATAAACTTTGCTTCCCGTATTTTGGAGAGATAACACTGAACCTGCCTTAAGGTTCTTACGAAGTCTAAAAGCTTAATATGGCCGCTCTCAATAAAACATTTGTAATGTCTGAATCAACCTGAGTATGAAATTATGTGTCCATGTACTTTGATGACTTATTATCAGCAAAATTTCCCATTGCCTAAATAGCCACTTATGTTTTCAATTTTTTGTATAAAAATATAATGAAAAAAGTATGTAAAACTAGAGAAGAGATCCACCTTGATCTCTACTTTTTGTTCAATTCACAATTAGTTTTTGTCAATAACAACACCTTAAAACCGACGGGTCAGGGTTTCTTGTCGCCTGGAGTGCGGCGTGAACGACATACATGAAATAAACAAATACAAAAACACAATTGGTTAATTGCTGAAAACAGCTTTCAACATATAATAACCTGCCTACACCTGTGAAATTAGATAATGAAGACTTTGGCTCAGTGTAATGCAAATGGATGGACAGTACACCTTATCAAAACGGTCTCTGATGAACTCTGTAGATGAACTCCTACTTCATCATATATAACATTATATCATGTTTATAAGTCATCGTTGTTCAGAGTTGACTTCGTTTTATTTCACAGGTACTCAAAAGACATTTCAAAATCTATCTCTTACTTCGTAAGAGATATTACTTTCCCTCATTCTTTCTTGCCATTTATTACTTGAATTTTTTCTTGATTTATCCCTTCATTGTATATATATATATATATATATATATATATATATATATATATATATATATATATATATATATATATATATATTTATATATATATATATAACTCTGTCTTCTAAGTCAGTTTTCATAATGTCATCTTTAGTGTCACTTTCTATTAACAAGTCATACAGATTGCCGAGGGACTATATCTAAGCGGTCAAGTCGTACTGTATTTATATCATGTACTTTCTCATAAACTTCGTATGGTCATTCTAATCGACGATCACAAGATCCATTCTTCCCATGCCCACTCCACTTAATGTATCAGTTACTAATGAAACGTGTAAGAAATAATTTTATAACCAACAAATAAAGTTGATCAGATGTAAGAGAGAAGACAGGCGATATTCTATTTGCATGACATCACAATCAAATTTTGAAGCCCTATTTCATGAATAATTCAAGGTCAAATACATACAGTTGTAGGTACCACAGTCTCGCTTTGATTGCGACTTTATTATATCGAAGCACTATGTTGGTGTAGTGAACATGGATGCTTATACCGCCCCTAACTTGGGTTAAGCAGAATTAGATAAATATATACGACAACTCCGAAACAGATTATGGAATACCAGAGGCCTTGAACGCTTTGAAAGCGCTTCGCTCATGCCCGTAGAATCTAAAAAACTAGATTGGGTTGTCCATCGCGTAAGTGTGAGTGATGGGTGCAAATCCGAATAAGGCCAAATACTAGGCAAGGTAACCATTTTGGTACAAGTAGTACTTTTTCGCTTGACACTTGGGATAAGATCTAACTGTCTAGCAGACCAGGCGTCTGCACCTGATTCGACATCGGCAGGTTTCATGTTTGGTGTTTTCGGCACGGTATTTCCGAGCAATTCTGCAAATGTCTGTAGGTGGCTGTGATTCTTTTTCTTAAATGTGAAAACATCATTTAAGTCACTCTAAGCCAGTGATGTCCACGGTGAACAAATTCTTATTCCGAATAAAAATTCCTTTTGTTTTATATTAGGATGAGGCTATTGTAATTTTTGCTTTTAGCACACTTCTGTGGGTTTCCCTGTGTTGCATTCAGTCATAAACTACTGAATTATAATACGCTGCGTTTGGTCATGAACCTTCGGAATATAAAATGTTATAACACACTGGAACATGTCTTTCTTATGGATATACAACTTCGTGGTTTATTATCACGACGTTTCGATGTAGATACTAACATCGTTATCAAGTGAGTGAAATCAAGACATCAACACTCTTAAATGTTATAAACATGTTATAACACGTTCATCCATGAACCACTAGATTATAATATCATGCCTTCATCTTTGAACCACTGTATTACAATATCTATGAACCACTAGATTATAACATCATACCTTCATCCTTGAACCACTGTATTATAATATCTATGAACCAATAGAATATAATACCATACCTTCATCCTTGAACCACTAGATTCTAATACCTATGAACCACTAGATTATAATATCATACCTCGAATCAGTTTGAAAACCCTGAGGTGTATTGACAAGAGACTCCATTTGCCGGTAAAGTGTAACAATTTGCCAACTATCACTCACGCGTAGCGGGACTGGTTTTACTCTCCATGCCGTAGTCCATGGACCTTTCCGAGCTGTAACTCAAGAACGCGCATTTGACCTATCATAATCAATATTGTTGCAAGTAGGTCAACCAGATGTCCCAGACATTGGTTACAAATGTTCAGTATTTCTCTAGCGTCATGACGCCACAATGGCTTTCACCGGCAATGGAATGAAAAGTAACGTTTTCACGAGAGGGAGTGGTGGGACATTGGTTGTGGTGGATCTATCTATTACATTGTATTCCAGCATAAACCGGTATTCTACGGGTGGACTGAGCATCTCCGAGGCCTCCTCCCTTTGTATTGTTTTCATGATATTATGTGCATATATTAACTGTGATGGCAACTCTGATGACATTTTGAATAATTCTAGGCCAGAGACTTCTGGTATAATGCATTTTTAAAATCACTGCAATTTTTCTGCCTTAGGGGTTGTAAGTTGTTACTTCTCAAACACTTACATGAACAATTAGAATAAAACCCAAACCGAGGTAAATTGATGTGAAAAAGCCGGATTTCACCGGTAATTTGTGACCATTTGCCAACTTTCACACTGTCATCGCTGCTCTGGTATTATTCTCTGCGCTGTAGTCCCTTATGTTACATGTATATATAACAGACTACTGTACATAATATGTCTGATTTAACCCAGGGGCAATATTAAGTTTTGCGTTTATCCATGAACATTTTGTTATTCATGTAATGTGTTACGTTCAGCCATGAATCACTTGGTTACAATTAATATAATACGTTCAGGCGTGGATCAGTGGATTATGAAAACGTTACGCTCCACTGCGAATCACTGGGTTATAATGTGATATGTTAATACATGAATCAGTGGATAAAAATATGTTACGTTCAGCCATTAAACACTTGATTATAATATGTTACGTTCAGCCATTAGACACTGGATGATGAAATGTTACGTTCAGTTATTAAACATTTGGTTATAATATGTTACGTTGAGGTGTGAACCAGTCGAAACAATATTTCTCCTTGGCCATGAACTCCTTGAATTACAACCTATGCATTTAGCCATGAATCCCTGTATTACAACATGCAGTAGGATTAATTAGTGGTTACCAAGCCCTGTGCATTTTGAACGGCGCCAAGTCGGATGATAGTATGACTGGTTTGTTTGATTGGGTGTAACAGGGCATCGACCATCCCAAACATTTCAACCAGTTGGATGTCTTTATACAACGTTTTCGGTACAAATGGGTTTTGAAGTGGTTTGTTTGTCTGCATGTAAAGTTTACCCCAGGCAGACCGTAACCTGCAAGCACCCAGAGTTTAGATATAAACTACTAAGCCACTACGTGTCAAATATACTCCCGTCCACTATACGCGTAACTGGTCCATGTGCTATTACAGGTCTGGAGCAGAAGTAATGAAGTCTGCCTTTTTCAGTATTAATCCACTTTTGTAACAAAAATTATTTGTGTTAGCAAATATAGGCTACACGTGGATAACTTATCTTGAAAATTTGCAGGTACACGAATTTACATATTGTTAATTTCTTTGTAGATTTCACTCGTGAAACTTGACTGAACTACTTGTCACCAGAAATCGTGAAGAGCGAATGGATTGAATGAATAAATGAAATGAGTGAAGAGATATTGTATAGACAGATTGATTTCTAACAGATTGCCATTCTCAGTGTGTGCTGTCACGATAAGCAAATGGATTGCTTCATAAACAAAAGAATAAAAATTATAGACGAACACTTGATGGATATAAAACCTTATGGCGGTATACCTCAGATATATAATCTTATGGCAGTATATCTCGGATATATAATCTTATGGCGTAAGAAGTAGATGTATATGTGTATGATCGCTATACGTAGACATGATTCAAAGTTATAGTTTAAAATAGATTCAATGCATGCACGTATATGAATTCTGATGTGTATCTCATCACATTCCTGATTTAAAATTTTAATATAACTTCGGGCAAACCCTCACCCTCGACCCCTACAGAAGGGAATTAAAGGACAAGATTTAAAGAGTCATTTACAATGATGCGCTTTATCTGTCTGGTTTAGAATTCTGACACACCTGTGTTTTAATGGAACCTGATAAATCAGCCAGGTAATAAGAAAGGTGGACAAGGGGTGAGGGGACCGTATATCTGCTGCAGGGGGTGGAGATAAGTGAGCACGTACAACTACACCCTTCACAAATGTTCTAGTCTCAAGGAGCTGGCCCCAAAACGCCCGGTGTCAACTGACGAAGACATTCGTTTAGAGACCAGTGTGTTGATTTGTGTCTCTACAAGTGTTCTTATATTCTCATATTTTATCAGCCAGCTGTCAGCAGTTCCATTTGAAAAAATAACAAATGACTTTTTGAAAGTTTCATTTCGCTGGATGATACTGGCTAATATATTAAAGGGGTGAGATGTCCGATTTTCAACTGATCCTGAATGTGTATAGTATATATATATATATATATATGTGTGTGTGTGGTAAGAAAAGTAGGTTGGAGCTGGGGAATTAAATAAAGCAAGACGTATATGGATTAGATTATAGAGTGCTACAAGGCTGGACGAAATTTCTAATAAATTGCTACTTAAAGTGTGTTGATGTAAGTAAGAGGATGACCCCCCCCCCCCAAAGTATAATAGTAGCTTTATGCCTTTACCTATCGGGACTGACCCGCAGAGGGTGGGGGAGGGGGGAAACCAGAGACGCTTCTAAATCTAACCAGAAGAGTAATGGACCCGATGGTACAAAACAAACAGCTTTAGCTGAGGATGGTGCGGGTTTAATGCATTGCTTATCAGCTGTCGCATTAATATTATCCTCTTTAAATAAATTTTATTCCGTAAACTAAAGCTTTATAGATAAATTCCGCTCGGCTGTATTCGTTGAACATGGATATATTATACACTTTTGTGCGTTCGATATTTTTTCCATTTGTTTGATAATATACTTAACATCATTCGATATCAAAGAAAAATTTACTGAAAACGCAAATTACCGAATTTGTAGTTTCTCAGTATGTCGACGTTAGCCTCCGTTATTTATCAAGCTATTTGTATTTACTTGATTATATATTTTTATAGATTTAGGTGAAAAATGATAGAAGTATATAAATTTGCATTAAATGATATCTCTAGACCGCTGTACTTATCATATATGCGTATTTCAGTCTCAAAATACGCTGAGCATACAACAGTCCTTTCTGGTCGGCATTTTTTAACTTCATTGCTTCGCGCAATCTTTGACCAGTTTGCAATTTCTGATCATTTAGGCTCAGGTATAAAGACTCACATCATCCATGTATTTCTGCAACTCTAAACGACGCCTGGTTGACAAAAAATGCTCCCAGGCTTACACTCGGTGTATAGCCACGATCCTGTTGTATCGTTTTCATGTTCTTGTGTAAATGCATTAAATGTGATGACAACACGGCAATATGAGTAACTCTAGACCAGTGGCGTATATTGCTTTTAACATCGCTGGAATCCTACCTAATTCTGTTTAAGGCCTGCTGTTGTAGTGGGTGTGTAAGTTGTTATTTTTTTAAACACTTGCGTGAACAGCTACAATAAAACCCTAACTGAGGTAACTTGACAAGAGGCCTGATTTCATCGGTAACGTGTGACCATTTGCCAACTATCACTCGGTCATCGCTGCTCTGGTTTTACTTTATATGGTTTTATATTTTGTAAATGTATTTCCCAGATCACTGAACAGAAAACAAAGTTTGACAACGTCAGATCGTATACATATGCACTGTGATAAATGTTTTAAATCTCAATATCCCGCAAATAATGCAATATTTTTTTAAAGAAACGGGTCAACTTACACAAAACTCTGCATATTCGTGATAACTGTGGATAATAACCTATAAATAAGACATTTACAAGCTGGCTGGCACAAGCACAGAATAAAGATTGCATTCAGCTGTTTGACGTTGTGAAATGTATACCTGGGTTACATTTTTCACAATAACGATGCGACTTTTTTTTAGTACGAGAATTAAAGACACTAGCTGAGAATCAGGTTTCATCAGTATTTTTTTGACATATTTGAAAATAGTTTGCCTTTTCAGTACCGGTGCGCTAAATGTTGAAGAATTCTATACCGGTGCCATTACCTTTGTATAAACGTAGCCGCCGTGATGATAACGGCTAAACATACATCTACGTGGCACAAATTAACGGTATAGGTATGTTGTTTTTATTTGAGATTATACGTTTTTTTACACAGATTATAGTGTTGAATGTTGACTGAGATCAAACTCTGCGACCGTAGAGTCAGACACCTAATCACTCTAGCCTACCTAATCATTCTAGCCTACCTCATTTTATTTAATTAAATGCTGAGTTAATTTCTAAATGATATACACTAATCTAATGCAGAAAAATTCATTCTCTCCAAGGTACCTTGAGTGAAAAATAGTACCTTTCACTTTAAAACGATTTTGTGAGATGAAGACCTAAGTTTGATTAAATATTGATTAAATTGTTAATGATTGAATAAATTATTATTGATATTTGCCTTTCCTTTAAAGGAATGATTTACACCAAGATTATACGAAAGCGCAAAAAAAAAAACAAAAAACAGAAAAACACAGTAATTAAGTACTATTTTTAAACTAAATCGAGGACTGCAGCTTGGAAATCTTTGTGTTCTGGCGCTTGCTGTGCTATTTGTGGCGCGTATTTCTGCGGCATGGCGTTTCCCTTCCACAGAAGCCATTCCACAAGTGCTTGGTAGTAATGGAGCGGCTTTATCAAATGACTTTCATCTTCGCCTCCGACTTGTTCATAGGTCGCTCTAGGTGTTGTTTTCTTGTCAGTAGCCATGTCCTGTGCTCAACAAGCGTGTCGGATTAGCTGTCTTTCTACTTTACGATTATAGTGAACAAAGCACGCAACATGGCTGTGGAGCTACCTGTCTGATAAAACACGATACACTGTGACACGATATTTCGATGTTCTTGTTGTTGTTGTTGTTGTTTTTTTAAATCATAATTTATCTGGAATCTTGAATTTCGTATCGGAGGTGTAGAACAGTTTCAAAACAGTTCTCGAAATCAGTTCATCAGTGGAAACAAATAAATTATGCAAAACAGGTAACATCAATTTCAAGCAGACATTGCTGTACCTGTACTTAACATTGGAGTGAGCGAAGAATAAGACCTACATCAGACCATCGATGAATTGACGATTCAGAATTTATGGACTGACGAATCAAATGTCAATTTACTTTCGTCAAGTCTCTTATTTATCCTTGTGTGGCTGTGGCAGTTTCTTTCCCTGCACACTTCGAGACAAATGTGAAACTTTCCTCAAGTTAATCTAGGTCTATATGTTTCATTAACGGTAAATGAAAGAGCGGATGCAACTAGATTTGCATGGAGAGTAAAGCTGGGCGTTGCTGTGGGTGAGGTGCTTGTCGTTCCATCGCTAGGACCAGCGCGAGGTTCGGGTTCAATACCCGCTTTGGAACCGTTTTGTGCGCACTCTAATGCTCCTGAGAAATCACTTGTTCTCTATCAGTATATCTATAGTGTGCCCATTTATACGCCAAGGATGGGAAAGTTCATCAGCGGCTCGGCTGAAGAGCGGTGGTTTAGGAACCACGGGGGTGCACTGCGATATCCTCCTCCCATAAAATTTAACCGCCGTGGTTGGCCCATTTGAGCAAAAATCTTGAATATGTGGCGTGAAAAAAACAAGATGTAAAAAAATGTATTGAAAATTTTCACGTGTTAAGCAAACGTGAGCTAACGAACACAGTAGAGGGTGATTTTACGTCGTAGACAATCCGAATTTATCTTTAAGGGGGCCGAAGGGTTTTTTGCGTAGAAAATTTTCTTTTTCTGAATGAATAATGATGGCCATATTGGTCATCTACCCTCTTGTTGTTAACTGTCTTGAAATTATTGATTTATATACAAGCTGTATTCAATTAAGACTTCAACCCAGTTAAAAAGAAAATACTGACAGCCGAAAAAGATGGCGTTGTAAATATTTTCAGAATTGAAAGATTTCTGTTATCCTTTAAAGCTCTTAATTTTTTTCCTTAGGATAACTTAGAACATGATATGATGGCAGTGTCCTTTTTAATTAAATATCCTTCACTTATATTTTGAAATTAGATCCCACAAAGTTAACAGACAGATTTTCTCTTAAATTCATCGCATTGAAGTAATGTAATAATTGTTGTGTTTGCAGATTATAACGCATAATGTCATTCAGTGCATTGTGAACGTACACTCAGTGATTTATGACAAGCCTGTCACGTGCTTTGTATGAGGTCATATTTCCTGGTGTTTAGCCGTGTGCAGAATAAAATGTCTATCCAACGTAGACGTATGGTCCACTGTCCATCCTTCCTATCGGCTCTCATCGAAGTCGATATCTAAAAATAATGTATGTAATTAACACTTGATATGCCCTACATGTATGTCACTTTATTTACGTAACATATGCAGCCCCTCCACCTCAGCGAAATCGGATTTAAAGTATTTTCGAACCATTATTAAATTTTTCTTGTTAAGATGTGACGCGGATAACAAACTCTTTATCGGTAGTAAATATTCACAAAAACAATGCAGGCATATACGCATGCGCTCGCTTTCTATTTTGTTGATTTCCCTTTTAATCATAATAAAATTTTCCATGGCGGAAAGCATTCGGGTGGGAGGACACCGGGCAGAGCCCGGGGGAAACCCACGACCATCCGCAGGTTGGTGGCTGACCTTCTCGCGTACGGCCGAAGAGGAGGCCATCATGAGCTGGACTTGAACTCACAACGATCACATGAGTGGATCGATGTAATATAGTGTAAGGGGTACTAAGAAGCCATGTTCTATCCCTGACATCCACTACTGGGGTGTCATGACGTCCGGCCTGCCGACCAAGTGTGGTGGTACAGCTGATACTTAGGAAGGCTCGATCTTCTTTAGGAATGTGTTATCTATAGACGAACACCGTGGCTAACCCCTTGTCAACGCGGGAGGTTAAGTGTAGCTGGGGATAAGGACACACTGTCTAAATATTCTTTAGATATCCTATCTTCTGAGATTAAGATTTTTGTCTTTTCGAGATTTATCGTGTATATCATTCATGCGGATATCAAAATTCTGTAGGATTAAATCTGGCGCTCAGTTATGAACAAGACAACTCTCCCTACCTCGCCCCAAAAAGATAAAAGAAATAAAAAAATAAAAACTTTGACGTTTCAATAATCCAGTTTCACAATGTACTTCTTTTTTAAACTTCAGATAATTCCTAAACATTCTTTTTTAACAAACTTAGTATGGGCCGAGCAATACGGGAGTTTCGAGTTCGAACTCTTTTGTCGCAGAAGGTAAAATAACTGTGTCATGAGACTTATCAAAAAAAATTTAATTTACCGATCACCTGTCTTGCTGTGTTAGGGACGTACAAACGACCTCACCTTCAATCAGGAGCTTCGTAAACTAAAAAAATCTTCTCTGTCGTACGTCTAGATTAAGTAACTTTTTTTTAAAACTTTTCTCAGACGCCAATGTTATAGGAAATGTAAACAGTAATAGTTTCCTTTTCGACATGTCACATGGTACAGTAAGGCTTTTCTTACCTTTGGCGATAAAAGAGCTCGATCTCGAAACTCCCCTATTCTAATTGTCCGTCTTCTATCTGCCATGAAGTGTCATGGTGTTTACGTCTAATTTAAATACCTCACAGGCATGTTGTCAAAAGAAGTCAGAAGGCGGTAAATGTGCCACGGATATAAATAAAATCACAAAACACGAAGTGGTACATTCGGTATTGTATGCAATCTGATTTCTTGATAGGTTGGACGAAAATTACTGCATTTGTGAGGGAGTTTGTCTGCCGAGGTGCATACTCTATGCTCATTACCTCGACTTCTGCAGACGAGAATCGCTCGAACCCGCATGCGCCGCGACCTTCGGCAAGGTAAGTTGACCTCAACTGACTGATGTCGAAAAAGGGAGCAGGTAATGTTATGGCATTAACTACCAGTAAGACACTTACCCTTCGCAGAGTACATAAACGTCAAAGAGTGCAGTACAATAGGATATAATCGGTTCAATATTTTCAACTGCATTATTGATATCTGTGTAAATTTTAATTTCTATGAAATGTTTGCTTTTTATTTTTCAATTTTCGGCGTGCACTGGATTTTTTTTAGCTAATTTATCATCGCTCATACATAATATGAAATTTGTGTCTTGTTTGGCGATAATTTGGAAGCAATGGAATTCTGTGACATCACTGATAATTCCTTCTTTATCTATTTGATTAGTGTTTCCGCTGAAGAACATTTCATTTACATGACGGGGTGTGGTGGGCATGGTTTTATTTAGGTCATATGTTGTATTCTTTAGAGTCCTTGCCTTTATATCTGTAGCGATTAAAATTTGAGTTTGTGTAAGACAGCATTCCCATTTTTGAAAAGAAACAAATTTGGAGTGATGTATAAAAAAAGTTTTTAGGACCATGTTTTACACTGCTGTCCTAGCTGCACCATTTAACGTGTAAAAAAATAATGAAAAGACCGATAATTTCTTTTTATCTTTCTGTTTTTTTTCCTTTTAATCATTGATTATGAAACTAAGTGATCATTGAAGGCCTGCATTGGTATAGGGCTCATAGGAGTAACCAGGTTGAATAACGTGGTAAGACGTATATCTGAGTCGTTTCTATATGCCAAGTTTATACAGAAGCAGTATCGATGATATGTCAATGCTCAGTGTTGGCAAACAGGTGATTCTCAGAGTACGTATTTACCCAATGATAAAATACCCAGGCCCTCTGACATTGTTTGTCGGGATGCGCCCAGTCTGATTTGTTCAATGAATTGAATTGTCTCTGTTTGCCCAGGCCTGATTTCGGTTTTTCTTCCCAGCCCTCCAGTAATATAGCACATTTTCTCGTTGCTATAAAGGGGACGAAAAAATATCGCTTTATTTTATTACTCTTGTCAATTATCTGGCGACTGTGTTTGCTCTTCAAATGATTATAAAAAGCCCCTGTGATGTTAGTGTTCCAAAACTCGCTGTTTGTTACACCTAATGGTGTGCAACTCTTCCAGCTAGAGTAAACGGGGAGTGGTGAACGCGACTCGGCATAAATACATGTATTACAGTTTTATGTAGTTCATTGCAATAAAACTTCTGGAAGAGAAACGGGTGGTCAAAATGTCGATCGAACGTAAAATTTTTCCACAGTTGTAAAGTAAAATAATAATGAACTTTGTCAGTAATATTGACATTTGGTTTTGAACAGGAGTGGTGAATATGGGGGGGGGGGGGTGGCGTAATTGACTTCAAAGTGCAACAATTTTGACGCCCATACCTTTCCCAGAAAGGGCCACTATTGTAGTTCACTTCCACAAACGTGACTGAGAAAATGGGTTATTTCGTTTTACCTTATTACACTTATCACCACTTGCGGTGGGATATTTTTTCTATGCACACCACTTCTTTATGTTTATATAAGTATCAAAGCCTGAGAGATTATTGTTTGTTTGTTTTTCAATGGAGTATTTATATTCCCGCGCAATGAAGAATTCGGGACCGACCAATCTTCGTTTCTAATACATGGTCACTACATTATCATTTTCCCACCAAAAATATCTTTTGACCGATTTACATTAGCCGGGAAAGGTTCTAATTGTGGAGTACTTTCGAATGATAAAGCCCATCTCATCTGTTCAGTATTTGTATAGTCAAATATTAAATTGCAGACGATCCGCCAGAAATTCCCACACTTAACTACGAGGAGACTCGGTACCAGAGGCCACTCCAAGTAAGTACTGTCTTACAATTTTAAACTGAAGAAATCAAATTGTCAAAAACTGTTTAGCAAATTCTTCCGTCAAGAATTTTCTAATATGGATGTATAACAATAAATAATAAATAAAGTCTGCCACTAAGCATCTTGTGCAGTGTAGCTGTGTTATTGTTATGTCTCGTCATTGCAGATACCACTATTACGGTATAGGAATCCGCGAGACCAGTCAGTACTATCATTCGGTATACTCCGGCAAAGGCCTCACCAGGTAGGCCTACGCTCATATCCACATACCATCTTCAGCCTTAAAGAGTGAATACAGTGTTGTTGAAAAATTCATATTACATAAATTTAAGCACGTTAAATTTGCTGCGTTACGGTTTTGGCCAAAATGCTTTTAAGCCAAAATGAAGCTTATAATATAATTGTATTTATTCCCTTTATGAAGTATTCTTTGTTTGTTTGTTTACTTGTTAATTCGCCAGCAGTGAGTCGGGAAATGTACCTGTTCTTTAAAAGTGCAATGAAAAAAACAGAAGATAAAGAAAGTTACAAAAAAAAAAGAAATATTTAATTGACTAAAGTCAAAGTTGTGTGACTCGTGATGATGGAATGAATTTTATATTAAATGTGAGTTATTTGTAAAGCCTATTCAGTATTATTGTATATATTTCTACCATATATGCCTAGTCTTGCAGAGAACAGTTCGTTGTATTCTTTGTCTCAGATTCTATAACTTTTATGGTTACACGTTTAGTGCTGACGGTTCAGGAATTTGTAAGCATGCTTTTCCTTTCAAAACGAATGCACACTAGAACAAATATTTATGAACTATGAAATTTTTTTCTTTGGTCTCAGTGAAGGTACGAGTCACGGTATCTTATCACGCATGCTGTTATCTTCAAGCAGCTTTCTTCGCGAAGATGATAACGCTTCCCTTGTGTGATTTACGACATGCACCATTGTTGTGATAAGCGGAGAAAGAGACAATATCAGCCTGCAAACAAAAGTGCCATGTCATTATTGACACTCGGAGAACCCGTATGATCACGTGATCCCGAGAGTTTACTGCCCCGTGTTTGTTTGTTTACCCACACTCCACACGGATAACCCTTGTCTCCGCCTCGGAGTGCTCCGAGTTTATCTTACCTTGAGTTTTACATTTCCTCAATCTGTCTGAGGTTATTCGGGAGATATACAGCCATCTTGCCGTTTTGACATAATTTAGGGTATGATAACAACTGCTGTCCTATCCATCGGTACTGTAGGAGATCTTGATAAAAACCGTATTAATAGTCCCTTTTGTTTCCTGCCTCTAAATGTCCTGCCAGCTGAGAAATTGTACGTGTTTGTAATTCAAAAAGTATTGCTGCAGTAGGAAATTCGATGCTTGTCACTTTGTTTTTGAAAGTCATTTTTTTCAGCCAGGAATTGATTGTTGACCTTATGACGTCCGTTATTTGGTTGACAGTTGGAATACGAATGCTTGTTGCTGAGCCTACTCTTAATAGCATGATTGTTATAAAATAGCACATATTCCTGTTTGTCCACATACATTGTATTCATGTGTAATCGTGTTAATTATAAATAACCACAGCGGTAAAATAACTGTAAGGAACATGTAGATCAAAGGTATTGACGGTCTTTACGTGTAATATTGCAAGTACATGTATATATTATAACAGGCTATCCTGCTTAACTTGCTCATACACATGAGATGACCCAAATATTCCAAACAGGCGCAGGCTACCATAATGGATTTCTTCTTACATGTGATACAACACTCTGACTATATGTTGGATGCTTAACTTGTTCTTATATGTGATGTAATACCCAAGCAAGCGTAGGCCTACTTGTTCTTCCTGATATAGGCTACCTTGCTTGACTTGTTCTTGTGTGGGATATAATACCCGGGCTAGCGTGCTTGTTCTTATATGAGATGTTCCAGATGTAGGCTACCTTGCTGGACTTGTTCTTATATGTGATATAATTCCCAGGCTAGCTGGCTTGGGCTTGAGAACGATTGTGGGTCAGAGGCTAAAGTTCAGTGCTTCTTGCTTGTCAATTTACAAAATGATAGAATGCCAAGCATGCAGAATGACGAGAAAATACTTGAGGTGGGTCTGAATCTCCTGATGAGCTGAGGTACTTACAAACCCTTGAACAGTTGAGTAAACGCTCTGAGAGGGCCTCTTAGTGGTAAGTTCGTGCGCAGAGGATCCATGCGGGGAAAGCGGTTATATGGCTAGGAAGAGCTCCCTGATGATCAGGATTTACTTGGAAAATACAGACGCTGCTAACTCTGATTTTTACACGGTGTTATGTTTGTACGGGTTGCAATCAGTCCACCTTCGCTTCCAGGTAAAACAGTTTTAAACCAAAGAGGCTAAGCTTATTTCAGAAAAAGAAACCTCGACAATCTGGCAAATACATGCACGTAGATGTTAGACATATAGTGCGTTCAGTGACGTGAAACATTCGAAAACGGAAGTAGCTTTTTTGCTGCTGTTTACAGAAAATATTCTTAAGAGCAACTTCACTGGGATAGATTTCAACGACTCACGCACAAAACTTCAGTGTTTCACATTAATATTAGGGATGGTGGATGTAAATGTCAAAAAACAAAATCAAGTATTCAATAAACACACAAAATCCTATACAGCTACATATTGTATATTGTGTATTGGTTCATTGTATTACAGTGTCAGTAAATGTTCTGTGTTACTGAGATAGGTATGAACAAGAGTGAAAGCTTTAGAGATTCTCAAATGTTTCCCAAAAGATGGTGGTTCTTTTCTCGGTTCCAAATAACGTAAATCTATAGTCATCAGCAAAGAATTACCAAAGTAATATGGAATAGGCAATATGGAAAACCAAGTGAGTTCGTGTTCATTAACGAAGATAATCCACCACTGTGTAGTTTACCAAACTCCTGGCAGACGAAGCTTTCGACTTTCCCTGTCGAGGAAATGTAATTAAGACCCACCTCTGAATGTTGTCCATTATCCACTGATAAGACATGGACACGATATTACTGGTCATCTGTCAGAACTGTTAACTGGGAAGCCTTTGCTGATCGGTCAGTTTCACCTGACTCGTTCTCATCAGGTGTGTCTCGTGACCGCGAGCTGTCTCGCGGTTCACATCATTAATCTGGCCTATCCTGGAGGTAATCAGAGTAGTGTCTGAGGTGACTCTAATAAATGCCTTGTTGATCACACAGCATACAGGGTTGCATGGCCTAAAAACCAATAAATTTTGCTGCTTAATTGGTTTTGAGATATGCGTCTTCGCCTCCCTTCTCACTCATCGTCATGCAAAACGTCATGCAAACCCTCTCAGCAAGTTTTGGATCTCGAAATAAATTACCCACAATGACGTCACAAGTTAGGTAGTCATTACGTCACTGTTCACACCTTTTATTAATTTGTTCATGTCTTTGTTAGTAAGATCACGTATATTAAGCATAATGTATACTGGGGGAAACATTCTACCCGGCGTTGTGCCTGACTACATATAAAACACCAATGTATTCGTCTCATTTCAGATTTTCTGGCTGCAAATTAAAAAACGAGGTGAGTCCAACAAAAGAATAAGCAAATACACAAGAAGGTGCCTCTTTGTTATCAGAGGTCGGCAGTTTTATTGTAACACGTAAAACCCACTGGAGTGAACCATAAATCCTTAATAACTGATGCCACGTCCAAAAACGAATTGCAAAAGGAGAGCTTAATTTCTTATTACCTATTTTTTATTCTCTCTTTACTGACTAAATGCTTTCATGGGAAGCAACTTCAGAATGCGTCTGTGAATCTCCATTTTTCTCATATACTAATCACCATAGGTGTCAAAACCGACTCTCTCAACGCAAATATAAAGACTGATGTCAAAATGCACTGGAATCTTGAGCTCTTTGGGTGCAATATCCGCACATTAATAATATTGCCACCGAGTGCTATTTGAAGTCGATCGCGATCTATATGAATTTTCTGTCACCGGAGCTTCGGTCATTAACACATGGAATTTTATACAGAGTCCTATCTCGTTATCGTGTGTCTGTTGGGTCTTATCTAGTCCCGTCTCGTGTATCCTTCGCTTCAAAGCCTGCACACTTGGACCATGGACAGTTTCTCGGGGCTACTGACCCACAACAGACAGTTTGTAGCGGACTAAGGCCGCTTAGAGAAAAGTAATTTGTCCCTGGACGATACAATACCCGCTTGATAAGACTCAAGGCCCATTAATGGTTAAGGGCTAAACTTGTGGCTGATCGATTTGCAGCTTTTATCTTTCGCAAATGTCGGCAAACATTGAAAACACCAAGATCAAAATTTGTAAGATACTTGAGAATGGCCGCCATTGCCATAGCACCGGCTCGGTTGCCAAGGCTGACGTCACTTAGATATGAATCCACCTCGATGTTGTCGCGAGACCTCGTGGTGTGAGGAAATGGCACATGCCGAACCCTTTGTACGTGGCTTCCGGTTTGGCCGATCTAGATGTTTTCTCAAGGATTTTTTAATCAGAATTTTCATGTTCGTAGCCACAAAACCGCAAGGAAATTAAGCCTAAAAGTGCCTCAAGATTTTAAACGCCAAATATTCCAGAGCCAATTTTGCAATGCATTTCCGACTCCAGACGTCCACAGATGAGGGGCTCTAAGCACATCTGTCTAGTGTTTTTGCCACAGACATGTTAGCCATTATTATTTTTTCGTGATACCGTTCATAACTTACATCAAAATAAAAATTTACTAAAAATGAAACAACATTTCTGTCCGAATGATGTGTAACCCTTACCTGTAATTTGTGTCATTTTGACCTGTGGATCATTTCCCAAAATTCAAAGGTGTATCCTGACACAATTAAAGACGAATTTTGCCAAAAAAGGTGCAAAAATGTGTTGACACTACCGCATCATTGATGTGGTTATGACACGTTTGAAATATTTTTGGTATTTTTAATCTTCTGGAATATTTTTTCTTCTATTTTTACTTTCTCAAATGAACTAAAACAAAAGCTACGATTCACGTTTTACCATAAAATGGCTTATTCCTTGAATTTGCTTTAGAGATGAGAGCATTGACAAAATTTTGCCTTGGCCTACTTTATTCAACTAAAAAAATATTTGGTAACATGTAGTATATTGTGTATTAGTTTTATGGTCAATCTGTTCAACCCACCAGTCAGTCAGCTGTGCAAATAACCTTTCCCTCAATCCTTTCCAGGGTGGCTTTACAAGAAAATACTCCCTAAGTTCGAAGACAGGAACCCTTTTGCCAGATTTCCCCAGTGCTCAGTATTTGATCCTTCCGCTTTCTCTGTCGCGGGAAAAGGTGAGTATTGCTCGTTTTGAAGGGGGGGGGGGTTGTTGTTGACATTTGTCTCTTATTTTCACTGAGTCAAGAACTGTTTATAAATGACGCCAAAATATATGTTTATTTATTTCTTTATTTATTTATTTGATTGGTGTTTTAGGCCGTACTCAAGAATATTTCACTTATATGGCGGCGGCCAGCATTGTAGTGGGAGGAAACCGGGCAGAGCCCGGGGAAACCCCACTGTCATCCGCAGGTTTGCTGGCAGACCTTCCTACCTACGGAGATTAGGCCAGCACGAGCTAGACTTTGAGCTCACAGCGACCGCATTGGTGTTAGACTTTAATGCTCTGCGCAAGTACATGTATACATCAACATCTATTTGTACTGTAATTAAAATTGCTTGTGAGATACATATTTTTGCAGTCTTATAGTCACACTTTGATGGTTAGCAGTTGGAAAACTTAATGGTCGTTGCTTGCTTTACGCACATGGCTTGTGTAGTTGGGCTGCGCAAAAGTTGCTTTTCTTCTACTTGTGCATGATAACACGTGTAGACTTTACCTTAATTTTTAGGTGAAAGTTGACGGGAGGCTGGGTGAGAGAAAGTGGCAGCAGTACATTGTGTTCAAGCTTACTTGAAACTAAGGAACTAGAACCAAAAATGTATTTAATGTCTGAAAATTTGCGTGAATTTCCGATAGGTCAGTTTGGATTTGTCCCAAGCATCAACAATCCTTCGAATGCTTTTACATTTATGAACCACTTACGCGCCGCTAACGCACTGGCAAATCCATGTATTTTAAGCCTTAAACCACTTCCTTCAGTCCAAAATAGCCTGCGAATCTAAGTGAACCGGGCGTTCCTCTTAAAGAACACGAGTTTATTGAATGACTTGGGGGCAGCCTGCGTGCCGGTTCGTGCTAGTTTTTCTCTTCATTCCGCTTATCGTCGCCTAAGACCAGTCACAACGGTTCGCTAACCTCACGCTCCGAACAGCTTAACGGTTTATGCCTTCTCCGATAATGACTGACTCGTATTTAACAGCTTCGTTTGATGTTTTCCGTACACTCGACTCACCAGATTGTGTTTCTTTTTAGATTACTGTTTGATTTATTCGCTTCCGTTGGTCAATTCTGGGTCAGTATCCGTGGCAATGAAACCAATTTAATCCCCATGAGATTTAGTTTATGGCATCAAAATTGTCCATCACAACTTACTTTTGGCGTATCCTTGACTTTAGTTAATTATTCAACATTTTTGAGGCTTTGGCGATTCGAGAGCTTCGCAAATGAATGGATCAGTCGGTAAGAAAAGCTGGATGAGCTATTTCTACTACACTTTGATAACCAGAGCCAGTTGAGCGTATTTCATAAAAATGGAGACCACGAACGTGTTTAATGTGAATCGAATTATGCCAAGGATTTCAACCTTGGTTATTTTGTCATTATTGTACTCTAATTGAACATTACATAAAGTAATGAAAAGGGACCAGACCCTGGAGATTGCAGTCCACCAGCAGAGTCCTCGTTTATACAGGCCTACGACTGTAACATGACAGTTATGACCAGTGGCCAATTTCAGACAACTTCGTACGGATGTACATTCTCAATACTGAGGGTCAATAAAGGTGTTGTTTGGCGGTGGTTACGTCGGAGTATGCCTAAGAAACTGTCCCCAGATAAGCAACGACAGCGTGATAATTGGCAAATGGTCGCAAGTAGCCAGCGAAAACCTGTCTCTTGTATACTTATCGCAGTTTCATTCTAACGGTTCATCGGAATGCTTAATTGAGATCCGCTGTCACTTATGCATGTTGCGTGCATTGCCAAAACCTAACAGAGCAAAACCATTTTCTTGGGATAATAATCTGCTGACCGAATGTTCTGTAAACAGTAGCTCATTTATTATTTATGTGACTTGATGTAATAGTTAGTGTAAGGTACAGTTATGCGTTAGAAGAAGCAATACAACCAATATATGTATTTCCATGGTGTCTTCAGAACTATGAAAGGCCCCTTTTAGGTTCATGAAAGAGTGCCATTAAAATTATTTTAAAACTAGTTTTTGAGAATTTTCTATCGCAACAATAAATGATTGGCAGTTTGAACACATTAAAAAGTAAAAATACCAAATTAAGACCCTCCATATCTTTGGTCGTGGGTTTCCCCAGGGCTCTGCCCGGTCTCCTAACACCATAATGCTGGCCGCCGTCGTATAAGTTAAATATTCTTGAGTACGGCGTTAAGCACCAATCAAATAAATAAATAAATAAATAAATAAAATCGTCCACATTCCTGAGAGATATGCGTTCAGATATGCGGAATATGAATGGCTACAGCATAGAGAATAAAAACTAGAACATGGGCGACAGTGTCATTGTTGGCAAATGGATACACGTGACTGCTGAAATCCTTTTCTCTAGTCAATTTTACCTTAATTAGGGTTTTATTCTAGCTATTTATACAAATGCTTGGACAGCCGCAACTTACACATTCGCGATCTCCATGCAGATATAGGTAAAAAAAAAAAAATGTCGGACACCATGACGCAACTGACGGGTACGAAAAACAACAACAAATCAATTAAAGCCTATAACTTTCCATTCGAGGATATAAATGACGATTTCATGAAACTTATCCCAAATGTAACAAGATTACAAAGTCTACATAAATCTTATATGAGCATCCAGAGTCTAACAGACCCGCCCTATTCGAGGTCATCGGTCACGTATGTCAAAGATAACCGTTCTTCGATATTAATCACGTGGGCATGTGTATCGGCGGGGGATGGGTGATAGGGAGGAAGAGGACGATGAAGTGAAAAAGGAAAACTGCAGACAAGACGTAGTCTTTAAATTCAAATATTTTTTCCTTAATTTTTATCTGTTTTTTATTTTTATTTATTTATTTTTTGTTTTTATTTGTGGGCCAAGGTCTGATTCACTGGTCTGAACTATATTTCTTCATTCGGCTTCTGTCTAATTTCTTTGGGGGACTCCCTGAGGTCATTTCTAGCTGAATGAATGTCTTTCACGACATCTTGATTTGAATATTTACCTGATCACCTTAATCAGTGACTGTTTAAGCATCACTGCGCTCATTTTTCCAGCGGACTATTTTGCATTCTGATCTTATCTGCTGCTGTACAGGCGTGACGTTTTCCGCTGTTCTACAATCGAAGATTTGCGTTCTGAGTTGTACAGACGCCACGCGGTCTGCTGTTCTACAATAGACGATTTCCATTCTGATCTTCAGCGGTTGTACACACGTCACGATCTCTTCTGTTCTACAATAGGCGATTTGCGTTCTAATCTTCAGCCTTTGTACAGGCGTCACGGTGTCTGCTGTTCTACAATAAATGATTTCCATTCTAAACTTCAGCGGATGTACAGACGTAACGGTATCTGCTTGTTCAACAATGGATGATTTGCGCTCTGATCTTCAGTGGTGGTATTGCGATAGACGATTTGCGTTATGATTTTCAGTGGTTGTATAAGTCTCTTTTGTTTTCAGTAACTCGATGAGACACACTTAAGATATCGCAGTTAACATATTCATAGCCAGATGTATGTTTGTTTAAGTCTCTTTCATTTTTATAGAATCCATTGTGTGGGATTTCAAAACTTTATGTAAACTCAGACATCACATAGATTTTGGCCTTAAATTTGCATTCTACTGTATCTTTATTCTTATTAAGGACCGGAGGGGCAGCTTTATACGTGCACAATGTCAATCCTATAAGGGCGTCTGTAAGTTTATTTAGTAAGAATACAACAAGAGATACTGATTTATCTGTCTGCTAGCTTTTCAAAAGAAACGTTACCAAAGCGCTGAGAGACGAATGAATAAACACAAACAGATGTTGCATATGTCACTATCAAAGTGCCTGTCCAACAAGGGTATGTGAAGGCATCAGTAGCGAGTATGGCCACCTTGTGCTTCAGTGCGTGCAATGCCACGTCGCACTGACGACTGATTTGATTTCATTATGTCAATTATAATGGTGGAAAGAAACCGGGCAGAGCCCAGGGGAAATTCACGACCACCCGCAAGTTGGTGGCGAACCTTCCCAGGTACGGCCAGAGAGGAAGCCAGCAAGAGTTGGACTTGAACTCACAACGACCGCATTGGCAAGAGACACCTGGGTCATTACACCGCGCTGGCGCGCTAACCCCCTCGACCACGGATGCCAACTCACATTAACGACGTCAAAGGTCGGATGGCATTAGCTGGAACCTTTGACAATCGTCCAGAAAACCTTGCACCGTGTCCTGACGGTTGACTGGTGGCCTTGGTCGCCTTCTGATTTATCTGTCAAGATGATCCCAGAAATGTTCGATGGGATTCATGTCAGGAGAACATGTCGGTCACGGCAACAGAGTAACGTCCATGTCTTTAAGAAAGTTCTGTGTTATTCCGGTGATGCAGTCATGCATGGCCCTCAGCTGCACCGTACCAAAGGCCCTCTCTCTTTGTGCTGCTGTCAATCGTTTCATTTCTTCGGCGTATTTTCGGTTACTGCCTTCCTGACGTTTGGTGTAAGCAAGTTTTATACTCTGTTTAGCGCATGCATTTTGTTCTACCTGTGTCATGGTCGTTTTCACTCAATGAACGATTTGATATGTCAATTATCACTCTCAGCAGATCCATATGGTTGTATTATGTTTCAGCATCATTTCAGCTCCATCGTCTAAATTATAAGAAAGTTGGACCCAATTTTTGTACCTTTCTTTTTTTGTTTTTGTTTTTTGCTTTTTTTTTTGTTTTTTTTTCACGTTTATGTTAAGTCTCATTTATCATGACAGGTGATAGCTATACCGACAATCCAAACACAGCGTCTTTAAACCAGTTCGAATCTGTCTGAGAATGATACCCGGGATTTGCCCAGGTCCTTCGTCGCCATAACATCGCACTTTAATTGAAATATAGAAGTTCGGAATGATATAGGTATGCTTATCTTGTTCCCAAGCTTAAGAGTTAATATATCTGGCCGTAGATCACCTCCATATATGACCGCCGCTAGTCATACAGGGCGGAGTTGACTGCTCAAGTTAAGAACCCATAAACAAAGCATCGCTATCCCTCAGTGTTTAACGGGAGAAGAAGCGTCAGCGCTGAGCGAATTTGTTAGGTTATAAAGAAGTCTGTCAGTGCCGAAATGAAATAAATATGCTCTGGCACTCTAGTTCAGGATACGTGCGTGGTGTATCCATGTAGAATACGTCTACAAACAAACATCCGTTTACCAGCCGTTAACCAAAATGGGCGTTCGGGGTCAACAAACAGAAGACCAATTTTCAAAACGTTAAACAACCCCCCACCCCCACCCCTTCCAATAAAGTCTATGAAGCAAAAAGTTCAGGACGGATTCATGTAGAGAGAAGCAGTCAACAGTTTTCATGCGCACAGGCAGGACAATGGCCGAGGTCTACGTGACGAACATTATCCGGAAGGCGCAAAGTCCGTGTTGTCAGATTTCGAAAAGTGCGTTCGTTTATATAGAACACCGAGCCACATCCTTGTTAGAAACAGAAAAAAAAAACACACATCACGGATATGAATGCTGTGTCATATGCATACTGTCCCAAGACACACATGAGAGGAATTGCACTCATGTATATGTACATGTACAAGTATGTCTTCAATATATGATAATATACATGGTGGAACTGGTACGTTATATTAAATGTCAGAAACTTTGAGAGGAAACCATTTGTGGTAAAGCCTTGAAAATACATGTTGGAACTGGTACGTTATATTAATTGTCAGAAACTTTGAGAGGAAACCATTTGTGGTAAAGCCTTGAAAATACATGTTGGAACTGGTACGTTATATTAATTGTCAGAAACTTTGAGAGGAAACCATTTGTGGTAAAGCCTTGAAACACATTTTGATACAGTAGAACGTACATCCACACAGTTGCACCATTTTTTGTAATGTTGAGATCTTTCTTGGACAATCATGTCTTAGTACGTGTCTCGAAATGAACTCATCGGTAAATTGGAAATTGAAATTAGAATTGTAGATTTCTTTTTATTTGTACATGTGTATTGGCTTGAACAGCCAGTTTTTTCTTCTGCCTACCACTGTGAGAAAACCTGAATCTTCTGTTCTTGAATGATGTTTATGTTTTGCTTTTACGTTAGCTTTGAGAATTTGGTTAGCATTTTGTGCTGACAACATAGTTAATTTCGATTCGAAAACAACATTTTACACAACAGACGGTCTCTTGAAATTGCACTTCCTTCTTTTTTGGATTTCTCATTTAATACGTTGATACATTAATGGCGTGCCAGTGCTATTAAGTTTAATCATAACGTTTAAATCGAATATCAACCAGGTCGATATTTGATTTAAACTCGGGCTAAAGTGTCTGAGAAACGAACCGGTTTTAATAAAACACACCTAGATCTTATCGCCCCATCTTATGTCAATGTCACAGGTACACTTCAGTCGGGGTGAGACGTCTAGGGGTCGTCATTAAATATCCATCCATCATATCGCCATGTCAATATATTTGACAAGAGGAGTAATTTGTGGATTTTTATATCATTCCCAGGTGGAGACGTTCGTAATGATGTACAAGACACATTGCCAGTGCATACTGGACACGGCCATCAATGCCAATTTTGAAGAGGTGAGAGGAGCGTTCTTCGCATAGTCTGTCTGAAATCTACCAAATGCCATCAACGTAATTTATCTCATTAAAGTTCGTAACTGTGAAATAATATTTATTTATTTATTTATTTAATTGGGTTTTTTCGCCCTGCTCAACAATATTTCACTTATACGACGGCGACCAGAGCTCTGGAGAATACCCACGGCCTTCCGTAGATTGGAGAAATATATTTGCCCGACGTCATAGGAACTTGTGTGCTTTTATTACAACTTATAAACTATATTACAGCATTTATGAGAAGTTGGGCTAGCGGGTATACAGAATTGAATTATTCCAGAAAAATACTATTATGCAAAGTTCAAAGAATTGGTCTTAACATACATATTATATAGTATCAGTCTTCAGAAGGTTTTCTAAAATTTGTCGACAAAAAATGCTGACATAGTGGTTGACAATTTGTGCACGGAAGATCCGAATGCATTTAAAGAGCTATTGTAATTTGCTTGCAATCCCCATGGTTTAGCTTTCATTTTCACTGTGACAAGATTAGCCGGGCTTTTTACCATTATTCGTATTATTACTTTTTCATTTACTTTTTTACTTACAAGATCTGTATATAGGTCTTTCAACAAATCTAGAAAAGGTCTGGTTAATTTAGAGTGAACCTTATGCTAAAAGGTTGTGGAAAAAAGGTTGCACAAATTAAAGTAAATCAGCAAATTTTTTCTGCTCTTGACAAAAGGCAGAGACGAAATTCCAAAGCGGGGAATCGTTGTAGGTTGTAACTGTAACCTTATGAAGTAGGGGCTCAAGAGATCAAGTGGCCGCATATTTCCTCTGCCATGATTCGCAGCCATTCCTGCGTCTAGCTCAATTCATTCAGATGAGTCGTATAGAGACTTGGGCGATGACGTTTAAGTGGCCACCATGCACAACACTGTGAATGCACGAGCTGACATTTTTCAGCTTCAAAGAATTCAGCCATCAAAGGGAATCTGATCTTGTTCCTCAAATTGCACAAAATTCTACGCCAACAATTTAGCTTTTCCGGTCTTACGTAGATGCGCGTGACGTCTCTGTCATTTGTTTTCCGCTATTAAATGAAAATGTTATTCAAAAAAAATAATAATAATAATAAAAAATTGAAAATTTACACCTAGTTGATCATTTTGTTTTCTCCAAGGACGACCTCTGCTTCAAGTTGCTTCACATGGGTCGCAAAATTTAGAAGTGACATTCACAAGGAAAAATGTACACGCATTGCGTGACGTAAGTGGTGTTGGTGAAAGTGCTCCAATATTATTTCATCCTAACTTCTTCGTTTTGTCCAGATTCAGAATTTCTTGCTACACTTCTGGCAAGGCCTCCCAGAACATTTACTTCCTCTAGTGGACAATCAAGTAATTGTGGACTTAGTTTGTGTATGTGATTCCGTTCTCTACAAGGTATGTCAACTATAGCTGCGAATACAAGATATTGCATTTGAATATATCATGAATATTATTAATGGAAGGTCAAAGATAAACCAAACGTGAACATTATATGACATGAAGAACATTTAGTGTTCAGACTTCCAGCGCAATGTTCTGTTAATTTTTAATATACAATTTGTTGTTTAAAAAAGTTTTTATTTAAGATTTGCTCTTTAGTACAATGTCTGAAATTTTAAACCGCTGTATTTAATTACACTTACATATTACATATTAAACATTGGTGCGTTCTGAACATTCTCTCAGTGTCGATTCTACGAAGGTAGCCATACCAGTCTGACCAAAAGATAACTGCATTTTACTGAACCATCAATACTGAATTACCTCTTGGAATTTTGAGCCAAATTTACATATGTATTTTCACCTCTTCACCTACTGTCACGAAGTGTTCAAGTGAAGTGCTGTTTCCAAGAGCTCTGCTCATTGACAGGCATTTCTCTTTTGACAGGTTCTCACCGAAGTGCTCATCCCCGCCACAATGCAAGAAATGCCAGAGACGTAAGTACGAATAAGATAGATAGGTGCATAGGTAAAATGTCAACTGTCTTTCTATGTAAACACACCTGGCCTAGCCCTGGTGAAAACCGGAATAACTGTTAATGAAAATATAACATGTAAAAGCATAACATACAAGACTTAATATGTTTATCAGAGATGCACTTTGGATAAACACAACCGAGTTTTCCCATCGACTTTGGAATTTGTACATTACAGGGATTTTAAAGGCAAATCTATAACTGTTCGAGTCCTCTGTGCTAGATAGAATTGACAGTATTAGTGATTATTTGACATAGTGCTTTAGCCTGCCTTGAAATCAATATCTTCATTTTTTTAACCTTGTGCTTAGTTAAGTGCAGAAAGTCAAAAAAAAGTTCAGTTAAAAAAAAACAAAACAAAACAACAGGTCAATTCTTGGCGTCCGAAAATGTGCGCTGATTTAAAGCGGAGCTTATTAATAGATAATTGACTATTGGCAAAATAAATTAGAAATTAGATAAAATTTGACCCTCAACATTATTATGCCAGAATTCTGATCATTGAAAGGTGTCATTTTTAAAGTTGTTTTTTCTTTTCTTTTTTTTTTTCCAGTTTACTCTGCGACATAAGGAATTTCGCCAAGCACTGGGAAAACTGGGTAACTTCCGCTCTGGAGAATTTACCGGATCTACTCACCGACAGCAAACTTCCGGTAGCGCGCCGTTTTGCTCAGGCGTTGAAGAGGCAGACGTCATTCTTACATTTAGCACAGGTAAATTTGAATTACTTTTTACGGATTATTAACTTCATTCGTACAATATCTTCTCGAGCATTACACAGTCGTTACTCAACAATGTTGTCGGCATCATTTGCATGGGCGAGTCCCTGAATCAATTTGTATAGCTTGTAACCGGATATTCTATAACAAAATCCACACATTTTCATCACGAAAAATTAAATACATGTATTTCTTCGTGCAGTCTTGAAATGCAATCATCCCAAAGTAATTTTTATCTTTTTGTGCAATGTCCAATCAGCTCATTCAAGAAGATACGATCGTTTATTAAACTGTGGCAACATTAAACAGTCACTTCGGTTTTGCCTTAAAATTTTTAATTTTAAAAGTTAAGGAACGGGATTGTGAAGTTCTCAAAGGAAACATTTATCACTTGACCACTTGTTCGCATTCAGTTCTGCTTGGCCCAGGGAGGCTCACACTGGCTTCCTCTCCGATCGAATGTAGAAACATGCGGATGGTCGTTGGTTTCCGCCGGGCTCTGGCGGGTTTCCTCCCAGCAAACATATTCTCGAGTACGGCATAAAATACCAATTCAATAAATAAATAAATCAATGAATACTTGTCATTTGTGGCCTTACAATAGTGGCTTTGTGCTAGTTGTTCCACAGAATCTGCAATGTTACCACAACCCATATCTTATAAGTAAAATAATCTTGAATGGGGCTTCAAATAAGTCTACAAGACATATGAGACTTTCCACATGATGCCCTTCCTCCAGACCGCCCGACCGGTGCTGTACGATCCTAATCTGGTGAATCAGATGATTTCAGACGTGGATAGGATAGACCTGAGCAGTATTGGATCTCAGGCCCTCTACTCCAGCACCGACACAGACACCGCCGATCTGGATCTCAACGCGGAATGTAAGTGTCTTTTAACTGCTCCGGCGTCTGGGCCTGGTTTCATGAAAACTTTCTGAGCTCAGTAGTTTTGTTTTTACCTAAATCCAGAATGTGTGGTTTCTCGAATAAATTTAAGTCAAAGACTACATAACTATAGTCTTATGTTACTTAAGCAAAACATTTCCTTAAGCCGCAAAGAGTAACAAATTTTGTGTAACCAGATTCCGACCTCAGAATCACAAAACTGTCTTAGACCAAAGCCACACTTATTCTTGACTTGTGCTTTTATTCCTGAACTTTGATTTGAACTTAAACGGTTTTAAGATTAAGACTAAGTCTGAGGTACACGTAACTTTATGATCCTGAGGTCATGATAACATGAAAAAGCCAGAGTCAGGGTTTCACCTTGACTAAGTATTTCTGCATGCATTTCTTTCCTGAGGGTGGCAAAATAAATACCGAAATATCAAGTGAAGTTGAAGCCATCTCCCCTTTTCTTCAGGGTTGACACTACTCTAACGGCCGTTTAGTTGTTCGTATATAAAGTTCATTGGAGGCTACTTGCCATCCACCAATATGATACAAACAGAATATCTCTTTATGCACCGAAAATCTGGAAGTCATACGTTTGAGTGTTCGTCTCATACTTTAGGACACTCTTGTTTCCGTAACCAGGGAAACACACAAGTGAACACTACTCAACCAATCAATCAATTAATCAGTCTGATTTGTACGTCAATGGGAACAAAGGATCAATTTTTCATGCTCCGTAATACTTTAGTTGGTCGATTCTTTGTTTGGGTTTTACCGTTGCTTTTAAGTTAACTTTATTTCTGTCATATCACGACGGTGTCGCCTTAAGGCAGATCAGTCCACATATTTATAGTGATGCCTCATGTTGAAAACATATGACGCCCAACCCAGTCACGGTATTATTGTAACGGACTTCCCGATATTTGGCATCTCCACAGAATGTCATGTCAAGAATTCCTCTCCTGCAAATTACTACGTTGAAAGCATCTAAATGAAGACAAAATTGCCCTCACACTGGTTTTGATCATTTAATGGACATGTCTTCTGTTGGTTTCTCAGTTCTACGAGAGTTTAAGGAACTGTTACGTAAACAGGCCACGGTTGAAGCCTTCACGGAGTGGCTGGATGCTGTTGTGGAACAGAAAGTCATCAAGGTAATGGTCACTTTTAGTTTCGGGTATAGTGTGATTTATAACCCTTCCAGAATGGCTAATCCTGGGTCAAGGTCATTGCTGTTGTTCTCTGGAGCCTTCGTTTGGTGTGACCAAATATTGATTTAAAAATATTTTAAATCATGCACTGTGTTAAGGAATCGTCATTTTCCTCTCTGACACGTTCATAAAACTCGAATAAATGTAATTTTAGAGTTAATACCCAACCGAACGTGCAGTATATGTTCTACAGTTTAAGTAACCGTTTTGTATATTTTGATCATCATCAGTCACAAGATTCCAAACTCAAAGAATTCTAAGATATGTCATGGCTTATGATGAATACAGGCGCCAGGCTTAATCCTTACTCTTACTTCTTCATCAATGGCGTGGCAAAGTCAAATTAAGCATTTCCGCACATTCCAGATGCTCAAGTGACAACTTATACCAGTGTAATAATCATCTGTTCTTTCTTTACTTGTCTTTCAGCCAAGTAAACAAAATGGGCGCTCCTTTAAGAAGAGAGCACAGGAATTTTTACTAAAGTGGTCGTTTTTCGGTGCAAGAGTCATGCATAATTTAACTCTCAACAACGCTCAAAGTTTCGGTAAGAACGATTAAGGTCGTTGACAGAGCTGTAAAAATTTAAGCTACAATGTATTTTGTGGTTCATTCTTGGGAAAAGTCAAAGGTCTGTTTGTAGGTATTGAACAAAAATCACGAAAGAAAAAACACAAAAATTTGCATTTACCTACACGTAAAACTAGCTGTAGAATTGTCTTAGATACCAGATGTAGTGGACAAATTTATATTCCGAAGGTAAGTACAGAGTATGTGTATGTCACTTGGTGTCTACATAGAACAAAACAGTGTTTGGTGCACACATCTATGTCCATTGCACTAACGAATCTTAGGTATACATCTATGTTCATTGCACAAACGAATCGGAGGCATTCATCTTTATCCATTACACTAACGAATCTGGGATATACTTGCACTGTCCATTGCACTAACGAATGTGAAGTATACATCTATGTCAATTGCACTAACGAATCTTAGGTATACAACCATGTCCATTGCACTAACGAATCTGGGGTACACATCTTTGTCCATTGAACTGACGAATCTGCTGTACACATCTATGTACATTGCACTAAAGAATCTGAGGTACACGATAAAGTTTCAAGAGGCAGCATTTCATTACTTTTTTACCAACTGTTACCAGCTGCCATATCTCACAATATTGATGCTGCTTGTGTTCAGCTCCACTGAAGCGTTACTGTACATCATTATACAGCAGCTTTTCCTCTCTTTCATATTGTTGGCTTTCCTTTATGTTGCTGTAATTTTCCAGTGCTCTGGGCTTCCTTTGCATGGATGGCGATCTCTCTGAGTTCGAAGTTTTCCTTCCTGTTGCGGTGGATTTCCTTTCCGTGGTCATGGCTTTCCTCTCTGATGTATGGTTTTCGTCTCTGTGGTCAATGTTTTCTTCTCTGTTGCTATGGTTTTCCTCTCTATGACCATTGCTGTCCTTTCTGATGGTAGTCCTCTGACATCATGGTGTTCCTCTTTGATGCTCTGGTATTATGATATCTCTCTTGTCCAGGTTTTCCTTTCTCGTGCCATGCCATGGTATTCCTATCTGATGGAATTTCCCTTTTTATCTTCGGGTTTTTCTCTCTGGTGATGTGGCTTTCACCTGTGGCCTTCTATTTCCTATCTAAGTCCACCCTACACCCCACCCCCACCCCACCCCCACCCCACCCCATCACGCTGATATCCAGGCTTCCCTCTGTGATGTTTTGGTTTTTCTCTCTCGTGTCCTGGTTTTCCTCTGATGTTTTCGTTTTCCTCTCTGATATATTGGTTTTCCTTCCAGGCTCGTTTCACCTTATCCGCATGCTACTGGACGAGTACGTGTTACTGGCGGTTGAGGCTCAGTTACATAACGAGAAGGAACAGGAGCTGAACACGTGCATGGAGAAACACATGAAGACAGGTCAGTGTACAATCTCAGATTTATGATCCCCAAGGTAATAAACTCAAAGCTTATTCCAGTTTCCATCTTCAAAGGATTGCCAGTTCAATATGAAGAGTTCCGCCTGAAGTAATTTGCCAGTGTCGTATATCAGTTTTCGCGTTTTCCGCGTGACTTGGTGATATATTGCGTGGTTTTCATTCTCTGTGACGTATAGCGTGCCATTCGATAAGATATTAGCATAGAGCACTATACTCTCAGTCTTTGGATATACGACGAGCAAGTGTGACAGAAAATTTGTCCGAGCGGCCCAAAGGGTCAAATTCAACCTCTTGTTCTTGAAATATATGTCATGTACCTAAGCCGGGCAGGTTTAAGCCGAGCTACGTTCTCGGGTAAAGGATCTGTCTCTATGTAGACCATATTAAGCCCTAGTTTTGAAATGTTATGCATACAACGAAGCAGTCTTTCGTTTTCATTTTCCTAATATGTTAATGTATGTTGTTGCGTTGGGTGGAATGATCATAACCGTATCTGCCGATGTTACTCTCCTCTGACCCTTGAATTTCAGCTTAAAAGAGGAGTATGCACTATTATCACTGACTCTTTTCCACTACAGATTTGACCCTGTCCTTACATTGGTAACTTTGTCTTAACATACTCTGACGAAAATCATTTCGAAACATTTCATATACATGTACATTATTTTTTACGTTTTCCATTAAGAACTGGTATTATAGGCTGTTTGGAAAATAGGTTTGGTGATTATCGACTTGGAAGGCCGCATTATGGTTTTACGAGTGCTGTATGAAGATAGGACTTTACGGTCAGATTTACGAAAGAAATGGCTCAAGATTTGCAACTGTTCTTATTTAAAGATGAGCTGGGCGCCCGGCCAAACATTTCCACCACCCCCGGGACGTGTTTCTTGGCCAACCGACCGACAAGCGTGACCAAGAGTGGGATGGTTTCCACGCCGGTGAAGAGAGAACACTGCCTGGACCAAGGGCTGGATGAAGACCCCTACAGTTCTTTGCATACCCCTGACCGCGACCCCTTCACCAGCCCTAATCACCTCAGTCACCTGTCAGTCATGACTCAGGTATAATACACTGTAGGGTCAAAGTCCTTCTGGTGTTTAATGAAGAGTTAAACATGTTTACAAGTAAGACATGTCTCATGGTCTCCGAGAGGTCCGGAAATGGTGATTTTCGTCTCTGGTGGTGTTTTGATCATTATTGAAAGCTCATCTAACATTAAACAACGCAGCATTTTGAGTAATTCCAGCCCAGTGGCTTCTTATAGATTAAAATTAACATAACTGCATTTTCTTTATCTAATTTTGCAATCACCTGTTATTCATGACCCAGGTGTAATACATTATAGGATTAAAGTTGCAGAGAAAAACGCGTATTACCTTATGCTGTTTAATGAAGAGTAAATCATGTTTACATGCCAGACATGTCTCACGGTTTTGTTGGGATCCAGAAAGTTTGAATTGATCTGTAAATTTAAGGAATCGTTATCGTCTCCTCTGGGTTCATCACCGGCCAAGTGGTCTAGAAAACCCCCAGCTTAGATCACTACTTAGCAGTACGGTGGTGTATTCCATGTTCCTGTGGAAATCTTCTAATCTGAGGAACTTGCCTCAGATATAAGAGGTAGAGGTATTTACGAAAGGACCTGTTGCTACAGAATGCTGAAATAATCTGACTAACTCTAGACCAGTGATGGATAATAGTTAGATTTAGCTATGACACTGTTGCTGATCTGGTTTTATTCCCAGTGCTGTAGGTTGTGTAGGCTTTGTACAGATCAGATGCATAGGGTGTCGCTGTATAAGAGTACCATAAAGACATAAATAATTTGTATTACAGTCTGCATCTCCCGTTGCCTTCCTTTCAGGCTGTAAACGGCACGAGTCATCCGCTGACGCCCCCGATATCCCCTATAGTTGTCAACCCTATGCGAGGCAGTGTCATCAACCAATGTCTGTCCTACCCAAGCGCTAGTCAATCTACCATGGTGCCCCATGGGTATCCTTATATCAGTAAGTCAGACCATTTTCCCTTGGGTTAAACAATATTTAGTTACCATCAGTGGAGTGGTGAACAGGTGCATTACCCATTTAAACACCTCTCCATTTTGGAGTCGTGTTTATGCATACGGCTGTTACAAAAGTATCGTATATTGTTATGAACTCGCTTTTAAATTAAGAACAAAGATATGAAAATAAAAAAATGATAGTTGTAATACTGACCGCCGTTGTAGAAGTGAAATATTCTTGCGATGGACGCAGGGCACCTAACAAATAAGAAAAAATAGGAACACGCTGTTCGCTGTTTTATGTACAGTATTTGTATATAGTTCAAAGCAATATTCCATCCCTGTGGGAATCCCAGTTTATCTTCAGCATAATAGATGTTTACCTTGAAAAGTTGTATCTGATCTACTTTCTTGAACCTATTTGTACAGAATTTGTCAGTTACCTTTTTCCGATGATGTTTGTCGCATTCTCGGATTGTGATAGTCGACTATCATAGGGCCATGTAGCTCAAGTTTCCGACCAAGCAAAAATTCTCGAACGATCATCTTTTTGACGGAATCTTCCAACTAAGCAAAAAATTCTCAAAAGACCATCACTTTGGCGTATTTTGCTCTATGTTGTCCTAAATCGTTATATTGGCATGTCTGCTCATTCCAGATCAACAAGACACATACGGGAGCTTGTGTGGCGGTTATTCCGGAGGATACGCCAGTAGTACCTACAGTAGCCCCTTCCGGTCAGCTTACAACTCGAGCCCTTACTCCATGAAGAGTGACCTTGACCCCGGCTATCCTTACCTTGACCCCCAGTTCTCGGCTGATCCCTATTACTCTTCACCACTGGGACCTTATTCCGCGGGCGGACAACCGAACTACGGCAACAGCGCCGTGCACGCACAGACCGGAAGTGCCTTCAATGTTGTTCAGAGTGGCTCGTCATATGGTGGCTATGCCGGTAATTACAAATTTAATCTGTGAATATGTCATCTGGGGATGACCATAGTTCATAGTAACTATTAATACGTCATGTAAACCATCTAAGAAGTTATAATGCTCATAAAAGCCTGTCTGGAAATGTCTGTTCGACCAACCAAGCTTGGTAGCGGTACAGTAGGCGATTTGTTTTAGATCGAAATAACAGGCAAAAATCACCAAAAATTGACATGTGGCTTATTCCGATAAATCCCCGGGGTAAAATATTGATTTTGATGACACTGCTGACGGTTCATATGATCATTTTATACATTTAATTTATGGGCCAAATAACCGCACGAAAGATCCGCATTGAGAGTCTTACCAATGTGGTTTGCTGTTGAGCGTTACTGAGAGAAAAGGGTAAATATTCGGTTCCTTGGTTTTCAATAGTGATGGTGTGGTGCGTTAGAAGATGTCTTCGATACGACGTTCCAGTGAGGCAGCGTTATAAATATAAGTCTGCATTTACTCCGGTCTGCTAGACTGCGATACGCCCTCAGAATTTTTACTCAAAATAGCAATCTCAAACCATACAAACAAACAAAACATCTTTCTGTTAAATATTCCATCTAATTTCTTCACCGAGATCTTGGGAGTCGATCAGCTAGAAACATTCTTACCAAAGAAAGATGCCATATCTTTTATTTACCTTCCCTTACTTTCCTGCAATTCAGGCCTGGGATCTCCGGACTATTTCGGATACAGCCAGCCGACCAAACCTCTGGTAGAGCATGTCTCTGTGATACAGCCTAGGATGGGAGCCGGGAGTCATTTCCATCACACCGAAATCAGTGACCCTCTCAACTTGCTGGACAAACCAACCCGACATAAAGATCTCGGCCATGTCTTCTCAAACGGCAACCCGGCCAGCTGCCATAGCCCACGTGTTCCAGGTATACTGTGATTCTAGCTGTATGTAACGAGAACACCTAGTGAAGTGCAATTGTTTACTCTGGGCAATCCGGTTTCTACCATTCATTGACATGATGAACGGGGCATTTAGGGATAAATTATTCAGTATTATTTACTAAGCAAGGCACTATCAGTTTTAAATTGAATAAAAATGATGTGTCTGAGTGGTATGAAAGGACCCTGAGTTTTCACAGGTAGGCCCACTACATTGACAAATCTTTCATAAAAACCAAAGGTCCTTCTACTCCTACATGGTGAAATTACACATTTGCAATCTCACGAAACACTGTCCTGTAAGGTCGTGTCAATCTGAGATGCTTATTAATTTTTCCCATTCTTTCTAGTTGTCCAGTCAACGTCTGATGCTATCGGTTCTGCTGGCGACTTGCTGGATATGGCGGTGAACGGGATGATGGGAGACCACGAGATGGCGCCACCGTACACCGACCCGGGGCCCCTTCCATCAATAAATACCGTGTTCATGAGCTGAGAACTGGAGAGAAACCGTTCATATTCATTACACTTTGCTGAATATTTAACATCTGAGTGTAATGGATGCAGTGGAGATATACGCATCAGCATCCTCTCCATTTCTGGTCACCCGCGTTTTCAGACAACATGGCTGACATTATGTGAAATCCTGAGAATCTATTTATTCCAATTTTGTAGGCCTATTGTTGTGCTTATCATGAATTGTTTGAAAGATATTACTAGATAGCAGAAGGCATTGTTTCTCGAAAGCAAAGCCTTTGCTTTCAACTCTACAGATGTGAGAATTATCACCAAGGAGACGTGAGATCGGGGCCAAAGTTGCAACGTCGGTACTTACAGGAGTTGTAAGAGCATATATTTTGTCGCCTTGATTCCGTTTTCAGTCTTAAATCTTTCACATTTACACTACGCATGCTAGGCCTAGTGTGAGGAAGACATTGATGATTGAACTTATCTCAAAGACGGTATATACTAAGATACCGGAAGTTTAATACTGTTCAGTAGTATTTACAATACATGACGTAAAATATGGTTGGTAAACGTCCACAGATCTTCATTTGCCTCTTGCTTATATTGATTTTTTGCCTCTCATGGATATACGAAAAGATGAATGGGTACTAACCCAAAGAATAACTCTAATGGGAAATTATCCAGTGTCATTGCATGTATATTTAGAGCTTTAAGGAGTGCAAGTTCTAACTCTCCCTATTTATTTATTTATGCCTCGTTTGGCTTTATGCTACACGTCACAAACGGTATAGCCAAGAGTATCATTTTACATTTTGAATTGCTAGCGGCAATACGGTATCTGAAGCAAAACTCGGCAATTGCCAAAGCGAATGAAAAGCAGTTTACAAAATTATATACCTGTGTTTATATCGGCAATATATATTGTGAGTGGACTAACCCTGTATCATAACATACTGAATCATGGCCATGGAATTTATAGGCTACATACATGAGACAACTTCAAACTCAGGTCACATGGGTTTCTGTCTGGCAGTACGTGGGAAGGTCCTGGTGATGGTGGTGGGTTTTCCACCACTATAATGTTGGCCGCCGTCATATAAGTGATATATTCTTGAGTATGGCGTAAAACACCAATCAAACAAAATAAATAAATATCATAAGATAGCCTATATATGTACATACATCCTCAAGTAGAGGCCTACTGGACATGCTCGATCACAATGTGGAAATGTCTTACTCTTACAGCTTAACAATTCCTGAACTGCTGAACCGCTCGCTTCTTTGAAGACGAAATTTCGAGTCGAGATGTCCGCCGATTAAATTACATACATTTGAAGAAGCCCCCTCTCCGCCCCTCTTTTCCAGATGTATCCCTGAGAACTGTGCAAATTCCCGTCATAGCAATCTGCCTTTCTCCATATATGCCCGAAGCGAAAAACAAAGTAGCTTGCCGCATGTAACCTCTGACACCGTACATCTCACCACCTTTCAGTATCACATCCGTAAGGTAATTGGAAATCCGCTTCAAACTAATAGCCGTTTACTTCAAGCAATGACCCATGTAGGCGGTTTTTATATCAGTACATTGTGGGACTCAGAACATTGATCAGACAGATCCAGATGCATAACAGATTTTATCATGATGGATATCTGACGATATCTCGATCATAGCGGTTTTTCGATACAGAGTGGATAACTTGGTGCATTGTCATGGCAGCATTTCGTTTCATCCACATTGTTTTATATACGGCGCTGTTTGCTGCCATGACACATATCTACACTTCCGGCGTTTCACAGCAAAGAAGTGAAAGAAACGGTCGATTAACCATAGTTGTCGACACCAAAACGCCACAAATGGGCCCATGATTTCATTCGATCAAAAGATATTTCTAATAACAGGAGTTCATTACAGGACAGATTAAAGAACGCTGTATATCGGTGCAGACATTAGGCGGGTTCATTTCCACGCCCATAAAAGTTGCGATAATTCACTGGAAAAGTTCAGTCTGCGTGAAATGAGCTGGAACAAATTTCATGGGTATCATGCACACAGACCGCGTACAAGGTTTTACACATTTTGACTGGGCAGGGGTGATAAACAGATAGGCACTTCTCAGCTAAAATAACGAATTGGTGACGCAGGTTGCTGACGGACCTTCCCACGTACAGCCGGATAGGAAGCCATCATGAGCTGGACTTGAGCTCACAGAGATCGCATTGGTGAAAGGCACCGGGTCATAACGTCTAGCTGGGGTGCTGACCCCTCGACCACTGAGGCCCCTGATAAGTGACTATTGTTATCTATTCCTTAAATATGATAACACCCACCCACCCTTCCCATTAAAGTTAATAGGATTTCAGGTTCATTTTGTGGAACCAGTAGCACTCTAGCTTTTTCGTTTTGGATATATTTCCTGGCAATGGCCTAAATTTACGACCCTGTCGGATGCAACAGCTTCCTGTTTCAACTTGAACATCCGTCGCCACTATACAGGTGTAGGGCCCTCGCCGACTCAACTGTGTAAGGCGTTTGCCTCGCAGCAGTCAAGAGAGCTAATGACTAGAATCCACCTTTCACTGTAGTCTAGCTCTGTAGTTCGGCTCTCACCGTATAGTTAGGGTCTCACTGTAGTTCAGCTCTCATTGTAGTTCTGCTCTCGCTGTAGTTCATTTCTCACAGTAACTCGGTTCTCCCTGTAGTTCGGGTCATAGTGTAGTTCTGCTTTCATTGTAGTTCAGCTCTCGCTGTAGTTCAACCCTCACTGTAGTTCAGCTTTCACTGTAGTTCAACGCTTACTGTAGTTCAGTTCTTGCTGTATTTCAGCTCTCACTGTAGTTCGGAAAGATAACCGAAGCATTGTAAACAATGCTTTCCTGTTACAAAGGTAGAATGGCTTTTTTTTACATAAATTAGCCCTAATGTTGTTTTGGAATAAGACTTGTGTTCTCTAGCGTGTGACCAAATCAGAACATTTAACTCAGAATTTTTTATCATTTTTGTCATCCAATCGGCGCCATTTTTCACCACAATCTAATGTAATATTTTATGACGTATTTTTCTCTATAAGTGCGCTTTTTTCGGCGAAATCTAGTTAATTTGAATTAAGATGCCAAGATCGAAAACAGACTGACCAGTCTGGCACAGCCAATATTTTACCAGCTAATCTATATTTCTTTATTTTAGAAAGACATTCCCCCAAACTGCATAAAACTGACATAGACTGTATGTATACATGTATATATACATATATATATATATATATAAACACTGCATCATAGAAATGAGTTGGGACTTCTCCTGTCTGTATATAATACAAATGTTGGACAGGTTTACATCTAATTATTGTACAAATGTGTTCGTGTGTATGTTCTCAGATTCGGAAGTAAGCATTTACTTTGATGTAAAAAAACTTTGTTTAGAGACATTACATTAATAGTCTGTGTTGAACCTTCGTCGGAAGCTGGGTAGATCTGAAGATGTAAATATGAATGACAATGGAATTGTACGTTATGATAATCAATAAACATGATAACACTGTATCTATCTCTGCATCCTGTTGTGTCATTCTTCCTGTACTATTCGTTTCACAAAAGGAACAATACATTTGACCTCGGACATCGGTGTTAATATAGTGATGCTTCACTGGAACGCCATGTCGGAGACACCAGTCATGACGCCCCATCACCCTGTCACATTATACTGACACCGGGCCATGCAGTACATGGCCTATTCACAGCCTATGTTGAGTACTAAGACTGTCCATGCCACGGTCGTAAGTTATAGGACTATCCTCGAAACTGAACCCCATGTCCCTGAATTACGAAAGCCATACTCTAATGAGCCATGCATCGAAGTTTTATAGTATATAGTGATATAATTTTGGCTACTTTCAACAAGACCAATTTCTTGTCGTCAACACAGAAGTCGTCTTCAACAAAATCGTTCAAAAATAACGCTCTTAAATGTCGCATAAAAATGACCAACGCGATTAATGGGTGATTAAACTTGAAATAAGCGGGTTCAACACATATATTTAAGTATTAAACATAAGTGTATAACACATGTATGTAGACCCATACTATAATGCTATACTCTCCAAGTGTTTAATACCTGATGCATAAGTGTTCATAAGTTAAACATCGACATTTACAGTGTATATATTAAGTTTCTAACAGAGCAAATCATGTCATGACCATGCGGTGCACATGAACTTTCGAACTAGTGCTTTGTCCGAAATTCAGACAAACGAAGAGATTATATGCATTTAAAAACAGTGACAAAAGCTCAATTTACTCGTAACACGATACAAAGTTATCTAGACTATTTCATGGCATTTTCTCAGCTCAATAAACCCATATTACATATTTGGAAACCCGTTTATGTGCAAACAACGCTCATGTTTCATATTCCGACTGCATGGGCCATTATCATGATGAAAATCTAAAAGGGTTGAATCAATTACAAGCTGAGAAGTTCAATAGATTAGTGTTAGATAAACACACGGTCAGATTACGACTGCTATATACGCCATAAATAGTTCACGGGAAGTAATGGAATCTGTTTTGGAATGAAAATATCGCCTTTTTTTCAATATTAGCATTAATGATGCGGTTATTATTGTCGTCGTTATAATCACTACCATCTTAATTACATCGACTCATAACATTTGTCACTGTTGTTCAAAGCTAATAAAATATAGGACTCTCATCAGCTTTATGCCGTAATGGACCAAAGATATACAAGTAAAGTTCTATCAGCCTCCCCACCTGCACGAATAAACATTATTTTGTTTGTCTATGTAAATTACACCCTTAACGCGTTATACGATGGTAAAAAAATGTAGTCGTGTATAAAAATTGTGTTGGGGCCACTTGCACGAAGGTCTCTTAACGTTACGAGCGTGAGCAATGCCTACTGTGTTGGTTGCCATGGCAGGTTAGTGCTCTTTATGCTAACTCTCAACGGCCCTGACCCCGTGTTTAGAAAAGAGCAAAAATTCCGAATCCCACGTTGCATCCGTTTGTCTGTACTCTTCGTGTTACTATTCCTTAACAATTTAGTTGACAGAATTTCATCATCATTTGTTCGGTGCATGTTTTTCTAAAACCGGTCATCGCTGCAGTGACGCCAAAGGCAACATGGACTTCTTCAGTTCCACTACATACATCGGTTACCATTCATGGGCCGTGTCGTTCTTCAAGGAGTTCCCGGAATTTCTCATCTGTGTGAAATTCGGGAAAACCATTCGTCAAGGGTGTAAGTGCATTCGGATGTGTAAGAACTGTGCCATTATAGAATACGTTTTGTTGAGCCTCACTTTGTAGTTGGACATGACACATCCGCTAACCCGTGCCATTAATCCAATGCAAGCCCTCCAGAAGTAGTAAAATATAATACAATCACAACCTAACATATTAAGTACCGGTTTAATTTCGGCTGTACACACGTTTAATATATATATATATATATACACACACACATATCATTATATATAACTGATACCTCAATGATTTCAGTCAAACATCAATAGCGCCCATTATTCCACAATCTCGGTATAATTAACTCATCTTGAGAGGGATAATAATATTGAACAAGGTGGCGACTTTCCACTATCGCGAAACTTTTAGTGCACATTCGTCTTAGTATATATTGATGTATGGTTTCCACCAGCTGTGGAAATTGGGACACATGGGACCTATAAACGTCTGAGGGGGCAACATTGTTTTAGGCGAAATTTTCAGTAGTTCAACAGAATGCACAAACGTTGTGAGTATCGAGCACTATATGGCATAGGTCCATGATAATGGGTTCTTTTTATGAAATGCTTATTTTTTGACGCGGTTCCCTAAAAAACTATTGGTCTGATATAACTTAGGTCTAATTAACATTCGGCCCAACATGCAAGAAATACGTCCATTCGAAGGCCTGGGAGGATCAGATGAACACTTATCCCCGTGGTTAATATTTTGATCAACAAGTACAAAACTGTTGACTCTTCAGTCCTCTAAAAACTAGTTTGTATTCAAAGAATAATAACTTTCCGCTAATTGACTGATACATTTATACAGGCCGATCTCTAGTTGTTACCGGTAGGCCTAATTTTTTGTTTGTTTGCTTTTTGTTTTTGATTTGTTTTTATTTTTTGTTTTTTTGTTTTGTTTTTTTTTGTTTTGGTACTTGGGGTGATTTTTTTAATATGTGGTCCGTCACTTATTGAAATCATGAAGTCGGCGACTAAATTGTTTCACCTTATGGCTTGCTTTGTTCCTATGTTGGAGGTAGAAGTATTCCCTAACAAAACTACGAACTAAAGGGTTTCACTGTGTTTCACTTAATACGTAAACCTAAACACTTACGCACTATCGTGATGTGCAAACTTAGAATTACACCATACATATTAAAATATGTCACTGCACTACACACACATTTCACAGGAACAAGAAACTCCTTAAAATGTTTCAAGAAGAGACCCCTGAAATGCTTCATACTGATTCTAACACGTATCGGGGCCTCCGTGGCTCAAGCGGTTAGCGCGCTATCGCAGCGCAATGACCCAGGATGCCTCCCACGAATGCGGTCGCTGTGAGTTCAAGTCCAGCCCATGCTGGCTTCCTCTCTGACCGTACGTGGGCAGGCCTGCCAGCAACTTGCGGTTGGTCTTGGGTTTTCCCAGGGCTCTGCCCGCTTTTCTCCCAACATAATGCTGGCCGCCATCGAATAAGTGAAATATTCATGAGTACGGCGTAAAACACCAATCAAATAAATAAATAAATCTAACACGTATCATTCCATACACGTAGTTCTATAATGTTACACTCTCAAACGATCAACTTCACCATATCCAGAGAATTCTCTTTGTTTTTCGCTCTTAATATTATAGAAAAATTTAACACACATTCTTCAGCCTACGCGGCTTCGTCATGCATATATTTGAAGTCAACTTTATACACTCGATACACACATGTATACACAATCAACAGATTCAGCTAACTTAACAAACGAAATGTAACACACAACATATTCTTTATCGAGGTGAACGGTTGTTGCGCCTTTGCATCTTGCGTCATCTTTACAATATATACTTTGAAGAATTTGCCAGAGAGTAAATTCGGCAAGTCAAATACACCCTGTCATTTACAAATGCTGGGAAAGGACTGCATAATACAATTCCAAAAAGTGAAACCTGGATCAGTAAAATTTCAAAAAGTCTTTTCCCTGAAGAAATCCAATTTATCACATACATACTGACCTTCTTGCACAATGCATACATTCTGAAAATCACAGTTCAGCAAAGACATCGTTTCAACCTTTCATACAAATTTTGTTTCAGCTTTTATAAACAAATAACATAAACCACCGCAATACATGCTTCACCGCATATCAAGTTTGATACGTAAAATTAACATTAAAACCATATAAACATGTACACAAACAATAATATTAATTTGTAATACGTGTAATTTACAAAATTACGATTTTCACATATATGAGTATAAAAATTGAGGCTTTGAAACAATTCCAATCAGAGAGATTTTATATAAAAGACTTGTAAAAATATTCATGACAAAATTGTGTATATAATGAATGTCTCATACACAGTGGTGTGATAAATATATGATATAAATGTACACATTTATTTACTATACATCCAGTCAAGTTGTTAACATCATGATGTATCAAAAGTGGTGTCTTGTAGAAGGACCATGAACAATCTAATTTTAAAAAACCCTGACTGTTACAAACTACAAGTAAACTTTCATGAACATTAATGTATCAATCTCTTGTACTCTCTGAAAAAAAGTGAAAAAACCAAGACAAAAGACCACCATTACCACGGGAACGTAGAAGTCTGGTTTTAATGCAAATGTCGTTCTCGACTTCAGTGAAGGCTTTTACTGAAAGTTTGAGGGAAATGGCCTCATTTTCCCCAACAATGCCAACAATTCAGTTAAAAAATTCTCTGGTGGTTGGTATCTAATAAATCAGTTGCTCTGTCTAACTTGGGAGAAGCCCATACTGAGGGTGTTTAGCAAAGCCAAGAGAGCACAATTAGTCAGAATATATATATATATATACAATTGTGACGTGTACACTGGCTGTAAGACTGGACACAAAAGCTAAAGGCAACAAAACTGAATCTGCTTTCCTAAAATTGGCTTTGAATTTGATGCATTGGTGGAAGTGTGACACCAGTGAGTATAATATACATTGCAAGAGTTAGTAAGGCGTAACTCACGGCCAACTACTCATGCAGTTTTAATCCAGGCAGTTCTTTATGCACCAAGCAAAAGGTAGAGAGGTTTTCGCAAAACTGATTATCTGCAGTCATGGGCAAATCAGTTACATAGACTGGGTTCAAATTTAAGGGTTTCCATCTGATTTATTAGATTAGTTATCCTTTCCGATTTGGAAGCGACCACATTCAAGGGCTTTTTTCAACGGACAAAATACAGGACAAATACTGCGTTACCTATATACATGTATGTTAGTGCCTCATGATGGGACAAAATAACAAAAAAAGTATGCAAAATTACTTGGTTTCTTGAAAGGTGAAGGGTGACTTTAAATAAACATTTACTTTCCAAGAATAGGCACTTAACTCACAAAGGAATGATAACTGTATAAGGTGAATTATGTTATTTCCTCTCCTGGTTAAGCATTTCAACAAACCCACAAGCAGGGTAAATACAATTATTTCAACATCATACACTTAACATGGGTTGTAATATTCTTGCCCATATATAAGCATTTAGGAATTAATTTGACGTAAGACAAAAAAACTTAGCATGACCAATCAATTCCTTGATCACATGATTTATTTAAATCAACATCATAAGTGAAACATTCTTGAGTACAGCATAAAACGCCAATCAGATAAATAAATAAATAAAAAAATATCTCAAAGTTGAACAATCATGAATTTTCCCCAGACCCAGACATATGTTCTCTAACAATACTTAGCAATGGCGAGGTAACAATGGTATGTTCATTGTATTTTCCACACAGATCAGAAGTCATCATCCTCGTCCCCTGGGGGCGTGTAAGCACGAGAAGACTCCGTAGCAAACGCCTCCTTCGGGCGCCTCAAGAATTTGTCTTTCTTTCCAGTCCTGGCACGAGAAGCTCTCTCATCTTCAAACCCACCATTGTTGTAATGGCCCAGGCTTGTCTTAGGCCTCTTCATACCTAAATAAATAAATAAATAAGTACATAAATGAAAGAAAATAAAAAGTGTATAAGCACAAAACTTAACCTAATGAATTCAAATCACAAAAGCAACAGTATTTTATTAGAATTAGTGATTTGTTTACTTCAGTACTGAGTATTCAAAAAGGTTGATAAAATCTCATATTAATCTTCAGTTACATAAAATATTAAAAACAGCTGGATTTGAACTCGAAACTACTGTCAGTAACTCAAGGCCTTCTTCATTAGAATACCCTCACCTGACAGCTCTGGCAGTCCTCTGAGCTCCTCTTCCTCATCCATGCCCAGCGAAGTCTTTGCCCGCTTCAAGTCCTGACGTAGGCCTTTAGCCAACTTCTTGGCTGTTTTCGTGTCACCTCCTTTTGCTAAAGTAAAATGAAGCAAAAGAATACCTAAATGACACCAAATACAAGAGAACACTGAGGCAATACAGAAAGATAACACTAATTATAAGGCCAATAAAAATAACTGTAAAGGAAAAACACATGCAACAACAAGTTCTTGGTGGTCAAAATTTGATATAAAAATGTAGGGTAGATTTTTACACATATTCCCTGGAGTGCGTATGCTCTACAAAAGCAACAACCAAGAATGTGTGTGATCCAAACTGGAAATACTTCATACACTTCAGATGAAATATTTTCATCTTTTCATGAGAGAGGTTATCAGTTCACCATAGATTTTCTGTCCACTTACTAGCGACTGTGGCCTCTACCACCTCATCCAGCTCACTCCTAGAGAGAGCACTGATAGCAGCCAACTGAGCCAGGAAGTCTTTCTTTTGGTTCTGGAAAGGAGATAAACATATCATCACAGTGCTGAATATAAAGTTTGGACGACATTGAAGAGTTAACTTAAATAACTTGTTTTGTGTTCTATGTTTTGTTCAATAATTTCCAGTTTTAATGAAGAGTTGAATAAACATTACCTCGTCAGTTCACACTACATATTTTTGTCTATTACTGAAAAAAAGAATTAGCAGGTATTATGTCAATGTTATGCATGTATAAAAGTACCCAAAAACCGAATAGTTATTGCTTTTACTACAATCCATCTCAGGAGAGACTCATCTGCCAAACTCCCTATCCACACTCAACTACGATTTACCACTATGAACCTATAGACTTGGCAGCCTCCAACTCACTCTGTAGCTCTGTCTCCAGTTCCTGGTTCAGCTCATCTTCCTGGTGTCCATGCTCACCACACAACCCATCTTTACCTACAGACTACTCACCTGCAGCTCACTTTGCAGCTCTGCCTCCAGCTGCTGGTTCAGCTCATCTTCCTGGTGTCCATGCTCACCACACTACTCATCTTTACCTACAGGCTACTCACCTGCAGCTCACTTTGCAGCTCTGCCTCCAGCTGCTGGTTCAGCTCATCTTCCTGGTGTCCATGCTCACCACACAACCCATCTTTACCTACAGACTACTCACCTGCAGCTCACTTTGCAGCTCTGCCTCCAGCTGCTGGTTCAGCTCATCTTCCTGGTGTCCATGCTCACCACACTACTCATCTTTACCTACAGACTACTCACCTGCAGCTCACTCTGCCTCCAGTTGCTGGTTCACCTCACCATGCTGGTGTCCATGCTCACCACACTACCCATCTTTACCTACAGACTACTCACCTCCAGCTCACTTTGCAGCTCTGCCTCCAGCTGCTGGTTCAGCTCATCCTTCTCTCTCTCCATCTCCAGCTTCATCTCTCTCTCCAAATTAGCCAGTTTCTGTCTGTGCCTCTGCTCCATCAGGGTCTGGCTAAATATACTGGAGGCAAGTCTGAAACATGAATACAGAATACTAACATTAAGTTGGAGTTGGGAAAGGGAGACCTTGAATACGGAATTCAATGAATACACAAGTTTTTAATAAGTGAACATTTAAATATTTCTTTGTGTTTCAAAAGGATTACAATACCTTTATGTTTTGAGCCTTCCCCTGTGTTCCTTCCACAACATCATCAGACCACAAGCCTCACAGCATCACCACCCTTACCCTGAGCCCCACTCACTGTACCATCACACCATAAGCCACAACCCTTACTGAGACCCTTTCACAGTACCACTACAACATAAGCCTTACCGTGAGCCTCTCCTGCAGTATCATCACAACATCAGCCTTTCTCTGAGCCTCAATTTCAGTATCATCACACCATCAGCCTTACACTGAGGCCCTCTCACAGTATCCTCTCACCACCAGCCTTACCCTGAGACCCTCTCACAGTATCCTCACACCATCAGCCTTACCCTGAGACCCTCTTACCATATCATTACACCATCAGCCTTACCATGATTCCATTTTACAGTATCATCACACCATCAGCCACACCCAGAGACCCTCTTTCAGTATCATTACACCATCAGCCTTACTCTGAGCCTCTTTTACAGTATATCATTACACAATCAGCCTTACCCTGAGCCCCTCCTACAGTTTCATCACACCAGCCTTACCCTGAGCCCCTCTTACAGTATCACCACACCATCAGACTTACCCTGTTCTACTTGCAGTGTTATCAGTTCACCCTGAACTGTTCTGAAAGCATCATCATGCCATCAGCCTTACCCTGAGCCCCTCTTACAGTATCATCACACCAGAAGTCTTACCCTGAACCCCTCTTACAGTATCATCACTCCATGAGCCTTACCCTCCGTCACTTGCAGTATTATTAGATCACTAGTCATACCCTGAACTGTTGTAAAAGTATCATTATGTCACCAGCCTTACCCTGAGCCTCTCTGTCTTTGTCTGAAATAATCCTCCTGGACTTCTTGTTTTAACACTGTTTCTATTTCTCTGGATGAATGAAAAAAAATACGAACAAGATTAATGAACATTAAACACAAAATGTCATTTTATTAAGCATCATGCAAGAAGAAAATCTGAAGACCTTGCGACAGTTCAACAATCCTCTCACCTGGATTTGCGGAGTTTTTTGGCTTGTAGCTTTTCCTGTAGCACCTGCTCCTGTCTCTGACGGCTCATCTGCACCTGCTGGTTGAGGTTAGCCACCTGGTTGTAATGCTGCTGGATGATCTGATCTGTCTCACTGCGGGGTAACTGAGCCTCCTCGGTCACCTTCTTCTCCAGCTGACTCTGAATGGAGTTAAATAATACACAGAGCAGGTTACAGGCAATGTAAGCTGACTGATGTACAAACAACACACACAGCAGGTTACAGGCAATGTAAGTTGACTGATGTACAAACAACACACACAGCAGGTTACAGGCAATGTAAGCTGACTGATGTATAAACAACATGCACAGCAGGTTACAGCCAATGTAAGCTGACTGATGTACAAACAACATACATACCAGGGTAGGGGAAATGTAAGCTGACTGATGTACAATCAACATACATAGCAGGTTAGGGGCAATGTAAGCTGACTGATGTACAATCAACATACACAGCAGGCTAGGGGCAATGTAAGCTGACTGATGTACAATCAACATACATAGCAGGTTAGGGGCAATGTAAGCTGACTGATGTACAAACAACATACACAGCAAGTTACGGGCAATGTGAGCTGACTGATGTACAAACAACACACACAGCAGGTTACAGGCAATGTAAACTGACTGATGTATAAACAACATGCACAGCAGGTTACAGCCAATGTAAGCTGACTGATATACAAACAACATACATACCAGGGTAGGGGCAATGTAAGCCAACAACATACATACCAGGGTAGGGGCAATGTAAGCTGACTGATGTACAATCAACATACATAGCAGGTTAGGGGCAATGTAAGCTGACTGATGTACAATCAACATACATAGCAGGTTAGGGGCAATGTAAGCTGACTGATGTATAAACAACACACACAACAGGTTACAGGCAATGTAAGCTGAATGATGCACAAACAACACACACAGTATTGTTACAGGCAATGTAAGCTAAATGATGTACAAACAACATACACAGCAAGTTACAGCCAATGTGAGCTGACTGATGTACAAACAACACACACAGCAACTTACAGGCAATGTAAGCTAACTGATGTACAAACAACAAACACAACAGACTAGAAGCTCTGTAAGCCGACTGATGTATAAACAATATACACAGCAAGTTACAGGCAATGTCAGCTGATTGATGTACAAACAACACACACAGCAAGTTACAGGCAATGTAAGCTGATTGATGTCCAAAAAAGCTACATAGCAGGTTAGAGGCAATGTGATGTACACACAACATACACAGCAAGTTCCGGGCAATGTGAGCTGACTGATGTACAAACAACATACACAGCGGGTTACAGGTAATGTAAGCTGACTGATGTACAAACAACATACACAGCAGGTTAGAGGCAATGTGATGTACAAACAACATACACAGCAAGTTCAGGGCAATGTGAGCTGACTGATGTACAAACAACATACACCACAGGTTACAGGCAATGTAAGCTGATTGATGTACAAAAAACCTACACAGCAGGTTACAGGTAATGTAAGCTGACTGATGTACAAACGCCACAAACAGCAGGCTTATAGATTTATAGAAGCTACATATCAGCAATGTAAGTGTAAAAACAGCATACACAGCAGGCAGGAGGCAACATACCAGCACTAACAGCTGACTCTGATGCACAAAGTACAATATACATAGCAAATCTGATTCAATAAACCAAGACATCAGCAAACTCTAAAGTACAACCAGCCAAATAACAAGTAGCAGAGATGCAATGTGTCACTATTAAAAACTGCCTGTAATATATAAAACACAAACAACAGATGAGAAGATTTAGATGCCCACCACATTTCTAAGAAAACTTCAAACCACAGCAACAGGATTGGAAGTCCATACTAACCTGCAGCTCCTGAAGAGTCTTGTCTTGCTTCTGTAAGATGGCTTGTCTTCTGGCCTGACCCACCTAGGGAGGAAAATTAAGTGGCAATAATCATATATTTTATGGTATCAGGCCATTTTTAAATACCACTAAAACTTAAAAGTACTTACTAAGAAAAAAGAAGACATAAAAGAAAACAGGTTTTCTGAACAATCTGTAAATGATGCTCAAACACATACAACACATAATAATTAAACCAACCTGTAACCTGCCAATCAGAAGTCCTAGTTCTGAGTCTTGCGCCTTCAGTAACATTTCCGTCTCTGAGGCCAGGTTTTTGCGTAGTTCATCTATGGCCATTTCTCTCTCCTCCTCAATCTTCTTCTCTTCAAGCTCTAAAGTTTTCTCCTGAAAGCCAAAACCCAAAACACCAATTTCTCTGCTTGCTAAATTTCACCAAGATCAAAATTATTAACCAAGATACCAAGACAACTGCTTATCACGAGAGAATCAAAACATCCTATTTACCAGCTCTCTGGTAACTTTTTCTTTTTCTTTCAGGTTCTTCTCTGTTTTCTTTTTCTTCAAATCTGCTTGGTTTTGAGTCCAGTCAGCCAGCCTTGCACGCCGTTGGCTAAGTTTGCGATCCAGGCTGTTAAACAGAATGATAAATGAATTAAAGTCAAGACAAAAACACTATTTTGTATTTATTTAATTGTTTCAAGTGAAAAGTATCTTAACATCAAAAACAAACCAACAAAAGCTGTATTGAATCAAGTACCATATTTTCTCCATACTATGGGACGCTGTTTGGGCAAATATATACCATGATGCCTTGCGAGGCCTGTTGTCTTAACGTCATAAACTCTCAGTGGGGAGCACAGGAGATTATCTGTAGTCAGTTAGTGACAGTCCATACTTTTGTCATGACTCATTGAGCCACATTAGCTGGAAAAGATGGGAGAGACTCCCTGCAAAGTTGTAAAAAGTTTCCCTTTTTGTGCGACTGTAAGCCATGCACACATTGATATGCCTGTAAGCTGCAATATTAGAGAAAACCTGCAAATCGGTAAACTAATGGCTTCAGAAGAATTCATCAGTCTGCAAAGTAATAGCGTCTGATATCACGGGTAAATGTATTCGTAATTTTGAAACCCGAATTACAAAGCAACCGTGGCAAAATCCAACTTCTTGCCGTACAAATCACTGAAAGTTTTTTCATATAATTTTCATATTCGTACATAAGCAGGTAAAAAATGTAGGTTTCTACAGACTGAAGGATATTTTCTGCGATATCTAAATATTTTACGAACTTGCATTTTTTTTTTCCACAAAGATTTAGTGTAATTTTTCACTGAATCACCTAGGGCTTCAGAAAGTGTGCCAACATATGGTTTGACAAAGTTTGTAAATCCACGGGTACGTCCATTAGAATGAAATATTTTATCAATCACTCGATACTGCGTGATCATAATATACATCCATATTTCTCAGTGCCAGTGAATTGTTTTAAATTTGAATCAAATGTGCACTGAATCTGCAAACTGATCCTTCACCTAGAATTTATTGTACAGTGATAGACAGAAGAAGAAATGTATGGAGGAGGCCTCTGATCATGGAAACTTGATGTAGAGCATCCACCAACCACAACAAAGTTGCAAATTCAGTACAATCTCACATCAGCCACATCTAATGATTCTTCAAACACAGGTATGTCTACAGGCCCCAGTCTAGAACATTTCCTAATACAAGATACTCACGCTTATAATTACCAGCAACACCTCAGAAAAATAAAATATGAAAGGCTTGTAGGATTTCCATGAAGATATCCATAAACTGAGCGACTACAACCTATCACTTCTTGACAGACAATTTGCATAGGAATGCAAATGCGCTTGGGCGCGGGAAATGTTCCCACGTGTGTCAGTTCATTCTAGGGGAATTACTGTATTGCAAATGCATAGACTCGACTGTATCCTTAAACTGGATTTTGCAGTGTTTACAGAATTCAGGCCTGGATATACTCTGTCGCTAATACGTGAACTTTATGAAGTTATGAAGTATTTTTTGTTTCACCATGACAGCAACAGCAAGATTTCATGCCGAAGGTGACAGAATAATTACTAAACAGCAATGGATTATCACTCAACACATGGGACCTTCACTTCGAGTTCATGTGCCTGCTGGTACATGTAAGTGTTTCTTTTTGACGTCTCATTTTCACGTGAACTGTAGGTGGAGAAAAGTCAGCCCAAGTTCCTCAGAGTACTATCCAAAAAATTACGACTGTGTATAACAACACCAACTACAGCTCCCGATCCTGGCATTCAGCTAAATTACCCTGCCGTCGGTTTGCCTTGATACAATGTAAATTCATAACTTTAACAATGCAACAAGGTTAATTTACTGCCAGTTAATTTGAGGTCTACTGGTAAATTCAATGAGGTTGAAGGAGAAAACCACTGCACTTACCGTCAAATAGGACCTCATTTGAAAACAATATTGAGAGAATTATTGCTGAGAAAACAGGACAAAACGTCACAATTCACAAGGCAGTTGACAAACCTCTAGCCATACAGTCTAAGTGTTGGATCTGAACGTGATCCCTCATAGGACAAGGCCCACTGGCTGTGTTTTATAGACAACTGAACCAGTGGTAATCCTGTCAGCTCATTGGACCAGATAAAACATATCAGACTTACTTTTTCTTCTGCTTCATGCGACTCATCTGTAACTGGTTGTTCAAGGCCAGCATGTTTTGGCGATGTTCCTCAAGAAGTCGAGCTTTGTCACTGAAGAAAATAAGCCAGGCAGTATGACGTTTTTACTCACATCTGACCTCAGACATTCAGTTTCCTTTAAACGACAAATACATACTAGTGTGAGAGTGAGTTCAAAGCCTTATTTGGTGATGATGCTATAATAATGCCTTATCTTTCTTTTCAACTGAATAGGATACACAACTCCAATATCCCCAAAGAAAAATGCTTTAAGGTCAATCTAACATATCAAATTTAAGGAATACAAGTCAATGAAAACTTCATGTGCCACTTAATTTATGGCCATAACAGGACCCATAGATTTCCTCTATAAATGGAATTCAAAATTCATCTTTATTTTTATGATGAGAGAAGAAATGGAAGAGGAAATCACGAGTTAAATTATGAATGTAAAGAGCCACTCACTCTTCCTCCAACTCCATGTTGAATTCTATAGTCTTCTGCACTGTGTCCTCTTGCTGATCCATGAAAGCTCTCTGTTCTGCCTCAACAAGCTGCTCTTCCTCCTCCATTTTCTGTAGGCAACAATTTATAAATTGAATGAATAATATTCCACCAAAATATTAATTTTCTATGCACACTTCTGTTAGAACAAGAGGATTTTCCTTTTTATTGGGTTCAACGTCTTAATATGTCTTTCCGTGGCTAAAAAAAAGCCACGCCAACAAAGTGTGGTAGGTATTGCTACATATAACAGGGTAGATTTTTACTTCCACAGCAATGTACAAACTCTCTGATTCTAATTAGATTTGAGTGTTTCAAAAACTGTCTACAAACTGTCTGATTCTAATAAGATTCCAGTGTTTTAAAAACTGCCTACAAACAGTCTAGATTCTAATTAGACTTGAGTGTTTTTAATCATTGCAGGGAGAGATTCAACATCTTGTTCATCAGATTTAACGCTAAAATGCAGTTATTGCTGGACAGGGTGTTTGTATGTAGCTACTTCCCTAGACCTATACACCTGATTACTGCTCTAATTTTGCTATAGTAAAAGCTCTGAGAAAAACTGATACACACAAAAACAATCTTTGGATTTAGTCATTTTTCACTGAACTGTAACAAACTCATAGCTAATGTGATGATAAAACTAACCATTCAGTTATTATTTTATTTACTGAAACTAATACATTTTCGTTCAGACTAGTTTCAAACTATGATTTCAAATCATTCAAACAAATATACCAGTGTTTAACCATGTAAAACCCCACCTGACGCCTAAGCTCTATCTTCTGTTGTAGGGCAATCTGTTGTGCTTGTCGCTCCTGTAACTGCTGACCTGTATGAGTAAGCAACATAAAATTCATAACATAACTAAATAAATGCAAGTAATCACTACATGACCAAGGGTAAATACAAACACAGGCAATATGGGTCACTGTACTAAGTGACTGAGAGCATCATGAAGAGTCATTCTCATCACCCTTCTGCTACACTTGAATGAACATACAACATGCAAAATACTGGAAGGAGAAATTCAAAAAACAGCAACAAAAAATACCCAGGTTTTGGCCGAAATTTCTTTCATACCAAGATAGAAGCATGTTCATGTATTCAAAATCAAGGGACATAACTCTTATAAACGGACGAAGGGGGATAACTTTGTAATCAATATTAACTAATGGTCATATTCATTCAGCATGATATTAGCATATGTCAAGACACTCAAGAAATTCTCAACACAACACTCCTAGACTGATGACGTGAGGAAACAATTGAGTGATACTATGTGTAACTTACGTTTATAATAGTCAGTCTGTTGATGATACAGTTTAATGAGTCTGTCAGCTTCCCTGGTACTAAGCTTCGACTGGCCTTTGAGCATGTGAACCATCTTAGCTTCTTCTTCACCTAACTGAGTTTGTTTATCTTTAGATTGTTCCTTTGAATAAAACATAATTTGCACATAAAATTTCTTCTTACATTGTAGTTTCTGTCAATAAAAATTTAAGAAAAAAGGTGCAATTATTACCGGTATATTTCTTGCCTTTTGAAAATGTAAACTATATCCAGATCTTCAGTATAAAAATATCATCCAATGTTTAACTCACCTTCCTGAGTTTTTCAAATTCCAAGAGTTCCATTTTGTCAGTCTCGTCAGCCAAATGCTCCTGCTCAAATCTTTGTTGCTCTAATAACTGATGGAAACCCTGTAGGAAATAGCGCATGAACTATCAGTGAGATTTTTTCTTTCATTCATTTAATAAAAGGCAAATGAAGTACTACTTTTGGCTTTGAAGCTGTGCATGCTTCTTAACAAGCATATCATCCTGCCTTCCAAACAGACCTCAATACATCTTTTTAAGATCAAGTAATCTCTCAGAATCAAGCAAACCGTGTAACTTAATCATGGACGAGAATATGGTTGATTTACCACACTTACCTCCATGAAGTTATCTGTGCTAGTCTCTTTATCTGACATCGTAATGAAATGCTTGTGCTCCTTTTGATGCTTCAGCATCAATTTCCTTTTTCTCATTTCTCGCCTTTGACGTAATTTCTCGGCAAGTTCCAGCTGACTTCTTTTGTTCTCTGTTGATCAAGACATATCCAAGCTTCATCCTTGTATTCAATACACAATAAAAACTGAGTGTAAAGTGAATATGATCAACTGAACTAGCACTCATTTACTTATCAAAGCTGAGTCGTTGCTAACCTAAGCCCTATCCATACCTGAAAATTACTACATGCAGTTATATAACTACTTTCAATGCTCTCTCTTTTCTTAGTGCATCCAAATGTAAGCCACAGGTTTTTTTTTTTTAACATGAAAATTTTTTATCGAACTTAATTTGAAACATACTGGAACCCAATTTTTCTCTGCCTTTGGCGCGCAAAAGTAACCAAGATACTCAATTTACTTTGAAAAAACTCAATTTCCACAAAAAAAAGCCACAAACTCATTTTACAAACATTTCTCATTGGGGTAGCCCTGATGAGAAATTCTCTACAAGAAACCCTGAAGCCAATTTCCTTCCAATGATCTACGTTTTTCAAAACATCCTTGAGTTCTTGTTATCTCTGATGCTGTTGGTAATTAAATATGTATTTTTAAAAAAATTAAATAAAGATATTTTTGATGACCTTGGAATACTGTATTCAACTACAATACATTTTGCCTGACATTTTGAATTCGTGTGTGATCTTCCTTAGTTGGATTTTATAGCATCTCTTTGTTATGTGTTCAAATTTTAGAAGTAATTCCTCTTTCTATTATGTTTTTGGCATGAAATCTTGCTATTAAACACTTATCATTCATTCACCGACCGCTTTCATTCGTGATAAAAATTTGACACGCTATTTGTTTCACAACTGTGACAATCACCTGCTGCAAATCGCTCCTGCAGGTTGATCAGGTTGTTTGAGTGTCCCGTCAGTATTTCATCCCGCTGCTTCTCAAGCAGTTTCCCGTCCTGGACCATGTCTGTTAACACATTATCCAAGGACTCTTGTCGCAGGGTGAACTCCTCATTATCTCCCTTGTCCTGGAGCTGTTTCATCAGTGTCATCTGTCGTCTCCGTTTCAAACGCTCCTCCAGAGCCTACACAAAGGTAGAAAAAACACGTTCATTACAATACGCTTTACTTCTATGACCTTTTAGTATTTTATATTTATCTCACTTTTGAAAGCAAGGAATATATTCTAGCATGCTAAAATTAAAATAAAATAAACACATTTTACCCTACAGAGTGAACTGAATATGCATTCCTTAGTGGAAGTAACGGAAGCTTGGAAATACTCTGTCTTACATCTTTAGCGAAGTAAAAACACGCATTTTAATTGAACAGCCAAGAAATGAACTTTAAGTCTGCATCGACTGATATATCAAGACTTTCTAAAAAGCTTTTCTATGTTTGGCAATTCATTCTTATAAGTCACTGCAAATCTATGTTAGGTTTCTCCATGCCAATATAGTGAGGCCAAGTGCTGTATAGTGCTGTGCAGCAGTGTTACATGTACGTTATATTTTGATGTTTGTAATTATAGTGCCTCCATCAGTGATTGTCTTCATTTGGAGTTACACATCTCTGAGAATTTCTTCATTCTACTTTTGGGCTAATTACTTTGTAAGGTAAATCAAACTTACTGCTGAAGATCTGAGCCTTTCCTTGGCTAGTCTTTCCTCCAGGTTTGCCATATTGCGCTTCAACTTCAGAAACATGGCATCAACCTGTGAAAAAAGAGAAAATTCAAGATTGTAATAAAATAAATGCAAAAATAACTGGGACAACTAATTGAAAAAATTCAATGTGTGTAAAAAACAAAAATCCACCAGTCTGTCCAGACATCTCTCAGGACACAAGAATTTGAAAGAGCCAGAGGGGAGTAACTCCCCAATCGGATCATGGGAGATAAATTTGCAATCAACTAAGAAACATGTATGATATGTCCATGTGTGAGAACTCAGGATTAACCCTTTGAATCTGAGACAACGATGTGCAGTCTTCATGTGTTTTGTGTTTACTTCATAAACGTAAATATTCATTTAACAAGGTATAACTTTTAGGTTTAGGGTAAAAATTTAGGAGGGGTGGCAGCAAAACGCTCACCCTGGTTTAGTTTTCACGATTAAGTAGTTTACCTCTGCTTCCGTCAACCCGGATGACTTGGTCAATTCTCCTCGTAGCTTCTGTCTGTGTTCTTTCAACAAATTTACCTGTGAGCAGAATGAACAGCATGAGTACTCACAGATATCCCTTAAGCAAAGTGTTTAAAGCATTGTGATATTAAAACAGTAGCATATGTACTCTAAGATTAACAGAACTGTCACAATCAGGCAAAATGAGTAACTTTGTCCTGGATGAAAAGAACATTATATGAAGACAAGTCATTATGAATTTTCAAACATCAACACACCAACTTACCATCTTTTGATTGTATTTCGGGTCAAGCTTTTCTACTTCATTTTCTAAAGCTAGTGGATCTTTTGACAACTTGGAATTCCTTTGTAGTTCCTGACAAATAAAAACAAAACAGCAAAAAATAAAATCAAACTGTGGTCAGCAATTTTATATTTCATACCATGGTCACAATTCTTTAAACATCTATTCTGATCCTTTGCACCTGCATAAAGTCTTATGGTCTACCAAACTATATAATGTAGATGTAAATCACATATATATCAGATATATATATCACAGATATACTTTAGACTTAATTCATTCATAATGATCTATATATTTACATTTATATTTAAACATTATGCAAAAGAGACGCTGCAACAATTTGGAAAATTACTGCACTCACCTCTGTCTCTTCCTCTTTCTCTTTTTCACACATATTTATTATGTCATTCATTTCTTCTTCAGCTTTCTTCAGAAAGTTCTTACAAAAGTTTTCTTCCAGTTTATCCTTATTTTTCAACTTGTTCAAAAGAATTCGCAACACTCCTAAGAAAGCCTAAAATGAGAGAAATGTTTACATGGGTATTTTTCTGAATTACCAAAAAAGCAATCCTTAAAATATTTTGTTTTTTTATAAAAATAAGGACTTTTCTAACACATCTGTGACATACATACTACATAAAGAATAGAGACGTCAATTGCATCTATACCGTAGCGTATACGAAGTGAATTTTTTCTCATGACAGAACGCTGTTGTCAGAGATTAACCTCACAGCGTTCATCTAAATTGTTCCAACCGCGCACATTGAAAAGGGCCTGCCAGTACAAAAACAAATATGATGCCACCAACTGCCATGCAATCCATGGCCCAGCTGTTCGACGAAGGGTTAACTTTGACCCAGGGATAGCGCTAACCCAGAGTTAAAGGTCTTATCCCAGGTTTAGCTAACACCAGTTTAAATCTTTATTGCTGAACCGTGGGTTAGTCACAGTGTTAGCTAACCTAGGGTTACATGATTGCATTCTTGATGTCAGTAGTCATAACTGGTAAATTTTAAAGACTATGGCATGCAAGGGTAGTAGGCATAGAGAGTTCCAGTGTGTGCCATGTCAACAATGGGAAAAATACATGCACATTGTAATAGCTTGTTTATGCATACAGATAGCTTGCAGATAGTGTATCTTATAAGTCATCAAAACCACATTGATTTTTGTGTCTCCTATCTGTCCTGTACAAAAAACTGATAACATAGTTGCAAATATACCAATTGCAACAATTGTTGAACTATGTCAGCATGCCAACTGCTCATCCTCCTTAATGCTTTTTACTGTTTATACATATACTTTGCATTACATGTGCATGTATAAAGACAAATGATTTATTTTTCCAAAATCAGTAGAGTTTACACAAAAAAAGTCCTTGACATTACAAAAGTTGTGAATAATGTAAAATAAGTGAAGAGTAAGTCATTTAACCCAACTTGGTCCATGGGTTAAAATTTACCCTGGGTTAGGGTCAATTTTAACTAGGTTTAACTTTAACTCTGCTTTGAACAGCACAAATTTAACCCAGGGTTAGTTGCTAACACCCTTTTGAACAACTGCGCCACATATGTACATCTAGATGTTAAATCTGAGGGTATGAAACGGGAGTGTGACATTTGGCAAAAAAATGGATCAAAGAAGCAGTGATGGGGTTACGAATTTCTACAAGCAGCCTTAAAATTAAAGAAATGTAGACAATTCTAACGCGCGGATAATTGCGGCCTGTGTGAAAATATACATATTACTGAGAAAGAGATAACCTTTCAAACAACATCCAGTGCTTGTCTAACACAACATAGCGGCTTGTTCGTTTACTGCCCTCACTAATATTCTGTCATACTCTTTACTTCTGCGCATGAAGGGATTTGAAACTGTTTATTTGGTAGATAACTTTTATCATTAATATACTTTATATAACGACGAAATACCAGGATTTCTTTCAGTGATGAAAGTGCTACCTCGTACAGTTTACAGGTATAAATTTTGTAGATTCATTTTTTGCGCTTTGCAGCCAGGCGACCTCGTCCAAAAACTATGGACACTTCCTTTCTTACTGCAGTTATCAAAGCATATATGCAGTGAATGAAGCCATTATTTCTTAAGCAGAAGCAATCTGTTACAGAGGAATGTAAAGGTAATCAATTCCATCAAAATCTGTTTTGTTTAAACTATAAACATATTGTATGTGCAATAACTTTTTTGTAGGTTAATTCTTATTTTGCTTACCTCTTGTCTTTCTGTCTGAAAGCTTTTATCAATAGAAATTACAGCATCAAAGTCTTGAGATATCAACTCGGCATCTGCCCCATCACTGCAAGACAGAAAAAACAATACCCTGAGATACACTGGAAATGCAATACCAAAAAACAATCAATAGGATACACAACAAATGCAAGACAGAAAAAACAATACCATAGTATAAATCAGAAATGCAAGACCGAAGAACAATTCAACAGGATGCACCAGAAATGCAAGACAGAAGTAACACCACCATAGGATAAATCAGAAATGCAAGACAGAAAAACAATACCATAGGATACACTGGAAATGCAAGACAGGAAAAACAATACCATAGGATACACCGGAAATGCAAGACAAAAAAACAATACCATAGGACACACCAGAAATACAAGGCAGAAAAACAATACCACAGGATACACCAGAAATAAAGGGCCGACAAATAATACCACAGGATACACCAGAAATGTAAGACACAAAAAACAATACCAAAATACCTCAAAAACAAAGACCTGCAAGACTTACAACCAATAAAGGAATGAATGAGTAATTACGACTCAATGCCACTTGAGCAAAAACTGCAGCCATATCAAGAGTTATACAGGAGTTATTACATGAAATAACCCGAGTTACATGCAACTAATGAGTGACAATACAGGTACCAGTACCAATTTACAGCATGCACGTATACTAACCATGTATACTGAAACCTTAGGCACACATAAAAACTTACAGATTCCAGTTTTTGTTTTCTGTTGCACAGAAATTTGATAGCACAGTGAGAAGTCTTAAAAGCATACATACATGTTCATTTATTTATTTCATTCTTGTTTGATGCTATACTCAGCCATTCTTCACTTATGCACATGCAATCAGTTACAGTGTTATGGATGCATGTTAAGTGCATGTACGTGTGTGTGTGTGAATTACTCTGCAACACACAACAACTGTACCTATTATTCTGCACTAGAGCGTCAGCCAAGCCACGCCTGTTGACGACTTTCACATCTGAGAGATCACCCTCTTCCAATTCCTCATTCACTGCCATTTTGTTCTTCGCCTTCTTTGAGCTTTTTCGTTTCCCCTTATTTACCAGTTCAGCCTCAATATACATAGGGTAGTTGGTTTGCTGAAAGCCACAAAAGACACAAGACATGAGATTAATCACGACATAAATTTTACCTGATGTTTGCAAAGGTTTGGAGCGAGGCAAGCCAGCAAACATATCAAAAGACATCTTTATCATTGATTTTCAGCAAATAAGAAGTGCTTTTATTGTATAACAGTTGAATATAAGCACTATCTACCTCTGGGCTAGAGACAATTTTCCTTCAGTCTAGCGTCAGACTGGAAATCCACAGATCGCCGGTTTAAATCCCCTGCTGGTAAGCCCGGTCACAATTCTCAAGTCATTATTAAAAAGTTACTCCAGTTCCAAAGACATGTCATGCTTGTGGAATGGTAATGGAATGCTACAAGCTTGTTAACAGTTTGCTGGCAGTGTGCCATCATAACAATATATATATTGGTATATTGCACATCATAACAATTAACCTTTTTGCCTGCCTCCACATCCACCCCTCCCACAGATGTTGTGCCCTTCATCTGACGATACTCCCTCAGGCTTATGCCCAGCTTTTCTGCCCCAGCCTCTTCCTCTTCCTGAAACTGCACAGAAATATTTTCGATATTATCTTAAAGTGATCTGCATCAGCCTTGATTAGCCCATATGTGATGTCATCATAGCTTATACATCGCAGGGCAGTATTAACAAAGTAAATATTGCATTATGACATTATTAAGTACTGCTGTGAGAAATTAATCTCACAACAGGCCCTGTATGTGATACTTAAAACAATGACTGATGTGGACAATGATTTTAGATGCCCCAGAAATCTAACTGGTCTACTGCCAGATATACCGGGGGGTATGATTTTCCGACCGGTACATACATTATGCCTGACATGCATGTTTTGTTAATATTATAAGTCGATCTGGCCTACATGAATACTAATCAGTACATGTATAAAGTTGTGTCAATATTTTATAGTCCAGGCTAACCATATAGAACTAATTGAATACAATTCTTATATGGTATTTCTAACAACATTGTGTACCTTTTTCTTGGCGAGATCCCTCAGACATGGTCGAGCACATATCGCTACGGTGACAGCTCCAACTATAAACCCAAACAGAAAGCCAAGTCCCATCCACAAGCCATCAGCTTGAAACGTTTCATCGAAATGCTTCACAACAATGGGCAAACATGCGCTTTCGTTCGGCGATCCGCCCGAGAAATACTGAAAAAAGTTTGTGTTTTGCGTCGTCCAGCTCATCTTTGCTAGAATATACCTTTGTAATGTTCAAATCATTGGTACAAAAAAAGTGACATAGGAGGAAAAAAAATGTCAACACCCCGCGGCGTGATTTGACTGTACGGCGGGCATTGCGATCGTCTTCTCGCGGGCAAGTTCTGTCTTCACACGTCGCAGTCCTATCGCACGTAGTCCCACCTTTGGCACATCGGACGAGCGCAAAGACCACAAAACTGTTCTTTTCATTAGATAACTCCTGTGTCTGTGGAAGAACGATTGGATCAATTATCAGGTAAATGCCGGTAATCAGCGTGACAAAACACGATGATTACCACAATCACTACGGCATTGTTCGATTTCGTTCCATGTGGCGTTCGGTTTGTTCATTGTCAACGGCGTCAATGTTTGGTTGTTGTCAAGGCGGTTTTCAGCTCCCCGGTCAGTGCGCGCATGTGTGCGCCAGTAAGATCAAAGGATTCGCCGCGGATTACCTCGAAACCGCGAGTAATCAACACGCGCGCTCATGTCTTGCAGAAGAGGGAGTTGATCTGTCATGGACGAAAAAAAAAAGGTTTGGACTGTTGACGTTTTTTTCATTTCAGTTTAGCCAGCTCATTCATATACGAATAATATTGGATAATTGTGATGTGTATGGAAATGTAGAACTTGGTTATTTAATCTCGCTTGAGCGTGTTTAACCAGCAGAATAAGCCGCTGATTATCTTGGCCAATCTTGGCTGTTTCATGCCATTTCCAGTGCCATGCCCACTATATATTGGGTATATGTGAGAGTCAGTGATTAACAGTGATGGTGTTTTCAACTATCAATGTGTCAGATTGCCAAAGTCAACGCTAAATTTAATTGAACTAATATTGAATACGCAGTGCTTATATACTTTAAGCTATGGTATAGGGCTGTATAGTATTGGCTTGAAGACCTGACCATACAAATATCCAAAATCTTATACACTATATATTTCTATGTGCCAGATAGCTCCTTCGATTTTAGACTGGAGGTAGAGTGCTCCCATATATTTGATGTTATCGATATACGAAACATAAATTAGCAAAGAAATAAAACATGTACTGGGATGGTAGTTGTAGTTCAGCATTTAATTTTACTTGTCATATTGTATTTCACATGTATGCCAACGTATGTGTGATATTTAATCTTACTTGTCATATTATTTCCTGTTTAGTCCTACTTATGATTTTTGATCCTTTATCTTTTTCATATAACTTGTGATAGAAATTTACATTCAGATTATTCTTAGTTCTACATACCAGTATTTGAGGAACTTGATGATGTCAACTAAGTCTTCAGTCATGTTATCCACATATACAGTCTGCAGACCCATTAGCTAGATGGAGGTGTCAGTCCTTATCATATCATGATTAATTTTCCTAGTGTTGACCTTACATAGAACCTGCCAATTGCTCATCTCATTCTCCAGGTTACATCGACCATATATTGATGGGATTCATGTCATTACATATGAATGAAACAATCATGATTTGATCTGAACTCAGAAGAACCTGTCTCATTCCAATGCACTTCAGTAGGCCTCTATTCATTCATCAGATAGACTGGATGACTTACTTGGTATTGATTTTGTCCTTTCCAGTATGTCTTTTTTTATGTCTTTTTCAAAACTTTCACCACATGCTAGATGATGTAATTTCTATATTTTTATTGGTTGCAGCTTTGATGATGAAGAATCAGAGATGAACTCACTGGGAGCTCATTTGTCATGATGAAGTGTGCCACCATACTGCTCTTTTGCCTTCTCACAGAGTTTAACATAAAAAGCGTGTTTGCAGGAAAACATGTGATTGGTGGAACATCAGAAAACATTACAGCACAGCTCAATATTACAACGACTCTGGCTTCTGCCAGTGGGACACCAGCTCTTTACTCAGGGGAGACAATTCTCCTGGAGCTTGGTGTGGAAGTCTTGACCAATGTCACAGGACTTGTTGTTCAGCTGGACTATCCAGACAATGTTTTCTACTCAGCAAATCGGGGAGTTGATTTCCCACGAGAATTGTCATTTTCAAAGGAGGGTTTTATAAACAGTTTCAGTGTCAACAGTGTTGATATCCAGGCGACACATTCAATTAAGTATAACTTTAGTGACGCAGTAGTAGACCCAGGTTATGGTTATTTCACTTTGACATGGCAATTCAACATGACAGCTGAATTTACGAATGCTTTGCCATCAATGGAGATTTCAGCTGTTGTGTATGATGACCTGAACCAATCTGCACCCAAGCTTAACTTAACCTCACCTGTTGTGTACCTTGGTGCTGATTTGAACGTGGATGTTACACCAAGTTTGGTTGAAGTGGAAGCTGGTGATCAGGTGGAGATCATCATAGAAGTGGCTGTAGGCCATGATGCTACAGACCCAGCTGTGGATACACAGGTAAGTATAGTGCATAAATGATACAGTTGTGTGTTTAAAAAAAACCCAATCAACCATTACCTGTTGGAAACCCATCCTACACAAATCATTTAAATTTGGAATGGTGTTCTTTTTGGCCTTTTACATTTTTCATTTAAAATTGGCTGCAATGTAGTTGAGTTAGTATTCAACAAGTTTGCGATGTAATTGCTGTTTCAGTAGGGAATGTTTGATCAATTTCCATTCCCTCACGTCATGCTGAAGACTTTAAGCCATTCTTAAAAAAATGTTTGTTGGGAGTAACCTGACTCTGTGAGAAAAAATAAGGTTGGTCAGTTGGCAACTCTTTTTTGTATTCAGGCTCTTGAAAAAGATAGGAATTTTTTTTCAAAATCATGGTGGAGAGAAAAACTTTTATCAATATACATGTACCAAAAAATCTTTGGAGTAGGGCCCTTTTTTGAGGAGTCAGTCAGGTAACAAGGATGACCTTGTTATCTTTGCCTTTCCTTGATTAATACAGTGAAATGGGATAGGCTAGTGATTAGCTGACATTTGTCAGTGACTAAGTGTTGTTATATCTCAGAGAAAAATTCTCCTTAAACAATCCAGGAGAGTTTCCAGATAAGTGCCCAGTCACGTTTTTCCCGTGAGTGCTCAAGACAAAGAGAACTGTGGATGCACCCACGGGGCAGAACATTTGTTTGGTTTTTTGTTTGTTTTATTTGGTTTGGCTTGAATGAACGTCCTTTTCAGCAGTATTGAATATTCTATATTATAAGTCATATCCATGGTGTCGCCCAGACATCATCATCCCACCCTATTATAGAACACCCACATCAGGCCCACCTGAGTATGTGGCCCATTCAACTTATACTAAGCAAGATAGTACCTGTAAAGCTTACCAGTTGTAAAGTCTTTCCTAAGACTCAACTTTAGAACGATCAACACCAGGATGTACCACATATGAGGCACTGCTTTTAGCTTAATGACATGTGTATACTGTATCATATCCAGTGGGACAACCTAGAGTTGGTAGAAATCTGATACTTGTTATGTACACTTGTAATTGTCGTTTGTCTTTTCCTTTGGGTTTTTTTTTTTTTATTTTTTGCCAGACTCAAGTGATGCTCGGTCTTAACAGTTTAACAGCCAAAAACATCCAGTATTTTGTGGGCTCTTCTCTGACTGACAATTCATCAGCTGCTGTGATAAGCCAAAGAAACCTGGACTCCACAGGTCCGACTGGCCTATCCATCAACACCTCACACTCTCTCTACATCATAGCCGAGTGTGTGGTTAAGGAATCCGTGGAACTGAATCATGTCATTCCAATACATGTACACCTGGCTTACTTTGATGGAAATCGCTCAGGTACTGTCTATAAAGTTTAGTTTCTTATTAATAATCAATTGAGAATGGTTAATAATATTTTGCCAGTAAGTTTAGCAATGTAATATATATAATTTCCTAATGGTAATCTCTTACTTACTTGCATTCATGTTGCAATATTCTGCTTTTCCTTGCCAGGAGTTTAGTGATACAATTATGTATACAATAATAGGTGTCTTAGCTTTATTTTTGTGTAATGGTTTCAGTAAATTTTAAAAGTATCACATAGCTATAGAAATGATGTCAATGATGTCATATCGAAAATAGTTTTCATTGTGATTTTTATCTATACATGTAGTTATATGTCTAATTTTCATCACTTTAAAACTATGAATGGCAACCCTAGCACTATGTAGCTGATTTTGTTTGTGTTTTTCTACTCCTGAAGTAAAATTATCCTTCCCATCATTTATTCACAGCTCCTGAAATAAAGAAGACATTTGACTATTATGGATTGGGAACAAAGTCTCCAGTGGTGACAGTTAACCCTCCAAATCTCAATCCTGCCTTGCCATTGGGTTATCCAGTTACCATGGAAATCAGTGTTGTCATGGGAAAAGGGAAACTCACTGGATTGCATGTTCAGATGGGTAAGTGTATAATTTACAGATAATATCAGATTTAAAGTGACTAAATTTTACAATTAAAAATGTAACATAAATAAACTGTTCAGAAACAAAACATCAATGTGAGACTTAGTTATTGGGAATTATTTACGTACTTTATTTACTTATCATTTCAAATAGAGTAGAAGAAAACTGTGCTTAGGCTGTGGCTGCTATGGAAAAGGGTTGCTTTGGAAAAAATGGGATTTAAAAAAAAAGGAACATTAAACATTCCCTTCAATGAAAATGGTGAACTGTGTAAATGTGAATGAAATCTGTCAGCATGTGACTATAAAAGATTAAGTCATGTGTAGGTTTCTGCTTGCTTTTGTTACAGATGCTACCACAGATGCACCCGCAGGTCTGTCTTTGACTCTTGTTCCGGTGTCTGTCAATTCCCCATCAGGTATCACAGTGACAGACAAACCAGTGAACCACTCCCGTCGCAAGCGTGCCACAACTGTGTCGGACACGGTGCAGCTGGGAACTTTCTACAACCCCAGTCTAAATCCTGCCACAACTCCCATCACAATTACAGTAGGTGAAATCATACATGTGGATAGCCAGGACTACTGTCACAAAACCTTGTTGACCTGTTATCTGACAACGTCTACCAAAGAAAAGTTATAAAAATAAGTATGTATGTTTACTTTGGTTTCTTATACCAGAAAAATTTGGTCTGAATTTTTAAACTCATACGAATGAATTCTAACAGAAGTGACAGAAAAGAATTGAATCATCATGAATATGTTTATTGGAAAAAATGAAAAGCTACCTCCTTTTAAATTGTGAGAAAAATTATCTCTTCCTTTTACATGACCTAACTGAATTGTTCATTTTATTGTGTTTGACACGTGCTTTTTTTTTCTTTTTTTTTCAGAAATTTTATTGATTTAATTTATTTACATACAATTAATTTTTTTTTCCTTACTTTATACCTGGAATGCCAGCTGACACTGTGGACAGCCCTTACATTCACAGCATGCACGCATATACTTCCTTCTTCATGGGTTTATTTCAGATCACCTTCCGTGTGTCGTCAAGTAACCCAAACCCTGCGGGCAACCTGCCCCTGTCACTCCTTGGACAGCTGACTGGTCAGTCATTTGGAACATCAACAACATTCCTGTCCACCAGTGTGACACTGGTCAAGTCTTTAACACTGTCTAAATCTGTACAGGTGAGAAACTAGGCATTACCCTTGATTTGTGTTAAGAATACTCACTGGCCTCACAGTATGGCGAGAAGAGTGCAAGAACTCAGTGTCATATTAATTTGAGGCACAGTGGTCAGATGCACCACTAATGGTAGATCAGGAACAGTTTTAAGTCTTAGATAGGGAATGTTTAAATTCTCCCACACACGTAGGCTGTAGGCCCTTGGTGACAGAAAGTGATCCACCACTGTTGAAGTCTAACTGTCTGCCACTAATAGGGCCATGCACTTCTCTACAAGTACAAATTAGTTGGAAAGCTTGTCGAGAGCTTGCCAAAGGTCACAAATTTAACCCCAACACTTGAGTTTACTCTACCCAAGAAACTAACCACAGGTGTGCAAGTGAAAGGGAACCTTGAATGAACAAAATATCCCCAAGCCATAAGCACAGTTGCAAGAGTAGAAAGACTGTTTAGGAGGAATGATTCAGGCCAGATAATGTATGAAAAATAGAGAAAAGGGTAGCATAGATTGATTTTGAATGGAATCGAGAGTGCGGTGGCTGATGTTGGTCTCTTTTGTTTATAAATCAGCTACACTGAACAAAATTACATTTGCCAAAATATGTAAAATCCAGCAGCTGCGATGTGATAAAGTTGATGACTAATGCATTAACACTCTTCGGTGGCTTGAAAAAACAAATTTATTGAATCTTTGTCTTTTCAGTTGGTAGATGGAACATCCGATCCCAATAAGGTACTGTTTGAGGTTGTTGTTGAACAGCCTGACTCTTCCAACCTCACAGCGTACAACCTGCAGATCCGTGACGACACGATGCCTGGGATGCGTGCCAGCACTACGGATGGCTTTTTCTACAACAACGGTCCGACAGGATCCAACCTCATTGTGTCTAACAAGGCCAGGAGTTTCCTCTTCACTGCCCCAAATTTGCCATGTAAGTGTAGTATACTCTTCATTAAAATACTTCCTTGAAATTCTGTTTTGTGAACTCCTGTTTTTGCTTCTTAGCTGCTAGCTCAGGAAATACAGGTGGATTTAGAATCACAAGACATGTTTCAGCCTTGTCCCCATGGTAGACTTGATTTTGCTTTACTCCATACTAAAATCTGATTTCTCTTCAACGATGTGATTTTGTAGAATTCTATCAGTCAGTACACATTATATCAATATTGCCGTATGTTACCGAGTGCTGAAAATCTGTTTCACTGTTTTCGTTTTATGTCTCAGCTGGGGAAAATATGACCTTGAGATATTCAGCTGTCACAGGTGAAGAGGATGAAGTCAATGAAGATCTAAAACTTGTGTACTATGAAACCAGTGTGACCTACTACACATATGACAATGCTTCCTATGTAAGTTACTGAATGTAAACAGACCTGCCAAGGAGTAGCAGAAAAAATCATATTTTGTAGCTTTTGGATTTACTGTGCTCTCTACTGTAAATCTTCAACCTTGTCAACCACTAAAGCACTTCTTTCATTGGAATTTATGCATACAATAATTATGAAAATGAGGTAAAAATGATGTGTTTGTGTGAATAAAGATGTGAGCTTCATAAAACTGTGCAGATTATTTCTCTGCACCCCATAGTTCTGTCAGAATATTTCAAAATATTAATTACAGAGGTGGTTGCCAAGAAGTAGCAAAAAAATGATAAAATAATTTTTCAGCTTTTGGATATGCGATGCTGTAAATTTTCAACCTTGTCAACCACTAAAGCCCTTTTTTCAGTGGAATTTATGCATACAATACTTATGAAAATGACAATAAAAATGATGTCTTTGTGTGATTAAAGATGTGAGCTTCTTAAACTGTACACCCCATAGTTCTGCCAGGATGGTTCGAAATATTAGATGCAGAGGTGGTTGAAATGGTTGAAGAATTAGGGTATATGTTTTTTTGTAGTGTTTTTTTTTTTTGTTCTTCTTTTTTTTTTTTGGCTAAAATATCGTGGTTGACATGGTGTTGTGAGGTATGAAAATTAGCGGCCTCATGCCCCCGATAGACCAAGTGGCAGATTGGATTGCACGTTACACTGGTTAATTTGCTGCTTCAGTTTACGTCAGGAGTTTTCAGGTTATGTACTTGATGAGATTAGGTGGTTTTCTGTATGGGCTATGTCTAGTCACACCATCCACCCTTTATAGTCATATAAGGAAAGTATTCATAAACTATATGTTGGTCAGATATAAACAAACAAGCCAAATATATAAAAAGTGTACATATTGCAGTTTTGTCAGTTGAAATAATATGTATATATAAAGATAAGTGTTTAACACTTTTGTCATACTTGACATTAACTGTTGTATATGTGTTTCTTTAGTCAAAATGAAGCTAATACAATGGTAGCGTGTAATTTACTTGGTCCATTTAATTCGTGGTTCATAATTTCTCTCCAGCCACCAGGAGCTGCCATTGAACTAAAGGGATATGCCTGTGTCTTGAGGCAATTCATTGAAGAAACATCGGTTTGTATTTTTGTACCATTTACTATTCATGCAATATCTTATTTTTATAGGTTCATACATTATTACATTTGAATTAAACTAATGAACACAGAAATTTTCTTTCATGTGCAAGCATTTAATGTTTAATAGCTGTATAGTTGTTCATATTCAATGGGAGATAACTAAACTGGGTCGGACTAAGGGGGGATAAGTCTTCCAATTTGACTATTATTACCCTGAAAAGACTTTGAAGACTTTTTAAAATTAGATTTTCTGGACATGGCAGATGATTCAACAACACGTTTTTAGAGACTCGTGAATTTTATATTATTTACCTAATACATGTTGGCTATTAAGGATATATTAACTTAACTTACATTTGGTGTATTTGTAGATTTTCTACCAGCAGGGCTTGGCAGCTCTCACATTTTTTATTGCTCTTATCGTTGGGGCTTTGGTGGCCATCCTCATCATCTTTATTCTGATTCGTGTTTGCAAGAAAAACCTCACTGGCTCCATAACTCCCAATTCACATGTTGATGTAAGTCATTGGTGATGTACAGATATCCTAGTTAAATTGTAAATTGTATTATTATGGATATTAGCCGTCATTGAAATTTTTCTCCGTTGTAATGTAACAAGCTGAAAATAGTGATGTATTCAGGGGTGTTTGACTTAACATTAGTGTAGTGTGTGATACTAACTGAAATAAAATAAAGGTAAAATAAATATAAAAGACATTGTTATAAATATAAATTATTTAGGTTTATTTTTATAGTTCTTGTAACATTTGCCTTTTCTCATTGCTCAGGACATGGTGAAAGACAAAGGGAATCGTCTGTTGGTCGATTCTTCCAACGTGAAAAAAGGTGGCAATACCATAACAGATTTAAGGTACAGAAAAAACTCTTTAGGGAATATGGAATAAATAAGGGTTTAACAAAATGTAAATCGACACATTATAAACTTGTGTTACCTGATGTGGAAAGAGATCACTCAGCGAAAAATTTTAACATGGAATTCTTGTTAGGTAGGAAACATTATGGAAAAGACCTTGTTCTCAGAGTCTCTTATATTGCAATACCTGGTTTGTACAGGCGATTATTGTCTTTGTTTCAGCATGGTTGGAGTAAATGACAGCATTGTGTCAGTCCTTGCCCTGAAGGACAAATTACAGATGTATAGAGAAATTGATAAGTAAGTTAAACATTAATCATATCTTATGTAAGTAGCATTTTTTTTATTATTTAAGACCCTCCACGCATTAATCTGGTGGCCATAATATGTAACATTGAAAAATTATTGAGTAAATTAAAACACAGATGAAATGAAATGAAATAAATACTGTACCTCAAGGAAAAAATATTATATTCTACTTTTAGGCAATAGTGAAAAACAAGGTGCTGTCACATGGTAGAGTGACATTAATTCTTCTCCTTTTCACAATAAACATTCTAAAAGTTGGTCAGTGACAAACAAAGGCACAGCCCTAGTCTTTTCAACCGCATACTTTTGTGTTAGACCTTTCTTGTGTTTGTGTCAAAGAAATCGCCCTAAAATATTGGAAACCCACTAAATATAAATTTTATTCACTTTGTGAAGTCTGGACATCCTGAGTACAATAACCGTGGACACCGAGATAGAGGCTGAGCGTAACAAAGCCATGAATGATGCTAGCGTCTTACTGATCCGTGGATTGAGGGTAAACAATGACATCACCAAGGAAACGGAAGACAAAGTGGTAGGGACGTTCCAGACAAACGAACGAAACCTGCAGAAGAGGCTGGCAGAGGAATACAGACTGGATTCAAACATTATCTTCAAGGATATCAGCATCAAAAACAAGGTCAGTTTTTAGTATTAGATGGCCGTGGCAAATTAATTCCATGGAGTTGTAATTACAATTCAGGCTGTCAACTGCCATGGTTATCTTGGCATTTTTGAATAGCGATTAAGCTTGGGACAATCTTCATCTGTGGTATCACCTTATGAGATAGCATTAATAATTTTCCTCATGAAAATATGGCAGAGGAAAGTTTTGTAAAAGTGACACCTAGAAGACATCTAGTCCAGCTTCAACGTCAAAAAATCAAATACATGAACCTTTCGATTCTGGAATTTGGACAACAGTGGTTGGACACTTGTAATAAACATTTGACTAAGTTAGTACAAAAGCAAATCAACGCTCTGATATTTGTATGTCCTTGGATTTCATTTAGTGTACTTAATTTTATTGTCTCAACCTGACATCAATTTATGTGTAAAATTTATGCACCGTATACGTACCATTGTGCATGTTTTTACAGAATAAGTTATCAGAGCTGATCAAACGACAGGGTGAAGAAAAGCGAAGAGTAGTAGAAGAGACTGCGGCAATGGCAGACAAGGTGAGAGGTGCAGACGGAAACGGTTAGAAACATACTTGTCTGATGAACCATAGTTACCAAGGAAATAATGTTTTTGCCAACATATATTTGTCTCTCTGTTTGTCTGTCCGTCTGTCAGCAACAGAAAATGTTAGGCTCGAATTTGGATGAAATTTTGTTCACAGCTTGACTTTAGGTGAAGGGCCATTCCATTAAACCGTGGTGGTGATCCAGTTAGGGTTTAAGATGTAGCAGTTTTTTAATGATTCTACACCATTGACATATAGAACAGAAATACATAGTATTGTCCTTTAGTATAGCATAGTGTTGTACATATAGCTGTGATAGAGGCTTTTGCTCTTAGAGTGGCGCAATAAGTCTGATTTAGGAGGAGAATCCTTACTGGCTACAGGGTAAATGAATTTTCTCCTAAGACCAACATGAACAAAGTGGTCTTCCTAGCTCAAGTGTTTACAGGCATATTCCCCTGTAAACGAGGTCACCATTACAACACAAGAAGAGGAAAAAAGCATCCGTACAAAGTCTTTTGAAATTGTCCCCTGGCGAGTAAATTTTTCCCCACCCTTAATCCTGATCATCATCATAGAAGTTAACTGTTTTTCAGTTTGGCTAATGAAACACTGAACAGACAAATAAACAAATAAATACATAAATAAATTGAACAAATGAACAATTGAATAAAGAAAAAAAGAAATTGATTGACAGGATCGTCGTGAGCTGATGGACATGATGGACGAGCAGCATGAGTCAGAACAAAATGAGGTCACCTACAAGCTGAAACTGGAGCAGGATGAATTGACAGAGAAACTCAGGAAGGTAAAGGACATGGACTTTGTTGATAATCTGTTCCTGAACTTCATACTTCAGTATTTTTTTCAGTTTTGTGTAGTAGAACATATTTATTCCTAACATATATACAGACTTGTATTCGATTGGATTACATATTTGATTATATATTATAATATATTATATATTATATTATGTTTACCCCTGATATTATAAATATCACTAGAGTTTTTTGCTAGGAGAAGAGATGTGAGAATCTTCTACATGTATGTTTGTGGAAAAAAGAAATTCTGAGCCATGTAACTCCTTGACTCCTTCATGTCTGTATCATCAGGAAATCAGAATATTGCTTTAAAGGGAAAAACCACACAAAAATGACGTTAAAGTGAACGAAAAGAGCATTAAAATGTGTATCTAAAAATAAGTGACCTGGTGAACCACATTATCAGTATGGTCCAAAAAACACACCATACAATGAAAACATTTGACTACTTTTAATTTGGTGAATAAGTGAAGGTATTTTTAGAGACAGTTTTTAATGCTCTTTTCATTCACCATAACTTAATTTTTATGTGGCTTTTCCCTTTAATAGAATGTATTATTTTCGTACATTTTATGAAAAACATAATAAATTTTCAAGAAGATAAGATAATTATTTGACAGAAGATAATGATAGATTATCTTTCATCAGTGAAAAAACTTTGATATACAGTGCACATACATTTGCACTGCCATTCATCTACGACTTTCATAAACCACACATGATCACATCCGATATTAGAGCATCTCTTTGATTGGTTAATCCAGGAATATGCTGTCAGGAAGCGAATGGGTTTGAAAGAATTACAGCAGCAGCTTATCGATGAGACTGTGGGACAGGGTCAGCTGAATGAGCAGCAAGCTGATTGGTTGATCAAGGAGCACCAGAAGGTGCAGGCAGCAATTGACAAGATGTATGATGATGAGATCTCCAGACAGAGGATGAGTCTGGAGGAGAAACTGGCGAGAAGGCGGGCACTCGCTCATGCCAGTGTGAGTTGTACCAGATATGTCAAATAATTTTCATGTTAAACAGGCTGATAAGTTTAAGCCTAGTAGGAAAAGAAAGTATATCTTTACCAACAAGGAGGAGGTATACAGTTTGTTTTTCTGTCTGTCTGTCTGTGGGTCGGTGTCTCTGTAGACACGATTTTGTTCTTGCAACTCCTCCCATGCGACTCAATTTTTATGAAACTTACCCTACATTTTGTGTATCATTCAAACTTGTGTGTGTGTGAGTTTTTTGACAATACTAATCTCCATTCAGGACTTAAGCGTAATTCTGCTTTTCCATGTATGCAGGCATTGTCCAATCAACTTCTCCTATACTACAGCACAAATTTCCATGAAACTTAGCATACTTAGCATCAACTAAAAATGTGCACGCTTAATTTTAATGACAGTTGGATCACTGTTTACATAGTTAACCTTATTCAGGTAGATAAGGTGCCATATTGGTTTCTTTTCCGTATGGCCTGGACCTATTGGGGATCAGACTGTTCGTTAGAAAGACATGGCCATTGATGTAAGGAGGGTCTATGAGTCTATTACCTTGTGTAGTGGAAGTCTCATTGAAACATGTTATCAGGTGACTACATGATGAATACACAATGTGACCCCTCCAGGTCTCTGCCTTCTACACACATGCCTCTCACCCTATCCATCTCTCTGGAGTTTCTAGGATGACAGGAGAAATTTCCAATTGCACAAGTAATATTTTCAACATAATTTTGTTATGTCTTTCGTCATAATTATTCTGTAAACTTTCATTGATTATTCATTCAACTTCATTTATGATTATCCTTTAGATTTTTGTCATCATTGTTATTTAATCTTTCATGGTGAATTTTGTTTAGACATTCATGATGATTATTGTTAACATTTGAACAGGACATGCAGGAGGATGATGAGAGTGATGTACTGAACACCATGGCGGGCCACCAGATGCAGACCATCAAGGACTTAAAAAAGTAAGTCTGGTATCAGGAACGAAGATCTGATGCGGGTTTTGTTTATATATGTTGTGTATGTAAGCTCATATTCACATCATAAATATTGTGGTTTCCTCGCTGGTTCATTCAAGCTTTCCTCTCACTACATTCGATGGGACCCCGACCAAAGAGGCCACAGCTGTGACACTGTCTTATGCCATTCAGCTGGGTGATGTGTCAGTATGACTGTGAGGGACCTGATGATTGTTTACTACAGTCACTGCCGTTCGCTTCACAAATGTAGCTGGCTGCATTCTTATAAGTATAACTTTCTTGAGTACTATGTTAAACGCATATGGAAGTGATAAAATATTTGATTGCTGCGTTGGTAAGTTTGTCAGCTACTTGCTAGAAGTCTGTAGTTTTTATGAGGCAAACCAGATCCCTCTACCTATAAAACTCACTACATTGATATCTTTATTTATTTGATTGGTGTTTTACGCCTTACTCAAGAATATTTCACTTGACTACAATCATAGAAGTGACAAATTCTTGAGTATGGTGTTAAACGACAATCAGATATGTAATTACAGCTGTGGTTGCCTCGGTGACACACAGTTATAATGTCAGTGAATCATAATGATATAACTTCAATTATTTCTTAACAAAAGAGTAAAATGGTGGAAATTTATGGCTTTATGACTTTCATGAAGAGGGTAATGTGCATGGTGACTTATAATTCTTTATAAAAAGAGAGGCGCGTGGATAATTTATAACTTCATGATATTCAGAAAAAGAGAACTAATTTCTGACTGTGTTGTTATCAGGAAGAGATCCATATCTGCAGCAATGGCTGAGCGGTACATTGACAAGCTGAAGTCTGACATGTTAGAGCTGAAGAGTCAGATGGATAAGGAGCGAACCAAGCAAGAGGAGCACCTGCATCAGAGGCTGAGCATACTCAAGGCCAAGAAACTAGCAGAACTGGTATGCTATTTATACATGAGCAGGGAACAAAGTGGTCAATGAAAAAGCAAATCAGTCAGATTATTTAGATAGGTGGTTAGCTATTGGCCTAGTCATAAAGAATGTGACTAAAGTCTTACGTCTAGAGGTTTGTCAGGTATTTGATGAGCTGCAATGGGCTTCCTGACTTCTCCTGCCTTTACCTATAAACGTATATGTAACAGTTTATGGCCATGATAATATATGTATAAAAGGCAAGCGTAAAATACAATCAAATTATTATACCAAATCAAAATAAGTGTGTACATGTCATTGGTTTCTCTCATGCAGAAAATGTAATATTGATTTCATTGTGCTGTGTCACCATATAGGCACTGGTTGTGTAATAAATAATGCTTTACAAAGGAATTACTGTGTATGGAATACTGCATGTAGGTCTAATGCAAATGTCACATTTACAGTACCAAAGACACTGTTGCACTGTGATAATGGCACAAGTGAACACTGTGTTAGTTCTTTCCACTTTACTATCGCTTTATTTAATATTAGGCTAAAAAACAGGAAGAAGAACTTAACAACTTTAACAAGAAAAATCAAGAGCAACAAACGGATGGCCCCATAGGTGTGTTCTGTATCCTGATCATCATCACAATAGGGAAGTTTGAAGCTCTAACTCTTTTATCACTAAAGGTAGGAAAAGTTCTACTGTACCACAGATATGTTAGGCAACTATTTCTAATCACATTTGCTGTAACATGAGTGTCTAAAAAAGTGTCACAAAAAGTTATTTAGACTTGGACGAACTACGCTGAAAATTGAGGAGCTGAAGGTTTGTGAACTTAAGAAGTTACTGAAGACAAGAAACGTGATTTGTACCTCCTGGACGTAATGAGATGAGTGATCAGTATAAAGTAAAGTCCACAAACGTTGCCTAACATTTTTGACATGTCACATGATACAGTAGGACTCTTTTTACCTTTAGCGACAAAGGAGTTAGAACTCAAGACTCCCCTATTGCTTGTGTCTGTATACTCAATACTCTTGTACAGATATATGTAGATGTACCTCACATCTGTACAAATGGGATGTAAAACAACCTCATTAGAATCGTGAGATGGACGAATAAAGAATTTAATGTTCTTAAATCATCACTATTTAAGTATGAAAATTTCTAAACTATTGCTAAATAGAGGCTATAAAATAGTCCAGAAGCCTTCTTTGATATGCAGCTTTCGAGATGCACTGTCACGACAACAGAGTGATGCTCCTTTATGATGTGACCTTGTAGCTATATGACATGGTAGGATCCATATGCACAATTTATGATGGACTGGTATATATAATATTGAAAATTTATCAAAAACGATGAAATAAAACTTTCGAAATTTGTTCTCCATGGATACTGGATATCATTTTGGATAACAGAAGTGAAATTCTGAATGTAGACTTTTCTGAATACATAAGCGGCCATGTTAAAGGATAGGTAAGTAACCCTACTGTCCCATAAAAGAGGGATGTCATTTCCCATAAGGATGCTGCTCTGTTGTCATAGTGATGTAATTCCAAATCTGCATATTGTTTATAAACTTTACTTGTACATGGATGTATTCGTTTCATTTTTTTCCCTTGTCCCATGAAGATCCCCTGTCATACATCGGAGCCAGGCAGCAGAAGCTGTCTGAAATCCGCAGTGAGAAGGATGAGATAGAGAGTGAGCTGGACATAGAGCATGCGACGGAGTTGCAGAGCCTGAGGAAGTCCCTGGGTCAGAAGACGGAGAGACAGATGCAGACCATGGAGGATCAAACGCTAGAGAAACTCAGGGCGGAAACAGGTATAAAGATGAAGACAAAGGATCAGAAGTGCTGTATTTTCTCTGAATATTCACCACAAAAAGCAATTCTTAGAGGCACCTATAAAACTGATGATAAAAAGATTAATACAAAGGATCAAAATGTACTGTATTTTCTGTAAATATTCACCACAGAAAACAAAGTTTTAGGGGCTCATATAAAACTGACAATCATATATAAGTGAAAAATTGTTTAGTTTGGCAGTGATCAAATGAATAAATGGGTGAGGCCATTAATGTGCTGTGCATAGAAATATTGAGGTGTTGAAATCAATTGCATGTTTAAATAACATTAACATAACAAACCATGTTAATGGTTTTAGCTTAACAGATAACCCATAATTTCATGACATATTTCACGAACGTAATACCCAGTTATGCAAACTGTAGCACAGAAGGAAGACTTGTTGACAGGTGATAAAATAGTACAAGGGGATGTAGGGTTGCAAAATAATCCATAATGTTATAGATGATTTTTGTACATACATTTGCACATTTTGTAAATCCAGACTTGACAGATGACCAGGTGAGGAAAATCCTAAAACAACACGAACAAGACACGGACAGATTGAAAGCCAGTCAGCAAGCAGAGAGAGAGGCCCAGAGACAGAAACTCAGGGTTAGTTAATTTGCAGCATCATCTTCAGGTTTTTCTCCAGAATTCACAACATCGGTACTTTTTTGAGCTTCAAAATTGATTATTTAAAATCATCACAGACGGTTTGGTAATTAATCCTCTAGGGATACTGCAGGGACTATAGATTGACGCTTCAATCATCTGTAAGTCTGTTGCAAAGCAGTTTTCCAGATTTGTTTTCAAAATGGTTCATTGTGTTAATTTGAAATTTAGAACGTGGCTTCACCATGACGAGTCACAGATCAAGTTTGAGTTTTGGGCTGTTTCGTCTGTTTTCGATAAATTTATGGCCATTTTAGCCCTGTTTTTGCATCTTGATCTATAGTTTCTCAGACTTGTTTTCAGACTGGTTGATTGTTATGAATTCTTAATTGCTACATGGCTTCACCATGACCATGTTTTCAAAACTTATTTTTATGGTTATTTTGAATTGAAACTTGGCACGTGGCATCACCAGGACAAGTTTCTGACGAGTATATCCGTCTCAAACTGCCAGGGAACATGTACACTGTATTGATTTGGCAGTGCCGGTACCTCCAGAATACTTGGTTTCATTTGCCTGTAAACATATAGTTAAAGAAAGTAGAAAATATTTCAACTCTTGAAACTCATGAACAGTTAAATTTAGGTACACCAGCTATTGCTGTAATGTTTTGGAAAAAAGAAAATGGGCCTGCTGGTGTGGTGTGTTTGTTAATTACTTGCATATGTAGATGTTGTCAGACATTGATGTTTGTTTTGCTTCCATGTAACAGTTAATTTATGCTGCTGTTAATGAAAAGGTGTTAAAAAACATACTGCATTGAGATGAGTTGAACACAATGACCAGTTGAATTCTTTACACCATTTACACATGGTGATACATGCATTTTTATCCTCAGGAGAAGTTGATTAAGAACAAACAAGAAGCCTTACAGAGACGAGAAGAGGAGCGCTTGGAACAAGAACAGCTGAGAGAACATGAAAAAAATGTGGTGCAGTAAGTCCTGAGCATGTCTTTATACATAATAATATTATTCTGTTCTGTCTTTGTTAAGAACTTTACACATAAAAACCCAGTGTTCGTTTTGTCCCATATGTTAACACACAGATGAATTTTGAGGAGCAATATTCAGTTAAAGAAAATTACTTACATACATCTTCATAAGTGTTTAGTTTTAATACAAGTATATGGCTGAATAAGCTGGTGTATATTTTCAGCGAATACCAGTTCTTTAAATAATTAACATACAATCTGAATAAATTGTATTAATTCCTTTGTCAATGTGGCATAATATGAAAGCATCCCTTTCTCATAAATGTCGAATATATGAAGTGTTTCTACCTCACAGAAAACTCCTCAACAACCAGATGTCAATGAGTGAAGCTGAACGGGACAAAATTCTGAAAGAACATGAAAAACAGATGGTTAAATTAGAGAACAGGTGAGCTCATAAAAATATTGAGCTATATATTGTTAATTTTGTTTTTTGGTTTTAATGCTGGAGTGTTTTTATCAGTTTTTACTATGTTTATCTTTAAATAGTTTATATTTATAAACCGATTATATGTTCTTGTCCTTATGTATAAGCTAAAGTGAGGATTTATTCATTTGTGTAAGGATCATTTTTCATGTACATCCTTCGCGGGTTTGATAATAAGTAATATTCTTATTATATATTCTTTTTCAGTCTTACGCTGAATAAATTACGACAGAAAAAAATGCTGGAAGAGAAAATAGCAGAGAAAAGGTCTCAGCAAATGGAGAAGCTGGAAATGAAGCAGAATAGAGAGTATAAGGTTTGTAAAGTTTGCAGTTTTTGTTTCTGGAGTCACGATCATTGGATAACAAAAACTGAAATGGCTTAAAATTCAGAGTCATGAAAGAATTTAGTATTTTCAGTGTACAAGGGATTGAGTTATTAGCAGTCGATGCAAATAGAGTTTAGTTTTCCTGACGTGTGAATCTGCGTGGTTTAGTACATGTACAAACTACACATATATTACCAAATAACTCGCACCTAGATATTATTATTGGGTGATGTAAAAACTTCTTTATTAACGGTCATCCTTAAAACTTAAAGGATTAGGACTTAACTTAGGACAAAGGTACTGTCTTGTTATTTTATAATAATGTTTTATATTACAACAGAAATTGAGGCAAACACAGGAGAACAATGGTGAAGAATCTGATGAAGAGGGTATGAAAGTTCAGCTGGCCATGATGAAACGTCACACAGAGCAGAAGCTGGCTGTGCTACAGGGGCAGAGGATGGACATTGATACAGAGCTGGAGGGGGTAAGGTTTGGGAGGGCAAGTAGACGCTGGCTGTGCTACAGGGGCAGAGGATAGACATTGATACAGAGCTGGAGGGGGTAAGGTTTGGGAGGGCAAGTAGACACTGGCTATGCTACACGGGCAGAGGATGGACATTGATACAGAGCTGGAGGGGGTAAGGTTTGGGAGGGCAAGTAGACACTGGCTGTGCTACAGGGGCAGAGGATGGACATTGACACAGAGCTGGAGGGGGTAAGGTTTGGGAGGGCAAGTAGACACTGGCTGTGCTACAGGGGCAGAGGATGGACATTGATACAGAGCTGGAGGGGTAAGGTTTGGGAGGGCAAGTAGACACTGGCTGTGCTACAGGGGCAGAGGATGGACATTGACACAGAGCTGGAGGGGGTAAGGTTTGTGTGGGGAAGTAGACACTGGCTGTGCTACAGGGGCAGAGGATGGACATTGACACAGAGCTGGAGGGGGTAAGGTTTGCGTGGGGAGTAGACACTGGCTGTGCTACGGGGGAGGGATGGACCCACAGTGATACAGGGCTGGAGGGGGTGGGTTTTGGGGAGGGCAGAGTAGACACTGGCGCTGGTGCTACAGGGGCAGAGGATGGACATTGACACAGAACTGGAGGGGGTAAGGTTTGGGAGGGCAAGTAGACACTGGCTATGCTACAGGGGCAGAGGATGGACATTGATACAGAGCTGGAGGGGGTAAGGTTTGGGAGGGCAAGTAGACACTGGCTGTGCTACAGGGGCAGAGGATGGACATTGACACAGAACTGGAGGGGGTAAGGTTTGGGAGGGCAAGTAGACACTGGCTATGCTACAGGGGCAGAGGATGGACATTGATACAGAGCTGGAGGGGGTAAGGTTTGGGAGGGCAAGTAGACACTGGCTGTGCTACAGGGGCAGAGGATGGACATTGACACAGAGCTGGAGGGGGTAAGGTTTGTGTGGGGAAGTAGACACTGGCTGTGCTACAGGGGCAGAGGATGGACATTGATACAGAGCTGGAGGGGGGTAAGGTTTGGGAGGGCAAGTAGACACTGGCTATGCTACACGGGCAGAGGATGGACATTGATACAGAGCTGGAGGGGGTAAGGTTTGGGAGGGCAAGTAGACACTGGCTGTGCTACAGGGGCAGAGGATGGACATTGACACAGAGCTGGAGGGGGTAAGGTTTGGGAGGGGAAGTAGACACTGGCTGTGCTACAGGGGCAGAGGATGGACATTGACACAGAGCTGGAGGGGGTAAGGTTTGGGAGGGCAAGTAGACACTGGCTGTGCTACAGGGGCAGAAGGGATTGGACATTGATACAGGCTGGAGGGAGGGGGTAAAGAGGTTGGGTGGGGGGGAAGTAGACGCTGGCTGTGCTACAGGGCGGGGAGGATGGACATTGTTACAGGCTGGGGAATGCCAAGGTTTTGGAGGGCAAGTAGACACTGGCTGTGCTACAGGGGGGCAGAGGTGGACGTGGCCACAGAGCTGGAGGGGGTAGGTTTGGGGGAGGGCAAGTAGACACTAGCTGTCGCTACAGGGGGCAGAGGATGGACATTGACACAGAGCTGGAGGGGTACTTGTTAAGGTTTGGGAGGAGCAAAATGGAACACGCTAGCTGTGCTACAGGGGCAGAGGATGGACATTGACACAGAGCTGGAGGGGGTAAGGTTTGCGTGGGGAAGTAGACACTGGCTGTGCTACAGGGGAAGAGGATGGACATTGACACAGAGCTGGAGGGGGTAAGGTTTGCGTGGGGAAGTAGACACTGGCTGTGCTACAGGGGCAGAGGATGGACATTGATACAGAGCTGGAGGGGGTAAGGTTTGGGAGGGCAAGTAGACACTGGCTGTGCTACAGGAGCAGAGGATGGACATTGATACAGAGCTGGAGGGGGTAAGGTTTGGGTGGGGAAGTAGACACTGGCTGTGTTACAGGGGCAGAGGATGGACATTGATACAGACCTGGAGGGGGGTAAGGTTTGGGTGGGGAAGTAGACACTGGCCGTGCTACAGGGGCAGAGGATGAACATTGATACAGAGCTAGAGGGGGTAAGGTTTGGGAGGGCAAGTAGACACTGGCCGTGCTACAGGAGCAGAGGATGGACATTGATACAGAGCTGGAGGGGGTAAGGTTTGGGAGGGCAAGTAGACACTGGCTGTGCTACAGGGGCAGAGGATGGACATTGATACAGAGCTGGAGGGGGTAAGGTTTGCGTGGGGAAGTAGACACTGGCTGTGCTACAGGGGCAGAGGATGGACATTGACACAGAGCTGGAGGGGCTAAGGTTTGGGTGGGGAAGTAGACACTGGCTGTGCTACAGGGGCAGAGGATGGACATTGACACAGAGCTGGAGGGGGTAAGGTTTGCGTGGGGAAGTAGACACTGGCTGTGCTACAGGGGAAGAGGATGGACAGTGATACAGAGCTGGAGGGGGTAAGGTTTGGGAGGGCAAGTAGACACTGGCTGTGCTACAGGGGCAGAGGATGGACATTGACACAGAGCTGGAGGGGGTAAGGTTTGGGAGGGCAAGTAGACACTGGCTGTGCTACAGGGGCAGAGGATGGACATTGATACAGAGCTGGAGGGGGTAAGGTTTGGGAGGGCAAGTAGACACTGGCTGTGCTACAGGGGCAGAGGATGGACATTGACACAGAACTGGAGGGGGTAAGGTTTGGGAGGGCAAGTAGACACTGGCTATGCTACAGGGGCAGAGGATGGACATTGATACAGAGCTGGAGGGGGTAAGGTTTGGGAGGGCAAGTAGACACTGGCTGTGCTACAGGGGCAGAGGATGGACACATGAGTTTGGAGGGGGTAAGGTTTTGGTGTGGGGAAGTAGACACACTGGCTGCAAGCACAGGGGCACAGAGGATGGACATTGAGACAGAACTGAGGGGGTAAGGCTTGGGAGGGCAAGTAGACACTGGCTGTGCTACAGGGGCAGAGGATGGACATTGATACAGAGCTGGAGGGGGTAAGGTTTGGGAGGGAAAGTAGACACTGGCTGTGCTACAGGGGCAGAGGATGGACATTGACACAGAACTGGAGGGGGTAAGGTTTGGGAGGGCAAGTAGACACTGGCTGTGCTACAGGGGCAGAGGATGGACATTGACACAGAGCTGGAGGGGGTAAGGTTTGGGAGGGCAAGTAGACACTGGCTGTGCTACAGGGGCAGAGGATGGACATTGACACAGAGCTGGAGGGGGTAAGGTTTGCGTGGGGAAGTAGACACTGGCTGTGCTACAGGGGCAGAGGATGGACATTGACACAGAGCTGGAGGGGGTAAGGTTTGCGTGGGGAAGTAGACACTGGCTGTGCTACAGGGGCAGAGGATGGACATTGATACAGAGCTGGAGGGGGTAAGGTTTGTGTGGGGAAGTAGACACTGGCTGTGCTACAGGGGCAGAGGATGGACATTGATACAGAGCTGGAGGGGGTAAGGTTTAGGTAGGACTGGTGATCAGGTTTGCTGAGAATGGGGATATGACTTGGGTGGGAATGTGGACAAATTTTGGTTGGATTGGGGATAAAATTGGGGATGGGACTGGCCATAAAACTGGGTTGGAATGGGGATAATGTTTGGATCAGAATTTATGATAGGGTTTGGGTGTTAATAGGGATATGGTTTTAGTGGGAATAGGGGTAAAGTTTGGTTGAAATGGGGGTAAGGTTTGAGTGGAAATGGGGATGAAGCTTGAATGGGAGTGGGGATATGATTTTGGGTGAGAATGGGGATAAGGTTTCGGTGAGACTGGGGTGAAGTTTGGGTGGGAATTGGAGTTCATGTTGGGTGGGAATGGGGTAGTATTTGTGTGGAAAGTGAAATAGAGAAGCTGAGAATTTGGGATAATGCTGTTATCATTAACATTAATCATCGAGGATACTCTTTAGGTGGGGAATTGGGTAGGAATGGGATAATGTTTGTTGACATGGGGATATGATGTTGGGGTGGGAATGAAGAAAAGGTTTGAGTGGGAGTGAGGGTATGGTTTGGATGTCATAGTTGATATGTTTTGGTGGAAATGGGGGTTAGGTCTGAGTGGAAAGGGACCAGTTATTGGGGGCCTTTTACTCCAATTTGAGCACCCATGATTGGTATGAAGAATTGCCAGTGCGTGTCCCTGAAGCGGTTCAGGTGTGGGTAGGTGTAATATCAGGGATTTGAAACGTCTGTGACTATTTGCTGTTGTTTGATTAGATCCGCATAGAGATGATGAAGGAGAGAGCTGTAGCACTGAAGGAGCAGGAAGAACAGCTGGGTGCCATGTTAGCCACACTGCAGATGGAAAAGGCTAGAGAGGTGGGTTGTACCACAGGTCACAATATGATCAGCTAACCATTGCAAATGATGGCACAACCTATGGCTCAGTTTGGTGTTTAGCCCGCAATGGAGAATGAGTTGTTTTGTACATGACCAAGGCATTCCATTTTTTGAATTGTATTCTTTCACTTTTTGTTCAGTATTGGAGGGATATATTGCAAAATCTGATCAGTCTGTTTTGATCCAAGTGTTCCTCGTACGAATCACATTCTCTTTGGACAAACATTGACAGGATGTACATTGTGACAATTGGTCAGTAAATGTTATTGTGTGGGTGTCTCTTCGTGTGTCTTCACCATAATAGCTGAATGGGACACAGCTAAAAATGTGCAAAATAATATTGCAAATGAAAACATAAAACAGAGGTGCATAGATGCAGGTGTGTTTGAAGGTACTGCTGAGAATGTGCTGAAGTTGTCTGAATTCAGCTCTCACATAAACTTGGCTCCATTGTTACATCAAAAGTCTTTTGGGTGCACGGATGTACTAGTGCACAGCATCAGATAGCTTAATTCAGAGAGGATTTTTCAGAAGAACTTCAGTATTAAAATTGCTCTTTCATGAGGGCCTCTAACTACAGTAAATAAGTTCTGGGAAATAACAGTACAAACAAACTCAAGTGCAGTGTAAATAATACATATACATCAAACGTGCATCAAGGATATGACATCAGATGTGACCATTTATGATAAACCACCTTGGTGGTCCAGTGGTTAGAACGTCTGCCTCAGGGTCTGGAGATCCAGGCTAGAGCCTGTGTGGGGTCCTACCAAATGGTACTTGTTGCTGCCTCACTTGGTTCTCAGCATTAAGAGTTTAGAGCAAGGAAACAGGACTGGTTTGGCTGGTGTCATTATAATGTGATTATACAATGTAATGTCAGTACAATGTATATGGGTGGGATGTCGTGTCTGGTATCTTTGGCACGATGCTGCAGTGGCAGCAGCACTTTGGCGGCATGGACACGCCCTGCCACAAGAAGACACACTATAAGCACGCCAGAAGGAATCCTTATCGTCAAATGACTGAAACATAGTTAAGTATGACGTTAAACCTCAAGTACTCACTCACTCACCATTCTTGACAATGCCTGTTTACAGTTGGCAAGGATAGAGCAGCAGCAGAAGGCTATTAACAACCTCAAGCTGAATCTGATGGACGATCTGACAGATCGGGGCGTACTCTCTAACCCAGAGTGCCAGCGAGTTATTGACGTTCACAAACAGGTTAAAATATTTTACATTTTTCTCTGTCCATCAATCAGCATGTCACATGATAAATTAAATTTCCCAAGTTTCTAGAACTCATTGTTTGTTTTCTTGATTCTTAAGTGAGCAGAAGTTTGGAAAGGTTTCCTCATCTTCATATTGTCAGTTTGGATTACATTTGTGTATTATATGTACTAGTATGTCAGAGATATTACATGTACTGGTGGACAAGAATTTATTTCATTATGAAACATTTGTATCTGAACAGTATTTTTCTATTTTTTAGGAGCAAGACAATTTACAGAAGAAACTGGATGCTCAGAGACTTAAGCAAGAGAAGGTAAGTCTTAAATTTTATAAACATGAGGTTTAAGGTAATATTTCATATACTTTAGTTTCTAAGCAGCCCTAGTTTCCATTATCAAATATTCAGTAGGCACATATGTTTTTCAGATCTGTAAGAAATGAGTTGCTTCGCAATTATACATGCACTGTATTTATATTTAGGCGTTACGTCAGCGTCTTCAACAGCGCCTCCAGGAAAGAGAGCAGTTGATTGGCCAGCTTCAAGAGAAGGAAATCGAATCTGCATCTCGCTCACTACACAACAAAACCTCGATAAAAGTGAAGAAGATGCTGATGATGACAAAACATATGGTCGCCTCAGAGAAATTCAGGTATGGGACGCTGGAATAAATGTCTGTTCTGTTAAATTTTAAAGAACTATATGTAATTCATGAAAGTACAGAATTGTTGGACAAATCAGTTTTGAAAGTCTTTTCATGGCATAGAAGGTAGCATTTCAGAATGCAGTGGAATTTGAAGTCTTAGGATCCTGTTGCTTTAGTAACAAAGGGCAACATTGCCTGCCTAACGTGATTTGGTCCAAGGCAAGAGTGTTCTTTTTTTTTTTGTTATTGTCTCTAATAAATCACCGTTATTGTAAAACAAGAGTGCTGTGTGACCAGCACTGCGGTATAACAGCAGTAAATGATGGGTTTTTACATCAGCACAGCCAAGAACTGACTTGAGCAAGGCAGAAAATGCTATGCCATCACAGCCATTACAAAAGTAAGATTCTTTGCATAGTATCTCTCTCTTTGAAATGGTACACGCAGTCTGAAGGGTTTCATATTAAAGCATGTTGGTGATGAATGGATGGTGTTTGTCAGGAACCAGATGGAGCGCGAGCGTGACCAGACATTGGAGAGTCTCAGACAGCAGTACGAGGTAATGAAGATGAAAGCCATGCAGGAACAGGTAAATAAGAGACATCTGCTTAGTCCCATTCTAGAACAGGGAATTATCTGAACTGCTCCGATATTGTTTTTGGGGTCATTGGTTGCAGTAACTGTTCACAGTGTGCTCAGTCTTACAGTTAATCCCACGAGGTGGTGCTAGTGTGAAGCAGGACCTCAAACCTATGTTACATCTAAAACTGATTGTTGCGCAAAATCTACAATGTGTCACATTTTACTGTGACAGCTTTCATAATGTGACGCCAATAAATGGTGTCATGGTCATAGTGTCTGGCGTCCGGATCCCCATTATGTGAAGATCACTGCAAAGACACCATACACTTGCCTTCCACCAATATGATATTTGTCACCTGTAGGGCAGTTTGTTCTGGAGTATGGCTTTAATCAACAATGAAATTAATTAATAAACACATCCACATTTCATCCACAAGTCAATTTGTGATCTGTAGGAATTTTGCACTGTGAACATTTTAATATAAAAATTTTCAACTATGAAGGCTATGTGCAATAGAATTCTTATCAATATGTGAAATACACATAACATTTAGAGGAATCCTGTCAGAAATTACCATTTCTTTCCTCAGTTCCAGCAAACCTGTAATAGTTGCCATTCAATTTTTTCAATGAATAAAAATGAAATAAAAAAAAAACAGAGAGTAGTGTTTGAGAATAGAATAGTGTTTGATGCGTCAGAAGATTAATAACCCTTTCATCGTGTCTTTCAGGAGTTAAAGTTTATATCGGGTCTTATTCGCTTAGGAAGATTCAGGAAGTCTGAGCTGTCTAATGTAGTAAAGTTACTGTTCCCTGGTCGATCACCAGATGAGGCCAACAGACTGCTACAGATCATGTGTGAGCATGCTGAGTTGGAGAAGACAGATCTGGATAAAGATGACGCCAGCCTGTGAGTAGTCACTACCAGGTTATGAGTTCAAATCCATTCTGTGCCGATTTCTGTCAGACTGTTAGGACTGCTTGAATTCTTGGAAACTGGCTAAACGTTATACTAAGTATGTGCCGAGATGTGACAGTTGACATTTGTAAGGGAAAAGCCATAATATAAATAGGAAGACTTTGATTTCACTGCTCAGGGGGCTTGGTGACAATAAGTAGTTTATGATGCTTGTGTGCCCACTGGGGCCAATATGGGGCTCATATTTATATGTCATATGTAGGAATGTTTGTCAGTAACTTGCAGCAGGTCATTGGTTTACCCTTGGCGCTCTGGTTTCCTCTTGGCAGTCTGGTTTCCTCTCTGCTCTTTTATTTCTTCTCGGCACTCTGATTTCTTTCCGGCACTCTGATTTCCTCCCAGCACTTTGGTATCCTCTCCACACTTTGATTTCCTCCCAGCACTCTGGGCTCCTCCTGGCACTCTGGTTTCCTCCCAGCACTCTGGTTCCTTCCCAGTTCCTCACGGAACTCTGATTTCCTTACAGCACTCTGATTTCTTCCTGGCTCTCTGATTTCCTTCCGGCACTCTGATTTCCTCCCGGCACTCTGATTTCCTTCAGAGATTCTGATTTCCTCCTGAGACTCTGGTTTCCTCCACTCATAAGACTGACCACCATCTGACCTAAGTGAAAAAATCTTGAGCAACAATCAAATAAATCAATAAATAAGTAAATGTGCAAAAGATGTTACTGTAAAGCATTTTCTGTAAAAGATGCTTAGAATTTTGCAGTTGTTATCATATTTCAAATCGCCCCTGTTCCCTGATCCAGTCTTAGTGACACCACCACCAGCCGATTGGAGGAGAGAATTAAGGCTGCAACCTTGACCTCACCCATGAATTCTATGATGAACACCTCTGGGTCAGCATATGGTGATCTACAATATGGTGATCTACGCAAAGGGTATGTCAGCACTTTAGTGCACTGCAGATGATAAATTCGTTCATTATCAGAAAAACAGAATTTAAGAGGACTGTCTAAAGTATGGCAATGATTGGAAAAGCAAAGCCCAGTATTGCAGTCTCTCTTATTTTTCTTACGAGTTCTTTCCTTCTTATATCAACACTAAGAAATCCATTACAGAATAAAATTAAAAATGAAAAGCCACCTTTTTTGTCTGGTTTCAATGTTTGTCTTAATTTTTCTGGGGATCGATCATGTAAATACATCTTCAGCAGGAAAAATTGCTTGGTTGTCCACCCTCCTCTGACAAATGAAAAGCTTTATTCTGGCAATAAAATGCCAAATTAAATTGGTGAAATCTTAATAAAGCATTATTTTGCGCACATCTGCAAACAAATTGAAACCAGTTTAATTTGGCTTTATGTTTACTCTCTTTCAGAAGTCTGAAATCTACTGGGACTGGAAGAAAAGCCAGCCGGCCTAAGCTGCATCGACCTCAGCTGAAAGAAGACAGCTTCAATTACGATGATGATAATGATGATCTGAATATGTCGTACAAAAGCTTAAGCCGACCAGAACCGCTAGGACAGGATCATAATGAGGGTCACGTGGAAGCGTCACTTACATACGATGATGAGTCGTTCCTCAACAGAAGACGGCTGCCCGTTCCACCCCAAGGGGCTCTGGAACCCATTGAGGTCAAACCAAAACGCAAGAAAAAGAAGAGCACTTTAAAGAAGTTAGCAAAGCGTAATGAAGGTGTTCGTGTAGAGGACGAAGGAGAATACTCAGTGTAGCACAGTAATGGGACATTTAATAATGTGGTTTGAAACGTAGTTTTGCAGTCGTTACATTTTATGCAAAACCACAACTCCATCATATGGTACCCAAATTATAATAACACAGACATTTGGTGTGGTTTGAAGTCATTGTTGCTACCATTACATTTTATATACAACCACAACTTCGTGTAAACAAGGTACTTCTCTCGATATCAGAAATCAGAATCAGTGTGTCCTGTTGTACATTGTATTGTATTTTAACTACTGAAAGATGAGAAATTTTCATAGGGAAGTTTATTTATTTATTTTTTTTCAAAAATGAGCAGGAACAGGTGATGCTAACTAGATCATAAGTAGGTGTTTTCTGTGTCACCTTTAAGCAAATCCTTCACCCGGGCTCTGCCCGGTTTCCTCCAACCATAATGCTGCCTGCCATTGTATAAGTGAAATATTCTTGAGTATGGCATAAAACACCAATCAAATAAATAAATTGATGATCTCTGAAATTGATTATTTTTACACATTCAAACCCTGCTGCTCGCGACTGTGATACAAGATGAGAAAATTTTTTACTGTTTTGTTAAGGTTTATTATTTTTATATCTAACCTGCATATATGTTCATAATTATTTATTATTTATTATACAATTTTTTTTCAGTGGAAAGTTTCTATTTGTATAATCTCTTCTTAAGTCTGTTAGCTTGCTAGAGGAACACTATTAAATCATCTGTATAGGATATACAAGTTGTGTATTGTTTATATCTTGCATATACTCCATACAGAGCATATGTATATATATATAATAATGGGTATGTTGTATTTTAGAATTGTGGACTTCTGGAGTGTGTCCCAAGGTACATATTACTGGCCTCACCTTAATCCAGCAATGAAAGGTATATAAAGGCGTCAGGATATTAAGATGCCCGCTTTTGACAAATACATGTTTTTACAGAAAAATAGGATAAAATTAATTCATTGCAAAGCGTGTTATGTTGACTGTCATTGGATTGTGTAAATTTTGGCTTGTGTTTTAAGTCCATAAACAAGAATTTTTCACGTGTACATCACACAGCTGATGGCTACTGCCCTGAAAGAAATTCACAGCATTTTAGCTCATCCCTCCTCTGCCAAGTCCTACAGTTTTTACATGTAAACTACATAGAGGAGCATTCACATATATACATATATATATATGTACACACACACACACATGTAAATGTAAATCCTCTCTGGATAGATGAAGATTAGTCAAGCTCAGTTGAGGCCAGAATGTTAGTGTGTTAAAATGAACCTACATTTAATGAACACTAGGGCTGCAATGTTTAAACCTTATGTGTTCAGGATTGATTTTGATTGTTGTCTTAAAAACCACACACAATAAGCTTTCACTTATTCCTTGTCAGTCAGTTTTAGGGATGGAGGAAGCTGGCGTATCAGCGCCCATGACTGGCATTTGTCACATACATTCATGCACACCATATTAGTGGAAGTCTTCGTCGCACGTTACACTTTACACTGTACAAACAAAGGCATGAGGCTGGTCGACTGCTGAATGACACCAAAGCCTCGTGGTCAGTGATAACCTGAGAATCCACAAAGTTCCCTTCCAAGGCCAGGTTTGAACCTGCACCTAGTGTGGCCTAGCCGCTGAAACGCTGTTGCTGATTCAAAATGCAGTACAAGGACATAAAAGCAAGCCGCAACACCATATACACAATGTTTAGTTTTCTTTTAATAACAAAAACAACTTCTCCACAAGTATGGTACCCAGCATCCAGTTACTGTTACACTGGTGTGATGTCATCTGATGAGAGAACAACATATGCCAGATATCCTGTGTAACAGGCTTAGCATAATCTTCCAAGGTACATAATTGGCTGGATTGTTTTCAGGAAAGAAAAAGGTACCTTGTCTGTTGGTAAAGTATATATTACATGTACAAGATGACTGCAGGTAACCAAGAATGCCACTTGTGCACTCGACTACTGACTAAGCCTAATTAAGTAGAGAATTACAGGAAATTTTAGACATAATATCACAAGTGCAGCCAAAAAAAAGACACAAAAATAAATTAAATTACATGTACATCTGCCCCCCCCCCCCCCGATCAATAAGTCATGAATATCGTAACAGTTGAGATGTAACAGTCCTTCGAGTACAAAGTACATGTAACTAGTAACATATTTCTGAAATGAGTGACACATAGCGAAAGCGAATTCAGCTGCAGTTCTAGAGACTTTTCTGTACCTGTTTCTTTTTTTTTTGGCATCACTTTCTTCTGAGACAATTCAATTCTTTCAGTTTCTGAGATACACTGGATTAGAAACAGGAATCACCAGAGACGGTCTTCAAGCTTTGAGCAAGTGCATGTACATGTATACTCCAATTCTAATTATTCAGACAGATATCAGTGCTGCCAATAGCAAAATATTACTTTTCTCTCCCAGTTTTTTTGAAAACGTAAAGATACGCATATGTTGGCCACTTGATAGTCTAACCATGAAAGAAAAGAGAAACTTATTATCCCTGTTCCCACTACATGTATGTTCTCTTAGAATGGGGGATCAGGTGTCCCAAAAATTCAGATAGGAAGAATTCAGGTATATTTGACCCGCTTCTGGACAGCTCTCAGGTAGGGCTGCTAGATAACATCTGCTAGTTACCACATGCTATTGCATATATCGTTCGCATGATGATATAGGACACTGACATATTTTCACAAAAACAAGGTATCCAATAAGTGTACCGTAATTTAGGTACTAAAACAATAAAACCAGAAACTAAATGGCAAAAACCAAAAGATGTAAATATAGACTTTTTTCCATTGTACACATAAAATAATTATTGAAATCTAAAAAAAAAGTCATATCAAGAAGTTCACAACCATGGATAAGAGAAGGACAAGAAACAAAAACTTCCTTATACAGGACTAGAAACAGCTTTTTCACATGTATGAAAGGACTAAACTAATCATGTTCTAATCATGCCTATAACTCACTATACAAAAGGGATTACCTCATCATAACTCATGCCATACACAAGTAGTGTAACTCTGAAAAAAGGTAAGCTTTAATTTGACTCAATTTATTTTGCCATCATCACGAGTGACAGGCAAAACAAAGCAAAATTATACCGAGTGAAAATGAAGCTTACATTTCTCGGGGGTTAAATTCCTTGGGTATTATGTTAAACTTATCTGTGGCACAGCCACAGCCAGTTCGGTTATTTTTAGTTAGTACCAGAGCTTCTTATCTAGCACACTTTTAACAAAAACAAGAAATTCCTATCAGGGCCCTGTATCACGAAGCACACTTAACTAAGTGTTGGCTTAACTTCCATGGCAACGTATGTTGTAGAAACAGGAAGTGCACTTAGCTAAGGGCTACTTAGCACTAAGTATGCTTCACGAAGCCGAGCCCAGAGAAATAATTTCATGTCTGCAAGTTGGTTCCTGCTTCTTTAAGACCAGCTATAAAGAATGGCACCTTTGAAGTTGGCCTAATAGCTGTGACATTTGGTGATTTGATGTAACAGTGTCGCAATACACAGCAAAATTGATAAGTCAGAATTCCAGTATAGACAGGAGAACTTAAACACACAAACCATCATGACAACAAATAGTCAAAGAGGCAAGAAGTGGCAAATAATTCGAATATGGTAAATCACCTAAAGTTTCACGTATTTTGAGAGTCAAAATAAAATAATAAATAGGAGACCTACAATCAATAGAACTTTCAGTGTCAGGCACAAGTGCCCATTCAAGGACAAAATAACAGGCCATTTCCTCTACAGGAACTTGAGCAGTCATATTTTTTGTATATTTACACAAAGTAAAAGGAAAAAAAACTCGATAAAGATAAGAATAAAATAAGAATCTCTTTTTGTAAATGGAATGAAACTTTAGGGTTAAAATTTCTCAAGCCAATCTTGTACTGATAGGACTGCAAGTGTACAACATTGCACCTAGAAGTCCCCAGAATCTGTGAAGAGACAAACATCAGAAAAATATACTACAGTCTAAATACATCATTTCTCAATTTCAATAAATTTTATACAGCTGTAACAACGATCTTGGATGAAACTACTTAAATATATGTATAAGAAATAGTGGACAAAAAACCACCCAATCATTTATGTGGTTTTACATGAATGATTTATCCCAGCAGTCTGAGAACAATATCTAAGTTACCTACAGGAATATACGAGTCATAACTGAACGCACATTGGCAATACAGCAGCCACATCATGGCAATGTACCTACAGAAATTATTCAGGGTAATACGTTTTCATTATAAAGAGCACTGAACCTCTTGAATCAAGCTTTTACGAAAGAAATCGATACTTTATGAAGAACTGTATTTTCAAAAATAAAATAAAAATTTATATGTGAAGTTTGGTTGAAGAGAGCAGAAATGTACAATAGACAGTGGAGGGCAGCATCGAGTGGACTCATTATGACAGTTGAACTTTATGACATAAAGCTGACTCAGTATGACTAGTTATGCTTATTTGACAGGTTTATGATACAAAATCTCATCAGCAATAATAAACTACATTTTAAGACATGCTGTATAATAACATCATTCTGAATTACTCTTCTAAACAACACATAGCACAATGGAAATTTCCTAAATGCAGACGAGGTTTAGTGACTTCTTACTTTACATGGAATCCCTTCGAACATTTTATTTCTGTACAAATGGAAGACTAATAATAGAATTGTATCTGGGTGAAAAATATGCGAACATATCTCATCACATGTACATGCTGGCGCTGAACACCACTGACTTTTTTGATTGCCTGTTTAACATGTGGAGGAATCCAGAGAAGTAAAACATCTAACATCTCGCGACAAATCACACATTTCTTTGCACAAATCTACTTCATGCTCCCAGCACATTTCTTCAGCCATGTCAGTCCTAAATTCCTGTCGGACGTGTGTTTTTCATAATCAAATAGGCATACGTTTCAGGTGTCAAGAAATTCCAGGTTAATCGATACTGGAATTTTTTAATTCAACAAAACATTGGTCAGCTATTTATTGATTCCAACTACCATGGAAACGTTTGTCATACATGTATGTAGTCAGGGTAGTTACACAACCAAATAGCTTAATTAGACTTCAATCATTTTGTGGAATGGGGTATGTGTACAATCTGTAATGTCATGTATCAGCCATTTTGTTTCAGTATGGAATATGATGTCTGTTCCAAAGCAACCCTCATGGGCAAGTCTTTCTATATACTACATGTAACAATGTGCTGAGATATATATATTATTATGTCAAAACATGCTATTTAAATCATTCTTCAATTCTGGAGAATGAGTTACATCTTCCAGTATCAACATTTGTACCCTGTACACTTCTCATGGATCAACTACATGTTCCTCTGTCAACATTTTCACATCATACACTTCTCATGAATGAACTACTTGTTCCAGTTTCAACAACTGTAGACTGTGCACTTCTCATGAATGAACTACATGTTCCATTGTCAGCAACTGTAGACTGTACATGTACATTTTTCATTATGGAACTACATGTTCCAGGGTCAGCATTTGTACACTGTACACTTCACGTGGACAAGATACATATGTCAGTAAGAGCACTTGTATATTGTGTACTTTCCATGAATGAACAACATGTTCCAGTTTCAGCATTTGTACATGGTACACTTCCCATGAATGAACAACATGTTCCAGTTTCAGCATTTGTATATTTGTACACTTTCCATGAATGAACAACATGTTCCAGTTTCAGCATTTGTACACAGATCACTTCCCATGACTAAACTGTATGTTGCAGTATCATATCAGCATTTCTATATGGTAAACTGAGGTACATTTTCTAGGATCAGTATTTGTACATGTACAATTTCTCATGACTGAATTGTATGGTTGTATCAGTATCACCATGACTGAACTGTATGGTTGTATCAGTATCATCATGACTGAACTGTATGGTTGTATCACTATCATCACGACTGAACTATATGGTTGTATCGGTATCATCATGACTGAACTGTATGGTTGTATCAGTATCATCATGACTGAACTGTATGGTTGTATCAGTATCATCATGACTGAACTGTATGGTTGTTTCAGTATCACCATTCCATTCACAAGAAGAATCTAATTCAGTCACAAAACTGGGCAGGTGAGTAAAATAAGGCTGATGTAGAGGGACACACCCTAAATGACCTAAACTACTGCCTCAAAAGGGCATCTTTACAGCACAATTAAGGCCATAAAGTACTACTTTTGGTCCTGAAAATTACATTTTGCCTGTAGAATATCATACTGTCTACAAATCAAACCTCAAAACACCTTTCTGAAATCAAAAGAACTCTTAGAATCAGGAAAAATTAGCAACTTAGTCATGAGCAAAATTTTAGGTCATTTGGGGTTGAAGTAACCCATGAATCCAATCATGATATGAAAGTGTGACAGTAAAGCCACATGTTCATCAAACATCTACATTACTACAACCACTGTCATCCGCTTCACTAGTTTCTGGGAGTAATGGAGATGAACATGTTGGGGATAAAGTCCGACTAGGAGGGTTGCTGGCAGGCATGGACCGCCCACCTGTTTCTATGACAACATCTGCCTCCATTCCTGTGTTTTCGTTTTCAGAAGAGAATGACTGGATATGGTGTCTCGGTGAGCACAGTGATTGCGAACTCCTGGATCGTCCCATGAACTTTGACGTGGCAGCTTCTATGAGAGACTCAAGTATATCTGACACGCCATTCCCTTCACTGGTAGGCTTACATTCAGATTCGATGCCATGCTCTTCACTCGTACATTTAGACCTATATTCTGACTCTTTGACATTCTCATCAACAGTACTTGTAGGCTCACATTCAGGCCTGGTGTTATTCACTTTACTGATACATGTCAGCTTATATGCAGACTCTGCGTCAGTCTCATCACAAGATCCAGAATCCGTGTTTTTAAACAAAGAATCACCGCCCTCCATTCCAGTCTCCTCAGTTAACCTCACTTCCTCAACAGCTGAATGGCCACAGGAACTGGCACTCCCCAGATCTGTGACCTCTGCAGTGCCACCTGGTGGAACCATGTCCTCAACCTCCTCATCTGAAAGGAAAGTCAAGCAAAAGGTTTTGCTAACCACCAAAATAAAGTACTGTAAAAGGCACCTTTTCCTCTACCTTTTCTTTTTTCTTCATTTTTTCTCACAGGATATATGTTATGACATTAAATAATAAAATCATAAAACAATGTCCTAGAACTTTTCGCCGACTAATTACCTTGCCATATGCTTCACTGTTAATGATATCATTAATCTGACTCACTTAACAAGGCGGTGTTATTAGTTCCAACGACCTGAAGCTTCTATGAAGACATACATCTGATGTAAAATTCTGGCAAAGTCACAAAAAAATGGCATTCCAGTGTTGCACATTTATGTACAGAACTTAGAAACCAGATATTGCAGCCTTGCGTTTGAAGTCCATGTATAGGACCACCATTGATTTTTTATTTATTTATTTATTTATTTGATTGGTGTTTTACACTGTACTCAAGAATATTTCATTTATACAATGGCAGCCAGCATTATGGTGGGAGGAAACCGATCTTAGGTTGCTGGCAGACCTTCCCATGTACAGCCGGAGAGGAAATTAATTTTTTATGCATTTAATACAAGTATATTAAGTCTAAATACAACCAGATTTCATGGTAGGTGTTATGCCAAAACAATCTATTATAGATGTATTTTAATACTTGAAGTGCTCATCTCTCAGTTTGTGTGACCTTGAAAGCCAACCATACATAAGCATTCAAGGCAGCAGGCAAACCAAGGTTTCCCCTTTCAGTGAAAAACTTGGTTATTAATGAGACCGTCAGGAGTGATGTTACTATTCCCTAACACTGTCAGAGGTCACTGATTGAACTAGACCGTGGGAGTGCTGTTAGCACAGCCATTTTCATGTGAACAGGTTTGAATATGCTGGAATTGAACTCACAGCGATCGCACAGGTGGAAGGAATTCTGGCTTGAAGATACATCCTTACCACAACAGATTGAGATCATTTTGAGAGCTGACATGGCTATTTTACAGCATGGTAGGGTCACTTGCATATCCTTTAACACTGCAACTTATGTGTTCAGAAGAATCTGCAGTCAGAATTTTGTTTCTGTTGCCCAAAATAATACCCTGCATCACTGGATGACATATTTCAAAAGTTTTCTTTCATCTACCTCGATAAATTTTTAATACTGTAGATACCAGTCCATGTTAAATTGTGCGGATTGACCCTAGCAAGCCGTAAAGCAGCGACGTCATGCCACAAAGGGACATTACTCCGTTGTTGTTACATCACATCTCGAAAGCTGCATATTAGACTACATGTATATGTGTAAGTATTTCTTTGCCTAAATAAGACTAACTCAAAACTTTTGTATACAAAGAGATTATAAAACCATGGTATGTATATAGATTATGGAGACATGTTACTCTGTTGTAACAGATAAGCCAGCTAAGAGTGCTAAGAAACAGATAATCCCAGAAATCAAGTGGAATCAGGTTACAAATGGTTCATGACACTGAAAATCCTTAACTGCTATAGACGATGCATAAATCACGATGCATAAATCAAAGCTCCTTGGATAAGAATTACATAATCATACATGTACAGCAAACGTAGTGATGTGCACCTTAATCCCCAGCAGATTAATGTCACAAGCAGCCATAGATGTCATAATACAGGATTTGATTTCATCCTTATCTTACTTAAAGTAAAGGTCTGACACTAACCAGCGGATGGTCGTAGGTTCTCTCACCATTATGCTGGTAATCTTCGTACAAGAGAACTATTCTTGATTATGGCGTAAAACACCAATCAAATAAATAAATAAAGATTTGAAGTGAAAAAAAAATACATTTATAATAATAAGTGAGCGTCAGTAGAAAGACCAACAAAAACTACACCAGTCACAGCCGTCTTTTGTCTACTGATGCACTTTTAAGCTATTCCAAAGCTAAATACTGTTTATTTTGGTCCAAAAAAAAAATAATTGTCTATTTTTATACTGACACCAAAAAAGAAAAAAATATATAAAATAAGAAAAAAACAAGTAATCTCTTAAGTAAGAGTAGTTTCCCATAATGTTTCATCAGTATAACACACAGGTGCTTACGTCTGTTTTATTTTTATCTTTATCATTCACTTTAACAGAGGATAACCCTCAGTTTGCAAGCTGTTTTAGCCAGAGTCATACCACAACCTGTTCTACATAACAAGCAGCTGAAATTCCGTGTAAATTCTGGATGAGGCTAACCGAATCTGTTCTAACCTCTTTTTTACACTTCATCCATACTTGAATAAAAGTTGTTTTGAACATGAGCTAATATTTTGGTCAGAAGACAGGATGACATGTTCCTAAATGTAGACAGAAAGGAGTATGACTACAGCTTTTGAACATTTCCTTGGCATGACCATGATGCAGCATGAGATAACCATCATGACAACATGACTCCAGATTTTCCAGGAGGAAGAAACGGTAAGGACAGTTATATCAGACAACATAAAGGGCACAGGTTTGTGTTTGAAGTGTACCCTGTGAATGATGCAAACAACTCACCTTACCTCTCTGAAGAGCTACATAAACCCTCTGCTGAATTCAAAGAAAACCCACACCATTTACCAAAATTTGAAATAAAAACCAATCTGAAAACAGTTGCACTTACTTTCCAAAAGCATTCATAATGCTTTCTGAAATAAAATGTCCAAGTGGTAAACACATGAATACTATTGCAATTAAGAGAAAAAAAAAGGCACAAAGCTCATTTCATTCTTATGTTAGATATTAGTACCAATAATATTTCACTTCATACCCTAATTCTTCTAATTTTTGGAGACACTTGGTCAGACCATTTTAACAAATATATATGTTATTTTAACAGGAAAACACAGTTTCCTTTCCCCACATGGACAGTGTTTACTTTTATCAAACACTGCTAAAGAACTGAAATATTTGGGTTTCAGTAATATTAGCATTTGTCCCAAAAATTACAAGAATGAAAAAGAAGTTCATTTCTGAACCACTCAAATAGTGTTTGGTACATGCATTAGCCTCAACTGTAAAGCCAATTCTGAGATCACAGTCCAGCACATGGCCAAAACCATTGACTGGAATGGGCACCACCCCGTTTCCACCTGAACAATGTAATTGTGAGGTTGATTATTACCAGGGCTGAACCATCTTAACCATAATGCCAAAACATCATAAAATGACAACTCTGATATTGCAAACTTACAAATTACTATAGTACATAATCAACTAACCTTTGACCTCAGCAAACTTGAGGGATTTCCCTGAGTCATCTCTGGTCGGCAGCAGATCCAAGTCCTCCAATGACACAGGTGGTTTCTCGGTTTTGGTGGCCACTGTGTGACTGGCTGTGTGGGCGGGACTGGGTTCGGAACTGCTGGGAGGGGAGGGGCTCATGACACTCTGTAGCTTCTGCCAGGACTCAGAGGGGCTGGTCTGACTAGTCTGGCTGGTCTGACTCATCTCTGACATGTCACGAGGCAACATTGTCTTCACCTCCTCACATTCGGCTCGTAACTTCTCCAAGCAGGTCAAATTGGCTGAAAAAAAAAAAAAAACATGCGTCTTCCATGTAAAATTACACAACCCAATATTTCCAGGCAAAAGCTGACCACATGCTGTGTATATTTGAGATATTTCATGATTTCGTTGGAAAACATTTGGTTTCTGGTTTGGAGGTTTACAGAAGCTGCCACATTCTCTTTTTACATTGGTTTAAGTGTAAATCCTGTTATGGTTCCCACACAAAAATAAGAAAGGCAAACAATGATTTCTACAAACACATTCCAAGCGAATAAGAATGTACACTGCTGAAGGAGGTATATTTTGGATCAAAATATTTAATTGATCCTTTCTTGTTGCACATGTACTAAAGTCTTCCGACAGATTCTCTGTTATGCAATTAAGGCTATATAAAAGAGAGAAATAATTTTGATTTGTCTTTAACTATATGTAACAATTAAGTTTACTTGAATCAATTATATCTCTATCTAAAGACAACAACACAGAGATACACTTACCAGGAATGTTCCATAAACCTGACACTTCCAGAGTTTTTAATTTTTTTTCCAGTTCTGACACTCGGTTTCCCAGAATTCTGTTAAAAAAAAAAGATTCATGAAGTCACACTGAGCTTTACATTCCTCTTTACAGAAGCAAACAATGAATAGAGTTTAAATGGTTGCACATAGAATTTAAAAATGCCAGGGTTCACACAAAACACAAGAGAAAAATTACAGTAACATTCATCTTCCCTTGTGCAAGATCATAAACACAGTTGGTTACTCACGTTACTCTGACAGGTGTGTTTGAAAACATAAAAAATTCCAACCATTCATAAAACAGCAGACCCTAATGAGTAATGGCTTTGAAATAAATTTTAAATTGGGAATTGGTATATAAATCATTAATTTGGAACCAAAATGAAATCTCCCACTGACTTGTTTGTCTTCCTCTGATGTGAGATGGCCAGGTTTTTGTCATTGACCGTGTCCAGGAGAGCACTGGCTAAGGCCTGGAGATCCTGAAGAGCCTGTGGGGAAGCCGTTCGGCCCGACTGGTTTTCTAGTAACTGCTGAACTGTCAACAGACAAACAGGGTGAGTTGAAATCTCCATGTGTAAAGGTAACTTACATAAAAACAAATATTTGAAAGACTCTATCAGTGTTACTTTCCTCAATATTGGCTAAACATCATTCTGGTCCATTTCATATAGCCCATTTTCCCTCATACCACTGTTTTCCACACAAACACGGACAAATGTTGATATATTTGAGATTGTTCTCTTAACACTGTAAGGAAGTATTCAGTATCCTAACAGAAACAATAAAAATAAGCTGACATTAATTTTTTTTTCTCATTCACCAAAACTTTCAAAAACAGCAATTAAACTTTCCTGATGGAAACTTGGTTTCATTTTCATTTCATAACGTCTAAGAATAAGAAAGTAAAAAAATCTACGACTTCAAAGAAGTGCAGAGCATGGGGTTATCTACCTTGTTTCTGTGAGATGACCACGCCTCCACTTCTACTCTGACCTACTGGACCAAACTTCAGGATACCTTTATTCTTCTTCCTCTCCAGTATGCTCTGTGACATGATTATAACCAGGATAAAATCATTCATGAAGCAGAATTAAAAAAACACAAAACATTAATATAAACAGGTCTCCACACCCTACACATGTAAAATTTATTGCTGCCTGGGAGAGCATCGGTATATCAAGAGTTTTTCAAGACTACTGAGACAAAACATACACTCCTAAATTATGCATGATTTATGTCGTTTTGTCATAACGCATAACCAAACTGTGCCATGCGAACTTTTCCTTACCTGTAATATGGTTCCAAAAAGAGTTCCCCTAAGCTTTCCTTAGTGGTCCTATTACATACTCTAGACTCTGAGAGTATTGTGACCTACAGTGTTCAAATTTGGCTTACACATATATGTACTTCAACTAAAAATGACAACGCCAGACAAAAAAGCAATGTACCTTGTATTTTGAAACAGTAGCCATTGCTATTGTCTTTTCTTCTTCCATCTGCTTTAATCGGTCTTTCAAATATCTGGAAACAAGGCATTATCATTTCAAAGCAAAGGAGTAAATAAATACAGTCAAACCTGTTGTATGCGACCAGTGAAGGGAGACGAAAAAAGTGGCCGCATGACAGTTGGCCACATAAGGCAGGTTGTGAAGACGAAGCCAAATCACAACTGAATTAAGCTTAAGGAAATCTACACATGTACATAATAATCTTATAACATTTATGTATAACATTAATCTGTTCTGCTATATACATAGAAATTTAACAACTGTAGTAAAATATTAACAATAATTTCAAGTTGTGTGTGGTAGACATATAGGCCTCACGCATTTAACAGAGAGAGTTTTGGGCTGTTAATGGCAGACTGCTGAGCTGTATGAAAATTCAGTCTATCATGTCTGCCATTACTGGTGAAACAACAACAACAAGAAAATGTACGAATGAAGGAAGACCACTTGCATCATGTGTTCGGTACAGCCAATATTTTGGCCATGCAAAATGAAGACACAACACCATTTGCATGAAAAAGCCAATTACAGGTCATTTAACATGGAAAATTGTTTGGCTGCGGCAGAGTGGCCGCTTAGGGCAGATGGACGCTGTTTACAGGTGGCTGTAGATACAGGTTTGGCTGCACAAATATAAAGACAAATGAAAAGCATCATTTTCTAAAGTCTTTCTTGTGAAAGCAGAGCACAATAATTATCCACATCAACTTTTCCACTGATACTAGATCAGAATCTTTATACTTGTTTTCCAATAAGCCAATATCTTACTTGCTTTCCATTGATAATCATTCCATATGTTACTCATTTTCCCATGACAATGCATCAGTATCTTATTTGTTTTCCACACATAATACGCCAATATCTTACTTGTTTTCCATGGACAATGCATCAATGTCAATGATCCGTTTTTCATCTCCTCTTAGGATATAGTTCAGTTCCTGGTTTAAACGCTCGTATTTTGTACGATAAATGTCTCTCTCTGTCACCTGTTCTTCCTTCTCATCTAATACTTGCTGCAAGTCTCTTTCAAGCTGTAAATACTAAATGCATTGAATACCAAAATTATTCACAAGATTGGAAGTTTTGCCTTCCAAAATATCATCAGTAATTGACAACTGAACCCTTTCTACACTGAATTGTTACCCGAAGCTTGAATTTTTCAAGTTGAGTTTCACACATATTTCTGTTATGTGGAAGGCTATTAAACGTTCTTTATGTGATCACACCCAGTACAGAAATGCTGTTAGAGTATTACCTTAAAGAATGATACTTTAACACCTCACCAAACTTCCTGACAATCACAGGATATACTACCTTGGCAACTATTTGTCAGAACACTATAACTCTAGCAGTTTTTTTGTTTTTTTTTTCTTTTTTTCTTCAGATTTATAATGAGAACAGGTACATTTACCAGTTTTTCCAGATCGCCCTACTAATACACGGGTACTTAAATTGATACAATTGGCAAACACTGAAAAATGGCTGACAATACACATGTTAAGGATTGCTTTACAAGAAAAAGGCTTCAAAAACGTGATTTCAATAATCACATGATCTCATTTTTAAAACGGAATATAATTTCTCACCATGGCCACTTTACTACAAACACTGAAATGACTGATAAGTGGGACATGCTGATTATACTACAATAAAAATAACAGTTTTTTCAACATAAACTCAAACAAGCTGCACCTGTTCTCTGGAGGCTTCCAGCTGTCTGACTAGATCTTCTCTCTCGTAAGCAGGGAAGTGTCTTGTGTTCATACCCTCGTCTGTGGTCCCCACCCTCTGTCGGGCAATCTGTTCCCGTAGTAACTATCAAAAGAAGAATGCGGGTCAAGTTACAGTGACCCAAAATTCAGCTTAATACACGCGAAAAAGGAAAAGTATATTACTAACACTATTCTACCACATGCTGCTGAGTCAAGAATTGACAATGCAGCTCTTATCTTCAGATGCGCGTACACCAGAGTATATCTCAAGACTTCTGTGTTTGTTGGGAAGCCAGCCTTAAGTTTCTTCAGAAGGTTTTATGTAAATGACTACTACAAGTGTATGACAATTTCATACAGTGAACACTTCACAATCATACAATTACACAGGTATTGGCTCCTATTCTTCATAAGAATCAGAACTAATTCTTCATTCCTCTTGCTGACATATAAATAAATGTATTGTACAGAATAAACATTCTGCACACTGCAGAATATGACAACCTGCAAAAAAAAAAACAAAACATTATGAATGATAATTTTGAATAAAAAGTGCACGGATGAGCATGTGAATATCGATAATTACCAGTACATATCGAAGCCTTTCTCATTGCTGAATTCTTCACAAACCTTTATGTCTCCCTGGGCATCCTGTAACTTCTGCTTCAAGTCATCCACTTCAAACTGCAATGACTTACTCTGTTCCTTTGTCTCACACAAAAGCTTGGCCAAGCTCTGACAAACATACAAAAAGCATGTAGAAGGTAAATTGTATAAAAAAATCTTTTTCATCAGCAGCTAGCGGTATTAGTTATAGTAGACCTCTTCTTTACAAGCTTTCAAAACTGTATTAAGAAAATGGAATTAATTTAGGAGGAAATCCATGTACCTCAGAAAAATAAAGTTATGTAGTTTGGTGTATCCTGGAAGGAAATGACTGAAGTATCATCTGAAGTCTAATAATGGTACAGTGATCTTAATTCTAAATCAATCAGACTTACCTGACTTTGCATGTCTGAGTAAAAACGAGGGTCCAAGGAATTTGCAGAGCTTATTGGATGCTGAAAAAGACAGGAAAAATCTTCACATGTACACCCTGTGAGTATATGCTGTTCTTTGGAATTTCTAAGAATTTAAAACTTTAGAGAGTACCAGTACCCTTGGAACCCAAGAACTGGGTTTTCTTATAGGGATGGATTCTCCGGCTTCCACTGACCTTCCAGCCTCCATGCATGCCATGGCAGGAAGTGGTCAACCATGCTCTCTTACATGGTCTTACATGGACTGAATTTTCCTGGAGATCCCTGCTTTCCACCACTATAATGTATGTCAGGCCATCCTTAAAAAACTTCTTTGTTGCAGGTAACACAACCCTATCACAAAAATTTGTGTCGGTCGGAAGGGAAATTTCTATTTTTTATAGTTTTGCTAATGAAACAGATTAGAATATTAAAGAAATTAACATGGACAGAAAAAAAGATCCACTTAAAACCCCATTAAAACTTCTGGACGGTTGTTCGGGTTACCTGCAACAAACATATTTTTATGATGGTATCACGTATGGGACAATTCCTCAGTAATTTCCTGTGTCTACATAACTGGCTGTCATTCAATGAGGAAAAAAATCTTCAGTATGGCTTTGAACAATCAAATAAAATATCTTGTAAATGAACACCTCTAACACCTATGATTAACAATAGAGGCAGAAGGGAATATTGTTAAAATGGGAGTGATGTAATGATTTTCAAAATATCATGATGAGAAACAACAGCACTGACCAGTCCATTAATTTGTCGCTTTATGTCCTGGTATCTTGCCCTCAGCTGCTCAGCCATTAATTTGAACTGATCCCTCTCTGAACGGCATTCATCCAACTCTTTGCTCAAAATCAGCAATGCTTCGCATTTACTGTCTAGCTTTCGCTTACAAATGTGATACTGAAACATGAGATAACAAGCAACTCATTATATCTGTATGTATGAAAAAAAAAAATTTCAGGCCAAACTTTATGTCATCATCCAACAGATTTATGCAATCATGCAAGTAATGAATTGTTTGATCTGATAATGAACTTGGCCCCATGTCACCACAACTGGTGTCAGGACGTCTAAATGTTATTGCAGGCGTTAACAACATCAGACTGGAACAGAGTTAAGGGACCATTAATGAATATTACAGAGTAGTAACTTTCACATTCCACACTTTTAACAAAACAGAACTACTGTAAATGATAAGGCTGACAGAATGGGAGGATGCCTCACTCTAGGCAGATCAGAAAACTATACTGAATTGTAAAGCTTATATTCTGTATTAATGCCATTTGCAGTATTATGACATGTACATATTTCCACTGTTCTAACTGAACATAAACTGAGCCTAGTATTGGACTTATACAGCTGTGAAGCAGAATTCTGTATTCGCTTCCGTGTTACTTAAACAATGTTTTCACCTACGTGTCTGTGTGAGTAAAGCTATCTGGCGCAGGTAAAATTGCTAATGCCTGGATGTCTGCTGTCTCAAATACAAAGACTTTATGATATGACTTTGAACACAACGGCATGGGTCGAAATCATTACAAATTGACACATGATTGGATATAAGTGCTGGTGCATGATCTACTTGAATGTGGTAAATGTGATTTTCTATATCTGATGCTGAATCGTCCCTCTTAACTTTTCAAGCACGTAGCTAATATACCTACAGTATTGGTTGCCATGGTAGTTACATGCTCTTAACGCTAAGAGGGCTTCATGCGGTTGGCCTGATATACAATGTACATATATACAGCAGGTATGCCCCCCAAAAAAATAAATAAATAAATAAAAAACCAAAAAAACCCTTTAGTTTGTTGAATTACATGCAGACTGTAGTGCTAGTAGGATACCAGCAACCTTGTTTCAAGTCATTTACTTTTCAAAGACACATTTAAGCAGAATATTTCAACAGACATATGTTTAAGTCGAAGTAATGTCACGCCGCAATGGTAGCGGATACTGCCACCTGAATAATGTCAATAACATAACGGCAACACGAAACATGCATTCCTGGTTCAAGATTTCTTCACTGAATTGCAGGATCTTTCATACAGAGCTCAAATTGCAATTATTACATAAATATTTTGGTTGTTTACTAGTTTTAAAGGAAATACAATAGTGAATACCTCCGTTCTTATAGCGTCATATTTTGCGAGCAGCTGGTCAGGGTCCATTTTGACAGTTTCTGCTCCCTGTGGAAACTGTCAAAAATGGTTAATTTCAAAATGTGGATTGAGCATTTTAAAGGAAATAATAATAACCGTGAAACGTACAGTATGAATACTGAACGGCGATAGCTGAGAGAGGAAAAACTGGTATTTGGGCCCATTCTGGAATACTTTCAACCATTATGCACTGAGTATTAAAGCATTTTAACAAATACCAAGTTAAAAATCAGTTGAGAAAGACGGTCTTTAATTTCAGATGAGGATGGAGGGCCCGGATGAATACTTAATAATATTGAGACAAACGGTATATTTATCAACATGAATTGAAGATGGGCAAAATAAATACTTACAAAGATGTCATTTCTTGAATTTCATGGTGAAAGGAAAATAAATGCGGACTACACCCGGGGTTCTACAAAACAAGTTGGTATTTTTAATACAGCCTGATACGTGGCACAACGTGCGCATGTGTAGCGAGATTCTGTCTTTCCAAGCAGGGCAGCAAAACTCTCAACATGCAAAGTCTAGGTGTTCTCTTAGTTTTGTTGATTTCTGCTTGCCATGGGCTTTATTTTCATATCGGCGAAACGCAGAAGAAGTGTTTCATTGAAGAAATTCCTGACGAAACCATGGTAGTTGGTGGGTATTGTGCCACAAAAGTGGTGACAGACGATGTTGTTGTTGTTGCTTGCCCAATTCTGCCGGTCGTCCGCATGTAGACGTGTACAATACATATGTCTTTTGTAACATTCACTTTTCCAGGCAAGATGGTTAAAGTAAGGCTAAATAGCTGGGTTCCACCACAGTTAATGTTTAATTTTTAATTAATTTTGTGAATATTTATTTCTCCAACCAAAATTTCATTTCACCATCTCCAAATCATGAAGACAAAGTTGCATTCTGAGCTTAATTAGAAAACTGGAATCATTTACTCATTTACTGAATTCTACTGTTTTATTCTAAAAATTCAGAATTGTTTCGAAAGGTGAAAGGCTTGTAATTTTCAATGACATCCAAAAATGTAGCTCAAGCGAAATTATGTTGAACTGGTTATTGTTTATCATGTGCCTTTAATTATGATCCTTTTGTAGGCAGGTATAAGGTTGAGATGTTTGACAGGAACACCAATAGTTATGTGGCAACGTATGCCTATGGTTTGGGAATGCATGTCACGGTCAGAGACCCTGATGAATCTGTGATAATGTCCAGGGTAAGCTGTGTGTCGAAATGGTAAGGCAGCATGTTGCCATAGCCCAGATCTGGAGGAATGCTGTATGCAAAATAGTGTGTGTGTGAAACTGGGGGAAAGCAACAGTTTAAAGATGGTCAGTGTACACCAAAACATATATGAAGTTCCAGTCTTTGGCTGGACGTGATTAGATTCTAACCTTTTCAAAACATGTATGAATTTCCAATCTTGACTTCGATGTGATTAGATTCTAACATTTTTAAACTGATCTTGGTGTTAGTAGTGAATATTTCAAAGTTGCCTATTGATATTAAGAATTTTTGATAAGCCACAACTCTGTTATTTTCCCTAGGTTTCACCAGGTCTGGCGCTTGAATTCCAAATTTGAATTAATTGTAGAACTGAATGTGTTCTAATTGATGTGTTTTCCAGGAAATTATAAAGTACAAGTGTTTGACTATTCTGTAAAAGCGTACATGCCTACTGCTCCCGGTGTGGGCATGCATGTTGAAGTAAAAGATCCAGCGAATAGCGTGGTTTTGTCAAGGGTGAGTTATGCCCCTTTGATAAAGTGGTTCTTCCTAATGTACAATTCACTTTGCATTTAGTTATTTGTGTGGTAAAGGATAAGCACTTTGTGTTATTTGTGTGGTAAGGGATATTCACTTTGTGTCATTTGTGTGGTATGGGATAAGTTCTTTGTGTCATAATGCTTTTTTAGTGTTTAGTTTTAACAGTAGTTTTTGTGGGAATGTTTTCCTGTTCATTATTTTTCCATTAACTGTATTTGTCAGCATGTGTGTTGGTATTGATTGTATGCCAATAAATTAAGCTATGGAGGACTGGTCAAAAGATCAGAATGACAGACCAGACGGGTTTAAAGGCCGAACTGGAGAGGGGTCAGCTACACATAATTGACCATGGCACAGAAACTGCTGTGCTAACACCTTTCAGGGTGACAGATTTATAAAGAGCACATTTCAAGCTGTTCATATATATACAATATAGCATGATTTGATGTAATTTCAGGCTTATTTCTTGGACCAGACGAAAGAAAAAAATGTGACAATGAAGGTGTAAAAACACTAATTCGATTTTGTGTCCAAGATTCAGGCGCACAGAAAACTGTAGGGACGGGTTGGGATTGGTTGTATCTCAGAAGTGTGTTAAGTAATGCCAGGTAATTTTTACAGGTATAAACTATGACAAATAATGGTTGAAAAAAAGTCCATTACTTGTGGCTACGATTACACAGGGAAATATATTATCCAATGAGCAAGTGCTCCCTACATCAGTTTCTATGGCAATAGGACGCTAGTACCTGCATTCCAGGTGATTTATTTTGAGAAACTGGTGGTCAACCTTTGATGATATTTGAACATGTTGTTGGCCAGGGATCTAGTTATTTGACAGTATATGTCATTTGGGGCAACAAAAATTAGGGAATACAGTTTTAGGTGGGAGTTCTTTGTGAAATTACTACAAAAATAGTAAGGAAATTTTTTAGTGTTTTTTATACCTGAATGCTGGCCTGGGAAGCCATATTTAATGGACTATCTCCCCTGTTTGCCCTGCCAGTTTCAGACACATGACTCAAACAGCATGGCTCTTGAGCAGCAATCCTGCTTGCGATCATAGTCCGTCCAGTCTATGAAATAGACCTGAAAAAAAAAAGCAATTCTTCATCTAACAAAGATTTATGTATACTAGCTGGGGAATGTCCTCTTTGACTGTATTACTTTAACTGATGTCCATGCAACAGTGTACTTGCTACGGTAACTGTGTGGCTGACCCCCATTTAGTCCGGTCTTTATGCCTATCCAGTCTATCATTTCAGTCTTTAGGCCAGCCTAGCCATGGAGACCCTGCAAACACCCATCAGCAGAAGCTCGACACTATTTTAATGACATCAGATGTTGCTTTCCCAGGCCATCACAAATCAGGCCACGATAAAGACAGAACGGCGTTGCAGTAGAAACTGATACATAATAACAGTGTAGACGTTTTGTTACAATCAGTGTTCAGTGTAACAGTGGCCTGACGTCCTGCAGTTTACACTAGTGCCACCTTATATGGGATCAAAAACTGTGTCGCCTCTCCTGTGAATTTTTCGCCTTCAAGGTTTTGTTCAATTTTTGGTGGTTCTGTCTGTGTGAATGCCCTATCTTAGATGATGGAAATGAGACTTATTGGCCCATTGTTTTTTTTGGTGGATGTGAATGTAAATTATTTCAGATGCATTAGAGGCATTACTGCACATCCATCCTTCATTTTAAGAGAGAAACCAAATACAGTATTCATGTTCTTGGAAAGACGTTTGTTTGGTGGTGGTGGAGAGGTAGTTGGCGAAAGTGCACATGACACATTACTACAGAAAATAAGAAATAAAGGATAATCATAGTTACATCATAAGCCTGCAGCTGTCTCTGCACTGTCATTTATTAACAGCTGTTTAAAAACAATGTTTTATTCGACATTTGTAGGTTGTACTTTCCACTTTGTTATAAATGTTAACAGCCTTAACGTGGACTTATCAACTACTAACACATAGATTTGGCAAGACTACTCATTAGAAAGATGCTGCATTGTACAGTTAACACTGACAATGTGTAATACTTATCTATACGTGTCAATATGTCATGAATTTCAGTTTGCCTTTGGAATCTTTGGAATTTTGTAAATATATAGCTTTCTGTAAATGAATTTGTATTTGCTGGTGTAAAATCTGTTCAGTACTGGTTCTCATTGAGTGTAATTGTGTTTGTATTTGTATTGTGTGTGAGGTTTTGGTTCCAATAAAATTATATTGTGGTGGGTTTTTTTTTACGGCATGTGAATTGTTTACTTTTCCACTGTTGAGAATTTGATATTCATTTTTGCGTCATTTACAATAAATATGGTGTTTCATACATAATTAAGCATCCAAATAATACATAACTTAAGCTGTAAAGATAAAGAGAAACCTGTCCAAGCAGGAAGAATTGTTATTAATTTGCATACAACTTCGGGTCAGTATATAACCTGTATGGGTCATAAAATGTTGATAATCATTCCTCTGAAGTCCTTTTATATTCTTTTAAAAAATATTGATGTAGAGCGATCCATTTTCATACCTTTTATTGACATATTTATATTTCTTTAAAGATATCTATGAGGATCATGTATTTTTAGTGGTGTGAGTATCTTTTCTAATGATGAGCACTATCATTACAGACATACGCCTCTGAGGGTCGGTTCACATTCACCTCCCATTCAGCAGGGGAACACATTATCTGTCTCCACTCCAACTCCTCGGCCTGGTTCTCAAGTGGACAACTGGCAAGTACAATCAGTTCTCACACAGATATGCTGCTATTGTGCTTTTATGCTTTCGACTGTGAAATAGATCCATTCAGAACCAATTCGATTGTATTGTTTCATCACTAGCTGCACAAAGCAAAGGTTTCCTCAGCTTTTTAATATTGCACAGCCTGGTTAAATGTACCGTAGTTTCTTTATTATTCCTCATTTGTATTAATCCCTTATATTTGTATAACATCACAGCAAGAGCATGAGTGTGCATTAGCGAAGCATATTGCCTGAAGTTTGCTCTTTTGGCTGCAGCTGTTAGTTGGGACATTTTCAAGGTACCTGGTACAGGTCAGTCGTTTCACTCTGGGTTTCCCATCCCATAAACTTGACCACTATCATATTGGGTAGAAAATGCTTGATGACATCAGTAAATACCATTGAATTAGTCAGTCACTATTTCACCTTTTCCCTTGTAGAGAGTGCACCTGGACATCCAGGTAGGAGAACACGCTGTAGATTACCAGCAGATTCAGTCCAAGGATAAGCTGAGCGAGCTGCAGTTACGGGTACGCCAGCTGCTGGATCAGGTCGAGCAGATCACAAAGGAGCAGAACTATCAAAGGGTAAGCATTATCATGGATACTACTAGTTATGGCAGATTAAAGGAAGTGGACAAAATCGTTGTAACTATTCTGGCATGGTTAGTTTTCCTGTTTAGAAAATAAATAAATAATGGTTGTTTGCAGTTCAGTCTTAGTGCAGACCCTTAAATAAATGCAAACTCCAGTTTCATGAAATGCAATTAGCTAAGTATTCCCTTAACTGTCATGACAACGTATGTTGTAGAGATTGGAAGTGCACTGAGTGCTACTTAGCACTAAGTGTGCTTCCTGAAACTGGGCCCAGGTCATAGAAAGTAGCCAAGTTTTTATTTTAGTCCTCTTTCTGGTGAGCCCAAAATATGGAATCTGGAAACTTTAAGCTGCCCTAGGAAGGGAAATCTTGGTATTGCCCCCCACCCTCCCACCCCTCAAAAGAAAAAAAGAAAACGGGCAAATCCATGAAAGTCTTTTGGAGTTACCATTCAACATCGGTGAAATCGAGGTATCACATCTTCTAAGACCCAGTTTTGGTCTTAAATTAATTCGGCAATTTGTAAAGCATTGTTACTCAACAAATACACTGTTCTGTGGAAAAAAAGAAACATTGTTTGCAAAGGAGAAAAGTTTCCCTTTTCATTAACTTTAAATCATTGTAAAGAATTATAAAAATGTGACATTAGAGATATTTGTCTTGTGAGTGTTTCTACTGGAGAAATATATAGATTGCCAGAACAGGCCATACTCGTTGACTGTGATGCCATGGTTTACGAGTCGGTGCAGATTTATGTTATTTCTACTTCATATGGTCAGCATTGTGGATCTCATGGTTATTTTGTCATAGCCTTTTGCGTTTTGAGTTTTATTACTGACAGCATTTGTTTATTACAGTCTTGGCGAGTTTATATGGGTTGTATCCCTTGTTTGCTGGAGTTTTCATGGGTTATGTCCCTTGTTTGTTACAGTATCGTGAGGAGCGTTTCCGTCAAACCAGTGAGAGCACCAACCAGCGAGTCCTGTGGTGGTCAATCGCTCAGACCGTCATTCTTCTAGTCACAGGCTTTTGGCAAATGAAACATCTCAAAAGTTTCTTTGAGGCCAAAAAATTGGTCTAATAGAAAGAAATCTGTACCCTCAACTGCAAGCATTGCGGAAGCATTTAGTCTGTACTTGAGTAACACTCTTTCTGTTGTACAACTGAAGCAAGGCCCTAAACATAGGTGTCAATAGTTCAAATAGTTGCTGCATTTTAATTTTCTAAAGCAGTTCATGGGGAAAATTAACTGCGGAATATCACTGCATCTCAGTTTTGAACCATCTTTTAAAAATTGTTTCAAGAAATTGAAAAATTCCTGAGTTCTGTATGGCGTTAAACAGCAATGAAATCAAGTAAGTTTTTAGAAATATCAGGAACTTGCGAAATACTCACAAGTGATTGAAAACTGTGTTCAAAATCTGGTGCCATTTCTTGCAACTCACCTCTTTAGGATTTCTATTTAGAATATGTTTGTGAGTTTTTAGCTTGTGCAGGGTTTACTGTTGAGAGTACTCTTTGTAAAATGTCTATAAATATATATCTCACAAGCCATTATCATTCATCTTCATTGTCACAAGCCTTACTTATATTTTATCTTTTTATTAGAGATCTAGACTAATATTTTGGCTTTGTGTGTTTTATTGCTATCTGTTGACAATGTCAGCTAGATTGCAATTGTACCATAGACAAAAATTAAAATGTACCATACTTTGGATGACTGACTTGGTTGTGTAGCCAGGTTTGTGTATGATGAACCTGTTTAATTTAGTTTTTAAGATAGATAAATTTGGTAGATTAAGTTTGAAGTTTTTGATATCACTCTCTTGTGAAAAATACAGATTTACGTTTGTATGATAATTCCTGAATAAGTTTACCTGAGCTTTTCTACGGGTAACATTTCAAACATATTCACTCATGTATTTGGTGTTCAAACTTCATAAGAGTTGTAATTTATTTCTTTCTTTTTCTTTCACGGAATGATGGTTTGGTATGATAGTGAAAATATTGTGTAACAGAAAAAAAAAAACAAAACAAACATAATGTGTATTTAATATGTGACTATGGATGTAATTAAACAAGATGTACATGTAATACAATAATATCTGTTTGTATAAATAAATAACTCTGTAAATATTTTCTTTGGTTTTAGTATTTTCTGCATACAATATACCTTCATAATACGACTACATATGAAGCGTTAGCCTGCTAGTGCAGCATTCACACATTAGTCCAACTCACACTGGCTGCCTCTGTGTCCATACAAGGGAAGGTCTGCTCAGCAACCTGTTGATTGTAGTGGATTTTACCAACTAAACTGCCTGATTTCCTCCCACCATAATGGCGGTGGCTGTCATATAAGTGAAATATTCTTGAGAAAGCATGCCAGCTTATTATCCACCAAGATTATCTCCCCTAAATTCCACTCATCATGTCAAGTGCCAATGGCAGTGGTAGCAGAATACGATGGGTACACATGTATCATGATTTCAATGAAGGGAAAAAAAAGGGCAACAGTTCAATTTGGCAGGTTTCCTTACATGCAGAAAGAAGATGATCACCACTATATTCAAACTGACTGCTTTAACAAAGGAAGTTGTAACTGGATGTACCACATTTATACTTGAACTCAGTTCCATGTACTCGGGAAACCCAGGTTCATGTAGCCCTGCAAAACCCATTGAATTTGAAATTAAAATTTCCAGACTTTGGAAGTCCTGGAATTTGTCAGAGTGTCAATGAATTTCTTTGGAAGTCAATTTGGTTAAAATGACGAAAAAAAAAAAAAAGAACAAATTCTTTATCGAGTACTTGTTTTGTATTTCAAATTATTGACATTTATTGGAGAAAGACTTTAAAATTGCTGTTTTTAACATCGTTTACTCTGGACTAGGTGTGGCCTCATGTTCGGTGTCTGAATCAAAGCATTCAAATGAGGTAGCACTGTAAGTTGGCTGTCACTTGACCAGCTTTCTTCAAGAATGCACCTGTGACATGACAAAAATAATACTGAAAAGAGTATTAAACCTATGAAAACTAACAACTTACCACAATCCTTACAAGCCAGTCCTTACTTTGCTTCATCAGCTGCAGATTATAAGAGAAGCTGTGCCATCAATCCACAGAGCATTTTGGGATTCCATTGGGCTCTGCCACCATACATGCAATGCTGCCTGCTGTCATATAAGTAAAATATTCTGGAGTATGCCATTAAACAATAAATAAATAAATAGAACACCGTAAAAGTTTTATAAAGCGTTAATCTATACTTAGGCACAATGGAAAAGTGACACACCTTTGAACTCGGCTTACATATGGCAAGAAGCCTTCAAGCTCTAATAAACAGTAAGAAAAATTACAAACTATAGGGCTATTTTTATGTATTTATCATTAACACTCATTCTTATCATTAATAATAAGTGCCAAGATCTATACGCCGGTTAGCTGGTCTCAATTATACAGATAAATGAACAGAGAATAAATGCAACAGTAATAACCATATACTAATTAGTAAGTCGCGTGCAGAAGAGAGAAGTAAGAAATAAAAGAGATGGGTGAGAAAGTTAGACAAGCTCACAGGAAATAACTGTGCAAAGAACTTAGTGCTGCTGAAAACAATGGACAGTTGATTGGGGATAGGGGAATAAGCCAGATAGCACTTTCAAGTTGCGCATAATGGCACATGAGCAGAACACGTCATACGGTAGACAAGCAAAGTACACAGCCACGAAGGATTGTTTATCCACCAGCGAAGGAATTCCGGTCAGGTGCAGTCGAAACACCTATCTGGCTTATGGACAGTAGGCCTACTAGATGAAAAACATATACATGTACTATGTAGTTGTATTGCAATGTTCTGGTGGGTCCGATGTTTTTAACCAAGTATTCATTAAAGATCGATATTTCACCATCTGCCGCACATTATCTAACCCGTAAAGACTAGTTGGACCCCCACTGTAATCTGTAAACAACACGACAATGATTTCTACAAATCTAGGGCCAAGGAACCTTTCACAACCTGTGTTAATCAGATGAGTGTGCACGAAGGTGAAACAAGAATAAATTTTCGCGTGCTTGATGTATGGGAATGAAGTGCTTCGCAAACTGACATCACGAGTTCAGTTTGTGGAAAACAGCTGATACCAGTATGTCAAAATATTGAGAAAAGGTACGAGTCTGATGCGTGAAGCCTAAATTTAGACTGCGCGGGTTTGACGTATCGTAAACTGGCACAAACAAAAAACCCACCACGAAGTGGCGTTGTGGTGTTTACCTGGACTTGTTCGTCGTCTGCTTTGGGTTGAACGTTGTTCAGATATGTTGCGTCTTTTAGGGTCAAGTCGTCTAGAGTTTTAAACGTCAACTGAAAGCCCGTTGTTGACGATGTAGGTTGTGCAAAAGTGACACGGTTTTACTTGACTTACTGAGCATCTGCCGGGCAGATGATCCAGCAACCTGTCATTTTCTTGAAGAGATTTGAAATCAAGAAATTGAAGACTATCGGCATTTATCGGCTTGTCTGGGACAGAGACGCTTTGACAGCGGGGTTACACTTCTCCTTGGACTGAGCTGGATTTTTGTCGGAAAAAAACCGAGGCCGTGTAAGATCCCTAACAAACTGTTTTGTATCTCTTTTACTGTACATGTAGTAACTGAATCAGCTGTGTAACACACATCAGTACAGGATATAAACCACATATAGACTAACCCCATTTTGTTTGCTTCTGCCAAATACGCATTTGACTGCTGCTCCACTATTCTCGGTTCCAGTAAGAAAAATGTGCTCGCTCCTAACAGAGTAAACATTGCTCAGTGCAAAATAATGTGAGTTCTACATACATATCCAAATGTTTTTTGTTTCCTTTGATATCCTTTCACCTCACACTGGGACTGCACTTCAGACACAATCAAAAACGTTATTTTCAGACTCATCCACTCATCTATATTTTGACTAAAATTGAAACAACTCTAAACTGGTCTGTTAAAGATTTAATATGTTGTTTTTATTGCTCTAATTGTGATTTAGTATTTTGTTTAGAATACTCAAAAACAGAACTTTTAGTAAACCTTTAGTCAGTCAGAATGTCCTCCCATGTCCACACTTTCTGAAATGTACCCTGTAAAACACGCAAAATCAGAGTAATCTATAGCAGATTGACCATATATAGCTGATATTGCTAAATAATATGGGTGCAAAAATGACGTGGACTAGCAAACCAGAGTTAGTTTCGAGCCCTGCACTAAGGAAGTACATACTTTAACATACTGACCACCAAAATCTGCACTCTTTGAGTGAAACATGTAATAGTGGGACTATTATGTAATAGTTCCAGGTTTCATACAGTTTAAAAAGAAGCAGATAATTCCTTATGTAATTCATACTAAATGGGCTATTTGCTTTCAATATTTTGCATGCATGTATTTACATGGCAAAACATAGGCAAAAAGACAAAAAAAAAAAAAAAAAAACACAGTGTGGTTTCATTTGTTAGATGATTTAGAATGAAACAAACCTGAAGCCTTATCTCTGCAACATGATGTGGCCATTCCCAACAGCTGTGCAGGAAGAGGGTGGGTGAGCTTTGGGGTCAGTTTGGTCTTGTGTGCCCTGGAGCTCAGCTGGGCTGGTCATCAAGCCCAGTACAGTGTAACAGTCCAGACCCCCCCTTGTTTCTCAGGCAAACATGTCCTTTAAAAGAACACAGTCATATCAAACTTCACCTTTGATTAAAATGCTCAATTCGCAGGAATGTAGGGACAACCAATGCTAATAATTCAGAATGGAGTCATTCATCCCTTTAATGTGTATGTAGTCACAACTAGAAATAACATGTTTGGTGCTTGAAGATTATCACCATGCAAATAGCTCGCCAGTACATGTATATACATGTAGTAGAAAATCTAAAAGTTAACCCATCTAGGAGTAAATTATAGGAATTCATTCACGATAACTGGGGTGCTGTACAGTGTACAAGCCATTTAATATGAAATGGGAGCAAGCAAGTTTGGTGTTCAGCAGTATGGTTCCTTTGTAAAATATATAAAACAGACTCTTATCAAATTTAGACCTTCCTGTCATTAAGTGAAATACATGTAAAATGTACAAGCACTCACCACAGACTTCCCATCTCTTCGATTACTGGTTCAATATTAACACAAATCAGTTAAACAGAGATCATACATGTAGTAGAATCTATCAAGTTCAGTCACAGAGAAACAAGATGTTCCTCCAAGGGCTGACTGGCTCTGACTGAGGGACATGTCCTGCACATGTAAGTATCTGAGTCCCATCTCTAAGTAACTTGATACAGCCATGGACATGAGGGTCATGGAGAATAAATTAAATGGCCGAACACCCTCCCCAATGCCTCAATTCATGTGGATGGATCACAACCGGAATTCGATGGAAGCTTCATATTCATTATTTTTTTTTTCCAGCTTTAATAATATGGCACTGACTACATTGATGTGTTAAAGCAATCTTTCTGAATCATATATGGGTTCAGTCAGTAGTAAACATGAATCATATATGGGTTCAGTCAGTAGTAAACATGAATCATATATGGGTTCAGTCAGTAGTAAACATGTAGTGAAAGAAGAAAATTCTTTTCAGTAGTTACATGTACACTGTGAGATGCGACATATATGGTTCCACTTCTGTTGCTATTAATGTGGCCATCTTAGTGGAATTCCTGTTTCATAGTTGACTTATTCCAGTGTTGTAAAGTGGTTATATAAGGTCACAAGGGGATGTTAATGTGGGGAAATGATAAGAGACATAACAGCTGAAATATAGCATTACCAAGATGAAGCTGGTCAGAGGCACAGATATAGCAGCTGACAGTCAGTAGTTGTGAAATTGTTAGAGGCAAAGTAGTTGAGCTGCAGGGTGACTGTAAACTGGTGGCTTTGAGGTAGAGTTGTAGCAGTTGATTGTTCAGCTGAAGTGGAGGAAATGGCAAAGTCAACGCAGCTGCAAGCCAGTAGTTCTGCTGCCCATCTAGTATTATAGCAGCTGAAGAGCAGCACACACAACTGCCCCAGCAGTTAAAGTGTGCTGCTGGACAGTTGAAATCCAGCTATGCCTGCTAATCAGCTGCACTTTGTAAGTTGATTAGCAACGGAAATGGACCTGTAGAGCAGCAACTACCGCCATTTGGTAAGGAATGTTCTATAAATCCTGGCCTACATGTAATTTCTCCTGGTTATTGGTGGAAATATCAACGTGCATTTCTACTGGTTTTTATTCTTGGTGTAAATGTACCGACCAGTAAGTACCTGCCATGAAGACAACTGTATGAATCTGCAGGGGTATTTTTGGCATTGCTGATCTCAAATCAAACAGACCTCCTTCTGGCAACTTCAGAAAACACATCAACATTTACTGATACCATGTGCAGATTGTATCCTACTGTGAACTGGCTGCCTATCAGGTGATTCACGTAGGTCTTCATGTCCATGCAACTGGTTTATTTGCATGGAAATGCCAAGCTGGATCTCAAATTTCTAAGAGAAAACACTGTAGGCATACCCACAATCTGCATATTTGTTTACCCTTTATATTCTAGTTTATATGTAAATTTATGACCATTTTGATGAACCCTGCACTAATAGGGATGAATCAACTTGCTTAGTACTTCCATGTGAACTTTTGTACTTGCTTATACATGTGCGTGGAATTTGCTCTATCATTGAATGTAATTTGCTCTTATCAAACTGACAAAAATACTTCTATGTATTCATTGCATAAACTTAATTCATTGCCCCGTGTGAAGACCTCACCTGTCATAAGAGGACCTGTCACAGGATGGTGGTAACTGAAGAAGACACCAACAGTATGTACACTGTCACTGGAGAGTAGAGGCTAACCTAATTCCTCAGCAGGGGCCTCCGTGGCTGAGTCAGTTAGCGTGTTAACGCAGCACTATGACCCGAAGCCTCCCACCAATGCAGTCGCTGTGAGTTCAAGTCCAGCTCATGCTGGCTTCCTCTCTGGCCATAAGTGGGAAGATCTGCCAACAACCTGCAGATGGTCGTGGGTTTCCCTCGGGCTCTGCCCGGTTTCCTTCCACCATAATGCTGGCTGCCGTCGTATAAGTGAAGTATTCTTGAGTACTGCGTAAAGTACCAATCAAATAAATAAATAAATAATTCCTCAACCTTTTCTCATATGAAAGATCAAATTTCCATGTAACTTTTACACATTTTCAGTTTGATTTTGGAGACAAAATTACACTGGTTGTATTGGCCAGTTTCAGGGCAGCACAAAAATCATAATTTTATCAGTTAACACAAAAAAAATGCTTTCAGAATATGCTTGGATAAACACCTTGCAAACATGTGAAAATGTTGAAGAGTTACAGTACCTGTAGATCAGCTGTAGCCTACATGTACATTGTAGCTTTCCACAGAGATTCTCTGGAACTCAGCATTTGCAATCTCATGCTTGCATGCAGCCTAAATCCGTGCGTTTATTTGATTCCAAAAACCTTAATATATAGTGTGGGCAAGGTTGATGTCCTACACCATCAGTGCATCTTGAAGTTAATGATACTGTGATGCCCATACCTATAAACCTTCAGATTAAGCAACAGGTAAATGTATGGGATCCTAATTTAGCTCTTACACTTAGGTCTACCCCTTTAACAGGGTGAAATATAAGCGCTATCTAGTCCCTAGTGTGACCATGCTGACCAGCTGGGGATTTGAACCAGCGAGTCTACACTTCTACCACTAGACTAAAGGGAAAATCCCCCCTGCTTGGGAATAGACAGTGCTTGTATTTCACCCTGTTACACCCCTTCGTACCTCTATGTATGTCCTAATATGAATTACTGTTAATATGAATTTGACCTAAGACTTCATCCATGACTTTAAGTTACTCATTTTGCATGAATCTGAGCATGCTAGTTGTTGATGTCAAAAAATGTGTTTTGCTGTTTGTTTTGGCAGTTTGGGTGATATACTTGAGTGAAGATGGAAGTTTCAGATCCAGAAATAACAGTTTCAGTACCTTACAGTTGCCATTATTTGCTTCTAAAATTGAACTTTTTGGGACGAAGTTTTGGGGCCAATAAATTACCAATATGAACAGTGTGTGTGGGTGTAAAAGTGCACTCCAGTAAAATGACATACATGAAGTGGACTTTGGTGTTTTGGGTTGGTGCATACAATACTACATAATATATGAAAAGGGAATATGCTGGATTGTTTGCATTAAGGCATAAGCTGTCCTCTTCTCATATTTGCCCACATGATTTATGTCGCACAAGCCAGTGGTGGAGTTATGCAGTGTTTACTGTACATGTGGATGAAAGGTTAAAGGAAAAGACCTGGTAAAAATGAACTTCTGGTGAGTGACAAGACTATTAAAAACTGTATCTGAAAATACCTTCACTGATTTTTTTAGAATTTGTTCACTAAAGTAAACGCAGTCAAATGTTTTGATTGTATGGTGGGTTGTTTGGACCATATTGATGACGTGGTTCACCAGTGATTTGTGGAAAATGTAAATTTCACCATGAGAATTAATATTTCATGACATTTACTAGAGCTTTGCTTGAAAAAATGCAATTTTTGTGGGTAAAATTTTAGGTCATTTCGCATAGTTTTGGTACATTAATGGTGGGTAAAACAATGGATAGAAATATATTACTCTTTATTTATACAAGACTGTGTCATGATCTGAATGTGTTTTAATTGTGTTTAATAAAAATACTAGAATGAGGTATACATGTACTTTATAAATTACAATTGCCTGTGGCTGTTAATATGAAAATGTTCAATTGAGGATCTGCATGTACATCCTGGGTCATATCTAGAACTGATCCAGTTTTACTTTCCGGGAAAAAGTTTAGGCTCCCTACAGTTTTGCACTCACAGTAATCAAGCTATATTGAAACTAATAAGTAACTTGAACCAAAATATAATTGTTTCCCACTAAGTAAAAAGTTTAGTTTTCATACATGTTTCAGTAGCCCTCGGAGAGCATCATTTTGATTTGCATTTAAAAAAATTTTCTTTTTCTCGATTAATGATGAGGAAAGCAAAACCCAGCATGTTGGAGATGTATTGATGCCAAGTTTGGGATCACAACTTTTTTGTTTTCATGTGTCCCTGACGTTGATATGTAACGATGAATTTTTTTCTGCATGATATTGATTGTTTGAGAACATTGAGTGTATAGGACTACTGTACATGTACCTGTCACAGCACACGTACATGTACACGCAGGCCAGATTTGATGTGACTAATTTGACCCAGTATAAACAAGTCCTGTCTCGAAACATCAAACTGCAGGGCTGGATTCCTTCTAGAGCTTGCCCTACCCTGGCTATGAATGATTAGAGAGAACATGACCCCTGAACTCTTCATTGTCATGAACAAGGACACAGGGCCTATTGGCTTAATGGTCATGCTTGTCAAAAAGTCTATCAATGCCCTTTATAGTGTTCACCTGTATGAACAGTTGAAAGGAGTGTATACCAGGAAATGTGACAGGACACAACCTTGTTCCGCATAAATTGTATTCTTTACCTGTCTATGTATGTGTTGTGGTTAACACATGTTGCTTTGACAGCACTGGTCTTGGTCAGTCTGGGAGAGAATTTTCTGCTTATTTCATAGTGCGATACACATAGGCCAGCATTAGACAAGTGACAAGGGCAAATCAGCCCTTACAGACATTGAGTGAGACTTCTGCTGTAGATATTAGCTTGGGGATCTCCAGCAACCTTTTTACTTTAATTTCTAAAAATTCACTTTGAGATTAATTGCATGAAGCTGTCTGATGTGTATTGTTTGATAGTTTTAGATAATACCATTGTTGTGTTTGTTTTTTATTTATTTGTTGTTGTTTTTTTCTGTTTGTTTATTTTTTTTTTTTACTTTTCTTTGTACGTTTTGATTGGACTTTCATAGGTACGATTTAAAGAGTGTGATACTGTTTAGAAAGCTTCAGGACAAAAATGACTTCCGGTACTGAGAAATTAGGTCAGGTATTTCAGCAGAAGGATGTGAAATCGGATAAGTGTACGTACTCATAATTTATCAAAAACCTAAACATATATATAGACTAGGAAGATTATGACAGGACAAACACAGTGAGATCACTGAAGGGAAAGGATCCATTTACCGTGAACGAGATTCTGTTGCACTTCATTTTATGGTGTAGGAGATCTTTTTTTTTTTTTTTCAGATTAGGATTTTATGATTTCTTCCTCAGTGTAATAATACGTATTAGCCTAAATGATAGATGTTGCATGGTTAGATTTTTATTTATGTGTATTTTTTTAAGGCTTAAGGAGCTGACCAGTCATAATCCTTAATTTTCTCATGTATGCATTTAATTTTAAATTAATTGCATCAGAAATTTACCTATGGGCCCACGTGCCAGTAGAAATTTACATTATGGTTTTTTATCCCTCTTAGGTAAGCCTATGTACATAAGTTAACCTGTGACATAAGATGGAATTTGGGGACATGCTGACTACGCAAAACTCCACCCTTAATGGATTACCAGAAGGGAAGTCCTACAAACGACCTGCGAATCAAAGGTGAGGCCAATCTTATCACAATCAGTAATGTTACCAGCTTTGTCAAGCATGTCATACATGTATTATGTTCCTGCTCTATGCACAGTTATGTCTATCATCTAGATGTTAACATTGTGATAAGCATGTCATAGTTAAGGTCGTAGTACAGTTAACGTACATAGCATGTCAGTAACCAGCTGTTGTAGCTTAATAACAATATTCATGCGTGTAGACAGGTTATATTTAAGCCCCATTTACACAGTGGGATTTATCATATCAGCGGAATTCCCCTATAGCCTAGCTGTATAAACTGAGGTGGGATGTTAGTAGAATGAGATATTAATGTTATTAAAGATAGAATTTGCCCTGTGTTATAATTCACTTTTCATCTTGCTGCATGTTGATTCTACATGTTGCTGTAAAGTGAATCAGTGAAACTGAACATGTAAACGGGCTGTGTGTAAATGTATTATAATACAACCATTTGAACAGACAGAGTTCAAATCAAACTTGGATAACATTTGTTTTAACTTACCAACCGGTACATCACTTTATTCACAAATTTTAGCATAATACATAATGCTGATCATGAACTGATATACCATATGGAAGTAATTTATTTTCTTATATATACTTTTGTCTTTTATAAAGATTGAATAAGGTGAACTAGAAACAAGTGCAGATTGAAAAGATTTCGTGAATTCAGCAAACATACATTTATATGTTATGACTCAGTGAGCTGTTGTTAGTTCTCTCAGCTTCAAATGACATACACTGTACGGCCTTCACTGTATGAATTTTCTCCACTCCAGGAACAGTGGGTCGCTGGTTTGAACCAGCTCTACCTACCTCTTCCAATCTGGGTTGGGTCATACTACAGACTTTAAAAAATGTTACTTGATGCTGCCTTGCATGGCGCTAAGCACTGAGAGGTAATTAAAGCAAGGAAATATGACTGGTCAGCCCGGTGTCAGTATAATGTGACTGATGTAATGTCTAATATCTTAGATATCAATGCTTCAAAAGTGACAGGACTTTGGCAGCATTGAATTCCCCTGCCACAAGAAGACACAGTATATTTATTTATTAATTTGGTTCGTGTTTTACGCCGTACTTAAGAGTATTTCACTTATACGACAGTGGCCAGCAATATGGTGGGAGGAAACTAGGCTGAGCCCGGGGGGAAACCCACGATCTTCCGCAGGTTGCTGGTGGACCTTCCCACGTATGACCCAAGAGGAAGCCAGCATGAGCTGGACTTGAACTCACAATGACCACATTGATGAAAGGCACCTATGTCATTACGCTGTGCTGGCACGCTAACCCCCTCGGCCACGAAGGTCCCCAGTGTATATATATGTATATAAATTCTTAGGACTCCTCATCGTGGTATAACTGAAAAATTGTTTACGATGTAAAACCCAAGCATACATACATGCATACTTGGCTCTTGAAACAGGAGTTCTGTTGTGTACCTGATGGGGTGTGCTGGTTGCCACTGGTTTCAGCTCATCAAGTTTCTCCATCTGTAAAGCTTACACCCTCATATAAATGGACTATCCGCTACCATGTGTTGATGGTACCTTGTGAAATGTTGTTGGACGTATTATATACAAGGAAAGGTTTTGGTGTTGATTTTTATGTGTGGGTGAAAGCCAGTGTTTTGCATGCATGAGATGATATTATGGGAATTTGTCAACGCAGGTCAGGAGATCTTACCGTAATTCCTTAGCCTTTTCACATATGAAAGAGCAACTTTCAGTGCGATTTATGCACATTTTTAATTTCATTTTGAATACAAAACTACATTGGTTGGATTGGCCAGTTTCGGGGCTTCACAAAAAATATAATTTTATCAGTCAAAACAGAATAATGGCTTCAGAATATGCTTAAATAAACACCTTGCAAACATGCATAAAGGTCGAAGAATTTTAAATACTTGTTCATGTAAAATTACATATATCAGCAACCTGTTGTTCAGCAAGAACTTAACCAGTTTAAAACCAGATGTTGATTAAGTATGGTACTTTCTTAGTTATCAGTGAATATCTGGTAATGTATAGTATGACATTGGTTTGTATGATTCATCTCACAGTCATATGGCATGTAATTTCTAGGCATTTACATTTTGTGGCTTTACTGTTTACTTTTTTGTATCCAGCTCATGTTGGCCTCCACTCCTGATGTAGGTGGGAAGGTCTGCCAGGAACCTGCAGATGGTCATGGGTTTCCCCTAGGCTCTGCTCGCTTTCCTCCCACCATAATGCTGGCCATCGTCGTATAAGTTGAAATATTCTTGAGTAGGACATAAAACACAAATCAAATAAATAAATAAATAAATAAATACTTTTTTGTATCAAATTATTTTCGATTTTTTTCAGGGTTTTTGTTAATCGAAGTCTTCATTTAGACAAAATTAAGTTCTATGGATTTGACATGGACTACACATTAGCAGGTATTGTATATTTTGGTGCTTTTGTGATACAGCTACATGTATATAGGACACAAATAATTACAATCTGAATCAGGACTTAACAGGTTTCATTATGGCACTTGTGTGCTCATACCCTTGGAAATGTAAATTTCACTCCAATGAAATGTGATTAAACTTGAAAAAACTGTGATCTAAAAATTATATGTCAAAGCTTGATGTATATTTTTATTTTATTGAAAAGGTAATACTACTACATGCATTGAATGTTGTCATTGCAAAATATACTGAATCAATTGCTATATAATGTACATATTTCAAACAGTAAATTTTTTTCCAGGGTTTGCGTAAGGAAATAAAATGAATACATTTTTCTGTGGGTGCCAGAATGGATCAGTTTCATATTATGTATATGTGTAACATCACTGCACACATTGAATACACAATCACATCAATAACTTGCTGGTAACTGGCAGATTTAAAGCTGTGCATTTTTGTTGTTTATTCTTAAGTTTATGTGATAATCTATCTGTTAAATCTCCTTTCCTGCAGTTTATAAATCACCGGCATACGAGTCCATGGGATTTGACCTGCTGAAGGAAAGACTGCTGTTAACAGGGTATCCTGAACAAATTGGAGAGTTTAGCTATGACCCTTCCTACACTGTCAGGCAAGTCTGCTATTACTGAATACCCCTACACCAACTTTGGCCCTAGGTTGTTGTTGTAGTCATATACTGCCATCTATCCATTCCCATATCTTTTTTGTGATTTGGTAAACTTGTTTATCTACATTGCCAGTGTGATTACAGTAGCTGCAGAGCCAATAGGCAGTTTTCAAATCATGTCATTACAATAACAGATGACGATCCGGTGCAAAATGATATGATCAATTTATGGCATGGCAATGCTACTTGCCTATCCAAAACATGGTAGTATTCGAGCCACAGACAGAATGTCACTTTTTTTTTTTTGGTAATTCATACACAATTCAGAGCATTCAGAGGATCATAGTAAGTATGGTATGTCACAGAGAGACGCCAGTCTGTTGTCATAAAGTCCTATCTCGAAACCCGCGTAGTAGGTTATTGTTAGGGTAGCTTCATGTTCATCTGTCCCAACCAGGCTAGCCAATGATACACAACTGATCTGTTCATTCTCAGAAATTTAATATTGAAATATAATCAGCTACTTTTCACGTGAAGATATCTCAGACATTGAATACTGTGATGATTGATATATTATTATAGGTTGAAGGGATATTTTTTTTTTCATTGAATTATTGTTTTGAAGGGCAAATATACCTTCCTGTTGTACTATATTTTCAACCTATATGGTCTCTTTTTCTCATGTTATGAGACCTTGTATGAAGGTTTAAACAGGTTAGTTTTCTGTTTTTCTACAGAGGATTGTGGTTTGACAAGCTGCATGGGAATCTGCTCAAAGTTGACAGCTATGGAAATATCCTTGTATGTAACCATGGCTATCGTTTCCTCAAGTCGTAAGTAACTTATTACTTATGTGTTATGTTATGTGTCGGAATATTTACAACTTTTCTTGCATAAGACGATTTGGTTAACACTGTTGTAAATAACAGTCTTTTAATTTTGAAATCACTTACACGCTTGAATATCATGTGTTTCTTTTATCCTCATTAATTAAAGGTTATGTGTCGTCAGGCAGGTGTTGGAACAAAATTTTGCTGGTTATTGAATTTTGAATACACTGAATCTTTAACAGTATTTTCCAGTGCTGCATAGGGAACTTTCATTACTTTTGTCGTTGTGATTTTATTGTTAGGCTTAAATCTATCCGTGACTGAGAAGGTTAGCGTGCCAGTGCGGTGTTATGATCCCATGCCTCTTACCAATGAGGTCGCTGTGAGTTTCAAGTCCAGCTCATGCTGGCTTCCACTCCAGCCATACATGGGAAGGTCTGCCAACAACCTGTGAATGGTCATGGATTTCCTACGGGCTTTGCCCGGAACTCTCCCGCCATAATGCTTGCTGCTGTCGTATAAGTGAAATATTCTTGAGTATGGCAAAAAACGTCAATCAAAAAAATAAATAAATAAATCTTTGAAAGGAGGAATGTAACGTTAATGTTGTGGCATCTTTATTTTCTGTATGTAATTCTTGTATTTAACAGACATGAAGTGCAAGAATTGTATCCTAACAAATTCATCCAGTATGATGAAAACAGGTGTTTTATTCTCAACACTTTATTTAACCTTCCAGGTAAGTTCATTTATGGTTCTCTCTATTTACACTCTCTTTTGAACGAAGTCAGTTCAAGGCAGTGCTGTAAGGTGGGATTGCAGTTGCGTCGCAAATGTTACATGCAAAGCTTTGCAGGAATCTGCTGTATTACCTCATTTTCCAGATCTAAGTTCAATCGGGGCATTCAAATAAAGTCTAACAAAAAAAGTGAAAACCTCCCGGAAAAACCATAAGCTCTGCAGAGTCTTTATAATCCTCATACCATACACCTTACATAGCATGCTTGGATGTAATGACAGTCAATACTTAGCGTAATACTGCTTTTCCACTTATTCAGATTGTGTCCATGCAACTCATGCTAAAGTATGGCACTTGTATTAAAAAAAATATATTGGTAACACTCATGTATTTTCTTTTCTGAAGTACCGGGGGGTGGAATGGGATCTTTTGGGCATTGGTGTTGTACTTTATGTAGTCATTTCTTCGGTACATGTGATAAATTCTCTAGGATAGAGTTCAAGTCTGGTTTTGGATAGGGAATTCTTGTTTCCCCAGCTGTCAATTTACAAGGGCCCTTGGTCACAGTAAATGAATAACAGTGATGATGTGTTCATGAAATCATGATGTGCTATGAAATATCACACTCTTCCAGCAGTATGGCCTGCATATCTGGCCAAAGGTCTGTGGTCTCAGACACTCTGGTTTCTCTCAACCATGAAACCATTGTTTAAGTGAAAAATTTAAACGACAGTCAAATTTGAACAACAGTCAAATTTAACTAAAAACCATTCCTTAGAGAAAGGTCACATGCACATAATGAGGTCATGATCGGCTATGTAATCCTACGGTGGTGTGTTGCAGAAACCTACATGCTGGCATGTCTCATCGAGTACTTCTCCACTTCAACAGATTACACAAAGTAAGTCCTATGCAAGTTCAGTACTTAAGTTAATTGATAACAAAAAATCGAAATATTAAAAAAATAGTAATAATTATTTTAATTTGTGATAATTCCAAATAAATCTCTGGCATATGATGTGTTTATTTATTTGATTGGCATAGAATATGAAAAATAGTGCAGACATTATTAAGTTCCAGTGTCTTCAATTACCAAAAATTTCTTTAACTGAAGGAAGTGTATTGCTTAGTTGAGTATTGTTTACGATTTGCAGAGCGTTATGTAGTGGGTATGTTTTTGTTTTTCAGGACAAAATCTGGGGTGCTATCAGGGGAGGTGTTCATGTCATACGAATCCATATTTCAGGATGTTAGATCAGCTGTCGATCACCTGCATTTCAGTGTAAGTTCCTTATTATATTATACAGTAGACTGCCTCAGTCATAGTCTTTCTTATATATGCTGAAACCTAATGTTTGGAGGTGTAAGTAAGGATTTTCGGCTGTAATTGTACAAGGTTTTGAAAAAGTTTGTTGTCTAGCTGTTAGAGGTATGTTAAAATTCTGTTTTCATTTTTTTTGTACTTCATGCTTTGTTATTCAGGGAAAACTTCAAGAAGTTACACTGAGCAACATGGAAAAATATGTGGAGAAAGATCCTCGTCTTCCAGTTTTCTTGGACAGGTAAGTTCCATCAAATATAACATCATTCAGCCTTGATATGAATATCTTATAGCATTATGAACACTTCAAGATGGTGGAATAATGCTGAAGAGAATCCCGTGACTCTCTCAATAGTTTGGCGCTCTCTCACTGCTGTTGGTTACTTTGCATGAATTGTGGATTTTTGAAGAATAGACATTTCTAGTGTTATGTAGATACAATTAATTTTTCTGTCGCCTGTCAGCATGTATAATAAAATAAAGAGTCTAATATTATCCAATGCATGTTATGATTTTTATGCTGTCTGATATTTACTCTTGTATGCTTTGAAGAAATTCTCTTGAGTGAGGTTTTACCATTACCATTGTACCATGCCATTTGCAGCTGTCCTTAATGATTTAAAAGCCAGCTTGCATGGCTAGTGACTTCCAGATATTAATGTTTCTAAATTTCAGAATTAGGGCAAATGGTGCAAAGACATTCCTCTTAACAAACAGTGGCTTCCCCTTTACAGATGTAAGTCATTTCTTGGTGTATTAAGACAAACCTGATTAATTTTACTGCTGCACCTCATGACTTCATGAGCATATGAACGCCTTTTGAAGTTTAAAAGAATCAACACAAGAACAGCCAAAATACATGTAATATTTACCTGCCTGTGTGACATAGGCCTAGTTTATAGTGAATCATGTATTTTGGAATTAATCTTTTAAATGTATTGTTCTCACTCTGTTTTAATTTTTAAGTTGTACCAGTATGTTTTAATGGTGAATTAATAAACGAATGAGACCTTGATTGAAATTATTTAATATTCATTTCATTTCAATTGTTCTTGTACAGAAAGCCATGGCATACTTATTGGATGTTCCTGAAGCAGTAAGTGTCATTTTTCTTCTAACAAATTGTTCAAGAATTTAAGTGTATTTTGTAGTAACATATCACTATAATTATGGAAGTCCTTGCACCTAATTACATTAAGAACTGAAGAAATTTTCCATGATCATGTTGTTGTTTCTTCTATTAAAGCCAATGACACCTGCTCTGGAGATTTCTTCTCATTTTTAAGACGATATTAGTAGTGCTAAAAGGATCAAATTTCCATATATATGTATATATATATATATATATGTACATCTCCCAGTGTTTCAATAAATGTAAAGATTTAGATATGTTGTTCATGCACCAACCATTTGCGAAAAGAGAAACTGTTTGTTCCTCCTACATACACATGTGTACTGGGTAAAGAGAGCAAAGCAAATGTCACCAAAATGAGCAGAATAAGGTTAGGCATATACAGGTATTTCCTGACCATGTTCCACACATTGTAATGTCTAGAGGGAAGTCCAGGAGATCTCAAGTTGTGTAGGAAAAAGTTGGGGGTTTTGCTAGCTTGTGTGACCAAAACATAAGTCTCACAGCTGCAGTAAGTAAATCAGTGCTATTGTTTTTTCATAAAGTCATATGTTTCCAGTTTGAATATAGTAAGCAGTCAAGTCTCTTTTTCCAGAATGGAATGCCAGGTAGAAACTGGACGTCTTATTTTGACTACATCGTGGTTGATGCCAGAAAACCACGCTTCTTCAAAGAAGGCACAATGCTGCGAGAGGTAGACAAGGTATGTTGTCTGTTGAAATGAAGATATTGAATATATTTACATGTATGTTACTTTACATGTTCTAGGCAAATTAGTATAAATTTGGTGGGGGTTTTTTTTTTGTTGTTGAATTAAATGTTTTCTTAGAATGTAGGGCAAGTTGTTGAAAAGTTTATTAGCCTAGGGATTCAGTCCAGTATTAAATCTCGTCATTTACCTTGTATTAAAGTGAAACTGGCTTAAATTTAATTTAAACCTGACTTAAATTTTAACACCATTTTTTACAACTGTCCTCTGTGTCTTTTCCTTCCTATCTTTCCTCTCATACTGAATGTGTATTCAATTCACATCTGCATGTACATGTAGGTAGGCTTCATTGACCATGGTTAGGTCAGTATGAAAAGGTCTGACAACCACTGCGAATGTTTCCAGTCCAGTTAAAAGATGTAGGTTCCAACTATTAAATGCACTAAGTGCATGATCACTCAGATAAGAATGTGATGCATGTATAAGAAATGATAGTCCGCTTCGGTTTGCAACTTCAGTCAGTTGGCAGTTGTTTATTTACCATAATTGATAACGAAAAAACACCATTGATACATTGTTAAAATCAGTGGTACAAAATTTGCTGAGCAACATTTGATATGAGAAAGTGGAACTCCCTCTGGTTCTTGCAGCTAAAATGTTTTTCTTGTGGCAGCTCACTGGCCTGTAACCAATGAGACAACTAGCGTCAACATGTTGAATCCAGCAGTCACTGGAATGGGCTGTAATTTTAAGCCGGGAGACCTTGTCGGGTTTCTGGTGAAGGGAAGTGATTTATTCAGAACAGTAAACAGTTCAAAAAGTGAATTTAGCACATGATTGAGGGAGCAATAAAGTGAGAACTAGAAAGTTCTATGCTTAAATCTAAGTTATGTTTCTGTTTCTGGTGTGACAGTCAACAGCTGCTTTGAGTATAGGACATCACATTGGACCAATGAAAGCAGGCTACGTGTACTCAGGAGGTGAGCCTAAACTTGGTAGTAAACAGGATATTTGACCTAAAATTTCGACAGAGAATTAAAACACTGTTGGAAACCAGGCCCCGGTTCCACAAAGCAGTCATAGGCTAAGTTGATAATAACTAACATGGCTACATATCTCTTCAACGTGGGTTGTCATGGTAGTTACAACCAACTTGGTCTACAGCTGCTTTGTAGAACAGGGGCTTGGAAACCCGTAATCCAGGATCTGAAATTTAGTACATTTTGATGTATTCCCTGATGAGTTAAATGCCTTGATCTTACTGTATTGCCATACACATATACTGCCGCTTTTGAAAAACACTGATACATTTCAGCCCATCACCCAATTTATTTTTGTCCTCAGGGTCCTGTGATGTGCTTTCAGCCATGATGGGGGCTAAGGGTAGAGACGTCCTCTATATCGGAGATCACATATTTGGTGACATCCTCAAGTCCAAGAAGGAGAGGGGCTGGAGAACATTCCTGGTCATCCCCGAGTTAGCCCAGGAGCTCCTGGTCTGGACCAATAAGAAGGCTCTCTTTAGCAGGCTAGAAGCTCTCCATCGCTCACTGGGAAATATTTACAAGTAGGTTTGCATGTGTTTATATTCTTATGATAATAGCTGGGTTGAAAGTGGGTCATGGCCAATTCGTTTATGAGACCTTTCAGTCACTAGGGCGCATGAGGTGTGGCTTCATATCCTCTGCTCCTGTGCCCTCTCATTCTTTGAAAAAGAATATCATCTCAAGTACATTTTCAGTATATCAAATCATATTTCATTATTTTGAAAGTGTTGTTGATGTTGAAATCCTTTGTACAGCCATTATGTGTAGTTGATTCATTTCAGATTGTTTCACAGAAATTTGTTTTCTCGCTCTTGGTTTTCAAGCCAAGCCAAATATAGTGCGTAGCAAGTTTATTTCTAACATGTCTAAATGTCATTTCAAGCAAATACTGTTTTTCTGGTTTGTAGGAACTTAGACAGCAGAGTTGTGGAGAAACCAGACATCAGTAAAGTCAAGACTTCAATACAGGTGGGCCATCTTGTTAAGAGTCCAGCTAACTATGATTGTTTAAAACATGGATGATAGATGTGTTGGGCTGTTTGTGTTAGAGCAGTCAAAAGTATATTTGTTGGAAAGGGTGAAATTTATAAGTGATTGGTCAGGGTTAATATTCTTTCCTCTTGCAACAGTTATCATTACAAGTGGAATCATCTTAAGTAAAGAGTAAAAGAAATATTATTTTAAAGCAAAAATTTCATTTATGACCATTTATATGCTCGGCCCTTGTGGCTTCCTGTAATAGAACTTCCGGAACTGTCAGTCAAGAACATGCATTTGACCAGTCAAATCAACAATGTTGCAAGTAGGTCAACCAGATGTCCCAAAGAATAGTTACAAATGTTCAAACATTCTATGACGTCATGATTACTTTCAGTGAAAAGTAGGGTTGGTGGGAAAGGTTGGTGGGACATGGGTTGTGGCGGATCTGTCCATTGTCAGACCCTTAACCAATGGAGCCTCATGTTTCAGAGAAGCTCTCACTGGATCAGCTGCAGCTTTAAGTCAAGAGGTTTGGTGGATGTCCGGTATCTAAGGCTCTCTGGGTTTTGACACCCATAACCCTGAGCTCCATTGTACACTGTATTGCCCCTAAAGTTTGGCGTGTGAAAAAAAACTTTCAAGTTCCCCGAAACGGCAAGATGTGTTACTGTAAAGAAAGCTGAACTTTAAAGGTGAAATACAGTAATTGAAAAATTCCACAGTAGGATTTGAAACAGCAGTCAAATAAGTAAAAATGAAGGGAGCTATTTTGATAGATATCATCTATAAAATGCAGTTCTATTCCTCTACATGTTTTCTCATTAGGAAGCCATCTATGAACTGGATATGTCATATGGAAAATTGGGTAGTCTGTTCAGAACAGGTTAGTACCATTCAGCAATTACATGTTTTACATTATTGAATCATACGAAAACTTTGTTTTACTGAAGTCCATAACATATTTCAATATTTAAAACTTTTTAACCACAGTAAGAACTTACTGTATTTTTTTTCCATCTCTAGAGTTTAGTTTTTGTAGTCATATTATATAAAATTGTATTCATGTTTTCCTGTTAGAGCAGGAATATTGGTAATTTGGTTTCTGTCTTGTTTTACCGTAAGGATTTACATCTTGTCATGATGATAAAACAAATGATTACTGAATAAATGTCCCGGGTAAATTATGCCATTACGTCTCCTCTGTCATGTGTGCGTCAGTACTTTGTCATCCTTTCATTTAGCTTTACATGACTTCACACAGTTAAGGAAAAAAAAACGATGTGGAAGGATTTTCATTAAATATTTGAAAACAACACAAAAATTTGAAGAAAAAAAATTAAAGTATAAGCACTAAGATGGATAATCTTAGTGGATGTAAATTTAAGTTCATTTTTCTTGTCAACACACGGCGAGTTTTAGGTATGTGAAAAGAAATTTAAATTAGTATCGATTTTTTTTTAAAAGTACACAAAAGCTACATATGGTGCATAGCACTTGTGTATTTAGTATTGTTGAAGTGTAATATTCTTATAGTTTGGGTTTGAATCAGATGACTTGTGTTGAGAACTCAAGGCGTAAATTAATTCACTTGCACTAGTGGGTACCTGTTAATTGTATAAAGTACAGCCACAATAGCCATTAGTGGGATTCTGTAATAACATTGATGTTAAGTTTTAATATTCATCCTATTTGTCACTCTTCTTTGTCAGATGGCAAACACTGCCAGTAACTGAGGTAATTTTATTCTGTGGTAGTTGGATGTGTTTTTTTAGAAACGTGCCCAATGTACATGTAATTGTCAGACCTCACCGTAATGGCTTAAGGCTGTTCGACCTGTCAGGGTTGTCATGACGACTAGCACCGCCCTGGTTTGGCCGTCAGTGGTGCTGCCGTCCTATTGGCTGAGAGAGATCTCATGATAGCCAGTCAGCTTCAGGTATTCTTCAACAACTCCATCTTCCCTCTGTCTCTTTTGTGTGCTACCTTTTTTTTTTATATTTTATAAATCAGCCCTTTTTCAAGAAGTGAGGTTGAAATGTAGTTGTAGAAATTACACATTAATTCTTAACTCAGGCGTTTATTACTTGGTTGCATTGATTTTTTGGTGCACTACACACACTTTTGACACAATGTTCAAATGATGATCAAGGGCTGCTTTTACAGAACTTCATAGGTTTAGTTTTTAAATTACCCTATGTTACATGTTTGGTGATCAGTCACAGACATCTATACTCAAGAAGAGAAATAAAAAAAGAAGCTTCATGAAAGTGGCCACAGGTCAAGTGTTTTGGGGAACTATTATCAAAATTTATTTTGATCTAAAACAGAAACAGAAGTGATCTAAATAATGCAGGCTTGGTATCACAAAATATCTTAAAAACTTTTAGCAGAGCAGATTAGGTGTGAAAATTGCTTGTTGCTTCAATTTAAATGTACAGTAATTCAAAATCTTGCCCTCATAAGCTGGCATTTTTGCATGGTACTGGAAATTTTTTGTGAGAATTATTTTTATTACATTCACCATCTGTAACAACTGTTCTCAATAACTGTTCACAAATTTGCATTTTTTTTTCTTTTCTTCTGTTTTTATTAATTTAAATCAAAGACGAATATGCTGGGCTTTTCTTGAATTGATAGGGAAGTGTAGGATATCTTGTACATCTTACCTTCAGTTTTCTTGTTTTGTTCGATTTTTTTTTCTTCTGTTAACTGTTTAGGATGTTTTGTGTGATCAGGATCCTTTTGCTTGCATCTTATGCCTGAAAATAAGAGCGACCTGTGGCCTCCCACATATTTTTCTCTCAGCATGCATCAGCTTTCACAGACAAAACTTACCAGTTCCTGTATGTGCATTTGAAGTGTGTTTCTGTGTACAGGTTCAGTTAACATTTCTTAACATTTGCATGCTGGCATGTTCAATTCCTAAGACCAGTTTTAATTATTGATATTTCTTTCACAAACAGTTTCTTTAAAGTGTTCTGTTTTTGATTATTTTTCAGGATCTCGACAGACGTTCTTTGCCTCACAAGTAAGCCGTTACGCCGATATCTATGCAGGGACATTCCTTAACCTGCTGCACTATCCTTTGAGCTACATGTTCAGGGCACCCGCTATGCTGGTGAGTGTAGGCGGAACTTCAGCCTTTTGGCAAAATTAGTTTTGACACATTACTGTTAAAATGAACTAGAATAGGTGCATTGTTTGTGTTGATTAATCCCCAGTCAGTGATAATTGAGGGGACTACAGTTAACTTGTGATGGAACCACTTTGCAAAATTTTGTTTATGAAGTTTCTCATTACTTTTTCACAAATGACATTGTCTTTTAGATTTTAGGGCCAAATGTCATTTCAGAGGAAAATTGATTTTTAAAGGTTTGTGAAAGCGGCCACAGGTCTCTGTCACACCTTAAATTTTCCACACTTTTTGGGTTACTTTTTCAGATTTTCAATTTAATCTTTGCATGTGTGCATGTAATTAGCTCTAGCGGGCTTACCCATAGGTTATTATATGTAGAAGCTTAGTAAGCCCTAGATCTGTCCTACTCCCTGCAGCCGTATTTTACCAACATACCTTGCTGAACTTCTCAGCTTGATGTTGGGATCAATAAAACATTTATTTCTGTACACCCACATGTATAAGCTGTTTGTTGTCCCATGTTGTCCTGTTACACAGCCTCTTGTAAATGCACATGGGTACAAAACTCCTCGACGGTAGATCTATTTCGAAAGTCCTTCGCTCTGGAGTGGCCATGTTCACAACTACATCATCATTTTGGGGGTCTGCTAGTCGAGCACTGTTGCTAGACTGTTGCCAGACTTACCTTTTGTGTTCGCTTTTTAGATTGTACCATAAGTTCAGTTTTGTACAAATGGTGTCTATGGTCCATAGCTGTCGTACTGTAACACATGCTTTGGTGGTATTGCTTACTTCCAAGTCTGGAGCGGTAAAGTCCGGCAAGTGCTGAGTGCTCAACTAGCAGACTCCCAAAACGATGGCATAGTTGTGAAAAATGGTCACTCCGGCACAAATGACTTTTGAAATGGATCTGCTGTCAAGGAGTTTTGTACCCATCTGCTTTTACTATCTAGAGGCTGTGTGACCGGACAACACAGGACAACGAACAGCTTATAACAGCTTAGACGTGTGGGTCTATGGATATAAATGTTTTATTGATGCCAACATCAAACTGAGAGAGAAAGCATGGTATGTTGGTAAAATACAGCTGCAGGGAGTAGGAAGGATCTTAGCCTCTATAGAAAATAATCTATGGGTAAGCCCGCTAGAGCTAGCTTGTAGTATGCTATGACATAAAACAAGCCAGAGTTCTTACGAAAAACTCAGTGTTTATATGAGAAACATTGATAATTAACGTGATGGCTGTTGTTTGGAATCAAAAAAACAATGTGTTAAAATTATCCTTGGGTACCGTATCTCAAACCTGCCCTTGTGGTTGTAGTTGCCTCATGAGTCCAGTGTGGACCATACAGAGCAGTGGGATACTGACGAAGGTGCAGAGGGTGGAGAATCAGGCCAGCGGCTGGAGGAGAAACGGGACTCTAGTTCCACAGATTCCACAGTCCCACTCTGGGGGAGTCTCTCCTGTGATGCCAGTCATCAGCTGCAGGATAACTTTGATGACTCGGATGAAGCTGATGTGGTTGACGGTGAGCAGGAAGTCAGCCAAGGACCCAGCAATGGTGATCTCTGTGTGTAACTGGAAACACGCCATGTTGCCATGGTAACATACAGGCTGTGTACGTGTTGCCATGGTTACCAGTTCTAGGTCTACAGCTGTGAAAGCAAAAGCATCTGTGTAGCCATGGAAACAACGCATTGGTCTGTCCCCATGTTAAAAATCATGTAGCAATATGGAATGTTGCCAGACAACTGAGACTAAGAAATAGACATACTGGACCTAACTGTCTATAACTGCTAAGGCCAATTTGAGTGCCAGTTTGACAGCAGATTGTTGTACATGTGCATGTAAATTCACTCTGTCTGGCTTTCTAGTTGTTAAATCTCACACTCAAATCAAGAAGTGCTGGTTTTTTCTACACCTCATTGCTTGAGCCATATATTTGTTTGTATAGTTAATAAATTGTTACTGGATTAATGGACTGATGAGAGTAACTTATGTATGTTCGCATGTTTTATGGCAATAAAACGTTTTTGACTGTTTATCCTCATGTCTTGTAAACATGGTATTGGAATATAAAGTGCCTAAAATAGTCTTTTCAACTTTTAATCCTGTTGAATAAAGAAAACAAGAAGTCCATGTATGGATGCATGTAACTATATGTACTTGTGAAATGTCGTTCGATGTATTATATGCAACGAAAGGTATTGGTGTTGATATTTATGTGTATGTGAAAGCCAGTGTTTTGCATGTATGGCATCATTTTAAGGAAATTTGGCAACAGAGTTCGGAAGATTTTATATTGCTACATGGTTTATGTAACAGGATTCATCATTGATACAATTACTACTACATGTTGCTGCTGCTGTATGGTTTGTGTACCAAAGCATTTGTACTCGCACTCTCGTCATGTTAACAGGCCCCCTGTACATGTGCATATTGAGGAGTAACCTTCTGTCTCATGACAAGTGAGAGAATGTTAACACACCTTGTGGCATTTAGTGCATTTAAAGAAATGTACATGGCACTGTCCTACCAACTTTGATCTTGTGTGATAGAAGATAATTAAGAGACAGCTTAGCAAAAATCTTTGGCCTCTTCTGCAGTGCAGTGCAGTGTCTATTTATAGGCCACTCTCCTTCTCTCTGCTCACAACTGCACTCAGTAGTGATGTGGTTGAACGTTCGGATCAGCTATGTTCGAAGATCAAATCTGTTCAAAGTGCCCACTCACTTGACAAGCGCTTTTTTCCAAATGTGACAGCATCACAGAGAGGTTGCCTGTGTTTGATGTCATGAGATCCAAGTTACCCATAATTGATGTTGAGTTTTTACCGCAGGTTTTAGACCTACGTATATATTTTGAAGGCGTTGGGTTGAGTTGACAAACATAACACATACTAACTTGACTGCACTGCAGGCCACCTAGCCCGTCTGCACTCCACTCGTATTAATCTCATTATGATAATGTTTTCCAGTACACTAGTCACCATGTGGTACATGGATGTTATTGTTTGTTACAAGAGATCATACGTGCCAATTCACAGAGCATCATTTACATTTCAGCTACATATATTTTACTTAGAAGACCTGTACCATGCACTTTTTGCCATATCTGGGCCATCCTAAAAAAAACTGTTTCTTGATAAAAAAAGTAGGGTCAGTCGGAAGGGAATTTTTTTTTTATTCTGCCTCCTGCGAAAGATAGGAAGTTTAAAAAAATTAGCGTGGTGAGAAATATTTAAAAAGAAACTTTTATCAAAATATCAATAAAAACTTTTGAGTAGGCCCTTCTTTTTCTAAGGGTCGGTTGGGTTACAACCAACAAACGTGTTTAAGGATGGACCAGAGGAGAGAAAATTTGGGAAATATTCCCATGTGTTCTGCTACAAGACAGATGTTGTAATCTTACACGATTTCTTACATTGTATATAATCATAATTTGTTAAATTTATCTTTAATCAACTTTATTCATTGTGTGTATGGTTGTGTATATAAGGATATGTTTTTCCTTGCACTCTCATGAAGAGCACATTATTAAAGAAGTTGCTGCTGCTGGTTTTAGATATGACATAAATATGTATGGAAGGAGTTAAGTCAGTAGAATGTAGGAATTATTTTATAGGATGAACAAATTTTAATACTTATCATACAGTGTAACGTTAGGAAAGTTCTGGTGCTAACCTCTTGTATAGATATCTGCTTGTACATGAATGTGTGCTTCATCAAACCCCGTGGTGTTGACATGGACTGCCTGTGTGAAAGATTAAAACCCATGATTAGTAAAGCAGAATGCCTAGTCATTGACTAGTGTCACTTCTGTGAAACTTATAATTCATGCGTGCATTTACGATACGGGATATGGCAACATGTAGTTAACTGTAATTATGCCACAAAACCTATGCAAATACAATGTACCTACTTCTGTTCAAGATTGTTTTACCGCCAATCAGATTGGTTGTGTGGAGGCATTTTTGTTTTGCTTTCCTTTTTTTTTCTGTTTTTTACATTCATAGTTGTGATGATAAAAAATGATTGCAGGTATGATGGTACATGCTTTACAAACTTGTAAACATTTTGAAAAAGTTTTATTTGCATTAAGTGATTTCTTAAGTTCACTTTTTTGGTTATTTATTACCTTTCTGTTGTTGTTGAAGCTATATTCTCCACTTTTTTTATAATGGTAATTTTCTTTATCTTGGTGTCTGGTTTATTGTTTATTTTTAAAGAGTTTATTTTTGGGGGGATTGCCCATAGTTACAAATACATGCATGACTAAACATGTAACCCTACATGTGTATGTATTTGGCTGGTCAGCTGAGGAAACCGTTTCCAAATTAAGGGAAGACTCACATTTGTTGTTATTAAGGAAATGATTGTACTGTAGTTTTAAAGGCTACTCAGAGTCATAGTGATGTAATTCCAAGGAATGAAACTGAAAATGCAATGCCATGCTACCTGTAATTAACCCATGGCATTTCAGTAGATACATGTACATGTAAGTACTGGTTCTTGTTTTACACATTTGCCTTTCTAGTCACTGGAGCACCAACCTGTGGTGCACATCCATGTACTAGTGCATCAGTACTATAACCTAGTTTAATTCAAGGGTGGGGAACATTCACTTGTTCATCAGCTAGTATAAAAGTAGTTATATATTATATGGTTAGACTTGGTAATTCATACTGCATGATATAGCTTTTGGGGCAAGTCTTGCTGGGTGCACAGCAAGCTATATTTATAGTAGACAGTGTGCGTATTTTGTTTCTTAAGAGTAATAGTGCAGTGTAATGCATTTTAAATATTCGTCTGTAATTAAACACATGCAATCACTTTAATTGGTTTCAGTCAGAGCTATCATTTCAGTCAGTAGTTAAATGGCTTGTCATATGTAGCAAGGCTACTACAGAGAGAAGTAGTAAGCTTGTATGCGAAGTACATCTAGATCTGTCTCTGTGTCTTTGCTTGTTACTTTGCTTAGGATCAAATGTATTCATAATCACAACATAGTTTCTGGTGTATGTGCTTTTTTTTCGCCCTAACTTATTAAGATTGTGGATATTCATGTCCTCCATGTTCGTCTCTTTTTTTTTTCTTCTTCTTTCCTTTTCCTTCGCCAAAGAGAAATATGCAATACTTGTGTAATCTGTTTTATAAGGCAACAAATGTTTGCTTGTTACTTAAAATGCTCATAAATGTAGATTTTCTTGGCACATGTGTCTCTGCCATGTCTGCAGTATGTTTTATGGAGTATATTCAAGTGTACAAGTCATGTTAAAATATAGACCAGTGTAATATTTTAGTTTACCATGTTTTACAAGTTCTGTAATCATTAGGGAATCTTTCACAGCCTAATAAATGTGGTTGTATGTGACTTTATTAAATTATTATGCAGAACTTCTTTTGTTTGTATTATATTATTAAGTGTTCAGCAGTCTTCCATTAACAGAATTTAATGCATGTTGGAAATCTGTGGATAGATTATGAATGACTTCATGCATTTTGTGCAGACCAGGAGCTTTGGGCTTAATGCCATTTACGCCATGAACCAAATTAGGTGGCCTCCTCAGTAAAGCATTCTTTGGTTTGCATCTGGTGCCTTGACATGATTGATGGTGTGACCACTTGAAACCAAGTGATGACTATTTCCTTGATACCTTGTACATGTACCATAATGCAGATCTGCTTAGCTGCATTTACTACTACATGTACATGTACTGGCATATCGTCTGCTCCTGAAGAGGTGGGCAGAGATGGAATATATATAAGGCCTAGCTATTACACTTCATTCCTTGTCTCTCATCTCCACTCCCATGTCATTTTACACTCAGCACTTTAACAGCTTATACTTTTGAAATCATTACAACAGGTGGAATTTAACTGATAAAATGACAAAAATGAAAACTGCTATGCCATCCACACCAATTTTCCAAAATATGAAAACAGGAAGCAATCAGATGTCATTGACCTTCAGTTAGTCGTTGTTTCTGAATACCTGCATATTACTTTTACTGCACCAACTCGGTGACTGTATTGCTGAAACCAATCTTTCATACTTCTCTTTAGTTAATAAGCGACTGCTTATCTCAAACTGACCGCGTTTGGCGAGACTGCAGCCATGTAATGGATACTCGTGTCAAACTATATCTGGCTGTATACCTAATTGTCACATGTGACATTTACTTATGCGTTACGGTATGTTGCACTACAGTTAAGGTAGATCGGCGATCAGCCAGTCCCAACTCCAGTCAATACATTACACAGCCTAACGCCCTGACAACGTCATGGCAAAATATCTTGACAGGAAATCAAACAAAAACACTGAGCTTGTGCTTACAGGCTAACAAAATGACTGGAAAAGGGCTATGTCAACATGATGAACACTTTTACATACCTTATCTGGAAGGTAACAGAAGGTAAAAGAATAGATCGATGACCGCCTTTCGCGAGGCAGCTACTCTCGCACCCAAACCCGGCCTGTGTCTGTAAATGTAGTCAAATCCTTCCTATATCTTAGAATAACTGTGTTCAAACGAAGCCATCCGTCGGCGCATAGAGTAACCATTGAGTACAAATAAAAACAAAATACATCTAAGAAAAATACAATGGAGTTCTAAACATGTCTAAGCTAAAATAGCCTCTAACCCAGAGGACTAAACACCGATATATAATGGGCCACGTAATTTCAAAGGAACTAACACGGTGACCCTAACCCTGTCACATATACCGTGTTCCCCATATCGCTGGGGTTTTAAAGGATTGATGACTGCATGCATTTCTCAGCCACAGCTAACGCTATATCGACTGAAAAAAAAAAATTAAAAAAACACAATATTTAACATCTGCATCCCTTGATCATGATGAGTCACTCTGGCCGATGTGAAACCCTCATGAATGAAGCCACTCCAACATGGAATGCGATATCAAATGGAGGTAAGTACTTCGGTGTCAAAACTTGTTTGATTGGCTTTCCACCAGAACACATCCAATCACCTTGAGCGTACTTCAGCCCCTGCGGACTGGAGAGACACCCACTGTACTTCCGGTAAAATTGCGTGATCGCTGCCGAGTGAAAAAAAAATTAGTGAGAACACTTTATTGTTGTGGGTAAACTGAGACACACAACTCATAAACATGGGTGATTCTCTTGTTTGGAGTATAAAAAATGGTGACCTGGAACAAGTGCAAAAGATCGTGGAGTCAAAGGTATACATGTAATTCATCCTGTGAAATGTGTTGTTGTTGTCGGGGAAATTTTGTGATCTAGATCAGGTAGCTATACATGATGTACGCATATCTGTAGGGGTACATAGTTTGGTAACGCGTATATTGTCTGTTCCTGCATTGACTGCAGGCTAATATTTGCTCTTGCACAAAGCCACACGATGTTGAATTTAGACGACTTTGCTCTCTTAGCAGTGATATCAACAGTAACAATCTTGACAGCTCCACCGAGCGCTTAGAAGTTAGAGGTAGATTCAGCAACAAACACCTCACTAGTGCTTGCCGTTCGTCGGCCGCCCCTGATGGGATATTGATTGGCCATTTGAGGAATTGTGTGCTGTCCTAGGCACATGGACATTCTCCCTGGACAATTCTCACCAAGGCAATTCCTCCCCTCTGGACAATACGCGGGTTTCGAGATGCGATGTTACGGCAAGCGGTGAATGGAACAACAACTCAGTGGTCAATAAGGAGTTGAAGGATACATTGCATTCATTTTCACCTATTTGCTGATGGCTGAGAGTATTATGCCTTTGGGAACAGGAAAATGCCTGTTGCGTGACTTCATCCACCAACTGTGATTTCGATGGAATCAATGCATTGCTGGAATAATACAGGATAACTTCCAAATAATCAAGATCACATATAAACAAGGTTGGCTGTAATAGTTGAGGGTTTTGAAGGGGTTTAAGAGGTAAACTGTAGACAGTGATTTACTACTCATATTGCAGATAGAAACCTACCGAGTATTCTGTATCATCCCCTGACTCTCTGAAATAAACTATTTTTATAATGTGCATATCACTGTTAGAGTATGTTTTAGTTCTGGGATTTTAAAGTAAACTAAAATGTGCTGTTGTAGGGAACAGAGGTTGTCAAGAAGGAAATTGAACATGGAAGGATGGCACTTCACTTTGCTGCGGACTACGGGCAGAGAGATGTGATAGAATACTTAATATCGAAAGGTGCAGATGTTAATGTGAGTACATGTATACTATTCTGCCTTTCTAGGCATGTAGTGCAAAACTCCAGTCACACTCATAAACACATTTTGCTGTTGGTGAGTTTTGAAGAAGTGGTGAAAAGTTATGCCGGAGGATATGGACACACATGTAATACATTTCTATGTGTACTACGCTTTCTGTTCCACGCAAAGTGTAATACCACACCATGGTTTATGCAACTGTAGGTCGAATTTCAGTTAAACTAGGTTTTGGAGGATTGTTAGTTTGGAAATTCTGTCAAAACGTGGTTTGAGGTACTTAAATAGATGTTGGGACAATTTGAGTAAGATACAAATCTTAGGAATCATTTTCTCTTATACAAGGGCTTGTATAAATTCTGTTCTTGTGCACAGAAACAGAAAGACTCCTTGTACATGGGCAAGAGATGTGTGTAAATGTTCATGTCTCAAGAGTTTGAAATAAGAGTTTATCTATTTTTTCTTCTCCAGCAACAAGATAAACATGGCATTACCCCGTTGTTGGCTGCAGTTTGGGAAGGTCACACAAGCTGTGTAAAATTGCTCTTGGAAAAGGTGAAGTATTGCTTGCCTGTAATTGTCTTCAATACACAGGTATCATTTTATCACTGGATGACATATTATTTGTTTTGTCAGCACATTATGCTTTTACACTGCTCCAACAAGGATTGGGAAGTTTTTATTTGCCCACATCTTGCTAGTCAGCTTACCAGCCCAGTGGATCCTGTTAAATTAGCTGAAAGGCAACCCCAGCACAGATGCCTGCTGTTGTTCAGTGAATAGAGGGCATTATTCCAATTAACATGGTCCGGTGGTCGACGAGGTGTTGATATTTAAAGATGCTAAATGTAAATACATATAAAAATACGTGTGATGTCACCAGGGAGAGGGTGGCAGTCACCAGTTTGTTTTTCCTGTACCATCAAATAACATCGTTCATACACCTTAGGAATCAATACTTTTCAAGTCTAGAGTGTATTTTGGCCAACATTTCACATTGGTGTATGGTTGGGACATGCAGCTCTACATCAACAGACAGTGAGTCTGAATAGTTGGCCTAAAGACAAGAAAGTGGCATTAAACTTGGGAAAAGATGTGTAAAATACACGAGTTTGGAAATTCAGTGAGATTAGGGTACACACGGTGTTATTCACTCGACGCACTTTGACAGTGAGACTTCTTTTGAGAAACTAAATAGTGTTGCTATTTCGCAAACTATACTTTTTTATTAGCAAACTATACTTTGAGGTATACCGTCAATGAAGTAGCCTGATGATGACAAGGAAAACCAACCCAAGCAGATCACAACACACCAAGGAGTCCCACAGTATTTAGGCCTACCCATCAGGCCTGCTGATTTAATCGGGGATGTAATCCACGATTTGCATGATCATAATGAATTGCCATTTTGGTCAATTTTTACATGTACATGTACTGGTACTCTGTTTTCAAAAACACTTGTTAATAATGAAGAAAAGAAAACGAGACTCTGCTTGACATTCATTGAGGTGTAGTATCATGATTTGAATCCTGTAAACATGGAAGTATGGCATTGATTCTGTTTGAGCCACAGCCGTCAGGCATACTACAAACTGCTTTCAGCTAGGAGGCTCAATTTTCAGGGGTTAATTTGCTCACGAATGAAAGAAAAAAGCACTGAAACCTTCCAAATTCACATTTTCCCAGATATTAGGCACAAAAATGTACTAACCAGCACCTACAAGTTAATGTTAACCAGGCATGGATGTATATACCGTCATCATGGCTGTCAATAGGCTACCCTGGTCACTGAGACAGACAATAGTCCAAGTCAAGGTTGTAGCGTAATGGGGTATGGCTCTATATTTGTTCGAATAAAGTGCTTAAGTTCAGTATCTTCATTAATATTTAAAGGAGAAGAAAACATAAAAATGATGCCAAAATCAGATGAAAGAGTGTCTAAGCATATTTGCAAATATGATGTATAATATTTTTTTTTTGGAGTTTTTTTTTTCAGAATAAAAGGGTATTTTTGTGTGGTTGGTATTTGGGACCAACTTTATTATTTACTGTTGTTGCATAATAATGTTATAAATAAGGATGTGATGCATGTGTAATAAAATTTATTTGGATGTAAATTTGTTGTTTATATCCAAACATGCATTTAACCTGAATTATGATAATATTTATGAGCATATTAAAAATATAAATATGATCCAAATCTGGATTGAACAAATTTGTTACCTGAAAAGGACAATTTCTGATGCAAAAATATTCAATAAACATGTGTCACATCCTCATTTATAACATTATTACACAAAGACTATATATACCAAAAGGTGGTCCCAAATACCACCATACAAAAATTATTTTCAAGTGTCTTTTTCTCCCTAAAGAAAAATAAAAAAAACATTGAAGACCACATTTATAACTAACTTTTCGCACTCTTTCATCTGAACTTCATGTAATTTTTATGTTTTCTCCACCTTTAAGCTTCCATCCAAGTTGTATATATTGAACTGTATATATCAAATTCAGATCATTGAAATCTCCGTATGAATTGGATAGAGGGTCGAGATGTGCTGCCATGGGACTAGCCATGTTAACTGACAACACATGCCATGCTCTGGCTGATCAGCCTACTCCCAATGGGGTCATCAGTTTTCCAGTCTCAGCACACTCAGGCAGTCTTCAAGGCCAAATTAAACAAATTTCAGAAAGTATTTAAAGAAATTAGCGAATACTTTGGCTTCCCAATATGTAAGTTTAAGTAAAAAATGTGCTAAGGATAACCTTTAACACTCCTCCCCCACCCCTTCCACCCCACCCCCATCTAACTCTGACCCCACCCCTTTGTAACTCTCACCCCACCTCATTCTAACTCATCAGTGCTGACCTCATGACTGCAAGGTTCTGCAGGGCAGACGTGAGAATTTTTTTTTGTACATGTACGTTGATGTGTTCATGATGTTAGGACAAATCTTACACTGCATATTCAGAAATTAAATCCTTAAAATGTTAGATTGTGTGGAAATTGCACTTGGAAGATCTACTTTGGTGTGTAAAAAGCAAGGCGAAATGACAAAGATTGGGATTGAATTGCTTTTCTAAATTGTATAAATATTGCAGTGTATTAAAATCAGTATTGTATGCTGTCCTTTGCACCTTGCCAGGTGTGACGTCAGACACGAACACATAACGTCACCAATTGCTGACATGCGTCCACAAATGACACTCGCCCTTTCAAACACTCTTGGTGTCATCCTAGCATAAGTATCTTACTCAACATCACATCTGCTTGATTAGATGATTATATATAAGGAATATTATTACGTCAGGAAAATTTTATAGTTAAATGGGTTAAATATTGTTATTGTTATCACCAAAATCCTTTGGAACCATGGCAGTAGGTTTCACTTTGTTGCGTAGGATTTGTTTCATATAATTTTAATATTTCTTCGCATTTTCTATTTTCTGCAGAGTGGAACTTTAAACCAGAAAGAATAGTTGTTCCAATGATGTGACATTTCATAGCTGTGCTCGTCATGTCAGTTGGAAATCCGCCTTTATATAAATGATAGATGTTCATCTGGTGTGGATGTTGCATGTTACTGTTCTTGTATGCATTGCTACATTCACATCATTGCCTTTATATTCTCTTTGTTACAGGGAGCTGAAAAAGATGGCAAGTCTCCAGATGGAAGCAGGTATATAGAATGTGCTGAAACACAGGACATTAAGGACTTGCTCAAGTAACTCCTTTGGATGGTATTGTCATGGAGTACTGAACAAGGACTTGCGCGATTGTGAGCTTCACAAGTCTAGAGAGGAAAGCCCAGAAGTTCACACTGGATCACTGTATAACCCTGCCTAGCTGTGGTCACATCCCAATATAGTCAAGCTCAAGCATATACTTTTCTCTATGTTTTATTTTTTTCTCTTTTTTCTGTTTAACTTTACACTAATCTTTTACACGTTTTGCTTGACCAACAGGACTTGCAAGTTGTTTGGAACCTTTGCAATCAAATCATGTTCTTGTTAGAATGCACATTTTTTTTTTTTTTTTTTTGGCTTTTCTGATCTTGTGGAAGTTGCTGATGATCCTGGTAATATTTTAAGGTGAAGATGTGTAGGGGGTTGGGGGTTATCCACGTTAAATTACACGAACTTACATGTGCGACCAGTTTTCTGTCATGGGTTAAACGATAATTTTGTAGTTTCTTTTTATGTTTGTTCATGACATGTCCTATGGTGTGACCAGAGTATAATGGGAACAAGAAAAGAAATGTGAACTGTATGTTACTTGTACATGTAGAAGCAACATGAATGTGAGTGAAAGTACTGTTATACATCTGTCAACTTTAATCACAGCTTCACCGTATCATGTTTCGGGTTATGTCAGCACTATTGGTGAAGGTATATTCTGTTCATATTAAGTAAAACAGAATGAATGAATGATCATGGCTTAATGCCACATTGGCAAAGTCACAGCCATATCGTGGAGACCCTTCATATTGACACACAAACGCAATACCATAGCCTCTATATACTAAGCATTGATTCAAACCAAAATATTGGTGGTCTCAGTGAGAAAATTCAGGAAGAAAAATTTATATTTACGTCAGTTTTGGTGCAGGTTAAAATGCAAAAGAACTTGATTTATGAGAAAGCCAAAACAAATGGATTTGCAAGGTTTCAGGAAAGTGACCAAACAGTGGGTGCACCTATATATATTATTGAGATGTATTTAAGATGCACGAAACATGGTTCTTAAATAGAACCAACCATTTTTGGGATAATAATTTTTTATGAGAAGATATAATGCGCAGTGCCCTATGAATAGCAGACGTCAAAAACCTTTTGTTATTTATAGTATACCTTAAGCTAAATCCCACAATTTGTAGTTATTAAAGAGCTTTCGCAAAGTTTTTTATTTATAGTATATCTTAAGTTAATCCCACTATTTGAAGTTATTCAAGAGCTTTCGCAAAGTTTGTTTGTCACCATGCATAAGTGCTAAGTTAAGGATTGAAAGGACGCTCTATTTTATCACATTTAAGTCACATTTATGTTTAAAACAAGCAATTGGCATAGTGCTGTGCACAGCAATAACTTACTAGTGGCGTGTTGGGAATACCTGTTACAATTTTTAAGGATGAACCAAATTACTAATATTTTTCAGTGCATTTAAGAGCTTCCATTTGCAGCTGATGTTCCAAGTCTACACATTTTCTCTGATTGTTTGTCAATATGTTAAAAGATATCTTACATTTACATGTAAACATTTCGTGTCCTGCAGATCCATGGTCCAGGTGTCTTTATGACTGCTAGTCAGTCATAGTACTGATACAGTGGTGAAGCTGTCATGAACAAGCTTCATCTGCAAAACTCAGGCTTCAAGACATGTGCCTTTTTGCTCTATTTCGTTCATGCGTATCCAGAAACTGTTCAGGCATACAGTGAAATATTCGCCAAAAAGAAAAATTTTCATTGCATGTAGAACTTGTAACACAGCTCATAAAATTACATTTCCAGGATAGTGAAGCATGTAACTTACATGATGGCAGTGTAATAATTTTGGTTTATCAAGATAACCTGCCATCCATTGAGACGGGCCTGTTGATGTCCTACAGGTTCAATGCTTTTTGACAACAAAATATTTGGGGAAAGTGTTGATTATCTTAATATTGTATCTACAGTATATAAATTTAAATAAATAACAAGCTTTTATATCAGATATTTTGATTTAGGCTTTTCTTGTTACTCTGGCTTGTCCCATCTATTGGATAGGAAGGGAATCTCTTATTCTACAAGTACCTCTTAATTTAAACCTCCGTCCAGCTTTCATCTGTAGTTCCAGGTGTCCTTTGAGCATCACGCCATCAATAGTTTGTCAGAAATATCCACAACGTGGACATAATCCATTAAGACGTTAGCACATCGATCAGTGTTTGATCTGGACATAGCACCATTGTTTTCCGATTGTTCCATCCCATATCACCTACATGTCTCACTTCACCAAGCACCAGTCAACAGTGAAAAAGTTATGGTATATATGTAATTAATCCCTTACAACAGAAAGCAACAGACCTAGCAACGAAAGGCTACAATTTCTGCTTCATTGCCCAGGCAGGAATTGGAAAGATGTTAACGGTAAAGATGATGGCAGAACCACTGAAAATTATTATGGGATGGAACAGTCAGAAAATAATGGTACTGTGTCCAGATCAAGCATTGATCAAGGTACTGACGTTCTAATGGATTATGTCCACAATGTGGATATTTCCAACAAACTATTGGCGGCACAAGACTCACAGGGTGCCAGGAAGTACAGATGAGGTGGAAATGCCTTACTTCTAAAACTGACTTGGCTTCCAACCTTGTCTTTCTATATACATATAGTAGGCCTATACACGTAGTACTATGACCGCGCCAGCTGGAGCGATACCAGGACCTGTGCTCCACTGGAACGTCACGCCTGGACACCAGACAGGACACCACATCCAGCCACAGTATACTGTCACCGAGCCAACCAGTCCTGTTTTCCTGCTTTAACCTCTAAATGCCGAGTGCCAAGCCAGACAGCAACAAGTACCATTTTTGGAGTGTTTGGTATGACCCGACCCAGGACTGAGCTGGGATCTCCTGACACTCAAGATTTGGCCTTGTTGTCAAGTGTATTGTAACTTTGTAGGCTACCACATCTTGTGCTTTCGAGGATGGCATTTCAATGCACAAGTTTTGAGTTACATTATGACTACAGAGTGACATCCCTATCTGGCATGGTGCGGTCAATTTTAACATACGATGGTACTACAGAATAGATGGGAAAACAAACTAAATAGGATTAATCTGATGAATTATGTTCTCAGGAGTCAAATATTGCAAAAATAATGATCTCCTGCCTGCATGATGTCCCCTTGTCATGTTACCTGGTAACTGAGGCAGCATTACAACAATGAGCGGCCTAACTGCAATTGTGGACGTGAAAATTCTAGAGTGAAGCATAACACCAATAACATTACTGCCATGGGCAGTGGACTTGTACAAACATTCTCAATATAGCAGAAGTCATCCTTCAGACTGTCTGCAATGCAGCTAAACAGCAGTTGACATTTCAAAGATGGATACGTGTTTAAGGCCAAACCAATAATTACTCTAAACATCACATCAGCATTCACGAAGTATCATAGCTCTATTCCATAGGATTGCAGTGCTGTTTGCAAATAGTAGACAAACCTGAATGTCCGGCATAATCAATCGCTATGTGCCAGGCACTCAGACACCGATGTAGTCACAGCCAAACCCTGCACCTAAGCTGCACTCATTTGATCGTTGCACAGGCTATATTCATTGAATTTTACACTTTTATGGCAGCAGTTGTTACGAGTGGAGGAACTTCCTGGCATTACCCACCAGGCCCTGGTTTCATGAAGCGCACTTAGCTAAATATTCCCTTAACTGCCATGACAAAGTATGTTGTAGAGATAGAAAGTACACTTAGCCAAGGGCTACTTAGCACTAAGTAAGCTTCATGAAACCGGGCCCAGGCGTGGCAAATTACTGGCGAACATTGCCACATTTGCCCAACAGACTGCACAAACAGCCAAGCATTATCAACTGCTTTTTACCACCAAATCCCCAGCCTACAAATCCTCTGTCCAAGCTCAGGTTTGAGCTGAAATCTTGTTTATTGATTCCTGTTTAAATCAAGAATATTTCACTTTGACAGTAACGACCAGTGTTATAGTGGGTAGAGGCCTGGGAAAGCCTGACGGCAAACCAGGACCTTCAGCAGGTTGTTGGCAGAGCTGGATTCAAGCCTCGGATCTTGACTGTTGGCCTGGGGCCGATTGGCTGTTTTTGTGATGCTTTTCGAGAACTAATGCAGTGTCTGCTGAAAAAGATTTGTGTCGGTGTGACACGGGAGTGAAAAAAACTCAGCATGTCAAGGACTGTACATGTTCAATAATCCCTTACGTCAGTGTCTCAGCAACACACCGGTTAAGTGTAAAGTCAAACAGATGAGTATTTGCGAAAACGTTAGAAATTTCTTCCATTATAGTCAGACGAGAACAGATGTTCTACGGGTGTTCTTACACTCCATGCCATTCACAACCAATCCATCACTGCAAATTTAGTCACAAATTAGATCATAAGCGCAGCTGATGCAAAGTACTTCTTACTGTGTGGCTGACATGGATTCTGCCTGTGAACCACTCGTCCAGAACTTGATTTACGGTCGTGTTCAAATCCATGTCTTGTTTGTTTCATAAGGCATGGAACTTTGCTTTGTCCTTTACTCCACAGATCTGAATCAAGTGCAGGATGTTAATGCGAACAGCATAAAGCACTTGTTATTCCTAAAAAGAGTATGGTTTTTCTCCAATCTGTTTAATCCCTTCAGTGTGGCACTAAATACCTATTTTCCATAATTCATTTTCTTAACATTTTGATGTTTCAGAAAATTATATCTACATACAAGAACCAGCCTAATCAAATGTACATGTGATGACGTGTGGTAGACAAGAGAACACAATGGCCAGACTCATTTACACTGAAGTCAAATATTTTAAGTTGGTCTAAGAGTTTCATACAAAAAAAAAATGCACCAGATTGCATTGAAATAGCTGCTTTTTTTTTTTTTTTTTTTAAAGACTGCACACAGTCACGTCTTGTTCTCTAACCTCAATCAATAATCTTGGAGACGGCGGAAACGAATGAAACCAGAAACAAAATGTAACCACCAGACTTTCTCTGCACCGTGGCATCTCAGATTTATTGCCAAATAAAGTACAAATTAACGGTACGATTTCTGGTAGCGTGCACGGGCACCAGGTCCGCCAAACTTCTTGGGCTCGCAGCGTCTGGGATCTGCCACGAGTAAGGAACGGTCGTACTGTATCAAAATGTCTTTGATTTCCTTCTTAGAGGCCTCATCCACATCTGCAAAAACAGAGACAAGAATCTCATGTCAACACAATGCACAGTACAGGATATCAACATCTGACTAAACCAAAACTCAGGCTTCTGGAAACACATGTGCATAAAGCTGTGAAACAATATGCTTTAGAAAATCAACTTCAAACATGAAACAATCATTACACCTTCTTTCAGAATTAATAAATACTGCAAGACATAAAGGAAAACTAATATCAGTAATCTTATTTGTTTATTTCATTGGTGTTTACCTCGTACTCAAGAATATTTCCTTTACATGATGGCAGCCAGAATTATCGTGGGAGGAAACTGAACAGAGCCCAGAGGAAACCCACAAACCATCTGCATGTTGCGGGCAGACCTTCACTTGTACAGCCAGAGAGGAAGCTAGCATGAGCTGGCCTTGACCTCACAGCGACCGCATTGGTGAGAGGCCACTGGCTCGTGCTGCACTAGTGCGCAAAGCACCTTGGCCACAGAGGCTACTCAGCACTTTTACAAGACAAATTTGAACTTTGTCTTTACGCCACATCGGCAATATTTCAGCCATATCGTGGCGAGAACATGTTTAAACCAAGAATCTGTTAATGGCCTTCGACGTGGTACGGTGAACACTAAAAAAAAACAAAAAACCCCCCAAAAAACAGATGAACATTTTTTAAAAAACTAGTTAAAAAAAAAAATGTTAGTTAAAAGTCAAAAACCACAATGTTTATATATATATATATATATATACACACACACACGACTCACATTTCTGGTAATAGGCAACAAGAGCTTTGGAGATGGACTGTCTGATGGCTGAAACACACAAATAAGATGTCACAAGTTCAGCGTGCTTCTCACAATTCTATCATTTTGAACTACAGTGCAGTATGCCACATTATAACAAAGAATACAAAATATCTAGAGAACTGTCTCAAAATTCTTCACATTTCAGTCAATGTCATACATTTTTGTCTTCTAACAAGTTGTTCAAAAAGAAAATTTCAGAGAAGGTTGTCTTAGGCAGGCAACATGTGCTGAAGGGCAACCAACCAAAGCCCATCTCAGAATCTTTTCTCCAAGAGAGGTACACAAATTAATTCTATCATTATTCAATAAATATTACAAAATGAATTGAACAAGATGTGTCATCACACTTCATATTTCATAACAATATTTTCCAAGAAATAACATGTCTGGGCATGGTTGCTATTTCATGAAGCTCACTTATCTAAGTATGCCCTTTAAAACCATGACAGCATAGGCAGAAATATGAAGTGCGTTTTAACAGGTAAGTACACTTCATGAAACTGGGTCCTGATAATTTACAAGGTGGAGGATGCCAACACATTACCATAGATCTGAGCCACATGTCCTCCTCCCTTCACACGGACACGGATGTCCACTCCCGCAAACCGTTCCTTCCCCAACAACAATAAGGGTTCTTGAAGCTGAAACACATTATCATGGGACAAACTATTAGATTATCTGTTTCATGTTGTGTAATAGGATTTGACTGTTTCCTGTGCTAGTGCTGGCCTTTAACTTGCCTTCAACCAATTTGTCAGAAATGTTTTAGTCATTTTGACAATGAAGTAGTCACAACAAAAGTAACTTGCAATCAGGCCATCCTTAAAAATATGTTCTTTATGCATACCTGGACCAACAATTCTACAAAAGCCCATTCAAATGTTTTCATTGATGTTTTGATGGAAATTTTTGGATTTTTCTCTCAAAAAAAGCAGTGGATCAATCAAAGAGAAGTGAGATTTTTCTTTGGTGGTAATAATGTTTTGGTGCCATCTTGATTAACTTTTCCCACTGCAAATGGTTTGTGAGTGTAAAGGAGAGTATACACTCAGACAAACTAGTACATGTCAAATGCCTGTGATGGACTGAGCATAAGTCCGGGTCAGAACAATACTGATTAAAATATATTTATGTATTTGATTGATGTTTAACGCTGTACTCAAGAATATTTCACTCATATGATGGCGGACAGCATTATGGTGGGAGGAAACTGTACAGAGCCCAGGGCAAATCCACAATGCCGGAAAGGCAGCCAGCATGAGATGGACTTGTATCCACAGTGACTGCATTGGTGAGAGGCTTCTGGGTCATTACACTTCGCTAGCACTGACACGACTGCAATCAGTTTTATGAGTGGAGGAAACTGGACTATCCAGCATAAACCATAAAACTGTAGTAAGTTACTGACCAGTTTTCCCATGTGTGATGTGCAGATGTCACCATGACCCACTAGCATTGAGAGTAGAGAATTAAAACTTCCATACCCAAGGTCAGCTTTTGTGTCTTAGCAATACATCTCATGCCAGGCACCTCTAACCTGTAGACCAGTCACCTCCCTATTTCAAAATTACTCACAAATAAAAATACATCTGTTTTTGTGCTTTGTTAAGCAAGTAAACAATACATCCATATAATACATATTATCTCTCAGGACAATGCAGTGGTCTCTTTCAATAACATTTAATAAAATGTAAAAATCCGGAGTGACATGAACAGCCTTGTGCATTAGTCTGGATCATTTTAACCCACTAACTTCCTCAGATCAAAGGAATATTTATTTGATTGGTATTTACCAATACACCTTACTCAAAACTATTTCACTTCTACGACGACGGCCGGCATTGTGGTGGGGAGAAGACCATCCGCAATTACATGTAGCTGGTAGACATTCCCACAAACAACCAGAAAGGAAGCCAACATGAGATGGGCTCGAACTCAGAGTCATTGTGCTGAGCTAGCATGCTAACAAGCTTGACAAACAGAGGTCCCAGATCACAAACAACCCAACCAAATAGTACCTATCACAACTTTTCCACACATGATACAGTCTCGCTCATCATACTAGTTAAATACAAAAAAGGTTCTAAACGAACTTCAGACTGCGAAGACACACTCAAGAGTACCATTAGCAGCTTAACTGAAGAGTGAAAGCTTACCTTTGCTCTCAAGATTTGGGGTTCCAGAAGGTCAAGGGGTCTGCCATTGACTTTGATGAGTCCATTTCCTCTCTTACAATGGGCAACAGCCGTGGCTGTTTTCTGAAACGTTGAAAACAACCATTTAAATCCAGTTTTAACAAATTCAATGAAGGATTTTCAAGTGACATTTACTCTCTTAGAAATAAAGCTGGTACTTTGCCAGAAGTTACAATTCAAAACATAGTGAAAGATGGTTTGACTTGTCCAAATCAATTGTTTAAATGGCTAGACTACTGTTAAAAGATGGTTCACTGATGCAGGCTATTGTGTTCCTTGTCTACACTTCGCATGACTTATGGAATCCTTGTATACCAAATATGACTTTTTCATTTATCGGATTGGTATTTTATGCTGTACTCGAGAATATTTCACTTATACACTGGCGGCTAGCAGTGTAATCCTTCTGTGCAATCCTACCACTCACCAGGTTCTGTTCATTTTACGTAAGCGTGTCGCGACTTACTATTTTCAGACATCACACGGTTACCACAAGAATATTTTTCACTGGTCACAGTTCCAATCAATTTCCAATTTGGAAAAAAAAATCATTTTTCCAAACCCTAAGTTTAAATTCAAAACCAATTCAAGGCCTTTGAAGGCCATCATTAAAATTCCAAACCATTCCAAACCAATTCCAAAGCTGTGTTCGGCGATTTCACTTCCAGTAAATACAAATACTGAACTTGATTTCGGGGTAATTAAAAAAAATGACACAAAGTAACTGTACCTTAAGTGAAAATGATGGTTCATGTTCAGTGCTTTAATTGTGTTTCCACATGGTCGATGTTAAATGCGAATCATACTTCTTAGCAAGAAAAACTGCTAAGAACATTTCCCGGTCAATCCACATTTCGTTCTTTTCTTAAGCCCAAGCTTTAACATTCAGGTTATGGTTTTTGATTGGTTTTAGTTTAAAATGCTGCAAAGCGTGGTGGACAGTTAATGATCATTTAATTTTGTTCAATAGGTAAAATTAGGGAATTTGTGAAGAATAGGTTGCGCTATTGCTTGTTGCTGATCCACTTTTCTGATGTTCATTGAGAAAAGGGCATTTTTCAATGAATTGACGTCACCCTACCACGTGATATCACCCTCATCCTTACTACTGCCAACATTAATACTGTATATTTCAAACTGAAGCCAAATACTGTCCTTTTTAGACATTAAGGCGGACATCGAAAGAGGAATTTTCATTTCATCCATGTTATGAAACTGCCGCGTGGTTCTGGGGCCAAGTCGTCAAACGTTATACTGCCAGCTTACATGGCCGAAAAACAGCAGTGGAACGTTTGGACTTATTGAACTACCATGTGTATATGTTGTTGTTGTTGTTGCTCGTGTAGTAATAAGACCAGCCACGAGGGCTGTCCGGATATAACAAGTGGTTACCTTTCGTCCATAGACTTGAACGGACTGTAGTGGACCTTTGCCAGGGGCACTGAGGAAAAAACAAAAAATGAAATCAAGTGAGGGACTCAACAATGAACAGCTTAATGATAATGAGTACATTTTCGGTCAGCGAGCAACTCACACTTTGCCAGTCTCCGCCATGTTGAATTGAAAAGGAAGGCGAACGGGGTGAACAGTGCGAAATTCACGGTGGTCTCAGCCAATCATCGTCGTGCTTACCAAAATGCACTGTGTTTTCTCACTCGCGGTCGATCATTGGTTGAATGTATGTTTAGGTGCTGTACAGGGCTATCAGTGTAAACAAATGCACGTGCTGCATGACGGGACTGATCGCTAGGCCTATTTTGGAATATACAAGGGAACAGGCTATCCTCAGTCATTACCCAAAAAAAACTCGATAAATAACAATTTTATTCTGATATGGTTTCATTATGTGTGCTTTTTCATATATGTATGTCTATAGATATTCTATATAGAACATACAAGGTAAGATTTCTGAGTGGGGATCTCCCAGGCCGAGAGTTCAGTGTTCCGGCGTAGGACAATGATTCAGGAGCCTGTCATCAATGCGATAGCTCTGAGCTCAAGTCCAGTTCATGTTCATCGTTGGTTTGCCCGGGTTTACGATCTAGCCCTGTGTTTTCTACCATTCCTTCATAAATGATATAGCATGCTTGGATCCACTGAATTATAGGTTATATGCACAAGTGTCCCGTTGTCATGTTGTCATGCATACAGACCGTTCCCACTGGATCTGATAAAGTTTATGTCAGAGAATAAGCCACGTGCTTATATCGATTGTCATTGAATTCAATTGACTACAATATAGCCGAAAATTCATCACCATTTTATCAAGTCAGACACGTCGCCTGTGAGAGCTACGTTTTGTGCTTTATCCAGCAGGTAGACAAAGCCGACTCACCCGACTCCATAGCTGATGAATATTAATGTAAATACATGTCATTGATCAGTCAACTGGTTGTAACTCGTGTCCATACAGAATTTGTGAACTCCTTTTTCTTCACTGCATTCCAACGATGTTACAGCCTATGATTAAGATAGTAATTAACTGCTGTGTTTTGTTTTCAGTGCGACTTGAATGAGGTTCAGATAGACACAATCCACATGAGCAAATACTGCCGGGATGGTTCCCCACATCAGCCAAAATTAACTTAAATATATGTAAGAGAGTAGTACTCTTACACATAGGTAGGTGGGAACAGCTGGAGCTCCCTGAAATTAAATTATACAGTGTGCCTGGTCAGTGTTAATGGCCTTTGATCTACTTTCTAATAGGTCAAAGTTCATGTTTGACCTCTGATGCCTGTCGAATATATTTCCAAAGTTATGCTGAGCTATTGAAAGCTATGCTGTGTTTGATTAGGGTTTGAAGTAACTTAAAATGGTCATATCACCAACTGTTGCACGTAATTGTCACCTTCTCCCACCATGATGACGGCCGTCGTCGTATAAGTGTGATATATTCTGGAATGCAGCGTACATTGACAAATAAATTAAATCAGCACGAGGCAGATCTGTAATTGACATATTTCACTGACTGAGTGATGTCATTATGCTGAGTTCCAAGTAAGGTATTACACTTCATGTACCACGGTTACTGAGTTAAAGCCTATGACTCACCCCAGGGTTGAACCTTGGATCCACTGATCGCGAACTAGGCAAATGTTCTGTTTGCAGTATGCGCACAGAACAACATGTACAGGGATTTACAGGGCCATTTATTTAGTGAGATGCCTGGCTGTGAGATGACATAGACTTTTTGCCGAATGTTAAAGCTGTTGCAAATTTGCGCTAGCCTGTTTATAAATTTATTTGCCATTTATGATCTTAATTATACATTGATTAGTGTCTGACGTTGCCAGGTCGGCAAATGAATAACTCCCTGTACCCCAGTAATAATTTGTTTTGATTCTTTTTTTCGTCTTTATTAAAAGAAGTTTCCATGTCATTTCTACAACAGGTGAAGCCATGAAATATATATAACAGAACACATTTTGACTCTATCATCGGAGAGCCAGTAACCAGGGGAGGCAATCAGGCTGCAGCGTGTCATGATTGATAATGATTCGGACAGTGAAAATGAACTCACAGAAAGGTAGAGCAAATGCTGCAACTCCAGATGTACCAACACGAACGGTTTCAGTATTTTTCAGGTGTGAAAGCTGGATCTATAGCACAATTATTAACACATGGTTGTGAGTTATTTATTCAAGATGCAGTTTGGCTCCATTCTTTTAGGTCGTACATTTTTGTTCGGGAATTTTATATATAGCATTTTTAAACTTTGTTACATTGAAGGCTGCTTGTTGTTATTTGTCTGATACCTCATGCTGTAGGTTTAAACCTCGCAGAATTGACGCAGAAGTTTTTGATGGTCTTCTTTTGTCATTATGCCTAAGGAGGTCACCCTCCAGTGGTTAAAGCGCGGCAGCTCGACCAAATGTAATTAAACTTGGTCAGTTACATTCATAGCATTCAATCATACATAGCATATCTCTATGATTTACTTCATTTTGTATGGTATCAGTGTTCAGTGCCATATCCTAGAATTTTATGGGTAGAGTGATTAGAGGAAAATGTAATCACTGCCATTTTCTTCACACTTCTAAATTGTTAATAGCAGGTTTGATCTGTTGCTGTACTGAAATTGTTTGTTTGTGGCGATGGTGCAAGGATAGACCATAAGTACCACTGTATTGTAATCCCTGCCTTAACAATAGACCTTTTTCCCCTCGAATAATGATACGTATTATCGTAGTGGACAAAGGGCTTACATTATGTTTATTGTAATTTACCGTTATTTTGCATAATGAGATATATTCATCTGTATATCATGTATGTAATGCAGTGGTGTCATATGGAAAGCATAAACTGCTATCGAATGTCACTGGAATAACTTACACGAGCATCTGAAAGAAACCAAAACAGAACCAGCCTTTGTTTGCCTTTTGGTCAAACAGAAAACAGTTTGATATCTGTGAAGACGTATTTTAATGATTAAAATACTCTTTTAATGTATATATCTATTGACCGAAAAGGTATTTACATATTCCTGTGTTATTGTAGAGAGCCAAGGGAAGAGCATATTGTCAACTTTGAATTCAAAAATTTCATTTACATGCACAGAGTGCCGTACAAGCATAAACAATTTTCCTGATCATTATCAGCATGTATTCGTAAACTATATGTATATCTACATGAAAGTTCACAATCATAACTCATATGCATAATGCTCAGAATATCAATATGGTATCAGATTTTTTTTACACATTTTAATAATTATTCTGATATTGATCTGCTGTTGATACAAATACAGTAAAATGGGACTATTTCAAACAATTTTGAGAATTCAGTTGGAGAAAAGAAAGTTTAAGATTACTACACAAAACATACTAGAATCTTTTTCTACTTGTTAAATTTGTTTTCGAGCATTCACATTTAGTATGTACTCCCCTTCATTCAAACATAGTTACACAGTGTGTAGTTATCATTTGTTAAATGTTGTTACATGTATTTGGTGTTAATGGATATTATTAGTTACATGGTTACGGAGTGAAAGGATACGAAACTGTATGGGATCTGTAAGCCTCATATTGGGCTAGGCATCAACCGTGCCCATAATAAGGATTACTGTCCCTAATAACTACACTGAAAATTTGCCTCTTGAAAAAGAAAAGAAGTTTCAATAGTAATTTCCTGTCACATCGAGGAGCTTTGGATTACCAAGCAGTTACCTGGGAATTTTGCCGTCATAATGTTATTGACAATGGTCATTCAACATTCTTTCGTGACCTTTTGTCGTTGGTGCCATTGTTGTGTCACATTGTAACTGTTACGTCATGGTGTTCTCTCTACTTTTGAGTCATGAAACGCATGTATATCATCTGCTGCAGGGTTTAGAGATATACGCGTCTACCACGTGACCACGACTGTTCAATAAAAAGCAGAAGATTTTGTATGATGCGGGATAAACACGCATATTGGTGTAAAAGTCGTCCAAAAACCTGTCGTTGATACCTGGCATACTGATAAGCATGATACTTTGATTATCATTACCACTGTCATCTTGGAAGAGCTTACCCAAGGGGCTCAGGTGGAGGTGGGCCCAGGGTGGGGAGAAATCTGCTGATTATGCATGCTTCTGGTCATGATTGCTGGAAATTACTCCTCCCTGCTCGACTAAGTTAGTGTTGAACTTTTTGAAGACTGCATTTAATCATCACTGGCACTGGATCCAGATATACATTACTCTAGGCCCAACATGCGATGAAGAACTGTGTCCTTCATTATTGCTCGACAGATATTAGTGGTTATAGTGAACAGTTTTTAATTATCAGGTGTCTATAAAAAATGCAAATGACAGTATTATTGCATTAGACTGTTATATGGCATACCCACTTTTACATGTTCTTATGCATTCTGTACATCGGATTTGTAGGAGTAAATTCTTTCAAATTTTTGTTTTCAAGATGTACATTTGTACATGTATTTTAAGTACGATTTCAGTAAGATAGACAAATGTAGAAGGATCAAAGAAGAAAACTATACTCAAGTTGAATAAAGTTGGGTTGATGCCAGTGTTTGCTTCTTTCTTTTAACTGTTTTGAAAACATTTTATTGTATGTTTGTGTAATGTTCTGCCAGCAAACTGTGGATGGTCGTGGGTTTCCCCGCGGCTCTGCTCAGATTCCTCCCACCATGTAGTGAAATGGGCCTCACCAATGCGGTCGATGTGAGTTCAAGTCCAGCTCATGCTGGCTTCCTCTCCGGCCAAACGTGCGGAGGTTCACGCGCATCTTTGCGGATGGTCGTGAGTGTCCACTGGGTTCTGCCCAGTTTCTTCCAACAATAAAGCTGGCGGCCGTCGCGTGAGTGAAATATTCTTGAGTAAGGCGTAAAATGCCAATCAAATAAATAAATAAATGTAGTGAAGTATTTTCGAGTACGGCATGAAAGGCCAATCAAATTTATAAATGAAATAAATTTCAGAGAGCATCACACAAGTAAATCAAGGAAGGTGTCGATGTAAATGTAACCAATTATACATATTCACTGTCTAAACGCATATTTTTCTCATAAGAACATTACCAAGTTATAGTAAATCACAAGTGATGCATTAACGGCCTGTTATTATTGGAATGCGGAGTGAGATCAACCTGGACTAATGGGTTAAACCGCGTTAATGTTTGTTGGCCATGTTTTTCCTTCTGAGCCACGTTGCTTAGTTCTAGATTCTGTCTACATGATGCAAATTATGAACGTGAGTGGTGGTGTTTGTGAAAATGCGCATAACATGTAATAGTATGAGAAGGCATCTTGTGGATACAATCGCCTGTAAATATGTATATGTATATATATATATGTATGTATGTTTTATCACACAGGTGTTGACCCAGATGCCTTGCATTGCAGGTGTGAGCTAAAAGTAATTAAAATTAGAGGATGTTTGACTTGGATTACGCGACACCTCATATCGTATCATGTCTTATACTGTGTCTCAAACAATGTCTAACCTATATTTGCACTGCTCACAAGCTAAATAACTTAAAGTTTCGCCAAAAGGAGCATTTTAATTAACAAATACATTTCAAAAAATACCACCAAAATACCAGCTACTTGCTTCATACACGTACGTTGGTGGTTGGAAAGGATTTAGGCCTTGTACTGAACTTGTGCATTGCTCAACAGATTTAAATTTTACAGTGTTGTTCACCCCAAATTAGTGTATTGGACGGGGGAGGGGGTGTTAAGTGTAAGCCTGCAAGCATTATCCAGCATCCCAGCTTGAGGCATGCTCTACGTGTTGCACCATATACTTTCAGTGCAATCGGCAGCAATGGAAATAGATCAGCGAAACGTATAACTACAAGACACGAGCTCGAAACAAAAATAATGAATATCTTCATATGTATGCTATGGAGAGAACAGGGGAGTGCAGTCCACTACTGATACCTACCCCTATGGAGGAACCTCACCAAAGAAGTAAATTTGCAATAAAACTAAACTTTTACCACAGAAAAATATTTAAATGAGCAGACTGGAAAGATTTCTACACCCCACTTATGCTACCAAAGATACCATCTTGTGGCCTTGTGCTAAAATAATGCCACAGATTCGATTTGATTACTCTACAAACCAGGTAACCCTTTAAGATGCTCAGACTGTTTGTGAGGCACATACACAACGCAGAGAGAGCCTTGTGAGAAGCAAAATGATGCATTAGTCGAGTTGTGTTTTGTTCAGGTTTATTTACACTGAGCGGTTCAATAATGTACATGTTGCTGTTGTCAGTCTAGGATGGTCTTCACTTCTGAGGTATATTTATACCATTTCTTGAAAACTTTCGTGTTGTAAATAAATAAATAAAAAAATAAATAAATCGTTCACAGATTTGCTTGTCGTTATTCCCATGTGCTCGTCATGAGATATCTTTCGTTTGCAAGCCACCTGAGCGTGCAGTCCGTGGTGTATGAGGGGTTAACCTGAACAGCACTCCACCCGCCTCTGTCTCTATAGTGTACGTATGAAGACATTCAATATTTTGTTCTCTATTTCAACAACAGCCCCCAAGCTGGCTCCATTGTTAGTCAATATCACACTGGAGACAGTTCACAGTGAAACCAAGCAACCAGGGAATTGTTAAGGAGCAAGACAGGCTTATTTCTTATCGAAGATTTCTTATCGACGTGTCGATATGTTATTGCCAGTTGTTATTTAATTGCCTTGATTTTATTGCTATATAGTTCATTTAGTTTATTTAGTTCTTTTTAGTTTATCTAGTTCTTTTAGTTGCTTTATTTAAATAGTAGATTTATTTAGTTTATTTATGGTATAGTAGTTGATAAAAATATCAAGTTAAACAACTGGCTTATTTAGTTAGTTCTTTAATTTCCTTACTTAGCTCATTAGCTTATTTAGATACATCTTTTGGTGAATTAATTTTTCGCGATTTCTTATCGACTTGCCGTAATTCACGATTTGTTATTTAATTGCCTTGATTTCTTCATTTAATTGCTTCGATCTGTCTATTTCACTTAATTTACTTTGATTTCTGTATTTAAGTGCCTAGTGTTGATTTGTTTACTTGATTGTCTTGCCGTGATTTGTTTACTTGATCGCCTTGCCAAGATTTGTTTACTTGATTGCCTTGCCTTGATTTGTTTACTTGATTGCCTTGCCTTGATTTGTTTACTTGATGGCCTTGCCTTGATTTGTTTATTTCAGTTAACAAACTTTTATTGTTTTTGTTGAATTGCCGCGAATTGTTATCGACATGCTGCGATTTGTTGCGTTTTATTGCCCCGATATGCTGCGTTTTATTGCCACGATTTCCTTTCTTTCTTTGACCCGATTTCTTTCCCTTCTTTCCCGCGATTTGTTATTTAGTTGCCTTGTCATTCAGTTGCCTTGATTTGCCATAGTTTAGTTAGTTTATATTGCACCGACCCGAAATAACACAACATAACACTCAACTATTCCCTTAACCCAACAGCCCGACGAAGCGCCGAAAAAGTAAAGAACGAAGCACCGAAAAGGCAAGCGACAAGGCCGAAAATATAAAGGAAATAAAAGAATTCCAGTCCTTGACATAACTAACCTCCCCCCCCCCCACAAACACAAACACACACACTTAACATTACACATACCATATCTTTGTTTGTTGTTTAGCTACTTCAATTGTCATTCCTTGTCACTTTTTTGGCTAGTTCGTTTGCCATTGCTCGTTACTTCTTTAGCCACTTCGATTGCCATTGCTCGTTACTTGTTTTAGCCACTTCGTTTACCACTGATTATTACTTTTTTAGCCATTTCGCTTGCAATTTCTTGTTACTTATTCAGCCACTTCGGTTGAGATTGATTGTTACGTGTTTAGCCATTTCTTTTGCAATTCCTTGTTACTTGTTTAGCTATTTTGATTGCCACTCCTTGTCACTTGTTAGTTACTTTGATTGAAACAGAGAAGAGGAAAAAGAAAACTCATGGGATGATTGAAACAGAGGAGAGGAAAACGGCGACCCTTGGGAAGGGAACATTGACTAACAAAATCAGGACCGCAAAAAAGACCTTTCTAATCATGGAACTCTCTCTTGCTTCAAACGAGTGGATGAGGCCTGACATCTTAACTTCCCGAATATACTTGTTGCACTTGTTACTGGCACAGGTTTCCAGTACGCTGGTTTTTCCTGGACGGCGTCCGGTATAAGTGGGGAGAGCACTAGCACTGCACGTCACAGGGGAGGAAGCAAGAGAACTACTGCAGCAACCGCTATCATTAATGGAACAAAAGCATCACTGTTCGTTTTTGCTTATATAAATTTGTGTAAATCACTTACTCTCTGCTGTTTTCCTCCCCTTCAGTGTGAAGATCTGTGTTTCATATTTACCTCGGGATATGCAGCAAATGTTTGAAAAGCATCACATGAATTTGTTTAACCCAGTGAAATAAATGTCCTCATTGATAATGTTTTTCAGTCTCACGACTGATTTTCATTACATCCCAACTTTACTTCATACTTCATACTAGTAAATATACGATATTAATGCTAGATCTGGAACTTGGTTCTAGTCATTTCAAGATCTTTGGATCAAATCCTAATTCCATCAAGGTTATTCACATATTACACACTGGTATACACCTATTTCTGTAACTGCCAAGGAATTCGCAAGCAGGCGGTAACCAGATTGAAACCAAAGGGTCATAGTGTTCAAACATGATACCAGGATAAAAATTACATGTTAAGTTGGACTCTGGTTTCATTTTGCATTCACGTGACAGCGAATCACATGTATAGAAATGCCAAGGGCCCAGTTTTTCGAAGATTTATATTTTTTCCCCACCAAATTGAACTCAGTCAAATATTTTGATTGTATGGTGGACTTTACAGACCATATTGAGCCGACTGAAGAATAGTGACGTCACACATACCTTTAGCTGGTAAAGAGTCTGTAATTGTTACATGTAGTACTATACCGGTATTTAATGTGGAAATTAAAATGATTATGTGTGACGTGACCGTTCTTCAGCCTGTTCAATGTGATCCATGAAGTCCATCAAACAATGAAAAATTTTGACTGTGTTTAAGTTGGTGAAAAATTTGTAGAACTTTTAAATTCCTTCGTTATGACCCAATATGGGAATGATCCTGTTTCTCCCGCCCTCGAGGCGGAGACTCTAACCACTAGGCCATCGACACGGTCTCGTGTCTAACCGAAAAACCAGACTGCCTAGGCATATCGGACAAGAATCGTACAGGGAGAGGAGTGCCAAAAATTTCAGCGCATGTACTTTATGGACGAGGAAAGGCTCATTACAACATATATTCGAAACCCACAAATGCTTCAGTGTAAGTGTAAAACAAAGTCTCCATCTAAATTCCAAGCCATTTTTAAACCCTGACTACAGATGCACAGTCATGTCGACTTCCTTTCGTGAGATCATATCCTAAAATTTACCTGCTCTATGCTGGTGATATACATTCTCCCAGGCCCCGGCTGATATATTTTATACATGTACAAGGAGTGAATATGACACAAAACACCCCCACAATGTTAAAAATTCGGATTCAAACCTGAATGGCTTTCGTTCGGATTATAATTATTGTTAGGAAATTTGTCTCGCGTTTCTTGAGAAAACATCACATAGTTATGAAACTTCAGTATGTTTGTCGTACAGACCTGAGGTTTGCACCTAAACTTTTACAAACTTTTGGTCATGTGACTTGGCGGCCATATTGGATTTGGGTGAAAGCCTTTAAAAATCTTCTTCTCAAAAACGCCTGAACACATTGTTCTCAGACTTAGTATGTAGTATCGCCAAGGCTGTGCACTTCAAGTTTGAAAAGGAAAGTTTGATTGGTGGAAAATTGTAAAAGCTCGCTGTTGGATAAATACGCCATGTGATCAAAAAACTGTTTTTTTTTTTCAAAATATTTTCTAAACTGTTAAGAAATTTAGTGTTGGAAATTGTTATATATGATACAGTTTGGGACGCTGATTCCGAATATGCAAATTTTGGAAAACCGGAGGTAACGTCAGTAGTCCTGAGGACCGTCCTAGGTCACCCCACCATGTTGGGGTTGATAGGAAAATATCGTCCTGATCATGAATCTGGTCTTAACTCTTTCGAGCGATGCATACTTTCGTCGCAAAGTGCGATCAAATTGCGAAAAAGTGCAACTTTCCACATATTTGCAGGTCATACGAGAGAAGATGGTTAAAGCTATAAAGCTCAAGATGGCTCAGTGGAAAGCGCTATGTTTGCACTGTAAGGCCTATGTGTGCTGAAAATCTTTGAGCTGTCTTAAAAAATGCAGGACGTACAGGTCTTCAAAAGTTTACAAAATGCTATTTACTGTATTTGGCACATTTTCATCTATATGCTGCATCTGCAATGACTTGGTGTTTAGGATGAATGTACAAATATGGTAATTCTGCTACCCGTTGTAGTCTGACGTTCTGATAACGATTCTGATCTTATTTCTTTCCCACGATGTATATTTTTATCTCAAACTGCGATGAAATTGCGAAAAAGGGGCAATTTTCCCTATTTTTGCATGTTATATGACAGAAAACGGTTCAAGCTGTAAAGCTCAAAATCGCTCACTGCAAAGTGCTATATATGTTCTGTATGCGCAATGAAAATCTTTGAGCTCTGTTAAAAAATAAAGGCCCTACAGGGCTTCAAGATTTCACAAAAGGCCGATTTACTTTATTTACAGAGTGCCACAAAGCCCGATTTTCCCCCATATCTGCAAGTCACTTGAATGAAAACTGTTTTAGCTGCAAACATGGAAACCTCGTAGTGCAAAGGGATGTATATCTACTGTATATGCTCCGATGTAACCAAAGAAACGCTACAGACATGCACATTTAAAGCTGTTTTCACCTGCGGTGGCCTAGTCACGTGATGAAAGAGAGTGTTGTTGAGTGGCGCAGAGCTGCGGTGACATGACTGCAAAACTTCGAATACCATTGAAGTTTTGCATAGTAGATTTCTCTCCTGCTTCAGCAAAGTTTTCGTTAATTTTTGGCCACGAAATCGTTCAATATCTACGTGTACATAGATGTTTAAAGGCTTGAGAGATCTTGTCACAAAAACGCGTGGAAAATCTCAACCATATGAAAACACTTCAAGCATTACGTTCTACTAGCCCAGGGATAACTCAATCGCGGTCTCATTGGAGTATGCACTGTGAGGAGTATGGCTGCGAAGGCATGCCTCAAATTCGCGCCCAATTTAGGGTTATTGAGTGTTGAGAGAAGCTGTGCAGTTAACCTTGAAGTAAGTTGAACGAAATGTGATATGTTTTCGCCATTTTTCGTATGTGACACTGTAAAACATCGCGAAATAATCAATCTAGCAGTTGCCTTCCCATAGTTCGTGCAGAACCAAAGGAAACAGAAAGTTTTAAAGTTTTGTGTCAAAGCCGAACACACCTGGCCTGTCCCCCGAAATCAAATCATTGTACTGACTGTCGATCGGTGATAAAACGATCCACGGGACACGTGTGTTGTACAGCTGAGGTTAGTGTACAATGTTCATTGATCCCCTTATATATGACTTTCACTGCAAGGAGAAGTTCTACCCAAAGTTTTCAAGTGACATGAAAAGTTTTTAAACGCTTATATATTTTCTATGCATTATTAGTCGCCCATGGCGGGTTAATCTCGAGCAGTTTTCTTTGTGAACACTACAGGAATCTATCTCCCTTAACCAGCAGTTCAAATAGCAGTATTTATAAGGACAGGTGTAAAACAGCAATTAAAGTTATATAACATTGTTTTTCAATTGTTAAACACCATTCCTTACCATCAAACAGGCTTTGGTATGCCTCTTGAGTGTAATGTTTGAAGTAGTTGTCCAATAAAACAATCAAACAGACCTCACATCTGATGTTTTCCATATATCGTCACATCGGCATGGATATTTATGACCGAACGTGCTTGTGGGTAATAATTCACTACAGCTTCTCCAGTTCCAGCTCAGTGGTGTACTTGATCACTGTAGGACATTTCCTTCAAAGATGATATTCATGAAAAAAGTGAATTTTATCCAAAAATTGACGAAGTAAATATTGCAGTGCGATTGCAAGAAAAAACATAATGTTACAGTGCTGAAACATTGCAGGATGATAATATTCATTTAGTCATAAACACAGATTAGCCGACAAACTATGGTATTATGGAGACGTTTTCCTCACTGAATGGTTAAAATGTCAGCATTTTCCTCAGACAGTTGTTGTACTCATTTCTTCTGGGATACACACCAACTGGAGTGTTAAGCTGAAGATAGTTCACCAAAATATAGACCTATGAAATGATTACACAATACCCAGCACTTAAATGATATAGACAAACTGTTCATATTGTGTCAAATAAAAACGTCTAAGGTTTTTGGCTAGATAATGAGTTACGTTTATAGATGTGAAATGTATGTCTGCTTATCACATGGTGTCATCGGTCAGTGTTAACAGAATCACTATATCTGTGACTTGTAATCCACATGAAAAACTTCCAGATATAAACTTTCATAATCAAATGACGGTTGGTTACTCCAACCCCGAGGTCAAAATGCTTGAGACTTGAAGATCTTCAGATTGATGAGCTCCACAGAGTTTGAAATCATCCATTGTGCTTTAAACACCAGAAACAAAAGTCCCATGTGATTTAGCTGATTATAGCAAAGATGGGTAAATGAATTTTCGGAACTTGGACATTAATGAAGGCTTTCTGTTTCAGGCATGCCCATATACTTATAAGAAGACATTAAAGTGTTTCTTACAATTTCGTAAATATCATCCTTTTATGTCTCGTGCTTTCTGTTTGTTTTAAATTGTCTAGGCTCAACATCATCATCATCATCCACATTCAGTCATAACAAGGACACCATGTCTCAAATTGGACATAACAGGAATGGCGACCAGGATATTGAAATCTCGAGGTAAATTGTTTCACATAACCCTGTCTATTCACAAAACAGGACCCTAATCCAAAGTTTTTACGCAGCTTTTCTCTTCAAAATCTTTCTTTTTTTCATTCCCAATGCTTTCTGCCATGAGATGTAAAATTTTGTTGGAAGAAAAAAAAAAATCCAGATTCGGTTGCATGACATGTAACGAACATTTATTACCAGTGTGCAGAAGAGGAAGTCCAGAGGTCAGATGTTCATACCTGGCCCTTCTGTTCGTCTGAAAAGTAAAAATGAACCTGAGAATCAGCCATGGTTAACTATAGGTATATCATGTACATGAAAATATGAACAGGTCTGACTTAGGAAAGGTGAAGTGCTATATACATGCCTTAACTGTGACTCAGCCAGCAGCTGCACTATGGTGCAGTAATGCGGGCCGCTGGTCCCAACCTGCATTCTAATAACAGTAGGCACAGAATATGAAGTAAAAACAAGTACCCTGATACTGGACAGGCAAACTGACAGTAACTACTGTAAAGGACAGAAAATTTTACCATAAAAAAGTGCATTTTTAGACTACTGTAAATGATTGGAAATTTTGCCTTGAAAAGTGTATTTTTTCATCTGTTGTAACTGACTGAAAATTTTGTATTAAAAAGTGCATTTTTAATAAATGTCATTAAGCATTACATTTGGTGTAGAAATTAACATTTTTTATTATAGCAGTTTATCCTGGTACTTTCCGGATAAACCTCACAACACATTTCTGAGATCAATAGAACAATTCAAAATTATGCAGAATGGGTATTGTTATGGACAAAATTGAATTTCATTCACAGTAATTCTGCCACTATGTTCAAACGATAATGCTCACAATATTTTCTCTGTGATTTCCTCGTTGACTGTTCTGGCACTGAACCTTACCGGTAGAGTTTCCCTGTTGTACCTATCAGCGTGTGTTGTAGTGCTCCGATGCACGCACAGCAGTTTAATCATTAAACCAGCGATAGATAAACTGGGAGCGTGTTTATTACACGGCCAACATTCCTCCTGCCAAATCCAATGCCTTACCAAGCTGTATAAGAAGACATCAGATTGAGCAGTTACACAGCATTATTTATGCCCATGTGTTACATCATCTGTGATCAGCATGAGTGTAAAGGAAGTATAACGTATCTCTGTGAAGAACATCAAGGCAGAATTGCAGCTTGGGATGGCTCATAGTGTTCAGACGGGAATGATCTATTTGGCATGCCCTCAGCAAGCAGCGGCCATTTTGATATTGACCGGAAGCCTTTCTGCGCAGCAAAAAGTCACGGGACTGATGTAGGATGAGAATTTGGGAAGTAGCCTCATTTGGGGTCCTTAAAATAGTTTGTTATTTAAGAAATGAAGCTTTAAAATACAACAGTTGGTAAGTATTGTATCTAGTATTTGCTCCATCAGGTAATTCTGCGAGTGTACGGCAGCTGACATTCACGCTGCACACTTCCCATTTGCTATGGTTATATCTCAACTCTGACATGTATTATTGAGTGCATAACTATGAGCTGTATAATCCAATCTACCGACATGCCCATTTACATTGTTTATGCAGGTTTGGTGAAGGTAACTACTCTGCCAAGTGCTAACACTGAGCTGAGGCCTGTAATACTTTATTCCTTGTTTATGTTAGTCTGTCTGCTTGTAGGAGTCTGTATTTTTTGTTTTGTGTTTTTGCCAGAGAGTGTAATGTTGTAATGCATTAATGATAGCCACTTGAGTTGGGGGTGGGAATTTTTCCACCACATGTACCAAAATTTTAAAAATATACTGGCAACACACAATTAAGCAATTATGTGTCATTAGCCTAGCAACATGAATCATCTTTAGTCTGTGGAGGTTTGTTGGCAAGTGTACACGATACTATCCTCGATGTCTCCAGTGGCATATACTCTAGCTGTTACAGATAGTGAAACCCTGTATGAGAAGTTATACAAATGTCATGGGTCATAAATACTGTTGGCAAATAGGCAGTTGGATACTGAACGGCTGATGAAATATGAAGTCAGTGAGGCCATCATGAAAATATGTTTATTTGACGTACCCCAATCAACCTTCCAAGAAATGACCCTAATCTAAAACCTTTTTACTTTAATTGAAGTTTATGTTTTAATTTTTCTTTTCCTCAGTGTTGATTTGTTTGAAATAAATTGCATTGGATAAACTGCTTTCGAATACTTAAATTCTGTGGTGGGTGAAATATATCCCAGCATTGTGATTGAGGTGGTACGACACAGCAGGAACAGGTTCAAACATGGCCCCGGGTCATGAAATTTATAGATTCCCCAACTGTCTCTGTTCACGGACCTTGATGACAGTAAGTGGTTGGCATTGTTTGTATGGCCGCTTACGTAATGTTATGTTCGTTGAGAACCACTCCTCTTCCTCTGTGCGGTGTGCATAGCTGTCTGTCACTCATGGGAAAGGTTATCAGTCGTGGCTACTAACCAGATGTCAGTGGTATTCCTTGCCTAATGGGCTGATCAGTTTCCTCCAGCCATAAAACTGATCTTCAGACCGGGGTCGGGGAGTTGAATTAGAAAAGTTTCCACAGTTGCACTGGTTTAAATGTTATTACTGTGTTATGCATAAGTCACAAGCACTCTTTTTACTTGCAACGATATACTGACCTACAGCGATGAAAGAAAAATTTTCCAAATTTGGATTTTGAGTGTCTGTTTTATAAGACTTAAAATGTTTTGTAACACTCACCCGTTGTCCTCTTTTTAGCCAAGTATAAATAGATGTCTTGATGATATACACTTGATTTGAGCCTAAATTTGCTCTCCAGAGTCAAATAAAAATATTGGTCATCAAAAAAATTTGAATATCACTAGCTTCTTTTTGCCATTGCTCAGCAGTATATGAAATACTGTTATTATAGTGTTAAACCGTAATCATTCATTCAATCAGTTCGATGCTTAATTTGTCTCTTTTTGGCAGGAGTTTTACAGGAAGAAGGTATGTTTTCTGTAGTAGCTTCTTGTTACAAGCCTAAAACTGTTTTCTTTTGGCAGACACGATGAATATAACTATTTGAATGCCATACAACAAATCTTAGACAATGGACACCGAAAATCAAATCGCACTGGAACAGACGCACTTTCCTTGTTTGGGATTCACATGAGGTACAACCTGAGAAACAGTGAGTATCCTAGATGTCCATAGGGTAGACTGTCTGTGGTCCCATTAGCTCTGTATCAAACCTGTGATTGTAATGCTTCCAGTAAGTCTTATGAATCATGGGGAACATTATCAGACAATCATATGACTGTGAGACATCCAGTGGAAGTTTGTAATCAAGATCTGAATCAGTGTAAGTTAGAATCTTGCCTATACCATCTTGGGGCCTCTGTGGCCCAGAGGGTTAGTGCGCTAGTGCAGCGTAATGACCCAGCAGCCACTCACCAATACGTTCATCAAGAGTTAGTCCAGCTCATGCTGGCTTCCTCTCTGGTCGTACACGAGAAGGTCTGCCAGCATCCTGGGGATGGTCGTGAGTTTCTCAAGGGCTCTGCCCGGAATCCTCCCACCATAATACTGGCTGCCGTCTTATAAGTGAAATATCCTTGAGTACGGTGTAAAATACCAGTCTAATCCAATCCAATAATTCTATAGCATCTCTTTCATTTGAAGATGGGTGGGAAATTCAGTGGAATTCAACTTCCAATGTAATGGCTTAACATGTTATGTTATGACATTGTCCGTCTGTCTGTTTTTCCGTCTGTCCGCACCACCTTGTCTGGATCATAACTTTTTAACAACAACTTTGTAGAGGGTTATACTTTGCATAAATGTTCCTTAGGCCAGGAGGGTGTGTCACGACCTTGAGCCACGGTCATTGACTCAAGATCAAGGTCATCATAGCACTTTATACTAAAATTTTGGTCTGCGCCATAACTTAAAAAGAATAACTTTACAGAAGTTTATGCTTTGCACAAATGTTCCTTAGGTCTGTAGGATGTGTCATAACCTTGATCCAAGGTCATTTGTGTCTAAGGGCTATGTCATGATATCCACCAAAAAGTTTATCCATTTCTCTGTCTGGTCCCTTGTCCGCATCATGTTTTCCAGGCCATATCTTCTCAGGAACTTATGCTTTCCACAAACATGACAAATGTTCCTTATGCCTAGGGCCTATATCATAACCTTTACCTTTTCGCTTGCTGCTCCATTAGAGGTAGCAAACCAACAACTTACTGCAGGCGAATGTAGCGCCCGTTTACCAGTGCCATATTTTTAGAAAGGGACTGTGGTCTTGTAAGATGGGTGCCCGTAAATTGCTCTGTCAAATGAGACATGGATCACTCCCATTCTTAGGAAAGGACTTTTGTACATTCCTTGACTTGAATCTCCTATATGGTGTTGCACAAAGTTTACTAATGACTGCTTACCTTCCACCAATATCACGTGTGGGAAAGGTTGCCATTTACTGACCAAAGGTGGCTGGGTTATTCCAGGCACTCTGTTGCCTCCACCTATAAAATATGGCCATCGTCATGTAAAAAACCATCTTCATTTTATTAAGTCAGACACTTCGCCCATAGTTACGTTTACTGCCTTGATCGAACAAGCAGCAATAACTGATCCACCCAACTCTGTAGCTAATGAATATTAATGTAATTATATTATCTAATCAAATAGTAGTCCCCCTAATTGATGGACAGCAAAGACAACACGTCTCCATGTACACAGCTGTTGGCATTTAAAATCTTAGAAACAAAATAACTTTCCACACCTGTAATGATGTGGACAAAGCCAGCGTAAACACAGATGCTGGCCTGCCGTCATGTGAAGATGGGGTATCAACATACTTCTTGAAGCATTCGATCAGTCAACAAGTCAGACTGTGATCGAAGAGGTAAAACTGGAGCAAGGCAGGCCAGACGTAGTTACCCACTGTGCACTTGTATTCTGAATTAAATGTTCTGTGTATGATAACATACTGGAGAATAGGTACATGTATGTGGCTCGGTCAGCTTGTATGTTCGCCCACCATGTGTTTAAGAGCTTTCAGTGTTTTTCATTGACAGGGTTGAAATTTACTACGTGCATAAATGTTTTGCCAACCTGAGCAGGCAAGTATTAGATTGGATAACGATGATGGCTTTTAAATTTCCGGCTGATTCGGATTTGCCTAGTTGATTGATCAAGGCAGAAAAGGCAGAGTCATAAACGCGTAGTGGCACATGGAGTGTCTGGCTTGATATAATGAAGATGGTAAAAGACCAATTTTTGAGTAGGGCATTAAACAACATTCAAAGAAATATCGATTTGAGCCGTCCTTAAAAAATTGTTTGTTGGACGTAACCTGACCCTGTTAGAAAAAGTAGTGTTGGTCGGTAGGTAATACTGTTTTTCTATTGTGGCTCTTGAAAAAGATAAGGAAAAAAAACTTTTGTCAGATTACCTGTAAGTACTTTTGAGTGGGCCCTTTTCTGAAGGGTTGGTCGGGTTACACCAATTATTTCATTATTTCATAGGTGTTATACACCATACTCCAGAATGTTTCACTTATACGACGACTGCCATCATTATGATGGGAGGAAATCTGTGAACTGTTCACTAGTCTTTAGATTTATGCAGAGCCTCTCAATTCATCCACTTAAATTGAATGTTGTTTCAATGTAGGTTTCCCTCTGCTAACCACAAAGAGGGTGCCTTGGAAAGCTGTTGCCGAAGAGTTGCTGTGGTTCGTCGAAGGCTGCACTGATTCTAGGAAGCTGAGTGAGAAAGGGGTGAAGATCTGGGACGCCAACGGCTCCAAGAAGTTCCTGACAAACCAAGGCTTAGGTCATAGAGAAGAAGGTAAGTAAAGCTTATAGTTCACTCAAGAGTTTGTAAACTTTGTACAAAAGTGTCAAATTTACAGAAAATGTAAAAGAGAGATTGCAGTAAAATGTTCTGTTCTCATTTCACTGTGGAGGAAACTGTACACGTCTCGAATTCTAATCATTTGAAACCCTAGGGGTGAACTTTGTTATAGGGTTAATACAGTTCCAAAAATTTTCGTGGCATGAAATGGAGATGAAAAGTCAATGTGAATTACATGCTCTGCAATGCTGGTGCCTAGAGGAGGGCATGTATTAAATGTAGCACTCAACTTGTTTAAAGTTGCTCCTTTTGTTATTTCAAGGTGACCTTGGTCCAGTGTACGGTTTCCAGTGGCGCCATTTTGGAGCAGAGTACAAGGATTTTAACACAGATTACACAGGAAAAGGGGTGGACCAGTTACAGGATGTTATAAACAAGATCACAAATGACCCAGATAACCGCCGAATTATCATGAGTGCTTGGAATCCAGTCGGTGAGATACAAATTCATTATATCAGCAATATTTCTCAAAACTTCACTCAGTTCCTCCATAATGAGAGGAGGCTACCTTGTGGATTTCTATATAACAAGTGAAGGGCATTACTTGAATCCAGTGTTTGCATGCTCAGCTGCAAAGATATTATCAGATTGATTGTCAGGAACTGAGTAATTTGCATTGATGTTCATAAGTTTTTATAATGCAGGGAATTTTTAGACCAAAATCTTTTATGGACCTCAATTTGAAAAATGATAAAACTCTGATAAAAATAATAAATCTTAAAAAAAAATTTCACACGCCAACAGCATACAAAATAGAGGAAAACTCAGTTTTTGAAGCTTTTCATCTTATTGGGGACGTAAAACTCTATTTTTATGCTTTCTGACATTCAAAAACCTGTTGGCATGACTTCCTTCCAAGTTCAAACATAATATGTAGGCCTAATCATACCCAGTCGTGTATTGGGTATTTTTCTACAACCTTACAAGACTTAATAGTATTACTTAGTTACTTGGAATATTAAATTGTGACTTATTCCCTTAGTAGGAAAAAAAAGCTCCATCTATGAGTTCCTGTAACCTAAATGTAGGCCTAAACAGTCACCCTAGTGTGCTGAAACCATTTCTTAGAAATTTTATCAGGGTTCATCCAGAGAAATGTGAATAAAATTCCAGATATTTCCATTGGCCAGATTGAAAGGAAAAATTTTAAGTTTTCTAAATACTAGTACTGCCTGCCATGTACATTTATCTTACAGGTTTTCTTTATCTTAAAGTACTTTTATTTAATCATAGGTTTCCTTTAAGTTTTATTATTCTGCGCTAATTTGCATGAGAAATTTTAGTTTAGCCTTCTCTGTTATATTATTAATATATAAACAAGTCAGTCTACATTTATTTTATAGGCTATCGGAAGGCTTATATTCTAGATGGATATGCTTGTCAAAAAGGCTGTATATTATACTTTTTAATAAAATCTTTACTTCAGCTGATCTTCCTTTAACTGCTTTTTCCCTTATCAAATAAAGTGTACTAAACTTTAACCTGAACAAAATTTCTTATGATCCCGCTGATTTCAAATTGAACTCTGCAATATTACAACTGATACTTATAAATTGATCTTACTGTGCAGCTCCTTCAAAGACAGCTATAAATAGTACCATCTAGATTTAAGACAGGCTAACCCCATGCGAATCTAGGTTTTGTTTTTAAATGAATAAGTCAAGTGCTATGTACCAAGGGCAGTATTGGAAGCCTACACATCATCAGTGTTCAATTTATATTTAAACTCATTTTAAAAATATGCCAAAAAACTGCACTTGAACTTGTTTCTCATCCAGGTTACCCCGATGAGAAAGTGTCTAAAAAAAGCCCTGTAACCCTGGTAATTTAAATCATTTATTCCAACTCATTGGCAACCTGTGGATGGCCGTGGGTTTCTCCCAGGCTCTGCCCGGCTTCCTCCCACCATAATGCTGGTCACCATCGGAAAATTGAAATATTCTTGAGTACGGCGTAAAACACCATTCAAATAAGTAAATTCTATACACCTTGCCTTTGATCCATATGTACACATAATATAGATGTTATTTTTCTGATTTTTACTTTTCACGAAACTTAACATTGTAAGTTAAGTGTGGGATAGACTAATACCACCCATTATCATCAGTGTTGCCATGTTCCAACATACATCGTGAAAGAGAATTTCTGAGTTGAAACATCTGGCTGGCCGAGAAAAGTAAATAGTGCAGTTTATAAAAAGTGCTTATGTGGGAAATACTAACACTCATCTAGATGTTTGTAACCTTTGAGTTTCACAGCACGCATGTAATGTTTCCTGCACCCTTGGGAAGGTCTGCCAGCAAAGTGCCAATGGTCGTGGGTTTTCCCTGAGCTCTGCCTGGTCTCCTCCCACCATGATGCTGGTTGCCTATTCTTGAGATATCCATAAAACAACAATCAAATAAATAAATAAATCCAGTAGTGTTTCCTGCCATTTTTGCTGTATGCACATTGTACAAAGTTGTCAGTGCGAGTAAGGAAACTTCAAACATTTGTTTTCCAGATTTACCCAAAATGGCTCTACCTCCCTGTCACTCTTTCTGCCAGTTCTATGTCGTCAACGGAGAGCTATCGTGTCAAATGTATCAGCGCTCAGGTGACATGGTGAGAAACACTCTGAAAGCAACATGACTTATATGTGTGCCAAGTACCAGTGAACAGGGGGTCAAAGCTAAAAGAGAATCCCCCAACAGGGATATTGTTTCATGCAAATCTTGAGATGTTTCTCTTTCATTCTGCTGTGGATATATAACCTTGATTTAGATGTCTTCGAAGACAACCATTTGAAGCGGTCAAGCATTTTGGCCATTTTGAGACTGGTTTGTTCTTTTATTTTTTTGTTTTTTTTCTTTCTTCTTTTGATTTTCTTTCTTCCTTTGATTTTCTTTTTGTTTTCCAAGTCACTGGTTAGTTTGGACATGGAATTAGATTTCAAAGAAACAAACAGTGTTACTTATTTTAATCGCACTCATGCAGTACTGTTCTGCTGGTTTTGTTCACAGGGTCTTGGAGTGCCCTTTAACATTGCCAGCTATTCTCTACTCACTTATATGATTGCCAAGGTAACTGGATTGAAGGTAAGTGACAAGCAATTGTATTTAGTAAGTTTATTTCTCCAGTCAGGAAAAACTATTATTATTTAGTGTAAATACATGTAGATCGTTTGATGTAAGTTGCTGTCAGATGGTTGTGATTGACTGAAAGAAACCCAACACAATATTCTGTTCATTGTTCTCGGTGCTGGGTTACTTTGTCTGCTGTTTAAGAAATATCGATGAATATGGTTGTTTGTCTTATTTACAGCCTGGTGATTTTGTCCACTGTATTTGAGACACCAATGTGCATGGATGTGTTTATCTTGTTTACAGCGTGAGGATTTTGCACACTGTATTGGGGATTCCCATGTGTATGATTGTGTTATCTTGTTTACAGCCAGTTGATTTTGTCCACTGTATTGGAGATGCCCATGTGTATGATTGTGTTATCTTCTTTACAGCCAGGTGATTTTGTCCACTGTATTGGGGATTCCCATGTGTATGATTGTGCTGTCTTGTTTACGGCCAGTCGATGTTGTCCACTGTATTTGAGGTGCCCATGTGTATGATTGTTTTATCTTGTTGACAGCCCGGTGATTTTATCCACTGTATTGGAGATGCCCATGTATACGTGAACCATATAGAGCCCCTTGAAGAACAGGTACGTCCAGTATTAAGTACGCCTAATCATCAATATTTTGAGGTGTAACAAATGATGCTCATTTATTTGATTGGTGTTTTACACCGTACTCAAGAACAGTTCGCTTATACGACCACGGCCAGTAAAATGGTGGGAAATCCACGCTCATGTACAGGTTGCTGGTACACCTTCCCAGGTATGGTAAGAGAGGAAGCCAACATGAGCTGGACTTAAACCAGGCCTTTAAAATATCTTAATTTTGGCACAACTGAGCCACCACAATTTGGGGACCTCAGAACCACATTACAAAAACAATGAAATGGAGATTTTTTTCAGCATTGTAACCGTTTGTGTGTTTATACACAATCATATACTACTATATAATTTACTGAAAATAAAGGACAAAGTTATGTAGTTTGCTTTTAATATTTTATATATACTGTTGCATATTTCACTTAACCATGGGTATGAGTATATGTTGACAATTATAATTCCCATCTCTCGCATACACCCGCACTCAGACACATTTTAGTTTGACAGTTATTTAGATAAATTACGTGTATACTCTTAGTACTCAAAAATCGTTTATCTTGAATTCATCGCAAAAAACTGTATGAGAGTGGTGCCAACAGCCTCACCTAAGCCCTAAAGAGGTAGTGCTTGTATCAAATCAGCTGCCATACGTATGCATGTAGTTACACTGATATATGTGTTGAATATGTGGATTACATTTTAAGCCTATACGTAGAATTTGATACTGACATTTTTCCCTGTGGCTGGGCGGAGTTAAGTTTTATGTACCACAGACAGCACATTTTTTCTGAAGAACAAAAAAAAACATCCAAATGAAATTTTTTGTATTCCTATGTCTCCTGTTCCACGGGCAGGTTTGACCATAACATCAACAGTGTTGTTGTTGCAGACTGGGCCTTCAACAATCTGCCCAGTGGACTCGCATGTTGATTGATTGTCACTCCCAGCACTTGTTTCTTTAACGTTTCCCTATCAGCGACCACTGAGGCACATATGGACGTGTAGTTTCTATAGTTTTGCTCTGGAATTGCCGACCGTCATGGGCTGACCATGCAGGAAACTTGAGAGTGAGAGGCACATGGCTTGTATCAAGAGTAATGACACAACTATTTCAGTTTATCAGAGACCATTATTTTGCAAAGACATACCTTTCTGACTCGCATGTCGTCACAGGAGGACAAAACAGATAGCTGAAAGTAAACAACTTTGGTCCGTGTGTATGCACATTGATGGTGACTTTTGCTGTGGTATTTAAAGGTGTCAAGAACATTTTGAATGTTGTTTATCAAATTATTAAACTGTTTTCATATTTTATGTATGTGAGTGTATTTTGAGAACATTATTTTGGGCACAACATTAATCACCGTAGCCAAGCTGTAGTCTGCAGGCCTGTAAACTCACGACTGCATTGGTGAGAGGCTCGTGGGTCATTGTGCTGTGCTAGCATGCTAGTCACTCGATCATAGAGGGCCACGTCAGTCGTGAATTAGAAACATCAGTATTCTAAAATTCATGGAGTAGGCAGGTAAAAATTTGCTCTAATAATTTCAAATGGTCTAGGTAGAGTTACAGCTTTGGACAGAAACTAGAATTTCGGTAACAAATACTGATTGTAACAGCTGCATGTATCTTGTAATTGAAGTCTTAGAGCTAGAACAGTGTCGTAGAATATGCGTCAGCGGTTAGTGTTTGTGGATATTTAAGAGAAAAAAATGACAGCTTTGTATTTGATGCATTCTAATTGAAATATCTGATTTTATTTAACTGTGGGATCTCTTGCCTAAAGGGCAAATAATCTTGGAGAAGATTTTTTTCTTGGATCAAAGCTGTAAATTTTGATCCAAAAGATAAAAGTACATATTAGGCTATTGCACCTAGACACATACATCATGAAAACTGGAAATAATGATGTGCTCTGCTAACTACGTAAGAGAGTGATGCTAATGTTTTGTAGAGAGGAAAGATTTTTTCTCTCTGATAACCCTGGGTCTTGACAGATTCTTAACTTTAAATTTGTGCTTATGTACAGTGTCCAATCAGATCCAGTGTAAAGTGAGAAGAATTTCCTACATGTGTTACCCTCCACTAACAGTGCTTTTTTACAATCTTGCGTCAAATTTTTCTTTCAGCTGAAGCGGACGCCACGGCCCTTCCCAACACTGACTATCACCAGAGATGTCCAGAGCATTGACGACTTTACCATGGAAGACTTCAAGCTAGAAGGATACAACCCTCATCCCAAGATACAGATGGACATGGCTGTGTGATGCAGCGCTAACAGGACATTTTGGAGAACCAGTAATGGGATACCGTTTCTTCCCGTGCGAAAACAATTCAGTTCCAAGCTGACATGACTACTGTTGTCTTGCCCCACAAGTGTGATAAGGTATCAGTTTGCCCACAAAACGTCATCATAAATGCAGGAATGAACAATGGACTACACAGCTTTGACCTGTATTACCTTTGGCGGGAGAGGTTCCCCATTGAGATGAAGATCTTTGCTCCATTGTATATGTCATCTCCTCTGTAATCGCTTTTATCATTTCTCTCTCTTTACCACTGTCTTTTAACATTAACCAACTGATATTACAACAATCCAGTTGCTTACCTTAAACAAGTCAAAGTTTTGTTAGTACATGTATTTCACTACTGTCTGTTACTAACATGAAATTTAGACATGCCACATTATAACGCTGGATGAAGTTATTGAGACCTATGCAATACACTGCCACAACTCATTATTTGTATATACAAGCATTGCCATTAACATCATTGTATGAAAGGTAATGGGATATACAGCCTGCTATTTTTATATTAAACTTTTACATCTACAGCATTGCTATGAGAACTTATCAGCTACAATTTAATCTATGATCACTCAAAGCATCTACAAATCAGTATTTGTATGCACACTCTCATATGACCAAATCACATTGTTCATGTATGCAAGGCAGTGAGACTCACACATGGCACTTCAAAACCTGGTATTTATATACTGGTAAAAAATAAAATCAACACCTCATTAAGGTAAGCGGTTTCACTACATCATGTGCACTTGAAAATGACTATCTTCCAAACCATATTATTACATGATAGCCACATGGCTGTTCTGTCTCAATAAAGATTTCTTCTGTCAAATGTATTCCACTTCAGTTAAAGCTGATTTTAGTTTATAAAGCGATCAGGGTGTCCACCTGTCCTTACGTCAAATAGGCATGCATTGTACATAGATGTACCTATCTTTATAGGTTCAAATCCAATTAAATCCTGCTAGTCTTTTCACTCTCTTTTTTGAAATCATGAAATTATTATGCCTTGTAGACTAGTCCTAGCACTCTGAGGTTCAAATCCAGTCTATTTCTTACTATTTTTACACAGAATTTTGTTCCCCACAATTTTTATTGTTCAACCTGACCTACTTTGGATGCCATATTGCCGTGAATAGAATGTGTTCTGAAATTGTCATATGACCAAAAGTTTTTGAATTTAAATATTTTAACTATGCTACATGATGTAGTTTGATGTCCTGGTCACAAATCTGATCTTATTTATTTCCTGAAGTGTATACTTTTGCACAAATTAGAGTTTGAAAAAGTGCAGTTTTGCCGTTATTTGGAGGTGTCATGACAGGAAACCATTACAGCTGTTATGCTGAAAATTGCAGATCCCAAAAAGACAGAAATTCCCCCATATGTAGAGGTGACTTGATTGGAAACGGTTGTAAAGCTTAAAATCACTGAGCACAGTTTACCATGAGAATGGAAATCATCCTTGCTACCTTGTGTTCTCTGTGTCGTTTCTTATGGGTTATGAGCAAAAGATCAAACCTGCATTGCTTCGACTCTGGCTTTTAGTTGTAAGTCCATTGTATATGATACCTGGCAGTCACAGGTTCAAATCCAGTTCATTCTTTTCAATCTTTAAATTTTTTTTCTACTTTGTTTTATTACCATGAAGTTATCATGGGACTATCAGATATGGTAAATAGGTAATAGCTTGGGCCCTGGCAGTGTTGTTGGATAACAGCTGTAATTTGTAATTGGCTCCGTGATAATTTTGTCCCAATCAGTAGAGCCACTGTCTCAGCAGAGACCCTGGTTATTTACAGCTTACCTGTTGCCTTTTGGAACAAATTTCCAGTGTACAAACTTCAAATGTACAAATCCAATATAAGATAATAGAAAAAAAAATAGGACAACCTCAGCAGTCAAGGGATGGACAGATTGACCAGCCAGAACCCTGGACAACCTCATCTTATAATTAAGAGCATTCAGGAATTGTTAGAGAGTTGTAATATGAACAACTGGCCCCTTACGCAGAGTACCGAGCAAGGAAGTACCCAAAGTTGCCATTTGTAGAGTGACTGAGGATTGAACCCAAGTTGGGAGAGCTGAATGATTGATTGATTGATCTTTAATGATGTTTTTTTAGTATTGTGTGACGCCGAACTCAAGAATTTTTCACTTGTACAACGGATGGCTATAAATTACACGTGAAAATGCTGCTTTACTGAACCGTCATACGAGAATTGTTACACTTTTCTGATATCAAGAACTGGCCCCTTAAGCTGAGTACCGAGCAAGGAAGTACCCAAAATTGCCATTTGAAAAGTGACTGAGGATTGAAAGTTTTTTGAGGATGACATTTGTCTTCAGCAAACTTCATGTTAGACTATACAAAGCAGATCACTTCTTGCCAGCAAGGCACTCAAGAACAATGTGAGCTGAGGAATATTGAAAATTCCCTGTCTGAGAACAGGGTAGAACCAAAATTTCACGTTGGCACCTGAAAGGCGAGTAGAATGCACTCCCTGCATTATTTCAAAAAAGTTACAAAATTAGACATGAAACGTGGTGAAAATGATACCCTGCTGCAGCGAAACTCTTGCATGTATGTATATTATGCAAATATTGACATGAAATGTACAAAGTGACCAAAGTACAATTTATATTTTTATATGCATGTCCCTTTAGTGTCATTTGCAGAACTGCAACGCATGATATCTATTTTCATGATTATACATACCATACATGATTCAGATGATTCTGGAAACAATTTTTATTTTATAACAATTTTAACAAGTATAACTGAAGTCAGTGACAAACAAATATATTAATGTTTAGCTACATAAAATCCATGAATTTTTTTTGAACAGCAAGTTCTCTCTTCTTAAAACTCCCTTTACAATTTTCTCAAACAATTCAAATCAATGCCCTATCTACAGCAGCAGGTCTTTGTTTTCATCCAAATGTAAATTTCAACATCAAGTACTCCTACCCATCACTTCCCATATACGCTGTTACAGTCGAAATAAATACCAACACTGATGTCACATACAGTAACACAGCTGTTTATTTCACTCTTCTGGAACACCAAGAATGATTCATAATCACAATGACTTGGCAGCCACAAAAACAGTCCCACTGGGGACTAGTTCTTGTCAGCTTATGGAATAGTTGGTCAGTAAATATTAGAAACATGACATTGGACAACATCCCACTCCAAATTACCATCAAGATGATAACAGGCAATATCCATACATTCTAAAAACTTAGGTACACCAGGTGGCCAATGGCAAATCATACAACCTTACAACCACGCGATTCCATGGACATGGACAATCTGAGATCGTAAAATATAGAAACAAAACAATGAACCTATGTTGGAAGTTGCATAGATAATTTGTGGTATGTGATACATACACCTACACATGATTACTTGTAATGAGTACACAGATGAGCATTTTGATTTAATACTCCTTAAACCTGAAAATGATTCATAAGCAGAGATAAATTACTGGCAACACCTGGTTGATATACATGCATGATGAAAATTACAGATAATATGTTGACCTAAAAGCTGAAAAATGCACTGTGTACACCACAGCTATGTTTAATTGTTACAATAGATCACCATTATAAATGATGTCAAAACCTAGCAACAGTACACTATTAATGAGGTCAGGACCTAGCGAGAGTACACCAATAATGAGGTCAGGACCTAGTAACCGTACACCGTTCAATAAGTCAGGATCTAGCAATACTACACCATTAATGAGGTTTGGATCAAGCATGTGCACCATTCATGAGATCAGGACCTAGCAACAGTGCACCAGTAATGAGGTCAGGATCTAGCAACAGTACACCGTCAATGAGCCTAGCAATATTACATCAAAAATGAGGATCAGAGGCTGAGTGCTTTTAAAATGAAATACAGTGAATTTGAAACATGATTAAGAGAAAAGCAAGTAAAAGTTATAGTCACAAATATTTATAAATTTTCATCATAGAATAGCTTCCCTTACCTTCGGGAAAGCCTGCAGAAACTTGAAAAATGAACAATTAACAGTCAGCTCATACTCTGAAACACATCTCCTTCACACCTTTATAAGCTTATTAAAAATTTTCCTTTTTTTCAGTGGAAAAGTTCTTTTCCACTGTTTAGTTTTGTTTCTCAACTTGATATAAAAAGAAATAAGCTTTAGACATATAGCAGTAACAAATACTGATTGGTCAGCTCTGTCTCATGCCTGCATGTAAATTTTGAATGTAGGCCTACAGTTCAATATAAATCAATCAGATTACCATTCAATGACTGAAGACAACTTTTAATTTCTCTAGCCTGCAGCAGGCACCAATTCCCTAACGTTGTCTCATCCTGAAAGAAGTCCACTCCACCACATCAATTCTGTTCTGTACATAAAAAATTAAAAATTCTACAAAGAGGCTGTTCTAACAAAACAAATACATACAATGTACACTAATCAAAACATGTTTTCTCACAGCTCAGGTCAAATGATCTCAAAAGAAACTTGAAGGATTTAAGCAGGGCAATTTTATGATGAAATCTGATTAAAGCAAAAACCTTGGTTATACATAAAAGCCTGGTTATGTAAAAAGTTGCCACAAAGCAAAAGTACTTGTTTTTCCTATCATGCAAAGGAAGGGATTTTATTATTTATTTATCTTTATGAATCTGCTCTCCAAAAAGCTTTCTTTCCAGAGGATATGTAACAGAGCCAAAATATATATTCTAGCTTTCAAGTCATCTGGACTGTTGATGCAATGATAAGCTTTATAATTTTGCAGCAATTCCTAGTAATATATGACATATGAACACAGGTAGCATTCAACCCAGCCAAAAGTACATCTACTATACTTTATGAAGAAAATTTTTGGGGAAAAACAAAACCAAGTACCAAAACCAAACTCTAACAGCATAATTTTTGTGAACTTTTTTGTCAAATCCATATTCTAATGCTATCAATCTTTTAATTATAATGCACTTCAATAACTTTACATTTTGCATATAAAATCATTTAAAAAAAAAAGCAAAACACTAAAATACATAGCCATAACAAATGTTTACGAAGTCAGTTGATGTAAAACAAGTACATATTCACATGTAAAAGAATATACATGTCTTTAAAATATATACATACATATGTGTGTGTAAGCATGAATTGATGTTGATGGTTTGAAGATGAAAAGATGAGCAGTTATCTGCCCCTGTCAACCTTTCACCACAGTCACTCATCCACACAGGCCTGTTGGCAGGGAGTATGCTAGGACATCTCAGTCTCCTCCGACTGATCTGTCATCTCTGTACACTGGTCATACTCTATCACCTGGGGGCCCTGTGGACAGGCAAGAAACAGGCATGCAATTTCAGCTGATGACTTAACAAGAGGGATCAAGGGGGACAACTCTGTAGGGGCAATTTCATGACATGCATCATTTTATATCAACTTTGACGGAAATCTTCTGCTTTCAACTACAAGAACTTGAAAGGTAAATACAAACGGGTCTATGTAATGCGATATTAAAACAATGGTATAAATTCCCCATTATAATAAATATGCAAGATAGAAATGTTCATAACGACTGACTTATTGAAAACGTGTTTTACTCCTTTCTCAATCATATTTCACTTATATATGAGGGTGGTCAGGTTATGGGTAGCACAAATCAGTACTCCTTTCCTATTCTTCAGAATGGTGGAAAGTGAGTTTGTACAGTAATTTAAGCATCCGACTTGTCTTTAGAATTTGTTTCTAGAAATATAAGTTTAGTCAGCATACTGAGGAGAGGAGGCGGTAGGGCCAAACAGTAAGGTGTTGGCTCTAGAATGTCTGCTTTATGGGATTGGAGGATATAATATATTTCCTTGTCTGTTGATTTTAAGCGATGCCCAAAATGTTTTACTTTATGATGGCAACAAGTGATTTGTGATGAAACCTGGCAGAGATCGAGGGAAATCCAAGACCATCCGCAGGTGCTTTGCAGAAGTTCCCACGTACGACCGGTGAGGAAGCCATCCAGAGATGGACTTGACTGGACTTGAAATCATAATAACTGTACTGGCAAAAAGCTCCTAGTTTGTTGCACTGCGCTAGCACAGTATGCACACAGCCACAGACACATTGGGTTGGAGGGAGCTGAGCAGAGCTTAATCACAATACCCTAATTCCTCAACCTTTTCACACATATGAGAGAGCAATTTTCAGTGTAATTTATGCACATTTTAAATTTGATTTTGGGGGCAAAACTACATTAGCTCACGATCAGGAAACTGTCTCAGCCTTAAGTCAGATTTCTTCTTAACATTAGGTTTTATTCTGGAATTCATATTCAAACTTCAACACTAGGTTTCAATTTTGTCATAAAACCCTAGGATAACTCTAATTATTAGAGCCTGCTAAGTCACAAGTTTAGAACTGTCAACTGTTTTGAATTTAAGACTTAAGTTTGACTTGAGTCAAAAAACAGCTTTGTAGATACTGGGGCCAGAATTCATTATCTAAGTTCCAGGTAGAGCTTATAGGTGAGTATTACCTGTAATCCAGATCTATTGAAGCTGAGATTAGGAGTTGAAGGTGTACGTGTCACCATCAATTCATTAGCACACCCGTGGACTCTCATATCACTCACGCTCTGGTTCAAATCTGATGGTGACGCAAATGGATTGGCAACGGGTTCTGTGCGACACTGGGGACTGAGTTCCCCTCCGATCCTAGAGAGCTGCTGCGTCACTCCCATTAATCCATTCTCCTCTACGGTAATTATCACCCATATGACTTCTGCGAGACAAAATCGTCAGCCAAATGTAAAACAATAAAATGAAAACTGGCAAGGGAATCAAGAAAGTTACTGCAAACTTTACAAACATTATACTACACCATATGAAAAGTGCATCCTGATTCTTTTCTCCACCCTGAATACAAAAAACTCAGTTTGCTAAATGTTACACTTTCATTTCCAAAAAGTTGTGTTCATTTCAAATGTCATCATATATAAATAAATGATCATGATTTAATGCCAAATCATCAATATCCTAGGAAAACTGAGAGGAGCAGAACTTGACACTAGGAATCAATACAGTTTAAAAAGATTTTTTTTCATCACTGAAAAGCATGCCTTGTGACATTAAGAATGTAACATACACTGTTAACACAAACATCTGTTACTGATCTTAACACTTTCACTGCAACACCATATGACCCATAACCTTTCTGTTCCCCAAGCCCTGGTCTTGGGTGAATTTTTATTATTATCTCATGTCAGATATTTTAGAGCAGTTCTGAGCTCATTTTATTACGTTCAGAGACAACTACACAGGCTACCATATAACTTGTATCTGGCACGGAAACAGAACCGTTTAATGCAACTGCCAGGTACGAGTCATTTCGTACTAAACACACTACGAGATACCTTGTATTTGGCGAAGGGAGTAACTTTTTCAAATCCCTCGCCAACTGCGTGTTATCTCGTGACGTCAGGCTTACTGATGTCTATTAAGTATTTGTGACACTATTACTGTTTATCACTAAAGTGAACCGCAGTGCATTGCTGTCAGTTTTAGTCTGTACTTTCATCAGGCATGGCATGAATGAGTGCTGAACAAGTAGCTGATCTCCTTATGGAGGCTGACCAGGATACTAATGACCTTGATATGAACTTAAATTCTGATGGTAATGTTTCCTCTGAAATCGCATCAGATGTCAGTGAATTCTGTATTGATGCCAGCAACCAGTCTAGTGATGACCGAGACCCAACTGTGTCATCAAAGTCAGAAAACGCTGGTGACACATCCCGCGCCACGAGGTAGTGCTAGAACTCGGGGAGCATATGGCATGCCGACTAGAGAGGGTGGAGCAAGAACATGCAGTGGTTTGCGGACTTCTGTTACTCCTGTTCGTGGACGTGCTTGGGCAGCTTCAGTTCCTTCTCACACATGGACAGAAGTCCCTGGGATTCCACCAGTATTTGACTCAATGAAACTCCTAGTCTTAAACATCTCAAGCACAATGGCTCTCTGTCAGAATATTTCAGCCTATTTTTGACTCCGGAATTGACAGATATAATGGTAACAGAAACCAATCGATACGCACAAGCTGAAATTAATAAACAAAGACCTCCACGCCAATCATCACGCATGAACTCATGGGTGGATACAAACGCGGTAGAAATGAAGCAATTCCCAGGGTTGTTGATCCAGAAGGGACCGGTTCCCCTTCTAACATTAGAACTCTATAAAACAACTCTATTTAGAGGTGTCTTGGGTAAAAATCGTTTCCAGCTGTGATTTTGGTGTTTTGCTAATGACCGCCTTACAAAGTGCGACCTGTCTTAGATGACTTCAGCAACAAAATGAAATATATTATCCCAGGAAAGAACTGAGCATAGAGGAGTCCATGGTGTCATGGCATGGCAGGCTGTTATTTTGGCAATACACAAAAAAACAGACACAAATATGGACTCAAACAGTATGAATTATGCAAATCTAGGGGTCTGATTGTCAAAGTTCGCATATAATGTGCAAGGAGTACAGATGATGACGATGGCTTGGGACAGTCAGTGGCTGTTGTGTTAGACTTGATGTCTGGCTATCTAGATAAAAGCCATGTTACTCAATGGGCCTGGTGAAATATCTGGCTCAACGCTCTACTTATATATGCAGAACACTATGCTTTGACCACAAGGAAAATCCAAAGGATGCTGTAAGTAAAAAGTTGAGAAAGGGTGAATATGCGTGAGGCACTCGGATATCATAGTCGCCTGTAATTGGCGGGACAAACGCAATGTTCTCACCATCAGCCACATGCATCAAATAGAGATGGTAGACACCCTGAACAGCAACAAAAAGGTGTTACAAAACCCCCCCACAGGTCGTGATTACAATCGTGATTTGACCAGATGCTGTCATACTACAGTGTCGTACGTAAGACCCTCAGATGTACGAAAAGATGGGACTTGATCTCATTGAAATAGGTCTTATAAACACGCATGTCCTGCTAAATGAAAATTCTAGCAATAACAAAGTGACACTCTCGAAATTTAGAGAACACCTTACAGTGTATCTTCTTGATGGGTCAAAGAAGAGAAAGTCAGTATATGTGATGTCTGTCCTGAAAAACCAGCCCTTTGCGTTGACAAAGGCTTTAAAGCATACCACATAACTGAAAGTTGGAGATCACCTAATTGCGCAGTAGGCCATGTTGACCCTCATAAAGATTGCAAGAGAAAGATCCAATACAAATGTTGAAACATAAATGATATAGTTCCAGCGATTATTTGCATTGTAAAAAGTGCCCTAAGTTTCCCTGTTGAATTATCACCATTGCCAGCTGCTGGGTGGTGCAATTCTCAACCTTGTGTTTTAGCTCAAGTTACCTACTAGTGGCATATAAGACAACACTTCCTGGAGCAAGATATCTCATATCCAGCAGTCAATGTGTTAAAAGCTGATAGTTTACAAGATCACAGTTTACTATACACACCAGTATATAAAGTGCATATACCCTATCGTCTTATTTTGAAGGAGATTCAATTTACATTTTTTCATTATCCACATCCACATCTTATTTTTGTATACTAAATTTACTTGCAGAGGAAACATAAGGGAAATGTTTCTCAGCTACTAAACAGGTCTTGAAAAAGTATTTGCTACGATTTGACAGAAGCTGTGGGCGATCTGGGTCAAGTCGCAGATTTGTCTTTTTCAAAACAATGGCTCCAAACAACGGCGTTTCATCATCACAGATGAAAAGGCTGACAGGATCCGTTCCTTTGCTATTTGGCTTTATTTCTGCACCAAATTTATGCTGGTTTGACAATATCCTGGGTGCATGTTCTTGTCGTTGAGAGATAAGGTACTTTTCAAAAAGGTGACAGCACTCAATTTACCTGACTGTGACAGGCAGGGTCCATCAGATTCAGAAAACATTTACACACGTCTACATTCCTTGTTACACTATATCACTTGAATAAGCTAGACAGCTATCTCCACGGTGCATAACCACGATTCCTTTGCTACAGGACAAAAAAATCCATGTGACTATGTAACTTTAAAGCCTTGTAACCTTCAGCAAATCTTGTGTATTTTATATGAGTTTTTGTTACATCCAAGACTTCACATTCATTATGCTCAACTGCTGTTTCAAGTCGAAAATATTGAAAATTCACACAAAAAAATCTGCTCAAGTATACCGATGCAACACTCGAAACTGCTAACAGTATCTTTTCCTATTCATCAGCCACTCAATGAAGACAACCACTACCAAATGTTATCCCTCATCTTCACCTCCATAACCAAACAAAACAGTAGCCATTACCCATACACTACCTCCAAAAAACATGCCAATAGCGGTGCTCATCCTCCACTGGCCCTGGTAGACACCGGTCCCTGAAGGGCTGGTCATTTCCACACTGATATCCGTGGACTGACCTGGCTGTAATGCCTCCACCATCACACGATCTCTTGTACCTAACTGATCTCCAGTGCAGAACTTTAAACAGCAACCCGGAGGCCAACTCTCCGCACCTGTAATACACAGCATACATGTCTGTCTGAGACGCACAGTTACAGTTGTAACACAGACTCTATAAAAGCCACTGACAAGGGAAATCAGATATCACGACACAACATATATAACATTATAATACATGTCTGTTTGAGACGCACAGTTACAGTTGAAAGAGAGACGACTGACAGAAGGGAAATCAGATATTACAACACGATACAATATATATATTATATTACAATATGATGTTCATCTGATATTTAATAACCATTTTACTGCATCTTTTGAAGGAATGATTGTATACCATAACATGTAGGTCGCTTGACATGTCCTGCAATTCAACAGTTTCTTTAAAGAGAAAAAACGTAACAAAATGAAGATATGGTGCGTAAAAACACCATCAAAAACTGTATCTGACCTTTTCTGATCACACTGATGTGTTTCATCAGTGGCATCCTAAAGCAGAATTATGTTATGTTAGCTCTTCCATACACATCTGACTTCATTTAACTTGGTGAAAAAGAACAATCTTAAAAAAAATGAAAGAAGGTATTCTCAGAAAGTGTTTTTAGTGGTCTATTTACTCAGCATAACTTCATTTTGCTGAGTCTCTCCCTTTAAAGAAAATGTGAAAGGACCAGTGTCCAGATTCAGTTTTTTCATAATTAGCTACCCTTGTATACAAAGTTAAATTGAGATTAAAAAATATTTTATTTATTCTGAGGAATATAGCGCATAAAATCACTACATAAACAGCCCAAATTTATGCATTTTTTTTGCCAACACTTGATAGACTTTGCTGAATGATGTCATACAAGCACAACCTTCATGAGCTGTCAGAGCCTAGCCATTTACATGTAGTTCAGTGTTAAAATAAAGCTTAATGAGTGACAACAAACATCGTCTGAAAACTCACAATCCGAAGTCTGGCCATGGAGATCAGTGTCATAAATCAGAACTTCAACATTGTCCACTATGGGTTCAAACTGATACCACAGTATATCTGTTTCTGTGAAGCTAGCACACATCTCAAAATGATATCTTCCCAAAAGAAATTCCCAGGTTATATTGCCCAGCCGGCCAGAGTTCGCCGTCTATGTTGTCACCGTTGAGCCAAACTGGTCAGCCTGCTGGAGATTAGCTAGGGCAGTAAATCTACTGTTTTTGGCAGATTTAATGTCATTATTACCTTTCTCAGAAGCCCTCTCGTTAATATACTGTGTGAACACCACATTATCTTTAAACTTAGGACTAGCAGCAAAATCTTGACACTAATCCCATTAGTAAGAAATTTCTCCTCTATACAATGCCAACACTTCATTTGACAAATTGTTTTCTCCCCTACTAAGTCTTATTCTCAAGTGTCCTGTATCATTTTCATCTGATAAATTAAGCAAATCACACTGACACAGCACCAATTTTCATTAGGTTTCTCTTTATATTAGAACGTTTCTGCCCTTCAGTGACACTTGATAAATGAATACATTATTATTATAAGCAACCAAAAAAAGGGCTGCTTCTTACACAACTTTCTAATTCTTGGAAAATCATCAAATTTATCTCCTGTCCACATGAAATTCAGTTAGGTCTGTAAACCTTTACTTTTATATTGTATATCCACAAATTTTGTTGCAACAATTATTGTTTTAGCCAGGAAAGTGCTATTCCTCCAAGGTAAATTTCATTCGTGGCTCATTCTCTAATCTTACAGTAAAAGACAGTTCATGAATAAGGCACTGTTCATAAAAAAAGATTACAAAATTCTCTCTTGAAAGCAAAAACCTGTTGGAATTTGTATGAATTTGTTGCTGAATTATCTTCATTTGATGTATGTTGCTGCTGACTGGAAACCTGGAGGCTTATGAGCGACTGACGAGCCAGAGAGCTAGGAGATATCAGCTGTCTATAACCTGTGCCGAAAATATTCTGAGTAGACTGTCAATGTAACATGTAACATCATAGGGACAGTGCACTGTTTTAATGTTGTGTATTTTCATTGTAACAAATACATGTGTGAAGAACACTGCAAAGTATTTCCAGACCACTGTGTTGTGGTGGAAGTAAGTTTCTTGATCATTTTATGTTAGAAGTCTACATACATATTTAAGTTTCTACAACGACCCTAGCAGCTTACTACAGTCTGAGGTGACAAGAGTATACCGTGCTTGGAACAAATATGTCCCAGCTCACACAGAATGGCTGCCTTTCATGCTAGCCAACGGAGCACAGTCAACTGTCAATTTCCATTGTCGTAGTAGCTGTTAGAAAAATACTTCACCGAAATAAACATAATACTGTCCAACCTTTTTGGCCAACTTAACCTTGAACATCCAGTTTTTCACTTTAACTCATGCAATGATAATGATTTGAAAGGGTACTATTGTCCTTAATTTTACTGCGCATGCTGTTATCATTGCATGCCCCACACTCTAATGTACACCATGACAGACTGCAAGCCAAGTGATATATTTAAAATATAGTAGAGGTTAAGCTCACCTGAATTTTGTACCCGCCATGTTTTTACAAAGTGTGTGTTTGGAGGGATTGATTCTCCATCTCCTATCGTCACATCTCTTATAAAGGTCATCAGTGGTACCCGGACATTCGGCTGCTCAAAGTCATAGTATGAACACACAGCAGCCTGCAAATTCCTGTAATAAGAACATAAAATTAACTCTGTCTGAAATATATAATTAAATGTTTAATATAAATGATTAGGGTTTTATGACAATACTCAAGAATATTTCACCTGTGCGACGGTGATCAGGTTTATGACAGGAGAAAAGCAGCACCATTGGCCAGGTACATGACAACCCTCCTGACTTCAGGCTGTCGTCAAATGAGTAGTCACTGTCTGATATACGCATGAGAGGCAATTCAGTTTGAGATTTTCATAGCAGTGTACCTGTATTAATGTTATAAACATTTAAGTTTAAACCAAAGCCCTATTTGCCCAATACAATACAGAAGTTATACATGTACTAAACATTTCGCAACTTATGATACTCATTGTTTACTCATTGTCTTATGACTGACTGGGAAATGCGTATCTCTGAAAATAAAGATATATATTATAATCAGATTATGCCTGCTATCTTTAAGACTGACTGCTCTTTGTTAAGTGCATAATATAGTACAATCACAGCAGCTCTCATCGAGCTTGTACTGTAATTTGGTCTCTCATCACATGCCAGTCTGTGTTCTCACATACTGTCAGAGGTTGTTCAGGCACTGGAATTTGCAAATGACATTGACATGGTCACCAGCCACACTCAAATTCCAAATTTTATCATGAACTCAAACGGCATGTGCAAAGACCAAATAGCAGTATAAGTAGATGAGAGATCCTGCGAATACTATAATCAACACATCATGTTTGTGAAACTATCTTCCACAGCCAAAACACAGCAGCCAGATACATGTACACAGGGCACTTTATTTACACATATTTGTGTAAGGTGGGTGTACAAAGATACACGATGATCCATATGTACACTGTACATCCAATCTCTGTTCAGCTACCGAGAGATTTATTACATGGTTCAGCCTTACAATGTGCCAAAAAATTAAAGTGACCTAAGTGAGCATTTTAAAGTTTTCCCAATCAGTGTACAGGTGCATTCTGGCTGGAGAATGACTATGTATCTACCATATCAGTACATGTATATAAGAAATGTATAAAATGAGACCACAATGAACACCTGAATAAATCGGTCAACAACAAACATAGGCAGCACCATAAACTTTGCAACTCTTTCACCTGCACTATTGAGGAACTATAATCTGGTTTACATTACAGGTCAACAATTTCTAACGAAGTTCTCCAGATTGAATGATGTGTCTGCAAGACGGTGACATGTGTACGCAAGAGTGCATACAAGTTAAAGCCTGATGACTGAGTTATTTATAGCACTGCTGTTATTCTTTTGAAAGCAGGACTAACATAAAATATGTTCGCAGAACACACGACGATTTTGAAACTGGACTGACCTACACCAGCATGTGGTTTTTGTGAAGCAATGATACTCAGGAGTGTATATAAAAGGCTACAATCACGGCGTATTGAAGACACGTGTTTAACCTTAAAGTCTGACACAACATAACATTTTTATTCATTCTGCCCAAGTCTTTACTACAAGGGTTTACGATGTTTCGTTCACATTTGTCATTTGTCAGAAAGTCGCTTGTTCAAAGGGACGCAATTCTTGCACTGTCATTTGCGAGGGTCGAAAATCCTTATTCTTTTTCGTGTGAAGAAATCCGACAGATTCACGAGACTGGCAAGCATACAATCATGTCGTGATGCATTCTGACACTCTTACCAGTTGTTCATATCCAGGAAAAACGCACATCCTGTTGGATTCAGCTGATTGCCTAGCAGTTTTTGGAACTCCGAAATGAGAACCTCCCTATCAGTTGTTCCCATCGAACTAAACTGTTGCAATAACTTTGCGTCAATATCACTGTCCACGTCCATTTTGGCCCTTACACAAATCTAAGGTTCCATGTGTGTTTCGAAGGGACGATTTCTTCTAACCTAAACCCTAAAACCTAATTATTTGTTACTACTCAAGCCAACGTCAACACTGGCCCATCCACTGTTGACAGTATGTAAAATTTGTGACGTCACAAACGAATATTGCGCATGAGTACTTGCAAGTGCTGCTGGGAAATTTATGCTAATTAGCCATGTGGTTGATCAATCTACTCAACAGCAATAAAGAGCTACCAGGCACTTTTTTCGCGTTGATAACGATTTGACAGTACCTGTTGCACTGCTGAAGTTTCTTCTTTGAGGCATATGCTTTTAAATATATACACTATATATTCAAAGAACAATAAAGTTGAGTCGTGATAAAAAGCTTTTTAATAACTCATGTTTTCATGCTTGCAATCGTTTTACACCTTCCACGCTATATTTGTCACGTCTTCAGTCGAGTTGTGGTTTATTTGTTGGGTCTGAGAGGGTAAGGGTGCTGTTTCCAGTTTTCACCTCAGTTGTGGTTTATGTGTTGGATATGAGATGATTATGAGATGCTGCTAAAGGGCAAACAGACGTTAACAGAGCCACTCCTCCCAGAGGTTTGTTCACATCAGAACAAGTAACTTCTCACAAAACCGCAAAGAAAAAGAAAAAAAACTAGATATATATCCTACCATTCTTTCAATAGGCATGTTAAGTCAGCCTAGTTAATACGGGTTATGTGCATGACATATGAATATGCTAGCTTCTTAATGGGGCAGATGTACACATACATTATTTTTTCTTTCAGTTTCAACAGTTTATCTCATTGCACTTAAGAAACCACTGCAGACTATGCTATATAGAGGACAGGCTTTCCAAATAATGCTTCCTTGAAATGCACTTGATTGATTTTAAGTCATAAGTGTCGTACATAGCTTCAAGTTAATATACACTTTTACAATGGCATTCAGACTGATGTGTAGCGGAAACAGTGAAGAACACACAGAAGTGATCACTGATTACTAAATATATATCGTACTGTATCGTGGTTTGTATACGACATTGAAGTTTTTTTAGTTTTCAGTGTTTATTTTTAAGTTTTCGGTTTTCATTTTTTAGTTTGAAGTTTTTATTCTTTCCTTGTAATTTTTTTTTTTAGTTTTAGTTTTTTATTTTTGGGAGAGGTTTTCGCCCAGGTGAAAAGTCAGGTGACTTTTAGCCAAACAAGTTGACCGCTACCCCTCAGACCCGCTGTGGCCGATGCAAAACGATTGGCTGTGTAAGTAATACATTTCCTTCTTTTCAGCTTCGATCAGAGTCAGTATTGTCTTAGTTAAACAACATTTTGTTGTAGAAACAGAGCACATTACAGCACTGACTCATATCTTGCTTATGAGCCGGAAAACTAAGACAATACTTTAAAGTGAAATCTTACATCGTCAATCGTTTCAGATCGGCCGCACCAGATTTGCGGGTCATCTTGTAAGTCCCATGACTTTTCACCACAGAGAAAATCACATGACTCTTCATCTGGGTGAAAAGCTCAGAAAAAATAAAAACTGAAAAGCTAAAACGAAAAAAAATAAAAACTTGAAAGAAAATAAAAACTAGAAACTAAAAAATAAAAACTTGAAAGAAAATAAAAACTTGTACCTAAAAAATAAGACTTGAAACTAAAAAAAAATTCAATATCGTGTTCAAGCCACCATAGCATTATCAATAAACCAAACCATTTGGAATTGGGTCCTAGTGTCAAGGAATTTCTTAAAAGGTCCAAAAACTTTTAACTTTTCTTAGGCTAAAGCAAAAGTGTTTTGCTTAAGCAAAGTAATACTATACTAACAAAATGTTTCACTGAAGTTTCATTTATTTATTTATTTATTTATTTATTTGATTGGTGCTTCATGCCGTAGTCACAAATATTTCAACTAAATGACAGTGGTCAGCATTAAGGTGGACTGAAACCAGGCAGGCCCGGGGAAACAAGATCATCCACATGTTTCTGGCAGATCTTCCCTGAGAAGATTCATGAAATCAGGCCCAGGATTTGAACTATGTCAATCATTGGTCTTAATCTAGTGGTTAAAGCTCAGGGCTTACTTAGTGTTTTGTACGATAGTATATACAATGGTGACACAAAAGCTACATGCTTACTTTTATATATATAGATTTATGTTCCTTTAATAAGCAGAAAAATACTTTGCAACTTTTATCAAAATGTAAGTCTTGAATACTTCAGCTCTCAAATCCTGGCTTTTTAATAGAGGTAAAACGTTAAAATTATACTGTGGCTAATTTTGATCTAACTGGACACACAAAAAAATAACATTTATTTTGGTATTTCTGCAGAATAAATATTCCTGAAACTACCTACCATATTTATTTTTTTTCTCGATTGGTATTTTAATGACAAAAACGATCAAGAATTTTTCACATATATTATGGTGGTGAGTCAGGCATACAGGTGTAGCGCACCCTCCAACTGAGTATAAGTATCTCAATTCTGTTATATATTTGTATCTCATTGGTCTTTAAACCATTCTCAAGAATATCTGCCACATCAGTATACACATATGATCTGGTTTATATGTGGAGGAAACCAATAAATCTGAATAGTCTTATCACCTAAGCTGCAGCTAAACCTGGTTTCAATGAAGTAGCCCCATCGGTCAAGCACAAGTGCCGGATTTTCCACAAGAACCTATTTTAAACCATTTGGTCAGTGAGGGCAGTCAAAACACCTCTAAGTATTTTGTTTTCTTGATAATGCTGTGGAAGTATCCTAAATGACCTAAAATTCCGTCCACAACCAAGTTGCTAATTTTTCCATTCTGGGAGTTATATTGATCTTAGGAATGTGCTTTGATGTTCGTTTAGAAGGTAGAATGATATTCTACTAAAAAGTTTTAGCACCAAATATACCCTAAATGACCTAAAAAAAAATTTCCTCCATGACTAAGTTGCTCATTTTTCCTCAGTCCAGGAGTTGTATTGATTGTATGAAGGTGTTTTAAGGTTTGTTTGGAAGCTGAGATGACACCCTACTGGAAAATTGAAAGTGTCAGCACCAAATATAATATTTCACAACCTTTATTTACCTCTAAATATGCAATTTTTTGGACGAAATTTTAGGTCATTTACAGTTATATTTTATAACTTCTAAAAATGCACTTCTTGGATGAAACATTAGGTCATTTACAGCAATTGACAGAACACAAAAAATAATATTTATACATATGTAACACAGTACTCTTTTAATAAATACCTGAATAACTGAATGTTAAAACAGGTATGCTGAATATACACTGCAACCATATACAGCACATGTCGGGCATATACACCACCCAGATCAATGTATGAAGACACATTATTCATATCTGATAATTACACACTTAAGTGTAATTCAAAACATCACACTTACATGCAATAGCACAGTCACCAACAATAACATAAAATATTATCAACATTTACCTGTAGTGAATTAAAAGTACTGATGGATTTGAATCACATATAACCGAGGTATCAGTATTTGTTTTTTGTTCTGAGTCACTAACAGCTGCTTTTCTTGATACATAAAAATGGCACAGTTAGAACTACTATTTGTGTAAATATACATTAAAATAAATTAGTACTGCCTTAAATCATAACATAAAATCAAAGCTTGCTCATTACTTGTTTTTAAAAGACAAATAAAAAACTCTTGCTGTAAATGAAAATTCTTTAACAAAAATGTCTGGAGACAACTTCGCAAAACGAAACAAACTCAGCTGTATTAATAATTTAAGAACAAATAAAGTTCTTGGTGTTACAAAAGTATATGTACTGTCACAAGAAATGTCTTTTATTATACAAGTATATCTGTACAGACATGAAGATCACAAGCACCAAAGGCAAATATTGTATAATGGCATACTGTTTTAGATTTTATTATTTATTTGATTGGTGTTTTACGCTGTACTCAAGAATATTTGACTTTTATGACGGCAGCTAGCATTATGGTGGGAGAAAACCTGGCCGAGCCTGGGGGAAACCCACGACCATCTACAGGTTGCTGGCAGACCTTCCCGCGTACGGCAGGAGAGGAAGCCAGCATGAGTTGGACTTGAACTCACAGCAATCGCATTGATGGAAAGCTGCTAGGTTATTGCCCTGCGCTAGCGTGCTAACCAACAGAGCCATGGAGGTTCCCTATATGTGGCTGAACAAACATTCAATTTCAATAACAACCTACACACTAAAATAAAGTCTTTTCAACACTGGTATTAGATAAAATAACATTAATTTGGCAACATAATATGGGACTTTTAACCAAATACATCAAGCTAAAGAGATGTCCAAAAATGAATAAATACTAAGAGAACAAAAGAATATATTCAGTAATAAAAATAATTTATTTATTTATTTATTTATTTGATTGGTGTTTTACGCCGTACTCAAGAAAATTTCACTCATACGACGGCGGCCAGCATTATGGTGGAAGGAAACCAGACAGAGCCTGGGGAAAACCCACAAATATCCGCAGGTTGCTGGCAGACCTTCCCACATACAGCCGGAGAGGAAGCCCGCATGAGCTGGATTTGAACTCACAGCAACCGCATTGGTGGGACCAGTAATAAAATTTATTTATTAATTTGATTGGTGTTCCATGCTGTACTCAAGAATATTTCACTTATATGACAGTGGCCAGCATTATGGTGGGAGGAAACCGGGCAGAGCTCGGGAAAACCCACGACCATTTGCAGGTTGCTGGCAGACCTTCCCACATACGGTGGGAGAGGAAATCAGCATGAGCTGGACTTGAACTCACAACGACTGCATTGGTGGGACCAGTAATAAAAGGAAAGATTCCTTAATATTGATAACAATGGTACACCATAAGATGCATATAGCTGTATTCGTCCTTTTTTTATGGAGGTAACTATGAAATGATCATAGAACTTTTGCTTGTCAAGAAACTAGATCACACCTTTAATAACAGAGCTCGATGAGGTGTAAAACTGTTGTGTGGAGATGCTTGAGTGTATATGTTTAGGGGTTTTTTTTGTTACCTTGCTTCACTTTTCTTTTTCTTATCTTGCCAACAGCCCAAAGGAAATCAAAGACTGTGGAGAATATGTATTTTAAACCATTGTTAAAAAAAAAACTTCTGTCACAAAAAAAAAGTCAAGGATGCTTACATTCCTCATGAAGGCTATAATATATATACTATAGCACATTTTAGTCCAAACACAGAAAATGGATTATTTGTATTTACATATTTGTCTATACCTTGTGCATCAAGCAGTTTTTAGAGTTGTCTCATTTTGACAACAGTGTGACATCCTAGTGCAAAATGGAGATGCAGCATTACTGCACAATATGGTTACTTATTCACCTTTTAACCTTTCGAATATCAACATTTATGCAATACTTGACTCCAAAGGCCACCCAAGATAATTATTCAGAAGATTAATTTAATCCTGTTTAATTGGTTTTCTATGTACCATGCCGTCATGCCATGTCACGTTGTACAGGGACATCACTCTGTTGCAGTAATGTCAAATCTTGAAACGTACTTAGGGTCATTCTAGGAAGACTTGGGCCTAGCAAAATATTCACATGTTGTATCTTGAAATGTGCATGGTATTATGCTGGGAAAATTGATCCTTACAGAATATTCATATCACGGATCTTGGAATGTGTACAGTGTAATGTTGCGAAGACTTGAGCATTACAGAATATCAATATTTTTCTCAATTCGGAAGACATCATACATGTATGTTTGCAGCACATCATCAAGAAATTGCTCCCATTTAGACTTCCATAATGCAAGAGCCAGTTTCTTCTCTTGCGATGTCATTGCAGTATACCTGAAAACCGTAACAAACATTTTTTAAGCCTGGGGAAAATGTGTAATAATTTAATCAGCTATGCATTCTATTTTGTTCAACACTTTGGTCCAGTAATTCAAGAGACACTGTGTTAGAGAAAAAAAAACCTTAATGGAATTAAGTGTAGAATATTCAATAACAGGGCAAAACTTAAGAAAAAAGTAATCCATGATATTCATATTCAATATGTTTCCTAATCAATTAGTTGATAAATGGACATCATGATGACATCAGCAATCAATACGGGCCCAAATGTCAAAAATGTAAAAGATCCTGCCCCACCACCCCCCCCAAAAAATCCAAATGTATCTTTCCAAACATCTGATTCATCAAAATAGTTGTATATCCAAAGTGGTTTTGGTTACAGCCACTAAAATTAGCAAAGGGCAATAATATTACCTGAGTGAGTTCATTGCCAGCTGCTTAAGAAGGCTAAGATCAGATGTCATCCCAGAGATGCCCATAAAGGCCTGGTAGAAATCATAAGAGAGGCCCTTAGAGCCCCACACAGAGCCATCATCCGAGCTGATCACAACTGGCAGGCCATTGGCCAGGTAACCTGCAGCAGGGTGGTTCCTCAGGTCATCTACCAACTTCAACACCTGAATATGAATGATACAAAAAAACAAACATATCAAAGCCAACAAAGCCAATTCTTCTAATTTTTGGAACACTCCCGAATACCCACCCCCACACCCATTTCTGGGAACACAATCGAATGAGGTGGCTGATTAGTGTTTACATAAAATAAGTGGATTATAGCTACCTTACCAAACACATGATCTGAGAGCTATTGGTCGAGTTTGAAGGAAAATACTGAGCAGGAACAAAAATTTGAAGGAATGCCGAAACTGACAGAAGCATGAATGAACCTGAACAAAGAGCAATCCCGAGCAAGATTTCCTAAGCCCAGAAATTATCCAAGACGATGAAAAATCAGACAACAGGGCCAAAATAAATTTATGCCATTCCTTTCTGTTTTGAGATTCTAGATTAGAAGTCTTGAATATAGCAGCTTAATACTGAAAGCAATGAAAAGTAAAACAAGATTTTGAAAAATGGCCAGATCATTTGCCCCCAGCGTTAAAATGTTGGAAAGTCTCATATGCTTTTTCTTTCTGCATGTGTGGATAGGGTAAGTGCAGATTCTACCACTTGGAAATTAAGTGCAAACATATATCCATATAACACCTTCTCCAAGAAAATTTCCATGAATTTGCTACCAAATACCATTAACCAGCAACGAAGTATCATCAAGTTGCAATAATGCAACACTGGGATACAAAATTTAGAAGTATACCTACACATGTATACTCACTTTCTTTATTGTTATGCTATCATTTGGCAAGCTCATCAGAGTTACACAATAAGCTACACCAGAGATTACCTTTTCTCACCTGATTTGATATTGGGTTGACTTCTAGAGCAATTCCTCTTTCTTTCACAGCCTGCATCACCCAGGGATGCTTAACAACAGCAAAGCCATGGCCAATCCGGGTAGTGTTCAACAAGATGGCATCAATCAAGTTCTTATCAATGGATGTACCTTGCCAATCTGATACAAGTATTAATGGGAAGACCATAACATGCATACAAGGAGAGAAAACTCAAAATAAAACAGTACAATAAGGGAAAAAAACATCAATTACTTTCTCAGTAAGGTACATGAATATCAATTTTCTTCATTTCATAATGAGGGAATAAATAAATAAATATTAAATGCACAGAAAGTCTCACATTCCTTTCAGGTGTGTCAAAAGCCAAAACTTAAAAAAATTTACAGTGGCATTTTGTATAAAGAATCAGTTATCCTAAACACATTTCAGGTAAGTTTATTTCAGTACTGCAGCACCTCTGAAAACTTACCTGTTTCTCCTGCATGGAAGAAGTAAGGTATTGCTAACTTGAGGCCTGTAGACTGGTTCAACAGCTCATCAATGAAGTATAACAAGGAATGGCCTCTGTCTTCCTGTCCCACTAAATCATACCCAACTAAGAAATCGGGGAACATTTTCCAGAAGAGTAAGGCTGTCTTTGTACTGTTGGCTATCTCCTCTCTGGACTTTCTCCTGCAAATATTGAAAAGAAATTATCTGATAGACAGACTTAGTATAGAAAATCCAGACACAAGTTCTTAAAGGGGTCTGCTGGGATTTTTTCTTATTGTCTATACCCATATACAAAAACTATCTATAAATATAGTTCATGGAATTATTATAGTTTATTATTCATTTCACTTTATTTATCAGTATTTAACTTATTTATTTATTGCTCATTTTGTAAAGCATGTCATTCGTTTGTCATAAAACAGAGACTCACAAATCTCATACCTGAATATATGTACTCATTTATGAGGGACATTTCTGAACTTTCAAATGAGCACAAAAAAATCTGTCTAAAAAAACGAAATCACACAAAATGCTAACACGCTAAATACACTCCATAGCGTGATACAAAATAATGAAAGCACATGTCCAATGTCCCTGCAAAAATGGATTAAGGTCAATGAAAAGGGTTATTTTACATACATTTAATTGCAATTGATGTAGGAGCATGTGCTAAAGGTTTGATAAAAATTGCTTCTGAAAGCATAAGTAGACATGTGCTAAATGCCCAATGGTCCTGGCAATTGATGTAGGAGCATGTGTTCATAATTTGACAAAAATTGCTTCTGACTGCCTGCATATACATGTGCTCAATGCCTACTGATCCTGGTAATTAATGTAGGAGCATGTGTTCATAGTTTGACAAAAATTGCTTCTGACTGCCTACATATACATGTGCTCAATGCCTACTGACCCTGGTAATTAATGTAGGAGCATGTGCTAAGAGTTTGACAAAAATTGCTTCTGACTGCCTACATATACATTTGCTCAATGCCTACTGATCCTAGTAATTGAAGTAGGCGCATGTGCTAAAAGTTTGATAAAAAATTGCTTTTGACAGCTTAAGTATACGTGCACTAAACGTTCATTGATCCTGGTAACTGATACAGGTGCATGTGCTAAAGGTTTGAAAAAATTGCTTCTGACTCTGCCTAAGTTTTCAGGTGCTAAATGCCCACTGATCCTGGCTACAAGTGTTCAGAAGATTGAGTGCTCACAAGATAAGACAGTCACAGGCTCTGTGACCTTATAAAAAAATTGGGCTAAACCAGCACAAGTGTAATTAAAACTGCTTCAAAAGAGAAGATGTTTTGGTGTATCACTGATCTGATCAGCCAATCTCACTGAAAATGAATAGGTTTCTTCCAAACGGCTAAACGTGTGGATAGCGACAAGCATTTAGGAACGTTTAGAGTGATATAGACAGATGTACCGACACCAACCTCTATTACAACAACACTAGGCCAATTTGGGCGTGTTTGACATTATTAAGTCCTTGGTAAAAAATTGTCCTTTTTTCAGTAAATGGTATTTGGTAAGCTGACAATGCAATCAGGAGGTAGTTGATGTACATATCAGTAATTATATACGAATCTAAAGCTGAAATGATATCTAATCCAGATAAAGCCTCAACTATGAAACAAAAAAAAAAAAAACAATTTCAAGTGCCATGTTTCAATAATGTACATGAAATAATAAAAACTGGAGATTAACAATGCAGTAGACAACAGCTGTTCCACAGAGCAAGCATGATATGAAATTTATAACCGTCAGCCTAAACAGTTGAAACACACAATAAATAGTGCAAATGTAACAACTATACCCTGCAGCTATGTGTCATTTAAAAAATGTCATTTTCTTGTTGAACTTTGGTCTTTTACAGCGGATATAAAGTGAATGTGGAGGAACATGTACTGTAATTCATCAATCTTTCCGCATATTTGCATGGCATTTATTCAAGCATATTCTGAAGGCATTATTCTGTGTTGACTGATAAAATTATACTTTTTGTGAAGCCCTGAAACTGGCCAATTCAACCAATGTAATTTTGCCTCCTAAATCAAATTTGAAAAGTTGCAATTTCAAATGCGAAAAGGTTGAGGAATTAGGGTAGTAATTTACTCTGCATATTCAAGAACACATATAAGGGAATGTAAGCTTTATGGATGGAGAAACCTGTTGAGAAGAAACCAGCACACCCCATCAGGTACACAACAAAACTCCTGATTAAAGAGCCAAGTATGTATACTTGGGTTTTACGTATTACTCAACAATTTTTCAGTTATACGACAATGAAATTTGTTTTGAATGTACACACCTCATTCCGCTGTATATTAACTTTAGCCCTGAAAAGTTTCCCTGCTGATCCAATACAAACTGTCGGGACACATTCCTGTACATCTCCAGTGTCCATAAGGGTGAGTTCAGAGAACCATCCAGCTCGTAGGTCTGAAACAGAAAAAAAATCAAAAAGATTTATTTATTCATTTTTATTTGATTGGTGTTTTATGTCGTACTCAAGAATATTTCACTTATATGACAGCAGCCAGCATTATGGTGGAGGAAACAGGGAAGACCCACAACCATTATTGGCGCACCTTCCCATATACTTATCCCGTTATCTAACATAAACAAATATTGCACATTTGAACACATTACATTCTGTACAGTTTACTACTTTCTTCATGTGTGAGTGAAAAATTAGATGAGTTTTCTAATACACTGTATGCACAACAAACAAAAGAAAGTAGTTATGTATTTTTTTATTTACATGTTTAATTGGGGTTTAATGTTTCATAGAGTACTTGAGGGAGTTTCAAATTTACAACAGTGGCCAGATTTATGGATGGAAGAATTTTGACTTCCTTGTTTCAAATCAAGGAAGGTAAACATGTATGACTATAATAGTTTCCAACAATTTATTATTTATGTATCTTGTCTGACTGGTGTTTCTGTGAAAAGCTTTATAACTGATAACGGATTTATAAGTGGAGAAAATCCAAGCAATTTAACACCAGGACATAAAAAGAGGGAAAACTGTGAAACTTTCAGAAACGCCCATACCATAAAAACAAATAAGTTTATCTACAAATGTACTTCCTGATAATAAATTCCGTTTCAATGAAGTTTAAAAATTTTGTGAAGAGATTAATAAACAAATAAACAAATCAGTATTCGCAAAACGGTTAACTTCTAGCATATATATGTATAATGCCGTCAGCTTTAATTACCTGTAGAAGTAATGCACGTAACTCCATATACTGAACATTGTCTTCACTGAATTCTTTTAGTGACTGGTACACATAATCTTTCATCACTGGTGCAAATGAAACCAGTCCAGTTACACACTTCAGAGCTCCTTCAAACGCAGCCCAGACATCTTTCTGCGAGGGATAGGCTCTCGCTGGGTCCTCAACTATCAGAGACATGTTGTTGTAAAGCCTGATTTTAACACAAGACTCTCATATTTTTAATAACATCTAACAGAAGCACTGGTAAATGTTCAGTTTTACTGCTGAATTTGCATGGATACAATTATTTATTTGACTAGACTTTAACACTGAACCCCAATATTTCACTTAAATAAATGACAGCAGTCAGGATAATGGACCAAGGAAGAATTTGCATGTATTTTTATGTGTTTATCTGCACATCATGGGAAAAAATACTACATATAAAGTATTAAATTTATATGAATATTGGAGACCAAATTCAATCAGTGCTGCTGCATGTACCGTACATGTATGTTAGTGAGGAGCTTTTCAGCCACACTGGCTTCTACCTAAAGAAAAAACAAAAACCTTAATCAAAACAATGCTAACACAGCTTACCACTGGTCAAACAATGTTGAGTTACCAAATTTCTTCCTATTGTCACTGACCAGTGTCCACGAACAATCTGCAGCAGAAACAGCCAGTGTCAGTATCCAGAAAGAGTATAATCAGCCTGCTTTGTTTGAAAAGCGTTCTATTATACACACAAGACACTGCCTTAATTAAAGGCAACCTGTTTTTTTTTTGTTTTTTTTTTTGTTGAAGGAATTTGGGTTGACACAAGCAGAAAACACTACACCTCACCAGGTACAAAACTCCTGATTAAAGCTGCAGCCAAAGCAGTAGGACCAGGATTTCAACCTGTGACTTCAGTTTCCAAGGTCTAGTGGATTTTCCACAAAAGGCATTAATTTACTCCTTCAGTGAAGGACCTCACGCAATAAATTCTTGAAATTAACACATTCTTATAAAAAGGTAAGGCATTACTTTTCTGCATTATTTATCCCTGCCGCAAGTCAAAGACATACAACTTTTTTTTACAGCAGCCTCAGCTTTACAATCTATCCTTTCAGGAGACAAAAGGCTTTGATAATGGAGCTTATCAGAAATGATAGAAAGTACAAAATATTCACAACAAACATTGTTTTTACATGGGCCTTTTAAAAAGCTTGATTTCAAAAATACAGATTTTTGTCACATGTATTTTTTGCACACTTTACCAATGGAAAAAATCAAAACTGAAGATTTGCTAAAGTTAGGCAAAAAGCCATTTGGAAATTTTTTTCTAGAATAAACAAATTGCCTTTCAAATAATGTAAACTGGGTTATAATTATGTCTTGTCTTGAAAGGGTTACTCCTGTACATAGTTAATACATAATTTATCTCTTACACTTCCTTAATTCACAGTATAATCAGAAAAAAATAGTTACACAAATGCAAATAATTATAAAAGCATAATGCATGACTATAATCCTTTTCAGGCGTAATCATGACATTTAAGAAAAAACAGTAATACTTACAACTGTCATCTGGAACTTTGGCAGAAAACTTGAATTGTACCCTAGAATCCTCCATGCAGCACATATAGCAATTATCACGATATGTCACATTTTTCACAACCCAATCCAGAGAAACCGCACTGATGTCATGCATATGGAGGACACCCCCTGCAATAAACAAGCATCTAACTCATGACTGTGCACACTTCAGACATTTAACTACCTTGGTAGTTTTTTCTTTGTGTGATACACGACTGCATAGAGCCAAATGAAATGTCATTACAATGTAAACAGTGACTTCTTCTTTTTAAATTCAATACGGCAATGTGGATGAGAAATTTCCAGCGAACTCGTGAGAACGTATATCTACCTTTGGGCATCATCTTTATGATTTGGAACACATCACTTTTCTCTATGAGAGATTTAGCTTGGAAGAAGTGCAGTCTGGGTGGAAATGGTTTTCCACTGAACAACGAATCGTTCATTTCCGTCCTCTTCTTTGTCATGAGAATTCCATTGACCATTTCTTCCTTACGGTTTAGAACAATGTTACCTCCAACAGCCATTTTTCTCTCAAGGCTTAAAACCTGATGTCTTTCTTCGAAATATCTGTGGACAAGCCCGTCTGGTCGTCCATGAGTGAATTTTACGACGATCAAAGTCACGATAATACAAAAACGTAACACAAAAGGAAGTTCTCCATAACGACAACGGGATGACAGCGACCAAATCATTCTTGCAAAACTAACGCTGACAATTCAGTATGGCTCAGATTTTCCGAGTTTCTTCCCTTCCAGTTGACATGTACAACTTTCTGTGCGTGCACTGTCTTGTTTAAAATACCTTCACAGAAAAAAATCAATTTCACTTTTGCTTCTACGATCACGTGAGGCCCTTCCCCGTGTCGAGACAGCTGGTCCGTAACTTCCGGTGTAAACAGAAGCCATGCCACAGTACACACTATTCTATTGGTGAAAATCAAAACACGTCGAGCTGTTCAGCCAATCATGATCATTGTTGCAACGTCAACAATGTGCACTGACAGCAGAGATAAACAACGTGGCAGAAGTTAACCCACGGTGTACCAAAAAGAGTGGCTAAATTTTAGAATTAATGGTCATTGCACATGGTAGAGAACGTAGAGAACGTGGCAGATTGCGCTGCTATTGTCTGAGGGTGGATTTCTGTTTCTGTGTTGGCTTTCGTTTCCACCTCAATCTCGGTCATATTTCGTTGGAGAGGGCTCAGCACTGACCATTGTCCATCTATAGTATTTTATCCAAGATGACCAGTTGGTATCAAAGTGTGAAATCCTTTGTTGTTAGGGTAAGTTTGTTGTAATCTTAATGATGTGATGTGTGTGCGTTTTAAATCAACGTTTGATTTTGGGGGGAACGTGCAGGTTAAAAGATACTTTTACATAAACTGAAAAGTTAATTTATTTAGAGATAAAGACCTAAAATGTAGGTGTACCAAGTAGCACTGATAGACCATAGCCAGATAGTTTTAGAATTGTCTGATTCTTTTGATATGGTTATTCGTTCATTGTTTTGGGCAGTAGTAAGGATGAGGTTTAAATCACATGATAGGCTTTTCTCAATGAACATCAGAAGTGGGTCAGAGACGAACAATAGCTCAACCTATTCGTTACAAATCCCCTGTTTTGAATCAATATCTGAATAAAACAATTATTATTGTGTCACAGTTTAGTGTTGTGACTGAATGAAATGGGAATTATCTCGATCTATCACAGTAAGCCAAGTCAGCATTTCGGGAGTCTCACCAGTTCATGCAGGTTGATACGAGATAAGGGGGTGGTCTGGCAAATTAACATGGCTAAAAATGCGATTTTACGTTAACAGATAAGGCTGACTCATTCGAAACTCCTCAGTCATTAGAGTTTGAAGTCATGGAAACCCTGGGTGTGTTCCGAGTGAAGGTCGACTGTGCAACTGCTGTAGAATATTTGCTCACGTCGCGTTCATTTGCGAGAGTTTCCCATTGTTTCACCTCAGCTTGCGTGAACTTGTGAGACTCTTGAAATGCTGACTTGGCTTGTTAGCTACATGGACAGTAGCTACACAGTACCAGCATGAAATAATTGTCAGATATGTGTCTTGATTCACAGGCACCCCCTCCACCTAAAGAGGAGTTGTCCGAGGCAGATGATGTGAAAGAAAATGATGCCCCAGAGATATCCGCCAACAAGAAAACAGATGAAGTACATGGTATGTAATGTATGAGTGGCTTCACATCAAATGAATGAAATATCAGCACAAAAGTGGGAGATTTTTTTGCACCAAGGTGTGCATATACATGTACAAACATATGCATGCCCTCACAGAAACACAGATAATTTAATATGCCAGGCGGAAAAAATAGCAGAGAGAGCAATTTCATAGTTGTATACAAGTACGTATGTGCGTACATACATAGGCATGTACATAACACAAGTATAGATAAAGTACAACAGCACAAGAAGAAATTTCTAAAACATATACACAACCTGTGCAGGCTCTGTGAAACCTATGTGGGACATGATTTCTTTAAGTAGCGAGAAAGATACAAAGGTTAACAAAGGGAATGTCTATATATTAAACTACATAGACATAGGAAAAAAACCAGTCTTTACAATCCTGCACTGTACAGTCAAAGCAGGCAGTATGCTATTAACATAAATGCTCCTGATATGAGTAGGTGATATGCAAAATACTCACGCAGACTGGGATGGAACATATATATTAAATGGTGCCGATACAGTATTAAAACAGACATATTTACTTACATATGTATGAGAAGGACAGACAAAGAATCTGAACAAAGAATTGTGTGCACACAAAAGTCATACGCCATAACAAAAATATCGTCACCCTTATGCTTTCCTGGGATAAATCCATTTTTGTCTTATTTAACTAAGAAGTTATGCATCATGTTAAGTCATGTGATCCCAAGCTCGGGAACTCTAATACTTGGTATAAGAGCAATAGAACTCTAATTTGAAAATAACTGTTTTCGTTGGCATAAATCCTTTAATGTTGCCTATGGGTCCTTGGTGCCAATAACTGCTCTGCATTGCTCTCTTGTGTGGTCCTATATAGAATTCACTTGAGACTGGTTGCCTCACACATGTCAGTTTGCCAGTAAGTCACCAGAGGTTGGAGGTTCCCTCTGGGCACTCCAATTTCCTCTCAGCACTTCGGTGTTCTTTGGCTCTCCACCCATAAAACTGGCCTGTTTTAAAGCGAAACAGTCTGAGCGTTGCTTTTAAGTGTAATTAGATAAAGACTTAAGGCCCATTCCTGCTGTGGGTGATAACTACAACTGCAACTACAACGTCGAGAAAATAGAACGTTCTTTAATCTGCTGTGTCATCCCCACTACTGACGTCACGTCGCAGATCAAAAATAAAACTGGTTCTATTTTCTCGGCACCTGTTTTCACGTCGCTGGCAGTGGGGACATCATGTAGTTGCAGTTGTACTTGCAGCTTTAGTTGTGGCCCACAGTGGGGATGGGCCTGTAGGCCCATACATGCTTATTTATCCTCAAACCTAGTTTGATCAAAAAAAATTGCAGGATGGTATTTTTTTTTCTCACTTCAGATCCTAGTCAACAGCCTGGATTACTGTGGCGAATGTCCAGTGGGGTGTATAATACAGCCAGCAGTGCTGTTGGTATGGGAGTCGGAGGGGTGAAGTGGGCTGCAGGAAAGGGTTACGATGTTGTGAGCAAGGTACCAGTCCCATCAGTGCCGCGGTTACGCAGGAAAGACAAAAATGAATAACAAACAAATCATTGAATCAAAGACATTTCCTCCACATGAGAGTTGTGAGTTATGAAATCAGTATGCCAAAAATTTCATGAGATTCTTATCATCACAAGTTGCAACCCTGGTATCCAATGCTGCTAGTACTTGGCCCATGTAGTAACTGACACTATTATTACCGGGTGACAGATTGTCATTGTACCTGACTCTCCTACTGCCAGATGATCATTGTAACTGACACTCTTGGTGCCAGATGGTTGTTGTAACTGACACTTCTAGTGCCAGATGATTGTTGTAACTGACACTCGTAATGCAAGATGATTGTTGTTACTGACACTCCTACTGCCAGAGGATTGTAATAACTGACACTTTCAGTGCCAGGCCGTTATTGTAAATGATATTTCCTGTGCCAGACCATTTTTGTAAGTAACACTCCTAGTGCCAGATGATTGTTGTAACTGACACTCCTAAAGCCAGATGGTTGTTGTAACTGGCATTCGTAGTGCCAGAAGATTTGTAATAACTAACACTTCTAGTACCAGGCCGTTATTGAAACTGACATTTCAAGTGCCAGACGATTGTTGTAGGTGACATTCCTACTCCTAGATGGCTGTTGTAACTGACACATCCTAATGCCAGATGTGTGTTGTAACTGACGTTCCTAGTGCAAGAAGATTGTAATAACTGACACTTCTAGTGCCAGGCCGTTATTGTAACTGACATTTTCTGTGCCAGACCATTGTTGTAGGTAATACTCCTAGTGCCAGATGATTGTTGTAACTGACACTTCTAGTGCCAGATCAGAGAGAGATATGTCCTATCAAATCATACCTGTGTTATGAACAACAATTTGATAAGAATATTTTTCCCATAAAAGATGGAAACTAAATTTGACATGTTCTTATATCTTGAATGTTTTAGTAATACCAATATAATGTATTCTTGTGGCTTTTTTTGGTCTTCTTTTAACCTTGGCAATACAGAAGTTCTGTATAAAATAATGTTTTGCCACAAAGTATTGTGTGCTACTGAGTAGTTATTCAAATCAGCTGCACAATTATAAGTTTTGATAGGGGAGTTTCGTCTTCGAACTCTTTTGTCGTTGGAGGTTTAAAAAGTCACTACTGCATCGTGTGTCTTGTCAAATATGTTAGGCAATTAAACTTTGTTGACATTAATTTACTGATCCCCTCTCGTGCACTGTTGTCGAAGCACAATTGACACTTCTTTCCTTTGGGATGGTATGTTCAGATCAGAGATGTTCAGCGCAATTTTTTCCTTTGTTTTTCTGCTCTAAATAACTCTTTGTTAAACTTTTTCTGATGCCCATGTTATGGTAAGTGCCACCAAAGCCAGTTGCCTAACATTTCTGACAACTGTACTGGCACAGTAGTGCTTCTTTCACCACCAGCAATCAAAGGGTTTGAACTGAAAACCCCCTATTGAATGATGGCCTGTCAGAAAATAGGATATAATGTCGTGAGCCATCAATCCATAAATTGTGGTTGTGGTTTCTTTTTGAATAACTATTTCAACGTCTTGTTGTAGTTAATACTTTTGTATTTCAACAAAAACAGCCTGTATTTGGAAATACTGTAAATTACATAAAATTTTGCCCAGGACTGAGTTGCACATTCTACGTGCTTCTGAGAGGCCCAGGTATCTCAGAAAGGTGTTTTGAGGTTTGCTCAGAAGGTTGGATGATATCGGATCCTACAGGGAAAATGTAACCTCCAGCTCCAAAAACAATGTTTCATTATTTAACACTTACTAGCCTCTGAAAATAACTTTTTGGGGTGAAATTTTAGGTATTTTACTGGAGAGTTACTGAGGTTGTTTAATGACCTCGTTAAGTCCAATGCAGTGGAAGTGCAATTTTTTTGCATTGCGTGACATGGTGAGTCTCCATTAATGTACCTTATTTTGCTATCCTCAATTGACGTGCACATGTCCAAGATTTCGTCAATCTGGTTGGCTGTGGTGTATGTCCAGAAACTGTATATAAGTTGTATTATTTGCACACAAAATGCAAATATGAAATTTGAAAGTCCATTCAAAAATGTTTGGGGAAAGAGTATGCCTAAATACTTGGAAACAGGTAGCATACTTAAATGTGTATAAAAAATGTTGAAGAAACCTTTTTTTGTTATTATTCTTAAAGAAGAGTTGCACAGAATCAGTTGCCTGTCACTAAATAACATTTGCTTTCGGTAATCATGCGGATCATGTCACAATTGCTCTTGGTCATATCAGTTACCAATTTGTTTATGTGAAAAAAAAAAAAAAAAAAGTGAAATGACAGTTTGATAGAAATGTATAGAAGTGTGTTTTTGTTTCTAAAATTTAAAACTGAGACCTACATGTGTTTATGTGTATTTCTGAAAAGATTTGAAGGATAGATTACTTGTTGTGTTTTAGTACAACAGAAAGATCCCTTGTTAATGTTGTACTGTTCAGACTAACATTATTAGTTGCAAATTTATATTTAGCAAAGGTTTTATTTTCATTTATATGCATGGAATGTTTTGTGTTAGAATTGCTTTAAATGTGGGTTTGCTTTTTTCATTGTAGCATCTACATTCTTTGGCAGATCTGTAAATCTGTAAAAGTGACTGAAAATGTGCAGATTGTAGTTTTTGTTGCTTTTTGGTGCAGACAAAATCATGCCTACATATCAACAGTTTGTGACGCAGTTTCATATCAAGTTTAGCAGTGTTTTTGTACAACCTGAAATGGGGCATCCTTGACCGAGGGGTTAGCGCGCTAGCATAGCACAATGACCCAGGAGCCCAGCTCATGCTGGCTTCTTCTTCATGGGGAAACTCTGCCAACAGACAGTGAGTTGTTGTCGGTTCCACCTGGGCCCTGCTCGGTTTCCTCTCACCATAATGCTGGCTGTTGCCCTATAAGTGAAATATTATGGATTATGGCATAAAACTGCAGTCAAATAAATAAATAAATAGTGCCTGAAATTCTCCCTGTGCCCCTCAACCTCCCCAAGAAGGCATGTACACACACTGACTAAATTTTTGGCTAATGTAAAGATCTACAGGAATTGTTTAACTTGCAGTATTTTTATGAACATAAACTACTTATATTTTTAGTAAACTTCTTTTTTGTTGAAATTGTTACTGAATTTGCAATGTTTGATGTATAGGCATGTTAATGGTTAAACATGCAGTTACTTACTTACTTGTTTACTTACAAGATGATGTCTTTATGTCTTTTTTGCTGCTTTTTTTATGCTTTAGTGAAGCAGTCTAGTCAAAGAGTTTGAGTTTGGGTCTAGCTGACCAGGCTTCTGTTTACAGAGACATACAGTATTGTTTTCAAGCCAGTGTATTGAAACAGTATATTCAGTTGTGCAGCCCATGTAATCCAAATTCAGAGGTTACAGTGACAAGCAGGCGGACAAGTTCTTTGTTTCATTTTGAGAGATGAAAAGTTTATGCTGTAAATGCAAAACATGGTTTATCCAAACTGACGTGTCTGAGATGCACAAGTCCAGTTTCGTTATGGAGGATTGAAAGTTCTCATCACAATTTCATATGATCTCTGGTTAGAAGTGTATGGAATATATGGTACGTGTGTTGTAGGTGTATATCCAGTTGTTAGGCGGCATAAGAGAAAAGCAGAAGCAGAAAACAAAAACTTCAGGAAAAAATTATATGTGGGTCATGGTATTCAATTCAAGAGAGGACATTTTGATGTATTGACATTGACACGCATTTAATAGATGGCATACGGAGTCATATTGATGTTTTGCCGTGTAGAAATATGAAATATAAGGAAGTAAGGATTGATTTCACAAAAAATTTCTTCCTTATAACATTAGTAACAGTCATGGGAAATGCTGCAGTATAAAATAAGAAAAAACATAAAGTATATATTTAGGAAACGCTGATCTTTGTGAAAAGACATGTATTTTAATGTTCCATAGAAAGTGTAGAATGTGTTGAAAAACCATTGTGTATATGGAAACATTCAGTTGTGGCATTCAGTGGTACATGTATGTGAAAGTCTGTGGTCTGGTAAACCACAGGGCATACTAAATTCAGTGTTGAGCAGTTGTCTTTTTCTGTTAAGAATGCAGGCCTACAAAATGTACTAAAATACATTATGGAATTCTGTAATGAATGCAGGTCTGTATAAATGTGTTTTGGAATTCTGTTGAGAATACAAACTTCTATAAACATATTTTGCAATTTCTGTAGCAAAACAGGCCTACATAAACAAATTGTTAGTGGCTGTAGCGAATATAAGCCTTTATCAACTTGGAATTCTGCAGGGATTGCAGATCTACAGAAACATCTTTCAGGCTGGTATTCTGTGGTGAATGTAGGCCTTCATAAGCATGTTGTGGAATTCTGAAGAGAATGCAGATCTTTGTGGACACACTGCAGTATTCTGTTAGAAAAGAATGGGGTACATTTTAGACTTCCTGTCTGTTATTAAGTACAGGTATTCATTTGAGAATTTTACTATTCTTTAAAACCTGACTCCCACAGATACTTCCTGACACCGAAAACTCAAGAGGCTTGCAAGTCTATTCTGTCAGTCTTTGATATCATTTCAGATTTATTTATCAGAACTTGAAGATAATTGTTACTTTTGTAAAAAAAACTATGGAATGCAGGTGGCAGACTATGATATTGCCAACAGAGTTTTGTCCATAACATTCAGTGTCGTTTTGCATGTTGGTGACTTGCTCAAATTCGTCTCCGGCTTCGCCAGTAGAGAATCATTTGTCTTTTTTGCTGCTGATCACACATGTTGCAATATCCTGACAACGATGATGCTTCACTTTAGATTATTTTAATAAACCATAAATTGACCTTTATGTATTGCACAGTTTTCATGTACACGTGATATGTCTGTTCCTGTTGCAGTGAATGTGCAGATGTAGAATTTAATACCAATGAGACTTACCCGCAGTGGCTTAAAATTTCGTTAATGACTAAGTTGCTTATTTTTCCAGATTCTGTGATTTCTTTTGATTTTGGAAAGTTGTTTTGAAGTTTGTTTGAAAGGTTGGATGATTCCCTACTGGGAAGATGTGAGTTTCATCACCAGAAATAATGTTTTATGAAAACTTTAGGTCATTTAGAGTATTTTTTGCCATTTGTATGAGATCTGGCCTTATTCTTTTACCTTATAGGGTGATGATGTTTGCTTCGTGTATGTGTTAACAACACTTAGTATCTGCATTTAGCACTTCACAGAGACAGGGTTGATCTTCGTGCCACCAGCTTGTGTGTATGCATGGTAGTGTTTGGAAACCTCTAATGTGTGAATTTTTCATTAGCTTATAGACGTTTAGATTTGGCCATAAACAATTGACGGTTACAGTTCTTTTGGTGTATTTATGCCGACCTTGCCTTAGTCATATTGTTTTGCTTGGCTTATGTTTATTGGAAGATTGAATTTAAAATATATTTCATCCAGAGGCATGAGATTTCCTGACTGTCAATACAAATTTGTTTTCTAGGTTGAAAAGGTCTTTTGTTCTGATGTTTTGATCCAAGATGTTGGAGTTCATTTTATGGACATTCTCAACTTAATCTTTTATAACTGGATTCCTTTTAGTCCATTTTGTGACTTACGGCCCCCATTATGATATTACATGTGTAACCTAGGCCCACATTGTGATTTTGTAAAAAAATTTTGAGGATTAGTAAAGCAGAATTCGTGCTGTGTAATTTCTCTAAATGTTTATTATACTTATTTGCTGATTTACAAATTTTAGAATTGACTGATCTGAAGTATTGTTATGTTTAACACAGTGATAAACCCATATGTTAAAGGCATTGTCATTCATAGCAGTACAGCTGTGTGATCTAGTTCGTAATCATTGTTCTTCACACTAGTTCCACCTTACCAGTGTGCTGTAGTGAACGATTGCTCCTCAAACCACCGCTGCTAAATTATGTATTGTTTTGCACAAGCAACAGTGATGTAATTTAAAGAAAAAAACAACAGATAAATAACTAAGTACTATATAAGCCTGTTGCAGGCAGTGTTCTGTATTTCAATTCGCTCATGTCACACCCTGTTACAAGCAATGTTCTTTATATTATCATATCAGCCTGTTACAAGCAATATTATTCATCTTTTATATATGGGAAGATTTTCTTTCTTGATCTAATGGATTGGTGTGTTATAAGCAACGTCCTTGCCAGCGTTGCTGTGTTGATATACATGTATATATATAACAAGACTCTCTTTGTCCCATGTTTTCAACAGCTATTCAGTTTATCCTTTAAAGTCAAACTTCACAGTTGGATATGTCTCAGTATTTGCAATGTTATTTTTGTTTAAAATGTATTGTTCAAAATGTATGATGTCAATAAAATTGTTATTATATTAACTATAACTGTTGTGGCGTGTTTACAGTGCCTTCTGTATGTGTTTACAAGTTCCTCATACAGGTAACTTCAGGGACATCTTTCTTCAGCCGTAATAAGTGACAAATTCTTGAGAATGACATTAAGCATCTATGAAATAAACAAATCAAGAATACTTTTTGACTTGCTGTATTTAAATTGCCATTTCTACAATCAAAAAAGTAACATATGTTTATTGATTGCGTCTAGACATTGACCTATACTCGCAAAAGCACTGCACGAAGCGCCTGCCTCATCCCGAACATTGTGCTTGCAGGTTCAAATCCAGCTTGTGCTGGTTTTTGTTGCAACTGTAAATCAGGAGGTATACTGTAAAGCTGGCGAAGGCGTAGTGGTTTACGCCCGTCACTGTGGTATCCTCCACCCATTAACCTGACTGTGTTTACTATAGTAAGTCTAATATTCCTATGTATGGCCCTGAAAAAAAATAATAATAATCCACAATAAAAATGATATCCCCTTGCATTTTCTCACGTTTAGAAAATGTTGAAACGTGTACAGTAAATCATCCATATTGTGTTGGAATTGTTCAAGCAATCAACTTACACTACGGACCGTAGTGCCGACTAGTTGGTGAAATATTGGGTGGAATAACCTGACTTGGGGTAGATCACATTAAATGTCAAATGATTTTGCACTACATCAATACGACATGGCGATTAATGGGTGAAAAAGAAGTGGTAAATATGAAATGATCTGTTTTGCTCTACAAAGTCAGCATATATGTGCAGCTCTCGCGGTGGTACTGATTGTTGCGGAGAATAGCAAAGTACTATTTTGGGATGCCACTGGGAGACTGACGGACAACACAAAAAGGTTCAAAGCACGTTCTTTTCTGCTGTGACTGTGTAGTGCCTATGAGATTTGTGTGCACACGTTCACATGAACGCGTGACGTACTCTAGGAAAGGACAAAGGGGTTCGCTGCTTTGGACCCTTTTGTCAAAGGCAGGAGCTCCCCATTGCAATGTGAATTCCTGGAGGCAACAAGGTTTATTCAGGAGCCTGTTTTTTACCAGCAGAGTGTAAGTTATGTTTAACGTAGTTTCAACGACGACACGTCGGCATGGTAGTTACGATTGACGAAACGTTACACCCTCTTCGTAATATTCTTGTGACTTCCCTTGATCTCACATTTTCATTGGCTTGTACTAATGGAAAGGATACACCAGGGGTTTTGGGTGTGTTCATGGATGTTACTGGTATACTTACCTTCCTTTTCTTAAAATGACCATAACTTTCTCAAAAAGGTTTATACACGAAAAAAAAAAATTGGGAAGAAAGAATCCAATTCAACTAGAAGACATAGTTTTAGTACTTTGGGGTGATTAATTTCTATGATAATTCCGACCGTATATCGTACACGGCAATACAAAACATCGTTCTGTTATGAGTACGTTCTCTTTTCTTGGAGAGTTGTCACAATAGTTGATCGACTACACTCATGTGGCCGTTTGGACAATCTGTAAATCTGTAAATGTTTCATATAAAGACCACTTGTGCTCTACCAAACATGGTGTGCATCAGTGGTTATACAAAGACATAGTAACTTTTCACAAGGCAATGGTTGACCCCGCGGGCACTACGGTTTCCCCGGCGGGCACTACTGTTTACTCCGCGAACACCAGGACGGTTGACCCTGCGGGTACTACTATTTTTCGTATATAGATCCACAATGCTTCCGTAGATTTGACAGCATGCAATTGTTCCTCCGTTCAGGGACATTTGAATTCGCATGAATGTGTATTCACCAATGAATGAAATGAGCTTCATGCTTTTCTTAAAACTCCAGTAGTGCAGATATAATATTTCACAGAGGATATACTCATAAACACCTACTGTTGTCATACTCGCATATATTTTGTCAACATTTGTTTCCCGTCTCTCCAGATATCACGGCGTCGGAAGGGGAATGTTATATCCACGTTTCGTTGGATGGTTTGCCTGTTACGTATGTCGTTTGGAGCATGAAAGAAATGGCGACAATATATGCAATCGACGACAATCGTATGGCCATTTGCGTAATCTATAAATTTCAATTCGTTGAAGACCACTTCCCACAAGAGGTGGTTTGCCCGGGGCATTCAGATATTCTCCGCCAATAAAATAGATGGCCTTGTAAACTTAAATGAAAAGTTTTTGTGTGTGGCGTCAAACAGCCACAAACAGATCATTCTTGGAGGCATTAACGAAACACTTACTTTTTTTTTGTTTGTTTGTTTGTTTGTTTTTGTTTTTTTGCATTGTATATACTACATAAACCAAGACTGCCCTGGTGGGCTTTAGACACCCACGATACCAACATTGTTTACATGTAAATTTACATTAAATGTGTTCGCAAGACTGCATTTTGAGTAACTAAATCTGTGTAACGCTGACGTCTGATTATTGCAATTAACAATGGTGATATGGAGATATGGTGATATATTAGTTTTATTATATTAGCGCATTAATTGCTACCGTTTAAGCATGTATAATAATACTTGAACATTTAGAATAACGGAGGTAAAAATTGCAGGAGGTCGGATTTCACTGGTTAAGTACGGCCATTTGCCAGCTGCATGTCACTCGCTCGTGGGGACTCCGGTTTTACTCTATCGGCTTTAGTCTTTTGTATAGATGACAAATTGCGGCCTGAAGAATATCCAGCTGGTGTCTGACGTTCATGTTAATTAACAATTGACAACCACTATATACATAATCGAATTCCTAATAACAACTGATTGTTGATATGATTTTTTCACCTATAGATCCACATAAATATCTCTTCAAAAGTCTGACGATATATTGAAATTCCACCAGTGTAACTGTTATTCCATAGAAATGTATCTGCAGGTTCCGATAAATTCGTATGTACACGCCAACATCTGTTATCCCTGCTGGTACAGACCAGACGACGCTGGCAGGCATCGTTCTCAACGCTTTGATATAGATGATCACTCTGGTGTATGTCGTTTGGACAATAAAAGAAAATGTATATATTGGTGAAATGTCTGTTTAAATACATTTCATTCTTGTTTCAAGATGCTGTGTGAAACTGATAGATGCTGATATGTCAACAATGTAAGATATCTTACATATGTCGAACGTCATGGAATTGTTTTCATTTGGATTAAAGGCCTATCGGTACTATGATAACAATTCCTTGGACAATGCAACAAAATTCATTCATGTGGATATAATTGCAAAAAGGGGAAGATTTATGGCCTGTCTGACTTTAGCCAAATCTAAACTAGTCGCATAGGCTTTTGATCAACGTTATGCCACGCTAAGTCTTACAGTCATTGGTTCTCTGCTTTAATCAGCGCCCAAACATGCACAATGTCAACAGCAGACGCAAGGGACAAAACAGCAGAGGGACTAAGTCGTCTGCAAGGTACAAGGACATTGCCCATGCAAAGTGTTCATACGTCACAGGGAAATAAAGGGGTGTTGCTGAATTAAACCTTCCTCAAAGCCATCGTGTATGTTGGCACTTTATCAGTCAGGTGTTTCAAGCTTTCTGTTGCAAATACCACACGCCATGTTTGAGACTTCTGCAGCCATTGATCAGGAAAGAAATTAAACAAATTGTAATTCTCCATCCATTTTTGCGAATTTCTGTTCACATAATGGTTGGATCTATTGTACCTCCATGGATGGACTAAGTTTCCACTATATTTTCATGATGTCTAGTGAAACAGTTCAAATTAGTCAATTTACTGATGTCAGCAAAGATTTTGAGAAAGCCATGTACTTTAACAACCTATAACATTTAAAATATAGAAAATAATAATGAATACTAGTGCTGGGCAACTACATCTAAAGATTTACCTCTTTAAAAGCACTATAATCAACAACTTTTTTTTTTTTTTTTTTTTTTTTTCGTTTTTTTTTTAAATAGATAATCACTTCAATTTATGTTAAATAGTGTCTTTTGTCCCTTTCTTACATTTTGTATCCTTGGGTTTTCTGTATGTCCCATGGGGACACGTATCAGTGTGTTCATTGACCTAGCCTAAAGTTACACCATGATCTAACCTACAGTGGAGCTTTGGGTAGTTATGGTGATTAGCCCAAGCCTAATGTTACAGCTGTTTAGAGAAACAGTTCCCTTGGTCTTTCATGCTTGTCCAAACTATGCATTGCTATATGACCCATATATGTTCACTTATTTATTTATTTAATCACTGTTTATCCTCATACTCAACAGGTTTTCACATATGGAATGGCGGCTACTTGCACTCTCATCGGTGGAGGAATCCAGAGTGCTCGGAGTAAACTATCGACCCTTTGGTGAGATACTAGCAAACTTTCTCATGTGTGAGATTGCATCAATATTTAGAGGATATGTATTAATAAATGTTAACACATATTACTTTAGATTATATCCTACCTTCCAAACATATTATAAAACACCTAAGATCTAAATATAATTTAATATATTTGTCAGAGATTGCATCAATATTTAGAGGATATGTATTAATAAATGTTAACACATATTACTTTAGATTATACCCTACCTTCCAAAGATACTATAAAACACCTAAGATCTAAATATAATTAATATATTTGTCAGAAGAAGGTGAAATATGCATCTTAGTAATGGATGAAATTTTAGGTTATCCTAAATGCATTTTTATTCGCCTTATGTGAGACCAATGCATGAACAAACATCACAAAGAAATTATCCTTCTACATAACTGACACCAAACTGTTAACTGTAAAGGAAAAATTAAATTTCAAAAAACATTTATTATATTTTTTTTTACAATCCTACTTTCATGCATCGCAACATCTCTTTTTCACAACAGCTATATGTACTCCTCATGCACTGATTCACCATCTCGAGTCTTTGCTAGGTCAACAGTCCGTATATGGTTTGCATCCTCGCCCATGTATTATGTCGCTAGTTCTGGGGCACACAAATGTCCCGTGTACGATGTAAGACAGGTGCTTCCTCTGGGCAAGGATGGGTAAAGGTGTAATTACGGAATTGCATTTGTTCAAGAGGTGAATAGTCACACTGCTGGAGAATTGCCGCATCTGCTGGCGTCCACCGGCCCCCACCTGGTGCAGAACTGCGCCTCTCCCCCGTCATCTCAGCTGGGGACTGGTATGTTATTGGGGTCTGTAGGTTAACTCGGTATCGTGGCTGCTCCCAGGGCCATGGGGGTCGGGCGAGAGGAACAGGGTTTGCGTTACCAGTGTCCTCTGACAACCATTCTGGGTGAACCACAAAACACGACTTGGCTTGGAAAGTGTTCTGTGAAATATAAACAACAGGACAATTTTTTGAATACCCTAGAAAATAGCCGAGAGACAAGTAAGTAAATAATTTACATACTAGTAACTTAAGAATGGCAGAAAGGAAGCAGAGAGTTTATAGTTTAACTGTCAATATATGGGACAAGCTTGTTCACTTGTGTTGTTTTTTGGTTATATATGTCTGACTTTTACATGAAGATATATGTATATCGCAGAGATGGAGTTGACAAAATTTACTTACAAGAAGTTAAGTCCAGAATAGACAGGCGAAACTGAAAAGTTACAACTATGCATAGACGCTATTTTGTACATTTAAATGTTACCACACATCCTAAACTTGATAATGAAAAGTAAACCCAAATGTTTAATTATCCTTTCCGGTGTATGTTCAAAGGTTGAAGAAAGCATCCAGAGGCTGCTATAATGGTGGCTCATTAGTTTGCTGCCTAGTCTTTGTGCTGATGAGTGGTATATGTATATGCTTACAGAGAAAACCCCGTCTTGGTGATGGAAGTCTAGGTGGGATGGTCTGTTAGATCTGCAAAATAAAACAGATGGCTTGCTAAAGGAAGTGTACAAACTAAGATTTCACATCGATTACAAAAATACATGCTATGTGCGTAGAATCATTTGCCCACTGCCTGTAGTAGAACCTCTTGCATACATGCCTTATATTGCTTTTTAAAGAAATGCTGATGTGGTAAATTTTTCACGAAGATATAGCCAGAAGTGCCACTTCTTTCATGTAAATGAAAATATATATATTACCCTTATTCGTATTATGAACAATCTGAGTATGTGCTCACGCGCATACATATACATCGGCCGAGACGATACGTCTATTACAGTTCGCAGAAAATTCTAGGTCCGCCTTGGTATGCTACCACAAGATTCACCCTAACGAGTTGGATACTTTTACTAAGTTCGGTAACGAAAGCACCAACCTCCTCCAGACAGTGCGACGTGGCGTTAAGCCATAATAATTCATTCCACACAGTGTTCATCCATAGGTTCACCCTGGCACTTGTGTACGCCACTTTAAGCTGTAGTGTGTTTTACTCCTAGCTGGGCATGACAAGACGGGGACTGCGATGATAGCAACGCCGTCGTCAGGCAATAGGCAATGTACTAGTCAATAACTTTTTCTTGCTCTCATTTTCAAAAGAGTTCCACATCAGTAGCTACATATAACAACAACGGCACATAGACACACGAACCTTTTCAGGAGTCAAAAAGTACTTACCAGCAGTCTGCTTAAGGCAAGTTATTGTACATAAACTTAATGATTGTAAATATTTAGGCCTACAACAGGGTTTCTTCTTCTCATCGCACGAGCGGTGACGTCAGTGTCGGCAGCCTGGCGGCAAAGCGTGGGTAGTTAGGGGAACAAGTGATTCACGAAAAATATAGCTTCGGGCTCTTCATTGTGATAAATTCTTTACAGCACAGTATTGCTTGAGTATAGGGCCTGCCATTTCGTCGAGAAAATCAGCATTTCTACGAGTCCGATATTATTTAACTTAACCACAAACACGTTTGTATAAATGTAACTTAGACGGTACCCACATATCCACGCCTATATTACAGATTTTTTAAAAGCACTCACGGGTTGGACTCTTCCGGGCACTGGGTGTCAGCCATTTCCTCTTGCTTGGACATTCTGCAATCACGTTATGTGTCTGCACGAAATGCAATTTCTCCTTTGAGTTTTTCGGCCAGTGACAGGGTATTGGCATAAGCCAAAAGCTATTTGACTGGATACAGTTCTGTCGTCGTCAAGGCTTTAGGTTAGCCAGGCAACTGCAGGCTACGCGTGTACAACACTGAAAAAGAAAGGCGGTAATCCCGCATAGGCAAAGAGCAGCAATGGAAGCCGATTACCTGAGCGCTTAGTCAGGTAAGCCGATATAATGGGGTTAGAGGGCATAACGGAAATAAACGGGGAACACAATTACACCACACACAAGGACTGCATAGATTGTGTATTCCGGCCTCGGTGCCGTTGTTATTGCTAGAAAATTTGCATGTATATTGCAAAAACAGTGGGTCAGTGGTATTGCATTCCCGAGTTCGGCTGTTGGGGGCTACATTTTCCTCAGTTTACATTTATAAATGAGTTTTTCGCTCTGTCCTGCAAGGAGCCGTAAAAGTGACTTTGTGCGATGAATTTTTTTGAAAGAGAAACACAAGGTGACATTGTGAAGAAAAGTCTTTTGGTAGAGAAAAAAATGTATAGTAGAAAATACCTATTTGTTAATTCCGACTTTTAACAATTTGCAAACTAAAACGGGATAAAAAAAAATGGAAAAAAGAAAACAGAAAAACATTTAAAGTGGATACCCCAAGTTTAAAAGTCGGAGGCAGATTCCAGGCCCGCAAATTTTAAAACTGGGACCCCGGGTAAGGAGGAAAATCGGGGTTCCGTGATGCTGTGGTGGTGCCCTTAGTTGACTAATCCTATATGTAATGATAGGTTTGACGATATGTAGGAGGTTACTGTCTGCAAGGTCGTCATTGCCATTATGCATTGTAGAACTGCTGCTTGCATGTAGTTCGCGAATTATGTTCTCCTTCACAAAATCTCCTGTCGTGTATCGAGGAACGCGTCAGAAGTTTCGAAAGGCCTCGAAGTACTAAACTATCCAACTATATGTAAGACTACATCGAGATTATCACTACTAGAGTGATCATCAGCGCTTCAGGCGAGTTGACATTCGAGGACACTTGAAAAATGTATGGGATTTACATTTACGTGTTACTCCGCATGATTTTACCAATTCAATTTATTTATTTATTTAATGGAAGCTCTCAAGAATATTTCACTTATACGACGACCGTCAGTATTATGGTGGTAGGAAACCGGACATGCATAGCCCGGAGAAAATCCACGACATTCCGCAGGTCGTTGGCAGACCTTCTGAAGTATGCTATCAAAGACGAAGCCAGCATGAACTGGACTTGAACTCACGGTGACCGCAGCAATGGCGAACCCCGAGTCTCACTGCGCTTCGCTAACCTCCCAACCGCTCGGCCAAGGAGGCCCCTGCCATCTATAACCACGCTTATGTTCAGTATTACTTATGCAGTTCCTACAACAGGGCGATTGTAAGTGGTTAAAAATTCCATGAAATTATTTGTATAGGTAATTTACTATGTATGTGTCACACATAACGGGAAAACAGACACGAGGTACCCATGTGTATATAATATGTCCCCAGAGTACTGCATGCGCGATCATAGTGACATGGCCTATCCGGACGTGGGTCAGAACATCTGTGTATAGGAAGGCTGTTACATTTGAGGAAGATGTTCGCATCATACGCCGACCATGCGGCCAAGATGTATGTACGATCCGCGTATGATGGGCGTACAGTATCTGACCATCATCGGCGTATACATTTATCCAAGCACCTGCAACACCTATCACACAAAACCCGATAGGTCCACACGGTATAGAGACCACATAACTAGATCAGAAAAGCTTCATGTATATATTTTTACGAGCGTTTTACGCAACATCAGAGCCATGCACGTGGGAGTAAAATGCAGTCGGAAAATGCAAAATGGAGTATGCAGTGCAAGGCCTTATATTTGCGTCCTATGGATTAGGCTATGTTTAATGCCGTATAGGCCTATCGCTCAGCGCATGTGACACAATTCGTACGCCTAAAACTTTGTGACTACTGGCCTTCAAGATGCTCTTCAAGAAAACCTAATTTTCATGCCAAATGATACGCTTTGTGTTATTGGTTTATTTTTAACGTCATACTCAAGAATTTTTCACTTCTATGATGGCGATCGGGTGTTTGCATGGGTCAAGCAAACCGCGTAGTGTCGGAAGTAAACCACCATCCTTCGCCTTAAAACCGCAGCCGAAGCAGAGGGAGCTGGGTTCAAACACGCGACCTCATCGTCAATGGCTTGCCATTCGCGGCGAGATAAAAGTCATCACACATCATATATACGACAGTTATAAGCATGATTAAACACAACAGCTCACCTTTTCTCCGACGCATATTTTTTATTGAGGCTGAACCGTTTATATGTATATCGTGGTTGATATGTGACCACCAACATATGTCAACTCTTACTGGAAACTTTATTTTTCAATACCGTCCTTAGGAAATACAGATGCCACGCGGGATCGTCTGTGAGTTCAGGGTGGAAGGCGGTAGCTATCATGTTATTCTGTCTGACGGCCACAGCTAAGTCTGACGTCTGGCGAGAAGGGCAGTCAAGAGTGGCCAGCACGCTCACTGAGGCGTCCGTGATCTTAACAACTGCTGGGGCCCGAATGAAGACCCCAGAAAAAGTATCTTGAGTGATCCCAACCTTGTTCTGTGGCCTAAACCCCGGGACGTCCGCCAGCTTGACGTCGGCTTCGAAGCTTTGTGCCTGGCGTCCAAAGAAGTTCCGGTCTACGACAATATCTAGACCTCCAATCTGCAAGATAATATTCAATTGGTATACATGAAAATCTCGATTTTTATTTCTTTATATGCTGCATATATAGGATGTGTCTTAACATATAATAATCAAAAAAAGGCTTCCCAGCTTTCATGTTGCACAGAGCGTGAAAACTTTTGTAAAAAGTCTCTGAACCTCGCCAATAAAATCGCGCGGAATCTTATCCAACTACTACATATATTTTAATGGCGAACCAATGCCGTCCAAAATAATTCGGTCCAAAGCTGTATATAGGTTATTGTTTATTCAAGCCCTCACACTGGCGAATTCTGGATAAACTGGTCACGAAATACTCATCTACTCTAATGAAGAGAGCAACTGCCAATCCAACTTGGACCCAAGTCGACATTGCGCGGGAAAAGTTAAGCCATCACGCCTCACGAAGTTTCCAATACGGAGCTGTTCTCAATGAAATTATTTACACTGCTTACTCCATCCAAACCTTATAGGTCTAATTTCCCATAGATGTGAAATATTCTCCATTCTTTTCATGTTTCAACATCCTGAAATGGTGCTTCTTTGTATGGCAAAACTGTAATAGCCGTACGTTTCATGGCCTCAGTACAATCATTCTGGCCATATTAACTGGGTCTTCCATTTTCAGCTGCATACATGGTGCAATAAATGTGTGTAAAGCCTATACTATCTGGTTTGTATAATGAAAAAATGGTCGTGGAAATATTATATGGAAACTAGTAAGACACATGTCTTTCAACTCCATGTCAGAACCCTCTCTATGGAATACAGCGTCTAAACGTAGTATTTCACACGGCGACTAATGAAGGAAAATCGACAGCTCCAACAAGGAAAAACTCCGGTTTCAAAGTAGGTCGATATTTTAGCTGGGTCTATTGTACTGATAACTCATAAACAGTGGCATCATATCTCAACAACTGTTGTTTCTGTTCACAAATTTATTACTGTGTTATACCCCTGCTGTACGTATTGTGATGGAATGGAACAGCCAGTCTGAGACTCCAACAGGGGATTTGCACTGGCGGCCATATTGAATCTAGAATGTCATCATGGTCTCCCCTGCAGTGTATCTTACACTATATGCATACAATGGACTCTAAAGTTCTATTGCTACAGATTCAGCTTGGTCTTGCGTCTAAGAATTTTCACTGGATTAAACCTTTAGAACAATTCGAGATTTCTCAATTATCTCTCCAATCTATATTATAACGCCCTACCTGTGGTTGACCGCCCTCCTTCTGATGCTGTGACTGTTCGGCCAATAGGATCATTCCAGCACAGGTACCCCAGGTCACGTGGTTTTCATTCCGTATCCAGGATCTCAGCCTGTCCTCCATCTTGTTTCTTCTCAAAAACATGCTAATGACGGTGCTTTCCCCGCCCGGAATGATCAGGCCATCCATGTCATCCCTGATATCGTCCACAGTTCTCACATCAAGTATTTCCAGATCTACAGGGTTTACTAGAAGAGCGTTTGCTTTTAATAATGCAGCTTTGTGTTCGGAAAATGCTCCTTGAACCCCGAGAATACCGATTCTCTGCATAACATCTGAGGTAATGGCCATCTGGAAATCTCGAACTGACGGCATCACACAGTGTACAATGTTCTGGGGAGGCAAACATTGATTTTTTTTTTAATGAGCAGGCACATTTGTGAACGCAAGTATGAGATCTTTCAGTCTTAACGAGTATACGAGGTCAAACACCAATTGTTTTACTTCATAATACAAATTTGCAAAGTAAGAAGTAAACAACCGTACAACCCCGGTTCACAAAGCTGTCGTCATCAATGTAATTACTGTATGAGTCGAATTTGATCTTAATAAGTGGTAATGTTACTTACGATCCGTCCATGTCATTGCCATGCGACAAGGTATCCCCGAAAACGGGAATGTTCTTGAATAAGAAACCATATGACTTTATTAAAAAGACAGCTAAATTACTGAGGTACTGTTCGTTAAAAAAATTATAAAATTCTCTCTTGATTGTAAAAACCTGTTTGTATGAAATTGTATGAATTCGTTACTGAATTATCTTCGTTTAAAGTGTGGAGTGTTGTGCTGCCGTCCGGGGATCTGAGGAGTTCCATGCTTTTAAGCTTATGAGGGATTGAAGAACCAGAGAGCTAGGAGATATCACCTGTTTATAAGTTGTAACATAAATGTTTTGAGTCACTTGTCAGTGTGACATGCAATAACATAGGGACACACTGTTTTCATGCCATATGTTGTAATTATAACAACTACATGGGTGAACAACACTGCAAAGTATTTCCACCCCATTATTTTGTGGCGGGAGTAAGTTTCTTGATCATTTCATGTTATAAATTGACATATATATGTTACAAACACAACCTCAGCAGCTTACTACAGTCTCAGGTGGCAAGAGTGTTTCGTTCTTGGAACAATTACGTCACAGCCCAGACAGAATGGCTGCGTTTGGTGCTAGGCGACGAGGCGCGGTCAGGTGTCAGTTTCGGCTGTCGTAGTAGCCGTTAGAAAAAATACTTTACCGAAATAAACATTTTTTGGCCGACTTAACTTAGAACATGTGCTCTCTTTCACTTTAAGTCTGATACTGAAGATGTCCTTTTCAAAAAAAAGCAATTTTTATAAGCAAATGATCTTGTTTGTTTACTGTTATTTATGTAGTTCATGTTATTTTTTATGTGTTTACCGGGTTGTTATGTAACGCCATATTCAAAATTGTTTCAGTTATACGATTACGATTAATTGGTATGGGTAAAGGAAACCGGAGTGCCCTAGATAAATTACCGACTTTTACAACTGACTGACGAACTTTCCCAGGTATGGCGTACCTTATAAATTAATCAGACCAAAAGATAGTTATTTGCATTTAAGGCACACTCAGCGGATGTAAATGATGTTGGAAAGACACAGAGTTAAGATAGCAGGATGCTATTTACGGTATGCCACAACCCACGCTCCCCCGTCCCCACCCCGCTCCCCACCCTGCCCGTGTTGGCCCTAACGCATACCCAACGCTGCATACCATTTTGTGTATGACAATCACGCAGAATTATGTTCGCACAGTATTTCGCAATGTCAAACAAACTGTCATCACATCTTGCCTATTGAAAGTACATATATATATACCCGTTCTCGGGTGTCATTTTATTGTCATTTAAGTTTACCAATATCTCGGTCAGTTCACATGGCAGTTCTTTTGAGCCATTGAAGAAGAACCTGTCGGCTATAAGGCACGATCATCATCGCTCATCACCTTATTCTGGTTAACGTTCTCATCGCCGACGATAACCCTGTGTCGACATGGAACCTGGGTACATTGTGTTGAAATATATTCACCTCTGCTTTGGTGTTATTTTCGCTGCCACTTGTTAAACTGCGACGTACTTCGGTAGGTTTCGCCCGGGCTCTCTTCAGTTTACGCCCACTCTAATGCTCTCCGCCGTCGTAGAAGTGAAGTATTCTTCAGAATACGACGTAAAACACCAATAAAGTGATTAAATAAATCAGTAAAGCCACAAGGAACTAGGGCAATAGGTCGGTTTTCGTCTAACGACCGCATGCCAATCGCAGATTTATGTCTAACTGTTCATGTGGATATATTAGTGAGATTGTGGAGGTAAAATAGATTTTAACTCGATGTTGAGGTTAACTTGTAGTTTGCGTGGTATCAGGTCTCATTGCCATCCATGAGCAGTATTAATTTGGAAACACAAGCGTAAGATGGCCGTGAAAAGTGTCACACATGGCCCTGGAAGATTAAAATACATGTAAGTTAACCCGGGGTTAGCGACTGTATAGGCATATTGTATAAGCTTGCACGTTTATTTCATCATCGTGGTGCTGTGCAGTTGTAATCAAAAGCCCTACTGAGATACCTATGAAAGTTAGTATTCGACGTGGAAATTGTTAAGGGAAAACGAGTTTGAAACTTGATTTGGATATGCATGGTATGTTTTAACCGCATGAATGAAAACTGATGACTTCTTGTCTTTCACATGTTACATGTTTACTAGTTACGTAACTCAACCAATTTTCTAACATACTCCTATGGGAACTACAGTGTTTAACTAGGATGTTAGTTAACCCTCTGTGTCTTTTTAAAACGGTTGAACTGTCAAATCACAAAATTATAAGGGAAACATTCGGTGACTAGAGTAAACAGTATAAATCCAATAAATTACAATACGAAAAACGGATATCAAAGTATCCTTACCTGTATAACAATCGCTCGGCAACGGTTTATAGATCACAAGCCGAAGAATGGACGTCAGGTTTAGTGCCCAGGATCTAACCCTACAGTTCCAAGGTCGTTGTTTTTGTATATCAGATAACAATTGGAGATGACCTCACGTCAACTGACACGTGACAGCTGGCTGTCACCAAAACAAGCCTTACCAAATATGTACAGGGATGTAAGTAGCAGACCTTATTTATACAAGTCATCTGTCCCTGCCTCCCTCAGAGGCCGATATACGCCGGGGAAACTGACCATCTGGCCAAGCTGCGGGTGGGATTATAGCGTTATCTATACTGCTTTATAACAACGACACCCAACGGACACGCCGCTGTGACAAATCTGCTTTGCTGGTCACCTGTTGCACAGAGTAAATACGAAGACAGGACAACCACCTGCCTTATCTTCGAATCGTCTTATGAAACATAGCATCTAGATTGTTATATAAACCCTTTGCCCGCCGAGATTTCGTCAGATTGGAAACTTGACTGAACCACATTCGTTGATATTCTCGGTAAGTAGGCTTGTATATGAACTGTTAAGTGTTATAGATGTATATGCATATTAATCCCGGATGTGATGCACGTCTATTCAATGACCGCTTAAACATCAAATGCCTGTATCTTTAAATGTAGTTTGTGTCTCATTCCAAAACAAAAGCAGAGACCGCATAATTCCATTTGTGTTCAGAGTATTTGAAAAGAAATTTAAGAAGTCAGAAGCCGTGTTCAGCAGTGTTTAGTTGAACCAAAATGTAATGATAGGATACTTACCTGCGCGTCTCGAACTATTAGGATTCCGATTGCACGGTGAGGCGCGAACTGCAAACTTGGTGGCCATCAACCATTCTGCACTTGCGTCGCGAACTGTACACCACAATGTCGCACGACCTAGTTTGCTGCCCCATCATACGTCATATGAAGGCATATATATATACATGGCCAATGAGGTCGCGTTTTCGAATCCACTTACATTAGTAAGAATAGCCTGACTTAATTTGGTCAGAACACTCCAGTATAGTTTTATTCGTGTGATTGTACATAAGGCGGAATTTTCCAGCGTGGTGAAAACTAGAAGCTCTCAACTGAATGAGCAATCATTAATGGACAACCTCCGTCGTATATAGTGGAATATTCTTGGGTGCGGCGTAAAGCACCAACCAATCAATGGACCACTCTCTAAAAACTGCTGTGTACTGGTACACATTACTTTGGCAAAAATACAAATCCACATAATTTTTGTGTACCAGCAGTACAAAATTTGTGTAATTTGTTTAATGCATTCAGAATGATGTGTGTATGAGCGATACACAATTTGTGCACCACTGATACACATGCATTGATGGATCTGCAAATTTGTACACAGTTGTTTTACACAGCATGACTATCTACTATTCCACGTAAATGCAATTGTTTATACTCAAAACATGAACAGAACGCTTGCTCTGCCATGCAGAAAATATATTCCCATAAAACTGAGATTGAGACATGAGCGTCTATATATGTGCGCACCTCACATATATATGAAGTGAGTACATAACTAGTGGGCTTATTGCGTTTAAAGTTGTACCTTTCACCTGTTCGTCACGCAATCATAGCTATGACCGGACGAGGGAACAAAGACAGCTAATTACAGTTGTGCGAGCAGATGTCCACATGCAGAGATCGGCGATATCAAAACTGTATATGTATTCCTGAGGCTGTACAACTATATAAACCAGTCAACCATGCATGAGACGTAATTCATGTATGGTCCCCTGCCGGTTTTAGACTTCATTGTCTGTTAGAGTTAACGTTGTTTTTCTGTTCGAAGAAATCTCAAACCCCCGATTTTAAAATACCTTGATTGTCGGTATTATTAAACTTTATAATATGTAAGTTAGTTTTGGTAACGTTTTTCATCCATGCTAGGGAGATACATATATTCAGGGCAAGCCTTTCCGACAACAGGAATGGCTTTACTTTTGATTTTTGTTAATTGGCCCAAATTGGATAACTAATATGGTACACCGAAGGTATACGGGCATCCGCATTCTTTTATATTTACAAATTTTTTCCATACTACACGATGCGACATAGATCTCAGTGTATTTAATACTCCTATGTATGAAATGATTCACATGACCATATATACATGTATATAAAACGTGATCCTTCCTGTAACACGAGCCAAATATATCCCGGCGTAGTCGATATCCAGTTACTTCCTGTGAAGATACATGTAAACGTGGAACAGGGATGAGTGTGTACATATATACGATTTCCAGACAGTTTTAATTCATTCATGGAGAGCATTCCTCTTGTCTTTCTGCCAAAATTAAAACCTGTTCACCGCTTCTCTTTGCACGAATGCATCCTAATTTCTTTCTTTCTTTGATGGTCTAAGTTGGACGTTGGCCTCTAGACTATTATATCTGTGAGATAATTCCCTTCTTGAAGACAAAACTTGTTTTATCCTAAAGCTCTGAGAGCGGTTGGTCATGTTACCAGCTTAGCTGCCCAAAGGTTAAGCTGGGAAGAATGAAACAGATCTCAGATCCGGTTTTTTCCAAGAGCCTTCACCGTCTTTGTTTATACCTAGGTGGATATGGCCTAAGAATCTACGAAGTTGAATATGGATTATATATATAGTAATAAATCTTTGCGTCTAAACACGCATCAAATCACGATGTTCCTTACCAATAACTGCAAAGGTCAACACGTTAAACATCAGTTTAAACTGAACGAAGTGAGAAAGCATACAAGACAAGAGGACAGACTGATATAAGGAGACGCAGCCGACAGTTCCAACGTGGCACGAAAGACAGGGTAGGATAAGTGTAAAATGCGACATTTCGGGGCTTATAATAAGTGTACAAGTTGAGAATTTACCCTATAATTTTAGTAAGTGTAAGTGTTACTTGGTGGCTTAAGTAAGTGTACAGCATTATGGTTAGGACTTCAGTACGTGTACGTGATGTTTCACGGCCTGTATAAGCACACAAGATGGCGGTTTGTGACTTGATTTGATTGGTGTTTTATGCCCTACTCAAGAATATTTCACCTATACGACGACGGCCAGTATAATGGTGGATAGAAACCGGACCTAGCCCAGGAAAAACCCACGACCATCCGCAGGTTGCCGGCAGATATTCCCACGTACGGCCGGAAAGGAAGCCAGCAAGAGCCGGGCTTGAACTCACAGCGATTGCATTGGTGGGAGGCTTCTGGGTCATTACGCTGCGCTAGCGGTTTGTGACTTGAGTAAGTGTACAGGACGACGTAAATACCGCTTAAGTAAGTACATAATATGACGTTTCAGGACTTACACTGACTGAACAACATGATGTTTTATGACTTTAATGAGTGTACCAAATGACAGTTTATGATTTTAGAGTACAAGGTGACGTTTCACACAGATTATTCAGTAAATATACAAGATGACGTCTGTGACTTCATGAAGTGCAGACAGACAAGGGGTACAAATGTGCGTTATACCCATCGAAATTAGGAGCCTTGGTACAGAATCTTTGCGTGTAAAGTTAACTTTCCGATAAGGCGAGAGATAATATTTAATATATCAAACCCATATGAGACCTCCATTATCTCCGGTTATCTATATAAAATATAGATAGAAACTACAACTCAGATCAGCACAGCTTTGATATAATTTGCAGGATGTAAGCTATTATATATGTAATTGTCTATTTTTGTCATGTATATGTTTATTTCAGAATCCACCCGCACCCTTTATATTTCCTAGCAAGATGACAGAAAACGCTGTGAACGGTATGCAAACATTTACCCCAGCATTGTACTCTATCCTGTATATCCTAATCATGTTAAATTATAGACTAACGTAAACTAACACCCCGGGCTGAAACAACACGTACTCGAAGGCCAGAAGAAACTTTTCTCTTTGATAACTTGATTTAAAGCCACGCTCTTGAGCGTGCTTAAATTTCTTGATACTCCAGGCATGTTTAATCTGTGTTTAGAATGGAGTAAACGAATTCTATTTTCGTATTGGAGACAGTTTTCTTTTCCTTGTCGGTAATATATGGCAGGAAATAAATAACAACAATTCTTTTCTTCTGTTTCAATTCTAAGTTATATGTTCCAAATGTGCATGTCTTTAGAATGCATCTTTTCTTCGTTACTTCGCTACGATATGCCTGAAATACCGCCGGTTTGGCGTAAAGCCATAATCATTCATTCATTCTTCCTTGTTTGTTATATATTCAAGCAGGTGTCAGCTATGATGTCACAAACTTATCCCTGAAGGAGCCAAAGCCCATTACTCATCAAACAGGTATTTTTAAATCACAAAATGTACTCACTTCCATGGCTTTTCATGGTGTCCAAAAATGAACCAAAGCCTATCATTCAACATACAAAACTGTGCACACAATTTTCATGATCGAATATTTGTATGAGTATTTCCTAAAACTTCAAACCATGCACCATATAATATGAATGGCTACAATGTTTAATTTCAATATTTTTTGAATAATTATTCATATTAGGAAAAAAAGCTCCATAACATCTTCATATCTCTGCATGGCAGCAACCAGACAAGGATCTATTAAACCATTACTTTTTATCGATACATTCGAGGGTTCTTCTTTCACCGAAGATTTAAATACTTTCGAAAACAGTTTCCGGTCTGACTATATCAGAAATATTGTTTTGAAGAGCTACTGAAGAGCTATTTTGGTGTCAAAACATCTGTGCCTTAAAAGCAAGTTTATTTGATAAAGACTGGGATAGTCTGAATTGCTTTCCTAAATTGTGAAAATATTGCAGCGAATTAAAACCGATATCATGCGTTTCGTCAGAAAATACGGAAACGAAATATTTCTATCCCTTCCACTTTGCCTGGTGTGACGTCAGGCACGATCACAGGACCTCATCAATCGCTTACGTGTATCCACAAATGACGCTGCCCTTTCAAATACTCTGGACGTCATCCCAGCAAAAAATGCCTTACTCAACGTCACATCTGCCTGGTTCCACCGCCGAAGATTTTGTTTTGCAAGGCATCTTCAATTATATGGGTAAAATAGTGTTATTTTATCAAAATCCTTTTGAAACATGATGGTAGGCTTGCTCCGTAGGACTTCTTTCATTTCATTGTAATACTTCTATGCAATTTGTATTCTGACCAGAGTGGCACTTTAACCGTCTGCACCTTGTAGCTAAACGTATGTATAATCGATCTGCATCGATCTCCAGGTACTTTCAAGGTCAAAGCCGGCTTGGCTCAGATGGCGAAAGGAGGCATTATCATGGATGTAACCACAGCGGAGGAAGCTCGGATAGCTGAGGAAGCCGGGGTAAGTGGGCAACTTGTTTACCCCATTATAGGTGGCAGAATTGCCAGAACGCTATTTATACCTAGTATATATAACCAGGTACATTAGTTCAGTGCCTGGGACATAAGCCCTAACTTTACACAACTTGACACCAGACACGGAAAAATACTCCAATCTTAACCTAACTCAGCTATTAAAGCTATTGAACTGAGCAAGAATCCTCTTCTTTTTTTTTCAGGCATGCGCAGTCATGGCCTTAGAACGTGTCCCTGCGGACATTAGGCGCCAAGGGGGTGTGGCCAGAATGACAGACCCTAAAGTGAGTGACAGCAATGACAGTGACAGTTTGACAAACTGTGATATTTTTTTTGTACAAAATGCCAATTGTGTACCTTTTCCCGTGCATGGGCAACTCGAAAATCTCGGTTGAATTGTTCTCTTGCCATACTTAATACGTTATCAATTTGCCAACAAAACGCCATCGGAAAACAACGAACAACAGAATATACAGCTTGGACCCGAGTGACTTTAGGAGGGAAGGTTCACCATTACGACAATAACGTTTAACAATCTTAAAAGATTCACGCTAGATTAACAAATGCATGTAAAACTCTTACCCTACAACACAACAAGTTTCAATCCCCTTGACGTTTGTTTTTCTTTTTTTTTATGTTTCTCCACACAGCGCCGGTGACCCATCCAAACATAATCAGAACAATAACACAGAAAAATTGAGACATGACACACATCTCATGTTGTGTTCTATATATAAAATGGTCTTGTGTCCTTTCAGAAAATCAGAGCTATTATGGCAGCTGTGACGATTCCAGTGATGGCCAAAACCCGGATTGGTCATTTTGCGGAGGCCCAGATTTTGGAATCTCTGGGAGTGGACATGGTGGACGAGTCGGAAGGTAGGGACAACTGGATCCGAGGGAGGTTTTCTAGGCAACTCCTGCTGGAAATCGCTTAAATGAAGTTGAAACCTATAATTACATATATGAATGAATTTTTCCGCCATATCATGGCGATAGTTATATACATGTATACAGCCCTAAACGAGATAAGGTGCAAAACATGGGACTTTATTCCCAACATTCCAATCATTCTTCAATGTACACACATGGCGAATTAAAATTGTTATGAATTCAATGAAAAAGGTTCCCCGACGATTAACGTGACACCCATAAACAAAGCATTTGGCTTAATGCTTTTTTAACGTTACTAATTCTTATTTAAAATAGATAAGAACGTGAATATATTTCAAGGACAGTCCTACTCTTATGTAACCCATGTACGTTTTTTTGTATGTACAGTATTAACCCCAGCCGACGAGGAAAATCATATCGACAAGCATCAGTTCACAGTTCCATTTGTCTGTGGGGCCCGGGATTTGGGGGAGGCGCTAAGGAGGGTGTCCGAGGGAGCGGCTATGATTAGGACCAAGGGAGAGGCCGGCACAGGTTGGTATACACATGTATACATTACCACTAAACGATAGAGTTTAGTACCTTTTATGGTATGTCCTTATAAATGATTCAAGCCATTTCGTGGAAGGAAAAAATGCGTTGATTTTGATAGGTGATAACCAAAAGGTTCGTAAGATGCTAGTAATTTTCTCAATAGTGTGGGACCAAACTAGTTTGTCAGTTAGAGTTAGCAATCTCGGTAGGCCCCTACTTCCTCGATTGGTGCTCAGAATTTGGGGTGGTACATTACATGTTAGCACGCTGTAAGGTTTATGCCGTCATATCGGGTACGTTTCTTCGGCATGACATTCTAGTGGGGCAGCACTATTTGGATTTGCCTTGGATTGACGGCATTCAGATCAACCTTCTACAAGAAGGTCCTGCCGTCTATAATATGGACAAAATGATGTGATAGCAATGTAAAAGCACAAACAAACAAACAGGCTAATTGTTATAAAGTTCAGAAAATAAACTAATAAGTAATCATAAGTAATAATAATAATGAATAAGTATGAATAATAATTTTTCACGTTACTAGTATATACCTCGAAGAAAATAGTTAACACTAAACTGGATGTCATTGATTTCCATAAAGGAATTTATCAATCAAAGGTATTTCGCTCAGTCTATCAGTTTGTCACTGACTCACTGTCTCACACCTCCTCACCCCAGGCGATGTGGCCGAGGCTGTCCGACACGCACGGACCATCAACAAACAGATCAGGATCGCACAGTCCTTGGACAGCACAGAGCTGTATGCTTATTCGAAAACTCTACAGGTTCCTGTTGAACTACTGAGAAAAACTGCTGAGCTTGGCAGATTGCCCGTCGTCAACTTCGCCGCTGGCGGGATAGGTATGTCTGATGGTAATCTGAAGGAATCAAGTTATACGACGAGTCCAGTATCACTAAAGTCAGATCTAGTTGTGATTCCCTATACTCACTCGTCTCTGAATAGATATGAAGTTACATTTATTCCCAACTGATCCATAATTCGTCCAATCGAATTCACGCTTCCATATGTTGGAAATTTATGTTTTAGAAACACGATTCTTATTTGCCCAATATAGCATAGTGACAGACACAAAGTATATACCGTGTTGTTGACGGCATGCCAAAACCTATTTAATTTTCTGAGAAGCTGACTCAGAAACCAAAACGTACTTATGTGTGAACTTCCATTTACGCACTCTATTATTTATTAACATTTTTGGTCTTTCTTGAACAAGTTCTTCATTTTTCCTTTTCATTTTTTCTTTTCATAAAAGCAACGCCGGCTGACGTATCCCTGTTAATGCAGCTTGGAGTCGATGGCGTCTTTGTGGGATCGGGGATTTTCAAAAGTTCCAATCCACCGGAGCGAGCTGTGGCCATGGCACAGGCTGTGACGCATTACAAAGATCCCAAAAAGCTGTCAGAGCTGAGCGAGGACCTGGGCGAGGCCATGTTTGGGGTTCCACACGATAAAAGAGTGTCACATAACAAGCAGAGTGGGGGAGACATGACCAAGATCTGGAACGCTACACTCGGGGATGGTTCCAAAGCGACAACGTCGTAATGTGCTGGCCGGACGTTCAGACTACATCATGTATAAATCAATGGTTTCCTCGTATGAGACTACTTACGACTCTTTCGTCATATTGTTGAGCAACCAATTCATTGTACCGTAAAAGGCTTGTGAAAGGTGCATAATTAAGATTCTACAAAGAACCGCTTGGAAATGTCCATTGTTTCACGTAGATTATATACTGAATGGTTTGGGATGATGTCCAAAATTTTGTTTACTGTATACATGACATACACGTGTGTTTGGTAAACACTTTAAGAAGTCTTTAATATATTATAATAAATGTGATGTTAAATTGAAGTAAACTGTTCAATTATGACTTGATTTATTCATATATTCATATATATCCAGTATGCTGAAACTGTCAACCAGTATACTAAAACTCAACCGAAAATTTGACTTCGATCACATATATACGTAAAATATCAAATCGATCAAATATACGTAAATGGAAGTAATACTTACTCCATGCCCATATACATAGCGAGATGCCTTTGGAGCCATTCAATATATATGGCTTTATTGATGATAGCTACAGTCGTTATAAGTACATGAACTTCAATCCTTGAGAAACGATGGAACCGTGTACTTAAATTAGATAATGAAAAGGCTGAGAACCTGTACGTTTCGTTATACAAAGCCTGCATTGTGTATTACCGTGTATTATTGTGTATTATCATATTACATATATAGCCTACCGCGCCTTTGTCGGGGGTTGGGGGTTGGCGGTGGGTGGGTGCATGTGTTTTCATCATTTATGATTTTATTGTAAATAATGAATTCAGGCATATTATGAACTCAACCAATAAAATGTTCTAAAACTCAATGTTCAGTCTGTTCAATATATTTAGTATTAAATGAAATCATATGTACCTACGTGTTGCACACGTTGAATTCTTTTTGTGAATAACTGTATAGAATAGGGCCATATATAGGTTTGGAGAAATGATACTAAATGACATGAGCGATGATGTCTGAAACTTCATTTTAACGTAGCCTGGCAGTCTGAGCAAGAAAAAAGGTATCTGCACGTGGAATGCCCTGGATTACCATATAGGCATCGCTCAAATTTGTATGTAGGACTAGTCATGTTGTTTAACGCCCTGCTCAAGAAATTGTCAGTTTTTGGAGCCCTCAAAAACTCGTCCGTTAAATCCGTTACTTGAGGGATGACGGGTTGCAACTCCATTGATATATTTCCGTTCCTGATTACGTTAGCAGGAACAGACTAAGTCGTTACCAAAAACAGATTAATCCGTTAGATCAGCGGAAATCCAATCCGTTATCCCTCAAACGGATTTGACGCAAAGTTGTCCCAGCAGTGAAAAATTTTAACTCCTCTCAAAAGTACTGAACCGCTCCCAAGTATGTAACATGTGACTGAAGTAGTATGCAGGCCTACTGTAATTTACATGCAGACAGGTTCGAAAAGGTCAATAATTGTAGATCAGTATATGTATAAATAGAAGAACACTTACTAGCTGACAGTGAAAGTTCAGAAAATATACTCGCTTTAAGGCCGAGCACTTCCCAAGTTTAAGAAATGTTTAATTCCAAACGAACTTCCTGATGTTCGATATGTTAAACAATGATATGCACAAAAACCTATATATATTCTTTACGTATAAGCTAATAAGGGAAAGTTTCAACTCTGCGTATGATATTGTATATGGTATAAGCTCACTGGATTCAGGATTGACTGAACTATGAAGTTTAACTCAATAAAGATGAATGTGCATTAATTTGTAACCCAATAAAAGCAGCCGTAAATTCCATATCGCGGTACCACTATATATGTGTGCGAACTCTACCGAAAGCCGGCAATTTCGCTTTGAGCGTATGAGAACTTCTAGGCCTCTGAATATATTGGCCCATACAGGTACATTTCCATTGATTCAAGAAGCAAATTTTACAAAAATGTTTCTTAATCACCTTGTAGAACTATACACATAAGGAAGTCAACCGTGGATTTTTTTTTCGAATAGCACACGTTGCTATATGGCTTTCGGAATGAGGTTGAATTGACTAAATTAACATATACTCGAACTTGCTGTTTGTATTTATACTAAAAATGTTTTTTCTGACATTTATACCGGAGACATAATATTGCTCTTATATACTTTTCCTGTAAGTAGGTCATAGGGTGTCAGTCGGTCTCGTCATTCATCAGCCGGGTAAAATGTACCTTTCTTCGCTTGGAGTTCATCCTATTTGGAAGTGAAAGATATACAGAGTTTAAGAAAAAGAGAAAATCTAGAAACAGCTCAAAATTGTATAACAAAGTTATATTTAACCAAAAATCACCCCATACATGGAAACTTGGACTAATACCCCAGTCCCGGATAAATCGGGGATCTGTTACATTCTGTCCAACTTGGGAAGCTTTCAGAAATAGTGTGGAAGCAAGGCTTGGAACATTTATTAATTGCGATTCGGTTCTGTTACGCCATACTCAAGAAATTTTAGCTTAGACGAGGGCGGTCAGGTTTATGGATGGAGGAAACTACCTTACAGAAGCCGGGGAAACCCATCGACCTTTTTCGCAAATTACGAATTTTCCCACCTGTGACATACTGATGTGCATAGTATATTGGTAGAAGACGGGTTGTTGTTGGACTGCGCAAACGGCCACACAGGCGTCGTGGACAGTTTATCGTCACCAAGCGCAGCACCCCCCCCCCCCCTCAACAGTGTGAGTAGAGGAATACACATCCCATGATCATTTCCAGGTTTAAATCCGTATTTTGTGTATTTATTTATTTCATTTCATTTGTATTTTAAGCCATACTCAAGAATATTTAATATACAATGGTGGCCAGTATTATGGTGGGAGGAAACCAAGCAGAGGGGAAACCCACGACCATCCCCAGGTTCCAAAATAGGGATTGCAATGCAAGTACTCCGCAATGGTCCACTCCCAGCTGGTAACCTGTCCAGCTCATCTCAGAACTACAGGGCAGTGTCCGGGCAAAACCAATGACCATCAGCAGGTTGCTGGCAGACCTTCCCACATATACTGCCAGAGAGGAAGCCAACCTTCATGAGCTGGGCTTGGGAAGAGGCACCTTGGTCATTATGCTGCACCAGAACTCTGTGCATTGCCAGAAATAGACAAACATTTCACCCCCAATGGATCAAAGAACAAAAATGACACAAAGCACGTATTCAAGTCTGTCCGGGATAATACAACATTTATTGTCCATAATGGCCCATAATAAACATAAATAAATAAGTTGCGTATCGACAGGTATATATTGGTCATATATATATGTATGTATGTCTGGATATTTGTTTCCAGGTACGTTCAGCCCTGACTCAGCTTGGACGTTCTCAGAGTTAATAAACACACAGCCAGAACAATCAATGACTATTAACAGTATACAGCAGCACATGTACATGTGTACAAACAAACAGAACTTTACAAGTATATATAGGCCTGCAAAATAACAGATCTCTTACTTTTTACAAGCTAACAGGCCCTATTTTTTTATACATATATACTGATGCTTTGCTCTCACATAAAATGACTTTTTGTAATTCACATTCAACTGCATGCAAGTTGACAAGCTCATATCAGCATTACTAGCTGCACCAAGACATCGATTTGGACAAAGACTGCGATCCTTGCTGGAGGACACATTCAGCTCTAACCTCTTAGAGACAGAAACAAGGGACCTGCCTCTTAATTACAATACTGATCAGCACTTTGCAAAGATTCTATCATCACTTTGGACCTTCTTGAGAGACTTTACTTGCGAATATTTAATGACACCAGCACAACACTACCGGTTCAATACCTATGGTTTGCTGCCAAACATTTTGATCAGTATATCAAATGAAAGATGGTTCAACCATTTTTCTTTCCTTTTACTATTTAATGTATCATAAGGTACGCTTTATGCACTTTATGCCAGACACGACGTATCAATGCATATACAATATTAACCAATTACGGCATTCCACAGGAAGCTTACCTTTTTCTTTCCGGACAAGATAGGCTGAGGACATCATATACTAGTACTACAAGTGACAGAATTCCAGGTGTGGGTGTGTTTATTAATTTTCGAACAATTTACTAAGTTTAGGTGATATGCTATTTACAAAGATGTAGTGTAAATTTTAACGTCCAGCCAGATGATTGGACAATGCCATTCTGATCAATAGGTGTTCTTTGATTTCATAAAGCACTTATCCTGTAAATAATTCATGGAAAATGATTTAGTGCCCTTTTATTGGTGAACTCTAGTTTGCACAATGTACTGAACTCAATTAATCTATTTTCATGTCCTCTTACACAAAGGCTGAGTGTCTTAAACGGGCCCGTTTCAGAAAATCAAAGTTCATTACTTTGGGAAAGCAAACCTACGTGTATATATCAATCCATATAACACATCTCGCATGCTTAAAGTAAATAAATCTAGTACAGGAGCAAACACTGATGGTCATAAATCAACAAAATCTATGTATACTTATGACATATCATATATACATATCAACTGGGACCTCTCTTAAAGTTGCTGCCGATGCAAGCAACCTTGCATGTATCTACATTATCCATCCAACTATAACATAAATCTATTGGTCTACAACAGGGCACAAAAACAGGGTTACTACTGAGTAATAAATTAACATGCAATTCATATACGCACATCATCAAATTCACAATTTTTTGAGCATCATTTTTGATTATTTTGCCACTGGCCCACCGGCTACCACAATAGTTTGCCATTTCACAGTATAACTCTCAATGATCACACATCAAAACACAGCCTTTCCTAAGCTTCCCTGACTAGACGACAACGATCTCCACCCGACAGTAAACAATGGTCATGAAATGTTAGACACAGTGAAATGAAGCCTTGCTGATGTCGTATGATGATCATAACAAGAGAAGTAATATATGTATCAAAATGAAACAGCTGTTCAGCATGTTAATTCAGAGATGATTAATTAATATATGCAGATATGTATGCAGCATGCAACAAAAGAATAACTTACGTCCCCTCCTATAAAGGTTAAGAGTAGGTACAATATTACCATACAATGAAATGTTCTCTTTATAGGAAACTAGTTTTTAATGGATTCTCTAAGGTGGTGCAGATGTCAAGACAAAATTGTCAGGAGTTTAAACTGAAAGCATCCGCATCACATTTATTTTTAAGTTGAAGTTTTGCTTTCAAAACACGTAAAACAGGTTTCAAAAAATTCTGAACACATTTGAGATATACATTCAGTATTTCTTGATCTATTTTCCACACTGAGAAATTTATCCATCAGAAAATAAAAATGTATTATGTGCATAAGACTATCTGAAGTGCAAGCAAATGTTTCTTGGAAATTTATCTCCCCTTCACATAATCATTAAAGTTACCTTTTCATTTGCCAAAAAAAAAGTTGCGAGAATTGGGAGACTTGTGACAGCAAGCTACATATAGCACCACTCAGCTGACGGATGAAAATTTACTGTTATGCCGTCAAATGGGCAATGGAAAATGTGCATGAAAAGCTTATCCTGTGCTGATCCATATCTGGGGCAACCCCTGAACATTGGTACATTGTGTTTCAATTGAACTCGCGTGTATTCAGCCTGCATGTATGAATACATCGTGTAACGATAATCTGTAACGACTGTTTGTAATTTGTAATTGTAATTTAAATTGTAACGACTAAAGAAAAACTTCACGTTCTTCATTCTCCACTACTTGTACCTGGCACTTGGGAGAATTCTAAAAAATTCCAAGCTGTCGACTGCATGTACTGGCAGCACTAGAAGTACAATGTGAATAACACACAGTGCTATAGTTACAAAAGCTGTGCTACATGTCCTTTGATACACTTATAACAGGAGACCTAATAAATACATATCTTAGAAGTAGACTTATTTACAATTTGTTTAATCAGTTACAAACATGTACACGTGATCATACATGAGTTCACAAGAGCAAGCAGTAATGTACTTATGCTTTACTCGACTGTTTAATTAATATGCTGCTGAAAATAATACAAATAGAAATAAAACAATCCGACATATAGGGCCACTAAAAAAACCCAAGTTGTATATGCAAATGAATAAGTATTACTGCATCTGCTTGGTATTTCAATACCGTCAAAATTTCAGACCATTGTAATCCATACAAAAATCCAGTAGTAATGGTAATATTAGTGTCACATTAGCAATTTTCGCATCTTGACATGAGGGCTAGTCTAATTCATCTAATCTAGATGTGAAATTGTCAAAAAAAGATGCAGTATTAAGAGACATTTTGACTACTGCGGTGAGTACAGCTTTCTGCGGATAATCATTACCAGAAAAAATATTTAAAAAAATACAGAAAAATAAAATAAACAAAAAATAAAGTAAATTCTGCAGCTTAACCGAGGGCAGAGCTTTATCCCCCCACTGCACTTCATTGTTATGTTAAGAGTTATCGCCCTTTGGTAGGATACAGTTTCCAGTTATGTCTCTCTTCAAGACTAAGCTTTATATTTTATATCTATTTTAGAAGAGCTTGGTTGAATGATCTTTTCGCACAAAATGCACATTAAAACCAGGCAATGTGGAAACACTGAGGGGAGGGAGTCTGGGGAGAGATAAAATGAGAAAACTTCACGGAATATTCAGATTAAATAACTTACCATGTTCTAAAATTTAAACAATATGTGATTGCTTGACAAACTCCTGCAACAACTTGCCCAATTATATTACATGCATTAAAAATATTTTAAAAATTTCAAGCAAATAAATATTTCTGTGATAAAAATGTTTGCTTTCACAATACTGACAGAATGGCCAAATACTTATATATATCACCTTTTTTTTTTTTACATCTTAAAAAGTTGAAAACTGGATAAAAATTAAGGGTTTGAATTGCTCGCTGTCCACCTATTGCTGTACTTTGCCATGAATTATTTCTATCATAAACATACAGACTATCTGTTCCTGGTAGCTCAAAATTATTTCAAATCCACTGTGTTCCTCCCATTTACATTTGAAAGAAAAAAAAAAATCTTCGTTTACAAAAGAATTAAAGAAATGTGAAAAATTGAAAGTACCATAGCATCTTAGAGAGAACAGACAATCGCCAAATTCGTGAACAATGTCAGGTAATCGAGACATGGCGGCTGAATGGAGAACAATGGAGGTAGGAGAAGGATTGAGTCAACAAATAATCACCTGTTCAAAGCCAGTAAAAGCTTGTTGACATTCTTATGCCAACTCTCGCATAATTCAAAGCTGTCAAAAGCTGCAAACAAAGCTATGAAGTTATTTACATGTCTGAGATTATCGCCTGTTTTCGCTTGTGCCCCTCAGGTGTGTGCATCAGCATGTGTCTCGGGAAACGTGTGAGTGCTCAACTCTCGCCTGTTCCGGATTATAGTACAGGTTAGTTAAGAGAACAGGTAAGAGGCCCTGTCAAGTCCAGTAAAGTGGGTAAGACAAACACATACAGGTAGATACAGTACAGACTTGGCCGGTCACAATCTGGACCTTCCCACTAGCAGGACAGCTGGACTGTGGGTTTCAGTCATAGAGACAGGGTAAAGTCACCCTGTGCATGCCCTGCCCTGGGGATCAGTCAGAATCAGAGTCCTCTGTGCTCCTAGCCTGTGGGTTCACTCCTTCTGTCAACTCCAACATGTGCTCCACAGGTACCGGTCGACCATCCTCTCCAATACGGCTCGGCTGTACCAGGCCTCCCCTGAAAAATCATAAAAGGCTTGATAATCCCTCAATGCTTTTACTTACAGTAAAATGACCTTAAATTTCCAAGTCACACATTCTGCACAATTCTCAAGAGATTTACTGATCTTAGAAAAACATTTTTAGGATGGTTTGAAAGGCTCAATAATATCCTATAGGCAAAATGTAAGTTTCTGCAACAGAAGTAAAATTTTGCAAAAATTATTTGCATTCAAAAACTTACTTTTTTGGGCCGAAATTCAAGTCATTTACTGTATTTGACTTACTTGTTTGTTGCAACACTCAAGAATATTTCACTTACACGACGATGGTAAGTTTTATGGGTGGAGGAAACTGGAGAGCCTACAGGGAATCTTCCAAATTCTCCTTCCTTAACTGGGAACAAACCAAGGTCTCAGTGACATAATGCCCCAACAAGTGAGAGTGACCACTCCCCACAATGCACACTGACGCTATTGCTATTTCATGGATTTCATACCTCTGCAGTTTGTCCATCAGTCCAACTAACTTCATGGCCTCATACTCCTTCTGTTCCTCAGTCATGCCCTCAAATGGATTGGACTTCTCACCCTCAAGCATTCCCGTCACAGGATTTACCCTGGAGAATATATAATGTGTGAGGCTTATCTTTTATTTCACAGTAGAAAATTGCTTTAACATTACTCCATCGGCTCAACATTAATACTAAATGCATGTACGAGTTATCAGTTTCTCTCATTCTTTTTTCTTATTTTTTTTTTTCCTTTTCACAAGCATGGGTGTAAAAAGAATCGCTACATACTGTTCCTTAAGATGTGAATACTCCTCTGTCTCCGAGTCTTCTGAATCACTGGAGTAGTTGCCATCTCCCCGACCCCCCAGCATCAGTCCCCGATTGGCTAACAGCCCTGCAGCGTTCCCATAACCTGTGTACTTCACCATTCTGTCCACTGCGAAGGGAAATAATGGACACGCTTAAAAGGGAGGTAATAAGAGAAAAAAGAGGAGGACAAATTGGAGACAGGAGACAAATTGTGTATTTACTTAACTTCATCAACCATTGCATATCTTTACACTTGCAATCTTGATATTAAGAAGAAATGACACAGTCCACACACATACACCTTATTTATTGATAAGTATTTAATGTCTCACTCAACATGTTCCTTACAACAGTTTTCACAAGTTTCTGTACTGAACTGTAAAATGCCCAGCCCAGCTGATTATTTATTTGATTGGTGTTGTATGCCATACTCAAGAATATCTCACTTATATGACAGCAGCAGGAAACCAAGCAGAGCCCGAGGAAAATCCACTACCATTTGCAGATTCCCAGCTGATTATGAAAACTTCAGTTATTTTACTTACCACTTTCTTTACAAAGAATGAAGAGGAAATCAGCACAGAGGTCTTTAACTTCGCTAACTGCAGAAGTTAACAATTTACACAGCCTGAAAAATAAAGTGAAGATAAAATATGATCTGTGAGTAGCATTTTGCGAAGTATAGGACTGATAACTTATAATGAGATAATTCATAGAGATGTTTAGTCATACATGTAAAAGCATGAAGGGTGAACACATTCTCCTTATTATTTTGTTTTCTAAATAATTCATTTATTTCATTGGCATTTTATGCAGTACTCTAGGATATTTCCTTTATACGACAGCAGCCAGGATTATGGTGGGAGGAAACCCGTCAGAGCCCAGGGGACCATTTGTAGGATGCTGGTATATCTTCCCACATGCGGTCGGACAGGAAGCCAGCATGAGCTGGGCTTGAACTCACAGCGACTGCATTGGTGAGAGACTTCTGGGTCATTGCGCTGCCCTAGCACGTTAACCAGCTGAGCCCTGGAGGCCCTGTTTTTTAAACAAAAAAGCTCCCAGGTTTCAGCTTATGACTAGGGTTGTCTCTTTTTCTTATTCTTTCAAGATCCTGGGCTGATTTTTGTTTTATTTAAAATTCACATCTTCATAACACAGGAAAAGCGATGTACCCAAAGTCGGCCTAAGCCAACATTAATATTCGGTTATGCATCTATGACGTCAAAGCGTCTGAGGTAATTTTTTTTTTAAACCATCTACCCATCTAGTTTCTGTGACGATGCTTACCTGTTTCTAAGCGAATCTCCCTCTTGTGGAAGATGTTTGACTTCATCACGTAATGGAGGCAGCACCTGCAAACACAACAGGTACAGTTAGTACTTGGTACTCATCTGCCATTTGTAAATGAAGGAGGTCATGTTTCTGGGTGGGAGAAACCATGTACAAAAATGTAATCAATGCAACTTGCTGTATGCCTTCAAGACAGCATTATAGCAACCAAATGTGAACAGGTGAGGTCATTAATCATCTAACAGCTGCCAGGCTTTAGCAATACCCTTGTTCACTTTGTCAGTAAGATTGAAATATATGTGGGCAGGCAACAGGGTGAAAGACAGAAATACTTCTTATCCTGGGTATCTCTGTAGCATTAACAGGGTTTAAAGGTTGAAGTTGATTTGATTCACTAATTGCTGTCAAATGCCATAGCTGAGTGCCTGCGGTAAACAATCTACTTATTGTACGTTACTGACAATTTTTTCCATTATCACTTGTACACCATATTGGTGAAGATAAATTGTCTCCAAGGGATGTTAGGTTAGGCAAACAACTGCATGAGTGCCACTGACTGGCTACTGTCATCAAGGGTCTCCATGTACATTGAGAATTGTAGAAACTATAACTCCCTGTTCAAAATTGGGATTGAAATGCCACCAGTTTAAGTTGAATCGCATTTACCCGATAAATGGGACAATTAAACACTAGTATAATATCAAGGGACACTGACCTTTGTCCTACAGAACTTGCGAATACTTCTATTGCTGCGACATGTCTCACAGAGACAGTGTAAGATAGGGATTAAACTCTCCTTTAGACTCTTTGTAGGCTGAAAAATATCACAATTATCACCGTCAAATCCAGCCCGCATAGGCTTAAACAATGTATTGATTTCAGGGCGTTTGATCATCATGACAATTTTAGTTCAAACTGGATTGAAGAGTCTTAAATCCTGGATCAGTTATCTTACGCCGTCCTAAAGAATATTTCACTGATACAATGGCGAACAGCTTTATGGTGGGAGGAAACCAGGCAGATTGGGGGGAAACCCACGATGATGTGCAGGTTGCTGGCAGCCTTTCCCACTTATGAGGAAGCCAGCCAGAGTTAGGTTTTCGATATTTAATTGATTGGTGTGTAATTTTACACTATAAAGGTATAACATAATTATGGAATTATACAATAGTGGGCAGGTTTATTGGAAGGAGGAAACACTTTACCAGGCTGAGCCAGCCATGGATTCTCACATCAGCTTCTCACTGAGAACCACATTATTCAGTTTTGAAAACAGACTGAAAACACATGTAAGTCTTGTTACATTTACAGGATTATGAAGGCATGTCTCAGTGACGTCATTTACATGTACTTCAACCGTGCAAAAAGTGTACCGAAGAAAAGTTTGCTACATTACTTTCAATGTGACCTTTGTGTGGCGGCATGGTCTCACCTTGTCCAGCCTTTTGTACAGAAAGTCCAGAAGTGCCAGGATGGCCTCCATGTTTCTGCCGTCATACTCCACATCTTTGTTCTCCATTCCTCCCACAGCACCTTCGTTCAGAGGTGTCAGCAACTCCTCGTAGCAATCCCGTGGCATGTTGGTCAACAGGTTCACTGTATGGCTACAAAATCAAGCGCAGGACACCAAGGTTACCACAATCCGACACACATGTCTGTCACACATACACACTCTAATGTTGCAAATAAATATATATTTGTTGAAACTTTATATAAATATAAACTGCATGTAAATTTATACACATCCCGGATTTCTTCTTCCAGTGATAACAGAGGCCATTCAAGATTGCAAATAATTAAAATACATTGATCGAGCTGGCCAATTTCAGGGCTTTGCAGGAGTTTGTACACAGAATAATGTCCTGGGAATATGCTTGAATGAACATCTTACAAACATGACAAAAGGTTGAAGAATTACATTATGTTCAACAAAGCAGGATAATGGCCACTGACCAATGGCTGCTGTCAATCAAAACTATAGGATAGCAACTGTCAGTCAAAATACATCAGGGGCCTCCGTGGCTCAGTCAGTTAGCACTCTAGCACAGCACAATGACCCAGGAGTCTCCCACCAATGCAGTCACTTTAAGCTCCAGTCCAGCTCATGCTGGCTTCCTCTCTGACCGTATGTGGGAAGATCAGCCAGCAAACTGCTGATGGTCATGGGTTTATTGCCCGCTTTCCTCTAACCATAATGCTGGCTGCCATTGTATAAGCAAAATATTCTGGAGTACAGCGTAAAACACCAATCAAATAAATAAATAAATCAAAATACATCGGGCAATTCGAAATCTGGATATCTGTTCATCGCCCCCATTTTGGCCACCATGTCAAGCAAACAACTCTGACTTGAAACATATATAGTGGGTGTAGTTGTTTGGTTTAGTGGTCATTACTAATGTATCAACTGGTCTATAGACAATCCAAAGCAACCTTGACAACTAACCTCTGTAGCTCCTCCCTCTTCTCTTTGGTGGCTGTCTGACAGATCAACAGGTCATGGAGAACACTGACTAACCTCATGAAGTGTGCCTCTTCTTCCTGAAACATCACAACCCATACTTCAGAGACCCACTCATATTCACACTGATCGCAAACTGGTGTAGTGGGACAGCACAAACTACATAATGCTCAATCAAAATTGCCACTTATACTTGTTAATAGTTACATCTGTCCAAGTCATTTATAATGTTCCAATGTACAGTTACTGACATCACTATTCTCCACCAGCAGTCACTGAGCAATCAAGATCTACAAGTTACAATCTAGATAAACAAAAGACACTTCATGTATATACACAGATGCAATGCAATATTAATTAGAGAATTAAGTCATAATTAGAGAGACAGTCAGATCACATGTTCTCAACTTCTCTGCTGTTGATCCAGTTGAATTCTTGCTTCCACATTTTAGGTTTACTTTGTTTCATGTATCTGAGTTTCGAAATGACAATTCTGATTGGTATGAAATTTTGACCTCTCTATTCAGATAGGTTGGGTGGATTGGTAGCTGAACCCAGTAAGTGACTAGCATGGAGTGAGTGAGTGCTTGGGGTTTTATGTCGTACTTAACAGGATTTCAGTCATATGACAACTTCTGCTGTGAACTTATAGTGTGTCTTCTTGTGGCAGGGCGAGTCCATGCCGCCACAGTGCTACCGCCACTGGAACATCATGCCGAAGACACCAGACATGACACCCCACCTAATCACATTATACTGACACTGGGCCGACCAGTCCTGTTTTCTTGCTCTAACCTCTCAATGCTGAGCACCAAGTGAGGCAGCAACAAGTACCATTTTTAAAGTCTTTGGTATGACTCCAGGCTTGAGCCTGGATCTCCCGGCCTTGAGGCAGACGCTCTAACCACTAGGCCACTGAGGCCGCCAAGTTGACTTTGGTGAGATTACACCTTACACAATCCAGCAATATGTGTACTTTATCCCACCAGCAATTCACATTATATAGAACACACAAGTCGCTCAGCCCAATAAATAGCAGCAAAACCAAACTGCACTTGTACATATGCTTTAATTATGACGAAAACTTTGTCAGGGTTGTTGTTGCTGAAGTGGATTTTGGTCAGATTTTGAACAATCAACATGACATCAAACACCTACATGAATCCTAGGATAAAGTTACCTCATCTAAGGCATTTTTATCCACAGAGACTGTCAAATTGAAGAGGATCTTGAGGATTTCGCAACACAACTCCACCTCCTGGTCAGTCAATGGTGCCCCTTTCTCCTCCGCATCTCTCAGACTCAGATCAATCACCTCCACCAGGTACGTGATGCCATGCATGTCGTGGCGGATTTTTGGTCTACAATTTTTACAATCGTTTTCTGAAAACTTTCCAGGTTTTATTTTTGACTGATTCGTTGTTAGTACTTTGTTAATTTTTTTACTTACATGCCAATCATTGTCTGATCACCATGACTGTACCTCTCATCCAGGAGTAATTACCTCCCCTTGAAGGAGACTGTTGTTGTTGCTGCTCGATCACATGTACCAGTACATTATATGTGATGGTATGTTTGCAGCATTTGGGGGAATTTCAAGACTTCACTTGGAAGTCTAAGTGTAATTTTAACATAACCATCTGTTATTGTATATGCATGAAATTTGATGAACGATTAACGATTTTAGAGCTGTTCACAAGAATCCCCTTTTTTTTCATTTTTACATGCAAAATGCCTGTTTTTTTTCCATCAAAGGTTGGACACATGAAGACATAAAAAAAAATTCTTTTGTTTTAAATATCATCACAATCACTAATTCACAGCAGCGGAGCTCAATATTCACAGATCCAGGGATATAGATGCAGATAATATTCTGTCCAGCTTTTATTCCTCAAACATGCCATGTGAGATTGCTAAAATCTTCATTGCCATGGGTAAATTTAAATACAGGATTTATATATTTACAAATACAATTCACTGACCTAGTTTCTTGACATAAGGCTGTGAGCAGAAATAACATTTTCATGTCAAAGAACTGAAAAAGAAAGCATAAAAAAACCGTGTTACAAGTGAGCCTTTCATTTAGAGGGCTTTGTTTAAAAATCAGTGAGGGCTTCTGATCAAACAGTTCTTCAGATACTGGCTCGGTGGTATTTATCAGTTATTTAATTACTATTCAACATGGTTTACAGAATTACACTGATGACTTCATTGAGAATATTAGGGGTACATACATGCAGTCAATAAAAGGCTGGAGGAGCTCAAAGTAAACATAAGGAAAAATGATTACAGTAAATAAGACATGATTCAAACAATGGCTTGGAGACACCAAGAGTGGGCTAAAATAAGCATCTGGTGAAAAAAAACTGATGTATTTTCCTACAACTACAAACAACGATATGACTTTAAATCTGTTCTTCATTATTGAAGTTCTTGCGAGGAGTGACTTTACCATATGCTTTAGTTTATAATGAAAACGTCAGACAAGTAAACTACATTTTGACCATTTGCACACATACACAAACACCAGCATATAAAGCCATACAATACCTTTATATCAAACTTGAGCTCTGGATCTTTGTATGTCTTAAGTCTTTGGACGATACCTTCAACGCAGCCATTTTTACTGGAATAAAAAATTTGACATTATCAGTGAAAATTAAGAATGGTCCAAACGTAATTAGCATGCATGTACATCAACACAATAAGTCCTTACTTAGTATATTCAACAAACAATGTAGGTTGGGAAAAAAAGCTTTAGAAAAAAACATTAAGAAATGAATGTAGGATTTATAATGAAACAATTCTAATTATGGCATGGTTCTAAGACATGATAGCAAAAGGTCACCTGAAATGTTTAATTTTCACCTGGTTCTTAATTACATACATTTCCAGCAGACAGTTCCTGCGAGTTTTTACTGGTCAGAACTACATGGACTTTGACCTTACCTGCACATTTTCTGTGCTTTTGGACTGTTGAAGATGAGATTACACAAGCATTTCTGTGCCTCAACGATGACTGAAATCACAAACAAAGGTTTATCAATTCCTGTTTTATTCAGAAGTTCAATTTTAAATGTGACAGGCTCCAAAAAGTAACAATACCCATCATGACGTGTTTAATCTGGGAAGAGCACTGAATGCTTTGTCTAAACAGATTTCATGCATAACCAACTCCTCATTCCTCTGTGTTGTGAGCTGTGTAAGAACCAATTCCAGTTCTCCTTCCAGTTCGAAATGTGCAATATAATTTTCTACACCTTTTCTACATCCCTAAAATTTAATACACAAAAAAAAGTAAATCTGAAAGGATACTGATGAATCTTTAATGAAATAAAATTTCACAAGCGGGATTTCACAGTGGGATTGGCACTTCCTGTTCAATACTATGTGTAGAATACACAAGTGCTGAAAAAAAAACCTGGAAAATTTAGCTGGCAGGCCATACTTGTGCATGAATGTGTTTATTGTCCCTAGTCCTGTCAGATCTGTGCTCAGATTTCAGCCAGGCGAATATTACATAAAGAGTAAGCCACCTGATGTCTTTCCATTAAAAATGCTGTTAAGGTGAAAAATAAATTGATGAGGACAATGCCAGATCACAGGATATATTAAATTCCTCAGACATTCTTACTACTGTTATGATTTAAAGTCAACTGGTTTTACCCTGAAAAGTAATGAATTGTGTCGACATAACACCAACAGTTCATTTCATCCACCCAATGCTTCTGTGGCTGAGGCGTAATCAAGTTAGCATAGTGCAATGACCAAGGAGCCTCTCACCACTGCAGTCACTGTGAGTTCAAGTCCAATTCAGGCTGCTTGTAAGTGGTAAGGTGTGCCAGCAACTTACAGACGGTCGTGAGTTTGAACCTGTTTTCTTTTCAGAATAATGCTGACTGCCTTCACGTAAGTGAAATATTCTGGGTGCGGCGTAAAACTCCAGGTAGAAAAATAAGTAAATAATAAATCCAATCCACCCAACCATTGCAATGAATAAAGAACCTGCACTGAAGGCTTTACAGAATTCAGATTCCCGTAGCAGCAAGTTACATCCCACCCACTTCTGTACAGGTGTATGTGATTAGTTACAACTATGACAACCCCTTTATGAAAGCTGACACAACTGTGTGTCTGTGGACAAAACGTGTGTCATGTGGCAAACGCATTAGTGTGATGTATGAACTGTGTCACTACTGAAGGAATGTAACTACATGTATATAACTGCACTCCCAGGTAGACTGGCTTCAGCTCTATCTGCAGTCAATGCAAACGCACCAAAAACACCAAATGGTCTTGGTCTCATGGCAGAGGGACTGGCTTAGCATTAAACAAAGTCTTTTGATAGACAGTTCAACTGCCTGGCTGTATGAGAATTCATTAGAATTACACTGGATGAACATAATTCCATGAACATTGATTTAAAGGTGAAAGGAGTGGCCATTTCAGAGGTGGTAGCATTTAGGAAAAGCAACGGTGGTCCAGTTCAATCCTCTTCAAAATGGCATTGGCAACTCATATCAGGAAAAATGCAACAGGAATGCAATAAAAGACCTATTCTCAGGGAGCTACTTTGCAAACTACAAGCAAGTGGCTAAAGTTTTCTTGAGATATTGCACAGATCTTACTTGATCATTGCAAGAGTAATGTGGGAAGGGCAGCCAAAACAATGATGACAAGAAAACAGGTATTCACTTCATTTCATGGCAGCACTTTCAAGTTTTGAAGTAGAGCTGCATACTTTGTGAAACCTAAATAGCCCAATAGTTATTTAAACACAAACTATGACAGTCACTGTCCATAAGCCTTTGCATATATGTATGCTTAGATTTTACATTGTACTTTATAATTTTTCCGTCATATGACGATGACGAGTCCTAAGAATATATACACAGTGTCTTCTTATGAGGAAATCCATGTCACCAAACACCTAGCATGCACTTCACTCAGGCACATTACAGCGACACCAGGCCGACCAATCATATTTCCTTGCTCTAACTTCTCACTGCTCAGTGCCAAAACAGGCAGCTACAAGTACCATTTTCAGAGCCTTAGGTATGACTTGACCCAGGTTTGGTCCTGGATCTCACATGGACAGGTCTTTGTATAAACTGGTATATCTGCTAAAGAATAAGTGTATTTGACTGAAAATTTCATCCAACACTAAACAACTCACTTTCCCCATTCTCAGAGTTCCACTTTTTTCTCAAAGGTTTTTTGATGTTTGTTGTGAGGTATTTCTCCCATTACAAAAATGCCAGTTGCAGTGGTAAAAGAATCATTTTATGACATTTATTTGCTTCTAACGATGTATTTCTTGGGCCACATTTTCGGCACAAACCCGGTATGCACAGGAACCTGACACAAAGCCTGTTACTACATGTACACTGTGGTGGTTGTTGTTGTTGTAACTAACCTTCGGCGTCACCGTCCTGGTTATTACTGAGGATGTCCTCGTCTTCCTCCTCCTCTGATAGGTCCTTGAGCCCTGCGTGTAACATGAGCAATGACAGCGTCTCCTCGGTCAGCAGACATTCCAGCTGGTCTTTATCCCGACTCAGGATACGCAGTGTCTCCAAACATGGCCGGTAACACTTCGTGGACGCTGGCGACTTGAGCCAGGACAACAGGCCATCCACGCATTTCTAAAAAACAGACAAGAAACACAGCGAGATAAACAGAAGTTCATTAGTGTCCATCAGGCCAGGTTCAATCTGGCCACTGATAAATTTTTGAACACACTATGCAGGGATTTTTCTACCCAGTTTCACACCGTAGTAAGCGTAATGAGAAATAGCGTAAAATTGAGTGTTAGATACATTTTGCTTTGAGTTTTTGAAACATTGGTGAAGAAAAAATATAGAGTTTTCTTATTTGTTTAAACTGAGTTTCTAAACAGAAACTGGTTAGAATAAAACCCTGGATATGTGGAAGTTACAGAATTTGGCAATATGTGACAATCTGACAGGTGATGACCAAATCATCAACTATCAGATCAGCAAATATCACAACAAATTAATTTAGCTATGGAAACAGGACGTCTGTAGCCAGAAATTGTTGGGGAAATAAAAAGGTGCACAAATCTGTTTACAGATTAAGGAAACTAGAGCTAAAAGTCAAGAAATGTTTACTGCTCACCTCTGTTTTACAGGTCTTTTATCCAAGCTTACCATATAACACAAAGCACTGGCCTAATTAATCTTAGTTGAAATATAAAGTTAAATATGCAAATTCGCAGTTGATTTCGAGTTTTCATTCTTATCATGTTTTATGTTACCCACATGCTAAGCCAACAACTAGATAAACAAGGTTTAATCAATTTCTACCCAACCTAGTATTCCCCTTTTATACAGCACTAAGCACAGTGAGATCGTCGTGATATTTTCAAGCCTGAACTAAATCCATACAATCAGAACTGAGCTTTTTCAGCACAGGTAAACTAAATACTGCACATCTTATAATCTGATAAGCCCTTCATGATTCAATGGACAATTTGGAACCAGTTTAAAGGTGGTATATGTTAAGTAATAAATGATACAAAGATCTTCTGATGTCTACGGCTTCCACATAGTTCTAATTATAGCCTTTGTTTCATACCCACATACACATAAAACTCTGACCAAGAAGTCTTTTCAATACATATTCCTGACGTAATACTAACTAGTGCTACATGTATTTGCCAATGAGGTGATGGTGCCACCGCTCACTAGTGTCAACACACAAATAAGCCAATGTGCGTACGAAAATTTCAGTTGCAGTCAGCTGCACACCCATATTATGCAAAAATCATTGTATACATATATAGTTGTCAAGTATTAAGTATGAAAGTTGTGCCATGGAAGCTCCACTAAGCAGATCAGTTTTAATACACAAGCGTGTCTGAAAATTGCACTTGAAGTCGGCTACAAGTACATGTATATAGGTCTTCCACTTAAAGTGAATACAAAAGGAAAAATCTGTTTAGTCAGGATATTCCTTTATAGGTGTAATGAAGTGAAGGTGAGAACTGTTGAGTGAAAGCTCCACATCATACGTAGCAGATGAAAGTGCTGATCAGTAAGAAGTGGGGGGAAGGACAATCAGGGAAGAGAAAAAAGGAGAAAAAGTAAACAAGAGAAGGACACAGAAGAAAGTGATACAATGTGGATGGCTGATAATTTTTTTTAGACTCTATTTTGACACCATATGTAGCATGTTGATCAACATACCTGTCTTAAGTCCGAGTTGACATTTGGAAATTTAATAGTTTGAGCATTCTGCAACACAAAAGAAAACAAACTCATCAAGTCATTTTTATCAAATAACTCTTATTAACTAAATCATCAAAAACAACTATATGTGCCAGCTTACATCTGCATGTACATGGAGTGTCACACGTTTCCTTTCAGGAGCCCCAAAATTTCATGTGATGGATTAATATCACTATGCATATATCTGGCGGCAACTGTAATTTTCGCACATCTATGTTAAACTGTGTACACCATCAATGTGCTTTGCATGCTGATATCATCCATTACTGCCTCTGTAATAAAGCCCCAGTTCACGGGTAAGGTTGTAGCTGCACTGCTACTAAGATGTGGCATTAACGATGGGAACTGCAGTAATGTATCATGGGAATTGCACCACATGGCAGGTGGGGGGAAGCAATATCGAGGAGTAAAACCCGGTCCCACATGTACCTGGCTAGAACGGTGGCAGCCAACACGAAAATGAGATTGAGTGCTGCACAGCTCCATTTCCCACTTGGTAGGGAAGGACCGTGTCAAATGGGATTAACGTGTACTTCAGTAGACAGTTTAAAACACATGGCATTCTGCACGGTTTTACTGTTAGCCTCTGCAGCAGAAGTGTAGGCTGTACAACCCTTAAGACTGGTACCCTCACCGAGATCACACCGCTGTAAACAGCTGGCAAAAAAATGTCTACAATAACAACACTGATCAATAAAAGCCTGCATAGAGGGCCAGAACAAAACGCCTCATGAGTATTAAGCAGATCATCAATTCACCTTGAACTACGTGTACATAGTCTGAACTTATCTAATTCATATAGGGACAAGTGCGCGGGAGTGGAACATTTACTAGACATGAACCATATTTTTCCTCCTGAACAACACTGGTGCTATCCTAAGAGAAAATTCATGTACCTACAGTCTTTTCTACTTTTGTGATGAAACACAATGTATTAGCTTTTCCAAGTATGAGTTTCTTCTTTGACATTCACCTTCATCCTGTTATGTTGTGCCAAGCCTTGAAATGTATGCTACTCCGTATGCATGTACATACTATACGAAGTTATAAGCTAACATGTTCATATGTACATACATGTACATGTGTGACTGACTGATTGATTGACTGACTGACTCCTCACTCAAAAATATTTCACTGACATAATTAGACAACCAGAATGGTCAGGGTAATAAAACCACCGACCATGGACAGGTTAGTTGATAAATTTTGTGCTGCCTGATTAGACGAGTTATTGTCAACGCCAGTAAGTGTACAACGAGTTATACGCTGCAAAGCCCTCACAAACTGTAACATCAAGGGAATGTGCAAATTGTGCACGGTAAGGTGTGGCTATACATCAAACTAAAGCATCGAGATCTATGTTCTATATCTCAAGTATGGCCTGATCTGAAATCAGAAGACATGTGAGTTAACAAATGGTAATGGACCATGTACATGTTGCGAAATAATATAACTGACTGATTGATTATCGACAGCAGGTGTTTAATCGTGTACTCAACAAGATATCTTACGTCAGTTTATGGCATCACATCTGACTGTATCACATGTACAAAGACCTGACGCACCTTCCTACTGACTTGTGTTGCGTAACTGTTTATAACTCCCTTTGATCTGAGAAGAAAATCATGCTGTTTATATACAACATGTTTGTATTTAATTCTACACAGTCTAGTACAATACTGAAATCTTAGAAAGTACACGTACACATACACTACATTTTAAGCTGTCAGCAGCCAGTAAACACAGAATACCATACTGTACGATGTACACATTATTACAGGTGTCTGATATTGCCCGGAGCATGTGATACAACACATTAAACAACTCTCCTGATCATGGCACTCTGCTGCGGCAGCCCAACAGTGAGACCGTGCCCACTCTGCTTTAAGTCCCAGTAGGGTAGCAGGCCGATACAGATGGAAGCTGACAATGACCAAATGGCAATGAATAGAGGAGAACAACCAGCAGCTCACCTGCTGACAACTGAGCAGTACCACAATAACAGGAGGTGGTTAATCACCCACATCCACTACTCAGTCCTTCCTGTCACCTTAATGGCCTCACCCTTATCCCACCAAACTCATCAGGCATGAATTATACAACAGCAATTAACTCGCATACCTAATTCATCAACTATCAGGTCTGTGTAAGAACCAAGAAATTAATAGATATGGCCAACCATATACATGTAATTCCTATGCACTTGTTACTGTATACTACATCATGTCACATTTACGTTTGATACAAAAATGTACATGCTCATATTTGTTAATGTGCCACCTTAGTTTTGAAAGACATATTATACAGGTACACCTGGAATAACTTGAATATTAGGAACAATCATCTATTCAAATTAAGTAAAGGTACATGTATGTGTACATTTACATACAACATTCATTTAATTCACTTTTAAGGTCTTTCTTGCTGAAGAGGTCATATTCTTTTTAGTTGTAAACATACAGGCAGTAAATACTTGTAGTTTTCTTGTAAAATATTGTTATTCCAGGGAATAAGGGGTGTGGGGGAAAAAAAAATGAAACTAATATAAATGCTTCAAAGTGTCAACAGCAGTTTTCAAAAAAATGTATATGTTACATGTACCAATGTACAAGTATGATTATCATGCGAAAATGCCATTCTCATCTGAGAAGCTGTGAATCCTCAAGTTCAACCAATGTCTTCAACCAGAATTCACGTAATTTCACATAAACAAATGAATATGTGACAAGTGGCGACGTGCAGGTCAGAGATATGAAGAAATTGTGGTTACAAGGACAAACAAATACGACAAACCTTACCATATCTGTTCACAGCGGATGTGTCAGAATGTCAGGCAGGCAAACGGTAACATGAACCTGTGCACATGCACTCTGTGAGAGTGTTTTCAACTCAACTGAGGGAAAAGTCAGCGTCTCACTGCTATCAGCCGCGAAGCAGGTGGTCCAGAAATAGACAAAACTGTAATGGACTCTGCTATCTAGCCAAAATCCAAATTGGCCGCATGAACCCTTCAGCAGTATGGCGCCCAGCAAACTGGTTAATTCCGGTCTGTTTTCTGACAGACCATCATGCTTTATTCTTACACAGAGCGGTGCTTGTGCTATAAAGAGACATGAAATTCCCAGAATAGAAAGTTGTTATTGACTTGATGTCTAAATGAAATATCCTGCCCAACAGCCTGTGTGAATTTGGTTGAGACGATCTAGCAATAAGATAGACCACTGGTTCCCTTGTGTTTTTTTCCTCCGCCCCGTGGTGTTGTAGAGAGCGCCCGCAGTGTCGCTAAACCATTCACCGATCTGAGAAAACAGATATGTCTGTTGATCAGCTAAAGCCTGCGTGAGCCAGCTAAGATAAATCGGAATAATATTTCTCTTTCTTATCATCAGTATTGCCAATGTACGTACAGCTTTTACCAAAAACAACAGCCTATTACCCCCTCCCTCTGTACCCTCAATTTTTCCCTTCCACAACATAAACATTCTAATCAATAATTGGACGCAAATGATAAACCTCCTTAAAATAAGAGCCTGCCCCCGTATAATGGAGAAACATGCAGTGCTCAATAACATTTATATCATGACTGGCCTAAGGGAAAGATAAAAACTCACAAGTAACAAAGCCTGGCTGACACATTGTTTGTGATCAACTCGACCAGTCTATGATATTTGATGTAATAAACAATCTCAGCGTTATCACGAGGTGCAGGTAGATGACTTGATCTTAGTTGAAATTAATTCAGCTCTTGGTCATTAACGTGAAAAAAATTGGAGATCTCAACAAATAATCAACTCGTTGACTCTTAAAACCAGGCTAGACTGTTCTAGAACTGTCACCTGTCTGAACCTTCGCCCCTTTTTTACACGGGACCTCTGACATGTTTCACAAAAGATAATTTAGGAATGGTCGGACAACAAACTGCTTTGTTTACGGTAAAACCAGTGCCAGCTTGTTCCTCACATTCTACAACCACCAGCAGCCTACATTGTTCTTCACGTTCTATAACCGCCAGCAGTCTGCATTGTTCCTCACATTCTACAACCACCAGCAGCCTACATTGTTCTTCACGTTCTATAACCGCCAGCAGTCTGCATCACTCCTCACATTCTACAACCACCAGCAGCCTACATTGTTCTTCACATTCTATAACCGCCAGCAGTCTACATTGTCCCTCACGTTCTATAACCGCCAGCAGTCTGCATCACTCCTCACATTCTACAACCACCAGCAGTCTGCATTGTTCCTCACATTCTACAACCACCAGCAGCCTACATTGTTCTTCACATTCTATAACCGCCAGCAGTCTACATTGTCCCTCACGTTCTATAACCGCCAGCAGTCTGCATCACTCCTCACATTCTACAACCACCAGCAGTCTACACTGTTCTTCACATTCCTACAACCACCACACTACTTCATGATGAAATTGTCTACGTTTCGATCCATACATGAGCGTAAGGTAATTTCTCAGCTTAAGCATATTCAGGAAAGGTCTGAGAGAAAACTGATTTGTTTACATTGATAAAATCAAGGCTTTTGAACAGAATGAACTTGACAAACCTTATATAAAGCTAGTTTGTTTACTCTGATACAATCACATTCTTGTTGACGAACCTGGAAAATTGTTGGATTCTTGTAATCAACTGATTACATAATAGCATTGCATAATGATGTCACCTTAATGGATCCTTAAATAATAGGTGACAGTAACTATGAGTCATATATTTCATAACAGATGGATGTGTCAAGCTTATGTTTTCCACATGTTCCTGCAGCAAAGGAAAGTAGGAGTTGTATCCCTTTCAAACATAAAAGAAAATGTATTTTCTCCAGAAAAGCACCCAGTAGATGGCATTACAAATTGGTAAGACAGTGTGGCCAATTGGTAAGACAGTGTGGCCAAAGCAAATGGCAGATGGCATTACAAATTGGTCGTCAGGTGATATTAGATGTGGCTTTATGTGAAAGGGGCATTAGGGCGAAGTTTGACAGTATGAGAGTGGCATCTTCAGAGGAGAGAAAATCCATTGTGTGACGACTAGCAAGGAACAAGACGATTGGTATAGCATACTAACTCATTTTGGGATAGGATAAAATCATCAAACCTGTATTAAAGCATTTTTTTTTTTTTGTTTTTTTTTTTGTGTTTTTGACCAGGAGTGTGATCATCACGCCCCTTGCAGAAGGACAGGAGTGGGATCATCACGCCCCTTGCAGAAGGACAGGAGTGTGATCATCACGCCCCTTGCAGAAGGACAGGAGTGGGATCATCACGCCCCTTGCAGAAGGACAGGAGTGGGATCATCACGCCCCTTGCAGAAGGACAGGAGTGGGATCATCACGCCCCTTGCAGAAGGACAGGAGTGGGATTTGCACACCCAGATTCACACTTCCTAAGCTCTTTATTATTTCAAGTGTGTGTTATTAGCACACTTAGATTTTGTTTCGGGGGTGTGCCAGGTGTGCAGGTCTGACAGCAGGCCACAAATACAAAGGCCTATATAGGTGTTATTTAACCGAGTTATTTATTTATTTGATTGGTATGTTACACCATGTTCAAGAATATTTCACTTATAAATAAGATGCCACCCAATTTGACTGGTGGAGAACTGTGAAGTGCCCAGAGAAAACCACCAACTTTCATCAGGTACCTGATCAACAACTGTCCTTAAAGCCACAGGTAGATTTGAATACATGAGCTCACTGCTAAAGGCTTGGTAGCCACGGTGACCAAGCGCTTAAACCATCTGAGCCAATCTTGTACAGAGAAAATACCTGGTAACTTGCACTCCATAGCCTTTACATATGCACGTGATAGGAGCCAGTATCATGGTTGGTTAATGACAAACCGACAGTGAGAGATTCAGGGAGAACTGCCTTATTCACCTGGTCTCATTTAACACTTAGTTCTCCCTGGACTTAAGTCACTCCCTCACAGCCTGCACATGGTTAGCTTCACTGTGAGAGGTGACAGCTGCACAATTTGATCTACGCAATAGCTTCTCTGATGACAGGCCTAAAGCCAATCTGTGCCGTTCCACAATCGTCAAACACGCATCATCAGACAACGCCTTTCAACAGGCATCTGGCTTCTTATGCCCCCAATGTAACCCAGACAGGTGTTCATTTAATTGTATGGTAGTTCTTCCTGTAGCCCACTGATGCCTGCCAGACTTAAGGCAGTGGGTGCCTATTGCCCCATATAACCAATACTATCCACATTTTCATGTTATTATAATCTATATTCTGATCTAATCAAAATTTCAGCCTGTTGAAAATACATATATGCACAATTCATCTTTTTATTTTAATCAGAGTTTTATGCCATACTCAAATATACATCACTAATACAACTGCTGCCAGCATTATGGTGGTAGAAAGCCGGTTAGAGTCCCCGGGAATCGCGCAACTGCCAGCAGGCTGCTATTACATAGACCTTCGCAACAACAAACAAACAAGAAACAAAATAAATACATTATGTAACTGCACCAAAGTATATACAAAACAAAAACAACGATGATTATTTTAATATTATCCATACTTTGTACTGCAATTCTTCAACCTTTTCGCTTGTTTGCTCGGTGTTTATTCAAGCATACTCTGAAGGCATGTTAATTCTGTGTTGACTAATCAAATTATACTTTTTGTGAAGCCATGAAACTGACCAATCCAAGCAATGTAGTTTTGTCTCCAAAATCAAATTAATAAGGCGCATAAATTTGCACTGAAAGCTGCACTTTCACATGCAAAAAGTGCGAGGAATTAGAGTATGAAAGTTTGAAAGCAAATATGTATGTGTGCAACCATTGTATGATTGTACTGTGTTTTAAGTCACTTCAGGACAAATCAATTACACGCTTTGCATATTAGACAACAAAATGTTTAAATGCCGTTCTGTGTCCCTAAACCAATAGTCTTAAAGGTTTCCATGTCACAAGCCCATCAGATGGTAGTGCACAAAGGCCGCCGCAGATGATAATAAGACTGTTCATCTCCAGTCTCGGGCTCACACTGAGAAAGGTCTCTCTGATGATGGTCGCCATGACGGCATGGACACAGGCTGCCTCTGATCGCACTGTCATCATACAGGGACAGTGCTATGTCTGTAAGCTTCGGTGCGCCGCACTGCGCTTTACAATACAGAGCGGGTCTGCTTGGCAGCCTGAGATACGGGACTGCGCTGGTCCTGGCTCAACACGTATATAACCACTGTGCCTAACAACCGACCCAAGCTGTGACGTCAATGTCACCATCCTAAAGCCATACCAATTATCCCCTCATTTCGCTGACCCATCTCTCTCTCTTGGCACCCTCATCAGAATCCCTAATAGTCAAGAAATCTGCTAAAACAAGAGCCCGCTTGGAAGAAACCACTTTCAGCATCTCCATGCATCTGGCTGCAGAGTTTAACACCTTTTATGTGTTAATGCGCCAATGCTCATTGTGAAGAAAAACACCTCTTGTTTGTCAGACAAAAGCTAAAACCTCCGAGAAGCCGCAGATCTGCAGAGCATTTTATGAAATTATAAGGATTTATCCAACAACCTATTGAGCACATGGGTCACAGAAACACTGTCTTCTGCTTGCACGTATATCTTATGACACTGTTTCTAAAAGCATTTCTACATTTATGTCCGACTTATACGTAATTTCCATGTGACACCACATGCACATGTACCTTTGCTATAAAAGTGAATAGGCCCGGGCATAATTTAATGCCAGGACAACAACCCACTACAGAACCAGAGATATTCCCCTGAACTGGTTCCCTAGCATACAAGAAAAATAAAAAAAAAAATGAAAATACTGAGTCTGTGTCATGCACTGACTGCCCCTAAATGCCATTAGCACAGTTGCAACAGATTGTGTGTTCAATGAACGCACAGACCCAACAACCCTAAAAAAAATAGGTTGATTGAGGTAAATGAAAAACAATAGGGTTCTTCTACAAGACAACATGCCTGTAATCTGGAACGTTTACAAAAAATAGCCAGATGGCCAGATTGATTCCTAAGGCTACAGCAATATTCTAGGTGAATTTTGATCAAGGAAGGCCCACCCCACCCCATCCCCTTCCAATATCCACAACAAAACTTAAAGGGTAACAGAAAGTGGATGCACAAATATGGTACAAGCACAACAAAAGCTACATGTACGGTATGTGTGTTGCTGAAGAATTGCATTATGAAATGCTTTGGTGCTCAATTCCATGAGCAAGACCAGTCAGACAAAAACATACACGTAGCTTTCTTGTTTCTGGTTTCAGCTGAAAAAAAATTGTCAATTCTTGCACCGCAAGTCTAACAAGTTAATTTTAATAACATTAGTGCCATGTATCCTCACAGGATCATATTACATAATTTACTTTCAGGCATCTACATGTGCTTCTCATTCTTGAAACTCCGCAAAATGACCATTTTGCACAGACGGATTTCTGTTGAGCTCCTCTTTCTTAAGCTGCCACAAAATATAATTGTGACTACCCGACTCAATTTCTGGGCTCGTTTCCTCACTTTCATGAGTGAACATTAAAGACACAGGATGTGTAGCCATCTATGTAAACAAACTACAGGTGACATTTTAATAACGACGTATCATGTTAATCATAGGCTTCTCATAGGTACCACCTTGCAATCTTCATCAACAGTTGACACTGTGGTAATTAAAAATGTCAAACAGAAACATTAATTGACAGTTTATACATATCCTCCAACAACAGCAAAACTCAGACCACCTGCTGTACTTAAATGAGATGGCCCACCTGGGAAGTAACCACCTTCACTGATAAGACAGAGGTAATTAAGCCTCAATTCCACAGCTTGTAAAATCTGGATTCACTTCTTGAAGACGAGTTAACCAGACTTGTGGCCCATGAGGGCATCCTTTTAATGTATTTCTGGTACAATAAATTCAAATTGCAATTACATAGTAATACATTACTGCAATTTTGTTTCTTGTTTTTTGTCTTTCACTCCACATACCCAATAACCCATGTTAATTTAGACAGTGATGCTGCAATACAACAATACCAAGTGACATGTATGAGGCGAATAAATCGACTCATTTTATGTTTACATCCAATTAGGCAGCTACAAGTATAACTTAAAGAGGTAATTCTGTCTGTCTGACTGTTGTTTGGTCAAATTTTCAACATCGTATCTATTAACATGGGCCTCCTGTACTTTGATATGGGTCATTCACCTCATGAGGGGCGTGAATAAATGATAATAAATCTTGTATGAGGGATGCTGCAGCCATTGAAAATTATTATTTTTCTAAACTGGAAAGCAGGGATGTCAAGGAGACTTTTATATACATGTATTTAAATAATACTAAATCATTTCACTCATAGATTGCAAGGTGTGAACTATGGAGGTGCTGTATCAATTCCAAATACCTCATCTAAATGAAGAAGAAAAAAAAGACTTCATGATGGGAATCAACACTGAAAACCATTAAGGTGAAAGGCAGCAGTGGATGCAACCAAGAATGCTTTCATCAGTCGTGCTCAGGGTCCGGACGATAAATGGAGCTGCAGGTTTCATCGCCAATAAGATGTGATCCATGACTTTAGAACAGATGATAAATGTAGGTTGTAACAGGTTGTCAATAAACATCAACCAGACTTTGAGAATACAAGTAAATGCAATGCACATGCTGTGTGGCTGGATGGATTTTCTGGGCACAGTTACTTAGTGCAGGTTCACGTAACCTTAGTATTAACAAGAACTACAAACTACCATTTTACCTACATGTGCATGATGATAAATATGAAGAAAAAAAAACAACAAAAAAACCCAAAAAAACAAGAGTTCAGCTCTTTCCTGATATTCACTAAAACATTTACACATACTGTCTGACAACTGAGTTAAACCAGGATGTACAATGTGACTTGTGCTCTTGGGCTGCTCTCTATCTTTGTGTGTTAAAAATCCCAGAGCATACCAACATCCTGTCAAAACCGACCATTTTGCCTTGACTCCAAGCCAGGACAGTACATGATCATTCTCAGTACATTTGCTGGTTATAAAAGTACATCTTGATTTGGATATCAACTTGTAAATATAGATTATTTATATAAAGCTACAAACTGGCATCCACATCTAAGCATCACACCCAAACTGACTACGTCTATTTTAATTCCATGTCCTATCTGTATGTTCAGGTTTCGCCTGTCGCTTGGTTTCAAATGATACATCTATATAAACCTACGTATCAGTGTCCACATTCCACCTTCACTCCATTAGTTACTGTTTGACCAAAGCAATGCTGATGAATACAACCCACGTTATACAGTGGACATTATGTAGCACTAATATTGAGTGGGCGGTTGGCACGCCGCCACACCATGTTTGATTTGCACGCATCCTTAATCCCTGTCCAGTTGATTAATGTTATCAGAGACAAATTTGCGTGATTCATCACGAAGTTTACTGAATATTAATCTTAGCAGGCTGCAAAATACAACCCTCTTCAGTATTAAGTGTATGCCAGGATGAGAATTGTTTACAGATGTGAAGCAGAGAGCCAATGTACACATGTCCACCAAAGTTCTGTCTACACTATGGTAAATTTACATGTACATAATGCCCTGGTTACATCAAAGTTCTGTCTATACTATGGTAAATTTACATGTACATAATGCCCTGGTTACACCAAAGTTCTGTCTACACTATGGTAAATTTTCATGTACATAATGACCTGGTTACACCAAAGTTCTGTGTATACTATGTTAAATTTACATGTACATAATGCCCCGGTTTGGTGTAACAGTACACAAAAAGCTCTGTCTACATGTACACTGTAGTAAATTTATATGTACACAATAGCCTGGCTACACCAAAGCTTGGGCTATGAACACATGCAACACTCATGTGCCTTTGGTTTTACACATTTTATACACCACTGAACAGAGCAATACCATAGCTCCTTGTTCATGCGTTTTACTGACTTACGGTTTAGACAAACATTACAGGCAAAGTGTGACAAGTGTCCATAAATCTGGGAGCACCTGCTGATTGATGCCAGTGCCTCCAGATGGACGCCATAGGCTAGCAGATGAGGATACAGATGTAAACAGGAGGCTTACCATAGCCACAAGAAAAGTTTACATGTTTGTACAGTCAAGCATTATGGTCCTGTTCGTTTACAGACAGCATGACAAACTGACATCGCTTCTGGTTTGATAAGTACATGAATGTCATAATTTACTAATGAAGTTTTCATTTATCGTGAAATGAGAGATTAATCCACAGCAGTAATTGTCATTGATAAACACAAGGGAGAAAGCCTCACCCATGTAACTGGGTTAATTTAAACGGATAACATACTAAATACTGAATTAATTGGGACATCTGACAATTTATCTACTTGTACTTTCCAAATCCTTGTTGCAAGCGTCTGCAACAGTTGCCAGGGATGGACACCAAACTATCCTCAATCAGTCCATTTTAATGACAATGAATTATAGCATCTTACAACAGTCATGAGGGACAGAAATACACAACACACAACATTCAACTTCAAGGCAAGTTTGAATCAACATTGATAAAGTAAACCTTCACAATAAATTAACTGAACCATACACAACTATTGATTTTGTCAGCTTAGTGCTTACATACAAATGCTGATCTCCTTGGAGCAAGATATCTCTGATGTCTATAAGGTCATCCTTAAAAAAATGTTTGTTGGGCATAACCTGAAGCTATGAGGACAATTAGGGCCGGTCGGTAAGGATTTATTTTTTAGTTATTCTGGCTTTTGAGAAAGATAGGGATTTTAAAGGAATCGACATGTTGAGAAAAATAAAAGAATAAAATTTTATGAAAATACCAGGGCCCTTTTCTTGAAGGGTCGGCTGGGTTATGCCCAACCAATATATTTTTAAGGATGGACTTCTTCAGATTCCTATGTTATGCATATGTACTTATTTTATTTATTTACCCCGTATGAAAGTTTTGCATGAGAATTTTTACCTGCGATAAGTAACATAAATCGTGTGGCTCGTCTGCCTTCTTGTCACCTGTCTGTCCATCGGTCAGTTTTGAGATGTCCTATCTTTAAAAAAGGCCATTCACTTAATGAGCGGCCTGTGTGTAAACGATATGACATTTTGCAGTTCACATCACAGTTAGTGAGAATCTGCTCACTTTTAGGCAGTCTTCAGATTTATGAGTGAAGGAAACTTGAGTGTCAGGAATAAACCTGACATGGCAAATACAACTGACTCGTACACCATGAAAAACACTCTTCACTATGAGATCAATGCTGGTCAAAATAGGTCCAGCTGAAACTCACCACAAGAGCTGTAATTCAGCCAGAACCAACCCAAAATCAGACTAAAACAGTTGGATATACACACTGTTATGCGCAGCTGACCGACAAGTTAGTTTTTGAAAAACTACTGTATCTCCTGTGTCAAGTCTGGGTTGCTGTCATAAATTACAGGTAACCCACTTTACAGGGTATCAATGCCTATTATGCAAGTCGAGGATAGAAGGTGGACTGGTCGGCCCGGTGTCAGGATAATGTGACTAGGTGAGGGGGCTTGTTGGGTGTCTTCGGCAAGTCGTCTCGGTAAGGCAGCACCAGATAGAAGATAAGGTGGAAATCCCTCCTGCACCAAGGAGACACTGCCTTCGTATGAGTGAAATATTCTTGAGTAGGGCGTTAAACAGTAATTCATTCATTATTATGCAAGTCTTGGATGAACATATTGAGACATTTTTCTCTAGCTTCTAATTTCAATTTCCAGCATTTTGCCGTCCGTGCATTCATAGCAATTTCATTCCCTTTTCTGATATCATTCTGCGCCAGGTTCTTATATGCCACAACCTTTTTTTTCTTTTGCTGATTAAGTCATTCCACTTTCGATATTACACGCACCAAGGCTTTGTGTGAAGACTGTATTTTTTTCGCTAAACATTTACATATATTCTGCTCATACATGTGAATAGGAAGAAGAGCCCAACACATTCCATACTACTGAGTTCATTTCACGAAGTGCTTCCTTACTACCATAGCAACCAACACAAGTATTTCACAGACATGGTAGATACATACACCAATGCAAAAACATGTATGTGTACATGGATGTAAATGTATGTAACATTATCTGGCCTTTGTGAAACACGTCCACCTACGGTAGTATGCTTGGAATTTGTTGATGAATCGGTCTGACAAGATGTGAAGTATACACTCAACCAAATATATTTGTACTTAAACAGTATATATAGGGAAATGGCATCCATTACCATGGTAAAAGCTACAAATCATCACTTCACTTCCACCTAAAAATTAAAATGAGACCTGCAAAACAATAGTGTTATTGTATGCTTTCATGTGCAAAAGTGATTCCCGTTCAATCATCAGACCTACTCTAGCAGTTTGCCTGCAATCTGCTATCACAAAGACAGGAATGAACAAGGCACTCTGCAGCTTAAGCCCGAATAACTTTGGCAAGGACAGTTCAAGCATGATGTCATACCTATCTACAAAGTACACAGATGAATGTATATGTAGGCTATCTAGTTACCATGGCAACTGTTGAAATGGACAAATGTGAGGCATGACGCACTGTCACTTCTGTATCTCTTTGTCCATCAAAAATTAAAACTACAAATGCAACACAAATTAATATGAAGGAAATAAAATCACTGGTTACACACCAAAGAGTAGACACGTTCGCACACAAACATGTAGATATTGCATAGCAATTTCCTGAATCAGGTATCTTTTATGAATTTGCATTACAATCAGGCTTCAAGGAACCAAAGGCAGAACACTTCTAAATCAAACACTCTTATATGTACTGGTAAATAAATTAACAATTATAACAACTGGACACTGGTAATATGACAAAGTTTATCTAGATAACAATACAGAGACTGAGTACAAGAAACCCGTATAAAGTGTGTGTAGTTATGAAGTTGGAATATCCAATCCTTCTGTGTATGTGGCATAATTATAGTACATACTCTGTACTTGAAGTCTGGCTATGCACAACAATGGAGTCAACATACAAAAATTATGATGGGATTGTTAAATAATGAATACTATTATTACACTTATCACTGATGAGCAAAGTTTAGAATTGATTTTCAGTAACAACCAAGTTAAACATCTGAATTTAATTGCGGATCTCTCATCAAAACATATAGGCTTCTATTTGCAGAAAATCATCATCCCCCACTGTTTGACCCAGGATACTATTATTTGCATGCGTTGACTTTTTCTTCTAATCAATGACCAGGCACAAAATTAGACCTCTGGTCTCCAGTGTTTGCCCAGGCAACAGGTAGTTAGCTGACTGAAGTAGTGCTAATGACACAGCTAACATTTGGGTTGCATTAGAGAAAACACACTGCATGCATACAAAACCACACAAGCCATATGCCTTGAGTAAGGGTAGTTAAGCAAAGAGCATGGCTGAGCAAATATACAGAAACAGACTTAATAACCTGCTTCTGCATGTAATGGGAACATCACAATTATCTGTTCCATTTCCATGGCCAATGTACCACCGAAAATAACTCACTGCCAGCCATGGTGCCACAAATGATAAGGCTTTAAGATCAGCAGAAGTTACCTACTTACATGATTAACTATCACTGACATGTATGCAGGTTTGCATGTATATGTATATATCATGTACATATATGTGCATAATGGTCAAATTCAGGTATTAGTAATAAACATGATGTGATTATAATCTGGTGTATTCTATTACACAGCTTAGACACATGTGACATCTCACTGAAAGAACAGTCAGTGTCACACACAAGCAGTGAACCTTTGCACACAAGATGAAGCCTATAATCTGTATCCCAGGCTTTCTCAGGTGGTTTATGTAGTCTAGGTGAAATGAGATGCGTGCATGGTGGTCGTTTAGCCGCGTCATAACCCTGGCATATCTGGTGGATCGTATAGTTCCCACTCAAAAAAGAAAATCTCGGTGCCAGGCCTGTTTGATGGTCACGAAGACCGAAGAAATGGACAGTTGTCAATCATTAACATAATACATGATTCTGCTGGACGTTTTTCCAACATGACGTTTTTGATGGTGAATCGCTGTCCCTCTTTCTTTGTCTCCCCCATTGAATTTACATCAGAGAGCCAAACCCAGGCTACTTACCGATGCGTTGAAGCTTTGGAGCGCCTTGCAGACGACATCTTCCTCTCCTCCCTGAACGGCCGTCACTAAACTGTCGTCCATCTTTTTTATCCTGCTGAAAACCCCGGTTCGTGGCGAAAACAAACGTTAAGACATGGGCAAATTAAGAAATGTGATGTTAACGGCAAAATGTCAAGTGAAAATATAGCGCCATAAATAGACCATGTACAAGGTCGCTTTGGAAAAATCGATTCGTGGCCAGTATGTAACTGCGATAGCGCCGACCTCAGCCCACTGAGCTTGCTGGCTGTAATTTATTCAGGCGGCATCTGCTGCTGGTTAAAGGGGCATAACTCTCAACGGCTTAATACGCCACTTGGAAATTGTTTTTTTAAGATTACCCATTTACTTACCTGGTATTTACTTTTGGACATCATGTTATTTAAATATTTTGATTAAATCTCAATATAGCCTATTAAAATATAGGTTGAAATTGTGTTCTAGTTGCTTTAATGCTGGAAATAAAGGTCTACGATGCCTCGATCAGTGATTTATTTATTTATTTGATTGGTGTTTTACGACTAATTCAACAACATTAAATATACCATCACCACATTTTATATTTCTGACATTCATTCTGTCGGTAGAAGGTAAATGTCAGAAACTTAAACATGGAGGGAAATCGTTCAGCTCGTTGAATTATTTTACAACATCCTCAATGATATTTCACTTACTGCTGCAGCGTCTGCCAGCGTTATGGTGTGAGAAAACCGACAGAAAACCAATTACCATGCACATGTTACTGGCTGACCTTCCCACGTATTACCGGAAAGAAAGCCAGTCTGACCTGGGCTTGAACTTACAGCATTGGTGAGAGGCTCCTGGGTCACTTTGTAGTGCTGTGTTGGTACCCTTAACACTTTGGCCACAAAGGACACCAATAGTTTAGTGAGGCAGTAGTGTATAATGTGACAGTAGTGGTGTACTATGCTTGATACTGCAAGAAAACGCAGTAGTAATATGGTCGAAATACTGCAGAAATTAAACCTGAGACTGTGACTATTACAATCTATCCTGAGGCTATTACAAACTATCTCAAAATAACTGAACAAGACGACGTATCTGTTTTTATCATCCACGTGCAACTGAACTGTCTCTTTTAATCACATGTAAAAATGTACAAAGTGAAACAATTTTGCTTTTCTATCGTCATCTTTTCTTTCGAACATCGCTGACCTACATCTAGTGAAGGACTGCACTCAGCTATCATTTCTCTACGACCACGTGCTGTCAGTGACAATTTGATAATGCCATTCACTCTCAACCAATAGAAATTGCCGTTTCTACGACGAAGACATGATGTCGATGGACTGAAGTAAACACTATGTATCAAGGTAGGTAAAATGTTTGTTATTGTTGGGGGCTGGAGTTCGTATGAACTCCGTATTGCTTGTTCTAGTCGTTGTTAGTCAGATATTTCAGGGGAATTTTATGTTTTGAAATTGTTGTGATGCATGTTAGCGATGGGCTTTGATTCGGCATGACGAAAACTGAGTGCGGAATAATGAACCAACACAGACGTCACCAAATTTGCAAATACTTTGTAATTTCCTTCCAGGATGTGGGAATAATTTCTCATGAACCACTAACCTATACGTGTCCGCACTTCCATTGTTAGAGAAACGAGACAACTGACACGCAGCACAAATTTGGAAGAAATGACAGCACCAGATTAAAAGTTCATTCGCACTGATAACCCAAAGTTTAAAACGGGTACGATTTTATTTTCGAAAAATCAGCCACGATATCTTGAAGATGCAGCTGTTTCAACAGACATTACTGTTTTGCCTTCAAATCCACCCCCAAACAACATTATGTATCAGTATCTCATTAGGACTGAAACAAATAGGGCTTTTGCTACAACTCCTGTAGATGAAAGTTGCTGGTTTCAAAGAAAAGACTCAGATGGACATCTTCAAATTTAAATGCATGATCCCTCAATTATTTGAAAGTACATTTATTATGCCTTGTAAAATATTGAAGTTTGTAGGAAGCGGCTGTCTTCTGATGCTCAAATGAAGCCTGGTGTGTTGTGACCTGTCCTCATTTCCATGTGTGAAACAGAATAAGTTCTGTGTTGCCTGACTGCTCTTAGCTTCATGAATGGTTGCACTCAAGTGTAGCAAACATGCATAGAAAAAGTGACACCTTGAGACGTTGTGCATTAAAGATTGTTGTGACGCTACTATTGTGACATTTTGTATTTTGATCCCTATAAAATTAAATTCCAACGTTTAGCACGACAGGATTCCAAAATCATGAGCATGGGACCAAAGACATGTTGAGGAAGGATTATCAGGGATTCTGATATGCATTGGTCATCGGTCACAGTCCTGTCAAATGTTTAAATGACCCATTTATGCTGGTGGGTCTCCGTCGTTTAGCCCATACCTCCTTAGCATGTAATGGTTATTTTAAATCCCCGATAATTCACCAGACGCATAAAATCTGTGTTCACTTTGCAACACAATGATGACTGTAATAAACTGATTAGCTCAAAATTTGCCCTTGTGAAACACCAGATGTGATTGGATATATACAATGGTTCATTTATTGCTTGCCAAATCTGCCACACTGTCAAGAAAGAAATTTGCTGAACGAACAATTTGTTCTGCTCTGTCACGTAAAAACTCCATATTAGTTATAGAAATATAACTTTACTCAGTTGTGGTGCCTTAAACATAGTCTTCAAAATGCGTGGCACACTATTTTCTATTTTGCCTTTCGAGAAAACCAATTTATTGCGAAAGGTAGCCTGTCAGTCGTAGCTGTCTTTCTTCACGTTGCTGTTGTATTGAAAACAGGAAGTCATGCATTCGCCTTGTGTTGATGACACAGGTGGCACTTACTTTCAGAAAAAATGTCCCTGCATAGGGTAAAGCAGACACAGAAGTAAACTTAGTATTCCCTAAGGCACCCAAGCAACTTGGCAGGAATTGGGGATAAAAGAAAATTAAAGTTCGACAAGTGGGTTGTTGAACAAGGGCGGTAACTCACTTTCAGTATTCGTTCATTGAAGAGAAATAACTACAGAAAGGTTTTTCACTTAAGTCTTTCACTGAAAAACACTCATAAATATGATGTATTTATGATATTGTTAACATTTTTAGGATTCAAGTTCTTTATTTAAGTTCTTTTTATTGTATCCCAGTCTGTAAATGTAATTTTGCGAGCTCATGCTACTGGTTTTTTTTCAGAATAAGGCCTACTTTGTTCTTCTCAAATCACTTAAAGAGTGAAACCTTGAAGTGAATATTTATAGAAATCTATAGATAATTACACAATGCAACATAAAATTCCACATTGGTCAGTAATAATTTTTTTCTCTCAATTTAGAGGTCCTTGAGAATTCGTTTTTTTTCATTTTCGGTTGGTACAATTTTTAATTCTAGGAATCCCTGCTGTAGTTGTTGGCTAAAAGAAAGAAACAAAGAAAAGGGTGGACTGACTGAGTGCCTTACTGCTAGCAAAGTTCCAGTCCTGAAACTGTTGAAAGATCTTTAACTGGTTTTTTTTTTTTTTTTTTGTGAAAGATCTTCAGTATTTTGTTTTCCTATACCGTTTTAAAAGCATTTGAAAGTACCTCCAATAAAACATATCAGCACTGCTGCATTTCACTGTTCCATGTGCAGCAGGGATAGTTCAGGAATCATGACCTATCAAATCCTGAAATAACCCATTGAAATGAGCGTGTTCAGGACAAATGTTTTATAGGTTCCACATCCTAACAAAATCACGGATTATCGTCTTATATGTTGACCTAAACGTAAATGTGTGTACAACACCCGTCTGCATGCAACGCTGTTGACTTGTTAACCTGATTATAAATATACACTTGTTAATCTGCAAATGACTGGCTTGCCCTTGTTCGTGTTAACATTTCTACCACTGGTGTGTAAGGTTTTGTTGACGATTTTTCAGGGAAAGCTGTAGTGTGAGTTTGCTGTGTCCATAAGCTCAGGATGGGACGTCGCCGTGACAAGCTACAAGGAAGCCGGCGACGACAGGTGCTACAGCTGGAAGATGATGGCCGCGATAGTTTTCTCAGTGAGTTTTGTTTTGGAATCTTTTGACAGGAAATGGTAGATGATTTTGGATTACATTCTTCTTTTGTTTCTTTAGCTCAGACTTGAATTTAATAGAGGCATCATTGGAAGATGTTCTTTGAAGGCATGAATGAATTTAGAATTTGAGAGTAATGTTAATGTGATGAACTCGGTTGCAAAGGGAAAGTGATTTAGGTTAAAGGAGAGACCTCGTAAAAACGAACCTATGGTGAGTGAAGAGACTATTAAAAACTGTATCCGAAAATACGTTGACTGATATTTTTTTTCAGATTTGTTTTCACCAAAATGAATGCAGTCAAATGTTCTGATTATATAGTGGGTTTTATGAACAAAATTGATAATGTGGTTCACTTTGTATATCCCTTTATATTCAGCTCTGAATAAAGGTCTTGTGAAGTGTACTCCTGTAATGTTTGCTTATGTCTGAAATCGCTAATATGACATTAAATTTCTGCTTAAGTGCCAAAGAAAAGTGAGTGTGACGTCACTGATGAACTACATCATTAATATGGTCCACAAAACCCACCCTGTAATCAAAACATTGCATTTATTTTGGTGAAAAAGAAATCTAAACAAATCAATCAAGGTATTTTCAGATAAAGTTTTTAATGGTCTTTTCACTCACCTTAAGTTCATTTTTGAGGTCTTTCCCTGTAAGGAATTAATCGATGGTACTAGTTAGTCTGAACTTGAAACACAGGAACAACCTGAACTTCTGATATACCATAGGTCCTTACCAGATCTGTTAATTTTTGCAATATGGCTACAAAATACACTAAAATTGACACTGTTTTCATCAATAATTGTTATTCAAATGAAATAAATTTCTGCAGAATCTGAAATGTTAACAGAATTATATTGACCAGATCCAGTTATGTCTTTGGTAATAACACTTCTGATTTCATAGTACACTTCTGATATATGCAAGCTCACATGCACGTAACGTCAGATATGCAGCTTGATTTTGGGCCTAAATTACCCTTTTTATTTGGTTTCCACAGCTCAATATGGTTACAATTCTCGATATGAAGAGGAAGAAGAAGATGCAAACGAAGGTCAGTGAGAGCACTTAATTGGGGATATAAATTTTAATACTGAAAAGAAACTTCATGTAATCTTTTCAAACTTATTCATAATAGAGCATGGAGATTAGGCCATACCTTATTCTTCTAATTTTTTGGACATCTGGTCTTTTTTAGGCAATATGCTTGTAATTGAAGCGGGAATACAGCATTTCTTTTTCTCGCCTAGTCTGTCGAGTGACCAGTATATCCATATCTTTACCTTTTAGAAAAACTGGAAAAGAAGTGTAATATTTGTACTTTCAGCAGAACTAATATCTGTCCCCAAAATTAGAAGAATTAAGGTAAGCTGTGCTATTTCTGTTTAAGTCAAAATATCAGCTAAGTACTGTTATGTTTTTGTTTGTTTTTCTCACAGTTCCCATCTTCAAGCAGCATGGTCATGTATATGAGGAAAACATGGACTTTGACAGCGATGAGAGAAACCCAGATACAGAAGATGATGGCAGATCTGGCATAGGTAAGCCTCAGAGGATGAAGCTTGTTTTTGCCTCAAGGAAAGAATAAGTAAAGAAATGAACTTTATAAAAGTTGTATTTATAAAACTCATGAAGTGCCTGTCATCTTTGCCTAACTTGCTAACATGGTTGTTTTGAGTGCAGAAAACTTGCTGACAATCTCGGCAATATGCCAGGAAGAGTATGAAGTTGATCGGAGGACCAGTTTTACATAAGGCTGAAGCACAGGCCTACATGTACATACAAACCATCAATACATACATTCATACAGACATACATACATACATACACACTTGCATACACACATACCTACATACATACACTTCTTTGTGGCTAGAGGATTACATTTAATGTCACTTAACACGTAGTACTCATTGATGTTTTAAGATGAACATGAATCTTTTGTTCTTGTAAGCACTTCTGGTCCTGATGCCTTTATCTTGAGTCCCGTATGATTTATTTATAGTACAGCCACAAATATCTTCTAAAGCAATTTCACAGAACCGTCATATATGGTGTGAAGGAGTTTCACAGGAATTTTGTTTAAGTTCAATGCCTTTTTTTTTTTTTTTTTTACAGATTTCAAAACAAATGGAGGCAGTCATTCAGAAGGACCTCAGGAAGGGAAGAAAATAGACTCTGAATTGGCCAACTTTATGGCTGTGAGTTTAACTAGGTGTTCAGAAATTAAACCCTTGTTTAGGATGTAAGAAGACTATAGGCTAGTGTAAAGGCGTGGCTACTTGTATGTAATTATATTGTGTCTTGGGGGAGATATATTAAGTTTGTGTTGTTCGACGTAGTTGTCATCTGTTTTCCACTATGACTTAATCTACATGGTGTCTCTAGAACTAATTGGCCGATCTTCAATTTTCTCTTGAAATTTTCTGAACTGGGAAAGGGCTGGATTGCTATTAAATTTGATCTTTGTTTATCAGATCTTATCATCCAATCTACACTATTTAAGCATTGCAGCTGTCAAGTTGCCTTGTCTGTGCAATAGTGAACTACCTGAATTTAATTAAGCTTAATATGAAGGTTAATGACAAGGGCCCTATCAGCTGATTACCCTTCCTCTCCGGTCGTACATGGCAACGTCCGACAACAACCTGCGAATGGCTGTGGGTTTCCCCCGGGCTCTTCCTTGGTTGCCTCCCACATATTCCTGGTCCCTGTCATATTAGTGAAATGTTCTTGAGTACAACGTGAAACACCAATCAGATAAATAAATAAACTGATCAACTTCAAGGCTTTGCTCATCCATTTGTCCATTTAACCACTTGCCTGAATTTTGAATAGCAGCAGTTAAAGGTAAACTGTACCAGTTGAATTTTGGGCTTACCTGTCCCAAGTACAGGTATAGCTTATGTCGTACACTGAATGTCTGTGTCAGCGTCAACGTCCAATGACAGGGAACGCAATGTTAAACAAAATGTTAGGGGTGGTGTCTTAAGAAATACTGCATATATTGAACTTGGGGTTTGCACACAAGTAGAGCACAATAACAGGAGGGGGATATGCCATCATTGATTCTGTGTGTGCATGTTAAATACTGTAAATTACCAAATTCCTGACTTATTGTATTGTGCATTAGAATCTGTGTTAAACAAAATGTTATGGGTGGTGTCTTAAAAAGTACTGCGTGTACTGAGTTCAGGTTTGGCACACATGTAGAACATTCTGACTTAGTGTACTGCATATTAGAATCTATTCCCTACAGGTGAGCTTTTTGGTAGCCTGGCTGCCATATCTAAGCCTCGCAAAATTGGTGCAGTATATCCGAAGATTTTGATTTAACAATTAAAATTGCTAGATGTTCAAAAAAAATTTTCTTTTTTCAAGACCAATAGGCTGAGTTTTGTCAAGATTGGTATGCTCTGCACTCTTATCTGCACTTGATGCCCCAGTTGTGTGTGATGTCATGCTTGCAGTTTGCTCTTGTGTGCAGCAACCAACTGTGCTAATCACTTACTGAATTACAATGGGATTACATGTAGCTTTCATGCCTTCCAATCGGAGACCTCCATGCAAAGAAAATGGATAATTGCCATGCCACGTGACCATTTCAAACCGAATAAATACTCCAAATTATGCTCTAGCCATTTTTTGGAGACATGGTTTGATTAGACTTAAACAAGTGTTTGGAAACCAGAAATGCCACAGTTACTTCACTTGTATTTGGCACACTATCACCATTCAAGGGCAGACAGGAGATGTATGTTTTTTTTCTCAGAATTTTTTGAGAATGTATTTCTATATTCTACAAGTAAGAATACTCAGGAGATGCATTTTTTCCTGTCCAGCATTTTTTGATATCTCACAGGTATATTATTTATTTAAGTGAAGTGAAAAATAAAACGAGGACAATTCACCTTTAACAGCTTTGTCTGTGCAGTATCTCAAGCACTGTGCTATGGCTGAGGTGCTTCTGCGGTTGCATTGAACCCTAAATATTTATGATTCATTATCTAAACTTGGCTGGGTTGAATTTAATTGAACATTGGATTTAAGAATTGATTAGATTTTGGAGCATAGGCTAGGTCTGTTTCATTTATTTGCCTGTTGGTCTGGTAATTTTGAAGGCCCTAAGATCTGGGCTACTTTTGGGAGGAGGGATACTTATTTTCGGTCCCAAAACCTTTCTGCTGACAAGCTGGTTTTAGTTTTGTATTCCCTGGAGAAGCAGTGTCAGTGAACAGTCAAACTAAATCAAAAGTACCATACTATTTTCATGGTTTGCATGTTTTTGGCCTCCAGGAAATAGAGGCTATATCAAATGTGGCTCCACAACCTGATGACAACAGCGAGGATGGACATGAAGGGGTGGAGAAAAAGGCCCCTGACAAGGAGAGTACCCCAGAACTGCCGACAAGAGCAGAGGGAAAACCAGCAGACAGTGATGTTGTCTGTGTGGAAGGTAGCTTAATCTTAAAATTATCATCCTTATAAACCTTCATAAACTAGATCAGGAAGCTTGATGATTTATTTGCTGAGAATTTGTAGTCCAAACTAAATACTCCTGTTTGGAATCGATCTTTGAAATTTTTAGAGAACATATTTCTATATTCTACAAGTAAGAATACTCAGCAGAGAGTTGTGTTTGTCATTGAATGTGAAAGTTAGCATATCATCCAAACACACATTATCTATGTTATTTGTAAGGCATCAACCTTCGCAAACCTTCGACTATTTTGCTGAAAGGAATGTAAAAGTAAAAATATATATTTGTTGGTGTAGAGGATAATTTCTTAAAGTTTAACTTTTCTTTGATTTTGAAAAATGGCTCCTAGCATTCTTCAAGTATAATATGATGGATCTGACATCTGAATGAAACATGACTTTCCTTCGGCGCCCTTATAGAGCCGGTGACTTGTTGGCAGCAGTGCCTGGATGAGAACACTGAATGCTACTATTACTGGCGTGTTGATACCAATGAGGTAACGTGGGAGATACCTCCAGAATACACCCAGTACCTGCTCCAGTTTAAAGCCTTTGAGGAGAAAGTACTCGCCTTGGAACAAGCTGGGAAAACTGTCAAAATCACAGGCCCAGAGGGATCACTTGAGGCAAGGTGAGTCATCTATAGTGTCCAGCAAGTTTACTTTCCTTGCACTCCGTGTTTGTGGAGCCTTGTTGAGTGGTCAACAACATTTGTGTGTTTGTTTGCACCATCTAAGGCAGTCCTGAAAAAAACAGTTTGTTGGGCATAACCTGACCCCATGATAGGGGAGTTCTTTGTTTTGATTCTGGCTATAAATGAAAAAGATAGGGATTTAAATAAATTAACATGGTGAGAAAAATAAAAAAAAATAGACTTTTATTCAAATACCGCTGAAGACTTTTGATTAGACCCTTTTTGGATGGGTTGGTCAGAGTATGCCCAACGAACATATTTTTACACATGACCTAACATGAGTATGATGTACATACCTGTGTGTCATGAGTTCATCAGTAACTTTCCAGAAGTCAGTGGTTTGCTGTGGGCACTTAACTTTCCTCCACTCGTAAAACTTATGAGTATGGTGTTCTACAACGATCAGATAAATAAACCTGTGTTTACAATGTAGAACATCAATGAAACTAAATGAGTCTGGAGAAATTGTTGTATTGTACACTGCATGTACAGAAAAGAAACTGATTGTACATTCAGCATATGAAGAATGGGCTAAATTATCGTGTATTCTCACTGCATTTAATAAATCGGCTGTGTAGGTCAGTGAGCACGGAGCAGACAGGTGACACAGGTGAGAAAGAGCCTCATGTGTACGGACCATTCTTACCAGAGAAATCATCAGAGGATACCAGCAAAGGCGGTGATGGAGACAACAAGAAGGGGAGCAACTCTGCAGTGAGTGTGGTCCAGGGCAGTGGCAAGCTGCTGTCAGCAGACTATTATGACTCAGATGATGCCAGTGAAGATGAAGCAGATAAAAGTGAAAAGCAACCCACTGAAACTGTGGAACCGGAAGATGAAGATCTCGATTTTGATATTGATGATATTGATAGAGAGTTAGAGTTGGCGCTGGAGCGAAAGCAGGTAGGGCTGCCCAGTGAGATAACTTAATATTTAAGCATGACGCTATTTCTGCCTTGTATTAGCATGTGATTTTACATTCTTAACGCAGAGTTTAGATTTATTCTCAGAATTTGAAAATGGAATCTGCCTTCTTAGATAGAATTATAGACTGTTTCAACAAGGAGTAATGTCATTTGGTAAAAAGTTAGTGTGATCACAGCTTATATTAATTTAGCCTTGGTAACGTTTTTTACCTTAAGGTGTGTGTGACATGACTCTGTTAAACTAAAATGGAAAATATCTTCAGTACATTGGCAGTCAGGTTTCCTCCAACCAGTAGCTTTACCACTGTCATATAACTAAAAAATTCTTGAGCACAGCATTAAACACCAATGAAATGAAAAAAGAAATAAATTTTTAATACTTTGTGAAAGGTATTCAAGGAGATAATGGGCAGTTGTATAAATACTGAAACTTATCCACAGAGCAGGACTTAATTTCCAGATTTCAGTTGCAAGGGCTCTAAAGATAAAAATTTCAGGTAATAAAAATCATTGATTTTGGATAATACTGGTTATCGTATATGCCGACCATGTTAAAAGGAATTGATTTGAACCACAGGCATCGAATCACAAATGGATGTGACCACAGCGTGGTAACGTCATGTCTTCAAAGCTCAGTATTGCCATGCTCACGTGTTGTATGTGTTCTTTTTTTTATCACCAGGCTGAGATAAAGGCTGTTTCCAAGAATTCCACAACTGAGAAGTCTGAAGAAAGTTCCAAGACAACCAATTCCAATGACTCGGCAGCCATTCCTTTGTCTCCAAGTCAAGATGCGTCAGCGGAGAGCAAACATGGGGACTCCATTACTGCGCCTGATAAAGTGGTGCCAGAGACAGTTACGCTTATGGTTGTTCAGGACAGTGCTGAAAATGTTAGTAAACCAAATGAAGATCTGAAAGACGCTGACAGACTTTGCACAAATTCTTCAAACTTGTTAACAGAGTTTAAAGCTGATAGCGAGGAAAAAGACCGAAATTTTAAAAAATTGATCGAAGTGAAAGACGATCGAGCATCGCTGGAACGCCGAGAAAGAAAATTGGAAGAGAGGCACGAAAGAAAGAGTAGCCGAGAAGAGAGGAGAAGTTCTAAGGAGGATAAGAGAAGCGAGCGGAAAAGTGACAGGAAAGAGGACAGAAAATCTGAGCATAAGGAAAAGAAGAAGAAGGATGATCGGAAAGAGGAGAAAAAAAGTCACCGTCACAAGCACAGTAAAGGGGAAAGCTCGAGTCGTGAGAAAAGTAAGCATGGCTCTGATTATAAGAGATCACTTTCGGACCAGGAAGATGGGGACTTGGATGAGTACAGGTCGCACCGGAAGCGCAGCAAGCATAAACACAAGGACAAAGACAAAGACCGCACTCTGACCAGTGTCATCACAGGTAAGTGTACACATAACCACTACGGTGAAAACTGGTGAATAACTTCATTAAAAATTTTTAGTCATTTCAGGCTGTAGCGTGGGGCTACAAGATGGGCGTTCCTATGATGTGTGATAACACGTCGTTGTTAAAAAAAACAACTTTAGTCTCTTGATAAATTTATATATCGCCAGAATCTGTTTGCAGAAGTGATTGAGACAAAAATGCAGCAGTTTTCTAACTGCTCAGATTTTAAAGCAATTTACCACAACACATAGTTTTGAACTAGCAACCATTTACTTTGCATGTGTTGAAAATACTAGGGGTTTATTAAGCACATGTGTGTATGTATTCCTGTTTGCAGCTGAGCCTAGGCCAGCAACGCCCACTGATGTGTTACCCCCGAAACCTGACACTACTGCTGCACCAGTGAAAGACGAAGATAAAACTGTAAAGGTAAGAAAGGTTTACAGTTGGCATTATGCGTGTAAATAGCAGGTACATAGGTGCAGTAAAAGTACAACTGCAGGAATATGAGCTTCCATGGAAGAAGTTAGAGAATTAGTCCAAGGTCTGGTTTCAAGAAACTTGTTATTTTTTTCTTCGAGAAACACTCCACGTGGCAAATAAGTTAATGTACTCTGCCTCCAGAGACAACACTTATGATAACCATTTTGTGTCTAAAACCTGAGCCTAGAGGCTAAGGCATGTGTCTGTACTGAGATATTTCTGTTCAGCCGCTACTCTGTGTTTTAGGAGACAATAGTGGAGATTTCTGAGACGGTGTTTGGCAAACTACAGTTCCTGGAGATAGTGAAGGAGGGACTGTCAGGCCTTCAGGTGCTTCTTATATCATTAGAGGTGAATCTGCTTATCTTCCCTGATTTATTTATTCATTTGATTGGTGTTTTACACTGTACTCAAGAACACTTCACTTGTACGACGGCAGCCAGCATTATGGTGGGAATAAAGTGGGCTGAGCCAGGAGGAAACCTTCGATCAACCACCGGTTGCTTCCAGATCTTCCCACGTATGGCCAGAGAGGAAGCCAGCATGAGCTGGACTCGAAACTCACCACGGCCGCATTGGTGGGAGGCTTCTGGGTCATCATGCTGCACTAGAGTGCTAACCGACTGAGCCATGGAGGCCGCTACCTTCCCTGATGAGTAGAAGTTGGGCAATATGTAGTGCAGCTTATACCAAGCTGAGTAATGGTTTTCTGGAGCACCAGTTGTGCACAAAGTAAAGAGAGCTTTTTAAGTGGAATGAGAAAATGTACAGTGCATGTACACATTCACCCTTGCGGACAACAGAATGTACAGTGCATGTACACATTCACCCTTGTGAAGAAGAGACTGTACAGTACATGTACACATTCACTCTTGTGAAGAACAGAATGTACAGTGCATGTACACATTCACCCTTGTGAAGAACAGAATGTACAGTATATGTACACATTCACCCTTGTGAAGAACAGAATGTACAGTGCATGTACACATTCACCATTGCAAAGAACAGAATGTACAGTGCATGTACACATTCACCCTTGTGAAGAACAAAATGTACAGTGCATGTACATATTCACCCTTGTGAAGAACAGAATAAAGTGATAAGCTTTTAACATCACTTTGGTTGGCTCATTGATCATGAGTGGAGAAGTAATCACCATTATGCAGAGCAAGTCTAGATTTCAAGAGCTGAACTTCATGAACTATAAACTGAAATGCTGTTTTTTTGTTTGATTTTTTTTCTTTTGGTTTTTTTTTGATCTTAAGTCATTTTCAGTCAATCATGGTAACTTTTACTTCATCCTGTGACATCTGTTTTATTTTGCAGAGTGTTCTTATTCTTATATATAAATGATGTTATTGATTTCAGACAAGGATACAGGACTGGGAGGCTGGAGGATTGTCAAATCAATACTTACTGAAAAAACTTCAGGATGCCAGTGACCAACTGCTCAAGTACGAGGACAGCGCAGCGCCCCTTGGCTGGTCCACTCACTGGGACAGGTACGATCTACTTGTGCTAGTTATCTCCCTTCCTCTCAAGCACTCATGGTATGGACCACACTCCCTCTCGTAACTCCCCCTCTGTCGCAAGCCATGGGGGGCGAACGCCTGATTTTAACGAGGCATGTCCATACACCTTCCAAGCTCTCTGTCCCAAAAACGCCCTGGACAATTTTTCCCGCCTCCCTACACGGAGCACGAGACAAACTTTGTATTGGCAGGGAGCGAGGACAGCTGGTCCATGCTGGAGTGTGCCTCCAATATGTATGTCATGTTTGTATCATTCCTTGTCTGTGACGCGTACGTCACGACCCCCGAAGAAGATGATGCCGAAGATCTGATTGGCCGAGTTGATTCCCAGCATGACAACAACAACAACAAGAGGTGAACGCAGAAGGCAGGTGGTGAGTTTAAAAATTTTGCTCTTGCAAAACATTCTTTTCTTTTTTTTAAGGGGCAACGGGGGGAAATTGTCCACCACTGTGAACATTTATAAAAACATGCACATGGCTGATTTTTGCTGTTGAAACCTCATAGATCACGTGATGGGCACAACTACGTAGTTTTGTGGAAATCCGCCATTGCCACATAAGTCCTGTATCTACAATTAGAACTTTAGTTTTTCAGCATACCTTGTGCCTTGAAAGTATTTGCCCATGGGCAAAAATTAGCCATGTAGTGCACTTCTGCCGCCAGGCTAAAGGGAAATTCCCTCCAGCTCAGAGATAAATAGAGCTTACATGACACCTTTTTGCAGTTATACTATACATCCATCCTTCTGTCATATATCACTCAAGATTGATGGATGTTTATAAAATCTAGTTAACTTATTATAAAGTCTTTTGAAAATAACATTGTGGGTTACCCAGTTATGCCCTTGGATCCAATATTTAACAATCCAACTATCACCAGAAGTTTTTTTTGTAATTTAACAAGGACATATAGATCAGTGCATACATTAAATATATCTTGTATGCTGAGCATGTTGTAAACAAACTGTCATGAAACAATGGACTGTAGTTTTAAGTCAGGGGGTTTGTCAGGTGACTAATGACGAGTGGGGGTTTATCTCCAGACCACTTGCGAATGTCATAATTTCTTAATACAGTGTTATGTAAATGGAAAAAAATGGAAATAAAGAATTGTAAGTTAATCTTGAAACCTTTCTTGTCAATTTCCCCATACCTGATCTGATCGTGGTTATCTCAGCTAATCTTCGGCTGTTTGGCTCTTGTTCACATTGTTTCTAAAACTGCTAACTGATAATTTGTCCATGGCATTGTGAATGGGAACTTTCTTGAGATGGGCCGAGACATTTTGTTTAAGGCAGCATTGTGCTTACTCTATTCTTCACTGTATTGCAGGATGTAACTTACATACATTTTAGTTGTCTGTCTTTTCTTTACCACCATCAGTCAATGATCTGTACATTCAGATTTCTCTCATCGCTGAGAAAATTTCTCCCATCTCTTTGCATATTCTTCTTTTCTGCTACATTTTCTTCAGAGCTGTGTCTCTTTAAACATTTGATGCACTAGGCTGTTGGCAATTGCTGGTGTTGTAGTCTTCGTTTCTCACATTCTTTTTGCAACAGTTGGTGGAGTTTTCAAAGCAAGAGAGAAATGTGGGTCAGTTGTTCTTTTTACTGTATCTCTCTTTTCTCCTGAAACAACTTTACATTGGCCCTGATATACTTTATTCAACTATTCCCATCCATGTTCTACTCTACTCTAATGTACCTATGGTAAATGCCCTAAAATTTTCCCATAAAAATGCATATTTAAGGGCAAATAATTGTCCTGATTTTTAATTTGGAATTTTTTTCCAAGGTCAAGAGAACTCTTGATATTGGACAAAATCTGCACCTTAGACATTGGGTGAAAGTTTCGGTCATTCACCATATGCTCTCCTCAGCTCTGTTATAATTTACCTATTCCCATGCTGTAATCTATTCTAATGTGTCCATGTTCTTTTGTGATTAGTCTCCACGGTATTGTCCTGTCTGTCAACACCGAACTTCTTATTCATTATGGTAGCCTAGACTCCTGTATTTTTCTCTACTATCCTGTACTTTATCACATTTTGATTAAAGGTTTGTCTAACTGTGTCCCATTATCCCATTGTCCAGTTTTATATTTGTCTCACATATTGCAGTATCACTAGAACTATTATTTATTATTGTTTAAATAAATAAATATGGTGCACAATAAGTACATTAAGACTTTGTGCATATTCATCACAAGTCTTTTATCTCTTCATTTATCTGTTGTTATGGTGGTGTGAAGGGAACAGGGGAGCTTACAAGATTAGCTCAGTTTTCAACTTGATTACTTTAATGTTCTTTCAATTCGCAAAGTTTGCTAAGTGTTGGTTTGGAAACAATGACAACAGTGAAAATGGAGATAGTGTGAATAATAAGACTTTTCACTGAATTGCAGGAGTACTTACATTTAACCCGTCTTAGCAGTGGATTTTATAGTCCAAATTTCGATCCTTGGTTCTACCCAAGCACTGCAATGCTTACAGAATCGAGTTGAGAACTTTCCATGTGTAGAAGTTAGATCCCACCCACTTCTGATTGGTCATATGAGTCTAACAGCTTCATCATAAAATCTACCGATGATGCTGATTGGATGAAAGCCGCCTTCTTCAAGTGGGCGACAATTTGAAACAGAAAGATTATGCATGACTGATCTAAGTGTTACTATTGAAAGCAGTGGGTAGTAAAGGGAAGCAATGTAGCTTCAACATCCACAGATCCTAAACATTTAGGATACATTCCTAACTGCTATGCCACCTACATGTTTGGTGTTCAGTTTGGACCCATAACTCTCCTAAAACAAGTCAGTACAAGTGTATTACTATTACTGTTTCTGTATATCAGTACTTTTTCTCAAAAAAGCAAGGAGGTGGTTGACAAGCACTGTAGCATAACAACGGAGAATAATGGGTGTTTACACTTCTAGCAGCCAACTTATTTAGTTAGGAAATGTTTTCCCCTTAGTTACTATTAATACATATTTGGGGTTTGGAGTTGGTTGCCAAAGGGTTTCCTTTGGAAATGTTGAAAATGAATTTTCCCTACCTTCAGCGGAAGATATTATTTATGCAACAGATGAAGTTTTCTTTGTCAGTCACTTCATATTTGGAGGGAAATACAGCAAAGGACATTGATAATTCAGTTTGATTGTTGTTCTCTGCATCACATAGAAAGTTTCACTTTGGTGACAATGGTCAGCTTTATTGGTGGAGGCAAGTGGGTAGAACCATTGCTTATTACAACAAATCACCTGAAATTTTGCCCATAACTAAGTTGCAAAATTGGTCTGAATCTGGGAGTTCTGTTGATCTGAGCAAGATGTTTTGAGATTTGTTTGGGAAGCTGTGATGATATTGTATTAACAAAAAAAAAAAAAAAAAAAAAAAGAAAGGGAGAAGGTTTCAGCAACAAAGGTAATATTTTACCATAATCATTTCCTCAAAAAATGCAACGTGTTAGGTTATATACAGACAAACCGGCTGCAAGATAGCTCAGAGAAACTGGATTTGAACTTGCGAGATCACTGATGCAAGCTCTGGAATAACAGCTCAGGAATTAATGGCACACTAGGATGATAAGATGGCACATGCCCGTATGGCTTGAAGTTTATACCCAGTGAGTGATTTTCATTTCCCATGTTTGTGGATTTAGACTGGAAGTCCCGTTTTCTGTTGTGCTGTGTAGCCCTTCTTATTGAGTGACTCAAGACAAGCCACGTAAAGGATGTGGGCCATTAAATGAGACACTTGAAGACTGGTTGAGGAGAGTGAAGACTTCGATTCATAAGGAGGAGTGTTTAAACTACAAGAGAGTGGACCAGTTGGATTGTGGCAATCTTGACATTGTGATTGCGTCCCAGTAGCTTTTGCAGTGGCATTTTAACCCTCTACTGAATTGAGGATAAGATGGAGGCTGACAGCGACAGAGTTAACACAATACCGGAGTACCTGCTGTGGAGATCAGGCAGCATTCATTGAGCTAGTGTTCTCTTTCAGCTAGCAGTATAAACCCAGAACAAGCCCACCCAATCTTGACCTCAGTGGGATTGTTCCCACTCTGTAGGCTTCAGTTCATCTCTGGTTTTCTTTTTTTTTTTTTTCCCTCCTGGGTGCTTAACCTGTGCAGGAATTACAGGCGGTACTTTTACACAAATGTGGTGACCGGGGACTCGCAGTGGGACTACCCTGACCCAGATACAGAGACGACAACGACGAAAACAGGGGCGAGGGTACCACGGGACTGGGAGTCTGCTGTCACCAGTGGTGCAACTGATAAAGGGATCAAGGTAAGGAGGCTGGTGGAGACTTGGGAAACTGGCTAAAATTAGTTTCTTCATCTGGATTAGGGCATGCTAGTTTGAAGGAGGACCTTGAGCCATTGTTAAATTGTTTGTTGAATGAATGATTTAGGCTTAACATCATGTCTGCAGTGTTTCAGTCATATTGTTGTGGGGTTTGTTGAATGTGTCTAAAATTTTGCACTGTGTCAGTTTCTTTTGTAAGGCCATACTCTGTTAATGTGATATTTTCTGACATCAATAAAATGCTGGTGCCCCAAACTTCAGCCATTGTTTTAAGAAGTTGGTTTTCAGTTGGAGCTGTAATAAAAATGAAAGTATTGATCTTCAAGGAAATTTTCTTGACTTTGTCCTGGTGTATTTATTAAAAGCTTGATGACATGTAAAGCTACTATGTCAGTAGGAGTGTCTTATCATACTTTCAGCAGTTTTTCGAAGTTTGCAAATGTGTTCTTAAAATTTATTATTAAAGACCTCCCCCTATATCTTTACTGCTTTTTTTTCAGGAAAGGACTGATGGGAGCAAGCAAGGTAATATATTGATTCTAACTAATGTTTAAAGAGCTACTTTGGTGTCAAAACATCAATGTCTTAAAAGCAAGGCGAATTGATAAAGACTGGGATAGTCTGAATTGCTTTCCTAAATTGTGAAAATATTGCAGTGAATTAAAACCGATATTGTACGTTTACGTAAAACAACATATTTCTGTCGTTTCCACTTTGCCTGGTGTGACGTCAGGCACAAACACATAACATCATCAATCACTGACGTATATACACATATGATGCTGCCCTTTCAAACACTCTGGACATCATCCCAGCATAAATGCCTCACTCGACATCACATCTGCCTCATTGGATGTCATACAGGGAATGTTATCACGCCACATCAGGAAAATTTTACGGACACAGGCGAAGATTTTGTTTTTCAAGGAATCTTCAGTTATATGGGTGAAATAGTGTTATTCATCAAAGTCCTTTTGAAACGTGGTGTTAGGCTTACTCCGTAGGATTTCTTTGATACCATTGTAACATTTCGATGCAATTTGTGTTCTGACCAGAGTGGCACTTTAAAGGCTACATGTATATTTTGCATTCAGATATTCCATTGATTCAGACTTCCAAGCTGTGTGTGTGCTGTCAAGTGTATAGTTGCATGGATCTTTGTGTGACATGTAGATTATGAAATGGTCTCTCAGTCAAGATCCTTTCTTTTAAGTGACTTATAAGTGGGTTGTGGGTGATTAGCTCAGTCAGTTGTGTTAGCAGGTGGCTCTGCTGCAGCTTTCCATCAAGTAGGTTGTCAGGTAGGTGTGAAAAAAAAAATGATTTATCCAGTGAAAAAGTGTCGATTTACTTTGGGCCCTCCAGATTTCCTTCACCTATAAATCCAACCTTCGTCATATAGAAAAAAAAAAATTTGAGTAAGTTTTTAAACATCAATGAGCCACAGTTTTTGAAGAAAAAAGCTCAGCTGTTTTCAAGCAACATTTTTTGCTTGATCCTGATTGATTCATCCACCTTACATGGTGATTTGAGATTTTTATGTGAGAAAAAGTATAATTTTATGAGCTTCTGAAGGTGCCAAACTTCAGGTAAAATGCAGTATTTTTATGTATTTTAATTCTAAAGAAGTAAATCCACATACTCTGTATGTTCAGCAGATACCGACAGAGTGACAAAGCACGCTGCAGAGAAAGTGGAGAGTAAGCTGGAGGAGTTGCAGCCCTTGGTTCACCCTGGGGAGCCCCCTCCCCCAGGTACAGAGACCCCAGGGGCCGGGGAGCTAGGACAGGCCTCCATGGATGAGGAATCATATGAGGTTTCCCCTGCTCACAGTCTTGACCTAGAGGAAGTGGATGATGTAAAGGAGAGTCAGGACAAAAGCCCGTCTGAACCCAAAGATGCAGCTGTCATTTCCAGGCCACCCCTGTTATTAGGGGTGGAGTCTGGTGACCCCACCCACGCTAACCATACCCATGCAGGTGCAGGTGCTGTTCACCTGGATGAAGTGCCCAACTCTGTGTCCTCCAAACTGGAAGTACCAGCTGGTATCTCCATGCCAGAGGTAGCTCCATCAGCTGAGGGGGATAGAGGGGTGCCGGACCCTAGCACCAGTCATCACAGGGAAAAGGAAAAGAAAAAGAAGAAAGATAAGGTACATGTACTACAGTATTTTGTTACATTTGATATATCTATAAAGATACATCATTTTTTAGCTCTACTGGTCAAAGACCAGAAGAGTTTATGTATTAGCAAGTTGTCCGGCGTCCATTTGTCTGTCTGTCCGTCCCTTGTCTGCTAACTTTTCCTTCAAAATGCTGCTCCTACAGTTTTTATCTGATTTCAACAAACCTTGGTTTAAGTGTAGACTACCTCAAAATACATAATTCGTAATATCGACATTCCATTTCAAAGATTAGTTGCATGTCTGTCGGTCTGTTTATCCAGTATAACTTAACATACTTGTACCTTTCAAAACACTACTCCTCCTACAGTTTTTGTCCAATTTCAGCGAAACTTTGTTGAAGTGTAGACTACATCAAGATACATAATTCATAGTGTCGATTTTCCATTTCGATGATCGGTTGTTCGTCTCTCCGGCTAACATGTATCTTTCAAAACACTACTCCTCCTACAGTTTTGACTGATTTCAACGAACCTTGGTTTATGTGTACACTACAATAAGATACATAAATTGTGGTGCCAATTTTCCATTCCAGTGATTGGTTGTCTGTCTGTCTGTTCATGGAGCGTATGTTAACATTTCTTTCAAAATGCTACCAGTTACCGTTACAGTTTTGTCCAGTTTCAACAAAACTTGGTACAAGTGAATCAAGATACATGTTTTGTAGTATTGATGTTCATTTTTTTTTGTCCAGTTGAGCTACTGTCTCATCAGAGACTTTGGTTAATTTGATGACTCCCTCCCCCCACCATTACCCCCCCCCCCCCACACACACACCCTCACAAGGGAGGAGTGTCAGATTTATCTTCTTATAATTCAGTTTCATGTGTACATAGTACATTTACAGACTGAATAATTGAACTTTAGTCTTTTGAAAATGCTGCGTTCTCGAAATCCCTTCTGGTGGTTTTGTCCCATATTAGATCACTGTAACAACATGACTGAAAGATTTTGGAAAATGATGTTAAATGCCAAGCAAGCAAATACAGAAGTTGATCATTTGTACATCTTTCAGGAGCTACTGAGTATACATTATGGTTGATAAAAACAGCAAAGCTGTATTACACGAGGAAAGATTAAGAGGTAAACAATGTAATAATAACTGATTCTTTTTGTTTGGACTAATCAAGGTCATTAGCCTAATGAATGATTTGATTGTGATTCAAAAACACTCAGTATTGCATGTCATTGGTGTATTTGCGTTCAGAGTATATCCAGTAGCAGTTTGTCGCTGAAGAAGAAGAAGGTGTCGTCCCTGGTGCAGAAGTGGCAGCAGGTGCAGCAGGAGGTGGAGAGAGAGGAGAAGTCCAGCAAAGAAAGAGAGTCCTACCTCAACAGATACTCCCCCTGAGCCAGGCAGGACAAACCTGAGTGAGTTCATGCAGGTGGGTGGGGAGCTCGATGAATGACAGAATTTTTATATCTGATAGGGCTTTTTGTTAGAATGATCAGTGTTTCCCATTACTGGATTTTGGACACTACAGTTATTAACTTCAATAATTGTGCCCAGTCACATAGACAAGTAAAGAATTTTGCTAATATAATAATATAACTAATATATGCATATTACTTGTTCAAAAATAATATTTTGTTTGTTGCTTGTCAAAATGGGACCTTAGTATAAAAACCAGTAATAAAGCGGAGTATGGGTATGTGCAAGAGTTGACCACCATATCTTAGTTGATGCCTTAGTTTCTATGCCAATAATATTGTCCAGTTTTCAATCTTTCATTCCGTACATGAAGTCAGCTGTTTTTGAATGTGTGGACCTAAGAAGTCTGTTTTACCGTAGAGCTGTAGAGCTCTAACTCATCAACAGTAACTGTCCTAGTGGCTTCTCTTCTAAACATGAATCTTCCTAGGAATGAATTTCGTGCGTTAGCTCGTCCTTATTATATAAAGCAAACTTAAACTACTCGTATAGTTACCAGTATCATGGCTTTTCCTTTACATGATGCTGATGTGATGTACTGAGTAATTATTCAAGCCTTGAGGTATGTTTGTGTGTTTAGTTCCCAGATGATGTGGTGCTAACCTGTTAGTGCTCAGTGATTTGTGATTGCCTGTGTCTTGTGTTCAGTTTGCAAAAGGAGTCCTGTAGCTAGTTCAGCGTGCTGGTCAGCCCTGCCCTGAGGGATGTGGTGTACGCTAGAGTGGAGGACCCTTCATTACTGCAGGACTCATTCAGACTGCGTCCAGGCTTGTGCATTTCTGTGAGGTGTCTGGATATGTTGATCAACCCATCCATGTGACATCTGAGTGAGACATCCACATGACTTTTGACTGAGTCAGACATCCAAATACATACTGTAGTGGATCAAACAGTGTACTGTGGAGAGCATTTGATGCTGACTTCAGGGAGGTTAAAATGTGACTGACTTCAGTGAGGTCAGTCTGGTACTTACCTCAGTGAGGTTAACTTATAAATGCATTATTGGATCTGACCATTCACATGATGTGAAATTCACTTAGCAAGACAATCAACTACATTCTATTTGGCATAGATTTGACCTTCAAAAGAGAGCATTTCATGAGGTATGCCCAATTTACCAGCTGTTAAATGTGTCCAGCATTAACATTGTTGAGTTGTGTGATGTGAGATTTTTGTGCTCTTTTGTTCAGTATGATTGTGTATTTGAATGAATTAATCCAAACACCAAGATGTAGACTGACTTATACATTCATTCGTAATCCAAGAGCCCGATGGCATTTTTAATTCATGCAACATTATGGTGAGACAACATGGATTTACGAAGATTGCACCAGTGGGTCATTGTACAGCTATATTTCTGAATGTATTTTGATCAGTTGATAATGACAATTTTTTGGACTGTTAGGCTGGACAGAACATCCATAAGGATAGACAGATTATCAACTTATCATATTGCATCTATATATTAAGATATTTTGCAAGGCATGTAAAGATAAAAATCCCACAAAGTATATCTTCAGCAGAGCCAGGCTGCACTGTTGGTGTTATTTTATTGTTCTTAGCAGCATTGCGCACAAAACAGAGATGCACTTGCATGCATTTTGCCAAGAAATAAATTTTAATAATGGTCACAAGATGTACTTTTTGGGATGTAATTAAATTTTCACATGTATAGTCTGAGATTACATTTTGTACTCAGTTACCATGTCATGTCCTCCACTCATGTTGCATGGCAAATTACGAAAACATGATGAAATGGGGAGCCTAACCTGCCTAAAAGGAGTCTGCTCAAGCTGTGTTGTTTTCTGTAGTCATGCTCATGAAGTGAAGAGGCACTCCACAAGAATGGTGTGTTCTCACACAGCTTGGAGGGGGCTTGTGTAGGTGCAGGAAATGTTGAGCCTACTAAGGTAGCACTTTGTTGGAGTGGTTTTGTTTTAATGAAAGGTGTATCTAGCCATTGTAATTCATGAAGCAATGGTCATAATGTGTGCAGAAACCAGATTCCCTGTGAAATGCTTCTGTATAAGATATCTGACATTCACAACAAAGCAATTCTTTGACCATAAGTAAAAAGTGCTTCCTTCTTGTCATTTTTCTGGACGATTCAGTTTTATTTATCTGTGTACATGTAGAAAACCACTGTCTTCAAGGACAAACATGAATTTCTTTATATTTTTCTTCTTCTTGGAAATGCACTATCACTTCCTGAATTATGGCCTGTTGACAAGAGGTGGAAAGAATTTTTTTTTTCATTTCCTTTTGTGAAAGGATCCATATTACCCAATTAAAAGTTAAGTAATACAGTTTTACGTCATAATGTGTGATGGTGCCAGCCAGAAAGCACTGGGTCAGATAATTAGTTTGAATGGTATTCTTCAGTTGTCTGTGTTAGCCTGAAACTCTCTCTGTTCACGGAAATCACTTCTGATTGGTGCTTATGTCCGACTTGTTGATGTATAGCTTATGTCACAGATGAAATGTAATAAACTAATAACATGCATTTATTACAAATATTATAGTTGTTGTTTTTTATAGAGCTGTGTGTAAAATTTCTTGATGATGATAATTGTGGAGTGTCTTGGCTGAACACTTAAATCGATGGTCATTTAATCGATGGGACGCCCTTTAGGCAGTCTTGCATGCAGTTTATTAGAGATGACTTCTGCCAATATAACACACATGTACATACATTATTTAGTTCGATCTGCCAGAGGAAATTTGTATGTCACATATAGGAAAGTCTGTGAAATACTTGCCAAAAGCTGCTACCGTAGTTTACTCCAGTTTCTGAAACTCGTAAGAATGATGATCTTGGTGAACTGTTTGATCTTAAGTGAAATATTCTTATTTAATTAACACATTTACACCTATACAATTAGATTTTAAAATTGACAATATCTATATTTTCTTTTCGTATCACTCGGCATAGAGATTGAACTAGCATATGTACTGATTGGCCAAGTGTCCATATATTATGGCTGGGTTGGGTATCATGTCTTAGGCTTGACATTACAGTGCATCAGCAGCATAAGTACGAATTACATACATTGCACAGAGACAAACCTTTCACAAGGAAACATATCACTGAAATAATGATGAAAATGAATGTTGAACAGTAAGCAGAGAAACCAACAAAATCCAGAATTTCATGTGGTAAAACTGATCACATGAAGAGTCCATCCACGTCCATCTGCGGGTTGCTGGCGGAGCTTGCCACTCACGGCACCTGTTCTATGACAGGGCACTCCGGTGGTGTTTGACGATTCAATACACCATGGAAATTACCAGCAGGATGAATAAGCAACAGTGAATACAGCACTCAAATAACACTTCTGCCCTGCTCAGCAAATGGAATTGTACAATGTTTTTATTTCACTTTTCATAGAAAGAAAGCACCATCATTATCACATGTACCTGACCTTCAAAACCAAATTCATGTACAAAAAGCATGTTACAAATGGCTACTGGGTATAGAATAGCAATATCACGCTTTCACATTAATCCTGTATAGTACAGGGAGTTTCAGTTTGAAGAGAAAATATTTTCTCTTCTCCTTAAAGAAATAAATGGCTTGATTTTTCATAATCCTACGGAAATAAATGGCTTGATTCATCATAATCCCACAGAAATAAATGGCTTGATTCATCATAATCCTACGGAAATAAATGGCTTGATTCATCATAATCCTACAGAAATAAATTGCTTGATTCATCATAATCCTACAGAAATAAATGGCTTGATTCATCATAATCCTACAAGATAAGGGTGAGTTGGTTAGGATGGTTGGGTTATGTCTTGCACTTTATGCTCTGCCCGCAGATGGGTGACCTTGAACCTTCGTATGATGGTGAAAGTCATCCTTGCATTTGTATTTTTTACCTCACATTTCCTTGCTGGATGTCGACAGTATCTTTATAAAGGCCTAAAGCTGCACCTACAAGTGAGGATACTCAGATCTGCTGTATCTTCTGTGTGCTTAGGATGCATCAAAACAGAATGGCCAACAAGCCAGCAGTTCAGATTTCTCCATATTCATGTTTTCTCTCAGTCTCCTTCCACCATAATGCTGGCAGCCATCGTATAAGTGAAATATTCTTTTAGTACAGCGTGCAACAGCAATTAATATAAATATTGTTTCTGATTATGTTGTTACTGTTGGATGTAACCTTATGATTTCAAACAACAGTCCAAGGGTTCCAATAATTCAGTTTTATCCCTCAAGCCAATGGTCTGCAGTATTTGATACCCAATTTGGTTCCTTGACTATTTTTCTTAATTCTTAATTATGCAATTAAGTGGGACATATCAAACTTTCAACAAGCCAACACAGAAATTTAGTAGCATTTGATTTCAAACCCTTTAGTGCAGCATTCAGCTGGTTCGTTGCCTATAACTTTGTACTGTGCCATATATTTGCATGCAAATACGAAAATCTCATTCATGAACCTATCATGTCATTCAACACTTTGTCACATCACATTTTGTGCTCGTCAGCAAAGTTTGACAAGGTTTCTTCCAAAATCTCCAATCTGGATTCTTGCAGAAGTTCACAGAGTAAATTCTCCAGCTGTTCCCTTCCAGTCATGAAGCGCTCTATATTAAACATGTTCTGGCTCAAGCGGTGATCCGTGATGCGATCCTGGCTGAAGTTGTAGGTTCGTATCTTCTCAGAGCGGCCGGCTGATCCCACCTGAAACTTTCTGGCCTGTTGCTGTTGACTCATCTGCTCGTCTAATAATTTCTGATAGATTCTGAATAAGATGCAAACAACATTCATAGATATGATTTCCGTTAATTTAATGTTTTCTGACACAATTCGACAAAACCTAGTCCTTTCACAAAACATTTTTCTCTTAAATCACACTGCCTAGTTGCAATGTCACTCACTAGAAAGTTCTCTGGAAATGGCTGAAACATTAGATCACATTGCATGTTAACCATCAACTGAAATAAATAATACCAGGAAAAATACCAAGAGGTATTTGAATCATAATGTATGAGTCATAATTCTAGACCACATGTCAATGGCCAATTCAAGGCTAGATGAAGGGACTGTGCTTCATCAGGACAAACCTAAGGCTTTTGATTCTAACCCATAAAATCCGTAGGAATTTTTGGTCACCAAACTGATCATTTAATAAAACACTCAATTTAATGAGAAGCTCACTTCATTGTTCAGTGACTCTGTCTATTCATTTTCAGAACTACATTACTATAATGAAGAATCTGTTATACCAGATAGCTGTGTCAATATACAGACTGGTATCTTGTCTAACAATCCAGTCTTATTTTACTTGGATTTACACGGAACAAAAATATATATTATAAAATAAATAATATTGTAATGTAAATAAAAAAATATAATAATATAATAATTTTTATATTTTAACATAAAATGAATGAACTTTTTAATCGAAAACCTCACACTTTAAATAGGGTTTACATGACAACTTTTGGCAACCATGTTGGGAGTCATACTACAATAACATCTCTGGTGATATTGGACCAAAACTACTAACAACATTTACAATGATGAAGTTACACGTTCTCTCTATACAGCCGACTGAATTAACTCACACGAGTATCTTATTACCTAGACTTCAGAACTTTCATTGCAATTTCTTTGTTTCTGATCTGGGACCTCTCTTCTTGACACTCGGCAACAATACCTGGAACCATGGAAACAAGTGTCCACAAATGAGAAGACTTTCATTTAAGACGACAAGTTTTATTTAAAGACAAATGCTGGGGGAGATGATTAATAAGCTGCCCTAAGTTTCTTTTATAGATTCTAACACTGAAATCACAATGATTGCCTGTATAGTATTATGGCCCTTTTCATGTCCAGGCTTGCTGGGCAACCTGTAGGGTCCACAGCTGAAGGCACATTCTCTAACTACCATTTTATTTATTTATTTATTTGATTGGTTTTCTACGCCATACTCAAGAATATTTCACTTATACGATGGTGGCCAGCAAAATAGTGGGAGGAAAGCTGGACGAGCATGGGGGAAACCTACGACCATCCGCAGGCTGCTGATGGGCCTTCCCACGTATGGCCAGACTGAACTCACAGTGACCACATTAGTGGGAAGCTCATAGGGACTACCATTTTAAAGGAAAACATGAAAAAGTTAATTCTTTGTGAATTTAACCTTGAATCCAACATATTTTCCTTGCCCATATTTGTTTTTTTTCCCCGGACTTCTCCTTTAATGAAGAAATGAGTTTGTGTATGATACACTTATTCAGTAACATGAAAAATAATGTCATGATTATGTTTGTTAATCTACTTTTCATTTGGAGATGTTTAAATATTATTTTGGGCGTTGAAAGGCGCTACATCACTGAACTTGGATGGTCCTAATGCAGGCATTTTCCAAGATTTCTGCACCACTCCTTCTTCTTCTGGAATACGATACCTGATGGCTGATGTACAATGCGCACTGCACTGTCTGTGGTATTCACATGCTGCCCTCCTTTACCCGATGCTCGACACGTTTCAATCTGTAAATCCTTTGGGTTCAGTGTTATGTCTATCTGGAAAAAAATATATATATACATACAGCAAATAAAACAGCTCAAAGAACACAGAAGCCAAAAACACATCATCGTGACTGGATTTTTTCACACAAGATGCCTGAATATATATATGCCATTTGTTCATTCCTAAAATACAAACGGATATAAAAATTAGTATGCTTTTAAATAGGCAGTTCTGTTATTTAGCTCATGAAGTTGAGAACTGGTTCCAAATCCTGTTGTTCACAACTTTCTCTGCACACTTTCCCATATAACTGAGAGCCATTTAAGTTCTATAAAAACATTTCCATGGCCAGTTTGATTTCAACCTACTAAAACTGTGTTAAAACTACCAAAAATGTGATGGCTTTACCAATAAAAACTTTTTCATTCAAATTTCTTTCATTCACAGATTTAGAGACATATAGAATTATTGTGATTTAAATTTCAAGAAAAAATTATTTACACATGGTCGCAAGTTTGGGATCAGAACCCTTGTTTTTTTTGTCTTCTAAATATAGCCCTGGAACATGAATTCTGTGACTTGACACCCAGTGGAAGCAGAGGCTGCAGTTGACAGCTGAAGGTAAACCCCCTCGGGTGAGGATACTGCCAGTTCCTTGCTCACTTACCTCTGTGGGCTGAGGCAGGACAGCCACGGTCATGGTGCTGGTATGGACCCTTCCCGCCTTCTCTGTCTTAGGTACTCTCTGTACACGGTGAACACCCCCCTCAAACTTGAGCAATCTGTAGACAAAAGACCCACTGATGCTAGCTGAAGCTCTCCTTAGTCCGCCTGCAGTGTGAAGCATGACATGGAACAGTTATTAAACTGATGCTTTTTCCAGACGGCTTGCAGTCCATGCAGTTATTGGATTTTAAACATCCATGTACAATAATATATCAATATTGTTACATTGTTATTTATGTACAATAACATGTACATGTGTATACATCAATTTAGTTTCATAAAAAGGAATCGGCATCATTTGCAACGGTTTCAATACCTGCACATCCTTATGTAATATGCATAAGGCAGGCTTGGATGAGACAAACACATCCATTTCTGCCGTGATGCTGCAGTGTTAGTGTGCTACCTAAGTGCTTTCTGAGCACATACACACCTAGGAGTGTGAGGTAATCCAAGAAAGAACAAAGGAACACATGGCTCTGGGTCACATTATTAAAAGCGGAAGGGAGCTTTATGAGTTTCCCCCATTAGAAAACTAGCCCTTTTAAATAAGTTATAGCCCTGGGTGACATCCCATGGTTGTAAAACAATCATCATATTCATGGTGCTAGCTCAATAAAATATCATAACAAAAGACTCCACATATTCATAATGACATAAAGCTGACTCTTTCATCACAGTATCACCTTACTATTAAGCGGAGAAGTCTGAAGTGGGATCATATTTAAAGGGTAATAAGTCAGCTTTTTGACTAAACTGTGATTTCTTGCATACAGAATCTCAGAATGTGAGTTCTTTAAGCTGTTTGCCATTTCTGAAGTGTTTGGTACATTAGCACTTAACCTGAAATCAGGTATCACAGTTTCACCAATGAAGAGAAGAGTTTTTAAGGCCATCTTTAAATATATGTTTCTTTGGCATAACCTGACTGACCATCCAAAAAGAGTCCTATTCAAAAGTCTTTATTGGCATTGTTATAAAAGTCTTTTTTTTTATTCTTCTCTCCATACTGACTTCTTTAAAATTCCTATCTTTTTTAAAAGCGATAGTAAAAATATAAGAATTCCCTACTGATCAACCTTATTTTTTCTCATAGGGTCGTGTTACGCTGAACAGTTTTTTAAGGATTGCTTAAGTTTCTTCATGGGTTGTTTCTCAGCGAGCAATATTTACCATTAGGGCTTTTTCTTGCCATTTATATGATCCACTCACCTATTTCGTTCTCTTCATAGCTCATTATCTGGAAAAACCAGCCTTTATGATTGGCAAAGTTTTGATACATCTGAAAGACCTCGGCAGTAAACAACATAGCTTCCTGACCTCCGACTCCAGCACTGACCTCCAAAATGACATCATTATGGTCAGCTGACCTGTCAGGGGCCAAGAGGTCAACCACCTGGAAAAATAACAATAAAGATACATACCATTATAAATGTTTGTATTTGACATAAATTTTCACCCATGATAAAGTAAGTCATTTTGTCTGAGTCAGAGAATTCTATTTATTTTAGAAAGATGTTTTGAGGTTTGCTTGGAAACTAGGCTCTTTCCCGGGTGCATTTTTAGAGCAAGTGGAGTATGTATATAAAAAAAAACATCATGTCTCAACATAATATTAAACTTGATTTCATCTTCATAATAAAATACTGTTGGAACACTTAATGAGCGTGAAACTGTAGCTTTCTTGTCTGGAGATGTTATTTTAAGAGCCATCAAAAAGAACAATCATCTACATGTATACCAATGCATATAATTTTTACAGCCAATGAAGTCAAGAAATGTCACATTAACAGGATTAAGAAGTTGTAAACGTGATCAATCAGTACAATAAGTTTACTCTCCAAGATCTTAATTTGTCAAAACAAAAAAGTTAATAAAATCGGAAAATAACAAACCTCTTGCTCTGTCTGATCAATCTTTTCTTGGCAAGATGCCAATTCTTCCGTGGCCAGCTGTTTCATCTCCTTTTCATCTGGTGGCAAGCCTGTCATAATATAAATGCCACACTGTTGTTTTGTGCTGAGATAAATTCACCAAAAATGTCTTGTTACTTGTTAGTGTATTTAATTGATGCATAGGTCAAATTTGAATCAGATCAACTTTCCAAAAGTTGTTTCCCAATGTCTGTTACAAGTACATCCAATGTTCATACAGAATAATGACCAAAAAATCTTGAAGGGAGTTCTTAAATGCAAGAAAACCAACATGCTAAGTTGCAACATTCCGCTGTGAAATTTTGCCTACATGTGTTCTGTCGTTCATACAAATTCTAAAGACTTGCATTGTTAAACAGTCAACAAGTGTTCTCCTTCCATTAAAAAGACCACAAATTCAATGTACACAATCTGGCAAAATCACAACAATATAATGAATTTGCCCCTAAAACTAGCCCTAAAAAGTGCTTTAGAGAACGCAAATAGATAAAAAAATATTAGCTTTGGTGTGAAACTTACATTTCCCCAGTAGACAATTATTCTACATCCTGAACAAACCTCAACACAAATGTTTAAAATCAATAAAAGCCTAAGAGTCAGTCAAAATGAGTGACACAGTTATGAAAAAAATTTTTGTTCAAATAAAATATTTCTTTGATTTACATTAGTCTTAAATCTGTGTTCTGCCAAACATTTCGAATTACACAACACTGACTACAAATAGCAAAAGCAAGTACCGTAATGGTACTATAATAAAGACATCTTACCATCTATTAAATTCTGAGTTTCTTTTAGCTCAGCACATTTTTCCTTAAGAATATAGATTTTCTTTGCTACTGCAGTCAAGTAGATGCGTCTTTCTTTGTCTTTCTTTTCATCCTGTGCCTCATTCATCAATTCATACTCTGATAAGAGATGGTCCAAATATTTCCTAAATGTCTCATCTTTTAAGCTGAACCTATTCCCCTGTGAATGCTGACTGGCGGACTTAGCGTTGATCAGATGTGGTGGATGATAAATTCTGGTGCAAACAGCTGAACTTAGGGAGTGAAAATGTGTGCATGATGACACTTGAACCACTCCACTAAGCCGAGATAACTGTTGATGAAAGATTCTGTAAAATGCACCAAATGGTGACCCTGAGCGATGTACACAGCAGTGGATACATTTCCTATGTGGAGACACTTGTCTGATAAGAGACAAAACAGCTCTCATCTCAGCAGCCATGGTGAGCAGCACAAGGCCTTGAGAATATCCTCAAGCTTGTTAATATCAGTCAGCCCTGTCACTGTTAACTGAAAATCAATAATATAGATGTTAATGACAGATTACATTAATTTATTTATTTACTTATTTATTTACTTATCTGACTGGCGTTTTACATCGTACTTAAGAATATTTCACCTATACAATGGCGACCAGCAGTATGATGGGGGGAAACCGTGCAGAGCCCGGGGGAAACCCATGACCATCTGCAGGTTGCTGGTGAACTGACAGAATATACAGATAAATTTGGTGCAATCTTAATAATTAAGGAAACCAATTTTTATAACTTAATAAGCCATTAACAAATCTCTCAGAACAATGTAGCCTATGATCATACATACGTAATTAGGCGTATAAAGAAATGTATCCCAGTAATGCTATATATGCAGAGACTCACAGTTGTCATTTACATTATCAGTAATATGATCGAAGGGGTAATTAGATTATGGTTTTGAATTGTGGAGAATTTCTCTAGGAATCTAGATATACTATCCCTTCAATATCATGCAATCTAAGTCAAACAGAAAATGATGCAGAAATGATGTGAAATGATACAATATAAGCAGCAATTAAAACGTAAAAGTCTGAAGCTCACGCAGGCCATTTGTAGCTTGTGAAACAACAATGTTACTCAACTATGACCAGTGTATTAATGAGATGAGATTGATGTACCTGGGTGAGTACGTTAGTTCACCAAGTTAAACCTTGTTAGTTTCTTCTCGGAAATGTCCCCAATTGTTTATTATATCTCAGTGACTGGTGGACTGGCAAGGTACATTATCGTTAATGTACGTACGTTAATTCAGCAAGATTAATGTCTTTCCTTCCGCTGTTTAAAATTCTGTCGCTTCATCCGTCAAATATAAGTATAAAGCATCGATATTTAACTCGTTGAACCATTCTGTCGGTATATAACTGTGGCCATCTTGCATCCTGCAACCTGCAACTTGTTTAACTTAAAACACTGCAATCAGCTACAGCTTACAAACCTGATAAATCAACAATTTTACTTTACCAATAAAGTAATGCCATAATAGGTTATTTAGAGTGTAGGATCACTTTCTCTTATGTCAGTGTGCAATCGTCTGCTTTCATCTTCACACGAATATGAACTACCAAATATCGATCCGCTGATTATTCCGAAAAAAAAATCTTTGGGTACAGCTTTATGTAGAAGTTCTACTTTTCTCAAAATCAAGTCTTTACATTAAACTACAGACAGCGGTTAAAATTATTCTTTGCACTAAATGGATATTATTGTCTTAAATATGCACAAAAGCCCCATAAAATACTAATGTTCGCTTTGGCCTTCCGCTTAATTTTGAAGTTTCTAAATTAGAATAGAACGATATCCCAGAACTCCCCAACACGTGGAGATCATTTCCGGCAAAGTTGCCGGATGATCTTTCGTTGTTTACAAAAATGACATCCAAACGCAAGGCAGAAGGCCAAGTCCCGGTCGAAGAGAGTGACCAGCTCATAATAAGACCATTGTAAGATATTGTTGTAGTTAGGTGCATTAAGCAAATGATGCCTTGTGGCCCTTTTCTAAATGGTCTGTGTTATGTACTTATATTTTCGCAACAACAACGACAGAGCTTATTTACATAAGTTAGTAGAGTGTATGGAAGGTTTCCAACGCATACTAAATACCCTTTGTGTGTTGAGCCAGTTGCTGTCTGAACTGCCTTTGTAGAACATTTTATCTCTTAACAAAGGGGGTTGGGGTGTTAATGTTCAAGAAATGGATGTGTTAAACCAGTAGAATTAAACACATGTCGCAGTCCAGACATCGTTTGAAACTTGTCAAACACACAGGCTGCAGAATATACCCCCATTTGAGCGTTTTTTAAAACATCCAAGTCCCCCTGAATTCACAATGAGGGAAGTGGAACAAAAAGCCAGATAGCGGTTTCGGGTTGCACACAATTTTGCATGAACAGGACTCGTCATACGGTAGATAAACAAAAGCACATTGTCATCCATGTGATTCTTTTAAAATTACAGAATTCGGTGACAGCCAAGTATAGCGCTCTGTTCTAATTTTGTTCAGTGTTTTTCACTGATTTTTCCACTTTGAATTAGTCATATAGCCAATGTATAGTCTCAAATGTAAGAGACACATAAAATGCCCGACATGGGTTGAATTTTGTGTTACAATGCTTTTAACATAGCCACGAGGGATTATTTATCCACCAGCGAAGGAATTCCAGTCGTGCAGCCGATTCAACTATCAGGCTTCTTTTCTAGTCTCTCACTTCTGGTCCGAATGCTGTTTGTATCAACGTTTTCAAAGCTGGCTCATAAAGTAGGAGCAGCTTTCCAAAGTAAGAGATTGCTCAGATGTTACATAAGAATTTGCATAGTCCTGCATGAAATCCACTTTTGCTTGGATATTTGGATGTCGATATACCACTTTGACTAGAATTTGCATAATGAGACCTCTCATTACAAAACAGTCATGACTACCACATTGTACTGCGAATAAGGACCCCACATACCTCCAGCTGTTCATGGTCACGTCCTAACATCTTCCCTTTCCATTGCCACATGCAATTTTGTAAGGGTGTTACAGTCAAATATTTCTAAGGAGAAAGTGTCCATCCTGTGTGGTTCTGCTGTGTATTGAAGATGCCCCCCATATGGGTGAATGGGTACATTCAATTTTGGCACTGTGCTCAGAATGTTTCTTTCAGTTTTTTTTTTCTAGTCACCCAAATTATGTTTACATCACAGTTTTGAAGCTTTTTGAATTATGGTATTATTGTCTTGCACCATATGAAAGAAATTCAACTATGAACGGTATAGTCCGAGAGTTTGCCCGTTGATGATTCATATGTTCAAGCAACCCGCTTAAGCAATGTAGGGAATGGTGCCTTTCTTAAATTAACTGGCAAGTCTTGTGGAAGTTTTTTTGTGAGAAACAAAACTGAAATGGAACACTCTTACAAAATTATGTGTGGGAATGAGAATGGGAGATGTTTTCAACATGGATGTGACCAGCTAGAGTATGTGGAATTGTTATTCACAATGTAATCTGTTAGTCACCACTGTGTTTTAATGAGAAGTTTCAGGTGAGGAATTTGAATGTCACTGATGACCACATAATTTCTAATGCAAATTCCAAAGACTGAGCTTTCTCAAACTAAGCTTTCCAGTGCTTCTGCTAGCAGTAGCCAGTGGGAATTTTCCTTTAGCTCAGTTATTAGAGTATTAAACGTTGGCCATCCAGATTCAAGTTCAGGTTCTACTGCGATCCACAAAGCAAGTCCTTCAAGCATTGTTGCTGAGACAATGTCAGTGACATGACCTTACATGTACTTTCATGGTTCTGTTTTCAGGGGTGCTGGCCAAGAAGTCGGGAGATCATGTATCATGTTGGAATTTAAGGGCAAGAAAATCATGGTAATAAATTGTTGTGCGCAAAAGTGGTCTACAATCCATTTACATCAAACATTTTATGTTGTACATAATTAAAAGTGGTTTCCAATCCATCCAGACCAAAGATCTGTAATATGGGTTATTTCTGTATTTTGTTCACCGTCATGTCTTGAAGCTTACAATCTAGAACATTAACAAGAAGTACTGGTAGGCCAAATTAGACACCAACCTGGAGATGTGAGCTCTTTTTAAGATTTTCATCTTGTATTGAATATATATATTAATATTATATTACTGTATTATATTATGGGGGCCTTTGTGGCAGAGGGGGTTAGCACACCAGCCCAGCGTTGTGACCCTGTTCCTCTGACCAGTGCGATCACTGTGAGTTCAGAACCAGCTCATTCTGGCTTCCTCTCCGGCCATTCATTGAAAGGTCCGCCAGCAACCTGCGGATGGTCGTGGGTTTCCCCTGGGCTTTCCGAGTTTCTTCCCACCGTATTACTGGCCGCTGTCGTGCAGTGAAATATTCTTGAGTACGGCGTAAAACACCAAATAAATAAATATATTATACTAACATTATTAGTAATTTATGTATTGTAGGATATCAATAGATTTTGTAGGAAATGTGTAAGTATTATTAATTTGTCACAAGAAAGGCAGAAAACTAAAGTTTTCTTGACAGTGAATGCCTTCTGTCTTCAGTTGGATTGTGGGATACATCCTGGGCTAAATGGGTTTGCCTCCCTTCCCTTTCTTGATCTTGTTGAAGTGGAGGAAATTGATCTTCTGCTTATCAGCCAGTAAGTGTTGAAAAGCATTTTTTACATATTTATTTTATATACTTAACTTCTGATTGGATATAAACGTTATTGTGTTTTAAATTGACCCATTTCAATGATATCACATTACTGTAAGCTTTTACCTCTTGTAATGTATCCTAAGTATTCTAATTTTTATGGACAGTTTATCTCGCCTTTTTAGTCAGTATACATGTAATTCTAACAGAAAAACATAGTTTCTTTTTGCTCATATGGTTAGTCCGTCTAATTATCAGCCTGTCCATTACCATTACATTTCTGTAAAAGCTTCGAGAAAATTAATATTTTTGTTGCTTTTAGTAGTACTGATATCTTCCCCCAATTTAGAATTAGGGTAGTAAGGACATTTCTTACCCTGAAGAGTAGATGGCAAAGTTTGTGTGTTTTTGATTTGTGTTTGTTATCAAATGGTCCTTCTCATGAATTTTGTTAGGTTTTTTTCAAACCCATAAGCATATCCTTAGTTATCCCAAACCTTAAATTTATCGGTTTGGTATTGTTTTATTTCCAGTTTTCATTTGGATCACTGTGGAGCTCTTCCATTTTTCCTGGAGAAAACTGCCTTCAAAGGTCGTTGTTTCATGACCCATGCCTCTAAGGCCATATACAGATGGCTGCTGTCTGATTATGTCAAAGTCAGGTAAGTTTCTACTACCTTTTTTGGATCTATTGATTTATAAAGCTAAATTACAATTGAAACATAATTTCTTTGGGGACCTTGCTGTCTCACTCAGGTAATACCTGTGAAACTTGATCCCTTGTTTCCCCATCATAACATTTTGGAGAACTTGTGCAGACGGCGGAACAATTTTCATTTTTCATTATCATTATTTGACTAGAGTTTGTGATAACCTCACTTTTTGTGACATTATCTGGCCAAAAAATGAAATAATGACTTCCCATGATTCCCAGGATGATGGGAAATGAGGAATCAAGTGAGAATCATGTACAGTTTAATTATTGTCATAATTTGGTATGTGTTTATCTGGTTTGTTACCACAGAATGAATGTACTATAAGATCTTCCAAAACATTTGTATTAAAGCTATATGATTTTTCTTTGGCCACAGTAATATCGCCACAGAGGACATGTTGTATTCAGACAAGGACATTGAGAGCAGCATGGACAAAATAGAAACTGTCAATTTCCATCAGGTATTGTTTCCTTGTTATGTGCTCATGGGTTTGTGGATGTTATGTGTTCATGGATTTTCTCTCTGGAGAAAAAAATGTCTAGAATTTTCTGCTATCTCTGTTTCGGCTTATCTGATGTGGCTGGAAAGTACACGTACTTGGTTGTCAATGTGGTTATATTAACAAAATGCAATGTTCATTGATTTATCATTTTGGTTGATAATGTTGTTAGGGGGAATTGATTTGTTATGAATTATTGTAATCAAGCAATAAATCTTGCTGAAGTCGGTGGGAAGTTTCTGAATTTTTTCATTTTTCCATGGCAGGAAACGGAGGTGAATGGTGTGAAGTTTTGGTGTTACAATGCTGGTCATGTCTTGGGAGCTGCCATGTTTATGATAGAAATAGCTGGTGTGAAGGTAAGTCTCTGACAGCTTAAGGAGCCACTCTGGTGTGAAAACACCTTTGTCTTAAAAGTAAGATGAAATGATAAAGAGTGGCATAGTCTGAAAAGCTTTCCTAACTTGTAAAAACATTGCACTGTACTAAAACAGATATTGTACGATTTGTCCTACAATACGGAAACAAATTTTTCTGTCATTTTCACTTTCCCTGCTGTTACATCCCATGACGTGACTAATGGCTGATGTGTATCCACAAATGACACTGCCCTTTCAAACGCTCTTGACACCATCCCTGCATAATTGCCTCACTCGACGTAACATCTGCCTGATTCGACGTCATATAAAACTTATTATCATGTCACATTAGGCAAATGTTATGGACACACCTGCAGATTTTGTTTTTTAAGGAATGTTGAGCTGTATGGGTTAATTAGTGTTACTCATTGAAAATTCTTTTGATACATGATGGTTTGTTCCATAGCATCTCTTTCATATAACTTTAATATTTCTTCGTATTTTATATTGTGACCAGAGTGGCATTTTAACTTTCCGTAATCCCTTGTAAATAGAGTAAAGGTTCAACGAAAAGTTCGATTTCAGGGAACAGAGTGATACATAGTGTGTTGGTATGGAATTTGTAAGAAATAATTATAAGAGAGATCCTGTCTCAAAATTTTATGAATTGATATTTAATAATTGCTTATGACAATGGTAAAAACTTAGTTTTTAGAGTTTTTTCATCATTTCGATTTTGTGTGTTTCCAGATTTTGTACACTGGGGATTTCTCTCGACAAGAAGATCGTCATTTAATGGCTGCTGAAATTCCCAATGTTCATCCAGATGTTGTTATTATTGTATGTATAATTCTTGTTTTGTATGTGTATCCAGAATTTTGCCTTAAGCTTGTATCATGAGGACATGACTTCCACAGTGTCATTTCAGAATTCACATGTTGCTTTGTAGAAAGAAATTTAGCTTAGACAAGTCTGTATGTCCATATGAAAAGAAGTTTAACCTCTTCTCGGTAAGGTTCGTAATTGTCTTCACTTTCACTCATAAATGTGACATCAGTCTCACAGGTGAAGTTTTTTTGTATCCTTCATTAAACTCTAGTGCAATGAATAAATTAATTAGACTTTAGTCTGATTTTCAAGACTCTACCGATAGTTTTCCGTTTGTATACCCTGACTGTAGGAATCCACTTATGGCACACACATCCATGAGAAGAGAGAAGACAGAGAGGCCAGGTTTACGGGGCTGGTTCATGACATTGTCAACAGAGGAGGCCGCTGTCTCATTCCTGTGTTTGCTCTGGGCAGGGCTCAAGAGCTGCTTCTCATATTAGGTAAACCAAGAGTGTTCTTCCAGATTTTCATGAGATTTATATTTATTCAAGCTTATCATTCATTGTTTCTTCATAATTTTGGTGGGTAGTTTAAAAAAAAAAATTTCTTTAATCAGGCTTCAAACGTTTTAATTTTGCCCCTCTTATTTGTTTACATTTCATCCTCTACTATACAGATTTGATTTGTTCCAGTAGTTCTCTTCTAACTTCAAGTCTATCAAATACTAGATGTATTCCTAGTGGATGGTGCATACCATAGTTTCTCCATAATATGGGACGCTTTTTGGGCAGCTGTATGCCGTGATGCCTTGCTAGGCCTGTTGTCTTAAGTTATAAACTCTTAGTAGGGAGTACATTAGATTACTAGTAGTCAGTTACTGACAGTGCATACTTTTGTCAACCTCATTGAGCCTGTCACTAGCTCACAGAGGCGAGAGAGACTCCCTGCCAGGTCGTGAAAAGTTTCACTTTTTGTCCCACTGTAAGCTTTGAACACATTGATACGCCTACAAACTACAATATTAGACAAAACCTGCGATTCGGTAAACTAATGGCTTTAGAAGAATTCATCAGTCTGTGACATAATAGCATCTGATATCACTGGTAAATGTCTTTGTAATTTTAAAACTGGAATTACAAAGCAACAGTGGCAAAGTCATATCCAACTTCTTGCTGTACTTGATATAAAACACAAGTCTTGGATTGGGATAGACATGAAGGCGTTATTATGAGTACAAGACTGATGGCAACAGCTCGAGTAATAGGTTGAAAATGTGATCACAGTGACATATAAGAATGTGCACCTGTCACATTGTAAGGACAGTGGTTTCCATTCGTAAGTGAGACATGCAGTCAGGGTGACTGGACTGCGGTCCATGGTACAAGACAAGTGAACAATACAGTTCAAGGTCATACAGACATGTACTTGTGACTGACTACGGTCCCGTCGGGACAGTACAAGTAAACATTGCGGTTCACAGTCATAATGACAAGTATTTGTAGTTGACTGTGGTCCACGGCCCCATGGGGACAGTTCAAGTTCACGGTCCTAAAGACATGTCGTTGTGATTGACTAGGGTCCCGTGGGGGCAGGATAAGTGAACAAACGGTTAACGGTCATAATGACATGTACTTGTTGACTGCGGCCCACAGTCCCATGGCGACAGTAAAAGTGAACATAACGGCTCACGGTCATAATGAATGAATGAATGAATGAATGCTTATTGTTTAACGCCCTACTCAAGAATATTTCACTTATACGAAGGCGGCACGGTCATAATGACATGCACTTGTAATTGACTGCAGTCCCATGGGGACAGTACAAGTGAACATTACAGTTCACCGTCATAATGACATGTAGTTGACTGTGGTCCACGGTCCAGTACAAGTGAACATTACGATTCATGGTCTTAAAGACATGTCGTTGTGATTGACTAGGGTCCCGTGGGGGCAGGATAAGTGAACAAATGGTTAACGGTCATAATGACATGTACTTGTTGACTGCAGTCCACAGTCCCATGGCGTCAGCACAAGTGAACATTACGGTTCATGGTCATAATGACATGTACTTGTGGTTGACTGTGGTCCACGGCCCAGTGGGCACAGTACAAGTGAACATTACGGTTCACGGTCATAATGACTTGTACTTGTGGTTGACTGGTCCACGGCCCAGTGGGCACAGTACAAGTGAACATTACAGTTCACGGTCATAATGACATACTTTTTTTAGTGGACTGTTAGTTAGTAAGTGAACGTTACATTATGACGTGGAGTACTGCAATTGATGTTAGCACGTGCCATGGTCATGAATGGTGCAATTGTATGGTGTAACACAATTGTATGGTGTAACAGTTAACGACTGACATTAATACCTTAGTGGGGAAATGAAACTTTATGACTGGAGCAAACAGGCTTAAAAAGATGCCCCACCAGTTTAATGGAGGAGAAGGGGTTGGTTGGTGGGTTGATTAGCCCTAAATATCAGAATATAGGGAGTAGTCCTCCTGATGGGCATGCTAATAGAATAATTGAAGCTATACACTTCAAATTTAAATTTTACAGGATTTGAATTTGGAGTCACACTGATTTATCTGTACAGCTAAGTGTCGCTATGCACTCTGGGCCATGTGCTTGCTTTGTGTGACCTCTACGTTAGGTTGGTTAATAATTAGGTTTTTTGATTGGCTGGTGAGGAGACTGCCTGCTCTGTGATTGGCTGCTCCTCCTGCCCTGTGATTGGCTGCTGTAGACCTTAAAATAGCCTGCTGATTGGCCTAAAAGCCAGCCTTTTCATTGGCTGCTGTCAGCAAAACTTGTGGTCCTATAAAATATATTCAATCTCTTGAATATCACTGAAAGTTTTTTCATATAATTTTTTGAATTCATATATAATTGTGTACAAAGTATAAGTGTCTTCAGAAAGACATTTTCTGTGATTTCTAAATGTATTTTCAAAGTTGAAATGGGTGAACCGTATTTTTTTTCCATAAAGATTTAGAGTAATTTTTCACTAAATGACATAGGGTTTCAGTAAGTGTGCATACATATGGGTTAACAAAGTTTGTGTATCCCCGTGTACGTCTGTCAGAGTGAAATAATATGTCAATGACTTGATACAGATTTACCATAATATGCATCTGTAATTCTTGATGCCAGTGAATTCGTTTAGACCTGAATCAAAAGTGCGCTGAATTTGTACACTGATCCTTCGTCTAGCTTGTACTATATAGTGATAGGGAGAAGAAGAAATACATATGGTGGAGGGTTGTGGTGATGGGAACTTGATGAAGAGCTTCCAATAAACACAACAAATTGCAAATGCTGTATAATCTCAGAAGGGCAAACAGTTGGGAAGCTTTGAAGCTCTGCTGCCAGGGTTTATGCCTTCAGGTGTCCGTTGAACTTGATTGAATCTGCCACATAGATGATGTATGTTACAATACTTTTCAAACACAACTGGTATGTCTACAGGCCCCATGGCTAGTCTTTCCCAATAAGATACTCATTCCTATAATAACCAGCAAGACGTCAGAAAAAAAAATATTAAAGGCTTGCTGCATTTCCATGAAGACGTCTGTGAACTGAGGGACTACGACCCATCACTTCTTGACAGGTAATTTGCATGAAAATGCGACTGTGTGCAGCCGCGTGAAACTTTCACACTTCTGTCAGTTCTTTCTAGGGGAGTTACTGTATTGCAGATATATAGATTCAAATGTATCCTAAAAGTAGATTTTGCAGTGTTTATAGAATGCAGGCTTGGATATACCTGTGCAACTATGCAACTTTGTCGCTAATCCATGAGCTTCGTGAAGTCATGCATGAAGTATTTTTTATTTTACAGTCACAGATGTGGGTTTGAATTTTTGTGTATAACATGCAGAACACAGATATGGACGAACAAGCAGCGGCAAGATTTTATGCTGATAGTGACAGATTAATTGTTAAATAGCAATGGACTATCACTCAACCATTCAGATCTTCACTTTGAGTACATGTGAACTGTCGCCCGAAGCTCCTCGGATTACTGTCGAGAAACTTATGACTGTGTATAACAACAACAGAAATTCATAAATTTGACAAATGCAGTAGGGTTAATGTATTGCCAGTGTAATTAATCTTAGGTCAATCAGTAAATTTAATGAGGTTGAAGGCGAAAACCATTGCGCTTATTGTAAAATAGGAAAACTTTATCGGGCCCGAAATTGTGTGCCAACACTGTGTTGATGTGGTGTTCAATTTTCATGAGGCTATTTGGCTGTTGTATAGGCTAGTGTGTATAGCCTTGCGGACAGCCCGATACCACCCGCTGTGAGCAGTCGGGGGACATCTGTGTGATCTTCCCAGCTTACTTCAGAGTGTCTCAATTATGGAGTGTCCCATTTTATGAAGAAATTACTGTACTTTCATAGCAGAACACAACTTTTCTGTTATATTACAGTTGAATAGTCCTTGATTATTCATTTTTCTCATTTCAGATGAGTACTGGGGAAATCACCCTGAGCTACATGATATACCTATTTACTACGCCTCTTCCCTGGCCAAAAAATGTATGAGTGTGTATCAGACGTACATCAACGCCATGAACGACAACATCCGCCGACAGATTACCATGAGCAACCCATTCGTATTCAAACACATTTCTAATCTAAAAGTAGGTGTCAGTGTGTCGACCAGATTTTGCCATTAGTTATTTCGTATCATTTTTTGCTTGCAGACGATGTCCAAATCAGCATCCAGAGTTTGTATTAAAATGTCAAGTATGGATTTTTCACTTTGTATACGGGTTATCTATTTAATTAGTGTCCAAAATTTGTATTAAGGGGTGCAATATGTAGCAATTCAGTACTTGGTAGCTTCTTTTTTTTTAATTCATAGGTCTCCCCCTGATATGGCTGCCGTATTTGTCAAGGTTTTGTGAATAAGACATTATGGTAACACTCCAAATCATCAACTCAGAATTTCTGTTATATTGTCGCGTATCGCTTTTCATATTTTAACTGTGGTTTGCCGATCAGTCTTTTTTCACAGGTTATGCACATGCACTTAAAGTGTTATTTAAAGCCAGTCTATTTGAAATTATCAATATACAGATGGTCAAGCATTTCCTCATACCGTTATGCTGGTGACTGCCATGTAAGTGAAATGTTCTCAATTTTGGTGTGAAACTTCAAGCAAATAAGTAAATAAAATTACATTTTATAAATTTTTTTTGCGTGTGTCTTCAGAGCATGGATCATTTTGAGGACATAGGCCCCTGTGTGGTCATGGCCAGCCCTGGAATGATGCAAAGTGGGCTGTCCAGAGAGCTGTTTGAGAGTTGGTGCACAGACAAGAGGAATGGCTGTATTATAGCAGGTTACTGCGTGGAGGGTACCCTTGCTAAGGTAAGCCTGATTCTTGTGGAGTTTTGTGTACTTTTAAAAAACTTTTTTTTGTAAATTTAAAGTTTGTCTAAATGGAAGCTGTGTTGCCTTTGCCATAGTGAATGGGATTTGTTCACAATGGGATTCCAGCTTCCTCTGCCAATAAACCTCTGACCATCATTGCATAAGGCAGACATCAATCATATAAGTACTAAATATATCAGAGGATTGATGTGATTTTAATATACTGATGATGTTTTTGGCAGCATGTGTTATCTGAACCAGACGAGATAGTGACGATGACTGGACAGAAACTGCCTCTCAAGTGTACAGTGGATTACATCTCCTTCTCGGCTCACACAGATTACCAGCAGACCAGCGAGTTTTTGAGAGCCCTCAAACCCCCACACTGTGTAAGTATTACTTGGCCATAGCCATTGACCTGCTCAGACATTTGGCTGTCTGGCTGTTGAGTTGACATAGGAACAGTAACTAAAATCTGTACCTTTCAGATTTAACAGTGAAAGTTACGAAGTTTTCATGTCAGGTCACCAGCTGTGTTTTTGAAATAAAAGACAGCTCATGACTGAGCCACACTGTTCATTGAAAAGATTACAAAATTCTCCCTTTAATGCAAAAACCTGTTTGAATATGTATGGATTCGTTGCCGAATTATCTTCATTTGAAGTGTGGAGTATGTTGCTGCTGACAGGGGATCTGGAGGTGCCCAGGCTTTTGAGCTTATGAAAGATTGACAAATCAGAGAGCGATAAAATATCAGCTGTTTATAAGCTGTGATGTAATTGTTCTGAGTTGTCTGTCAATGTAACATGTATTAACATAGGGACAGGACACTGTTTTAATGATATATATTTTAATTATTACAAGAACATGTGCGAAGAACACTACAAAAGTATTTCCAGACCACTGTGTTGTGGCGGGAGTAAGTTTCTTGATCATTTCATGTTACAAATTTACATATATGCTTCAACCACAACCCTAGCAGCTTACTACAGTCTCAGGTGACCAGAGTGTTCCGTGCTTGGAACAGTTACATCACAAATCACATACCATGGCTGTGTTTTATGCTAGCCGATAGGGCAAGGTCAAATGTCAATTTCCACTGTTGTAGTACCTTTTAGAAAAAATATTTCACTGAAGTAAACAGAATATAGTCTAACCTTTTTGGTTAACTTAACTGTCTTTCACTGTAGGGCAGCTGGTTTATCAAGGTATCTAGTTTACTCTGTGCACCGGTTTCATCCACTCATACAACTGGCCATGGTATAAGTGAAAGTATCTTTAGTACGTTAAATGCCGACAGATAAACAAGGAAATAAGTAAACTTAATATCAGAGCCTATCTTAGGTGATTTTTGAGGTGTTTGTTTCCAGTGTGATGTGCCCCTTTGGTGTCAATTCTGTACATGATCTTCACTGCTAACCTTATTTAAATGTGTACAGATTTTACTATTGCTATTATTACTTGAGACAACACTCTGCTTGATCTAGTTTACATCCAACGTGTTTGAAACGTCTGATTATGGTTCTGGTGAATTCAGAAAACCAAAGACTTCCAGTCAAAGCTGTTGTAGCATGACCCTACCCCAAAGGACTTCCAGTCAGAGCTGTTGTAGCGTGACCCTACCCCAAAAGACTTCCAGTCAGAGCTGTTGTAGCGTGACCCTACCCCAAAGGACTTCCAGTCAAAGCTGTTGTAGCGTGACTCTACCCCAAAAGACTTCCAGTCAGAGCTGTTGTAGTGTGACCCTACCCCAAACTTGGAATTACGTTCAATGGAAATAGATAAGGGCCATGTTTCAGAAAGCAGTCTGGCTTTTATCACAAATTGGTCTTGCAACATGGTAGAAATTGTCAACCCAGGCTGATCACTTTCTGAAATTGGGCCCTTCGCAGGTTTTTCTCGAGATTGATCAAGCGCTCAAGATCATGTTATCCCAGCAAAGTCTTCTGATATTAAAGGCTTCTTGGCTGAGCGGATAGGGTGCTTGTATGGATAGGGGCCTGATTACTACATGTGTTGAAGTAGGTTTGTCAGAATTTTGTTTCGCTGCTTTGTAGGTGTTGGTGCATGGGGAAGCCAATGAGATGAGCAGGTTGAAAGCTGCTTTGATTCGGGAATACGAGGATAATGCAGACTATCAGATGATAGTACACAACCCTCGTAATACCTCAGCCGTGGAACTGCATTTCAGGGGAGAGAAAATGGCCAAGGTAACTCTTTGATATTCTATTTATTATTTATTGCAGGCATATGGTGTGTGAAAATTCTGTAATGAACCTGTTACAACCCCCCTTCTTCATTATATGGCCACAATGTGGCTGAAATATTGCCAGTGTGGCATCAAGCCATAATTATTCATTCATTCGTTCTTCATTATTCATTATTAGATCTGGAATTTCGTTTTAACAAGACATCTATCACATCTGTCATTTGTTTTGTTTTGTCTTTGACAGAAGCAGCTACTTTGTGCCAGGATAATAAGTACGATAAGCAAAAGCCATGCATTTTATTGAGGAAATTATGCGTACTATAGTCATTAACAGAGAAATGCCTCATGCATGAAACTTGTGCCTACAGGTTGTCGGCAGTTTGGCCTCAGAGAGACCCACACAAGGTCAGACAATTTCTGGGATTCTTGTCAAAAGGAACTTCAACTATCACATCGTGTCCCCAACTGACCTACCCAGTAAGTTGTCATGTCGTCTTCTTTACTATGGAGTCATTATGTCATCAGTAAGTAAGCATGGTTTGGTAAGCATTTGGACTCTTCCCGCAGAAAATCTCAAGAAAATACACCTCACAAAAGAGAGAATGCGGTCTAATTTCAAACTTCAAGAAGCTTTGGGAGAAGCCGTTATTTGACTTGGTTATCTTGGAAAAGTAAGCTGCTGTAGCATTTACTTTGTTATTTCAAAAGAAATTTTTTTGACTTTATAGGGTTTGGATAAAGAGTCAAGACTGTATGGCAAACAAAATGTGATGTTTCAGTTGTAGTAAAACAGCAACAAATAAATTATAGTACATAGGCAAAAATTTTGTCCATTAATAAACGGATGATTGGGGAATCACTGAAATGAATTTTAAATATACTATTGCCTTTTTGTAGACTACACTGATCTAGCCATGAGCACTGTGACACAGCGGTTAAGTGTGGGCTACACTGGCACTGCCCTCCTCCTCAAGTATTACCTGAGTCAGCTGGCCGGGGATGTGAAACAGGTGGAAACCAATGAGAAAACAGCGTTTGTGCTGTTCAACTCCATCACTGTCACCATGGAACTAAGGATGGCCGTTGTTGAGGTAGGTGGTCAGTCAGTTAACAGAAGGGTAACTTAGTCACTCAGTGTGTATAGATTTAAGCCCAGAGTTACCTTAAATCTTCGGATTGTTGGAACACATGTTACTCTTGCTGAAAGCAAATATTACATTTCTCTCCCAGATTTTTTTTTTTTTTTTTTGAAAAAGTAAAGATGTGGATGCGTTGGTCATTAAATGGTCTAACCATGGGAGATGAAAGAAGCGTTGTATCCCTGTTAGCAAAATTTCATTCATTGTAGATTAGGATATAAATTATATATTTATGATTACACGGGTAATGGTTTGCCTTGTTTATGAAGTGAGCTGTGATGCCATTGTTTGAAGAAACAGGGAAAGTTCTTCTCGCTTCACACCAGATGATTGTCAAAAATAATTTGTTAAAAACATATAAAGCATTGCCTTTTTAAAAAACTTTCTTCCTTTGTACAAGGATGATTGATAGTTAAATTCCAGCATACAAATACTCATAATATGAGACTGTCAATGTGATTCTCTGTTTACAGTGGATTGCAAACCCAGTGACAGATATGTACGCTGATGCCGTTGTCATGGTGATTCTGCGGGCAGAAAGTGATGCCATGCCTCAGCACAGTGAGTGGTTTTGTCTTCTTCTGTAACATTTATAGAGGAGCACAAAAATGTTTTCTGAGTAACACCACCTTATCTTGCCTGAACATAATACATGTAAGTGATTTGTCTTCTGTAACAGTACAGAGGGACAGGTATTGTATCTCTGGAGGTTCTCTTTTGGCATGTAAATTATCTACGTTGGGATTGAAAGAGGCAACAGATATTGGCGTAACCTGTCCTGAGTTGGAAGAGTCCATCTTAGCCAGGCTGTCACTGGTGCAAGTCTGCAAATAGTCTACCAAGTTGTCTGGCGTCAATCCGTCTGTCTGTGTGTCTGGAGTCTGTTAACTTTTGCTTCAAAAGGCTACTCCTCCGCCGTTTTTGTCTGATTTGAGCAAAACTTGGGTCAAGTGTAGTTTACATAAATTAATTTGTAGTATCGATTTTGCATTTCAGTTATCAGTTATTCGTCTGTCTGTCTGTTTATCTAGAATAAGTTACGCTACCTCTCTTACAGTGCTTGCCTGATTTCAGTGAAATGTATTTCATGTTTAGACTACAACAAGATGCATGATTGGTAGTATCGATTTTCCATTTCGATGATTGGTTGTCCGTAATTGACCTTTTAAGTTAGGTAAAAATTACGTCACATCTAAATACTGCTTAAAATGATTTTAAAAAAACACACTATCTGGTGCTCCAGGACATCAGGACTACAAATCTGCAAGAATTATTTTCGTGCATTGTATAATTTTCAACTCTTTACTTAGAAACCAACAAAAATTTGTCAAAATTCTCTCATTTAAACAACGCACATGTACAAGCTTTCTGCCACACTTCATCAAAGACAGACAGACGAATAACCGATAACTGAAATGGAAAATCAACACTACAACTCAATTTATGTAAACTACACTTGACCCAAGTTTTGCTCAAATCAGACAAAAACGGTAGGAGGAGGTATTCTTTGGCTGGAGCAGACACTTGAGGGCACAGTCTCTCCCTACATGTGGCCCAGTACTGGTGTCTGTTTTTTGTCTTTTCACTGGCTTTCTACATAGCCCCAGTCGCTACCCTGCAGATAGGTGGTTGACATTTTTCAAAACATCCCTTTGGTTGAAATGGTATGACCATGTTTTCCTTGTTATAAATACTGGACAAAGGTCTCTTGAGTTATATCCCAAAAGGGTGTTTTCAATGCAGGCTTACATCGTACCTACATGTAGCAGTCTTTTCTCTCTCTGTATTTTTTTTTTTCCTCAAGTATCATGAAATTAATAGACACTGTAGACTAGTTCTGGCACTCTGAGGTTCAAATCCAGTCTATTTCTTATCATTTTTACCTAGAAATTTTTTCCCCACAATTTTTATTGTTCAACCTGACCTAGTTGGACGCCATATTGCCATGAATAGAGTGTGTTGACATGTCATTTTCTCGAGTGTATGCGATTGAGCTGAAATTTATAGTACATATTATAACATGTTGGGGTTGACTGCACAAAAAACGTTTTCATATCTTGAAAACTGTGGAAATGCACTGATTGCCGAAATTGTCACGTGACCAAAAGTAAAAAGTTGAATTTTAATAATTTAATTTTTGCCTGGTGTAGTTTGATGTCCTGGTCATAAATCTGATCTTATTTATTTCCTGCGATGTATACTTTTGACGCAAATTACGATAAAAGTTTGGAAAAGTGCATTTTTCACCTTATTTGGAGGTGACATGACAGAATACTATTACAGCTGTTATGCTGACAATTGCGTAGTGGGAAAAAACAGAAATTTGCTCATATTTAGAGGTCACCTGATAAGAAACCGTTATAGTTGTAAAGCTGAAAATCACTGAGTGCAGTTTACCATGAGAATGGAAATCAACCTTGCCGCACTGTGTTCTTTATGTCATTTGTTATGGGCTATGAACAAAAGATCAAAGCTGCATTGCTTCAGCTCTGGTTATTAGTGGTAAACACATTGTACCTGATTCCGGGCAGTCACAGGTTCAAATCCAGTTAATTCTTTTTCAATCTTCTCAGGTTTTTCTCTTTTTTTATTATCATGAAGTTATCATGTGACTACCAGATATGGTAAATAGGTAATAGCTTGGACCCTGGCAACGTTGTTGGATAACAGGTTTAATTTTGTAATTGACTCTGTCATAATTTTGTCCCAACCAGTAGACCTACTGTCTTGTCAGAGGCTCTGGTGCATGTTATATAGTTCACTTGGATCATACCACTTCCAGCAAAGAAGTGTTTTCAAAAATGTCAGGCACCTGCTTGCAGATTGTGTCTCTGGCCCATGCTTTCTAGGATAAAGAATCAACAAGCGTGTTAGAAAGGCTGTTTTTACTTTGAGGCTTACAATAATACTCCATGTTATGCATTTGAATGTTCCCAAACACTGGTAAAATGGTCCTTTGTAGAATGTGAACAAGGTTTACGTTTGATGTGTCATTGTTGTGTTTCAGTACCTCATAAGTTGGTTGTGGACAAATCACATTTCCGTGAGTGTTTACTGGAGATGCTGTCCGAGATGTTTGGTGAAGAGTGTATCAGTAAAGTCATCAAGGCAGACAAGATGACAGTGACTGTCAGCGAGAAGGTCGCCACCATCAATGTGGACACCTTGGTACGTGAAAAAAGAGGCTTGTTTTTCAGTCTGTAGGACACGCAAAGAATGGGTTCAAACCCAGCCAAGAATTTCTTGGTGACAATATTAAGCGGTCAACGAAACTCTGTTGTTGCATAATCTGACGTTTGTTGAAGTGTTGATGACCACTTGTCTCCCATCAGTATGGTGTGCATATCTGTACCTCTCACGCAGGAAAATTTTTCAGTAACTTGGCCAAGGCTGGTGTTTTATCCTGGCCACTCCCAATTTCTTTCACCTGTAAAGCTGATGGCTATAATTTAAGCAAAAAATTCTTGAGTAGGATGTTAAACAACAGTGAAATGAAATTCAAGTGAAATTGGTACCTGTCAGTGTTGATGTGACAGATCGCTATAACTGTTCAGTGTGTCAGTTTAGTGAGGCAGAACTGTAACTTACAGAGCGCAGAGGTCTCTAGGCCTGTTACAAGGTAACAACCTTGTGATATGACTGCTGTAATGTTCAAAGCAGTGTGGAAAGATTTTTGATGATTATCTGTAGATGAGAGACTCTCAGTTTAACTCCCCATGTCTCATTGGTTCAAATTATATGTCCATCAACAAAATATCCAGCATAATGTTTAAAAAGCATACGGTGCCTTTTTGTTTTTGTGAAGTTGCGTCAGTGAGACATTCGGTTGGAAGTAAACAAAATAGCATGCAATGAGAGAATCAAAAACATTCGCCGTGATATCAGTTTGTACCTACCAGGCACAAGTTATTTCTATTCTGAGAAAGCAGCTGTTCATGTCCACCAGTGTCATTCACACACCCGTGAGGGTGAGTGAGGCTGCATAGTGTTTCCTATTGCTCTCACACAGTACATCCCATGGCTTTGAAAGAATTCCAGATTAAAAATTGACTTATAGAGTTAACAAGCACATCAGAAAAAAAAAATGGCTGTGGCCATTAAGGCCTGTTTGCACCCATCATTCAACCAGAATGGTTATGGTGAAATTATGTGTTGTCTTTTCGTTTAAGTCAGGGACAACAATCGGATAAATAAATATTCTGTACTGTATATATCCTGACCTTGTCTTGTGTTGCAGGCAGTGAAGTGTGAGGATGAGTCGTTACAGCAAGTGATCCAAACAGCTGTCACAAAACTGCACCAAGCTGTCAACCCTTTGAAGGCATAAACAGAAGTCTGTCAACCCCCTGAAGGCCTGAACGGATTTGGTCAACCCTCTCTGGCATGAACAGAATTTTGTCAGCCTCTCAATTCATGAACAGTATTTTGTCAACACTCTCAAGGCGTGAACAGAACTTTGTCAATCCTCTCAAGGCATGAACAGAACTTTGTCAATCCTCTCAAGGCGTGAACAGAACTTTGTCAATTCTCTAAAGGCGTGAACAGAACTTTGTCAATCCTCTCAAGGCGTGAACATAACTTTGTCAATTCTCTCAAGGCATGAACAGAACATTATCCACTCTCATGATGACTTAGCTCATTCAGGGGTTTCAAGTAAAGAATATTGCTTTTTCAGCCCTTGCAGAGGATGAGCATTGTTTTATGGTTCTGTTCTCTCAGAGAATGAACATTGTAATTCTTTGTAGAGTGTGATCATCATTTCACAGTCCAAGGCTCTCCCAAGGATGAGCAGTGCTTTTTAAATCTCGACAGAAGGTGAATATCATGTCATGGCCAGTGTTGTCCAAAGATAAATGTTGTTTTGTAAGTCTTTAAATGGGTTCAAACAGATTCTGATTTAGATTCCTTTTCAGTGGAATTGCTTCCTGGAGGATGAAAATTGTTTCATGGTCATAGGGGTTTGTGTGCAGAGGGTGTTAGTGCACTAGTGCCAGGAGCCTCTAATCAGCGTGGTTCACTGAGGGTTCAAACGCAGCTCATGCTTACTTTCTCCTCGGCCATATGTGGGAAGGTCTGCCAGCAACCTTTGGGTGGTCGTGGGTTTCCTCTAGGCTCTGCCCAGTTTCCTCCCACCTTAATGCTGGCCTCCATCGTGTAAGTGAAACATCCTTGAGTACGTCGTGAAACACCAATCAAATAAGTAATAAATAATTCATGGACATTTTTCTCTTAGGATGAGAACAGCTTTAATTTCAAGTGCAGTTTTGGCTTTTCTTGATGTACCAAACTATGTGGATATGACTCTTTGAAATGTTACGTTGTAAACTGGCCATCAGAAGCCAACTCTTTATGTATGCCTGCACTGTTGGTACGTGTAGTACATGAACAGTAACTATGGCAATAGTGTGCATTAGCTTCTCTGTGGAGATTAGGTGTCTTGTGAACTGTAATTTCTGTCCAGAAGGTTCATTTGTAAATGCATTCTCATATGAAGTTCTGTCGGACACATTCCTATTTAGGGAATCATCTATTCAGGTGACTTTTTCTTCCAGTTTAGTCTCAAGATCATTCAGCCATGTTGTTCTCACGTAGTTATCTTTGAACCAAAGTTTTGGATCCTCCACAAGCCCTCAGCTCTTTGTTTGATCACCGCGTGTCTGACCAGATGCCACCTCATAAATAATTTATGACATCAGATTTTAGACAGCGGACTGGATGTTGACTGAATGATTCCTATGGCTTTACAGACAGTAAAATGCTTCAGTAAACACTGGATTATACATTAACTTGCCAAGTGGCTTCCTGCTGTTACATGAAATGTTTAAGATAAGAGCCAGTCAGATTTGTATTACTTTTTATGTTTTGGCAGTTGAAATTTGTGCAAGGAAAAAATTGTAAATATCTGTATATACCTGTACATATATGTATTGTTTTGTATCTAATAAATAGTCAAATATCTCAACTCTGAGGAATTTTTATATCTTCAGTCACTGGCAGGTGCATGATTTAATCTGAAGTCAGTGGTTACTTGTTAATGGTTAATCAGAAGAAAGTGGTTTCTCAGTGTTAGTTCTCAGAGAGGGGTTCCTCTTCCTAGTCATAGGGCCAGTATGAAACAGATTTTTACCTATTATCAGATGTGTGTACCACTGCAGTGAAAGGTAAGCGATGTTCAGTGAATGTCATTATACTACTTTATGGAGGTAATATACCACTTATTCTGGAAAGTTCTAGGCCAAGACTGATTCCACACATTGTGTATGTGCACTGTTGAAAGACAACACACCACTTTGGTGTTATATATGTACGTTCCACTCAAAGCCTGTCATAATAAGGTCTAATCACAGATATTTCCGTGTGTGTAAGCAGTTCTTAATGTAGACACATCACATAGCTTATCACACCATTAGATACCTCACCATGTCAGTGTTCTTAATCATGATTAATCACTGAAATGCTGCCTCACTGAACTGGGTTATTGCCCATTCAGATACCTCACCATGTCAGTGTTCTTAATCTTGATAAATCACTGAAATGCTGCCTCACCGAACTGGCTCGTCCCTCCAGAGACCTCACCATGTCTCAGTGTCGATTCTTGACATACCCATTTGTTTATTTATTGCATTATCTGGTGTTCTATGCCATACTCAAGAATAGTTCACTTATACGACGACAGCCAGCATTGTGGTGGGAGGTAACCGAGCAGAGCCCGGAGGGAAAGCCACGACCATCTGCAGGTTGCTGGTGGACCTTCTCATGTACGACCAGGGAAGCCAGCCAGGGTTGGGCAAACCCATGGTGTCCACACTGGTGAGAGGCTCTGGGTCTACAGTAGCATTCTGACCACAAGCCCACAAATCCCCCCATCCCCCCTTATATTGAGCAGGAATGCCAACTTGACCTAACTGGACAAGGGATTGAACCCATGTCTTTCTCACTCACAAGGCTGATGCCCATGACAATACCTGATAGGATTTTTCTCATTCACTTTGACAGTTACTCAGTACCAACAGGATTTATTTCTTCAGAAATGGCTGCTGGGTATGTAGCAAAAATGCCACATGGAAAACACTGCATTCTTAAATTTTGGACAAAAATTGTATTCTAAAATGAAAAAGATGGCATTAAAATATTGCTTTCAGAATAGAAAGTTATGTTTCATCCACTTGAAACTCATCATGCCTTTAAAACTTTCGTGATACGGAAAAAATGTGATGAGTAATCAGTCATGCCAGAAATATTCGGTCAAATACGGTAATGAGGGATTAAACACTACACTGGACGTCATGACTGGAAGACAAAAACAGGTAAAAAGAAAACAACCCAAACACCGTGCATCTAAATCACTTTTTAACGACTTCAGTACAAAAATTTGCACAAACCACCGACTGAGCAATGCTGAAGTGAGCCCAGAGGGCTTACACGTGTGTTCTGTCTGTAATCCATTGTTCAGCTTCACAGAGAGGTAAGTAGTTTGCTTCCTCTTGCCTGTGGCTTCAGTTTCTGGCAGAAAGGCAAGAGTTTGTTTCACATTTAAATATGTATGTAGTTTAAATTAAATCACTTGTTTCTGTTGATATTATTTCATTTGCAATTCCTGTATACATCTCAGCACTGGCCATATTGTGGTTTCCAGTAGTCTGGGGGGAGACCAAATTATCACCCACCTTGTTTAATTGCCCCCCAGAAAAAAAAAAAAGACGACACCTGACATGTGGAAATATAAACGACAACAAACTTGATTTCATTTTAAGTCACACCATTACAATGTCTTCTGGATCGGGAGAACTTTTGGTATCGTGCGGAAAAATATTGCTCTGAATGGCTTTAAACACTGAATGACTTGAACCAGAAAAGTGGAAAAACTCTATTACAGGTCAAATATTTACTGGAGTGGTACTTAACACAGGAATGGTGGCAACCCAGGAGCTTAAAATGTAAAAGAAAAAAATAACAACATACATATATATATATATACATTTCAAGCAATAAAACTGCTTTGCATACACATCAAAGTGCCTTACAGTAAGTGAATTCAGAATGGCTCCATCTGCATCTAAAATAACCATTCATTATGTACCTTCATTTCATCAAGCAAGAAGCCGACCCATCGATCATTGTACTGATCCACAAACGGAAACTAATGGAAGCAGTATATACAGGCGAGTTGTAAATTGGCCCAGGAGCGAGTACGGTCGTGTACAGTGTGGTGAGAACGAGACGCTCGAGTTCCCGCGGAACCTACAGATCGTGTAGCTGTACATGTGAAGGCCGGTCTCCCAATGATGAGGTTCTGCTCTAAACGCATGTAGTCCATGCGCTACGCCAGGTTTACATAGCAACAAATAAATACGCAACACCAGGAACATTAAGGTAAGCCGGATTCTGTTTGTGTCAAACTGATTCAGTGAGTTGTCTGTATATCCTTCGTTCGTATCACGTAACACGAAGAGACGTTGCTTCACATCCAGAAATCAGTTGCAGAAAAAGAATCCATTCCTGTCACTCCACAGGTGAGTTTTTTTTTTTTCTTTACAGTTCATTTCGGTGTGTCAAAGCAAATGCACAATAATTCTCTGACTGAAATCAATCAGGAGGCAACCGGTGAAAATGGTATGTAGTTCAGGGACTGGAGAAGTTGAATGTTGTTGGCACTGAGGTGTTGGTGAACACATAGCCACCTCCCTGCTCAATACGCCTGGACTCTACAATCAGACGAAAAAAAAAGAACAAAGTAGTGCATTGTGAAATAGTTGTATAGATTTAGATTTCAGTGGTATTCTTGACATGTCCAATGTTTGATTTAACTCAACTTGCAAATTAGCACCCAACATGATATTACAAATAAGTCAAACAACAACACGTATCCACATTTTGTCTAAGCCTTGTAGTATATTGCCCACTTTGACGAAACTTCCAAACTTGAGTTTCTTCATTTTCCTTGCAGATGACATTATCTTATATCAATATGACCTAGACAACATCCTTTATGAAGAGCAGTATGAGAAATCCTACATACAAAGTTTTATGACAGGGACTTGTATGAATAGAACAAAATGCTTCTATTTTCAGCCGAAGTATTCAAAAACGTTTGTCTTTTGATTGGCTGACCGTTGGTGCTAAAACTGACCTGCAGCTGCTTTCCTCTGGTCAGCCAGTGTAAACACCTCCTCCAGCTCGGACTTCTGCTCCGCGGTGAGCTGACTGATCAGCAGGTTGTACCAGTTGGGGTCCTGTGTCTGCAAACCTGCCACAGCACAACAATCAGACACTGAATTGTTATTTCAAAATCCACATCTAATCTCCACAAGTAACTGATCATTAGGTGATCCATTATGATCTTTTAATTTATATAGCAGGACTCCCACTAGTAGCTGAAAATCAATTTCAAGGGCTTCCAAGGACTATTTTCCGCCAAATGGGCTTGTATTCTAAGTATGACCTGGTACAGGCCTTTCAAACAGGATTTATATTATACCTGTAACCATCTAAGTATTCAAGTCAAGTATTTATATTTCTATAGTAGTCACCAGAAAGCTCAGGCTAACTCAGGATGTAAAGAAATCTGTAATAATAATTAACTTCGTTGTAAATTCATTCAGCATCCTTCACTATGCAAAGATCTCCACTGATTCAAATCTGGACATAAGAATGACTACCCTCGAGGACAGACTTGAAGATGATGTATTCATCCACTGGTGACTCCTCCTCATCTATTGGTGTGGTGAACGTTTCTAAAGCTGTTTCATCTTCCATGTCATCTGAATACTCGCTGTCATCGTCTTCACCAGTCTCCTGTAATGATGGCCAGGAGAAAAGCTTTAACTCACCGTACCCACGACAGTATTTTTTAAATGTGATTTTTAAGCTCAAAAGGGTTTTTCTTCAATATATTCTTCCTAAAATAGAAGACTTTTTTCACAACAATTTCTTTATTTCACAGGTTAAACTCAATACATGTACTTACCGCCTTTTCTAGTTTTTCTAAATACTGCTGTGATTCATCGTCTATATCATCATCTTCATCTTCTAAAACCTCTGCAACACACCAAACGTTTTTCATGAAAAAAAAAAACAACCCAAATTAATGAAAACTTGTTAAAGGTCCAGTACCTGTGTATAATTAGAAGTCCCGATACACTGGACATCAAATGCAACACTCCATCCTCCAACAACACAGCAAAGACAGAACGGTGCCATGAAATGTTTACCACAAACAAAAGAAAACTCAACACAGAAGCCGCATTTCAAGTTGATTAGTAAGTTTTCAGACAAGCTTCACTTTAAGTCCATCTATGAGTATCCCACAAGGAGATGCTATTTTTGACAAAGGTATGACTTCTTGTTACCGAAGAAATCAGGTGTACTGCATTGTATGTCTGGGTCCTTACCTGGTTCATACTCATCATCTTCCTCTTCTTCCTCCTCCTCCTCCTCAGCTTCATCTTGTGCTCGGTCTGCAACATACAGCACAGTCTTTGCGTGGGAAACAAAACACTATAGTACAGCCTTACAGTATGACACTGCACAACCATACAGTATGTAACACCAGAGCAGTACAGGACAGCCATACAGTATGGAACAATGCAGCACACTCACATAGTGCTGAACACAGCAATACTGCAGGATACTGTACAATTATACACAGTGAATCAAATACCTAAATGACTTAAACATGTCTTTAGTTTTTCATTTTGACTGATTCTAAGAGTTCTATTGATCCTCACAATACGTTTTGAGGCTTGTTTCAAAAACTAAGACGATATCCCACTGGAAATATGCAAGTTTCATCACCAAATGTAATATATTACTATCTTCACTTATATCTAACAATACACTTTTTAGGCGAAATTTAGGTCAATGCAGTATATCATCAGGAAGATTTGCACACTCCATTTCCAACTGCCCCGGGTAGTATGGTGAGACGTATCAAGGGAGAGAATGTGTACTTACTGGCATAGGCTCTCTTGAGTCCCTGGAAGAGGTGTAACATGGAGGGGATCATCTGAGTGGCTATCTCATTGATCTCCTGAGGACGGTTGGCACCCGTGGACATCAGAGAGCACATACCCAGTACGCTAATCTTACGGTCATGTAACCTGACAAAGCAGACAAAGTAAGCATTAACCAATGGGCAGACAAAGTAAACATTAACTAATAAGTGGCTCCAGACAAAATCAACATTAACTACTGGGTGATTCCAGATTTGCCACCTTCAACATCACAGTCGGTAGATTCCGTCCAACAGAAATCAGGTAAATGCACGAATATAGGAAAGATTTCCCCATTCAAAATAACTTAGTTGCACTTTATATTAAGGTAATTCCAAGTATTAGGTTGTTGCATGTTGAACTTTTGTGTCAGCCTTGTTAGACTGATAACCCTTCAATCTTTGTAGTTTAGAGCTATCAACTTTCTTTAACACAAAAGATAAACTAAGTGACAAGCTTCCATGACGTTTGTGGTCAAAACTAAGGGGTTAATGTGTTTTTCATTTTCTTTGTGATTTTTGTCGGAACAGTCCCCAGATCGACCTCAGGCTCCAATATCTGGGCCGACATAATACATTTGCTTGATGTCTTACCCCAAAAAGCTGTCTGTATCGTGAAGCCATTGTTTGAGGAACTGAGAGGTGACAGAGGCTGTGGTGTTGGGTAAGTGCATCTTGGCGAGGGTCTCCAGTAAAAAGCCTGTGTTATAATACAGAGCTGCTATCACCACCTGGAGACACATTGTCCTCAGTTCTGACGTCCTTACCTCCCTTGTCAACCTCTCTAGTGCTAACTCCACAAAGGAAGGTACAACCTGGCAAGTCAACACAAGACATTAGCACCCATTTACCTGACTGAAACAGTAATTCCATTAGCCATGGTGTTTCCATTTATGTGTTGATTAAAATCAAATATCAGATACGGGCTATTTTTTACGGAAATACAGATGTATGAAAATTTATTTATTTATTTGGTGGTATTTTACGCCATACTAAAGACCATTTCACTTTCACGACGACTGTGTATGAAAACTGAAAAGTACCTGGTCAACATGGCCTTTACACTGTAGTAATACAACCTCTAATAGTTTAGCGGCATGGCATTCTGCATCCTCTCCAACATCTGCGGTCAGCACCTATTTGCAGAAACAAGTAACATATTTTAAAAGCATTGTGCAGTTTGCATGTTTACACTCCATTTTACAGGCAATAAATTAAAACATAAATTCTACAAGCATATGAAATAGGATGTAGTTCAAATTTTTTCTTCACTCCTTTAAATAATACTGAACTGAATATGATAGGAATCCAGGAAAAGTGAAGAGTGGCTTCTTTTACAGGCCTCCCAGCGACCATCTGGCAAATTATAAGGCTAAAAATAGGGGGTAAATTAACATAAAATAGGGCACACATAGGATAATTATAAGGAGAACATGGAGGTTGATTCAATGAATTTCCCTACTCAATGACATCATGAAGCAGTTTACGAAACAAATTAACTGTTCATGTACATGCAAGATATATGTGGGTAAACTTAGTTTCTCCATAACAACCCTTGTAGCAGCTAACATTAACTATATTAATGGTTCAATTTAGTTACAGAATGGCAACAATATAATAATGTACAAGTCGTTCAGTTCTCCGTTACACAAATTCGTGGATGCATGTAGGTTTGTTTGCTTTCTGGGGCTTTGTTGCATTTTTGCCATGTGGCTCTTACAGCCACAAAAAAGAAACCCACCAACACACATTTTTTTTCAAGAGACCAAGCCTAAGCCCACTCGTACATCTAAAAAACTTCCAAGGAAGAGGACAAGCTTTAAGTTGTACAGCTGTAGGGTGTTCTGGTGCCTAACAAATTTCCTGCCAAGAAACTGCAGCCAAGACAGCAAGAGCAGGATTCGAACAAGCAACCTCATTGGTCAGGAGTCAGGGGGTCAAGGGTTAGATGTGTGAACTGAGGCAGTGTATCCATTACCATGGAGCCAGACAAGGCAGGTGTTACTTATGTCACTTACAGTTTTACACATGTTGTAGATGATCTGCAAGTTTTCAGGGTTGGAGAGGAAAGCTGGCGTATCCACAGTAACATAGTTATGTAAAGCTGGCATCATTTCTACAAAGGAAGTGAAACAGCCCTTGAGTGTTGGTCGATTTTACAGTATTCATTAAACCATCAATTTAATTTTTCTCCCGTTGGATATGTTCAGACTGAACGTGAGCAAATCAAGTTTTTTCACATTTGTACACGAATGTGAGGGGAAAGTCCTTCATCATGTTAACATTATCAGTTAGTGTATAAACATTTCCAGTCTTTCTCAATCAGCCCACAAACACAGGACACCCTTACGCTTTCGCAGGATTCTTTGGTATTGCAAAAACTGGAAAATGTAAAAAATGTAAAACAGCACTGTTACATTACCAGTGAAATAATCAATTCCATCTTTCTGAAACATGTCATAAAGCATCTTGAAGACCTGCCACAGGTGATTGGAGATGTTCGTTCCTGTGAGACTGTAGATCAGGGTCAGGACTTCCTCGTAAAAATCTGCAACACACAACAACATCAGCTACTTACATGTAGTAGAGAACTCACTGCCTGTTGCAGGACAGTCTAAAGTTATGCATTCTATTGTGCTTTCCTTTATTTCGTCACAATTACTGGTGCGCATCTGCGCTCACAGAAGAGGTAGACAGTACACAGACACCGCAATGTCGCAAAAGAAATGCTGTATTCTATCCAGGGTTGAGCCATTTTATGAGGCTGTCCACGAGTCGCCCATTGTACAAGTAGCACATATTTCAGAACTACGTAAATACATACCACAACCGTGCAAACTGTAGTATTTAATATGGCATCAGAATTAAGCTCAGCAGCAAGTTATGCAGAGTTCGATTTCTACCACAATTCTGAGACAACTTTTTTGCAGACCCAAAAGCTTTCTGTCAAACAAAATGTGCTAATAGCTCTCATGTAAAAATGTTCATTAACCGAAAAAAAAAAAAAACAACAAACAAAAAGGATGAAACCTGATAGTTTACAAAATTCTGCAAAATTTACAAAAAGAAAAGTAACTCTTGAGCTCACAGAGAATGCTTCAGCCTTTGGTCAACTCACCTAATATATTCTGCTGGAGGATTATTCCTATAACATTCAGGACAATGCCTTCTAACTGTCTCATAATCTGGAGAGGTAAAAATACATCATGATGTCAAAACAAAAACGTTTTAGTGTTATGTAATGATCAATGAATAATTACAAATACAGCAAGTGAAAGACTGGGGCAAACAATGGGGATTTCAAACAAATTTATTTATTTATTTATTGGATTGGTGTTTTACACCGTACTCAAGAATATTTCACTTATATGACGGCAGCCAGCATTATGGTGGGTGGAAACTGGGCAGAGCCCAGGGGAAACCCCCGACCATCCGGATTTCAAACAAAGGACGGTGTGTCATTTCCATGAATGCCTTAATTCTACTGGTTATTTTCTGAAATACACTAAATCTAATTTATTTAGACAGACAGTAGTATCACTGAAAAAAACTATGTGTCTTTTTTCGTTCTTTCAATAAAAGTATTGATGTGTTGCTAATTAGATGTACTAACCTTGTGAGAAAAATGGAACTGTGTACTCCTGTGACAATTACACATATACTGGCTACAAAGGGGAAACCAGATGTCCCCAAAATTAGAAGAAATAGGGTCCTTTACAAACGGATGAATGGATGGAGCACATATCCACACCACACTATTCCTTGTGAAATGCCGCAGTGAAATTTGGGGTTTGGATCATGTATCACACGCTATTAGTTTTACGGATTGAGGTAGGTTACATGATAAAACCAATTTACTTAAATTATCAAAAGATATTTTCATCAAGTGAAGTTATGAACAGATTTCCAGAGCAGCCTACCTCTGGCTGTCCATCCATCACATTCAGGATGGTTTCCATGGTATTGAGCAAGCCCAGCGCTGTGATGGCCTTCTCTTCTGATCCATCCACATCCGTGTCAAGGACGGCTGCAAATGTCTGTGCCTGCAACCAATCAACAACTCCATTTAACTCCAGAAATATCCTTTTTTTTTCCTTGGAATTTATTGGTGTTTAATGTCACAGTAAGGAATATTGCAATTTTATGACTGAATTAAAATGAGCCGAGCCCAGAGATAACCATCAGGCCTGGTCAGATTCCAGAGAAACTGCAAACCAAGAAGATCCGGTACAGTTGGGTTATCGAAAAATTGGCTTCATGCGACAAACAAATGAGTAACACAACGACTTCGCCAATGCAGGCAACAAAATTTGGCACGAACGAAACGATTGTTCGCACATCAGTTACGTGGAGTGTAATTACGCAGACCTATAAATCAGTTACGCTGATCTGTCCAACACAAATGCAAAGCCTCACTGATCTCCACATAACACAGTTCATCTAGATGGCACCTCTTTTGTCCATTTGTCATTTTCCGGTTGATTTATTTATTTGATTGGTGTTTTACGTCCTACTCAACAATATTTCACTTATGCAACGGCGGCCAGCATTATGGTGAGTGGAAACCAGGCAGAGCCCGGGGGAAACCCACAAGCATCCGCAGGTTGCTGGCAGACCTCCCCAGGTACAGCCTGAGATGAAGCCAGCATGAGCTGGAACTCAGTGTTTTCCTGTTGAATCTTGAAATCATATCTTCCTAATTTACTACCTTTACTGATGAAGCTGTCTTGTAGTCACACAATCTGACATGTCTGAGAGCACTTCGAATGTACCAAACAGTTCACCGTTGGCAGCCATTTTGAAAAGTCTTGTAACCTACTCTTGGTCCAGATATGAAATGCAATTCTGGCATCCAAAACATCGTAAAAATGTTGATGTTTTTCATTGCTGTTTGTAAGCTCTACTTAAATCTTCACAATACAACCGAGGAGGGCGAAACAATTTCTCTTTTTTGACAATTTTGAATACATGTAAGTTTGAGTGACATGAGTGTGGACCTCATCAAGAGCAGTTTAATCGACCTCAAGTTCCGTGGTCTGGGGCGGTTTTGTTGAGTTTGGGAGAAGGACAACGGGTTACAATGAATGTCAGAATTTTAAAATAATAGCCTAAAATCTACATCGATGGGCTACATTCAGTTGTGTCTTAGCATGACATATGTGACACCACTGTGTGTGCGCATTTGTTGTTTGGCAGGAATATGAGGCAAATTAAAGTAGATGAGTCAAAAGTTTCAGTTTGGAACAATCTACCATGGTTTGGTCTTCGGTTGCACGATTTTTGATTACCATAACATTGAAATGGCACTGACCAAGACATCCAGTTGTGTAAAGAGTTACTGTTATCCGCGCAGTGAACAACATATTGAGTGATTTAAATCACAGTATTCTGATGGTGGGCATGGCTTCAACACAGATTATCATCTGACATCGTTATTCACTGTTAGGTCTACTCGATACCGATATTCTTTGACCTTGGAAGTCTGAGCAAAATCAAAGGCTTTGAAGAAAGTACCTTACATAAAAGGGAAAAACTTCTAGGCAGTAGCTGACTTTATTAGCCACAAGTTCCCGTAACCAATTTGCACAAACGACTGGTCTATTTTCGCATCATGGAGTGACCAAACAATTGGTTACTCAAGGCTTAAGACCCGTAGCTGATTATTTGGTTACGTCAACCACCATATTTCATTGTTTTTTTTTTGTTATTTCGGCTCTTGAAGAGATAGGGATTTTAAAGAAATTAACACATTCAGAAAAATAAAGAAAAATATTATCAAAACACCAATAAAAACTTGTGGGTAGGGCTCTTTTGAAGAGCAGGTCAGGTAACACACAATGAACATATTTTTAAGGATGGCCGTACTGATGTTGCCAAGATGTGATGAAGCCGAAGGGAACATACCAAATGTGATGTCATCTCCACTGCCAGAGGGGCCACCTCATCAACATAGGTCACTACTAGCTTCTGCATGACACTGGTCAAGTCCTCATTCTCAGTCTCACGTATCACATTTAGCAGCTCTACAAGGCAAGTTATTCACATACTCAAAACTCAAGAATCAAAACTGAAGAACATTTAAACAAAGTACATATTTACATCCAAATCTGTCTCAAACCTTTTATCATATACACTTACTAATTAGAGATATCAGTTAGAAATTTTTAACAAAATCTTCTCATCAACTGAACACTTACGGATAACGATTTCTTTCACATGGGGCAGCATGTGCTGTTTGGCTGCAACAGAAAAATAGTCATCATATACTGAATTATGGTGCAGTGTGTATGGGCAATTGTTTGGCTATACTGTAGAGTAAAGGAAAAGGCAAAATCTATTTCACTGGTTACAGCAAGAGATTTGTTAAGAATGAGATCTTCACTGCATGTGCCACTGAACCAGTGAAGGCTTTAAATTACCTCCTGTCCTTTCTGAGAAACACCAAAAAGGATTTATTTATTTATTTAATGGGGCTTGATGCTTTACTACAAATATTTACTGAATTCAACAGAGAACAGTGAGCAACTTTTTCATAACAAAAAAATATGGGATTTAAAGCAGTTTGAAACACATAACCCCCATCAGTGGGCAGGTCACCTGCAGCAAGACCAGTCAACAAATTTTTAAGGCTGGCCCCAGTCTAATTTCAACAAGCCCTAGTCCTCACCTTTCTCTTGCTCTGTAATTAACATCTGGAGAGCTATGGCTGCCTCCACTCTCACCGGCAAATCTTTATCTGCACACAAACATGTCTTAGTGCACATGAGGGCTTGAAACAGGTTCTGCTCGTTCTTAAACCTCAGCTCACAGAAATAGTGGAGGACCCAGCACGCCTGTAAAATGGATGAAACCTGGGTTATCAGCTGTGAAATAGCTCAGTGCGCATCCTCCCATGTATTAGATGATGGTGAACTAAAATTACTGTTTACAATAACTGTATAAATTAATCACCTATTCCACTCTGCTTCTTGTCATCATTAGATCTTAGTGATTAGAAAAGGGAATCTGTTACAAAATACACACCCTTGCTCTTAAGAAGCCAAATGGACTCTGGAACTCTGGGAACACATGCTGTGTCAACATCATCTCAGCTTGATCTTTGTACATTTTTTTCTGAAACATGAGAAAAAGATATTCAGCACATTGTAAACTTGCATAAACTTGAACACTATACTTGTTCTTCTTTCTTGTTTGAATGCAATCCAAAAGTATGTTGTAAGTTTTTGACAAATGTACCAGCACATGGTCAGATGTCTTAACTAGATGGGTTATTGTATGGCATTAGCAGCAGTTGACATGTTACAGTAAAAACCAAGAAAAAAAAGGAAACAAATATGCAAAACAGAAGTCAAATTGTCAGCAGAAAGACCCTGGAACACTGTCTGAATCAAATTATACTGAATTTTTGTTGCTTAGTGAAAAACTCAACTGCAAATTGGTAAAACAGTCAGCTGATTTCAACATTTCAGATTGCTCATGTTAAAAATCTATTCAGTTATTTATTTGATTGGTGTTTTACGCCGTACCCAAGAATATGTCACTTATACCACGGCGGCCGGCATTATGGTGGGAGGAAACTGGGCAGAGCCCAGGGAAACTCACGACCATCTACAGGTTGCTGGCAGACCTTCCCACGTTCGGCCGAAGGGGAAGCCAGCATGAGCTGGTCTTGAACTCACAGCGACCGCACTGGTGGGAGGCTTTTAGGTCATTGCGCTGCAATAGCGCACTAACAGGCTAAGCCAAGGAGGCCCATCTCACGTTAAAAAAAAAAAAAAAAAAATTTGTGATTAAACTTCCGAAAACAGAATTGATACACAGGCCCTAAATAAAGGTCTTCCCACTTTCCTCCCATAGTAATGCTGATCGCTTTCGTATAAGTCAAATATCGTTCAGTATGGTGTAACACATCAATCAAATAAATGAAACAAATAAATTAAATAGAGCTTTTGGGGGGTTTCATAATACTGTCTGCACACCTTCAGCAATATATCTGCCACAGCTCCCACCATATGGAGAGCGCCGTCTTTCTGTCGTGGGTTCACATTTGGTGTGGTCAGCACCTGCATGCAGTAGCCCATTGTTTTCTGTAAGATGTCTTTCCGTTTCGACACGGAACTGTGCAGTAATGACTGGGCTGCAATCACAGGGGACAGGAAATCTTCAAACACATCTGAAACCAAGTAAGAATGAAACTCCCTGTTAGTCTGGGTTATATTTTGAGCATGATATTAAAAAAATGTAAAAGCCTGAAAACCACTGCATAAGATAAAAAATCTTCCGCAAGCATAACATGGGCGGGTATTTGGATTCACTCTCCAAGCTATCCTTATACATGTAAATTTGTCTACCAAGGAACCTGAATTTAACTCCACGCCAATGACGTCTAGGTTTCCATTTTGTTAGAGGAAATGAAGTTAGAGGCAGTGAATTGTTCATTTCAAATAAGAAGAGTCAAAAAAGCAAACGTACCACATTATTCTCTTATTTCAGACTTTCTGAGAATTACTCCTTTGAAAACGGACATAACCATGAGCCTACCATACTTGACCCTGATGTATTCATGTGGGTCTGTGTTCCACATCTCCTCATCCTCATCTGTGTGACACATCAGTGGAAACACCACCTCCTGGATTATATTCTGTTGAAAACACAACCGCCATTGGCACTTTCACTTTCACTATTAAATAAGAGGGAATATTGTCTAGAATGGAAAAAATTTCTATAAATCAATCTGAATATTTACTATAGGAAGTTCCCAGACTATTATTTCCAAGGAAAGTAAAGAAATATTATTTTGGCCAGAGAAACCCACAAACACACAAAACAACACTTGTAGAATGAATAGGTTTCCCCTCTCCAGGAAAGTTAAAACTGAAATGGGTGACGCTTGGCAGGATATATACTACTGCTTACCTGAATATATGGCTTCATGAATTTCCATGAATATGCATGACTCACTCTGCAAGAACAGACGTCACATTAAGGATAGTCAGGTAATCAAAAAAACTCGAAACCAATCATGTTTGAAACAGCTTGACTTAATTTCTTTATTTATTTATTTGATTGGTGTTTTACGCCGTACTTAAGAATATTTCACTTACACGACGACGACCAGCATTATGGTGGGAGGAAACTGGGCAGAGCCCAGGGGAAACCCATGACCATCCGCAGGTTGCTGGCTGACCTTCCCACGTACGGCCGGAGAGGAAGCCAGCATGAGCTGGTCTTGAACTCACAGCGACCGTATTGGTGGGAGACTTCAGGTTATTGTGCTGCGATAGCGCACTAACCGACTGAGCCACGGAGGCCCCCGCTTATGACTTAAGTATATATTACTGACTTACTTTCTTTGATGACCACCCATTGGAAATCAGTCCAGAATTTTAGTCCATAATTACACTCATTAAATTGCAGTCTTATGATATACTTTAGCAACACAATGATTTCTTGAAGTGTTTATTTTTACTAAACACAGCACTGTTGACAGAAGGTGTCAACTGTTTTCAGCAGGAGGTGCCCACTACTTTCGGAGTAGACGCCCTCTACTTCAGGCCGTGCCCTCTGCTTCAGGCCGTGCCCACTGCTTCAGGACGAATCCACTATTTCAGGGGGTGTTAATTATTTCAGGAGTTGCCCACTATTTCAGGAGTATACGACATCTACTTCTAGAGGAGCCAACCTATTCAAGAGGTGCCCACTATTTCAGTGAAGTCAAGAGGAGCAGGATTTAAGCTCACAGCAGCTTAGGTCAGGGGCTAACTGTCTGAACTTGAGCAATCTAGGCTACTTAACCAGGGAGTGCTACAATAATACAGTGCCCATAACATCATGAAATTCAATTCTATTGAACAGTGGACATACAGAATGATGGAAAAGAATGGCTTACCCTTGATGGAGGTAGTTGAGAGCCTGCTGAAGAACCCGCGGTGCCACATATATCTTCTGACGATACAAATCTAATACTTTCAGTAACACTTGAATCACATCATCTGTAAATAAACAAAAAACAAGGGTATGATGGAAAAAATGCAATTACCATCATTACTGGGCACAATCAGCAGATTTGAGAGAAAACCTTAGGGAAACAGAGAACAAATAGGACCATGGGGAATCCTTCCTTAAAAATACTTGTAGAAGCATGGTACAAAGGCACTTACGTGAGAAACTCTTGAGGTACCACTCAGCAAACTGTGTGTACTCCTTGGATACATTGCCAGGACTTCCATATCTGTGGATGGATGTCAGGTTAAATATACATTCCATAATATTTATTTATTTATTTGATTACTGTTTTACATTGCTTTCAAGAATATTTCACTTATATGATCTAAGCCAGCATTATGATGGAAGGAAACCAAGCAGAGGCCGGGGAAAACCCGAGGCCATCAACATGTTGTTGGCAGGCCTTCCCATGTATGGATTCAATAATACATACAAACAAACAAAATGCCGTATAAACATATCACATATAAAGGTAGGACTCATTACCTTTTGAACCAGACAAAATCAAGTGTGTTACAAAACCATTTTAACAAAAAAAAATGTAACCCATTTAGAAACACGAACCTGGGGCAACGTCAGAAGAACTTCTATAGATGGGTTGGTTTTAACACTGTTCTAAGAGAGCTTAAGTAGGGGCTTATACCTTTCGAAGAGCCTGGCCAGTATATGCGTGGCCCACTTCTTCACCTTCCACCAGGCTAATTCGGGTCTTTCATCTTCATCAATTTCATTGCAGGACTGTAACATACGAATGTACTTTCTCATCAGTACTAAAGCGTGTGTGTAGTGTGGAGATTTGAACTCATCCCTTCCTAACAATACACATTACAGCATGGCACACAAAAACATAAAACAAAAAATGTAATTAATCCTTCTGTAAAAGCAATAATTCAGCATGCCCGTCAGTATTCACCATACAACAGATGCTTCCAGCCAACAAACTTCATAATTCACCGAAATCACTTGGCCAACTTTGTTCAAAAATATCTCTGGCAGAAGCAAAACTTACATCTGGAACAGGTCGATCAACAATCTGTCTGATAAGTGTTATCCAGTGAGTGAACATCTCCTTGGTGATCAGATCCAGAGGCAGGAAATTCTGAAACAATATATGCAACTTAACAAGGCATTCCACGCTTAGGGTTTTTATTTCTAGCTATACATATTATCCCTGGCCTCTTACATATATCATTTCCTTCTAGTAACAAGTTTTCCATCTTGTTAAATATCAACAATACACTGAGCTCAACAATTCCATACATAAGTACAGACACAGTTTTCAATGATATTAACCAAAATGTTTTAAAATTTAATCTCTAAACACAAACAAAATTTTCAATGTAGCTTTGAAGGGCACAATTAACTTGACACTACCACATTCATTCATTTAATTTCTCAACTTCTACAAAATGAAACTAGCGCCTCTGGGCGCTGAAATGTATTCTATGATGAATGCTCAGGTTTCTTGCATGTAGATAATTCTGTTGCCTTTGTTTATGATCAAGAGACTAAAGTAAATCTATCATAATTTCACACTTTTATCCGTCAACTGGCTGTTGTGTGAACTAGGAGGTTTGAAAATCCCTTCTGAGGAAAGTAAATACTAATTAGTGATAAATATTCAAATTGTTGCCTGCAGGCTGGGGATTTCACCCGTACTGGCCTAAGCGACAACAACTCTTCACCTCTGTGTTTCATGTTCATGGGAACCAACATAACAAACAAGAAACACAAAATCGGTTCCATGAAAGAAAGTTATGAATAGCTTTCTTTTCCCCCAGTGAAATAATAATTAACTGATATACCATAATTTACATAGTGTAACATTTTAAACAGCATACATATATGAATGTCTCCAATAAGGAAGGGGCTGGAGAGAATTTCATTGGCATGCAGCCAACGTATAGTTTCTGTACTTTTTATACAAACTATGCTTCAGGTGAGGCATGCATGGTAGCCTATACACAGAGCATGAGGCCTGACAATGTCAACCCCATTTGAATTGTTTAGATGGTCACCTGAGATGACCCAAATAAACCTCATAAAAGTCATGTAATAAGAGAGGATGAGCTTTATAAATCTTCTCTTGGTTTGCCCTACACAATTTTGAAGTATTAGTTCAACAATGAATTTTAAGAGGGGTGTCCAATTTTTGTTGTTACGAATTTGGAACTTCTGACGAGTTTGAGACAAGTTTAAACCTAAACTTACTTTTACATCTGTATTGTTTATAGCAGATACACATGGGTATGGATCTGTACCATTCTAGAATACGACATCTTCCTTTTAATTCCTTGAGAAACGATTTAAATTGCCACTGGCACTCGGTAGCGAGCAGGGCTAGCCTGAATGTCACTCGGTGTGATCTCCACTCTGTCCATCTAAGATTAGGCATGGGCTTCTGGCAAAACCACAATAAGTATTGATCCAACTGATCCCCTACTGTTCAGCTGCTAATGACCTTCTATATTCGGCGAGTGAAGCAGTATTTATTGCATACGGCAGACACACTGCCTTCAATGATGAAGAATTTTACGAGATGGCAGCCGAGTACCAAGCAGGCGTGGAGCCCGTGAAGATCGAAAGCAGCACAGAAACAAAACGAAAGCGATCACACCTCTAATAATGTGAAAACTAACAAAGTGACACTAAGTCACTTCAAGTTTTTTGATTTATTTGTATATACTTTTATATTTTTATATACTCAAAGATTTGTCATCTGAATCATTTACCTCTCACAAACTTCCAGGTCTGGCACTATAGCCTGAATGACCCTCACAAAAACAAAATATTCCTGCATGTGGAGGGGAAAAAATTTACATTTTTAAATGTCAACTCATTTCACTGAATTGTTACTTCACATCGCCTATCTATAATACTTTCTAAAAAGAACATGTTGTACAACTGGAAACCACAAAGGTTAAATATGGGCATCATCTTTAGAACTTTTGCTACTGGTTGTACTTTTGTTGACAACTTCTGGTCTGAGAGTTGGGAAATTGTCATCACTATATAATGCATTACTATACGCCTGCATGGAGCACATGAAAAGAACCACTCGTGCTTCTTCTCCTTTCAAGGAAAATTTCTCAGCAAACAACAAACCAATTTTAAAGACTAACCTGTGTGAGAGCGTAGAAGATCTTGAGAATCTGTTTCTGTAGCAGATTGGACGCTTCCGAGACATCAGGGAGGAGCTGCTGACATCGCTGGTAGATGATTGGCAGAAGATGCTGCATGGCCTGGTTCAGAGGTTCCCGCTCACTTGGGCGCTTGTATCTGAACAGTCACCAACCATTTAGTCATTAATGAGCAGATATCACTTTTTCTTTCCTTCTTTTTTTTTTTTTTTGTTTTTTGTTTTTTGACATAATAGCAAAGAAGCATACATAATTCCCACAGCTTTCCATTCCATGAAAAGTGATGTCCTTTCTTTAAAGCCACAATACTGAATACTATTAAAGATGACTATGAAAGATGACGCATGTGTTTAAAAAATAGTTTCATAAAACTGTGCTCTTCATGGTAAAGGTATGACAAAGTGAAGAATTCATGACTAGATCATGGGATTTTCAACAGAAGGAAGCTCGCAGTTTTGTCACTTCCATTAAACAGAGGATCTCATGGCAGCATTAAGGTAACCAGAGTTTTTTCTTGTCGATTTCTTTTCAGACACTGATTCTGAACATATCAGAAAACTCAATACTTTTTCGCCACCAATGTATTCAAAACTCAATTTATTTCAAGGAAACTCAACACAAAAGTTCTAAAAAAAGAAACAAAAGTTTCTAACACTGTTGTGATTACCATGGCGAGAAAGTGGCTAGAAAAAACCCCGGGTGATGTGGCGAGAGGATGACACGGATGGCATTTTTACACACAACCAATAATTTCAAGGATGAAAAACAGGGAAAACATGATCAAAAACGAATAACAGCTAACAGCATAAAGACATTACAAGACCACACGTATCAAATGACTCACTCGTAATTTTTCACCAGCTGGTAGAGGCACATCAATGCCCCCATGAGAGTGGCATGGTTGTCGGAGGTGATATACATGGCGATCTTCTGAGCAAAGTCTGGCCAGCGTCCAGGGTAATCATACTTGGCTATGTGACTCACACACACACACAGCTGCACACTGTAATAAACCATGTCACAACAACAGTGGCACACAGTTGCTCACTATGAGAGTTTCATAACGAATAATACTGCTAACATTTTACAAACTTTTGTTTACAGATAACGTGGTAGAATTACCAGGCTGTTTGCTCATAGTGAAAAGAATTAAATAGTTGAATTTACTTTTACTTTTAGTTTTCATTGGTTTCTGTTGCCATGTTCAAGAATATTTCACTTGTGCGCTGGCAGTAAAGATATCTGATCACGGAAAACAAAGAAAACCACTGTAACTTGCAAAATGAAAGACAATAATTTTTGACGAAACCTTGATAATATTTACGCGCATAAACATCATTCACTTTCCTGAGGACTTCCACTCAGCTTAGAACACTTACCGAATCACCTCTGGAGACTGTATGATGGCCTCGACGATGTTCTGCCGTATGGTGTTCCTGTCGTGTTCATGTACATTAAAGGGTACAGCTTCCCCTGGGGTCTCTGCCTCGCGATCCTGCCAGAACTGGGTCACCATGTTCTTCAGGTAAATCACACCTGTAACAAAATAATAATCATAATATAACTAAAAAATAACGAAGTAAATGCACCTTTGCGTAAAACTACAACTGTTCCCAATACTTGCTCATTATTATCACTGAGTCCATGCACGATCAGGAATCTAAACCACAATATCTATTTCATCATTGCATTTCATCATGGGCTGAGTTGCATTTTTTTTTTCAGACAACTTATTCTCATAAAATTAACATTGGAGAGATAGAATGAAAGCCAAGGAATCAAATTTCATTTACATTTCATCTTTTAATTACTTCAGCTAACTTTTAATCTATTTTAGTTGTTTAACAGTCATAGCAGAGGGCAACAAGAAAGTGAGTAAGTGCTTGGGGTCTAATGTCGTACTTAACAGGGTTTCAGTCATATGATGACGAGGAGTCCTTCTGGTGTGTACTTATAGTGTGTCTTCTTGTGGCAGGGCGAGTCCATGCCACCAAAGTGCTGCCACTGGAACATCATGCCGAAGACACAAGACATGACACCCCACCAAGTCACATTAGACTAACACCGGGCTGACCAGTCCTGTTTCCTTGCTCTAACCTCTCAATGCTGAGCGCCAATCGAGGCAGCAACAAGTACCATTTGTAAAGTCTTTAGTATGACTCAACACAGGCTTGAGCCTGGATGAGGAGGACGCTCTAACCACTAGACCAGGCTGTCGACAACAAGAGAGGGCAAGCTAACAGAAACCTGTGGGCTCGTCGTTAAGTGCTTCAGTTTACAACCCAGCCTACATGGAAGGTGACAGAGAGCAGATTTTAATGCAAGAGCTTACAAGGACAATTGGTAATGCCGAGATAAAATGGCTTTCAGAATACAGTATTAATTACTGCCTTGAAAAACATTAATAACATAAGTTGTCAATTATCAGAGTAATAAGAGTTTAAGTGACAAAGCCGTACCTGCTTGTCTGACGGGCATTTCAAACTGTTCTGACATGACAACATGTAACAGTATTGGTGCAAACCCAACAATTTTATGGACCTGAAAAAAAACGTAACAATTATTCACACTAAATCGACAAAATGTCTGCAATAAACCTTCAAAATCACACACCGTGCTTAACTCCATTCACATTTTTTTCACAAGTCATCCGGTCATCCTGATATTTAATGTCAGAACATAAACACACAGTATGTATGTTGTTAATAAGCTACCTCACGACCTGCTGCATAGCTGCCAGGAGCACGTGTGACTGCTTGGATACGTGAAGCCTCATTTTCAAAAGGCATGTACCAATGTGGTACACTATTTTTCACCATTAGAGCGAGGACACTGCTGCTGATTTCTTGCTCTTTTGAAGATATTTACACCGTAGCATCTGTTTATCCATAAACATGTACCTTTCCATAAACATCTATCCTGGAAAAAAGGACAATCAGGAGTAAAAAAAAAAAGCCAAAAACAGCAAAGAGTCAGTGCCGATTTGCTCAGCCAAATGTTAACAGATTGACCACAGTCGATTGCTTATGTGTCTTTCGAAAACAAAGCTCTTTTCTTTTTCAAGATCTTGGCTTATCCTTCTTTGCCTACACGAGTTTGCATCCTTCAATGCTTATTACTCCTTGGTGGCAGTCAACAGACAGCTTTTATATAAGAGTGTGTACTGGTAAATGATGACCTCCCATGAAGGTGTCTTCACATTTGAATCTTGGACTATCTTTTACCTGATCATTTGCCATATAATGGATTTGTCATTGCCAATTACGATTTCCTCTTCATTATATTTTGCAATTATAATATATAATTTATATTTTCATTCTTTACAACTTACACCAAATTCCTTTTTTACTAGTCATTAAAATGGTATAGTGGCACAGACATATAAGTAGTCCACCTAGATGGTGTGACATTCATCGCAAAACTGTGCTCGGAAAGCTGCAGTCATTTTGAGGGTTTGGAGGTATGGACTTAGTGTTGCAATGAATGTTAAAATTTTAAATACCATAATGAGTTCATCTAGATGGACTAAGACTTGAGTGGATATTTTGTTGAGGCTGTTCCTACAATGGATACAGAGCATTACACATCTGCAGCTATTACATGCTGTACCAATTAGGGTTACATTTAACTTATTATTTTCAAAATAAGTATCTAACTCATTTCTTCACGAAATGGTCACATCTGGATCTACTGAGTGAATCCCCAATCATGTGAATTTTTATTTTGAATCTTTATACCAGACGCTCCTCAACATTTTAAAAGAGTGATCACATATTAACCTTGAAATGTCATAAGTCAGGAGCGTCAGATCTTATGCATATTTCTGATTTAAGTCATTCTTGAGACACGTGACAGCCTTAGCTAAATTCACCGGATACGCAACGCTGATGAATAAGAGCGATTTTCGCAACATGCTGACTGCCATGATGGAAAACGTGTCCGACGAAAGCTCACTTCATGAAGATGTTGCTCCGCTTCTTCTCTTCGATTCGGGTCCAATGTGGCCTTTAAAACATCCGCCAGCTTCTGGACGTCCATGTCGACTGAATAACGTGGCAGCTGTCAACACTAAATAGTGGTGTTCAAATTTCTTTACGAATATCGCGTGCGTTCCATTCACTCACAGCCTACCGCGCCAAAATGAGGCATGGGAAAGACCGACTTGCGGCCGTAGTAAAACAGTCCTTACGACAACAGTCCGACTGGCGGCATGTACCTGGTGACTCCAAACGACCTAATTTCAAAGCTCAGCTGACAAGACATGTGAGTCAGGAGAAACACCAACAGGGTCTTCATCTGGTTTTAATCAGTAGTGAGGTTCTAAAATAATCCGCCGAAATGTAAGTACATGTGTACCCGTGTTGAACATGAAATGTAAGTAAACATTTGTGAAACTGGATAAGAAACACTTAATGGCAACTCTCGATCCCACCCATCCTTCATGCGGGCCTACAAACACTGAAACAGAATTTTCTTTGAAGTTGTTGAATACCTGGCTGGATTGAAAAGTGAAACTTCAAAACCTGTGCTTTGAGAATTCCCAATTTTGAAGCGTTAAGCGGTTTCAAAGCATACTAGCAGACAGTGAAAGTTAGAAGTCTTTTTCAAGCCCACAGCTTTGTAAATCGTGTTTTATGGCTTCGTGGTTTGACAATAGCCTAGGATTGCCACAGACGGAATGTCATATTTGAATTCAGTACACTAACATCCAATCTTAGCAGTGTAAAAAATTATGTGTTCTTCTGGCACAATAACCAGTATGTGATACAGCAGTACTTAATCCTGATTAATTCAGAGTGCAGTACCTGGTTTTGACTTGGAAGTGCGAAAAAGATTAAAAATGAGACCATGATTCAGTCTTTTAAATGTATTTTCGACTAAAAAAAAGGGCACCAGATTAGGACATGTGCAGTGAGGCTAGAAAGTGAAACTTATTGACATCTCTACATTTTTGAGTATTTCTACCCTATGGTCTACCAGCAACCTACAGATGGTTGTGGGGCCTCCGCAGCTCAGTTGGTTAGCGCGCTAAAGCAGCGTAGTGACCGAAGCCTCCCAACAATGCCATCGCTGTGAGTTCAAGCCCAGCTAATGCTGGCTTCCTCTCCGGCCATATGTGGGAAGGTCTGCAAGCAACCTGCGGATGGTCGTGGTTTCCCCCAGGCTCTGCCCAGTTTCCTCCCACCATAATGCTGGTCGCCGTCGTGTAAGTGAAATATTCTTGAGTATGGCATAAAACACCAATCAAATAAATAAATAAATAAATACAGATGGTCGTGCTGGCCTCCGTCGTATATGTGAAACATTTCTGAATATGGCATATAACACTAATAAATAAGTCAATAATTAAATAATTCCTGTATATGAAATAAATACCCTAGATCCTTGGTGTGTAATAGTAGGCTTACATGTTGGTGTTATAATCAACAGGGATAGCAGAGATAGCCGAAGCAGGCTTGACCATCTGGACACGGAGGTGTCTGAGGTGACCAGTCTGCTGAGGAACAATGTGGAGAAGGTGATGGACAGAGGCGAGAGACTGGACCGTCTGCAGGAGCGCTCAGGTATGCAACCGTTTAAATGCTTAGTTGAAATGAACTGAAAATATGGCCCTCTGTATTTCTTAGGTATGCCACATTTCATGTACATTGTGTAGTTTGGTTGTTTTGGAACATTAAAGATAACCAGATAACACAAAAATATGATATATTCTTCTTTGTTAGTGCACAAATTGTGTTGTCATTTCTTGTATATGGTGGATAAAACTACATAGTTGTTAATTCATCACCTGCACATGTAGGTGGTCTTGAGAAACTGATTGTTATAAATCAAGGTGAACTGTTCAACCTGCTGAATGTACCTTTGAAATTTTATTTCATGTTATATTTCACATGTAGATCTCTGCATGCATGGTAAGTCTACTGTCGTCAATGTGCCATGTCTAGCAGTATTTGAATTATCTCCCCTTGACCAGCCTCTTGTAACTGTTTGCTTTCAATGTTTGACCGTAATGAGTTATTTTGAACATATTTCATGCCATAGCTCATGGTCAATAGATCGTGTGATAGTTTTGCTTTTATCTTTGAAATGAGGAATAGTGCTGGAGTGAAGGTTAAAAAAAATTGCCATTTCTACTTTCAGAGGATCTGCATGCCAATTCAGTGCGATTTAACAAATCATCCCGGCAACTGAAGCGTAAGATGTGCTGTAAAAATGTCAAGATGACAATCTGCCTTGTCGTCGTTGTTCTCGTGATTGTTGGAGCCATTACATTAATTATTCTGCGTAAGTTTCTAGACATCCTACTGTTTGTTTTTGTTTTTAATCATTAACTATTTTGGTTGTTTCACAACAATTGCACTTACCATATCGGTCTCTTTGCGATGTCATGGATACCTGTCCCAATGTCCCCAGATCGTCAGACCTATTAATGGCGTTAGACTAGACCAGAACTTGGCATTGTCATAATGTGGCTGAAATACTGCCAATGTGATGATAAGCTCCAAATCATTCATTCATTCATTGAGTTCTTGAGCCTTATGCAGAATGCTAAGGTAGAGAAGCACCAAGATTTCCATCTTCAAAATCTTTAAGTTGTCACCCCTCATGGGATTGAACTTTTTGTAGACTGTCAACCTCTTGGCCATTGCAGTGTGATAATGAGCATACTAATTTTTGGTAATTTTTCTTTGAACTAGTTTCGTAAAGTTCAGGCTAGTTGTACAGCTTGTATATGAAGTATATGTTGCACATGTATTTTCATAAGGTTTAGTAACTATGTGTCACTGGCAAGAATTTCTGTTTGCCATCACTTATGGTACTTCTGTTAGCTACAGTGTATGTCGGATTCGACTTTTTATGCTTGAAAGCGCTCTGGCCAGACGATTTATGGTAGGAGGTTTGTGAGGTATCTGTTAAAGTTTTGTGGTTTCATTCGGGCTCCAAGGTTGCGTATCTGGAGGTTTTTCAGTTACCTTTTAAGGTTTGGTGGTTTCATTTGGGCACTGAGGTTTTGCACCTGGAGGCTTGTTAGGTACCAGTTATTGTTTGGTGGGTTTTTTGGATGTGCAGGCTTTATGTCTGGAGATTTGTCAGGTTTCTGGAGAAGGACCTGATTTCTCTGGGTTCTTCCCAGATTCCTTCATCTACATGTGTGGACCTGGCAGCTGCCATGTCTTGAAATATTCCTTAGTATGGCATAAGACGCAATGGAAAAGTTAAATAATTACATCTTTGCCTTTGCGAACTGTAAAGATGTATTTATGCACTAGACCATGAAATGCTTCAGCGGTATGAGTTCATGTACCCTAATTCTTCAACCATTTCAACCACCTCTGCAACCAATATTTTGAAATGTTCTGAGAGAATTATGGGGTACGGAGAAATAATTTGCACAAATTCGCATCTTCAATCACAAAGACAAATAATTTTTAGCATCATTTTCATAATGATTGTATGTATAAATTCCACTGAAAAAAATGCTATGGTGGTCGAAAAGGTTAAAGATTTACAGTAAGTCGAAATCGGGTTTTAGACTGCATGAGATTTGTTCGTTGTGAAATACATGTTCATGGAATGTACATACTGGTGATTATGTATCAGTCCAATCATTCAGGAGAAACTTTTTTGAACGAAAACTAAGGGATTGTTGCTACATGTGTGTGTTTTCTGTTATATAGTCTCAGTGAAGCCATGGAACCATGACAAACCGCACGGTAACAGCACAGTTCACAGTCCACCCCACAGAATCACTGGAGACAGTTCGGGATAACTGTATTTATTCTCACAGTGCTCAGTTTTACCCTCTGTAATATTATGAAGTAGTGATACATGACAAACCGCACGGTAACAGCACAGTTCACAGTTCACCCCACAGAATCACTGGAGACAGTTCAGGATAACTGTATTTATTCTCACAGTGCTCAGTTTTACCCTCTGTAATATTATGAGGTAGTGATACATGACAAACCGCACGGTAACAGCACAGTTTATACTTGATCTGACAGAATCATGAGAGATGGTTCAGGATATCTGGACTTCAACATCACGCAATGTAGACTCGTATTATGGGATGGTGTTACATGACAAACCACACAGTAACAGCACAGTTCACAGTGCACCTCACAGGATCGCAGCATACAGCTCAGGATAGTTTTGCTTACCCACAATGCAATATCATACCAGGCATTGTGATATACATGAGCTAGTAGAGTGAACTTTTCTTGTTTTTTTTTTTTTTATTGAATCAAAATTGTTCAAAGTATGTACATATATCAGCATCTGTGTGTTTTACTATCTGTCTTGGGAACATTTTGCGGTGTGTATACTGGACAAGTGTTTCTAATGGATATACAGCTTCTCGGTTTATTAACACGACATTTTGATGTAGTTACTAGCATGATAACAATGTCAATAAACCAATAAGTTGTATATGCATAAGAAGACTTGTCTAGTGTACTTCCTTCCCAACTTGTATATGCCTCTTACACAAGTTATTTTGCAGCATGTTTCTCTCATAAAACAGTAGTGTCCTTTGAGCATTTAAACATAAATATTAGTATGTTGCAGATATATTTTATTTCATTTAATACGGCCATATTAAAGTGGGCTGAATGTAAACTCGTGTGAGTAAGGTGCGTGATTCACAACCATGAGGTGTGGTTTCAGTCCCGATCTCGGGCAAGGATTTTGTTGAATACCACCCTCTCTCTGCTTGTAGGGCCCTGTATTTACTATAAGCACTCCACTGCACCAGAAGAGCTGCTTGCACAGTCAAGTTCAAGTTCATTGAAGACCACATGTCTTCAACTAATATGGCATGCAGGTCTGAATGTCACACGTATGAAAGTTTGTCAGTAGCTAGCTAGAGGCCAGATTGTCGCTTTGGTGTCCTCCACCCACAAAACAGACTGACAACTCAGCGTGTGAGTGAGAAGTGCAAGAATATGGTGTTAAAGAATAACGATCAATGAATCAGGTATTTAATGGTTTCATTGAAATTACCTAAAAGAACATAATGTGATAACTTTGTTATCAAATAGAAACTTTACACTCCATTCAAAACATGTATGCATTTTCTTGATGGATGTACCTTGATGTGCATGGTGTAGCAAATGACCAGAACTCAACGTAGGAGAAACAACTGACCATGTTAATACTTCTAAATTCCTCTTGAAAGAAATAGTAACATTTTAATCCTTGAAATACTTGTCATTGTTCATGCAATGCTGTGAGTCAGTGTGTAATAGACCTAGCACCTCAAAGCTAAAATAATGGTGTGAAGTTCTTAACTGATGCATGGTGTATGATATCTTTGAACATATCTTCTGCAGTATACATGTAAATGCCAGATATTTAATTGAAATTTTATTTGTGTAAGGACATTGATGAAAGCAGTTATATTTTAATAGACATGAAATTATATTATTCTTGTCAAACATTATGGATAATGCTGTGTACCTCAGGGTAAAGATCATTTGGAGGCAACCACTTTTCAGATTATGAAACAAGACACTGTGAAATATTAACTTCCTTTGCCTTTATACTAGCTGTCGACACATGGATGCCTTTCATCTAGGTTCGGTAAAGCGAGTATGAAGCCTGCCTGTTTTATTCATACAGATACAGTGTTTTTATCTAGGTCTATGTATGGGTGATATTTTTATATGTAGTATAAACATAGAAGAGGTATTGGGTATATCTAAAATCAAATGTATCCAGTGTTTCCAAAAAAAAGAAGCAACAACATCAAAAAAAAGTAAATAAAAAATAAGTAAATGAATAATAATAAAAAAAAAAACAAGAATTACTGCTCATATTTCATGTCCATCCTCTCACTCCTGTGTGGTGAAGTATGCCCACGACCAGTTGAAGTCTCAACATATCATTTCAGGGTCCAGTTTTACAAGCTATTATAAACTGCATAGGACTTACTAGCTTGGTAACAGATGTTGCCAGAATGTCTATTATCCTTTTTATGAAACTAATATATTAAGTATGGTATTTATTAAATTTTCAATGTCTAATTATTTTATCCCAATCATTATTACCTTGCCTGTTTCAAATTTGTGACTTTGTAACAGCTGTGTCATTTACGTATAAACTGTGATTAATATTCTGCTCAGTAAGCAATTTATGCGATAGTTGTAGTTTTACTGCCGTAATGAGAGTGAGCCAATTTTTTTTCCATCCACAAGATCAGTTTTAAAGAATATGCATGAAAGATAACAGTGTATTTTGAGTTCTTCTTTGGTCTCTGAAGATTCCCCTAGATTTTACAGTATGTATTTAAGTTACGTCAGTGTCAGCTTCATGCATTCATGAGTCAGTGTGAGCTCTCATTATTAAGGTGGAATAGCCTGAAGTTGTATAAGACTGATGCTGTTTTGGGTCTCTACTACTTTTTGGTACATATATGTCCTAACCGGAGAACTGTTATACTCAAAAGTGAAAATATTTGTACTTACAGGATTTTAGACTTCGTATCACCTATTTGTACCATGACCTATTTTATAAAATAAAAATGAAGAAAAACAAAAACAAAGACTTGAAATATTGTTATTGTAAATCTTCAACCTTTTCCAATACTAAAGCACTATTTTCAGTGAAATTTATGCATACGATGATTATGAAAATGATGCTATAAATGATTTATGTGTGTGATTAAAGATGTGAGCTACGTAAAACTGCAAATTAATTCTCTGCACCCCACAGTTCTCTCACAGTGTTTCAAAATATTGTTTGCAGAGGTGGTTGAAAAGGTTGAGGAATTAAGGTATGTTTGATTCAGCATAATTTTGGTCATTCATCATACATGGTCTTTATTGTGCTGGCCGGGTCATACCAAAGATTCTAAAAATGGTACTTGTTGCTGCCTGGCTTATCTCTCAACTTTGAGAGATTAGAGCAAGGAAACACAACTGGTTAACTTAGTGTCAGTGTAATATGACTTGGTGGGATGTCATGTCTGGTGTTTTTGGCATAACGTTCCAGTGGTGGCAGGACTTTGGTGGCATGGACTTGTTCTTCCACAAGAAGACAGAATATATGCACATTCTAAGCACTCCTCGTCATCATATCACTGAAAAATTGTTGAGTACGACTTACAACCCAAGCATAGATATACCAGAAGACAACCAAACAATACTGGACCCACTCTTTATAAGGGTCACAATAGTTTATCTTAATGTCTGTCACGACTTGATTGTTTCACATTAAAGTGTCTTGATGAATGAATTCAAAATGCTGCAGGAAAACATGATATAGACCACAGGTACAAGGTGTATCGGTCCTTATTTTGTTTCTGAAGGCAGATCAGGTGTGCTCTGTTTGTTTTCATGCTGCCATCATCTATGTAATCATCCCTATCTGGAATGGCCTTACAACTAAGGCCCAGTTTTCATGAAAAAGTTGAAAACTGTTTCAGGAAGTTCCCTTAAAACTGGTCGTGGAATTGTTACCATGTGTTGTTTGAAACCTGATGTCAGGCAAGTAATAAGATGCCACTGATATGTACATGTACATTATTGTTACTTTATGATCAAATCTCATTTATTCTTAACATTAGAAGTGGTTACTTTATGATCAAATCTCATTTATTCTTTACATCAGAAGTGGCCTGTGTCTGGCACAGGTACAAAATGATATAAGCATAATTCACCTGTGGTAACCAGGATTTAAAGCAAAAGCACCTGTGACCTGCAAGCTTTCATTTGTGTCTTCCTACATTCACAACACTTAGTAAAATACATTTTGTAGTACAGCTCATCATCCTATACCACCCAAGATTATAAAACAGATTTACCACAGCTTGTCAAAATGAACGCTGCAGCATTTGCTCCATCGCTTCTGAAAGAAGCTCTCACAACCAAACTTGTGGCGTGTGAGTTTCAGCTAGTTTCTAAGGCACACAATCTCACCAACAGTGGAGGTATGACACTGGAGAGGGAACTTATAGATTGCACCTTTCACTGTCTAAAAAGGCTTTGGTATCAAACCATTGATGCTGCTGCCAGGTTTATGCAATCTTTTGTGCATTAAAGACCATTTCTCTTCTACCAATATGGCATGCAAGTACGTATGTCACGCAAGGGAACGTTCATCTGTTCCTTGCCAAAGACTGGTTTATCGTTTGCAATCAAATTTCCTCCACCCATTCAAACTCACCACTGTCTTGTACATGTATAAGCTCAAGTGAAAAACTGAGTACCAAGTATCATGTCAAACAATCAATTTTTGTTGGTCGGTTGAAAATATTCTTGGTTTTGAGAGCCAAAAAACTACAAAACTACTGTCTTATCAGTAAGTTAATGCAATTTAACTGATTGACAATTAACATTCCCAAGTTAACAAGTAATAAAAACAGAAATGACAACCACTTTAAAAGGAAAGAAGTGTTTATTTCATCTCTGAAGGAAATCACTGCACACTATATACAGAAATGACACCTACTGGCAGTGACAGGCCATAAGAAAGTTATACTGGTCGATAACAGGGATAAGTAAAACGGTAAGAGTTTTTTTTATTATTAAAACAATCAAGAGTTAACCATACTAACATCTGCAAGTTCAAAATATTGTTTAAAAAACCAGCACCAGCTAGAGTAGTGTAAGTTATTATCTAAATATTTGTCAATTTTAAGAAGTTTATCTGGCTTCCCACTGTGTTCTGCCAAGGAGACTAGATGTGATATGATGGAAATCAAAAACTATGATAAACTAAAGCACCTTAATCCAGCATATGCGTGAATAGTACAAAAACCATGATTTACATGCAGTTTTGGAAGAATGGTAAGAGTGACATCTGCCATAGGCACGACACATCTATGATAATCTCGCAGTACAGTTGGAAGACTATCACCGCATGGAGGGACTAAACTCTACATATAAATACGCATCTATACAGTGTGAGTAATATCACCATACTATAACCATTTAACACAAGACTGACAACAGCCTGAGATCAAAGAGTATTCACATGACCTGCTGAACACACACTAAAACCACACACTTCAAATCAAACAAAACAGGAGTCCGCGGTGTAGTACACTTTGTAAAATTAATCGTCTATTCCACTACTCACTTCAAAGTTGACATCAATCATAACAGACCTATCCGTTCACTGAATGGTTGTACCACACACCGCACTGTAGAAATCATTTCAACAAGCTCCAAAACAATTAAAGATGAACTAAAACAGTTCACTATAGATGTTTTCTTGATTGGAGTAGACGCATCACACTGGCAGAAACATCAACGATTAACCTTCTCCAAGTACTTGTACAGAGTACAAGCAAAACTCTTTCAAAACCTTCAGCTGTGAAATAGTTTTCGTCGAATACGTAAAATTTTGAAGTCACATTACAAATTACTTTGATTTGCTAAGAATTTGACGTGACATTTTGGCCTTCATTTCTGAAGAGCTGATTTACTGATTTTACTATCACAGGCATCTACTGACCTACTACAAGCTTTAACAGTGAACTGTAAATGCTTTTCTAACAACTGATCAACAGTATCAAAACTGACATACTGTTCAGCTACAAGAGACAGTTCCAATGTATGAAACTGCCCTGAGTATTTCCAACAAATTCAAACCATAACCATCATTCATTAAAAATGGCAGAATCAAACGATCCACTTCAAATGCATTGGCAACATCACTCAACTCCAGCAGTACATTTAATTTGAAAAGTGTAATTCTTATCTAACATACCAATAACATAGATGACCTGGTGGACACATGTATAGGATGCAGTCATCATATGCATTATGCATTAACCCTAAACCTTAACACATGCAGTGTTTTATTACAGATTATCCTGCATTCTAATAACAAACAAAATCTCGTAAGAACAGAGAGGTGTAGCACACAACACCAAACATACAACATATGATTATAGGCATACATACATAGCCCAAGGCACCAACATTACAATAGTAGCATTTCAACTGAGTATACAAATGTACTCCTCTGAACCACCAGAAATTGCTGCCTCAAAGAAAATAGGTGGACAAAGAACATTTTCTGGTGTTTACAGCGCAGACTAACCAGAAAAATATTTATGGCATTAAATACATAATTCGTGTGAAGAATGAGCTGCTTTACTTTTTCAAGACAAACCTCTGAAATGTGAAAATCTCTAAACAAATGTAGCTTGTAAAACTTTTTTACAAGTCTAGACTGCTAAACTGGTTGATTAGTTGAAAGGCAAATTTCACTACATTTGATCAGACACTGACTATATTCAAATAGAAGAATTGTAGAAAACCAGGAACCTTAGAGCGGGTTATTGAACTTGTGGAACAAGACAAGAATATAACGTAGAATTGAACACATTTCATTTCAATTTTATCTTTATGTTAAAAAAAACCAACAGACACATTTTATTCGGCAATTTGGGACGTTTGCAAAATAAAATATTATGCAAATTAATTAACATAAATTTAAAACAAATCACCATTACAAAAATAATTCATGTGTGAATGAATGCTAAAAATTCATTGTAAATAGGAAACAGCATTAAGCAAAAATAGCATTCACCATATCCACTGCGACAAATGAACATTAATTTGACATTAACATTAATTGGAAGATGAAAATTTCGTGAAAATAAGAGGCATCTTTATTTTCAGAGCAGGTCATGGGCATATGTTCAAGCCAAAAAATTCCAAGCACTTATAAAGAACAATCAACATCATCCCCTTGTGCTGGCAATTGACTTCTTGGTATGCAAACTCAATGCTGACTGAATGCAAAAACAAGCCATTTTACCCTTTAATTCCATGCCATTACCCTTTAAATCCATTGTCATGTTCATCACTTGTATGATGAACATTTATGTCAAAAACAGTTTCCATCCAACACTGGAAAATAATATTAAACTTCAACCTGTGGCTTTTGTTTTACAATATAACCAACAATAAACCAAACACCCTTATAAACTGGTGGAAGGTGATGCAGACATTAATAAAGATACATTTTAAATAAAAATGTGCTCAGAAACTAAGCTACATGTACCCTATAAAAACACTGTCTGACAGCAGCATTATATACACCATTAACACAAGCCAAAATAACTTCACACAGAACGGTATCAGTACCCTGTCCAAGGCTAGGCACAATGAAACTCCTCCAACGCCCCAAATAAAAACTGTTGTGCATGCTTACTGTATAATCATAAAAGAGGACTGGAAACTTAATGCACAGATTATAGTCAAAGACCGTGCTTACTGCATCTTCATATTTGTTGTTTCACTGAAGTCAGCCACACAAATACTGCAGTCTTCAACATAATGCTAAATAATGTGTAATTTACACCAAAAATTTGTGCACGTATTACAAAACATACAGTAGAAATAGAACAGCAAAATGCCCAACCCGGAACTCAAAGCTCAGTAAGGTTTGTATCCTTGAGCAGAGCTGGCAGAAAGAATACAACAATCACCACGTGGGTGGGGCTGCAAAATGGAAGATGTCAGATGACCCATGTAACAACTGAGTCAGAACCAAGCCACCAGGATAAACACTGTAAAGGTGACACCACTTACACGAAGTACATGGTAAATAATCAAGAATGACTGGTTACATCGTGTTCGGTGGAACCAGTGCTGCGATCATGGGTATACCGAAGAACACATTCAGAGTAAATTAGTACACTACATGAAAAATACTACCTCTAGGTAAGACATTCTAGGTCACGTCTTTTCTTAACTCAGAAGAAAAACAAGGTGACCAGCTGGATGGCAATTCCTAAGCCAAACAAAGACATAACAAATGTGAAGCCCTCCATGCCACCAATCTGGGCTCGAATAAAATCCAAAAATGAGCCGAAGATGGTAGAGTGCTCTGGAGGACGCCCCTCCTGAAAAAAAAAAATAAATAAATAAAATATTAAAAATTTACATGTATTGAATATAATGCATTACTTTAACTAATGTAGAAAACACCAAACAAGCCCCCAAACATCCTGGGCCCCTGGCATTAAGCCTTCTTAGCGTTACGAACATGTAACCATGCTCGTAACGCTAAGAGAAGGGATGTGATGTTATGGCAAAAGGCTGAAGACATTCGTCTGCCAGGTTCGCAAAAGTAAGTTTAGGCAACCTGAAATCAGTCACCAAAAAAAAAAAAAAAAAAGCGTTCGCTATAACTTTTTAATAAGGCTAAAGAAAACCAAGGGGAGAATCACGGTAGGTGGCTTAGTGGTATTTCAGTGTTGTTTATTTTATTTGTGCGTACGGCGGATGTAGGTCAAAAGTCTGTAGTGAGTGAAAACATCTGGTGCTTTAGTACCAGGTCAGCAGGTGCTCCTTGCCCTACTCGAAGTCCCATACTACAATGGCCTCATACCTTGCTAAGACAGTAAATATACACTGACAAGGTACGAGGCTGTCTGGTGAGAGACTTCTGGACAGATGCTGGACGCCTGCTTTTTTATACAGTAGCGATGGGTCTTACTTCGCTCGGCCAGTGAAAACAAATGAGGAAAACTGTCCGCCGGAAATATGCAAATATCGAGGACAAGCTCATGTTGTGGAAGAAGGTGTTTGAGAATGAGGCGACGAGTTTAGGGAAATTATTCAAGCCCTGGAAATTTGCCAGTCAAATGCAGTTACTCAAGGTATGGTAGAACTTGGGTTTCAGTTTGACCAGAAGACAGATTGTGCCATTTAGTGGGCAAACATGCTTTGTGGTTAAACATTCCCATTCTTGCCAAGTTGGAGTCAGGTTATGAGGATAACCTGATACAAAATGTGTGGAAACCTACCTGACAAAGCAGAAATGGGAGTCAGGCACATGTGGTTTGGTTCAAAAGAAAACTTTCTATCAAAACACTGCTGACAGGCTGACAGGAGGGATGGAAATAATGTTATGAGATTGTGGTACAAAATTTATTGGCTTTTCATACTTACATGCAACTACTGCAGTGCTTTCTCAGTTAAAATATATCAACTTAATTCTTTCATTCAGATTTGAGAACATTTATTCTGTCTGGGTCTCTGAAAGCACGTGTACACAAAGAAAACCCACAGGTTACCATAAAGGTTACTTTAGGTTTCCATAATTGTGATTTGTGCAACCAAAAACAAGTCACCACACCATTTTACTTTAAATCTGCTAAATCTGTTTTAAGGTGTCATAAATAATATTACCTAGCACCCCTGTAGGAGGGCTTTTATTCAAGTGGGCCCAGGGCCCTTGTACCACAATGTAACCATAGACTATAACTACTGTGGTAACAAAGATTAAAGACATTTGCTGTCATGGTACATGCAGTCACAATGAATTAAGCCTCTGACTGGTTACTAGAATAGGGTCATAGAATCTTTTACACAGTGCACACAATTTCTAAACACAACTAAAACTCTAGCAGGAACTATTAAAATCATGTTCAGTTCTGATTTCTATGGAGCATCCACCTGTATATATAGATATAAGAAAAAAAATCACTGCGAACTAACCTCTATGATTTTAGCGCTTTTCAAGTAGTTGACAAAGGTTTCATCTTGTACCATCAACTCTGGCAGATATTCCATATGTTTAGTTCTGGTCCACCAGTCTTCAGATGTGTAACTGAAAAGAGCATAATCAACTTCTTAGCTCCTTCTCCCTTTAGGTACCCTCAAAAAACTCACAGAAATATGCTTTTGACAGCATAAGATCCGTTAACATATTTAATTAAAGAAGAATTGAAGTCCCACCTCTACACCCAAATTTTCATGCATAACAGTTAGGTGAATGATTTAGTCATTTTTTTAATACAACTTTTCGGACTTCTTACTTAATTCAGTAAGAAATCTACGCCCATATAAGAGTTGCACATTTTGCTTTGTGACTTTTTGCGTTCAACTAATTTGAGAAAAGTGTTTTCAGGTTTGCTTGAAAGGCAGGGTGTTATTTTTCTGGATAAATGTCAGTTTTAGTACCAACAGTAACATATAATGGTGCATTTCCCTGTAAAAATGCACTTTACTGAGTGAAATTTGAAGTTATTCACCACACACATAGATAGAGCTTTTCTTTGTAAAGTTTATTCTACATTTTCTTCCGTAAAACCCATTTTGGTCAAGAAGGAAAAAAAAAGATAATTTACATCATGAGTTATCTACACAAAAACCTTAATTAACATGAACCTACCCATCATAGTTAGGCTGATCCTTGGTGAACCGGTAGTGGTAGAGTGTGGCCCTCATGTACCTGGGAGGAGCCTCAGGGAAGGGGTTGTGACTTATCAGGTCCAACACCTCCTTCTGTCCAGTCAGTAAGCGGTAGATCAGGTTCAGGAACCAGGGGTTGTTCTGGTAGTTTCCCAGGGCGGCAAACCACAGCTGCCAGTCCAGCCGCGGCTGATGTGGGGCTGTAGTCAGGATAAACAACAAACATGTCATGAGGTCCTCATAGTGAGGTAACTTTGAACCGTTTAACTTTTGAACCGTTTAATTTCCGACTGTTCGCACACAGCCAAGTGGTTGTTTGTGTCTATTAACTCATGACAAGGTGCCTAGGCTCACAGGTCTACCAACAGACCTGCATGTACCTAGCGTGGGCCATCATTAAAAATATGTTTGTTGCAGGTAACCCGACGAACCCTCCAAAAAAGGGCCCTACACTAAAACCTCACAAGCATGGACTGAAAAGCCTCATTTCCACTCTAACTGCATGTGCTAGAACATGTCATACACAAAAATCTAAGAGCAGAGTACTTTGTTACATGAATCCCTTCAGCACAACAGATTGGGAGAGTTCAGAAAGTTGTCTTACCCACGACAGGTGGTGCCCTGGAAACATTTCCAGGTTTGTATAAGAACTCATATTCTTTCCACTCCTCGTTAAGCCGGTTACGACCTTCAATGATGACCTCTGGCCTTCCTCCTACCCCTGTCATTCTGAGATTAGAAACAGTATTTGCACAAATGTTTTTTCCTGCATAATATGAGGTAAACAAGCAACCATATTTACGTTATTTCCTGAATTCTCGTTAACATATTCCAAATTATAGTTTTTACATTATTAGTCATTTTAGGATGTAACTTAATCACAGTGTTAGAAGAAGTATACTAAAAATTGAGAGACAATTACCTGACAAATGAAAGGGGTCAAATTTTTAAAGAACGAATTCATAACACAATATAAAATGTATACAGTTATGATAACACTACATGCAGTTTAACAGTAAAAAAAAAGTATGAATTCAGTCTTAATAACCAAAAGATGCCCAACAATAAGCCATGCTTTGAAAGAAAAAATGCACAATGTACCATTATACAGTCACCACTACCACACACTGCAACAGTTATGCCCCTTTACTGCCAGTAATTTAAACCAAGATTTTGGGACAATTTATCTCGAACATCCAACTTGAACATTTTTTTTCCACCTCATTATGACAAATGCATTACTGGCAAAATGACAAATAATTCTTTTTGAGGCATTTTAAGCGTGAACAGAACAGCTCTTGGTTTGGGCAAAGTAAAGTTAATATAATGCTGGACAAAATTGCCACTGGTACACATACATTTTATATGTGAGGTAGGTGTAGATGCTAGGGATAATGAAATAAAAAACAAGATAAAATACTGTCTTACACTCTGAAAAGGCCATAGGAGCTAGTTAGTTCAAAACTTTCAACACGCTTATGCCAAACTCTAAATGTGGAAGGTAAGCGCCAGTATGATTCCTCCTCTACCACATTAAGTGACACCTAGAGAACACAAGAGACTAATAGTATTAAAGTATAAAGCAGCATCAACCACACACCACGGCAATTCTATGATACACAAACATCAACACTACCACCACATACATGTACAAGATTAGCATGCAAAGGACACAACAAAATACACCAATATTAATGTGGACTTCTCCAGTTTTGATTATTAGAGGTCCGAGCAATTCAGGCTTGAATCCCTTTTGTATTCGTTTGTATTATTATTATTATTGTCAACAAATTTGTCCAGTGTTTTTTGAGAAAAGGGCAAAGCACAGATTTATGAAACTTCAGTGTGTTAGTTGTCCAGACCTGAAGTTTTGCACCTAAACTTTTGGTCATGTGACTAGGTGGCCATATTGGATTTTGGTGAAAACCTTTAAAAAAACGCCTGTACAAATTGCTCTCAAACTTGGTATGTAGTATCTCTAAGGCTGTGCACTTTGAGTTTGAAAAGGAAAGTCTGATTGGTGGAAAATTCCAGAAGCTCGCTACTGGGTGAATATGTCATGTGAGCAAAAAATTTTTTTTTTCAAAATATTTCCTAAAGTACTAAGAATTTTACCATCGGAAATTGTTTTATCTGATGCAGTCTGGGGCGTTGATTCGGAATATGCAAATTTTGGAAAACTGGAGGTGAAGCCACCAAAACCAGAAGTGGGTGTATCTCCATATCCAAGGAAGCTCTCTGACCAAAGAATCGCTTTTTTAGGCCTAACATCATCCCAAAGCATGGAAACAAATTTTACATAACCAGAAGTGAAGTCAGCAAACCGGAAGTAGTACATTTTCTTCCAAAACCAAAATGCACTTGACCTGTAATTTTGCACAAGTAACAACTGTTGCCTCTGGATTATTTGGACAGAAAAAGATTGCAATGTGTGAGCAAATAACTGGTAACGGAAGTGATGTCATGTGAAAACGCGCTATATACGTACTGTATGTGTGCTGTCTTAAAAAATGCAGGATGTGTAGGGCTTCAAAAGTTTACAAAAGACCAATCCACTGTATTTAGCACATGTTCATCTACTAGCTATATAATGCATCTGCAATGACTTTGTGTTTAGGATGAATGTAAAAATATGGTAACTATGCTACCCGATGTAGTTTGATGTCCTGATCGCGAATCGGATCTTATTTCTTTCCTATGATGCATATTTTTGTCGCAAATTGCGATCAAAGTGTGAAAAATCTCAACTTACCCTATATTTGGAGGTCATGTTATAGAAAACATTTAAAGCCATAAAGCTGAAAATCACCAAGTACAAATCACTACATATGTACAATATGTGTGCCTAAATTTATTGTGCTGTGTCAATAAATAGAGGACTTAGAAGGTTACAGATATTGTTCACAGGCCGATTTACTACATATGACATTTACATCCATATACCTGATAAACAGCTTACATGCAATGTATTAATGGCTTCAAAAAATGTACGCTTTCTAATTAGGTCGTCCATGTACTAAATCATGAAGACACCATTTAGTTAACACAAACTGATGAGGCTTTGAGCCAGGCACTGCTGCTTTAACAGCTATATATGTTTTTTTTTAAAATTATTTTGGTTATGGGTAGATATATTCAGTTTTGAAATGAAAGAAATAAGCTCTTCTGAATATAAGGATTGTCGATTGTCCAATTTTCTTAATCATCTATGTAGATGGTTTAAGGTTAGAACCATGGTCACTCTTGATTAGGTTCAAAAGACAATGTCACGTTACTTTGCTAAAGCTGGTTTTCTTATCGTCCATCAAGTCTTATTAAAGGTGTAGGAAAGAACCATTAATATGATGCTAGTGTAGCTGTGATATTAGATACTATAGTTTGTTTGATTAATGGGAAACATTTTCAACTGACTTATGGACCAATGACAGGCATAATGGCACCTGCAATTTAATAGCTTTAGATGAAGCAGTTCTGTTGATTGGTATTAATGCCAAACAGTTAACTGATGGACAGTGCCGTACCATAATACAACTCAGTATTAATGCAAGATGTATATGTGGTTGAGAGAAATTAGTAAGGGATATGTATAGGCCCAGCCCATGTAAGTTGGTAGTGCTGCACCACGGAACGCACAACACCAACGCACCAGAAGATAATCATTCCTACAACCGGTACCTGCGAAACAGTCCATAGCCATTGACAAAATGAAGGGCTTTGGTTCGGCTGTGTATCTGTCGGATACCTGGCCAGATATTTGAGTTGGTTTTCTTTTCGAGACCTGCATGAGGTACCTATAAAGTCAACCATGACAACTGGGGGCATATTTCCATATTGTGCATCCATATATATATATATGTATCAAAATAAACATCAACATCTGTACAAACAAATATAAATCACCGCATCTGACCTAAAAAAATCCCCCCCCCCCCCACTGCCTTTTGTAAAGGTAACAAAATTTTACTTTCAGTAATGAAACCTGCATTTCTCACATAGGTTATCATCCTACCTTCCAAAGGAACCTCAATATGCCTTTTAAAGATCAACAAAACTTTCAGAATCAAACAAAGAGAATAACTTAGATGTGGACGAAGTTTCAGGTCAAATAAAGTAATACAATGAATATATTTGAGATCAATACATGCATGGAATAATAATCTGCCCGTAATTTGTACTGGACGTGTTATCATGAATATACATGTACATTAATATATAGCCTTTTATAGACAAGTTTCCATAACATAGAGAACAGATGTTGCTGAGTTCCAGTTCAACTTTACTCATGCTTAGCCTGAACAAAAGCACTTATATTGCACTGGTTTGTCATTGTTGTAGGACAACCTAACCAACACTTTCAGCGAGTAATATTGTTGCAAGTTTTCAGCACTGATGAAACATTAACCACCATGTGTGACAACAACTGACGATTTTCTGGTACATGTATTAAATGCGCATGGCTGTGTTCGAGAAGGCCGCAGTTTAACTATTCAGAGGGAATCCCAGTCTTAAAGCAGAAATCTGGACACAATAAGTTGATTGTTTACAGGTGCATTGACTCAAATGTACTATTTTGTAATATCTTTAACAACTAAAGATTAAGAAGCGTGGTTTGTCTGAAATTTGGAGATGATATCCTCAAATAAGGGTCACCTTCATGTCATATATAGTCCTATTTGTTGAGAAATGGGAATAACCAAAGCTAAAACAATTTGATTTCTTCAATACAATGCATTTCTTTGCTATTTTTTTCAGCATGTTATGTTAACCTATGTATGCTTGCTATCTGTTACTCACCAGACTGATGGCGAAGACACCCACAGCTGCTGCCCCAAACAGCAGCACCTTGATGAGGGACCACACCTTCTGTACCTGGCCCTTCTCCTCTACCAGGGACCTGCAGATAACACAAACACATGGGTGGGGTCAGGGAACTGCAGTGTTAAGCACCAAGTGTATGCAAGACAAAAAATTAACCAATCACACACAATCATTTCGAAAGACATTCAACATTAACTCAACCCACTGAATTTCTATGAGATCTACATCAGATTCAACAATAATTCAAGAAAGTCAAATGGATATCTGTATGTTTTGTCTGGTGTTTAATGACATCAATCATTCGGCCACGGTGGCCTCTGAGCAATGGTAACAAAGCCATGATCCTAATGGTGACACAAGTCACTCGGCCACGGTGGCCTCTGAACAATGGTAACAAAGCCATGACCCTAATGGTGACACAAGTAAGCATATTGACTCACATGAACACACAACATCAATAACGTCCTGTATGATTTTATGTTATTTAATACTTACCTTACAACTGAAATAAATATTTCATATCCCAGCGACAAAACACCCAACCACATTGTATACGGCATGATGAACTTCAACCATTCTGCAAACTTCTTGTAGTCAAACTCTACAGAAAAGAAACAAACATGATGTCATCTTTGGTTCAGCAAGCACTATAATGAATGTAAAGTAACCACCATGATGAGAAAAAAAACCTTCAACTCTGATTTCTACAGCAACTGACAAATTATGCTGATTGGTAAACATAAGCTTGACAAAAGCACACTTCCTCATCAGACAGAGTATTACTGAATAACTACAATTATCTATATCCAATAACAAGTCTACGTTAGCTCAAAACTGAAGTTAAAAAAAAAATACTTGAATATTTACTTCGCATACAGTACTATTTTTTTTTTATATATCCTTTCTAGACTCTACAAAACTTGTGAATAATACAAAAATATTCATAGAAATGGGTGATGATTAGGTGGTGAATGGGTGCCGAATAATTTTGAAAATTTTGAACACCAGACTTTCAAAAGTGAAGTTAACAAAGACAAACTCAAACTCACGGATACTGGACTGAATGGTGTAGTCCTTTTCAAACCTGAGCCCGAACAGTTTAACAAGGAAATAGCCGAGGAAGACAAAGACGGCCAAGGGAAACACCACGTTAGAGATGATACGCAGAATGGTCCAGACAACAGATCTCTTAGTCTTAGCACCTGAAATCAAAACATTAACATCAGAACTCATCAAACAACATGCAATGTCCAGGAGATATTCAAGTCTACATTTTCCTAGCTTTAGGGAAAAAATTTCTTGAAAATATATACAGATGGAAATCGGAAAGAAATAATTTCAGGTTTTACAGACAGGAATGCTTGTACTGCTGACATATACAGAAACATACAGCTGGGTGTGGTGTGATATAAGAGAAAACCGAAACTAAGAATTCCTATATGTGACTTACTTATTTGATTGGTGCTTAACACACTACTTAAGAATGTTTCGCTTGTATGACGGTGGTGAGTTTCATTTGTGGAGGAAACCAGACACTACAGAGTAAACCAATGACATCTGGCAACTAAATGATGAACTTTCCAACACATGATCTCCAGAGTGAGCTCCATGTATATATATATGTACATGTCACAGTGATGGCAGGCATAGATCTTCAATAACTTCATGTAAGACCACCTCAGCAGCCCCAAACAAATGCAGTCCGCTACTTATTACCACCAAGGCTCTGGAAAATGCTGAGGTGAGGTATGTTAAGAATTCACAGTCCACGGTTATTACTAAACAATACATTTCATGTATCTTACCTATTGAAAATTTAACATCTTAGCTACTCGGCAGGCCCATGTTTTAAACACATTATCTCAATTCTGGAAGTCATGCATGTGATTGCGTACACAACAGTGTACGTACAGAGACTAGGTAGACATAATTTACTTCTGAACAAATACATGGAATCAAATTTCATATTTTGAACTCAGGTGGGAAAAACACAGTACAAATATGCCAGACCAATGCTGCATGCAGTGTTATTGTACTAGTATGTCAAATATGTCACTTTATCTATCAGCTAAAACTTTAGGTGCATAAAATGCCTGATCCAACATAGAAGAAATAGGTTGAATTATCAACCCAGGTTGGTTAGATTTATTGTCCACCAGTCTACCTGAAATAATTAGACCACGCAGTGAGTCAGGTGATGAAGAGATAAGATGTATTGTTTGCTCTTGGTGAGCTCTTGAGTACCCTTTTCAGATTGTCTCTAGAGACTCTATACACTACAGGTACTGATTGATGTGATAACAACCCAACTCAAATTACAAACATAAACATGTTAAGCCTGCAGTAATCCATGACCCATGTAAAGAGTAATTCCTGATAGTGGAGCAGCAGGTAGTTTATTTCAAGGTTTTAATGTACAAGTCATGACAGTTGAGTAGATGTCCATGTGTGAGACATTTTAGTTTGTTTGCCATGCATGCCAGTAGGCTACTCAGTTCCTTCAGAGGACAGTCATAAGGAACAGCAGGAAACCGAAAATCATCAACAGGGGCAGAAACGATCACTTGTCCTTTAGTGAGATTTTTTAACATGAAAAGAGGCAGAGGCAATCACCTGGAGTTTGAATCAGACTTTTCGGCTGAAGGTGTGAATTTACGCCAATGTCCTGGGATACGACCCTTACCCTACTGATCCAGCAGTGTCCATGACGACTTCATTACGCATACCTCTGTGCATAATACCAACTACCCTAATTCTTCAACCACCATTGAAAGCAATATTTCAGGGTTTTCTTGGAGAACTGTGGGATCTAGAGAAATAATTCTTACAGTTTTTGAATCTTATACCTATGGTGACACAAACAAATCATTTATCACTTTAATTTTACAATTACTGTATGCATAAATTACCCTTTAATGGGTAATCTGCTTTCATGATTGAAAAGGTTGAAGATTTACAGTAACTGACTGTACATCTACTCATCAGGAAATCCACACCTGGTTTTAAAAATTATTTGACTCTCTGTTATACTGAGAACTTGGTTCACCTGTGGCATCCCAGTAGTTCCTGGGTGGATTTTGTTATAATGAAGACTCCTGGTTACTGGGGAACTTGGTCAAATAGTGGCATCCCTGAAGTCCGAGGTTAGACTATCTGTTATACTCAAGACTAATGATTACTGGGGAACTTGGCCCACTCTGTGGCATCCCTGAAATCCCCAGCTGTATCTGACATTTCCTATGTTTTATGTAACTCTTTCTGTTTCTACTTTGCTGAGTATAATGCAACATCACAGGTTAGGAGAATGGATAATCATTCACCATATAAGGTAAGGTGATTTTATACTTCTAACTGCTTGCAAGAAGAAACAGTACCTATGGTAGGTCCTATGCGTAAGAACATGATCCTTTGATTTGCTACATCATATTGTAGTGTCTTACCACTAGACTTCCTGCCGAAGAAAAGATCATCATCCAACAAGGAGAAGCACAGGACGATGGTGAGCAAGTTGAAGAAGTTATAGTTCCCTGTTATCATGATAAGGACCTGGAGCACAACCTGAAAAGAACAATACCACAATAGCTGTGAGCATGGTAAAGGCAATGTTTCCCGTTAGCATAATACCACAATAGCTGTGAGCATGGTAAAGGCAATGTGTCCCTTAGCATAATACCACAATAGCCGTGAGCATGGTAAAGGCAATGTTTCCCGTTAGCATAATACCACAATAGCCGTGAGCATGGTAAAGGCAATGTTTCCCGTTAGCATAATGCCACAATAGCCGTGAGCATGGTAAAGGCATTGTTTCCCGTTAACATAATGCCACAATAGCCGTGAGCATGGCAAAGGCATTGTTTCCCGTTAGCATAATGCCACAATAGCCGTGAGCATGGTAAAGGCATTGTTTCCTGTTAGCATAATGCCACACTAGCCGTGAGCATGGTAAAGGCATTGTTTCCTGTTAGCATAATATCACAATAGCTGTGAGCATGGTAAAGGCAATGTTTCCCGTTAGCATAATACCACAATAGCTGTGAGCATGGTAAAGGCATTGTTTCCCGTTAGCATAATACCACAATAGCCGTGAGCATGGTAAAGGCAATGTTTCCCGTTAGCATAATACCACAATAGCCGTGAGCATGGTAAAGGCAATGTTTCCCGTTAGCATAATACCACAATAGCCGTGAGCATGGTAAAGGCAATGTTTCCCATTAGCATAATACCACAACAGTTGTGAGCATGGTAAAGGCAATGTTTCCCATTAGCATAATACCACAATAGCTGTGAGCATGGTAAAGGCATTGTTTCCTGTTAACATAATACCAAAATAGCCGTGAGCATGGTAAAGGCAATGTTTCCCGTTAGCATAATACCACAATTGCCGTGAGCATGGTAAAGGCATTGTTTCCTGTTAGCATAATACCACAATAGCCATGAGCATGGCAAAGGCATTGTTTCCTGTTAGCACAAGGACACAACGGCACTGAACAGTTAGGAGTTACTGTTCACTGCAAGAACAACAACTTTGGGCAGCACCTAAAAGACATCACAACCAAGCAAATCAACCAAGATTTTTGTTCCTTGGGAACTTTGGTCATCAAACCTAACCTGCAATGGCAACTGAAATCAACACAAAAGTAACATTGATCAACTGATCACCTGCAACAGCATGACAAGACACAGTACTAACAATGATGGTGATCCTGTTAAAAACACAGGTTCAGTATATTCGTTCAATCTTGTTATTATCTCCTGCCTGGAGGTTTTGTCTTTGCTTGTGCTTATTTGGAATTGCCAATCTGTCTGTTAGTAACTTTACAGAAAAAAACTTATAAAGGGTCCTGGGATGAAATTTTGTGTACAGGTAGCTTAAATTGTGTGCTTTGGGTTAAACATCAATTCTTTGAAGTTTGCGGGCGATCCAGGGATTTTTTTGAAAAGAATCTTCACAACAGAAGTGTTGTCCCTGTAACTGTGGTGTGGGAATTTGGCTTTAGATTTGTGCTCTCAGATTACCTTACAGTTCATTTATTTGATTGCTGTTTAAATCTTTAGTCCAGAATTTCAATTAAACTGAGGGTGGTAAGGATAATGGGCAGTCTTGGGGGAAAATGGGCTCATGGCAGAACTCATGGCTGAAAGTCATGGTAGAACAAACATAAGCTGAGGTCACCCCCCTAACTCATAGGTTAGGAGGCTGGGCCAATCGGCTGTGACCATTACATCTTAGCCCAATGAGTCAGCTATTTAATTTTTTCACATGTTTACACCTGCAATAGTAAACATCTTTTGTACAGGATTTTACATGAACCAATCAAATCCCATCCAAAGCATTCCAAATTTTATCCTTATGGGCACATTTAAAGGTTCCAAATTGTATGTTTGTAAGTACTGAATTAATCAAGTTTAAATATAAATGAACACATACTTTAAAAACATAACATTAAGTCATCTGATCATCCCTACTTGTTAGCACATATACTACAGCCACAGGACTGGTATGAAATGTACAGAACGATTCTAGCAAATTCTTTAGGCCATACACCAGTGTCATGACTGTGTCAAAACAAATGAGCTGATGGATTCCACTTTGATAAATTACAAGCTCACCACCCTTAGGTCATCGAAATGCAACACTACACTACACTGAAAGTATCTGTAGACATTATCGTAAAATCATTTCTTCGCGGGCTTGCTGCACATGCCACATTATTGACACTTAAATCCCGACAAGACAAAGCGAGAGTGTTTGTGAGGTCATCTCCATTGGTTACTAATACACCAACAGTACTTATAGTGGTGGTGCATCAAGTATCAATTCTACTCCTCAGAGAAAAGAAATACATGGCTGAGTAAACATGAACAGATAATGCTGTGAATTAGCAAAGCATGTGGTAGGCTTTGCTGACAGAAGTTTCTGCTAGGCTTTTACAGGCGTAAACAAAAGTTCTCAGATATTTATTAAGTGTCAACCAATTACGACCCTTGGCCAAGGCTACTGTCAGTGCACCTCCATGGCTTTCATGTGTATGCATTTGTAGTTTATTCTACCCTACAGCTATGTGGGCAAGGGGACATGGTTTAAGATCAGAGGTAAGAAAATTAACTACAGTAATAATTAATGTGATTTTCTGTCTTTTTTGTTCTAATTTATTAAATGGGCGTTAAAAAATCACAATAAACTATCATTTTACAGTTATGGACACATGGAGTATGATAAATAAATAAGCAGGATTCTGTATGAGATTGCTGTCAAATTACTGACACACCTTCAACCAAACAAACCTGAGGGAGCCAGAAAGGTTTTCAAAACTCTTTAGTTAGAGGTTGAGAAAGGCTGTTTATGTTGTGTTGAAACCAGCAGCATTTTGTTAGCTCTTATTCTAATTGAAACCCGGAGATATATTTTAACATAATGTTCTGCCTCATTTTCTGCCAACATGTGTTTGCATTTTTTATCAAACTTCTTCACAAAATATGTATGCAGTAGCAACTGTAAACAGGTCTTGTGTAAACAAGGTCTCCTCAGCATAGCACAAATTTTTTAAAACGCTTGATATCCCCCCCCCCCAAAAAGGGTGGCTGACTGCTACATATATGCCCTAGTATGTTTTGCACCATTCCAACTGTACGTGTATGCTTTTTTAAAATTCAATATTGCCAAAGCAGTATACAGAAACAAAGGAAACAACCTTGTGCATTTATTCTGAAACCAGTAAAACAAACAAGGAAATAGTCCAAGAACTAACTATATGTCATGTACAATGCATCTCCAACTTAAATGAAAATTTAAACTGAAGCTGAGTAAACTTGCACTGTAATTCTTCAATATTTCTGCACGCTTAAAAGGTGTTTGTTCCAGTATATTCTTAAGGCATTTTTCTGTGTTAACTGATAAAATTATACTTTTTGTGCAGCCCTGAAACTGGCCGATCCAACCAATGTAGTTGTGTCTTCAAAATCAAATTAAAAATGTACATGAATTTCACACAAAGTTGTTCTTTCATATGCGAAAAGGTTGTGAGATTAGGGTTAGTGCAGATGACAATCTTGCCAGATCAGCATTAGATTCAAGCTGACAGCTGTTTGCACACAGCACAACACACCTCATACACAGCTATAATCTCTACATACTATACACATGTACATATCATACAATTGACATATTTTGGGTCGGAATGCAGCCGTTTCACAACAAATGTTCATACATAAAGGTCCATATACTGTAATCAGTAGCACCCACAGGCAATCTCACAGGGATATCCATAAGTGGAACCTAGCCAAACAGGCTGCCTGTGCCATTCTCAACTTCCACAGAAGCAAATTTTATGTACACATTTTGATTTTCTTTTATTTCAAACTTTCATAACAACATGTTGACAAGTCTGAATGTTAATTTAACTGATTTTTTACTGGCCTTTCCAACAGGACAGTCACATTTTCACAATGCCTGTGTTATGCCTGCACTGCCCTTCAACTGCCTTGAGCAATGGTGCCTCAGTAATGAAAAGGGAGACAATTTAACTTTGAAGAATGATCTTTGACTGGGTTGGAACTATTTGCTTGACTCCTCGTTACTGTCACCTGGTGTGCCTGTGATTGGGCAGGGTGTCAAGGTGAACAGCTCTGGGAGGTAACTCTGTAAATATACCATGGACCTTGCTGTTAAATTGACCAATGAAATGTGTTTACCTTATCACTGATAAGGGCTGTTCTGACTAACACTCCAGACAGCAAGGCCACATATAAAAAAAAAAAAAAAAAAAAATAGAAAACTGAAGTCTGACATAAGGCACTCACTAAACGACTGCAAGCATCTGCCTAATCGCTCAATGTGCTTAAAATGTGTTCTGCTAAAGCAGATATTCTGTTAATACAGGGTGGTCTTCCACTAGAATTGCTGAACATCACCATTCGTGTACCAGGAATTCATGGACATAACTGAAGGCATGCTATAAAATGTGTCCTATTTCACATATATATGTATCAACAAACTATATATAAATTGATTTTCAATACACCTTTTAACCGTTTGTGGTCAAACTCTAAAGACCAATCCAAAAACCTGAGATTACAGTGATTGCTACAAAGTGAAATAATAAATGTCTATTCATTTGCACCAAATGGCTATAATCTGTTCTGCAAGAGCTAAGGACTCCATAAGAAACATATACTTTTGCAATTTGGCCTTACATTATAAAGTTCATATTATAAGTGTACAGGCATTTGACTTGGAAGTTTATGGTGTGATTCTCTTGCCTTCCAGACAACAAAGCCCTGCTGAACTTGATGTTTAACTAAGCAAGCTAAAATGCAAAATGGATAATACCACCAAACCAACAGTAAGTCCATGTGTGTCAATGTTATGTTCAGGAAAGGATGAATATAATTAAGGTAAGAGGGGTACATGTCTGGATAAAACAACAAAGCCATTCTGCTTGACAGCAGTTTCAAACTGGTGACACAAGAGCTGTTTGTGAATGTAAAAAGTTTAGTTTCGAAAATAGTAGCAGTTGTTAAGGTTAGATTGTTAGAAGTACAAGGTTGGAGCTGTGAATATGATATACCAAGAAAGAAATGTTAAATTGACACTAGGTACAAATCTACAATATCCATCACAAGTAATGATCAACAAAATATACTGCATTTAAAGTAATATATTTTCCTTGATTCTGACTTACTTATCCACCTTCCGAGAATTTTTGTAAAGTTTCATTAATTTCTTGTTAGAAAAGCTTAAAGTGACACGATTGCTCAAATATTAGGTATTTTAGCATCACTACAGAATGACCTGGGTATTAGGTATTTTTTTTTTGTCAAGAAGTAAAAGTTGCACGGTTTTCGTTAATACCATCCCCAGCATTATACGTAACGTGAATGTTAAAAATAACAAAAAAATGAAAACTGCCAGAATATTTAAACGAGAGGCTGTCAATTCAGTGGAACTGAAGCAAGCACACAGCACTTGATAAACCTCTGATATAAAAAGACATGTGTAAGAGGACTTATGGCTGGCTCGCAACAGGATCGGCCAAAAAGAGGCGTAAAAGTCAGCTCGACAAGTTGACAAGCAAGTCTAGAGTTGTAATTGGTGGTCATTTGTTGCAAAACTACAGTGCTTAACAGGGGGGTTCAAATGTTGTTGTTGTGCTGGTGTTAAACGTCAAACATGGCCCGTCCTCTTTATGTTGAATTTGAATCACGACAGAACTTGTCCGGGCTCGTACAAGCTACATACTCAATGAATATTTTTTTATTTCAGTGATGACTGACTTAGTTATGAGCCAACTTCAAAACTTTAGTAAGATGTTGCCATCAGAATATTTAAGCTTTTTCATAAAGAGTATCATTTTAAGTGTTTTCTGAAAGTGCACTTTTACTGGCTAAACTTGAAGTGAAATACACTAATTAACATGTGTTACTGAATGAACAGCTTGTATAGGTATGCTGGCCGAACCTCAACATATACACATACTGACAGGTTAGGCAGTGCGAAGGCTAAACAATTATGCAATACCCGAACAGAAAACACATCAGGTGAATTCCACGTGTGACAACAAAAAAAATTAGACATTAATGGTATGTTTTATTGATAATGCAGACAGGTTTGTGAAGCATGGCTCCAAGGCTCATCATTGGCTGAGGGACAAACAATGCGGCTTATAGTGATATCCTAATGCAAAGGCTCCTCTGGCTGCACAGGGGACACTATATGAAAGCACAGCAAGTTATACAAGGTTGTCATGGCAACTATTACCAAAACAAACAGGGAACTAGCAGGGTGTTCTCAATCAAGCACATCTGTTTAGCCACTTGGGTGTGGTTTACCGTTTACCCTATGGCGTTCAGCCCCATGATATACAGATGGGTGGGATGGAATGTACTAACTCCAAACTGTTACAGAAGTGATAGAGTAAATCCAACCAGTTCAATAAACATACCCAAGTGGCAAAAAACGTTCCCAAATTTGAGCTAATACAGCTCATATCTATACAAGCAAGAGGTCAGCGTAACTGTATTGTAATACAGTCACTACCCAAATTCTTCTAATTACTGGGATGATATTAGTCCTGCTGAATGCAAATATATTACATTTCTCTCCTAGTTTTTTTTAAAAAAGTGAAGATATTGCCATGTTGGTCAATTGATGATCTTAAGATTTACATGTATGTTAGCTAAAAAGGGCACATTCAGTACCCCAAAAATTTGAAGAATTAGTGTAACAGAGTAGCATTTGGAATACAACGTAAGTGTGCTGAGAGTAAATGTATGCAGCTGGAAACTACAACAGTGTTGATTAGAAATCGCAAACATGACATCTGGGAAGGCTTCATGGCAGGGTAATAACAAAACAACCTCTGAGCCCTAGGCTCATACAAGCATGTGTGTCTGAACAATAGAAACAGTGTAATCTTATTGCATACAACAATGCTTGGCATCCCACGGTGCCTGTGTTACCATCAGTTAACAGGAGTGTGTGAGGCATGCGCTCTCAGCTCACATGCTCTCTGGTATATTATCAAGTGCAAGGCAGCCTACGTTATCTCTTCCAAGGTCCAAACTCTGCAGAAAGAGCTGTGAATTGTTCAATAGCATGCTTTGTGTAGTACACGAGCCAGTATGAAATATAGTATGCAAATAATTAGCCATTTTTTTTCCAGTGCAGCATGCTAATGTGTTAATTTGTGGAAATTACTGATGGTTATCTTAGAACTAAAGTTATTTGGAAACACTAAAGTAAGATAAAAACTTTTTTTTTTCAAAACAGAATTGAGAAATAATTTTGAAAACTCCAGTTCATAATACCAAACACTTTCATGTAATATATTAAAACCACTTTTCACAAGTCACTACACTACAAACATGGAAAGCAATGCAGGTAACCACCAACGAAAGTGAAAGTTAATTACAAGATATAATGTGAATCAGCACAGGTAGAAGTGCTGAACATGTATGATGCTACATTTGCCCATTACTTCTGACTGATAGGCTAATACTGAAATTATGTATTTTTAACGTAAAACACATGAAACTTTTCAAAATGCATGTACATGTACAAGGAATAGCACTATGAAATTCTGCAGAAGTCGGGTTTTATTTTCTTTGACGACAGCACTAAGCCTGGCCTAACCTCAGACCCTGGACCAAGTAAACATACATTACACAGGACTACAGACAGTCAATCAATAATGCATCGACAAACATTCATTGGCAATCATTAGTGCATGGACAGGGCATTTAGCACTGAGGGCCACTTTAACCACAATGATATCAATAAATCCTCAGGGTCAGTTTTACAATAGTCCTAAACCAAAAGCCAGCGGGGCATAGGGAATAACCCCAGTAAGAAGTGGTAAACTACCCTGTATACTAAAACTGGCTTATCGCTGCTGAAATAACATGTTATAAATCCCCCTAAATCAGGTATTAATAAGGATTACAGTCGGGCTAGGCTATAATGCTTCACTCACAACAGCTCAGAGCAGTTAAGTGAGAGAACATTATAGGCCATGCCTGTGCATGTCCACAGTGAGGACAGGTGACATTTGAACCTGGATACAGCATTCATGTTGCCTGCCAGCCTGCCAGCCAGCCCGCCTGCCAGTCAGCTGAAAATAGGGAAACAGTTAATGGTTCTATTGACACCTGACTAGCTGAGAGTATAGGCTCATGTACAGTTATATAGGCTAATGTATGTTGGGAGTGTATGTCAACATGGTGGACAAAGCCACAGATACAGATTTCCTTCAGGTACACGTATGCATGTTTATATATGTATCCACATGTATTTCACACCTGTGAGCCTGGGAATGGTCACATGCTGCACAATGTAAGCTAAAGTTATGTAAACCACACCTGCACATGTGAACTGTTACAAAATCATTCACTGGAAAACAACAGACTAAACAACAAAAAACAGGTACACGAGAAAACATTACCGCAGCCTGCTAGATATAGATGCATGGAGATACAAATGATGCTTAGTAAATGACATTTTCATAGCACTTTGCAAAATTACAATAATGCCTACTTGGTAAAGGATTAATTATGGTGTTGAATAACTGGTCCATAAACAGACAGAGATTACATTAATTATAACTAAGAACACTTAAGGTAAATATTTACATGAAATATCTCACAAAGGGTGTCATTTTTCATTGAATGTTGGTATCTGTAATGTTCAAGACACATTGTTAAAACAAGCCACTGTTTCTCATAAAAATATCCAGGTTATTCTTGAGTTGACTTCATATGGTTTTGGCTTCTCAAAACTGTTCCTCCTTCCTTAAAATTTCTGAGACAGGACTTCAAAACACTTCCCCCCCCAAATACTATGTTTAAATTCATACATTGACTGTTTCAGGCTCTTGGTGTTAAAGCACTAATAATGCAAAATCATATCCCCCTCATGAAAGTTACAGTTTAGATTTTTACGTCAAACTAGCAGAATTTCCAGCATACTATAAATACAGGATTATCTTCAGGAGACATATTATATGTTACATAGTCCGGTGAACACTGTTGGTCTTTGTTATTGTAGCATATTTTTCCATTGCCAGTACTTCCCAGAGGACAAGAAGCCAGAACTAACCCGACTTGACAGTCACTCTGCCCCTGGGCACCTCGCAGACCACCATGCCCCGAAAGCATCTGTTAATGGTCCCTCCAGACATGGCTCAGCTAGATCTAGAGGACGTTCCAGCCCAACAAAACCTGCATCAGGAGCAAGAAATGGAACAAGACCAGCTTCTGCCAGCGTCCCGAAATCAGCCAATCCTCCACCCTTCGCAGCGAGGCCTTTATCTGCGGCCCAGTTGGCATCAACACCCAGACCAGCATCAGAGAAGACACCAACATCCGGCAGTCGACCTCTGTCATCTAGCAGACCAGTGTCCGGCAAAAACAAAAGCCCAACGCGTAATGGGTCACCCAAGGGTAAAGGGTCTGTCAGTCCTGGAAGGTCCTCGTCACCCAGCAAATCCCAGCCAACCTCAGCCAACAAGAAGGCTGGGATAACTGCTAAACCCAAAGCCAAATCTCCCAACTTAGAGAAGACTTCTGACAAACCCAAGCTGCAGAGTCAGCTATCAGAGACTCGTCAGAAATCATCAAAAGTTCCCAACCTGACAGAAGACGGTCTGAAAATTCTGGATATGTCCAATCAAGGCATGACCGCTATTCCCACCACCATTGTCTCCAGTAAGTTGTCCATTTCTTACCATTATAACATCAAATTGGAAGTCAACATAAATATTAGAGAAGGCAGTTTAAACACCTTGAGATCAGCTTCTAGACATTTCATTTGTGTACCTGTTGTGCACGACCTGCAATAGCACAAAATCTAACCACCTTCCGCAAGGTTTTCTGGGTTTAACCTCCTTATCAGAATTCCTTTCACTCTTGTTTAGTTCAGGTTAAGGTTGACATTCAGTAAATCAGATTTTCTAGCTGCAACACTTAATAGTACCAACCTATATGTAATATTAGTTGAGTATTTTAGACTGACTAGATATTTTTGTTTCCAAGAATGTTGTCTTCACATCAAAGGTTAATACACACTGTTATCTGTTTTAGATCAAGACCTTGGTAAGCTGAATTTGTCATGTAACAACTTGAGGTCCTTGCCGACAGAAATAAGTGGACTTGTTAACCTGCGCACGCTGGACCTCAGTAAGAATGGCATCAAGTGTATGCATCAGAAAGATTTTGGTGGTCTTCCTGCAGAGCTGGGACTGCTGAAGAACCTCAGAGAGCTATACATCTCTGAATGCAATCTGCCTTTTGTTCCACCAGCCATTTGGTCTCTCCAGTCACTCACTGTCCTTGACCTTAGCCGTAACAAGATCAACACACTCTTACCCGAGATTGGGTCCCTTACATCACTGACGAAGCTCAATCTTCAGCAAACAAGCATAACCTCCCTTCCCTCTGAAATTGCCTACTGTCAGGATTTAGAGGAGTTGCTACTGTACGGGAACGTAATGAACAGTCTACCAGAGACTCTCGCAGACATGCCCAGATTGCGCGTTCTGGCAGTGAATTATCGAAGTTTCTGTAACATCGTGGATGGCTACATGGAGAACTTGATACGTAAGGGACAAATCAACTCTGAACATATTCCACTAGTTGTTTTCGAACTTCCAGCCTTGGAAAACCTGGACCTGGAATGTACTAAGATTAACACAGTTCCAGAGATGTTCATGGAGAATCTTCAGGAATTCTCTCTCTACAAGAACTTCATATATGACATGCCGGAAACAATATGCAAATGCTATACACTACAGGTTTTTGACATTTCTAAAAACTTCATCAAATCTCTACCACCAGATGTTGCAGAACTGACAAATTTGACTGTTTTGAAGGTGAACGATAACATGGTAGAGAAAATGCCTAATTCTATTGGAAAACTGGTGCATTTGGAGGAGTTGGAAATGGGTGGCAACAAAATACGTATCATACCAAATGAGATAAAAAATCTTTCTAGGCTGAGACGGCTTGTAGTGGACAGGAACGACATTCAATTTTTGCCTGAGGAAGTGTGCACGCTGAAGGAATTAGAAACATTAGATTTGACACAAAACTGCATCAAACAGTTGCCTATAGCGCTGTACAACTTGACCAACCTAACCGTTGCCCACTGTTACAAAGGGCTGCAAAAACACGGCCTGTGGTTATATAAGAACCCATTGTCTCAGCCGCCTGAAGAGGTGTGGAAAACTGATAAACCTCAAGATATCTTCAACTATCTGAAAAAGCTCCAAATCAGTCAGACAGAAAACTTGCAACGACAGAAAATCCTGATCATAGGCTCTCAAGGTGCTGGGAAATCCAGCCTGATGGATGCTCTGGTGTTTGGCAGAGCATGCAATGAAGAAAGGCCCTGCTTCAAGACCAAAGTCCTAGAGCAAGTTCCTTGGAGAACAGAAAATGGAGTGGACTTCCTGGTGTTTGATTTAGCTGGAGATGAGGTGTACACAATGACATGTCCACTTTTCTTAGATCCTCATTCCTTAGTGCTTCTGGTGTATGATAGTTCCCAGTATGACCACAAAGGTTATCATGAGTCTGTTGGCAAATGGCTTGATCGTCTTAATGAACATATTCCTGGAAGTGTAGTCAAAATTGTAGGGACAAAAACTGACCTTTTCCAGGACGATGACCACGAGTTGCTAGCTGCAGATAAAGTTTGGCAACAAGTGCAACTCCACATGCAACGAAGAGAGGAAAGGCTGGAAGATGAACTGTTAAGGGTTCAAGAGGAACTAGCAGATGTAGACAGCCAACTGCCGGAGAACAAAGCCCTTATGTTTTCTCGTCATCAGCTGCGACTCCAAGAAGACCGCCTACTGGAAATGGCCGACAAGGCACTTAGACTATTACCAGGTGTCAGTAGCTTGACTTCCAGTGAAGGACTCTTTGGTGTGCAAGAACTTGTGCAAGACATTGAGATATGTGCCATAGACAAACATTTGTTTCCCCATGCCCAACGATACATACCAGACCAGTGGAACAAGCTGTGTTCTGCCCTGAAGAAAAAGAAATCTCTCTTTCTTCAATGGGATGAGGTTGCTAACATTGCCATACGATTTCAGGTCAAAGACGGGGTAGTTGCAGAGTGCATTCAATACCTCCATGATGTCGGCGAGGTGCTCTGGTTCAAACACATCCCACTTCTAAAGGGGATTCTCTTCCATCGACCAAGAGCCCTGGTTGATGTTATCTGTTCACTGTACAGACACGATACTAGAGACTTCCTAACTTATGACCAAACCAAAATTTTCTCCTCAAAAGGGGGTTTGACCCCAGAGGAATTTGAACACACAACTAGTCTGTTTTTCAAATACGGCCAAATTTCCAGGCCTTTGCTCAACTGCTTCTGGTTTTACCTCAAAGTAAACAACCAGATTTTTGATGAGTATTTGGAACTGCTTCCAAAGCTAAACCTATGTTACACTATCCCGGAGCCTTTTGTTCCTTCTGGAAAGTGCTATCTTACACCGTTGATGGTCCTTCCTTGGTTCAATACTGAGGAGCTCTTAATCTCCCAGTTTCAGGAAATTTGGCCCCAATCAACCACAATGAAAACAAAGCAAGTAGTGCTACAATTTTCGCTGTTGTTTTCTGATGTTGATGGACTGTACTATCCTCTTATTTTACAAGCCCAAGACTTCCTTGTTGAAAGAACCGACTGGCAGAATGTAGTCCTTGGAAAATGTGAGAATGGAAGTTGCATTCTTATTAGGAAAACCAAATCAGACAGCCCATACACAGGAAAGCTAGAGATCAGTGTACGGGCCAGCATGCTGGGAGATCTCCTGACGGCTATCAGGGAAGCTTACTCACTTACATACAATATCATATCTCAGACACCTGGCTTATACTGTAGTCTGAGTGTGTCTACAGAAAACTGCAAAAAGTCAAAGGTGTTACAAGCTCTAATTGCAGACAATACCAAAGACTAGTTTGCCTGTTTGCCTGTCAGAAATTGAGTGAGAAAGAGCAGCCTTTGGCAGCAGAAATTGCTGCTGACCTGATTAATACCCATCAGAATCTCATCTCTGCATTACCCTTTTTTTCCCCCCCATGAAATCATTTAAAAAGTATTTTCCAGCAAATGAAAGGGAATGTTCACCCAACACTCATCTCACAGGACACTGCTTTGTTTCATCGGTTTGGCATGTGATAATTATTTAGACGGAAACAAACTGCGCAATAGAGCACAAACTATCAATGAGCAAGCCTGAATTTGTACCCAAAGGCATACATATACATGTACAACATGAATGCATTATTAAATGTATACTGCTCACTGATATAATGGAGACTCATTTAAAACAACTTTTATATAAGTTCTACACTTTTGATATATGACATAGCAAAGGTAAAGACATACACATCTCGGCACAGATGTATGAATCTGTTTTAGCTTGTTTATGACTACTGACTTGCTCTTCAGCTGAAGCTTGGTGTCTACAGCTTTCTTACAAAATACTGTAGCCACTAACTATCATAAGAGCCAAAAGTGTTATTTTTGTCATTCCTTCATTTATTAAACGCATTTAAGATATCCTGACTGCCTCAATGGGAATTACCAGCAGCAGTTTAATAAGCCAAACTGCACTGATAGTTATTCCAATATGCGACAAGAAGTAAATTTATACAGATAAACAAGTTGTAATATAATTAAAACATGGAACATTTACAGCATGTCAAACATTTACCAACTTTGAAGATTGAAATTTCATGTTCATATTGGAAGGTAAGGTCATAAAGACTATGAAACAATCTTAGGTGTTTTGCTATGTGGATTTTTTTGCGTTCCCTATCTCTTGACTTGGGCCAACTTTCACAAAACTTTGTATACCAATTTTTCACAACCTATCCTGCAAATCATGTAACTTAATTGTGCTTTCTCCTGGAGATGATGTCAGAAAAAGTTACACGAAATTTGAATTACAAAGTTTTGTAATAATCGCCCCTGTTCACCATATGATGCAATTATTTCAATGTGGACTAAGATTGTGCAAATATTTATGTTTCACAAATTCTTTTATAAAAGAAAATATGACGTTGTAAAACTTTCGAAGCCTTACTTTTAAAGATGTATAAACCTAAAACCTGCTTACCTGCATCCAGAAGGCAAACATTCTCAGACATCTGACAGGGGCGAAAAACAGGAAAGGAAGTGGGATCTCAATAAAGTAGGTCATGACCACTCCTAGTTTTAACATCCAGTGGGGAAACTGGCTCCAGAACCACGCAGCTGGGGTGGGGATACACTGTAAACATAGAGTTTCTTTAAACTTTTTGGAGATGTAACATCATTTTTGAAATTATTTTGGACCCATAGGTATTCCTCTACATTATTCGTGTCTTCTTGTAGCAAGCCAGTCTTTATATCCAGTCATCCACAGTACTGCCCCAGTGAAATGTCATGTTAATGCAACAAGGCAGAGTAACACAAGGCATGAAGACACAAGACATGATGACGTAAGACATGGTGACATAAGGAATGATCACAGAAGGCACAGATGTAATGCATCATTACATAAGGCATGATGGCATTTTTCCACCAACAGACCACTACTCTCAGAAGGAAACTGAGCTTTTCTATCAATCGAATTGAATATCTTTTTGATTCGACCAGTCTTTTAAGGCACCGACATTGAATATTTTGTCAGTTAACCATTCCTCATTAACTGAAGTAATTATAAGTGCCTGTATATGAACTCTTTGAACTGTGTGATATTACTAACTGATACCGGGCGCAAATTGTAAGTTGTCATTATTTCAAGCTTCCACACACAAACAGCGCTGACGTCTGTGAAGACCTGCCGAGAAGTTTACAACCAAGATAATCTGGACCCAAACTCTATGCATTGGGTGTTGACAGCAACTTTCATCAATACTACAGTCTAGAGGCATGATACAGTGTTGGTGTCATAATGGATCACGGAATTTGTGGCTGTAATTCCCAGTCAGTGAAAAGGCATGTAAAAAGCGATGAAAACACAACAACATACAAACAAAAAAACAGTTGAGACAGAGTTTAGGTAATTAATAATGATGAAACATCTTACATGAAAATAAAAATGGATGAACATGACTGTTCCCTTAACTATGTAAATTTTCTAGAAGTATTATCCTTACTCCTGAAAATAAACATTCCAGTTGAAAGCAAGAGTTTAAAACTTTGACATTTCTGATAATGGTAATGTGCTGAAATTTGAAACCCTTATTGACAAGTTACATAGTCACATACAATTTATCGTGAAAATCAATGCCGTAAAAATCATAAAATACAGAGACTCTCTAACCTGGATGATGGAATTTTAATTTTATAATTACCGCTGTCTTAAAATAGAGAGGCTACAGATTTAGAGAGATTAAGTACACTTCTAAGGTATGTATCAATGTCAATGGGTTGTCATTTGTTCCACGACTATTATCTCAACGGCTTCAGTTCCACGGCAATGAACAAAAGAAAATGTGCATTTAATATGGGGGTGGCGAAAAATGTTTTGTATTCACATGTGTAAGTGGTGCATTCATGTATGTGGGTCACCCATAACTAATGAGATAAATTCCAGAAAAAATCTTCGTACCAATAAAAGTTTTGCTGAGTAATTTTGAGGATTAAGCTCTCTTTCTGAGAAGCTGATTGTCATCAGACACCCACTGCGACTGACAAGAGAGAGTTTAAAAGCCACACAGCAGCCAGCCACATGCTCAGGGCAAACTGGGAAATAATCCACCCTCCTGTGAGTTCATCTCCATGTATGAATGGTTTCCTTCCATAATTTATCTGGTTGCGTGGCCACTGTCTTTGATTGCCCCTTGATTTGTTTTTCCAAACTACAACCATTAAGGCTTTTATAGTTGTAAAAGCCAGCTTGGGCTTCCTTGACTCGTACATGTTGTTGTTGTTTCACCGGCAATTGCTAAGGGCAGTGCGGCTGACTGAACTTCCATAAAACTCAGTGGTCTGTTAGACTAGTTCACAGTGCACAACCTGGATGAGAATTCATATACCCATGTAACTGGCACGGGGCTTTGTAATGCTTGGAAATGTTGGTGAAAAATGCGCCAGTTACATGTGCAAATGCCGCATTTCTGGCAAAAATTTAAAAAAAACCCTGTAAGCCATATATTGAAAAAAAATAAAGAGATTTAACTTTTGGGCAGCAGAAACCAAAATATTAGTCGCATATGTCACCAGTTAGTCGTTAACTTTAAGCCCTGATTTGTTTTATCGTCTATCAAAGTCTACACAATCAAATAGAAATCTGCAAATGAAATTGCAAACTATGAGTGCAGGTTGTGTGCATTGTAAGTTGCTGAAGCTAGCCACGCCACATGGTGTCAGCGGGAAGGAACCAGCCAGACTGCATGCGCCTGCGGGCTCTCTCGCTAGAGTAAAGTCAAAAACAGAACTATCTGGAACCATAGAAGTAGGTCAAGTTTATTCGTGAGGATTGGTAGAGATCAGTAAAGCTTATTGTTCGTCATGTTTGATTTTAGTTCCTCAGATGCCAAAAAAAGCCTTCTCAAGTCTAAATCAACACGCTTGGTCATGGAGATTTCCGTACAAGGAGACAGCTCGTAACGCACTCCAGAGTTTTGAGATGTTCAAATTGAATTTATATAAAATTTTGAATATTTCTTCCCCAAAACAGCATAAAGTAAATAACCTTGTATTGAGTTTTGAGTATTGTGCCAAGCCAGAAAGTCCAATGACTTGTCCTTGACATAACACTTTTATGATTACCTGCTTTGGATTGAAAATTTAACCCGTCAAGCCATTATATCTGTTTATACACCATCGAAATGGCATCAAAGTTGCAGCTTCACCCAAATATAATTCCAAAACCATAGAATGTATTTCATTTGTAAAAAACTCCAAAACTCACCTGTGTTTCGAAATGGTAAACAAGAGCTGGAAAGAGAAACAGAAAATAACATTAACTGCAAATTAAAGAAAAAAATATCACTGTTCTTCTCGCGTACATAAAAACAATGTAACACCTCAATTCACGTCCAGGGAAATAACACAGATCTGCTCTATCGAAAAAGTGCCCCCTGAAAAGTTCTCCATAAAAACTTTAAGAACATCATTGTATACTATTATGTTATATACCAACAATAAAACCACACAGAAAAGAAACAGTCTCTACCTGTGAGTCCCCACCAGGTAGGGCACTTGCTGGTCAGTTTGACCACCCCTGAGGCAAACATTAGACGAAAGAGTAGCCACTTGACCAGCCACATGGTGATGTTATCATGCTGGTGGTAACTGGAACTTTTCCATCCGAACACACTGAGGTTGAGGGGAGCCATGAGAACTGCCAGGAACCCAGTCTCCAAGAGAAGAATGTCCCTGTAACACAAGACAGTGCCTCTATACATCAGTTTTACATACAATACATGACAATTTGACCGTTAAAATCCTGGACAAAATGTGGTCACTAAAAGGGTACCATTCAAAGAATTCTTGCATCAAATAAACAGTGAAATGAACTACAGCTAACGAAAATGTGTCACATGTGGTAAAGTTTGTTATTTACTTACTAATAAATAGTGGTTTATTCTGGTTTTCCTTCACCTGAAAAACCAGCCACTCGTATGTAAGTAAAAATATTCTTCAATGTGGTGCTGCGTACCAATCAAACAAATAAATAAACACACACACACTGTATGTAAATTCAGTAAGCCCACAGGGGAAACACAATTTTTTCTTTTTTCCTCCGCAGATGCAAAAGTGTATCTTGTATGCTTCTTGGTAAAATCAGAAACCCTACAATGTGTTTTGGCTGTAAAATTTAATACCAAGGGACTTACCACTGAAACCATAGGAATGTCTGACCTGCCTGTCATGAAAAGAAATTGAAGAATAGAGTCAGCTGCAACGTTTCTTAGCCAGAAACGAACTGAAAATTACTATTCATTAAAAGGCACAATACTTCAACCAGTTTGCTAACGACTAACAAATCTGCTAGGATAATCAACTGTGAAGTTAGCATCTGATATATGAACTATACAACGACACAAAACTTTATTAGCAATGTCAAACATACATGTAGCTTTAATGTCACCAACAAAGCTTTGGAGTCCAATAGAAATAATCCACAATATATGGGGCGAAATAAAAAAATACTGATCAATAACATATTACTGCAGTCTTATGGCATGTCACCATATGATGGTGTTCGTTGGCAATTAAATGTCGCTTTCCATGGCGTGACTGACACGTAATTTATGCTTTGCACTACTGCAACATGAAATAATGAATGAATCATTGAATGAGAGCTCATGTTCCAAGGGACAACCCTCTACTCTCAAAAAAACAAAAAAAAAGTAAGAAAGGGTAAAACTTACATGATAAAGTGAGAGATAGAGCATCCAGAGCACGATGAAACTGACTGTGTCCCTCAGTCCCTTGAACACCATACACATGAAGGACGTGACTATGCCAGCCAGACACAGCAAATCCATGGCAGTCTGGGTACTCAGACCCAGCTTTGGGGTGAGTCGCAGTAAGGTTGGGTGGTCATCCAAAAGCTCACCCCATGAGTTGGCTTCTGAAACAATGCATTAGACAGGTTATATACTGTATAAAGAAACCATGTGCTACAGATAAAATGTAGCTTCGTATTTTCCATTCAGAAGAAATTAAGTCAACCTTGTGAGGCCGTTTAGATACATGAAGAAATATACTTCATGTTGTAACTCAGCAGAGAATTACTAGTCGACAATAAATTTTTTTTTTTTTTACCTGTTCCCTCAACCATGCATGGTTCATGCGACCATGGCAAAGAATCACATTTTCTTGCTCTCACACTAAAAAGTAATATAATGGCATGAAAAGTCATCAGACTGATATGCATAATAAAGTGACATTTCCAATAAAAAAACCTTGGAGCCTGGTGTATGGATTGTGGTTCAACCCACAATCTGGTACCAGTACAAACAATCCAACAATGTGGCCTTCTCAGGACCGAACGTCTGCATGTCTAGCCACATGTACATATCTATGTCAAATTAACTCAGATAAATCTCAGATAAAATTTTAGGGCTGATATGATTCTTTCCTTACCTTTCTTAATGACAAGTCTCGCAGGCAGAATCCCATTGTCACCAAATAAACCTAAAACAAAAATTTTAACTCTTTATGTAAAATTCACATCACAAGCAATATTATCTCCCCAAGAGACTGTTTTCATTTTTTTTTTCTCTCTTTTAATTGCTTTGTTTTCTTCTTAAAAAGTTTTATTAAGTCATAACAACCATGACATTTGACTTTAACACCCTTACCACATTATGTATATATATGCATATATATATATATATACACACACATCTTGGAGTTTTGCTGTTAGGAGGCAGGTATCATGTCAACAGATTTCACATGGGCAGGAGTTATCTCCCTTAAAGCAATCCTCAAAATGATAGCTTGGTCAGATCATAAAGATATACACAGATCAATTCAGACGTTCAGAAACAACTTCTGTGGGATGCAACTCTTATAAATGTTATCTCCAAAGACACATGTCAACCGTACCACAACAGGATAAATGGAATAATCGGATGTTCGTAGCCTTCCAAAGGACGACTCAGAGGTTATGAAGACCTACTTATTCTTGTCTTAGCTACACAGACTTCTGTCGGCCTCCATAGGAGGCCTCACATATTTCACTCCCTTCTCTGGGTTTTAAATGACATTAAACATCCCCTGATGTCAAGCTTGCTGATGCATCACGTTGACTCAGATTCACAATTAGATTGTACAGAATACAGCAGCCAAGGATCTCAGCTGTGATCCTTTAATATGGGGTTAGGCATACATCACAGCCGCTGAGCTATACAGGTTAAAATAATGGCATTTAAAAACATGTTAGTGCTGACAAACTCCTTGCTTTGAAAATCAGTGCAAAATGAACCAAAACATTTATGAAACGGGTAAAACTGAGATAAACTCTGTTCACCAACACATTCCGTGTTCTTCTGCCAAATTTTTTTCACATTCTGTAGTCTTTACGACAAGTAAGTCCAACATTACTCACATTAGTGACTTACGCTCACATGCGCTCTCAACAACTTGACCTAATAAACCATGTTGTTGATCCCTGCACATGCACATCCGTGGCTGACCTTTATGCAAAGTGATTGAAGGCACAGATTTGTTCAGTATGGATGTAAATTTCAAGTTCTGATGCCACGGAAAGGTCAAATCATGATAAGCATACATCGTTGACACAGATTTAAAAAGCATGGCAGGATGTGCCGGCTGCCCCTATTGTATACTTCGGCTAAGATTTACCTGAGAATGGTGAGGTAATGCTAAGTAGTGATTGTGGCAAACTGTGCACAAATATTTCAACTTTCATAATTAAGGTACTTTATATGTATTCGGGAAGAATCTAATCCACACGCAGCAGAAATGAATGAGGGGTAGCACCTAACAAGCATCTACAGGCGGTCCACATAGCCCTCGAGTTAAGGATGGCCAGTGGTTCCTGCATATCAGTAAATATAAGCCAGCCTTAGACCGTGGTCTCGGGCTAAGAATATACGTTTCAAACACAAAACAAGTTCAACACTGCACAATATAAGGTCGATAATTCATTGGCCAGATTATATCCGAGAAATTCTGGTCAAGTTTTCTGTCCTAACTTCTTCTAAAAGCCCTATCTATCTATCTTCTCTCAGATTTAAAGGGTTATAAGTCCTTCTACACAACACAATCTTCAGACTGACTTATGAGAACAGAGAACTTCATCTCAATGGTACTGTATGTTCCTGGATTCTGATGATGAAGTGTTTTTTTTTTTTTTTGTTGACTTTTTTTTCAGTCCATAGGCTACCTGAACACAGCAATATCCTTGCCAAAAGTATGAGTATCAATACAGGCTTTTCAATGAGCATTGCTCTGTGACTTTAGTCCCAGCAGTCAAGACTGCACGTGCACCATTGCACAATCTGTAACTCTAGGCTATGAATTTTTCACTTTATGATTGCATTTCGTGATGAATTCCATTCCACGATCAGACTTCATTCCAGATATAAGTTACATGTATCAACATCATAACACTAATAACAGACTGGCGACGTCAGACTCAAATCATAGGCACATAGAGTGGAGAGAATGTTTCCAGATACAAACCTGGGAGCTGTACATATAAGGAGCCAAATGCAAATAAATATATAACGGACATGGACCATAAGAAAAGGTCCTTTGCAACTCGAACACCAGCCATGGTAACAAAAGATGCGTCCACTGGGGAACACAGATATCAACAGCTCGGACGTGGTCAGTGAAGATGCTCCACCGCACAACACCTCCAGCAGCATTTATTCCGACGCAGCAGAACTTAGAAATGCAACGGCATTAAACAAAGTAATATATATGAGTTGTGTTGTGTATTCAATCTTTATTGTTTCCGGTGTTCCACACGGCTGGCGTACTTTTAATGCAAAGCAAGACGAAAATATCCCTCTTTCCAATTGCGCACGTATTTCATTAAATCCCACCAGGATACTTTGAAAGGATGACAGTCAATGGATGAAATGTATGCATTTAGAATCCAGCCAATCGTCAACCTCGACTCAAAATGGAAGCCAAAAGTAGTCCGGTTCAACGCGGGATATTGAAACGTTTGTTTTGCAAAAGAGGTCTGTCTAACATTCCATTTTCTACAGTTAATTAACAAATGGTAAATTTTATGCTGTAGTTTTATACTTTTGTGCATTGCCCAGTCTTTGTAATGAACATATAACTCGCTAAATAAACTTCAGAGAGTCCTATCACAATGCATTCTTTGATTCTGCAACAACAACATCGTACATGACAGCCACTGATTCGGTTCCAATCACCTACATGTCCCCATACAAATAAATTTCTTATTGGAATGATTTCACCTCTACCATATCTTAATATCTTATGATTTGTAATTTCTTTAAGTACTTGATTGATTAATGATATTTTTCATGAAGTCACTCGATCTTCAGTTAACAAATTATGAGAAAATTAGCTCCGGTTGGCTTTTCAGGCTCCTGCACTCATTATATTTAGAGCACAGAGCTACATGAGTTGGCATTGCAAAATCTTGTACTAAGTACAGAGTTCTTGCGGTTTGTGTTCTTGATACACATGTAATGACAGTTCAGACCTACAGCAAGTAGTCCAAACATGGTGGCCTTACCTTCGTCATTTACCCTCCAAACAACCTCAAAGTATGAATCCCCATGTTAACGATACCAGTCCGATGCAGTGGTTGTTGCACACTCCACAACTCGGTAAGCGTGTTTTGTATCGAGATGTCCGGTGATCGCTTCATCACTCTTGCTTCCTAAACCATTGAGATAAGAAGCAATGCCATCTCCTGTAGCTCTGAGCTCTAAACGTCATGAGTGCAAGAGCTATGAAGCTACCTGGAAGTATGAGCTGTGAAAATTACTCCATGATCCAATGTCCATGAATATTTTGTTTTCCCATGAAACACTTCAATGCATGATGGTGACATTGTACTGTGTGATGTCATTGTTTTTATACGTAGCAGATTTTTAATTTCCTCAGATCCTGAGGTGACAACATGGTTCTCTCCAGCTCACAGAGTGACCTGGAGGCCAGGTTTGCACATATCCTCCAACCCATAAGAGACTTGACCAAAAACTGGGATGTGGACATTGCAAACCATTTGGAAGAATATCTCGATGAGGTAATATTATTAACTTTGTCATATGTCTCAAAATGATTCAGCCACCATCGTATGAGTGAAATATTATTGAGTATGGCGTAAAACACCAATCAAGTAAATAAATAAATAAAATTATTCATTAACTTCACGCAAGTCAGAAATTCGGACCAACCTTAAGACAGGATTGATGAACTGGATGGATATAACAACCATCCAGTTGAAATGGGTCCACTACACATATATGACATAAGTTACTGTAATTCAGAAATTACTTCTTGGACATCCAAGCAATAGTGACAAGAAGAGCTCTTTTCAAGCTATCCAGAAATACATGCCATGTGAAGAATTGCTATATTTTCAGGTTCAGTTTTTGGACTGCACTGAAGAAGACCATGATTGCAGTTGCTCTACTCAGGAGCCATTTTGTTTAAGTCAGGGCAAACGAGAGATAAAACAGCTTCCCAGTCCATCATTTGTCCTTACGTTCTTCTGTCATCTGGTCCAAGAAATAAACTCGAAATTACACTAAATCATGACACATAATATATTTATGCATAGCTTGAAATGTACATTTATTAAATGTGCTGCTTTAGTCACTTTTATGTAGAGAGTCCTGTCTTTATACCCGTACAGTCTGTCATTCTGGTCTTTAAAGCAGATCTCACAGAGACTAGTGGGAGTGGACTGTGGCCTAGCAGTTAAAGGGGCTTGCCTTCCAATTGCTAGTACACGCACATGGTGCTGGACCAAAACTGACTTTGAACAAGGCATTTTTGTAGGTTCTTGGCAGCAGTGATGATTTTTTAAGACCACTTGCCTTTCCATGGGAAAATCGCTAGTCTGAGTTTGCTCAGACGTTGCTCGGTCTGGCTTTCACGTCCAAGAAGCGTGCCCAACTTGAGCCTAAAACTGTAATGAAACTACTCTCCGGAAACCTTGGTGACTACATACCATTCTGTTTAGCCAGTCTAAATTATATGGGTTTCCATTGGCCACCAAAAGAAAATCCAAAACGATTCCATCCCTGTTAGGCGTGTTTCGCAGGAGTAGAGGGCCGGTCTAATGATCAGGCTGCATTGCCGCACAGTTGAGTAAAGCGCAGGTCTAAGAAGTGAAATTTGATTGTCTGCGTCATTTCTAATGCAAATTTCAACATCTGATCAACCTCAGACTAGAAAATCATCAGTATGTGTCACAGGTTTACCCTGGGCACTCCTCCACTCATAAAAGTAAATGAACAAGCAAATCATTAGAGATACCAGTACATTTAATGTGCACTATGCATATATAGCTAATTTTACCAAGATGACTTGACACCATTTTGTGGAATGGGTCCCTTATGTTTTTGATGTAATTTTTTTTTTATTGTCTAACATAGCCTAAACAGGTGCATTTGGTACATGTCAATTGTTTTCAAGTGACCACGTAGTATGTCAAACTTTTTTTCTTAAATTGAGAGTTATTGTTATTTATCATTCCCTTTATGTACTCATGTCTTCTCTTGTAGATTGAAAGTATAGCAGTTACATTTGATGGAGGGGCAACAACAATGAATTTTTCTGAGGCTGCATTGGTTATTCAAGGGTCCGCATCAGTCTACAGCAGAAAGGTGAACTGGACAGCCTCTGCAGTTAAAGTTTCTCAGTCTATATTGGATTATAATTCAAAAATTTGGCTCCATGTAATTTAGTGGGAAAGAAAACTAAGTATTTAGTTGTTGATAATATATGGTTTTGAATGACAGGGGTTTTTCTAGCCACTTTCTCGGAGTGATAACCACAACAAGAAATATCGGAAAACTGAGTTTTAGACAAATTTTGTGTTGAGTTTTGATATAATAAAAGAGTTTTAGATACATTTTACATACACTGGTGAAGAAAAATATTTAGTTTTCTGCTTTGTTCAAATTGAGTTTCTATAAAGAAATTGGCTACAAAAACCCCTGAATGATCTTTCCAATTAGGATTTTTGCAGTTTTTGTTGAGATGTTTCTTCATCTTTATTTTTTCTTTCATTTTGGGTTGTGTGAATCGTTAATGTTACCATAATCATGTGTTATTTTTTATGTTTTCAGGTGGAGTACCTGTACACTCTGGTATATCAAGTGCTTGATTTGCTGGCTAGCAAAAAGTAAGAATATCCATAAAACAACCATAAAAAATAATTAATATTTGTTGGGCATAACCTGACCAAGTAGACCATAAATGGGCCCAACTCATAAAGTTTGTCTTGTGATTTTGACATAAACCATCACCAGATTTTCTCTCCATGTTAATTTCTGTAAAATTTCAGTATCCTTTTCATTAGCTTGAAGAAAAAAAAAGAAAAAAAAGTCCTACTTGTGGACCCCATTTTTTCTGCTAGGGTCAGTTTACACCCAACAAAGAGTTTTGAAGGATGGCCTTAGCGCTATTAATTTTTTTTGATCTATATGCTCTAACCTTTTTTGACTTAGACATAGTCATGAATAGCATAGAGCTATGGATTAATGAATTAGGATGTATGCATACTTGAATTTTTATGACTTTGGCGTCTACACGTCCATGCAACTGACTATCACCATATGTACTGTAACAGCCAAAATATCAGAATGTTTACATTGTATCAACGGTAATAATCTTGTTGTTTTTTTTGTCTGATTACCTAAATGTCTGTTTATTACCGTTAAATCAAGATGTTTAAATTAAGTTCTGTAGATTCCATTATTTATTTCAGAAAGGCACAGGCCTCCTCTTTGGATGCAGATGGAAAAGACAGAGATGCTGACTTTCCACCTGACGCAAATGAAGAGGTATGTATTACCTAATGTCTGTTTCTTATTTAATATTCCAGTATTTTTTCCAGTCGTTTTTTTTTTCTATGGGGGCCATTGGGTGAGTGAATATATGACATCACTTGCCAACTCTGCAAGTAGATAAATTGTCCGTTTACCATTTGCATGGGTAAGAAATGTTTGGTATAGTATTTATTGTGGAATTTTGAACTTGATTAGCTTGTGAAGTTAATAATAGAGGTGAGATGGGGAATATTTGCCATCTTTGTGTACATATTTTGACTGGCTGACGCATACTGACACTTCAGGTAATCTTTTTAATCATAGCTTAAATAGATGTCTGGTGACATCTGTAAGAATTCTCACTTTAAACGGGTCATGTTGCAGTTCCTCACCCTTGATGATGTCAAAGTTCACAACAACATCACTATGAAGAGTGATGGAGAAGACTCGACACAGGTAGGACTGCATGTGTATTACAGCAGGTTCTCTTTAGTGATAAACTCATAATGTTTCGTAAAGGTTATCATAATTATTTGAAATACCACAGTACTCAGTTGGCGAGTTCACATACGAACATAATTCCTTTTACTAGTACTTGAAAATGTCTTGAAAGCGTTTGTGTAATTTTGTTTAAGGAATAAATGTTTAAATTTTGTTAAATATGCAAGTTCCTAAAACCCCTTGTAAGCAAAATTCACATTTTGCCTTCTGTAGCCCAAGATATTAATTGTATATGGCCATATATATATTTTCTGAAACCTAAATGACTGCTGATCGCAAACAAGCTTTTAAACTTTACCTAATATTAATAATAATCGAAACAAAGAGAAAGTTTTTAAAAGATCAAAGCTGTTTTTCAAAATGCCATTTTCAAACTTGTTCAGTTTTTATTTTCTAAGTGGATAATTTACCACTTAAACTAAAAAACCAACCCACATATTTTTAATATTCATCTTGGATTGTTCTGAGTGATTGTTTAAAGTAAAACTTTCAAACATTTTTCAAAAATTGGAATCTTTGATGTTCTTTCACTAATATCATTAAAACTAAACAAGATATCAAAAATTTTTGGGACTGTTTTTCAACTTAAGTTTTTAGCTACATATGTGTCAAGTTTCATAGAATTATGTTAAATAAAATAAGCGAGAAGTAAAAGTATTTCAACACACAACCGTTTCAAAAGTAGAAAGCGGGAAAAAGACCAAAATCTCTGGAGTAGCTTTATGTGTAACAAAAGTAGCCATTAATTCTTTTGCAAATTAATTTTAATCAAGAATTGTCCTGCCTCCAGTTAAAATGTGAACATATCAACCTACTTTTGTTAAATTTTAAAACTTTAAATTTGGTGTTTTATCTTCACATTTTTGTGCCAAACCTGCTAGAATGTGTTTATAAACCCCTCCTTCAATGGTACCCCGGTGGGGTGATTAAGGCTGTTGTTTTAGTTGATAGGTCTGCATGAATAGTCTGCACAAGCATCCATGCATTCAGTTTTCAGTGGATGATACATCCCTACATTTACCAGTGGCATGTCTTTTCACAGCAAGTAACCTACAGCGATTACACTAGACAAGTCTTTCATATGGATATACAACTTCTTGGTTTATTAACACGACGTTTCGATGTAGATACTAACATCGTTATCAAGTGAGTGAAATTAAAACATTAATGCTCTTAAATACAACAAGTAGACGTACAGTTGTCAAAAAGTAGAACAACTGGGGGATAAGACTGAACAGTACTCAGAGGGATTAGGCTCGGTGGGGTTCCAGGTCAGTTTGGAGCACTAATAGATCGTAGGCTATGACCTGTTAGTCCTCCAAACTGACCTGGGACCCCATCGAAATCGTAGGCTGAGGGAAGCACAGACATATGACCATGCTCCATTGACTAGTTTAAAATGCAGCCATTCTGTCTAGGCTGTGACGTAATTTTTCCTAGAGTGGAACGCTCTTGTCACCTGAGACTAGTAAGCTGCTAGGGTTGTGTTTGTAACTTATGTATATATGTTATATATGGAATGATCAAGAAACTACTACCTCACAGTGGTTTGGAAATACTTTGTAGTGTTGCTCACCCATGTACTTGTTATAACTTAAAGATATAACGTTAAAACATGTGCTGTCCCTATGTTATTACATGTTACATTGACAGACAACTCAGAACATTTACGTCACAGCTTATAATTCGATGATACCTCCTAGCTGTCTGATTGGTCAGTGCCTCATAAGCTTAAGGCATGGATGTCTTCAGAAAATACTCCACAATGCAAAAGAAGAGAATTCAGCAAGGAATTAATACAAATTCAAACAGGTGTTTACATTCAGGAGAGGATTTTATAATCTTTTATTGAACAGTGCCTCTGTCATGAGCTGTCTTTACTTTAAGTGAGATGAAAGATAAGAGAATGGAGATTAAGAATGTGAAATAAAACCAAAAAATTGACCAAATTTCATCCCTGAGGGGTTCTATTGTCCTTAAATTAAAACGAGATCCAGAAAATATTCTCACTCAAGGAAGATTTTAAGTTATGAGAATGGTTGCCCAGACTGTCCTCTCCCACTTAAACAGCCAAGTCAGGTGGTACATTGTGCTTGTTAGAGTGTAGTGTGTAGACATATGTTTATAATGCCAGCCCTTTGTGACTGTCTATTTTGTAGGTTGTTCTTCCGATACCCAGAACCCCAATGTCTTTATTTCCCTTGGATGACGGAGAGAAAGGGAAGAATCCATTGTTAAGGTAGGTAGGTTTGTTATATATTTTGTTTGTGTCTGCTGTATTGAGATGGTTTGCCTGAGAAAAGCAAGAGCATTCTGGATAAATGAGAAACTGAACTCCAAAATAATCCAAAGAAACAATTTTCTCAAGCCTGCTAAAATTTGTTGAGATTCCATTGGTTTGTCTTGCGTATTTATGCAACTTAAGGTAGTTGCAAGGTAGCTGTTTTGTCAGTAAATATGACTTTGTATAATGACAAAAATATGAATAAATGTGACAGGATTGATGTCAAGGCTTAAACCTGAAATGCACAAAAATGACTCTATGGATAAGAAATGAGATTGGGTCAATTTCTAGGCGTAATTCTCTGTTAGGCTGCAAATGCACCAAGTTATTCATTTGTAACTGGTGCCTGTTTTGTGTTTGCAGTAAGACTGGAGAGCTGCTGGGCAGCAGGAATGATTTCAAGATGAACACGTGTAACATACACCGGACTGGAGCCATGCTGCTGGACATGTCCCACTTAGGCCTGTTAGAGGGCTCCATGGAGACCAAGACCTCCACCCCGGTACCTGCCTTAAACCTCCAAAACATGGGCACGGGTAAGGCATTGATCTGCCTCAGTGTTTTCTGACTTGGTACAGCTGGCAGAATTTTCTTTCTGATAGGATAGTATGTTCTGTATTTTGACATTCATCCATTTTTGATTGAAAGTGATACTAAATCAAAACGGATTGGCTGACAAATGGAGATAGGGCTTCCTGTATTAAACTTTACAGTATTGGTGACGCTTGAATAAATCTGGCATACTTACCGGAGAAGACCAGGGAAGTATAATGTAAATTGCATCGAAAAGAGTAAGGTTTGAAGATTTAAAAAACACCATCCGCGAACTGATTAACCGTTTTCTAAGAAACATATGCTTCATTGCTGTAAGCTCACATTTTGTCAGAAGAAACCGACATTTTACCAGCTCGATGCTGACTGATTAACGCAAATCGAGCCCTTCGCTCTTAAGCTGTGAAATGTCCAGCAGGCTCTTTCCTGTCTGCATTCGACGAGTATGTTGCAGCCAAAATCTGCACGCCTTGGCATCCTGCCAGCTCATCGTTCCTGTCTGTGAACTGACGAAACAAGGGGCAGCAGGCAACCATCCCTTATGGAGTTGATTTCAGATCCAGATTTGAGTAGAGCTATGTACATCCAGAAGATAAAATGGTAAAAATTTAAGGGTCCGATTCATGGCATATCTGCTTATCGGACTATAGACAATCCTCAATTCTGATTGATCAAAGTTATTTTCAAAGTTACCTCCCCTTTTACACAGAGGTATTTATTATTTGTGACTGAGTGTGTGTTATGACCTTCCTTAACATGTTTTGCCTGGGAACTAAAAAAGTCCCAAAAAAAAATTTCATGGTCATTTTTAAATCTTCAAACCATACTCTTTTTCCACAAATTGCCTAATACTTCTGAGGTCTTCTGCTTTAAAGTTCAGCTTAATAGGCTAGCAAAGTCCTTGGCTTACCTATCTCTCACAGGAGCCAATCAGAAACGATTACATATTTCTTTAAACACCTTGATGTATAAGAATTTTGAAACAGATTGTAGTGATTTGGTGTTTTTTGGGGTTTTTTTTATTGATTAGAAATTGTGTGTGTTATGTGTAACAAATCATTATTGTGTGTGTCTTGGATAGAGTTGGGACCACAGGAAATGGATGTGAATCAGAACAATTGTGAGGGGGACTTTCCACAGGATGTCAGCAGTAAGTTTCAAAACATTCCAAGAATTGGTTCCTCACTCTGGCAGGGTACTATGACCTCTTTTTCTGTATAAAGTTTGCCAGAAAAATTCAGAGCTTGTCAAAATGTGATGATAGCCGTCACCTTGTTGTCTTCTGGAAGCCACAGTTTTAAGTTTATCATTGGTTTGTCACTGTTTTCAGTGGATGATAACAATGTGGAGATGCCATTTGATGATGTGGATCAAAGTGCTGACAATAATAATGATGTCCAAAAAGAACAAGTACATGTAAGTTATACTGACATCTTTCTTACCAACAAAATCAATAAAATAAATGGTGTAAATCATCCTGTCAATATATTTCTGAATAGTAGACATTTTTATTTTGTATACATGTGTTTCTTTCTTTGATCGTTGTTTTATTTGATATTCAAGAATACATCACTGATATGACAGCGGTCAGCATTGTGATGGGAGGAAACCAAGCAGGGCCTGGGGAAAGCACAAGGCCATCTGCAAGTTGCTTGTAGACCCTTCCATGGGGTCATTATTGATGTGTGTGTTATATGTCACTTGTTTTCACTGCATTATTTTTTACTCTGTAAACCCAAAAATTTATCTAGTGATAGAAGTATATGCAATTAGCTCCTTCTGGTTTACCTGAAACTGTATGTCTAGAGGCTTGTTAGATACACGACACGGTAGTGCATAAAAAAGATCTATTCTTTAGTATTGTACTTAACGTCACTCCAAAAAAGATGTGAAGGTAAAATTGGTTGCATTACTTATTTTTTCAGGAGACACTTCCTCTTGCTCTAAGGCGTTCAGAGAGAAAGAAAGAACATATAGCTGAAAAAAAGAATGCACCTGTAAGCAATTGTGCTTTAATCTCATCTCATCGAGACTAAATACATTATGATATACACGTATGGTCAGATCCATAGCACAATTGTCTAATGTGGCAAGGGCGCATTGACCATTGAAATTTATATGTTTAACGGGGTAAAACATGTCATGATGTTTAGGGGAAAAAAGCCTGATGTTTGACCAAACTTCTTGATGGTATTTCTAAGAAATCTATGAAACTGTGAAAATAGTGACACTTATTTGAGTATTTATTATGTGCAGTTAAGTGAAACGTAGAGAATGAAGTAGATGTGGTTTTATAGCCTAAGGAGATGAATTAAGGTGTATTCTCAATCTTAAAGAAAACTCAAAGAGAATATGAAAGGGTTGGCATTTACTGAGATTCTTAATGTGATGTTGTCACACACCAGTTTGTTGCTATGTCTGTTGTTCACTGTTTGCCCATCCTGTGTTTTTAACTGTAGGAGGTCAATTATTGGGAGTCCTTAGACCCACATTGCTCTGATAACATGATAGAGAAACCAGCCAAAAAAGGTGAGCTGAAACCTGCATGTTCTAAAAATTGTAAAATATACATATCATATGTGTCTCATTTTGTTCCCCAAGATATGCCAAAGATTTAGAGCATCTTTTCATTTAAAAAGCCTTTTCTTTCAGAATCAGTTTTATATGTTTGGGTGTAACGCACATTTCATAATATACTGCAGTGCATAAATTTTTTAGAGCTAATTTTCTACACAGTATCATTACTAGTTTACTGGTCATCAAAGATTCCAAAAATAATCATAAACAGTGGACTAAACTATTTCTTATAAAACTTCTTTAAGTATATGTAAAACTTATGTGTTTTTAGTACATCTGATTTTGGGAATTTTTTTTCTAGGTCGACCTTTCAGAATACCTGCCCTATTACAGACCAACAAAAAGAAGAGAAAAAAGACTCCAGAAAAGCAACCACTTGTTCCTATTTCACAGTTCATTACAAACTCTTGTAAGTGCTGTGGGACAAGTTATTTTACCCACATGAACTTTGTACTTTAGCTTGTTATCGTTCAAAATTTGTAGAATTTTTTTCAGGTTCTGATTCAGAAATAATCCAGATATTAGAATAAGCCTGTTGCTCTTTTCTCTTTTGCTAAATCTGGCATTAATTGACGATGCATTTAATTTTGTTATACAACATTAAATTTCATAGTGACCCTCTTAAGAATCTGTCTTGCTGCAAGTTTCCCTGTGCAGAAGAACTTAAATGATCGACTTATACAGCTTTTCAAGTTATTTGTACATTACATCTTACAGTTCATTCCCATTCATCAAAGTTCCCGAAGAATCCTCTAAAAGTACCGTCCTTCCCAGAGCTGGAGAAAATGTATTGGGAAGAGTTTCGGCGAAGACAGAACTTTCACAAAAAGGAGAGGAAAGTATTGGTAAGTGACAGAATATTTGTGTGTCACTTGGCAATCAAATTACACAATGTAACAAGATACAAGGAGGTATACAGTTATGTTTGAGTGATATGAATATGAATTATCTCATTTGACGTTTACTGGTAGTTACATTGTGACTGAGTGACAGGATAAATAAATGCATTACGTCAGTAATTATCATTTAGACCCAATACATTTCCATATCGTGTCAGTCACTAACCTTATAAGGAATTTATCTTGTAGAAAAACCTGTTTAAAGGATTTTATACTTACATGTACATGTACATGACATGTTGTAGACTAGCTTGAGAAATGGAGCATATGTTTAGTGGTAGATCTGCAGCCCGTATGTATTTTTTTTGATATTATTCTTATTTTGATGTCAGAAATTCTTTGAGGACTTTGCAGAGATTTAGATGTTTTAACGTGGTAAAGCTCACTGTTTACTCAGTTTATGCTCACTGTTACTGCATTACCCTGCATCACTTCATGGTCAAAACAGAGTGTATGGGTGTGTATCCTATTCATGACATTCCACCATGTGAATACACTACATGCGCAAGTAAAACCTCCCAGGTAAGTGCTCCGAGTACAGCTGTGTGATGTTTGATTACAGGTGGAGGAGGGCAGGTACGAGGAACTGGAAGAGGAGGAACAGCAAGATGAACCTGAGGAGAATGAGGACATTCATATTCCAACAGCAGGTAAGCAATATTAGTAAACCAGAAAAGGTACTCGAGGACAAAAACATATGTCTACCTGTAAATAACTGATAATTTCATGCAAATTTTCATTGCTTGATCACCATGCAGTATGAATTGTAGCGCACAAGGCTGGTTATGGTGAGTTATGTGTCATTTACTATTAATCACACTAAATGTCACAGGATTTTTCTCCAGGATTTTTACTACAGCAGGATAATTAGTTCGTTAAAAGGTCCATGAAATAATTGGTGATTTAATGTACATGTACATATATCCTTACTTTTAAAGTAAACTGTGATTGCTCTTCCAGGAGCTAAATGATGATGTAAATGGTGACTGGCCAGCCAGTCTGGTCTTACATCTGTTTGTGTATGTCTATCCCAGATTAGTAATATTACAATGATACCATTATCGAACAAGCTCCTAGGTATTCCTTTAATGCTTGTTTGACTTGTATTTATAGATGATGATCAAGATGATGGTTGTGAAGGCGGGTTTGAGTGTGAAGCTCTGCCAATCAGTGATGAGATGCTGTCCACGCGAGATGACAAGGTGGCTTTAAGTAAGTCTGGTTTGGTGGTCTCATTCGTACTATAGAGAAGAACTGTCAGTTTATAGAAGGCGATTGTTACATTCAAACCAGGAAAAACAAAACAAACCCGGGAAATTGTCTGCTTTAGATGATATGTTTGTTTAAAATGGTGCTGAAGTTGAGATGTTCCACTGTATCAAAACTTCAGGTGTTGGTATTACATGAAATATTGAGAATAAAAGGACTTTCTGTGTTACAGTTCAAAGACTTATTTAAAATCATGTATGATCAGAGCTAGCGAGCAAAACTCCATCATGACATGAATTGTCTCATTCATTGTTTGCAGGTTTTCAGAGCCAGGGCAGCCAAGGTTTGATGGTGTCATCATACGAGGAATTAGTTCGTCATCATGTGGTATGTTAATGTAGCCCCAATGCCAGGCACAATGTAATTATTTGTTATGCTTGCCTGTTTGTGTGTACCTACATGTGATTATTTCCCTGGTCCATGGCCTGGTGGCTAGCATGTTAGTGTAGTACAGTGACCCAGGATACTCTCTTGAAGTCTAGCCCATGGGAAGGTCCGCCAGCAACATAGGGGTGTTTGTGGATTTCTCGCCATCTCTGCCCGGTTTCCTGCCACCATAATGCTGGCCACGGTTGCATAAATGAAATACTGTTGACTATGACATAAAACTCCAATGAAATAAAGTAAATAAATTTAATTTAGTGGTGTTTCATTGACAAATATGTGGCGTTATTCAGGTTTGTGAGGTATTGACACTGATCGTAGCCTGAGTGAAAGCCCGACCTTTTTCTTGGTACCAGAAAACATCCTGATGTATGAATTTATACTGAATGCAATGATAGCCATGTTTGTGGGTGGAGGAAAGAAAAGTGCTCAGAATGAAACTACCAGACTTGGGCAATTGGCGAGTGAGCTCACTAGCATGAGACATACCTCATATTTGTAGGAGACAAGTGCTCTTCAGGAATACAACCCTACTAAAGAGACTTATTCCAACCAAGGCCAGTTAACTGCTAGTGGATGTTTGGCCAAAGTTACCACTTCACTAGTGACTTTATGTGTACATGCCCAGCTTCCTTAGTCATTGAACATGCTACAGCATTTAGGAAAATTGGAAAGGTTTAATAAGCACCTGTGAAAAATAGCATTAACATCTGTTGTTATGTGTCTGCTCTTGTGTTCTTTCAGGAGGGTTTCCTTGCAAGTGCCCAGCAGTATGCCCAGATTACAGAACTGGCAAAGAGGGTGACAGAATGGGAAGGCAAGATTGGACCTAAGCTGCAGGAAGAGGTAAGACTGAGCAAGGTCAATGGCCAACACACCAATAATATATTTATTTCTTTAGCAAAATCAAGGGATATAAATTTCCCTTGACTCAGTCGAGTCCTGTTGCACAAACTGTTCTAATTTGAAGTGATCTGCAGGAATAGTGAACATTGGCCAAAATTACGGTTCAAATTCATGTTCAGTACATAAATTTGCTTAAGTCAGACTATGTATGCTTTAAGCTAGTTGTTTTCAAACCTCTTTCTAGATTATTGATAATGAATTTTTTTTCATCCTCAGGATACCCGCCCACCTTTTGATATCCATCAGTATGGTACAGCTGTCCTTGATCACATGCGTGATGTAAAGAAAATCCCATTTCGACACATAGCTTCGGGCAAAAGAACATACGAAATCTGTAGGCTATTTCTGGCAACACTGCAGTTGGTAAGTTCGTTCTAAATTTAAGACTTTCAAAATGTTGACATTGTTTTTGTTTATAATAGACATGAATTAATCATGCCTTCTGTGTCACTGTTGCTTGGGAAGTATAAGTTACTTCTTTCAACTTAGAAGCAAGTGTGTAAGTCAGTTCTTAGTCAGTCAGGACTAAAAATGGTACTTGATGCTGCCTGGACTGGCACTCAGCATTGAGAGATTAGTGCACGGAAATAGGACTGGTTGACTCTGTCAGTATAATGTGACTGCGTAGGATGTCATGTCTGGTGTCTTCCACATGATGTTCCAGTGGCAACAGGACTTTGGCGACATGGACTCGCCCTGCAACAAGAAGACGCACTATATGCACACTCCAGAAGGACTCTTCATCATCATATGACTGAAACATTGTTAAGTACGACATTAAACCCCAAGCACTCACTCACTCAACCTATGCCATCCACTTAACATGGGGCCTGCGTACAAGACCACATTAAATACTTTATGGCTGATGTTGCACATATTGCGAATTTGCATTTGTTGACTTTTACATTGGATTGACAAATTCTTTCAAATTTAAACACTTCAGTTGATCTTTAGTCAGAATTTGATGCATTTGACATTGTTTTTTTTTTTTTTTTTTGCCAGGCAAATAATTACAATGTGAAGATAGAGTGTGAAGGAAACTTGGAACAAGGCATGGACAAAATGGTGCTGGAATTGTTGTCCACAAAGCGTATATATGAGGAACTGGCTGACTATCAGGCCCCTTCAACAAGCTAATGCACAAGACGCTTTTTATCTGGGCACTATTTTAACTCATTGTCATTCTCTGCATTTGTACATACTCTGTGAAATCATACTGTATATATCACACTGTATTATATTATGTGGGTCTGTTCAGTAGTTAAAGGTGAAGATCATTTAAACTTGGGGTAGCCATCATCAGAAAGCCTAATGCAAACTAAGACTGAAATACCTTTACATTCTTTTTTACTACATCTTTTCTCAGCAAAATTAATTTGTGCTTTATAGTTGTCTTAATAAGTCTGAATAATTGATAAATCTTAATATGGATAAAATTAAACACAATATGGCATTATCTCCATAAACAGAAAATTGATATCAGAATAGCTTTTTTAACACTTGGGTCCACATCATGTGAATGTTCATGTTCAAAATTTCATTCATAAACATACCTGTAAGCAGAAAAATTAATTCAGTTCATAAAAAAAAGATATTAATAAGAAATCTGAAATTGAGGGGTGTTTTCAAATGTTTTTTAAGTGGTCTTTTATCTGATGATTACCATAATTTTGAGAAGTTAGTTCCTTGAAGTTGGGCAGAAAAGGCTGTTCAATTATGTTCGCGCAAAAATTAGGTCATTACAGAAATAATCTGTGTGAAATTGCCCTTTGTGTAAATGGTTGGAAAAATTGTGTACATGTAGTTTTGGTTTTCTCTGTGTAAATACACTTCCTTGTCAATGCTCTGAATACATGGAAGTTTGAATTAAGACCATTTTACCAAGATCTTTTATCCTTGAGTGATCATGTATTTGTCATGTATGTTTCAATTTTCATGATCTAGAAGAACAACTCCAGACATCGAGCTTGGAGTGAGCGGAAATGTTTTTGACTAACATACTCTTTTAGGGATGGCATCATATAATAATTACATTTTGTTAGATTTTTATGACTGAGAATATTATAAAGCGTCCCTTGTGAATGGTGCACAATCAGACTGATTTGTGACCACGAGCACTCTGACCAAACCCTGCCTGCAAGAACCTGGCTAGCTCTGGACCAGTCCACCAACCCATCCAGCTAAGGATACCGATGGGTGCAACACACCACTGACTATGCAGGGCCCGGTAGAGAGATGCATGCTGTCACCCCTGAAGCTCACTCACACATTTGCATTACAGTCACACTAGTCCCTAAGCTTACCACAACCCCTACCACAAGTAGGGTTACTACTGGGGTACCTCTCACACCATATAATCAAAAGTTTAGTGTAACACACATGTATGTTTTGACATCACTATCAGAAGTTGCACGCAAGTGTTACATGTGGATACATATGACCACCATAGCAACATGTCTGCACTGTTGTTCTAGACAGTTTTATACAGTTGCTATTCATCCGATCATATAATAAATACTTCCTGTTTGATAAAAAGAAGATGGCATGACAGTGTGTTATCAGTTGGATACATTTAATGATGTCAGCTGTTTACAGGAGCTCCTGAGTACATGAACTGTGACTGTGTATGGGTTGTGGTTGAAGTGTTTATGTCTGGTGAAGTATTTTTGTTTAGTTTAGTTTTGATTATTATGAACATTATGGAAGTTTTGTGTCAAGGCATTGACATTCACAAGCTTAGGACATAGACGTCATAGCCCAATATTAAGCTTTTATTTTCATGTAATTCCTGGATGCCCACAATGGCAACAGGGTTGCCATCGTCATTTAAAAGCTCTTCTCCCTCGCTCCCACCCGCCCCCCCAAAAAAATAAACAGTCATATATAAATGTTGTCATGAATTGACGTAAAAAAGTCACAAATTTTTAACATTTTAGAGGAAGTCCTGAAAAGTCGTAAATTTTCTTTTCTCTACGTGTGTACACGGATGTAACACAGGATATTCATCACATGAAAGATCATCAATGGATTTATTCCAGTCTGGTGATGAAGCAGCTCAGGTACATTGTTTAATGGTGCAAAGCTAATCTTTGGGCTTATGTCATTTCCACTGGTAGAAGTCAAATTATTGTCACATTTAATCATGAAAATGAATTTTTTTTATTTGGTATATATGTGGCTACCATGTAGCAAGCAGTTGGGATTTCCACAGTCGTGATGGATTCCTTGTGACCATGGATTCATCAGTGGTGAATGTGAGACAGAAACTCATAATGTAATAATAATCTTGTTGCAAATTTCAGTGATTGCATATCCGTGTAAGGTACGCCCAATTTAAAAATCACAAATTGATGCTCACATTTAGCTGATGACATTGTTTCTGATGAGCACTTACTGGACATCAAGTAATTGATAATTCAGTAGCATGCCAGAGAACTTTAATTTACTGAAAACACTTAAACAGGAACACAAAACAACACTTGAATGCATCAATGTGACACACAACCAGTGAAGCGGCAAGGTGTTTACTGTAGCAGAAAAAACAAAGATACATTTAGCCCTGAACAGAATACTCCTGTGGCAGTTGTAGATGTTATGCTTGTCTCAGTAATTGTATTTCCTGGATTATATAAAACAATTACCCACAGTGTTTCTTTCACATTTTCTATATGTATCTGTATTTCATTGAAAATGCATCATGACTTAAACAGCATATGTTTAAAACTGTTTTTTTTTTGTCTTTGTTATTAACCTAGTTAACCTTGAATGTGACCATCTGTTTACAACATGATTGTAGTATGGTTACACTTACCAGTTACAGCCACCTGTGATAACACCTTTCACAAGTGTAACTGCTCTGGAATGGCTCGAGTTCTAATAAAACTTTTTCCTAGTACGACAGGGTGATGTATTGTTTCAGAATGACTTATTTGCACTATGGTGCACTGTTATAAAATGAGGAATTACGCCTAATAAATTCACCCAGGTATATGGGGGTTTTATATTTTTGTTATAACTGTTATGACATTTTTTTTTTGAACTAACATTATTTGTCTCAGCAGTAGATCTTCACAGTTTCTAAAAAAATATTACAGTTCACTGGTGACATGCAATTTGAACTTCATGGCATATAATATTAACATTTGAAATATACACTTATAATGTACCTGGGCCACTTTCACTCTACTTTCATAACTTCATGACTTTCATAACTTCTTGCCAGGAATGTAAACAAAAGGAATATAGTTTACAAGAAAAGTTACAAAAAATATGATTTATAAAGTTTTGTGAAAGTGGTCTGTATTAACATGTTAATTTGAATGTTGTGCACATGTGAAGTTTCTCTGATGGCCTATTTATCGGAGTGGATTCTTATACTGTTTGCTCTGTATACTGGTCACTGCTCGATACATCTTTATTTTGTTTCAATGTGCTTTTAAGTGCAACCTAAAAAACTTTTTGTCACTGATTATCACTCCAGTATAAACAAGGTACAATTCACTTCTATATGAACAAAATAGAATGCTATGGATCTTCTTGTTTTTCTTAACAACACATGTAATTGTCATTGACCTAGATGTAAATACAGTATATCGACTTATTTTTACAAGTCATTTATGTGCACAGATTGCTACATAGTTTATTTTAGATGGTAAGTATGTAGATAAAGGGAGTATTAAAGCAAGCCAATAACAATACTGTGAATACTTCAAATATTTTTAATAACCATATTATTGTAAACCAAAACTCCTGTGTGATATTCATTCTCATTGTTAAGCTGGGGTTTTAGATTTTCACCCTCATTTTTGTACAGTGTATCGCCTAAAATTCAATGTACATACCCCTTAGGCTTTCTTATTTTACAGTTAATCAGCAGCTCATTCGTTCACTTTGATACTGTTGTTTCATTTTGCGAAGTAACAATTCATACGTGTCTCTTTGACCATGATAGATTGCATTTTCACTGGAATTAACGCAACCCCTTCGCTTTGATTATTCGATGCACAGTGTACTACATATTTATAAATGTATATTTATACATAACTTCTAACTTGAATACATATACGCCTGTGGTGAAATAAATATGTCTTCAGTACTATGGTAACATGTACTGTATTATAACATTTGTTATTGTTTGCTCATTGTTTTTGTACGCCGTATGTCATATGGTCTTTATCGGAACAGATGTTGTCGTTGCGTGCATATGTACTTTTACACCCAGGAAGCAACGAATTAAGAGAATGAACTATTTTGTGACCAAAGGAAGACGCAGGCTTGATCACCGATGAACTGAATTATCGATTTTGGGTGTCGGTGCTTGTATTTGAATGCCGATCAGGTTTGTGAATGACATTGAAACCTGGCTGTCCTCGTACCCATTCATTCACCTCCATTGTCACTGACCCCAATATGTGAACGGGAGCAATCCGCAAGCTTTGATACGGTAACAAAGCGGGTGGGTGGAGAGAGCGACAAGTTTTTGTTCCCGTCCCTTCTCGTGTAAAAAACAAACCAAGACTGTGTTAAGGTCCCATATACATATAGGCAACTGCCTGATGCTTGCTTGCACTACGTGCAGAACAGAATATGTAAAGAGCTTCTTATCAACGTTTTGCGGTTAGTAAGACAAGCATGTGCCGCATTATCAGTGTTTACAGATGACGTCATGCTAATGCTGACCGCATTTCTCGACTGTCAAATATTACTGCGACGTCCTTTTATTTTTAACTCGCCAGTTTGAAAACCCGACTGGTTGCATTTAGAACTGAACATAGCTGTTTAAATTATACCCTTAATCCGTCTATTGGTGGGAGAAACGGCCGCGAAAACGGGCGAGTAAGCTAGCACTATGTTTGGCGGTCTGCGGCGGTGATGAGGATGACCTTCCCGCGGTTCTGTGAGAATGAAGGTGGACCAGGCAGCATGGATCTGCGCCCACAGGCTCTACCATTTTTTTCTCCGATCGTCCTTCTCTGTCTTATCTGCTTAGAAACAGCCGGAACTGCAGGTTGGTGATGGTTGCATGGTGTGATAATCATGATCCTCCATGGCTCGTTTTAACAGAGAACGTGCTAACGACATATGTTTTCATTTGCATCATCTTTTCTTGGAGGTTGAACGTACGCAAGCTTTATCTCCTATTTTTGATCTTGCCGGTTCCAAAGGCTGAGCCGCAGTGTCAAGGTTACTGATGCCAAGCCCACCTGACTAACGTAATTTTGTGAATAGCGTCTGCAAAAGCAACGGATAGCGTTTTATTCTTAAGTTAAGGTTTGAATTCGTTCACGAATAAAAATGTTGAGGCAGGCATGTTGATTTTATCTCACTTTGTTTTTTGTATTTATCTAGGCAGACCAGAAGCGATACTGACCGCAAATGCGCCTGCGGTGGATGGACTGGCAGTGTTTTTACTTGGACAAAATCCAGTGTCGACTTACAAACGTCCAAGCTTCACAATTTTGGATGGTATCTCCAGAAAACGTGTGAAAAGGTCCCATTTTATCGGTCGGAGATCGTATGAAGGCGCAGATCCAAATGATTTCGATGATGATTCTCCATTTATACCAGATAAATACATCTTAGCAGTTGTGAGTATATTCGTACTTGATATAGTATGTTTACCATATAAACTAAAACTCAGAGCAGCCTCTCCCTAGATTAAATTGGGGATTTTTCAACTTGGCCATTGTGATTTGAAGTAACCCAGGGTGATACACTCACATCAAGATGCCCTGTATGGGTTTGTTAACTATAAGTAACACGGGTGAGACGAAAAGGAATACGTTTGTAAATAAAAACAAATGTTCAGTATTGAGGGCACATGGCTGTTGTTTTCCAGTTTTGCCATAGTGTTTAACAACTGTTCGCTTGAGGTCATCAGAGGTAAATTTAGAGGGCACGTGGCTGTTGTTTTCCAGTTTTGCCACAGTGTTTAACAACTGTTCACTTGAGATCATCAGAGGTAAATTTAATAAGCCAAATCGGCATTGCAGAAGCCTCGTGACATCACGTTGGTTTCGGATGAGACAGGATGCAGGTTCTCTTGAACTACCGTGATTTCACAGAGGTTAACAGTGCTGTTGTTGTCGAATGTGAGAGCCTACAAACTGTCTTGTCCAAAACCAGCCTGATCTAGAGACCTCTGCAGTGCCGATTTGGCTTATATGGAGACAACAGGCCTCAACTACCTGATCATCTGCCCTATCATCCACCCTTTCGGGATTTACCTTAATAAGGGTTGAACACAGCTGTTTGTTGTGTAGCCTCATACAGGTAATGCATGCGTGTTTCATGTACAGTCAAATTTTGGAGATTTAACAAGGTACATTTACATCGGGTTAAACAAAAAACACCAAGTTGGAGGTGTTAAAGACTCTTCAATCCCATTAAATTGTGAAAAAAAAAGTGTCAGGATTTCATGCTGCTGTTTTCTTTCCCTCCCTCCACAGAGGTGATGAATTTTGGACCAGTCAGCAGCTAGTTTAATCAGTATTGTGGCAAATTAGGTCGACTGGATGTCCCACACATTGGTTGCTGTGTTCTATGCTGTGGCGTAACTTCCCATACAGTTTTTTTTTCACTAAGAATGTGAAATGATAGGCCATTAAAACTTGATTGCTAGATCCCTCTTATTGCCCACATCATTTTGCATTATTTCTGATTTTTTTTCATTATTTACCCGTTTTTTTAGTAACTGGCAGCTTCATTTACAGGATACATTGTGGAACTTTGCTCTTTTTTAACCTGGACGTCTTGGTACCATTACGTAGGATGTAGCTTTGTCCAGTCAAGGTCTAGAACTTCTTGGGGCATGTATAAAGTCGAATTACTCTTAAGTCATTGAGTATATAAGAGGAGATAATTTCATCTATAGTCACAAGTATTTCCGGTATATATATAAGCCTTGTCTATAAATACATGTACTAGTATATAAATAATGAATAATGAATACTGGGACCCACATCCTCTTGAAAAATTCTCATGACAAGAAACAAGCAATCAAGTTTCATCACACCTTATGAATGCTGAATGCACACATATGTATTCTGCCATGCTGATTTAGCCCAACGAGCCGTGTAATACTTAATTATTACTTACATGGTCGGATATGTCGTAGAGCAGGAAAATTTTACCAACCCTATTAACTCAAATACATCCCGATGTTTGGTGTACATTGAATCCACAAGTTATCTGTGTTCAGTAGATTATATGTCAGAGCCTGCAGCGTCAAACCCTCAAGGCTCTTGTAACAATAGTCTGGGTGATGAAGCACAGCCTGTGTCCTATGTGTTTTATGCTAAAAGCTCAGGAAAGATACATGTTTGCTGTTTAAAATAAATTGTTGATGATGACATCCAATGGCTAGAGTAGATTTACAAGTTCCTTTTTAATTGGAAGCTTTCCATGCTAATTCGAAGAAAGCGGAGGAAATAGAAATCACAAGGTTTTACACACAAATTCCAAATATGGTGCATTTGAAGAACTCCCAATTTAGTCTAGGACTCGGTTACTCTGAGTTTTGGTTTCTACAGTAACCAACTAACACATTCATCATGGATTACCCTAAATGACCTAAAATTTTGTCCATGACAAAGTTGCTCACTGCCTGATTCTGAGAGTTCTGTAGATTGTAGAAAGGTGATATGAAGTTGCTTTGGAAGGTATGATAATAAGCTAGAGGAAAAATGTAAGTTTTAGCTCCAAAAGTAATATTTTAAATTGCCACTCTGGTCAGAATACAAATTGTGTCGAAATATTACAATGATATGAAAGAAATCCTAGGGAGTAAGTCTAACACCATGTTTCAAAAGGATTTTGATGAATAACACTATTTAACTGAAGATTCTGTAAAAAACAAAATCTTTGGCTGTGTCCGTAAAATTTTCCTGATGTGACGTGATAAAATTCCTTGCATGACATGGAATGAAGCAGATGTAATGTTGAGTAAGGCATTTATGCTGGGATGACGCCAAGAGCGTTTGAAAGGGCAGCGTCATATGTGTATACACATCGGCGATTGATTACGTGTACACAGAAGTGGAAGCGGCAGAAATATTCTCTGAGGAAACGTACAATATGGGTTTTAATTCGTTGCAATATTTTCACAGTTTAGGAAAGCAATTCAGACTATCCCAGTCTTTATCAATTCATCTTGCTTTTAAGACACAGATGTTCTGACACCAAAGTAGCTCTTTGAAATTTTAGGTCATTTACAGTACATGTGTCAAGCTGTTATTCACAAATGTCATTGAAAAGCATTTCATTTCACATGTAGTTTCAAGTTGCTGCAATGATATGGTCTTGCTAAACTCTATTTTGTCTTGTAGGTATAGCAACTGTATCTCTGTAGATCTAAGTGCACTTTTTAATGCCAGCATTATGAAACAGAAAGGTGATGTTTTATATGAGCACTAATACTCAGGTCTAAATGTGATTGGTTCATAATTTATTAACATTTTAGTTCCATGTTTAATTCTCCCTGGTGAATTGTGTTGTTTTTTGTTTTTTTTTCCTTGTATAGAAACTAGGAGTCCCAGTACGGGAGCTCAATCAAACTTCACTGGACTTTTTGAAAGCTGCCTTTGCCAACTCTGAAAAGTTACAGATTCCTGTGGAGAATGTTGGCATTGACAAAATACGGGTAAGTGTGTTTTCTGAGATGGATCATACAGAGTAAACAAAAAAAGTATACCATATGTAGTTTACCTTTTGTGGCCTCCATTTTGATCTGCTCAAGCTTTTGTAGAACTGATTGTGGCTGACTGCTTGTCCACGTTCAGATGGTAAATCAATCGTGTGCCTGTGTATATACGTATGTACATGCACTCATAAATTGTTTTAATGTTACCATTGTTATGAAATCATTCCTTGTGCAGTGTTGATTGTATGGTAGACTGATTGTAGAACGTCAGCCAGGATCGCCATGCATGCACAAGTTGGGTATATGCATGAACTGCTCCCCATGATAAACTACCTCATGAATTTTTCATACATGTGATTCACGTCCCCTAAGAGTAGCAGTGAGGGAATACATGGATATGTCAGTATATTGTAGACAGTAAGGCGAGTGTTGCATGTCAGTGTCTGCTGTTCAACTCATTTCCATTTGTTTGGTAAAAACAAGGAATATGTTTTCTAATGTCACATGTGTTATACATGTACACTTGTATTATAAATTTGTTAAATGCAAGTATTTCACCATTTTCACCATGATTTTGTTGATGATAACTAAAACCTGAACGTTAAAGTGAAAGACAGCTCATGTTCAAAGTAAAGTTTGCCAGACAGATGGGACAATATTATGTTCATTTCAGTAAAGTATTTTTTCTAACTACTATTATTACAGTGGAAATTGGCATTTGGCCGTGCTCCGTTGGCTGACATGAAACGCAGCCATTGTGTGTGGGCTGTGACGTAAATGTTCCAAGTGCAGAACAGTCTTGTCACCTGATACTGTCAAAAGCTGCCAGGATTGTGGTTGAAACTTATGTATACATGTAAATTTATAACATGAAATGATCCAGAAACTTACTCCCACCAGTGGTCTGGAAAAAACCTTACAGTGTTATTCACTCATGTACTTATTATAATTAAAATATATAACATTAAAATAGTGTCCTGTCCCTATGTGATTGCATGTTACATTGACAGTCAACTCAGAACATTTACATCACAGCTTACAAACAGCTGATGTCTCCCAGCTGTCTGATTGATCAGTCTCTTATAAGCTTTAAAGCATGAATGCCTTCAGATTCCCAGTCGGCAGCAAAATAATCCCCAGTTCAAATACATCGTTGTGTTCAAGACACACTTTTGGAGCAGTTTTCTCACTTAAATCTCAGTGGCAAATTTTAGTGTGATGGTATTAATTGGCCAACATGTTTTCTGTATTTAACTGATAGTGAACTTGTTTTACATAAGGAGGTTGAAAGCATTATACATGTATTTAGAAAGAGCTGTGTGTCAAAGGAAACCATGTGTTTCAGGTTATTGTTAAACTGATTTTTGGCAGGTGTCTTGATTTTGGCAGCCTGATGAATATTTAATGGGATACCTTTTCCTGTGCAGTGGCGATTTGGTCTCAAGCTGATATGAATATTGTTGTCCTGTTATTTGTTATTGTTATTACTGCACAAGTAACACATTGCCAGATTGCCCACAAAACGTCCTCGTAACTGGAAGAACACACAGTTGACTATGCATCTGTGACCCGAATTTCTTTTGGCAGGAAAGTTTCTCCATTGTCTGGTTTCTTTCAATGGTCTATTTCATTCTCCAGTTTCAGGGAAACAGAGTAGAAATGTTCTTCATCAAACCTGGTCATAATGTTGAAATATTTGGCATTGGTGATTTGATCTTGATCAGTGAAATCTTCACGCCAGACTTAATAGAAGAGGTGAAGCAGAGTGTACCGGAGTTAAACATTACAAGCATTGCTGGGGCGGTATGTTCTCCTGTGTTTGAAACTGGATTTTAAAAAAAAAATAAAACACACAGTACAAGAGTTTTTTTTTAGCAATTTTCTTTTCAGAAACTCAATCTGAACAAATCAGAAAACTCAGTATTTTTTTTTTTTGTCACCATTGTATCAAAAACTCTATTTATTTCATGAAAACTCAATGCAAAATTTGTCTAAAACACAATTTTCCATTATTTCTCATTATGGTAACCACAACCAGAAAGAGGCCAGAAAAACCCCTGCAGTATCTAAAAATATGTGACAGTGAGATCAGATTGACAAATCTATGCGATTGTTTCTTGAAAGTTTTCTAAATGTAAGATATGACAACCTGTATTTTTCTTTGAAAGCATTCTTCTTTACCCAGCTGATTGGCCCTCAACTTAAATCCGGTCACAGGCTTAAATCCTGCTGTAACTGGTTAGCTGCAAAGGACTGTTTGTAATTACCGAGTATGTACATGAACGTTGTGAGATATACGAGTTTGTGCATTTCAGAATTATGTGGTGGTTGCCAAGCAGGTTGAACCTGTATGGAGAAAGCCTTTCTTCCCATATGTGGTGGCAGCCTGTGGTGTTGTCTTCATACTGTCAGCTGGAGTATTGGTGAGTACTTTACTTTTACTGGCAATCTGATCCATTATACTCAGATTTTGCAAAAAGTGAGGGATATTGATTTTTCTTTGTTTGTCATTTGTCTGTCGTGCTTTGGCTCCCATATGATAACTCCTCAAGATATTGTCTGATTTTTTTCATAAAATTGTGATATAGGTTGTGAAATGGCCAACTAAGTTTGAAAAGCAACCTAATGTGAGTAGAATTTTCAAATATTAAATGAACTCCATGTTGGTGGTTTCCATATATTGGCTGATTTTGATAAAACCAGCAGGTTCATTCGTGTAATCGCAGATCAGTTTCGAAAACCAGCGGGATCCATGCATATTTCAAGATTTCCTTTATTATGATTGGTCTTTGATTTTCTTGCACTAACTGTATCAAATATTGTCTTATTCAATAAAGGTAGCTTTTGTCTGTTTAGAAAAAGGTAAAATTTGCTGAATTTGCTTGACGCATTTGTCTTTGCAGGTTAATCCTGTCTTCATCTGAAATATTTAGTACACCACCCTGAACTTGTAGATATTATTTAAGCTGTAATTTTTTTCTTCATGTGAAACTTTACAAAAATAATCTTGAATTTGGTGGTGTTCAGTTATGAACTTTATTACCTTTCCGTAGATTTTCTGTTGCTGTAAACAAAAGGCGGTGAAACACTATGGTGCTAACAACCTTCTGTCTCAACAAATCTGCGTGTATCCGAGTCACAAGCCAGGTGTGAAGGATGGAGCAATGATACAGCCGGAGACTGGACCTCTGTATGTAGCCAAGGGATGCATCACACCTCTGCCTGCTCAGCCTGTCCGCATCAAGGCCAAGGGACTCCTAGAAAGGTAGACTTCACAGGCATTTTGAAAATGGACTGGATTTGTGTTTGTTTTCATTCACTGTCTCGAATTGGCTGCTGTGCCAGATAGGCAAGCCAGGTCCAAGCTGAGTTGAATGTACTGTGGATTTAAAATTCAATGTGGACTCAGATATCAGCAGGGAACCACGCTGACTTAGAGGATGAAAATGCTGGCTCCTTTCGACTGATATGCTCTTGACCAATGAGGTCGCGCGGTTGATTCGAATTCTTGCTAGTTTCGCTGCAATTTTAAGGCAGGAGGTCTGTCACATACTTAGTAAAGGATATGTAATCTGGGCTCCCTGGTTTTCTCCACGCATCCAGAAACCTGTCTAGCGTCATACAAATAAAAAATTGTTGAATATGGCGTATTCGAATGAGTAAATAAACAAATCTAGTGTGACAAAGTTTAGAGATGAGATTTAGAATCAACCCATTCTGCATCCGTTTGAGTTTAAGACATCAGTTTTTATATTTGAAAATGCTGCATGCATGATGTTTTGGCCAAAATCAAATCCATATAAGGATACATAATGATTGTCCTCTCAACTTTAGCTTCGCACATGTACATACAGATTTGAAGCTTTGTTGCGAAGGAAGCAGGCGTAATGCTGCACTAACGCTTACAAACCCTTGTTATGTTTCTAGACGAGGTTCAAACGCTTCCCTCACTATTGACTTGACACCATCTCCAGAACTTGTGCGCTGGGATGGAACCCCACCTAAAGAAAGGTATACCAATTAAACAGTGATTTCTTTTCTTACATATGAGTTCTCTGCTGGTGCTTTGTCTAAAATTTCGCCTAAGAAAATGTACATTTTTTTAGGCAAACAAAGAACATAAAATGTTACAGTTGGTGCTGAACCTTTTTTTCCCAGTATATCACCCTACCTTTTCAAGAAAACCTTCAGTGCACTATTCTAAGATCACTGCAACTCCCAAAATCAGACAAACTGAGTAACATTATAAAAGGAAAAAATTGTTAGGCCAGATGTAGTGTTCTTGTGTTCTACATCATGAATTCTAGGGCTGCCTTCAAATTTGCTATCACGTGTTTTATAACATGTCAACGTTTGAGTGGTGATGAATAATTTCAGTTGCATGTATCAGCTAGCCTATTGATATTGCCCAAACAAAACAATGGGGAAAAATATTCATGTTATGACAGATCATATCATATGTTTTGTATTTTTTTGCTCTTCAGTTCAGGATTAGAGTTCTTGTTGTCCGCTGGACATAGACTTAGCCGTAAAGATTTAAGAAGCTGCCTTAAAAACTCACAAGCTCTATTTGAAGAATTCTGGGTAAGTTTGCCACTTATCTTCGATGAAGAGATAATTTTATAAAACCTTTGTCCAACTGGGTAGAACTACATTCAGTACATCCTTCAATCAGTTTCACAATGTATGGAGTCAAATAGTATGGGATAAATCTGTAAGGGAGGAGCTTTACATCAAGGAAGGGCAATTATAGTAGACCTGTAATATGTGTAAGGACTTGTGTTGGTGTGGAGAAATTGTGTGAGCTCTTATTTACATGAAGTCACCTATGGATTTATGGAATTTTTCACCAGTTAATCAACCACTACTAACATGATGAAAAACTGTGTCAAATAACATGTCATTATATCTTAATAGTAAATGGCATCAAACTGCACATGCAGCTTAAATATTCCATGAAATTTTAGGTCAGTCACTCAGCAGGAATGATGTTAAGTTTTTTGTGGTTTTCCTCAGGAAATTCCCATGAATCTGCCAGAGAAGGTACAAGTGGCAGGGTCCGGAATGAAGAACAGATACAAAAGCATTATACCAAGTAAGCTTGATATATTACATTACTTGTAATTGGTACATGTGGGGTTCAATCCAGAATCAAGTTACCCCTAAGTCTTTAACATCAGTAAACCTAAACAATGACTATTGCTTGGCGCCTAGCACCAGGGGAATAGGCCGGTGTTAGTATAATGTGACAGGCCAGGTGAGGCATCTGAAATATGAATGTGGAAAACCACATTAAACCCCAATCAAACATACAAACCAATAAACAAATGTATTACATTACCGAATATTAGAGGAGCGATATGACTGAAAGCTTGCGATGTGCATCAATAAGCCTGAATAATCTTTCTGACTTGTGGTCTGTAAAAGTAACAGTAAAAACAAGGAAGTTTACAGTTTTGTAACGAGTTTACACGATATCATCGCCTTAACACAGTAAACATGTAAGCCGTGTTAGACAGTGTTAACAAGCCTTTGATAAGTAGGTTATATATATCTTCTAAAACAGCTAATACTAAAGTTTTTATAGTGTTTGATGATGAAGGGAGGGTGACACATAAAAATAACTGAAATGAGTCAAACATTTGAATAAATGTGATTTCATTCTGTATGATTTGTTTGACTATACTAGACTTTAAAGACTGCAGTGTCGTTTGTGGTTTTAAATTGTTGTAAATATTAAAATATCTATTATAATGAAAAGTATATTATTATCATGCTCAAGAAGTTACAGAGCTATTAGTTACAATTTAAACAGAATCTTCATTATTAATGTAGTTGATATTGGATAAAGTTGTTATTTGTTATACATGAGGTTTTGAAGTTGTGGGATGGCCTCTGTGGCTCAGTCGGCTAGCGCACTATAGCAGAACAATGACCGGAAGCCTCCCACCAATGTGGTCGCTGTGAGTTCAAGTCCAGCTCATGCTGGCTTCCTCTCCGCCCGTACGTGGGAAGGTCTGCCAGCAACCTGCGGATGGTCGTGGGTTTCCCCCGAGCTCTGCCTGGTTTCCTCCCACCATAATGCTGTCTGCCGTCGTACAAGTGAAATATTCTTGAGTACGGCGTAAAACACCAATCAAATAAATAAATAATATGAAGTTGTGGCATCACACTTGTATAGAATAAATAAAAAAGGTGTTATCCATAAGTAATTGCCTTGTTCTGGTTACTTTCCAGCATTCAAATGCTGCTTTAAGATGAAACCTTTTCTTGTTTCTTTCTGCCAGATGAACATAGTAGGATAATTCTACCAGACTGTGAGCGAGATCCACTTTCATCTTACATCAATGCCAACTCATTACGGGTAAGGAAATGTTCAGTGGCCAGTTGCATTGTTTTGAAAATAAAGTTCAATTTGATTTATAGCACCGTAGTGAGCTAAAAGTAAGGTTTCTTATAAATTTACCCCCACCGATGAAACTTACCTGTTTTTGGGTTTTCTTTCTGTTGTAATCCTTTTTGCTGTGGTACAAGGTGAAGTTTTGGAATTTTGAATACATTGCCAAATACTGAATGCATAAAGTTTGAATCAGTGTAGACCTGAGGCATGATTTTCTTCTGTCAGGGTTATGAAGGGGAGTCAGGGTCTTACATCGCCACCCAAGGTCCCATGTCACATACCATTGTCGACTTTTGGAGGATGGTGTGGAACGAGAACGCCACAATTATAGTCATGATCACAAAACTAAGGGAGAAAAATAAGGTAAGAAGGCAGTCGTGTAGCGTTGATGAAATGTATAGTTTTTATTTCTTAATATTATGCAATTTAGGTTGGTGTCTTAACATGTGAAAGGAAAAAAAAGCCTGCCTGTTCTTTGGGACTTAAACTTACTTTACATTACAGACTTCGTCAGGCCTCAGTGATCAGTCTGGAAATTATGTAGCCTATGGTGAAGCATTTGATCATTTTTGTTTTAGTTTCTCTTAATGAGCCCTTTAAGTTTTAACATAAACTAAGTCTTAAGTACTACATGTAATTTTCATTTTTTTCTTGACACTTAATGATCATTCATTCTCTTGCAACGCAAGGACTGTATATACTTAATGTTTAATTAACTAACCTTTTTTCAGGGTAAATATCTACCTTAATTCTTCAGCCTTTTGGCATATCTGCAAGGTGTTTATTCAAGCATATTCTGAAGACATTATTCTGTGTTGACTGATAAAATTATACTTTTTGTGAAGCTTTCAAAATGACCTATCCAAGGAATGCAGTTTTGTATCCAAAATCAAATTAAAAGTGTGCATAAACTGCACTGAAAGTTGCTCTTTCATATGCAAAAAGGGTGAGGAATCAGGGTATGTACATAGCTCTTTTCTGTTTTACCTATAACATTGCTGCACTGTTTTCATCACAAAGAAACCTGAATTGACTGAAATATATGAATTTATTTGACTAATATTGATTATTTCAGGTCAAATGTGAGAATTACCTCCCTGAATCTGTGGGCCAATTCGGTGAGATAGAAGTCGTTGTTGACAAGATTACAGAGAAACAGGGTTTCATTGTTCGTCATCTAACATTGCGAGTGAGTTGCATTTTATCTCGACTCTGAGTTTATTTTTACATAAGTGTGTGTGTGGCTTTACAATGCAGTAGCATATTTTTACCACAAATTCCGATTCAAATTTGTGCAGTGCAATTCGTGCATCCAGGTGATTTTACAAGTTCTCTGGCCTTTCACCAAAATGACACGCCCATTTCTGTGGCAATCACATGCCTTCACTAAAATGACAAACCCATTTGTCTGGTAATCACTTGCCTTCCACCAAAATGGTTCATCCATTTCTCTGGCAATCAATTGCCTTCCACCAAAATGGCTAAGCTGTTTGTCTGGTAATCACTTGCCTTCCACCAAGCAGGCTGGCCCATTTCTCTGGTAATCACATGCCTTCCACCGAAATGACTCACCCATTTCTCTATGATAATCACTTGCCTTTCACCAAAATGGTACACACCATTTTTGTAGTAATCACTTGCTGTCCACCAAAAATGGCTCACCCATGTCTCTGGTAGTCACTTGTCTCCACCCCAACCACCTCCCTGCAGGTGAAAAGGTTGCCATTTACGTGTAGATGCCTGTGGTTTACCTTATCTTGAGAAACTTGCCGCCATCGTATAAGTAAACTATTCTTGAAAAAGGTGTTAAGTGTCATTCAATCAAGTCTGTGAAACATGTTTTTGGTTGCTGTTTTAGGTGCTTTTGTTCACATTAAAGTAAAACTGTATATGTTGTACACGTGAAATGTATGATGGCTTTGTCATCCTGTATCCATGTTGATTGAAAACAGTGTGGGAATGAGGCGCGTCCAGTGTTACACTACTGGTACACTGACTGGCCAGATCACAAACCCCCTGACTCACCCAAAACCCTGCTGGAAATGGTCAAGGAGGTGGAACTTAGGCGCTGCACATTGGAGAATCAAGGAGTAAAGAAGCCTATTATAGTCCACTGCAGGTAAATCTGCTTACTGCCTCGATTGGGAAAATACTTTCACCCTAAGATTTTGTTCATGGCTAATTTACTCATTTTTCCTGATCCTGAGAGGTCAGTTTGTCTTAAAAATATGTTTTGGCGTTGGTTTGAAATGTAACAGCTTACACTAGTAGAAAAAAATATCAGTATTCAAAGTAATATTTTCTGGCATCCATTTGCCTCTGAAATGAAGTTGGGGTGGGGAGGGGGGCAGATTTTCAGTGATTTTCAGTATGTGCTAAAAAAACTGTTTGTGGTGGACTGTTCAAGTTAAATGTTTGCCATGGCTAAGATGTTTGGGTTAGATGTACTGCTTGCTCTCCAAATTTCATCAAAAATATGCATCGGGTATGAAGATTTGTGCAAAATTAGATATGTGGTATTAAAACTTAAGACCCTTTTAAACAAAGGGACTAATATTATATATGTTATGCTATGTTTCACTAATTTTGTTCACTCTAAGAATGTCTTTGCCAAGAGGGCACTTTACTGTAAAATTTTTGATGTAGGATTACACAAAAATCCTGTACGCAGCTTTTGTGAATTGGCATTTGTTTCAGTGCTGGTATTGGAAGGACTGGCTGTTTTGTTGCGATCAGTGTTGGAATGCGACAGATCCGGGAAGAACACTCCGTGGATGTGTTGGGAATTGTCTGCGCAATGAGACTTGACAGGTCTGTCCATGGCTATGCAAAAATTGATAACAGTTCTGTAATGCTACATGTAAGGGAGCCAGATTCTCGTGCCAGAATACGCAGCTTTGGAGATGCGATGTCCTTTTTTTGACATGACGTTGCCGCCTTACAGCACAAGAGCGTCAATCAGCACAATTTCAGATGGGCTAGTATGTTTTGAAAATTTCTCCAAATTAAAAAACAAAATAAATGTTACGAAATGTGTTCTCCAATGATGCGAGATATCATTTGATTCATGAATGCGTGAGCTACTATGTTAAAGGTTAGGCAAGGGATCCTACCATGCAGTGAAACGGCAGCATCATTTGACAGTGTTGCATTACAGTGTTGTAACAGTGTAACTCAAAACCTTGTCCAGAGAAAAGAGGATACTCCTCACATCTTTTGTATGGCTTTCCGTACTGGCTTCACATCATTGCTCGCACTAAACAAGACTGACCTTTGACCCTGATTAGACCTAGCCCCACTGACCTGTAAATAGTGACCCCTGACCTTAGCATTGTTCCTGATTTCTGAACACAAGGTGCTTGGTGTGGCAGTGATGTAAAGTGAGCATAGAGTTCAGTGCATACGCTGTGAGGAATATGTTGACATCTGTTGGTAAGGGTGGATTTTGTGGTGAGATTTGGCTGTTGAGCAAGTGACCCATCCTCCTAAACTTTCCTGACCAATGTTTAGCTTAGCTGACCTAATTCAGCCTGCTAATCAAATGATTATGAACTGGTACAGGTATGCCACATAAGAACAGGAACACTGCACTTCAGAAACTTTCTTAAGATTTTAAAGTTCTTTCACAGTAATAAAAAACAACCTCACACCATTTTGAAAGGTTTGTTGCTCATACATTTAAACTTGCTGGTCTTTTTCAGAGGAGGGATGATCCAAACTGGGGAGCAGTATGAATTCATACATCATGCCTTGTGTCTCTACGAGAGAGAGCTCAATGATACTGGAACCCCTGCGGACTGACCTTCACATTGCACCAAACTGGGGACCATATCAGCTGGGCTCTGAACCTGGTAGACTCAGGAGTTATCTCCCTGTAGATATATATACATGCAGTGGTGTTGGGTGATATTATACTCTAAAGGCGACTTAAAGGAGGTCGGCTGCAGTTACATGTGAGTTTTGCGGCTGGATTTTTGCCAGGATAGGAATGGAGATTGTAGAGAATGCTCTGTACAAGAGCAAACGACTTGCCAGGACAAGGAAACTGTTTTGGGATTTCTGACAAACAGACCAGGATTACATTCTCACTCATTGTACCTGGACTAGCACCGGACTTGGCTTCAGCCTTTTTCGAATATTTCTTGATCAAGCTTTAAATAAATAAATAAGAAGTTGAAAAAACATTGACATTTTAATCAACGTTTTCGTTTAATTGTAATGTAGATATAACTATTTTTAACACTGCCCTGAGACAAAGATTTATGTTATTGTTAAATTTTTAAGAGCTTATCACATCTTCCCCCTCCCACTCCCTTTTTATGCTTTAGTTGTTGATATGTTGGCACCAGTGTTTTAGCAGGTAGTACAAGGTTGTTTGTACGCAGTAGAAGCCTGCTGATATATTGGGGAGGTTTATGTTATGTAGTTGACTAGACGCACAAAAGTAGACTATAGTACCTCATGCCGACAACTTTACATGACATTTTAATAATGGTTGATGACAATAAATGTTTGGGGTACTGAAATTCACAAGCGATACTTTTCAAAATGTGTACAAAATAATCTTTGCTGTGGAAAGCCATTTGGTACTGGTTAATGTAAATACAGAGTACTTAAGACACATGCATGTGCTGTATGTCATGATGTTAGGATGTCTTATTTTCTGAAGTTTGAAAAATGTCCACTTCAACGTTTGTTACTTGTGCTCATTTGGAGACCTTGGAACTGAGATGAAACAAAGGGAATGTCGCTGGAGAAAATCAGTTTTATATTCGAGCATGATGGTGTGAGCGGAAAGTTGTCATCTGTGTGCATTCTTTATTTTATTGTTTCCCACTAATTACGATGTTGTACACAGTAGCTCTATGCAAATTTACCCCCACACCGTTTTTAGTGTTATTTAGATACATGTAGGTGCTACATGTGATGATGTTGCAGCACAGTTTACAGATTATCTGCCCCTGGATTGTCAGTTATCACTACACTGCTACGTTGTTATGAAGGAAATTTGTTTTCTTAGTTTCTGCCAGTCTGATGTTGACCATCTTGGTAATGTTATATAGCTATCGTTCGCCGCTGATTTAAAATATGCTACTTGCATCTCAACTGAGCCTATCATTTCAGGATAAGGGTTCTTTTCTTTGGTTGATTGTCTTAAATTATAATGACAAATATTTCCAGTAATCATATTTGATATTGATCTGTCGTCTAGTGTTCTCTCTGGTTTACTGTTGTTAAATGTTTTAACTGCCGGCCAAAAATGGTTTATTGTATTTGTCTATGTATGATCTCTGATGCAGAGTTTGTCTCAATTTCGATGGATTTGTAATACATCACACATGTTTCACCTCACATCTGTCAATAACATTAACGAGTATTTTAACATTTTCATCTTTTAACCGGTGACTAATTTGTTTCCTATGTGATGTCTTATCCATGTTAAGTGTGGTCATAGAAACAGGGAATGACACCGTGATAAAGGACTTTATTGTTGTTATCCATATATGAAATATTTGACACACATGTATATTATTTTGTACTATGGTGAACTTCTATTAATGCGCTTGAATATCGGCACAAAATTTCAGTTTGTGTATTGAGGCTGTGTTGTTGCTCCATATCCTGTGATCTGCGTAATTATTGAAGTTCATGCATTTAACTAAGTGACTGTAGATATCAGTATTTATACGATAATATTAACACTGAAATATTACATGTAATGAGAGTCACCATGCTGTATGCCTCTTCTCTTGTAATGACAGGCTATTCTTTTCATTATATACGTTCTGTTATGGAACATTTTGTGATTATTGAAATGAAATATTTGTTCAGGGTGGTGTATGAGGTGTTAAGATTGGATACTGAATATACGCAAGATCTCTGTGAGTTCACGATGCAGAGGGTGTGTACAGTTTATGTATATATGAACTTTTAGTTATGAATAAAATAAGGCCACAAATATTGTACACTTCTCCGGATGTGTACTAGTATAGTGATATAATTTATAGGATTCATGATTATTGTTACAAAACATATTTTTAGTGTAATCTTGTTACCATTTTTATTATCACACACATATATACTGTTGAACATTTGCATTTACCTCTTTGGTGGGAAAACAAACAATATAGAGTCATGTTATCAATTACACTTTCGCATGGCTGAGAAAAAAAAGGAGACAAACCCCTCCAAAAAAGATAAAAAAGATTTGAATATTTGACTTGTATTTTACTATCTTTCTTATAATATTTTCACATGGCAAAGGAAATTGTTTCTTAAGAACATAATTTAGAAAATTAATCTAGTATTGTCAAGTAGGTTTTCGGTATTATGTGTGAATATTGACCCAGGTTGGCAGTCAAGCAATGAGAAGTCACAAAGGGACGTCACTCTGTTCTCATAATGTCCCATTGGCCTGCACTCGTTGAACTGATAGGTGGTCTTGAAGCAACCTTCAGTGTGTCTGAGGTGTTCCTTCTTTGACCATCTTATATTAACTGTTGTTGCACCCTTTTAATGGTAAATCTTTTAACAATGTCTTAAATTTTAAAAGTGCAATTCTTTAACAGTTTTATACATAAATATTAACATGGATGACTTTTCAGTTTAGATGTATAAATTACAGTTATCATTATCTTTGTCACTACGCATACATGTACTTCCGTTAATCTAGTATACACTTAGCAGATTTAATTGTATGGGGCGCCATATGCCACAGTTAACAATTTTTCAGTCACATGACGATGAGGAGTCCTTAGTATGTATATGTATACTGTGTCTCCCTGTGGCATGGTAATCCATACGGCCACTGTGTTGCCGCCACTGGAATATCATGCCGAAAACACCAGACATAATCCCCTCCCAGTTACCATATACTGACTCCAGGCCAAACAGTCCTGTTTCCTTGCACTAACCTCTCAGTTTTGAGCGCCAAGCAAGGCAGCAAAAAGCATCTTTTTTAAAGTCCTTAGTATGACCCGACCCAGGATCCAAAGCTACTATATTACTATATTCGACATTCCAGTTGTACATGTCATAATATGAAGGAATCAATTTTCTGATGTAGGAGGGGAGGAGCTGTTCTTGTTTGTTTTAGTTCCATGTGCAACATAGATCTTTCGCACTCTGTATTAGTCACCCTAATTCTTCAACCTTTTGACCCTCTACCTGAAGTGTTTTGATGCATTCTGGGATAACTTTGGGGTGAAGAGAAATAAGTCTCATAGTTATATGAAGCCTACATGACACAAACACATCAGTCTTGACTTTAGTTTTGCAATACATGTAACTGCTTGCAATAATTTCCCTTTAAAAATTGATTAAACGGCTGAAGATTTACAGTAAGAGTTGTCTCATCAAAGCTACATGTACATGGAGCATCGAGGAATACTACACTCTACATGTTGACTGAAACTGTGTTCATTTGGTGCGATTTTTGAGACAACCCGTAGAATTGTACTCGTTGAATAAAAATAGGACTTGCTATTACATGCAATTTGGAGCATGTGACAGATCACCCTGTCTGAATACATTTGAAGTGCAAAATAGACGTGTCCTACTTTCCGGACACTTATTATATTCCCAGAGTTGACAAATTGCATTGCACGACTGCGGCTTTACATGTGTGTGTGACAACTGACATGAAGGCACACAAAATCAGTATTTTGTGACTTCTCATAAATGAAGTCAGTTTATAGATAGGGCATTAGACAGTTTATGAAGAAAGTTTTGAGATGTTGGAATGGTGGAAATTTTGTGACTCTTGACTGTTGTTGGTTATCTTCACGCGTCATCTTCTTGGACACCTGTAGTATCTGGTATTTGAGATGAAGGTAGTGTGTTTGCACCTAAAAACCCCCCCCCCCCCCCAAAAAAAAGTGTATTTCAACTAGCAGATGAAGACAGTGTTCTTTTTGCGCTTCCAATTTCTTACCTTCCTAGGAAACTTGAAAACACCTTTTCTATCATTGATATAACACTCAGAATCAAGCAAAAATGAGTCCGGTAATTTAGGCATGGATGAAATCTTAGGTCAAATAGTCGAAAAGAACTGGTAGTGCAAATATGCTTATTAACAACATTAAGGTGTGTCCATGGAGATCTGCATCTTTCATAGGATACTGAAAGTGTTTTCAGTAGGTTTGTGTAGGTGGTAAATAAATGTTGTTAACTCCTGAGCTGATGATGCGTACAATATGTGTAGGTCAAATGGAGAAAAACCTATTTGGTGCTACTCGAAACTACAAATGGTTACAGTGACTTGTTAAAAACAATTTTCATGGTAGTAGTTGGCAGCTCTTATATACTCTTAGATCATATTCTGTGTATGTTAATTGTGCTGTGTGTGGTATACTGTCCTTTAAAACTGCCTCTCACCCAGCCCCACCTGCGATGCCACTTGAATGATGTACATAGATTGTAATTGCCATCTGCACTCAGTTTCAGCTCAAATATAGTGTTCAGAAACCTGGTTATTTCCAATTTTTGAAAACAGTATCACAAGTTAAACCAGACTTACCCTAAATGACCTAAAATTTCTTCCAACAAAACCGCATTGCAAGGAGCAAATTAATGTTGTAAAAATTTCTTTTGATTCTGAAACTGATGCTTTTCCAGTAAGGTGTCATCCAAACCAAGCTGAAAATACGTTTCTAAATTCAATACAACTCTAACAATCATGATAAAAGAGCAAGTTAGTTATGGACGAAATTTTAGGTCATTCAGGGTAAATCTTAATACAAGTCTGATCCTAATACTAAGTTAATGACACTTTTAAGTCTGGACTATGGTTAACACTGGGTCTAAGTTCTAATACACTGCTGAACACCTCGGGCCCTTGAGGACTTGAGACATGCCAAGAAGCATCGTGCATATTTAGCCTATAAGGGTTAGCCTTGCGTATTTGAAAACCAAGATACTGTGTAGGCATTTAAAAATGTCTAACAGTAGAAAACATTTGAAGAATGTTAGTTCTCCCTAACCAAACTGTTTTCCTACGTTTAAATCTGTCCTTGCTGCTAAATCCATGTGGTGTCTTTAATTATCAATGACCTCTTAGAACGAGACTATAGGATGGTGATGGTTTGGACATGGTTAAGGAGTTCTCAACTGTACTCTATAGGCTTTGAAGTTTCCCATGACTGTGATAAAGTTGTTCACCCGAGCTTATTGTGGTCAGATGATTTTTTTTGGTTTTTGTTTCTGTTGTTGTTTATTATTGGATGCTATAGTTATTATTTCAGTTTGTCATATCCTGGTGATATCAGTGCAATAAAAGTTTTAAAATTTTATTGTGTGTGTTGAGTGATTTTTTTATATGCCCGCCAGTAATGGACAGCTGTGCTTTGATTTAACACTCTATGATGTGGTCTTTCATATATATTCAAGTGAAATTCTTGAGTACAGTGGTAACACTAATGAAATAATGTATTTATATTGTATGAAGGCTCTTTTCAATCTACATGAAGCATGTTATTGCTGTTTTGTTTACTGGATGACAGGGTGTACAGCTTAAAACAAAAAAAAAAACCCCAAATGCAGTATTTCTTACATATGTGTGTTGACAGATTACAAGATGGTTCTACACAGGCATGTCCTTCTGACCAACTAATTTACAACGCAATAAAAAGCGGCTCTTGCTCTTGCATAACATTTAGGCCTACTTCCCTGAAAGCAGAGGACTGTATATCATTATGTGACCCAGTAAAGTGACAGGTGAGTGAAACCCTTAACAAGCACAAGTGATGCGACCTGCAGATATATTCTCCAGAGCATGACCCCCTGAAAGACACTTGACGCTGAATGAGTACCTGTAATGGGTGGTGAACAAAACAACCCATGACACAACAGCAAGTGTGACTTTACCAGAAATGCTGCCTGCAGAACAAAACAGTTAACACGTACTGTAGCAAACTTGTTGAGACTTCATCAAGGTCTTAACGTGTTTGCGTTCTTCAAGGTTTTGTCGCTGGAACTTTGACGAACTTTGACGAATAAACGAGGTAAGAAACAAAAGACATTTTTGCTTGGATTGAGGGATCTTGCAGCCAGTTGGCTTGTGTACATATAATGAGATTCTAATGAAACAGTTTCATCCGACCATTTGAAATGTGAAAGGCCATTTTAATTTTCAGAGAAATGAGGTCACTGAAGAAATAAATCTGTGTGGCTGCTAGTAACTCTTTTGTGCGCAGTTCATACTAAGTGAAATGTCAACACATGCTTAAGTGTGTTTATGGGGCTGTTCTGTTTGGTTGGGGTTCTGATCCTCGGCGTGAAATTGCTGTATTTGCAGCAGCTGTTTAAATTAGTGAAACAAAGTGCTGAATGGAACCATAGCTGTGACAAACCAAAGCCTCTACTACATGTGTACCAATTCCTAGGTTAGTCAATAGAGTGCAACTGATGCTCTATATTTTTGTTGTAAGAGAGAATTAATAAAGCCTACAGCTACTGTCCAGTTCACATTCAATAATACATTATACCTTAATAACTTGAACTTGATGATTTTTTGGGCCGAAATTATTTTTACAGTGATCACTTATTGTTATCTCTCTCCTTTGTTTTGTTTGTTTTGTATACATGTACATGCGACAATGTTGTTTGGAAATGGATTTAATTCATGTCATGACAGGATGTATGGCCCCGATGTCAACATACAGCTATTTCTAGTGCTGTCTCAGTGGAAATCCATACATACCAGGACAAGCAAACACTATACATTATCATCCACCAGGTCCTAGTAAAATGACACATACCAGGCTGGTCAGTATTTGTGTAGTATATCCCCAGATATGGATTGCGCCAATGTGCAAGGAATTACTCAGTTCAGCAAACTAACACACATATACTTTTTATTCAAACCTGATCCTAATGTGCAAAGCCAGCCACGTAATGTCTTGTGTACAAACACCCCTGTGTACACAAAGATGTTCTGTTTACAAGATGACATATTATACCAAGGTTTCTCTCAGATGCAAGGTACAGTTATAACATAATTTTTTTTCTATCATCAAACATTTGAACTTTTCCATGCAATCCACATTGTGAAACTCCCAAGCCACAAGGTATTTTACACATGAACTATGCACATTGTCACTGAATATACACTTGATCCCTCTTCAATGGCGGTTGTATAATGGTACAGCGATTTTGTCCGTCTGTCCGGGCTATATGTTGACTTGTTTTCCATGTATGGTTTTAATTTTTAAAACTATAGATACAGTTGTGATAATGTGTCTTATCTTACATTTGTCCATGTCCGCGGTTGCCTTGGTAACCAGAACGCCATTTCCCTCGTGTAGACTGTATAAACACATAAGACTGCATGTCCAGGCTATATCTCAAATAGTTTTCCATGTGCATTTTTTCGTTTTTGGTGCATACGTAGACACAGATGTGATGATGTGTCGCAACTCACAGTTGTCCACTTCTGTGGTTACTGTGGTAACCAGACCGTCATTTCCCCTACATATACTATATAAATACTTTGTGTCCAGGCTACAACTTCACTTGTTTTCCATATTCAATGCTCATTCTTGGTGGATACTTACATGTAGATATACATGAGGTGATGTGTCGTGACTCAGGTGTAATATACATGTACATATAAATGCATGGGACATGTACAGTAACATACCTACAGTAACATACCTACAGTAACATACCTAAACATTTATTGACCTATATATAAAAAAGATGTCAAGCTTTTCATGTGATCTCCATGAATATATTGAGCCAGTTATACGTCAGCCATGTCAGTGCCAGCCTGCATGATATAGGTCATGATGATAGCTCTGCAGTATGCCAATGTGTACGAATAACAAGTACACTTAAACTCAGGGTAAGCACGCAGTACTGGATTAGGGGCAGATTCAAGGTTCCATGATTTTAATGGTTAAACTTTTCTCAGTCTAAATTTATATGTACAAATTAGGGGCGTACATGTGTTTTATGTAAGTCATACTTAAGAGAGTCGCTTCCTCTTTTATATTATACTAAATGATACGATAATATACGATACAGTTCAATAGGATATGATACTGTACTATACTATACTGTACTATACTGTACTATATTATATGACACTATACTATACTGTACTATACTATACTATACTGTTACTACACTACACTATACTGTACTGTACTGTACTTTACTATACTTATGACACTATACTATACTTTACTATACTAAACTACACTATACTGCAGTATAGTAGACAATACTGCATGAGTATATTGAAATGTTACAAGAAAAGTTAATGTCATACCTTGAGAGGGTATATAATTTGACAGTTGGTGATAGCCAGCTGAGATATGTATGTGCGTACTTGTGCACGGGTCCCAGCTTTGATCCATAATGGAGACAGCATGTAAACGACATTTCTTAACATGACAGGTGAATGAGAAGATACCAGGGCTGCTTTAACAATGTCAGAACAGCCAGCCCAGAGCTAAGTTGGGGGCAAAGTCCACAAAGCTTGCTTTCTGACTTAAGTCAAATTCAAAACCTCATCACATTTCTTAGTGTTGGTACTTGTACTAAAAGTTGAAATTCTCACATATTTGTCATAAGATAACATGTATAAGGCTGTCAAAATCTTTGTAAATGGGACCCAAAAATAAGTGGTAAAATTGTATTTCAAATTTTGACCGATGTCAGAAATGGCTTTTTGGAATCAGCCACAGGCCTAGGATCTAATTAAGTGAAAGCTACTTTACAGATACTCAAGGATGAATAAGACAATTACGACTGGGTGTGCCCAATAGTTCGCATTCAAGACAGACAGAAAGATCTTCAAGGTCAGGTGATTATCAGGGTTAACAAAAGCACCTGACTTGCATGATTTGTTTGACTATACTTATGCTAGACTTTAAAGACTGCAGTGTCGTTTGTGGTTTTAAATTGTCGTAAATATTAAAATATCTATTATAATGAAAAGTATATTATTATCATGCTCATGAAGTTACAGAGCTATTAGTTACAATTTAAACAGAATCTTCATTATTAAGGCAGTTGATATTGGCTAAATTTTTTATTTGTTATACATGAGGTTTTGAAATTGTGTGAGGGCCTCCGTGGCTCAGTCGGTAAGCGCTATCGCAGCACAATGACTCCCCCCAGTGTGGTCGTTGTGGAAGGTCTGCCAGCAACCTGCAGATGGTCGTGGGTTTCCCCCGGGCTCTGCCTGGTTTCCTCCCACAATAATGCTGGCCGCCATCATATAAGTGAAATATTCTTGAGTACGGTGTAAAACACCAATCAAATAAATAAATAAATAAATAACAGAGGCTATACAAGAGATTTTGGGCCAAAAAATCCGTATTCATTAATCCAATTTTCTCTGTTTACCAAGAATAGCTAAAATCATTGCCTTTCAGACAATATCAGACTTATAATAATCAATCAATATAATTTTAACTTTTGAAAAAGTTATAAAGGGGCTTGCATACGAATTTTACATGTAGTGCAGATTTTTAATGACATCACATGCACAGGCAAGGCTGATACCTTTATATAATATAATTACCCTAAATGACCTAAAATTACGTCCATGACAAAACCACTCATATTTCCTCATTGTGAGGATTCTATTGACTGTAGAAAGATGTTTTTAAGTTTGTTGGGACGGTAGGATGATAACCTACTGGAAAAAATGTAAGTTTCAGCTCCTGAAGCCGTATTTTATGGTTTTTATTTACCTTCAAACAGGAGCATTTTTGTGTAAAATTTTTGGTCAATTACAGTGGCTAGGCTTTTCTAAAGTATCAATAACAGTAAAAAAAAATTCATCTGGATTTGAGCTTTTTAATTTTTTCCCCCAAATTTCTTGCGTACAGCCTCTATAAACAGCTGGGTTCAAAGATTCAACCTCATATTGGTCATAGACCTGATGGATATTTGCTATGAGAACATATGAATTAGCTTATAGGTACAGATATATAAATCATTTTGTCCATGTAACTGTATGAATTGTTTTATATTTTAAACCCTCTGTTACAACATTCATGCCTCAATACACACATTACATAACACATTTGCGAAATGATTAAATAAGCAAAAAAAAAAAAAAAAAATTGTTTTATCCGATAGAGACAGATGTCACAGATGTCACTGTACATGGATACTGCAGTATGTTCAGGATGGGTCCTGAAATTTTTGTTGGAACTTAACCGTCTGTGACTTTTCGTGTATTTGACACCGATGAAATCCCAGCGGAAACTTGTCAGGTATCTGCATATGATTTCCACCGTTAGATGTCTTGGTGATAAAAGACAATGAATATTAGAAGCTGATGCTGCTCATGCACCATATATATCCTAAATGATCTCAAATTTCGCCCATGACAAAGTCGCACAATTTTACTGATTCCATGAGTTGTATTGATTTTAGAAACATATTCTAAAAGATTTGTTGGATATATAGGATCATATCTTACAGGAAAATGTAAGTTTCAACATTATATATAATACTTTTTGACATTAATTTGCCTCTAAATATGCCCATTTGTGGGTGAAGTTTTAGGACATTTAGGGTATGGCTCTGTGGAGCTTTATCATCACCAACATGTGCACATCTACCCAACACTTCCCCTAGGTCTCCTTACAGCATGTGTTGTACCATTAAGCTCCAATCAACATATATGACATAAATTAAGCCACCTATTATAATACTATACAGCTGTATGGATGCAAGGCTAAATGCTGTAATGATTGTGACACCAAATATGGGTCACGGTGGCAAAATACACCACTTTAACGACAGCAGACACTCAGCAATGTATAAACATGGTCATGATGGTAATGATGGAATATCCAGGTGTCTGTCATCATGTCAAAACCAAAAACTAATCTGTTAATACTACAGGAGAGCTTAAGGTAAGTTAATCATACCCATATTTGTAATGCATTAACTGCTAGCTTGTAGTATATATCATAAATTTTACCATGTAATTTGGAAATGTCACTCAGGCTGAATAGGGGTTAAACAGCACCCAGATAAATATAAATACGGTAGGTTTAAATAGGGCCATATGGGAATTTGCCTAGAAATGCATGGCTAGCAGAAATGACGGCCATATTCTGAGCTTGATACTCGTATGCTGAATGGAAGGTATGGAATATATAGTGGCTTAAGTTAAACCTGGGAGAATTTATTTATGTGATGAAGGGTCTGGTTGTAGGCCTTGAAAAACCTGGAATTGAAAGCAACTTTTCCAGGTCCTTAAAAACCTGGAAAATCAGAAAGTTTTGTGATTATAGGCATGGAAAAGCTTTGAAATTGAGAGCCTGAGGTTGACACACCTTCTGTAGACTGATCTATTCGACAAAGTACAGAATCACCCTCAGTTTAGAGTGTATAGATATGCAGCATGCTAACTTTCTCGGGGGGAAATGTGTTTTTTGAAACTGTCTGACGCACAGCTGTGTTTATAAGACACCTGTCATTTTAGCTTGAAAAATGTCAATTTTGTATCTGGAAAAGTCTGGAAACTTGAAATTATTATATCATATCCGGTATGAACGCCATAATTCTTGTTGAAAACAGGCCACCTACCGCAACAGAAGGTACAGCATCTTCAAATCGGACAGTACCTATACTTCTTAAAGCCTGGTACATTAAGTAAAACGACATTATATTTTCACGATTTGTGCTGTGACCTGTTCACAGTTCTACATTTTTGTTACCTAGTTATTACCATGCTATTACGGTTGGAAAAAGCCTTTCCAGGCCGCATTTGTTTGGTGTTTGCTGTAGATTTAGAGCATGTCATCAACAATTTGCAGGGCTTTATGTCTACTTGGGTGCCATTGTACTCACGCATCATGTAGATTTATCATTTAATAACATTCAACCCCAAGAATATGGATTAACACAGTTTTGTTATTGGGAAAGTGGGCTGGGTGTCCTGGTATTTGTCAGGACCATATGTATTTGGTATGTACTACAGATATTGCACAGTAAATGCACATAAATGGTGCTTATATCCATGAGTATGGCAAACAGAGTACAGAGCACATCTGTGTTAGCATTTGGGATATTTTTATTAACATCTAACTTGCAGGAAGTCGGCCATGTACCTATGTAAAAGCTTGTCTGACGTCACTAAGGCATGCGCCTTTGCGATATCGAGTAATCAAGCACAACATTTTAGTCAGTGAAAAAAAAAAGAAAAAAAGAAGATTTATGGCTGTAATTTATTTTCAGCATATGTGTACTTCTGTAGGTATTCAATTCTGCACTCATAAGCACAGGTAATGCAAGCTGCAACAAGCTGTACGGAAATGCATTCCCCAGTATCCCCCAAGCAACTGAACGTATCCTCGCGAGAAAATTACATTTTTTGAAACAGCTGGATTATTGAAGAGATGTGATCAGTAATACATGTATACAATTCCATATTTAATCACCATTTCCTTTGTGGGAAGTGATGATAACGGAGGATCAAACAGAGAACAAGGGTTCAGGTGAACACAATTTACACCTGAAAAAATACATTCATTTCAAACATATAAACGAATATCAGCAGCATTGTGATGAGTATAAACTGTGAGAGAAAGTACTTCATGGGTTTAGATGAAAAGGACACATAAAACAATGAGTTTGGAAAGAAATGGTTTCAAAAATATGTGTTTGTGAATGACAGTTCTGATCGTGTTACAAGGCTTTATGGTGGGGGCACTAATTATCATAGCAGCCACGGAAATTATATACACAAATGTCCAGCATCACCTGTGTTTTTGTGTATCTACCAAAAAATGAAAACGGACACATGAGTTGCCTCACATCAGCATCTGTGCATCACCCAAATATTAAAACTGTAGATGGAAATAATGATTGGAGTCATAACCCTGACAAGAAATCATATTCATTAATAAGTACTACATGTATGATAATGGTAATCTAGTCATATCTATTAACACTGCATATATTGGGAAAAATATTGATTTACTTATCATGGCTATCACAGAAAAGATACAAATGTGAGTTTGTGTTCTGTTCTTGGAAAGCAAATCTAATAATACAGTATACATAGAGGAAATGGTGAGCTGGTTACCATGACAACCAGAGAAATCCACAACAGTGAGTTGCAACACATGAGCACATCTGCATCCATGCACCCACTAAAAGTTAAAACTGCACATGGAAAACAATTGGAGTTGTAGACCGGACACAAAATCATATGTATTTATGCAGTATATGTTGTGATCATGGCAATCTGGTTACCATAGCAAATCAAAACTGACTATTGAAAACAATTGTAGTGTTAGCCCGGACACGCAGACATATGTATATATACAGTATACAAGGAAAAATGGCGATCTGGTTACCAAGGCAACTGCAGAAATGGACAAATGTATGTTGCGACACATCATCACACCTGTAATTATGTATCCACCAAAAATTAAAACCGTGCATCGGAAACTATTTGACATATACCCTGGACAGAAATTCATATGTATTAATGCAGTATACACAGGGAAAATGGCAATCTAGTTACCAAGGCAAGCACGGAAATGGACAAATGTAAGTTGCGACACATCATCATACCTGTATCTATGTATCAACCAAAAGTTAAAACCATACAACTGCGATACGATGGTATCGATACACCATTATGGCCGCCATCATGCCAATAACTTAGAGATTATGTATATGTACTGTGGTGACCACATATTACCTGAAAATGGAAGATTTCCTTTCTACTGTAACAGCATAAAGAGGTCAGGGTACTCTGTGTGATAGTGATTGTGAGAACAATGGGACAGGTGAGTAGTTTGTGTCACAGTGATCATTTTGTAAAACTGAGCTGTTCTCCGCGTAAAAGTGACGATCATGCAGGACATGGTGCTCTGGATAATAATGTACCAGTAACTATGACCACTAAATGTGACAAGGAAGACATGGTCATATAGAATCTGGCAGTATAGTGTGTGATAATGACCGTGTGAAACTTGGGAGGATTCTGTAATAGTGATGACCATAAGGAACATGGGGATGTTGGGCATTAATAACGATGAGTTGGAATATGCGAACGCTGGATAATAATGATGACCATGTGAAACATCGGACCGCTGTGCAATAATGACCTTGTGGAACATGGAATCACTTTGTCATAATGATGATGACTCGTAGAAATGGGGACGTTGGGTAATAATGATGACCACATGAAACATTGGAGCACTGTGCAATAATGACCTTGTGGAACATGGAAGCACTTTGTCATAATGGTGATGACTCGTGGAAATGGGGACGTTGGGTAATAATGATGACCACATGAAACATTGGAGCACTGTGCAATAATGACCTTGTGGAACATGGAATCACTTTGTCATAATGATGATGACTCGTAGAAATGGGGACGTTGGGTAATAATGATGACCACATGAAACATTGGAGCACTGTGCAATAATGACCTTGTGGAACATGGAAGCACTTTGTCATAATGGTGATGACTCGTGGAAATGGGGACGTTGGGTAATAATGATGACCACATGAAACATTGGAGCACTGTGCAATAATGACCTTGTGGAACATGGAAGCACTTTGTCATAATGGTGATGACTCGTGGAAATGGGGACGCTGGGTAATAATGATGACCACATGAAACATCGGAGCGCTGTGCAATAATGACCTTGTGGAACATGGAAGCACTTTGTCATAATGGTGATGACTCGTGGAAATGGGGACGTTGGGTAATAATGATGACCACATGAAACATCGGAGCACTGTGCAATAATGACCTTGTGGAACATGGAAGCACTTTGTCATAATGGTGATGACTCGTGGAAATGGGGACGTTGGGTAATAATGATGACCACATGAAACATCGGAGCGCTGTGCAATAATGACCTTGTGGAACATGGAAGCACTTTGTCATAATGGTGATGACTCGTGGAAATGGGGACGTTGGGTAATAATGATGACCACATGAAACATGAGAAGAGAGAAGCAGTATTAAAAGGAGTACTCTGCAATAACTGTGTTGTCTATATAGGGGTAAACAGGAGTACTCTGCAATAATTGTGATCCCTACATAGAAATAAACAAGAGTACTCTTCAATAACATTGATATCATGCAGGAGTAAGGAACATTCTGTGTACTTGTAAAGACCATATCAGATGAAGAAAAAGCACTTGCCTTCAATTTCTGCATTTGTGCATAAATTTAATAATTTAATGCATCACCATCATTGAGAGAACGATTTTGATCATCTACATAAATGTTAATGTTTTCCCCTGTAGAGTGATGAGGCAGAGCTGACAGATAACTGGCAATGGAGCAGACCACAGAGTACTGGCTGAACATTGCCATTCCCATCCTCATGACTGTATGCCTCATCTCAACCCTCGTCATACTCTGGAAGTTTGACATTGAAATCCCAGTGGAGAAAATTGACAAGTTTCTTCAGCTGTTTAAATGGGTAAGAATGCTGCTGAAACGTTAGTTAAAATGGCTAAAGGAGTGATTTGATTAAAGAGGCCATGTCCAGGTTGTTCGTTTTTCAAGGCCCTGAGATTTCTATTGATTTTAAAAAGGTGTTTTGAGCTCTGTATCCTGTCACTCTCTGTTTCAGAGGCAGAATGATGAGACTTGTCAACTGATACAGACAGAGGAATCTCCCAGTGGGTCAGTGACCTTCAGTCACCGATCCTCTGACTCTAAGGAAACATGTACCTTATCTACAGGACAGTCTACGTCCAACAACCCAGCATACGGAGCTATACCTAAACATATGGGAGCTATACCTAAACATATGGGAGCTATACCTAAACATAGTGGAGACGTGCCTAAACATATGTGAGCTATACCTAAAAACGGCGTTATGCCTAAACATATGGGAGCTGTGCCTAAACAATGGGAGCTGTACTTACACATATTGGGGCTATACCTATGCATATGGGAGCTATACCTAAACATATTGGGGCTATGCTAAAACATATGTGAGCTGTACCTAAACATATGGGAGCTCTGCCTAAACATATGGGAGCTGTACCTAAACATATTGGGGCTATACCTAAACACATTGGGACTATGCCTAAACATATAAGGTCTGAGCCTAAACTTGTGGGAGTTATGCCTAAGCATAGCCTAGTTATGCCTAAACATGTTGGAGATATGCCTACACACACAAAAGTATTGACATATCAGAGTGTCTTAATGTATGACAGTGAGGCCTAGACATATGAAAGTTATACCTACACATAAAGAGGCAAAGCCTTAACATATGGGATATAAAAGCCTACAGCAGAGAGAATAAACCCAGAGCAGTGATGACAGTGTGATAATTGGTAAATGGTCACATGTTACCGGATGAAATACTGGCCTCTTCGAGCAATATCTTAGGATATTGGAGCTATGCCTCAACACACAGCTGATAAACCTTAACATATTCGAGCAATATCTTTACATACTGGAGCAATATCTTACCATATTAGAGCTATGCCTCAACAAGAAGGGTAGGCTATAAAGAATTACCTATTTTAAACATGGCACACTAAAGTGTAGGAGAGCTACACCTTAATACCCGGTAGAATGCACTCCATAAACACTGGTGCAAATCAAGGCGTGGCTAAAATTATTATTAGCCAGGGAAGGCTGTGGCACTCCATAAACTGGATCAAATCTTGTGACTTATAAAACAGCAGAGTCATCCTCCTACATGAATGAAAATACCGGTTCTAACTGGTATAACAAGTCGTCATTGTTCACAGATGGCACTGCTTTTTGAGAAATAGAGGACAGTGCTGCTTTATGGGTTTTAAGATGTGCTTTCCTATTTGGAGGGCCAGAGAACTTCACAGCTAGGACAGTGACGTTCTCCGGAAGGAACAGAGGACAACATATCTTTGTGCTGCTTCGTTTAAGCTGCGAGAGGGAGTTTACAAGTTCTCTGTTAAGTGCTATTTTCAGGTCTTTTTAAAGTAATGCATATGTTGAATTTCTACCACTTTGAATCTGTTTGATTTTTTTCAAAAGCAGCTCTGAGTATTCTCAGCTTAGTTCCAGAATGGAAAAGTCTGTCAGCATGTCAGTCATAAGAAGTGAGCAGCCATGTCTCATTCAGCCACAACACCAGGTCACATGTGGACGTTCATTGTGAATGTTGGTCACATTTGGGGTCATCAACATGTTGTAGCTACGCGTTTCTTTTTTGGGGAGGGTATATTAAAATCTCAATAATGATGTAAATATCAGATGGATCTTTTTCATGTTACAAGTATTTCTCTTTATTAAAATCGCAATAATGATGTAAATATTAGATGGATCTTTTTTATGTTACATGTATTTCTAGAAAATTTCATTTGAGATCCAATTGTGTAAAAGATTGTGAAATTATATTTATTATTTAGTTGCCTGGTTTATGCTGTGCTCAAGAATTTTCACTTACTGTAATTCAACCTTTTTGCATGTTTGCAAGCTTAACATTCAAGCATATTCTGAAGGCATTATTCTGGGTTGACTGATCAAACTATACTTTTTGTGAAGCTCTGGAACTGGCCAATCCAACCAATGTAGTTTTGTCTCCAAAATCGAAATGAAAATGTGCAGAAATTGCTCTGAAAGCTGCTCTTTCATGTGCGGAAAGGTTGAGGATTTAGGGCAAACGGCAGTGGTCAGATTTATATTTGGAGAAAACTAGAGTGTCCAGAGTAAACCAGCAAACCTTCACCAGGTTCCTGACAAAGCCCGACCTAAAGACGCAGTCAAAAACAGTGAGAAATGGATTCAAAATGGGACCTACTTGGTCAAACGTCTGATGGTCACAGCAAGGATCTTCTAAAATAACACAACACTAAGAAAAAGTGTGCTATGCAGTATGAGGAGTTTAGACTATAAATGGGCTTTCATATGTCCTTGAAGCCATCCTTGTGTTGAAGTTGGTTGTGCAAAATACAAGTAACTGCAGGTTGGAATGGGGTCAAAAAAGACCAGTCAGACTCGACAAAATTTCATACAATTGCTATGCAGGGTAAACCCCAAATAAACAGTCACGTACTCATTGGCATATGTGTTGCTAGGTGGGTAAATACATCTTTGCACAGATGATTGCAGGAATTTCACAAAACCACTTTGGACTGTAGTTCAAACCTACAATCATCTCTACAAGATATACATGTAGAACTTATTTTATTTATTTGATTGGTGTTTTACGCCGTACTCAAGAATATTTCACTTATACGATGGCAGCCAGAATTATGTTGGGAGGCAGAGCCCAGGGGAAACCCACAACCATACGCAGGTTGCTGGCAGACCTTCCCAAATACGTCCAGAGAGGAAGCCGGCATAAGCCGGACTCATGTAGTACTTAAAACTGGATGCTCAAACTTGGTTGAAATTGTACTACCACAGCACAATCAGCGGAATCAGTGGTAAAAATTTTATTGATCTATTGCACATATTTAACAGTTTAATTTGCATTACAATTTTAGGCTTAAGCTCAAAGTCACTTGTGAAACGAGCACTGATTAAGAGCAGAACAGCTATTTGCCACGTATCAGCATTATGTATGTATAATGTATTTATAATAACAAAAAGAAACTGTACTAGATTATTTGTAGAAAGGATGATTTATTCTTTCTAAAGTGTTTCACAGACATAAATAAATATATGTATATACATGTACATATCTCTTCATGTGTGTGTTTAATAATAAAAAATGACATCACTAATAATGGTTTGGCCAATTCTGTGTAACTTTGAGAACCCTAACAAAGCAAGAGGCAGACCATGCATAACTGTGTCTATCTACAATTATGTGTTGGATAAAACATGAGAATGTAAAGTCTTTATGCCAACTTGAAGAATATTTCACTAACAAAATGAAAATGGACCACAACACCTTACAAAAATGTCATGACTTAAAACTGAAGGTGAGCAATACATTGCGACCAATTGTCAAGACCCTCATTTGATCAGAAAACACCTCTACTGCCTGGTCAGCTAGATGCTGATTCTTACACTGGGACCTAATTGGTCAAAGGCTTTACTCCACCAGAAAGAACCACTGAAATAAATCTGCTGACAATTGGCATTATACAAAGTGGTAGTAACATTTACACTAGTTTACGATCAAGGAGATGGTACTGTGCTCAAGTTTGTGATCTCAAAATGCTAATGTCATGATTCAAAATCTATCCATCCACTGTATACACTGAGAATATCTTTAGCAGATCTTTATTCAAGGGAGGTAACTCAGAAGTCCAGCTTGCTCCTCCCTGTTGAACCCCCACAGCCTGACTGTTTCAGATTTGGAACAGGGTCTTCCTGAGAACGACTGGTTGTTTCTGATAACTCTGGAGGCAGGTGTATTTTCTGGGTAAAATAATCAAGACAAAGAGAGTAGATGAGTATCAAAACAACGTATCCAAGGCATTACTCATCTCATGTCAACTTATTGCGATTTCTTCAGGTTCAGTAAAGGTAAGTTATAGTTGATAATATCATGGGACTTATGCCAAACACACAAACATCCCTGACATCCATGAAAACACATACAAACTGGATTTAAAACACAACCTTATTACCGGAGGTCTCAACCACCAAGGGCATGCTACTTGCATAAGTCTTATTAAAACTGAATATCTGGTCACTTTCTGAATTCACATTAGCTTCACTTTAAAGAATAGTATATCATCATTCAACACAGGAACTTGTGAAATCAATCTACTTGGTCCCGTTGGTCAAATTCATTGCCAAAAATTTATTCATTTTCAATCAAAAATGTTATTTTGAAAATGAAGATGGCTGACAGTCCTTTAATTTCTGAGCAAGGAGCACTTAAGTAACATCAATACCAAATTTGGTGCTTGCACCACAGTGACTGTCCTGAATACTGACATAATGTGCTGGGCTAATATGAAAATGTGTGACAAACAGAAACTGGCCGAGAAGCTACCTCGATGGTGAACTTTTTCCTCCTAAGCTTGAATGCCCAGTCCATTGTGTCTGGCATGTGCGATGTGAGCGTGTTAAGGTGAGGCAGTTGAACAATGTTGAACAAACCTGGAAATCAGCACACTGTATTATTAGCTTGAATGCCTCAATACTACCATGTTTAAATCATAACATTAAAATTCCTATCAACTCTATAACTATATTATTTATAAATAGCCACAGGTTTTGTTTTGTTTTTTTTTTTTTTCACAGAAAAATAAAAACTACATAGTGCTCTATGTTTTTGTTTACCTTAAAGACAGTGACTATTAGTGATAAACAATAATACAAATAATGCAAAATATAGTTGCATTACATAAAACAATAAGACTTCAGCCCAGCATTAACAAAACCACAACTGCCTAAATAGCTCTCATACCATGATATTCATTGTATACCGGGTTTTTCTCTTTGTCTGACCCGGCAAAACTCTGAAGGGCAACCACTGTGTCACCCAGCCTCTCTATCCGGGAGGTAAAGGCAATGTCCTTGTTGAAATGAAACAGCCAACATTATCAACCAAATCATGAAATATAATAAACACTTGGGATTATCTTGTACCATTGCTTTTATACGCCTAGACGGAATCAGTCTTCACATTATGAAAAATACTATGTACGGCTTGAAAATATCAGACACTCTATTTATAATACACCTGTCAAATCAATTACAATGTTCAAAACCACACGCTCGGATAAATGTAACCACAAGTTCGGAAAAATTCTAAGCACCACATGATTTATAACTGGAATTAAGCTATGGTAGAAAACTTCTTGCTAAATAATAACGAAATGAAAAACTGATTTATTCATTTAATAAGAGATTAACTTGTGAATATTTTACTCCTAGTATAGTGGTAAGGCTAATGGGAGGAGGAAACCAGACAGAACCTGTTTGGAATCACTCCTGATCACGTTGACTACTAACTCAAGAACCTAACAGCAACCTGGAAATAAAGAATTTTTAACTTATACGGCAGTGGTCAGGTTTATGGGTGATACCATGTAGAGAACAAAGACTAGGCAACATCTGAACAAAAATACACATTCATACAAGTTTTTGGCTTTAAATATGGCTGAGGGCAGTGAATGTTTGTTAAAACATGTTATGTACATGTTGTTAAAACAAATTAACATTTATAAAGATTGAATAAAGTACAACTGACCTGGAAGAGATGTGAAGGCACAGTGAGTAAGCACACTGCATAAGCACTTCTCAGCAAGGCCCTCAGTCCTATCAAAAACCTGGGTAAAGCAGCATCGTATCCTGATTCAAGGGAGTTAACTCCACCATTTTCACCCCACAGCGGTGAACCCAATGAATGAATACCTTCCAGATAAAAAAAGAAAAAAAAAAACAAAAAAAACTGTCACGCCACTATCTAATATATTTCAAAATAAGAGCCTAAATAACATAACATAACTTAAACTTCCCTAGTATTCCATGATCTACAATTTAGCTCTCCAAATACAACCTCAAACTTGTGAAGATAAATAAAACCTTACCTATCCTGAGAATGCTTTTCTTGTCACTGGTCGACTTTGTTGAAAATTGCCCAGTATCAATCTTCTGTTTGATGGACTGTAGTAAAGGAACATATCGAGACTTGCTGTCTTCACCTTGTCTGCAACACAAATGTAATCCTAAATTCAAATTACTTTCCACTAAATCATTCCTTATTACTTTTTGGGAGCTATTTTTTCATGCGCTCAACAATATTGCCCTTATTTGATGATGACTGAAACTAACATAACAGATACAAATTAATGTTACATTAATGTCAGTTTGTGGTCAAGTTTATAGTTGGATGAGTCTGTGTTAGTCCAGAGAAAGCCACTGTATCTTCTACAGAACCTACCAATCCTCTGGCTTGAAGGAAAATACCACATTTGAATGAAGTATGCATCATCTAAAAAGCCATTTCTTGCTGATTCCAAATATGATCTTCATTACTTTGAGGCATTTTTTTATGGTAGTTAAAATGGAAATAAAGACTGCGGTGCTATGGTGGATTTTTTGGACCGTACTGAACAGGAGTGATGTGACAGATTCCTTTTTTGCTGCTAAATGTTCCGTAACTGCTATATTTCCACATTAAATAGAGATACAGTTATTGTAGCTTACAGGCTTTGTTGAATCATCCAAATTCCAAAGCTTGTAAATGGTAAAATATGCACAAAATTCAATTCGCATTCTTGAGATTCCTCAAACCATCCATGTACTCACTGTTTGGTAACTTTAGCTGTGTCAAAAAGTGTTGTATCCACACCCTCAACTCTCTCTGATGGCATAGTCTTGGTCAAATCATAATAATGGCCAAACTTGGAAGCCACTTGACCGCCTGGCTGAAAATAAAAGGAAAGATAACATATAATTTAACCTTTGTTATTTCAAAAGAGAGCTACAAACAGACCTTCATCAGCACAGACATTTTTATCCCAAGTGCTACTTAACTATAAAATCAAGTTTTAATCTTGAATTCTTTTGGGGCCATGGGATACGCCTTATTTGAGAAACCTGAAACATGTCACATCACTCATATCCGACACTCATTTAGTCTCTATGGCAACAAGGTAAGTACGTGGTGTCATAAGCGGAAACTGGTGTGATCTCAGGTAATAGAGGAAGCTCAGGGCTGATTAGTTAAAATTGATAACATGGCAGTCCTTTCAATTTTAATGATGTGCTTGATTTTCCTTAATTTGAATGGCAATATCTAGGTCACACAACATCAGAAAATAAAAAGGTGTGCTTTGCAAGCTTCAGGTGCTATACTCTATCTGCACATAGATACCGGTACATTTGGTCTAATGTTCTTTCAAAAGACTTTCATCAGTTATCTTCTAACATGATACTCAGTGCAGAAGACACATAAATAAAATATAGTCTGAAGTCTGAAGAAGCAGATGAGAAATCCTGAGATGCTTATTTGTTTTACTGGTGTTTTAGCATTTTTTGTTCTATGTCAAACCAGCGATACTGGTTTATATAAAGGTAGTCATGTTTATAAGTGGAGCAGCTTGGGTTAAACATACCATTTGTTACTAAAGGGCCAGTGGTCTCACCTGATGCAGTCTTGATCTCTCTGTCAGCCAAAGTTTACAAGTCTCCTCTCACATACTACATGAACTTGTACTTTACATGTTGATTTATTTATTTATCTGATTGGTGCTTTACGCCGTACTCAAGAATATTTCACTTATACGAAGACAGGCAGCGTTAAGAGGGGAGGAAACCGGGCAGAGCCCGGGGGAAACCCATGACCCTCCACAAGTTGCTGGCAGACCTTCGCACATAGACCTCAGAGGAAGCTAACATGAGCTGGGCTTGAACTCACAGCCATCGCATTGATGAGAGGTACATAGGTCACTATGCTGCACTAGGGCTCTACAATTTGAACATCACAAACTTCACCACAGTATAAATGTACAAAAATTATATGACGTGGGGTGAGAGTGGGGAGAGAGTGGGAAGAGAGTGGGAACTGTCCAAGTGGTTGAGATACTTGCCTTACCATCACTACGCTAATATGAGGCCTAGAAATAATTTTCAACAGTGCTCTCTTGTGAGGTCTTACAAGATATCCTTTGCAGACCACTTTCCTCCCACCAAATGACATATTTCACATGTGGTGAAGTTTGCGGAAGAATAACGGCTGAAAAGGTCACTGGTTTACTTTGCAGGGCACAATTAAAGGCTTCCATCCATCTACAACATCCCATACACAATCCCACAAAATATCAAATGCTGTACTTGAGGTGATCATGTCATATAGAGTGTCTGTGCAACATTTTAATTTCACATTAAATATGGCACAGTAGTTGAGAGTAGCAGAGCCTATGGTGTCATGGGAGGGGGTTGTAACTGACTCACCTGGATTTTGGGCAGATTCTGATACCTCCAGGCTATTTTCAGTGAGTCAGACTCTGTATTGTCAGTTGGCGCAGCTGGCTGGGCAACTGGTTCATCTATTACTGGCCCAGGTAGCTCCTGTGTCACAACCACTTCATAAGCATGATCTCAGTTTTCACACAACTGTAAAATGTGTACTCTGACAGAAATCAATGGCCTTATTTAAATCATATTAACTAATAAATCTTATGACTTTCTTTTCTGCAAGCACCACCACATTTTCACAGGTAGATTCTGAAAATATTTTTGAAATAAGTACATGTATGGTTTGATGCATGCAAAAATGATAATATTTCCTTTACAGATTTTCCATAAATATTTTCTTAAAACAAATAAATCATTGTAAAATATTTATTTATTTATTTGATTGCTGTTTTGTGTTGTACTCAAGAATATTTCTCTCATAAGATGGTGGCCAGCATTATGGTGGGAGGAAACGGGGCTCTCGAAACCCACAATCATCTGCAGATTGCTGGCAGACCTTCCCACATAAGAGAGGAGAGGAAGCCAGCATGAGCTGGACTTGATCTCACAGCGACTGCATTGGTTGGAGGCCTCTGGGTCATTACACCATGTTGGTAACGACATATATTAACACAATACTGAACATACCCTCAGAATTTCCTCAGGAGAGACATCAGCACTGGCCACATGTAAGTGATGGCCACACATCACACCTTCAGCCAGAAAATATTTCAGTAACAACTTTGCATAACTTCCATAGGTATCCTCCTCTAGAAAACAGTACAACATGAGGCATGTGATAAACAGTCAGTCAACAGAATCAACATTAAAAACAGAATTACAGGATTTTATTTGTAAGTTCTCAAATCCCAAATGAAGCCGTTACTGCTATCCTGGCATAGCTTTTTTTCTCTCATAAATGGCATTTATCATTCCAAACAAAGCCTATGTCTAGGAGGAAATTCATTCATACATAAATTTCTTTTCATAATACATGTAGTGTACAATGTGTATAAATATAACGTCTAAATACATGTGAAGTTTGTTGTTGTTTTTCGTTTCACTTTTTCACAGCTGAAAAAGTACCAGAAAACTTGGCGAGCAATCAAGTGCACAGCAGACTCACTATAAATAACCTAACATTTTGTCAATGTGTAAGATGATCACTTTCCCTGATTCTGGTTTTGAGGTTTGTTTGGGAAGGTTGAACTATGAAGCTAAAAAAAAAAAAAAACAAATGCTTATAAGGATCATGGATGAGTTTGTACTCTCTGTTGTGCATGTTATGTAGTGCATCATGACTTGATGAGCAGAACAGACATGCATGTATAACATAGACACATGGAATGAAACATACAGAAAGGTAGCCTATACTGGCATGTGATACCTACTTCATTTAACTTACCCACAATTACAGCTGATCCAACAGCTATTCCACCACCTTCAAAAGCAAACATGATTGAAACAGCACTCAGTTAGTAGAGCATCTTATCAGATCCAAGCCTAGTAAACATTATTATCGTTTAATGTATTACGTAACCAGTTTGCCCTAACGGGCAGCAACTGACAAAAGACCACATAGCATGGGTCTGAATTACTTTAAGTGGGAATATACTCCTATTGCATGGAACAATGATAAAGTATAACACAGAACTTCTACTATGTTAATTTAATACGTCAATACTGGCATAAATGTACAAACATTTGGTCACAGCATTAAAGTGTGTCCTTGTAACTGATCTGTCCAAATGCCAACATAATTTTATTTCCAACTCATTGAAACATCAAACGAAGGATCTATACCAGACACAAACCTCCATAGTCACTGTGACAATGATTGACACAGAATCTACAAATATAATATATCTGGCCCAAATCGCCAATTTCTGAAAGCCAAGGGAGGACTGATCGATGTTCAACTGAAAGATTGATTAATTTATTCTTGACATGTCTGACACTGTATTCACAGGAAAGATAGTGTAACCATATACTGAAAGAGGAAAGGAAGAGGAAAGGAATGTAGAGACTTTTACATTTTGAGATCCTATTAACCTCATCCGTAACAAGTCTTAACTCATTCATGCCCATGGGGATACCTTATCAATTAAAGCATCTGATGTGTTTTTCGGGTGTATTCTTTAAAATTTCATTAAAAAGTGATTCTGTCACTCTGCCTGCAGTCCTATAAAATTTAATTGGATTCTGTGTTAAATTACAAGACCTGTTGGGGACAAAATCCCCATAAAAATCAAATCAAGATCTGCACAAGGTACAGGGGTACTTGTAAGCACAAATTGGTCTCTATGTATTGAGCAACCAAACTGGACTTCAGAGTAGAAGATAGCTGACATGTCTATATTTTAGCGAAGTTATGATTCTGAAGGAGCAAACTAAATCTTATTGGAACAACACAATGTCTGAGTCTGATATCGGTCGTGTTAGGCTTACAGTTAGATACACACAGTGCCCAATCATCATGAATATTTCGGGACACTGGTACTCACAATCTGATGAGTAGTTCATCTACACGTAGATTTATTTATTTGATTGGTGTTTTACGCCGTACTCAAGAATATTTCACTTATACGACGGCAGCCAGAATTATGGTAGGAGGAAATCGGGCAGAGCCCGGAGAAAACCCACGACCATCTGCATGTTGCCGGCGGATGTTCCCATGTACAGCCGGAGAGGAAGCCAGCATCTACATGTAGATTGGCTGTTTGATGATCAGCCCACACAGTGCAGAAATATGAATGAATGAATGAATGAATGATTATGGCTTAACGTCACATCGGCAATATCTCAGCCATATCGTGGCGAGGCAGAAATATGAGAATCACGAAGAATGACAAAGCCATGTACAAAGACAGTATTTGAATGATATACGACTACACATGTGAGGTCTACCTATGACTAGATCAAAAGACGGTACACCAGTAGAGACATGAAGTTGGTTGTTTTGTAAGGAGGGCTTTACGCCCGAAATTTGGGGCACTTTCGCACGTGTTTTCCGCTGAAAGCTGGTGCCAGCTGCCATGTTTGTTGTTATTCGTCAGGCAAAACCAGTCGAATCCATTGAAAATAATAAAAGCGATATCATTGTGCTGAGAACCCAGAGACAGTATAGCATTTAGTTCAGTAGATACATGAAAAGATGTTAGAAAGATAAATGCACATAAATTTGCTATTTAACCTTATTTTAGGTTTTTTAGCGACTATATTGGTCAAACAGTTAGCTCTTCTGTAAAAGAAACAACAAAAGGTAGTCCTGCAAAACATTGGCACGTGCGCGGGAAATTGTCGTTTGCTCCTTCCATTTGAAAGACGTTGAGTGTTTACTCGACTTGGAATGATGTTGCGTGCAAACGTTTTATGCTCAGGAATATTTGCTCTTTGTGTCTTTGTTTCAAAAGATAGTGAAACCAATCTTCAAAGACACTGACATACACAGGTAACCTTTGCTCTTTTAAATTTAGTTGATCTTGTGGAACATCAAGAATGATGAAGCTAATTTATAAGGTTCTAGTTACTTACTTTTATTTACATGTACCCTGGGTATTTCCAGTCTTAATTAAAATTAAGTTTTCATCTCACACTCTCTTTGGTTTGCTGTATTTTCAGAAGAACCATGCTTACGATCAAATCGTTTTTGCGGTGCAAGAAATTAAGACGGTCCAACAGACTTGAGAAAATTGAAAAGGAAGAGATCAAAGAGAAAGTTATCCAAGATGGTCCTCTGGGTTACTTTGATATATTACCTATTGAATTAAAATACCACATACTTGGGTATTTTTCAGGTATGGTGTCACGGAGAGCTGGTGATTTTAGTTACATTGAATATTTTGCATATGGTCCTACCCTAATTTAGACGATAATGTCAGGTTATGCTCAACAAGGAATGTTGATAGGATGGACTGGCAGGTGTTTGTGACAAGCTGCTGCCATGTGATAATTACTGAACATTAATTGTTTCTGTTGTGAAATATTCTTTCAAAAGTATGACTTTTAAAACACCAATGAAGTAAATGCAATATTCATCAGAGTGCATGGAGATGTTGTGCAGTATCAACCAAAAGGGCATGAATTAACATTTAGTCCATCTAGATGAACTCACTCACAGTGTTCTGACATTCTGACATTCATCGCAGATTTCAGACCCTTCTCCTGAAACTAATAAAATTCACTCAGATTTGCCTAAAACTGTTTAGTAAAAGTTCCAAAATTGCATTTAATTTGGTAGGGTGAAGTACATGTTCAGATCTTGTAAGAAATTTTAGACTTGTTGTGTCACTGTTGTTTCAATGCATGGTTTGTGACAAATTCATTTATCAGATGCTTTTATTGAATTACTGGATACTGGAAGCCTCATTAGGAAAGTGAAATATGTCATGTGAGTGTCTCTTTATTTAATAATAAAACATGTTTTGTTTTTTTTGTTTGCAGTTAAAGATCTCAGTATTTTGACAATAACATCAAAGATGATGAGAAACTTAGTGGAAGGTTACAGAGGCACCTCCCACTTTAGCCGTCATCTTTTTCCACAACCATTACCACACAATAACATCCCAGTTGACAAGCAAGCAGACTACATCCAAAATTTTGAAAAATTAGGTACAGTAAAAGAAGTTCTATACTGTAACTGGGGCTGAATTTACAAAAGTGACATGTTTATGTCTTATGGCAACAATAAATCTAAAGAGTGTATTTACTTTCATGTAAGAATTTTTTAAAACATTTGTACATGTTATATTCAGTGTTTCAGTATTCTTCAGTTTTAACTAAATTGAGCCAGTAGAGATTTTAATTGCCATATATCATGTTTATTTATTGACAGGTTTGTTGTTGAAGAGGTCAACATGTCTCTATGCCACAAAAGACAGGCTGAAGTTTATTATTGACTTCTTGATCAAGGTAAATTTGTTTAATTACTGGCATAACTGTGCTATCAGATTCAGTAAATGCTTCTTGATGGTTCAGTTCTGGCCTTAAAAAAGAAGTATATGGATTTCCCTTCTCTGACTCTGGTGACAAGTAAATGTAAGTGGTTTGTACAGTCTATCTTGGGTTGAAAACCAATAGTCCTCTGTCAATATGGTGTTCGTATCTGTGGGGAAGTTTGTTAGTCACTTACGAAAGGTGATTGTTTGTACAAGTTACACAGTCCTCAGCGTGGTGTTAAACAAGTAAAAAAGTATTAATAAATCAAATAATTGCACGAATTGAAAGGTTTAACACATAAACTATAATACTACATAATAGAATGCAAACCCAGAATACTTAGTTTTGAAAAACATTTAAGATGTAAAAACTTTCTGCTGTTGCAGTGTCCACGTGTTAGATACATGTACAAAATGCAGTTCATATCAAATTTGTTTTCGCTTGCAGATGAGTTGCTCTTACACTAAGGATTGTGAAGATATCTCAAAATGCATTGCTCTTACATGTTTTGGGAAGTTTCTTCACACAGTTCTAGCTGGATGGGATGAGGCAGAGTGTATCAGGGCATTTGACTGCATTTGTTTTCATGCTAATATCCACAGAACCCTGACAAACATCTTAACGGGAAAACCTGGTAAATATAGTGTGAAACACCATAACTTGTAGTTGTTTGTATAAATGTTAATGTAACATGACCTTCAATATGAATACCTTTTCTTCATCTGAATGAAGTGTGAAATGTATGAGCACAAATTTGCAAAACATGTGAAACCACGGTTTATATCCTGGCCATGTTGCTAATTTTGGTTGCCTCTCCTATATATACTTTGAATATGGTATGGTGCAAATATGACAACACTATGAGTGTGTCTTTGCACTTTCAGCAAATACTTGTCACCTATATGAAAAAATGCAATCAGTATGCATATTTCGAGTGGCATTGCTATGACAACAGGGTGACATCCCTTCACAAAGTGATGAGGCTGTTTTACTGCATGAAAGGATCAATTGTAGATCCTTCAACAAGGCAGTTTATGCGTTTCACAAGAATCTGCTATTGGAATGGAAGGATCAATTGCCGATCCTTTAACAAGGCAGTTTATGGGTTTCAGAAGAATCTGCTATTGGAATGGAAGGATCAGTTGCCGATCTTTTAATAAGGCAGTTCATGTGTTCAGAAGAGTCTACTGCTGGAATTTTGTGTTTGTTGCCCAAAATGATATCCAACTTTGCTGGAGAACACATTTCAGAAGATTTGTGTCATTGTTTTTGATAAATGTTCTGTATTGTATATACCGGCCCATATTAAATTGTGCAGATTGACCTTACAGTACCATGCCATTACCTCACATCACAAATGTGCATGACTTCATTGTCATATCAAAACCTGCGTATTAAATATAGTTGATCTGTGATAACAGGGTGTAACGATTAAAAAAAAAAAGAAAAAAAGACAATGTAGGGGCTTCTCCTGAGGTGACTTGCAGCTAGGTATCTACAGAAGTGTCTATTTGCATGTTAACACTCCCTGCGTGTTGCATTGCATTATAGAATGCATTAAAATACGTCATGTATATATACTGTTTTGTGACTTCAGGGGCACACCTGAAGGTGGAATATAACATCAGAGTGTTCTTTCGACGAGTGTTTCTGAATCAGTGTGAGTCAGTCCAGGATCGTGGGTTCTGGCTCACAAGAATACTTAAGCCATTTCCTCTTGTTCATCAGGCCAGACTACTCTTCATTCTGTATGGACCGGTAGTTGAAGGTGGGTTGGTGTTTTGTGCCTGCATCATGGCAAACGTTACAATATTACTATAAGTAATTAAGCACTTATCACATCATTAATTACTGGTATTTGGTATTGTTTCATCATTCTGCCACGACGAAAGTTGGTAAGGTTTACTCCACTCAATCATGGGAGTATAGTTAGAAAGTACATACCAATATTAATGTGCTATTGTAAGAAATTATCATGAGACCTATAAGCACATTTACATATCAAAAGAGGGAAATCTGACTCAAGCCCCTAGGTACATTTGATGTTGCTAAATCCCATATGTATTAATAAAGAGTTGATGTCAGTTATTGCAGACGGATTGTCATATTTTAAGTGTTCATATGTGTTCATTCATTACAAAATTACCCAGTTATTAATCCTAATCATAGAGATGTCCCTTTCTAATTAAGACTGGAATAGGGCTTAAAGGTTGCCGTACACAAATGCTCAAAGATAATTAATGTACATGTACATTTACTTTTCTCTACAGAAGACATAACCTGGTATGAGATGTGTGATACGTCTCTATCAGGGTCAGAGCACACAAGCTGCTATTTCAAAGACCTGGCCAACGCAATCCAAATTCTTCACTGTAAAACTCAAGACTGGTCAGAAGATGACATCATCAGTGTGATGGATGAACTTTCATGTGAGTAATACAATAATAACCTACACATAAACAAGCGCACTGAAAAAAGCAGACATCAAATATTCTGTACTGAGACTTTCATAGTAGCTAATACTTTACTATGTGAGTTTGAATTTTTTGGCTCTGCTTTTATATTTTAGGTATACCAGAGGAATGGCTTCCAGAAAATTATGCGAATCTGATGCTACTTTGTGGTGATAGTATCACAACAAAAACTTTGATCAGCAAAGCAATAAATGGACGAGTGATTGAGCTGTCTAGCATCATTGCATCACTGTGTGTGGTAACTATAAACTTCCATTGTAATTCAATTTATGCTTTGTCTTACATGTATCTCACAGTGTTTATTCTAGGATCAGTAATTCCAAGTATAATGATGGTACCATTGCTATTGGTCGGCTACATTTACACATTTAAGCATCATGAAACATATGATTTATAATGATTGGATTGGTTATATTTTTATATCTTTCAATATTGTTGTCAGCATGATGCTTTGCATTACATTCACCTACCTATGAGAATTTTGTGCTGATCACCAAGACAGAATGCAGATCTCAATGTCTTGGCTGCAGTTTTATGTTAAATGGTGAGGTTATCCATATTGTATGGTTGTGACATCACATGACAAATGAAATATTCTGAAACATGGCACGGCAAAGTGTTAGCCACTCAAATGTATTTATGTTATGGTATACCTATATGTATGCAAACGTGTACCATTACGAAAATCTTTGCCATAATTGAGGGATCCATTAAGCAAGAATAACAGAAGAGTTATGACGTTTATAATTTCAGGTTTGCTCAAAGAATGGATTTAGCCAAGACTATATCATATGTTTGACCCAGAAGATTTTGGAAATCATGGACAGCACCAAAGAGAGAGTACATTTGATTGCCTCTATAACAGAGAATTTCAAGGAACTTTTGATTGACCTTCATGACTTTTCCTCCCAAGGTAATATTTATTACTTGGGTATAAATTTAACTTGTAGCAGAAGTGACTAACAACCAATGTGTGTATTTCTTGACCTTGGATGAACCAATAATCCATACTATATGAATGAATTTTCAGCATTTTTGAGTTCAAGTCCAGGTCATGTTGGCTTCCTCTCCGTCTGTATGTGGGAAAGTCTGCCAGCAACCTGTGGATAATCGTGGGTTTCCTGCAGGCTCTGCATAGTTTCCTCCCACCATAATGCTGGCCCCTGTTGTTTGAGTATGGCGTAAAACACCAATCAAATAAAGAAATAAATAAGGATGATCTCATAGTATCACTGTATGGCACTTTATCCACTTCTGGAGCTCTTGAATCTGGAGAACATTGCTGTTAGAGCAATTTGAATACATAAATGCGATAGCAAATAGAAAATAAGGCTTAAATTGTGAACAGAGTGTTAAAGCAAAATAGGCATTGAAACAGTTACAGTGTAAGAAGCAGATACTCAGTTTGTTCATATTTCAGATGATCGTCAGCATGAAGAATTCCTGTACATGGTGTCTGCCGTCACTCAGCTCACTAAGAAGGCTCTCCATTTTGCTTTCAAGGATATGCTTTCATCATAGAATGTAACATAGACACTGTATCTTTGGTTGATGGTTCTTAATATTTGCCTGATCTGTGATACTAAATTGTGATGATCTTTGCAAGTCTTCCAAATCGGTGTCTGCTGATACTAAGCCCACAAAGAAGGCTCTCCAGTTTGCTTTGAAGGCTGCGCTTTCATGATAGAATAAAAGGCACATTCTGCCTTCAGTTGATAGTTCTTACTATTTGTCTGAACTGTGATACTAAAATGTGATAGTCTTTGTAATTCTTCCAAGTCAGTCAAAATACTCTTTACAATGTTAGTTTGCATCCACTTCATTTTAGTATATTTCGTGGATGCAGTTAGTCTTTTTACCTGCAAAGCAATGCATACTACAGGTAGTTTACTGTTATTGTCACTGGCAGATACTAATCTGTACTATCAGTATATATAATTATCCATTTATATTGTAGTTAAAGGGAAAGACCACAAAAATGAAGTCATGGTGAGTGAAGAGATCCTGAAAAACTATATCTGAAAATACCTTCACTAATTTTTAAAATTTTTTTTTCACTGAAGTAAATGTTTTGATTGTATGATGGGTTTTATAGGTCATGTTGATAATACGGTTCACATTCACACGGAACTTTATTCAGAGCTGAACATGAAGATTTGGCTGCATTTAATTTGGTACAAAAATCTAGCAAATGAAGGTATTTTCAGTTATAATGTTTTTTCATGGTCTAATCACTGGCCATAGCTTCATTTTTGTGTTGTCTTTCCCTTTAAATAATTCAATGAATACAGCAATTACCTTATTTGATGCCTAAGAATTTTGTTGTTGGTTTTAACTCATTTAATCTACATTTTTGATAACATGTAAGTTACATGTAAATAAAAACCTGTACTGTACAGAATATTTAGGGTGGAATAGAAAACTGTTAGTCTGCAGTACTGTTTGTTAACAATTGCACCACATATATTGTACATTTTACAGTTATTGTGTTAAAACAGTATAAAAAACAGTGTTTGCATACACACTTATACATGCTGGTAAATAAAAAAGCATTGCAAAAAACTGCTTGGCCAACCAAGTGCATGTATGAATTGATTGAAATGACGATCAAGACTTTCTTTACTATGACAGTCAATTTTATGGGTGGAAATCTAAGTGCCAGGGGGAAACCCCTGACCTTTGATAACTTTTCCATATATGATGTATTTGTAGACTTGCCCAGCTAAAGACAAGTGGTCTTTAATGCAAGATTGCTCAAATGACTCTTTAATAACTGTTGAGTGCTTATCGCCCCTAAGGCCCCTACAAACAATGACGGCAATACTAGCTACACGGTTACTGAGTGAAAGGATACAAAACTATAACCATATATGGCAATCAAAAGCAGAGGATTTTGTGTGATGCAGGATAAAGGGATTTATATTACATCACTCACAAAGGACAGGACTGCACCCACAACTCATGTGCCTTATGGTATGAACTGATGTGAAAAAGCATCCAAGAGCAGTGTTCCAATCATCAAATTACAGTGTCATTCTCTATCACGTCCAGCAATGTGGACATACAGTATTACAGGGTTCTCAGTGCTCCTATATTTTCCTATATTTCTGACAACCCCTACATTTTCCTATATTTTGTAAAAACCTATCATTTCTATATTTTCACTCAACACACACACAAAGAATTGCAATATCTGGTGTTGCTGCTGTGGCTGGTGTTTGCTTATAATTTATATTATCCCACACCAGACAAAATCCTCTACTTTTGATTGCTATATATGAGGCTTACAGACCCCATATAGTTTTGCATACTTTCATCCAGTAACCATGTGACTAATAATATCAGTATACTTGTATGTAAGGGTTTGAAGTGGTCATTCCACTTGAACATGTTTGAAACATATATTTCTCTGGCATCATTCTGTCCAATGTAGCATTGATTATTTACGAAAATTTACAGCAAAACATACCATGAAAACATAAGCCATAATAACATTGTACTCGCTCATAATACTTGTAAGCTTGTTGAACAAATATAGCCCACTGCATTTATTCCAATGTTATTAACTTTCATTTATGAAAATATACCATGAAAGAAACAGTAACAGTTTTCACTATAACTCATGTACACTTCTCTTCCCCTCAGTGGATAAAACCACATGTGTCGTTTACAAACTCATCATTTGGCACCACGTGACAAATGCAATGTACCAAGCTAAACCATGCTACATCACATTTATTTTTGGAGCATCATGTGTCCCATATAATCAATGTCACTTGTCATCTGCTTTGGTCAGTGTCACATACAAGCTATTGTATAGAGTATGAAGCAGAGTGAAACCAACACACTTTCACATATAAGACCATGACGTGCCATACGCTATAATAAAACAACTAGACTACTACATGTTGTAGAGTGAAATATTGTGATTTGCTGGCTCTTGAGTGTTCATGAACAATTGTGTACTTGTTGTGCATCAACTGTATTGAGCTGACAAATGAGGTTCCACTCTGCAGCTTGCAATAATTGTATAATATCGCAATTAAAACATTTGAACTTCCTGCATTCATTTGAACATCATTTAAATACATTATGTAAATAAATTGAAAGGAAGAGTGATAAAGATACATGAACTGGTACAGGATGGAATTACACACAATCAACTGAACAATACTACAGCTAAATTATTCATTCAAAAGAATAACATAAGTTATCAAAAAAATTTTCTCCCTGTGAGCTTGAAATTATTGCTCAGAAAACTGCTTATGCTTATGCCCAGCCATCTCCCTGCTTTCAAGAATCTTGTGCATGCACTGTGGAGCTTGCTTCCAGAGTTTCAGGCTTTTCTTCTAAATTAAGTATTACAGTGAAGCAATGGACTACTGATTTGGTTATTGTTGTGAGATCATACAGGATTTGTTGCTCTTTTGGCTACCATCGACCACTACTTTTTAGAGGAATTTTCCTTTATAACTTATCACCATCCAAATTGAGGCTTTGGTGTTAATTTCATATCCACATCCCCATCAGAATTAAGCAACCTCCTTTAAACACATGCATGACTGTGTGACAAGTTTATTTTTATGAGGGTTAATCACACTGCCTCTTGCTCCATTTGAACTGAGATCATACAGAATTTTATTGTTGGCTTTTTTTCCTCCATCTACCAGCACTCCTTAGTGGAAGTCTTCATTGTTTTCCATTTTTATCTTTGATGATGATCCTGGGAATTTGAAAAAAAACCCACAAACCACAGCAACCAACAACAACTGAGTGACATGCCTCTGTGATGTGACATCGTTACTGTACTACACAATGGATAGATCCACCACATTTGATGTCCCTCACCCCTTCTCGTGACAACGTTACTTTTCTTTCCATATCTGGTGAAAGCAAATTTGATGTTATGACATCACAGAAAGATTTAACATTTGTAACAATTTTGTGGGACATCCTGTTGACATACTGGTAACATTATTGATTATGACTGGTCAAATACGTGTTCTTGATTGACCATTCGTAAAGTTCTATAGGGTTAATGTGCAAAAAAATGTATGATGGGGTTGTTCATATAATGTTACAGAAAACAAATTCAACAGTATTAATCTTTTGTATTATGTTATTTAATGGCTTTGGGTGTCAAATATTGCAAAATATATAATGACCAACACTGCCAAGTTAAAGGATAGGAATTTAGCAGCGATGTCTGTCTAACGTCAGATCACACTGTGTCAAGGATGTAGCTCAAAATATGGGTGTTGACACTGTGAGCTCTGTTGGAAAGTATTTAATGTTTTCAGTTTGCAAATTTGATTTTCCTTGCATCTTTAAAGTCATAAGCTTCCTAAGGGGTTCAATGTTTGTTTCATAAATATTCATATATATATATCAGTTAAGATAAAACAGTATCACTCACAACTTGTTAATACACAATGTATTATTCAATGGTCTTCAACCAACGCATTTCAATTTTTGTACATTAAGGTATATTCAGTGGCTGTACATATTGTTATTTTCAGAATGAAAAAAGATGTAAGTTTTGTATCAAACACAGTTCAAATATAAAATGTTCCTATTCACATATATTAAATAAAAAAACACCAATGGAAAAAAAGACAGCACGTGTCTGCACAGGATTGCATCAGTCACATCATGAAACCTTTAAGAGGGCGGTTTCTCAAAAACTCTAGAAATGAAGATCTTTCTATGGTATAACATGTATCAAGACTCCACTCTTTCTTCGGGTGTGCTATCCTGCAAATTTTCGTAGCTACTACTCATTCGTACTGAACGTCGCCGTAATCGTTCATGAGCTTGACGTCTGAGGGCCGTGTTAAGGCGTGATGCTCCCCACATCCAAACACTTTCTGGTATCAAGGCAGAGAACCAAGACTGAAAATGAACATATTATTGAACTGTAAGTAATATCACACATTCAAATAAATCATTTCCCACAAACATACTTTTTACATTCAGATTTCAATTTCAAGGTGCAAGTGTGAATATTTATTCTAAACAACTGGAGAAAATGAGGACTAGTTTAATTATGCCCATATTAAAGTGGACATGCAGTCAGTTTATTTTTGTTCAAGAAATCTTAGTTCAAAAAATTAACAATATAGACAAAAAAAGCACAGCCTTTCCATTCTTGAAGCTTTTAGTTGTGTTTTCACTAACCTGAAATATGAACTGCTATGTAAATTTACACCTTTGGCCAATGAGCTCAATAGCTATTCTGTACCTGTATCGTGTGAGGCCAATATCCAGTTGTTCTACTGGAGTAACCTAGAGTGGAGACAGCGTGTTGAGCATACACTGTGGCGGAGGGAATGAACAGGCCAGACTTGGACAGAGTTCTGCTGAATTGCGTCATGCGTGTGGCCACGTAGAAGGGCAGCAATGACTGAACCACAATGCCTTTGTCCTTGTATTCATATCCAATTGCTCGTGCAAAGTAATCCAGATAGCTCTTTGAAGACAAAAATATACTACAAAATACTATTTTGGGGGCAAAAACAATTACTTATACTGTATCTGACTTCGTCAAAAAAGACTTGCAGTGCATTTTTAGAGGCAAATAAGTCATAAAATATTAATTTAGTGCTGAAACTTACCAAAATTGATACCAAAATTCCACAGAAACCTCTGAATAACTTAGTAAAATCAATAGGATGCACAGAATCAGGTAATTTGAGTACCTAAGTCAACCACAAGATTTTAGTTCAAATGCAAGAAATGAGTACGAGCCAGAAAGACTGGTGGTTTAATTTAAGAATAACGCACATTCTTTGTCAGCAATGATACATTAGAGAACGTAGGCAGAAATATATTTCAGAAAGCCATTTAATGCTAAAGTGTAAGACTTTCTTTACAAAACAAAATATTTAAAGTTTGATGCTCAAACTTTGCTAATGTGGTATTAAAATTTTATTGATTTGATGCAGATATTAAAGAGTTTCATTTGGATCACAGTTTCAGGCTGATGCTTTGTTAAGCAGGCCTCAAAGGATTCAGTTCCACTGTCTTTCAGGCACTTTCAAAACTGGTGTGACACAGGTAATAAGAGTGGGTGATAGTACCATAGGGGGGATGTAATGGTATACCATTTCCCTTGCAATGCCAATTTAATCCCATGCTGACACGACGAACATTCTCTTGCACTGGACAACTAATACGTAATCAGTTTGCCCACAAAGCGTCATGATAGATGCAGGAAAGAACAACAGTGTACAGTGTTGACCCAAGTTACATCTGGCAGGAGAGGTTTCCAATTACAAGTCCTTGTGACCCTTGAGTTATAAGTCAAACATATAGAGAGTCCATTAAAGCATCAATGCCTGGTACGACAGGTGTAAACTAACCCAGCAACCCTACAGTGTTTGCAGTGTAAAAATGATTGGGCTTACCAATGTCTGGATGTCTAGCCTAAATTTCTACCACTAGAGACTGAGGTTAAATTTTCTCCAGCCAAGGGGTAGATAGCACTTATATCCCCACCATGTTGCAGCTCTGAAATACGAGAGCCCCAGAGATGAAACCATTACTGACCTTTGTGGCAGCATAAACTGTCATCTGGGGAGTGATTTGAGAGCAGGCACCTGATGATATTATGACAATTGCGCCTCGTCTCCTGAGTGAGCATAAATAAATGAATAAATAACTAACAAACATTTGGTTGTCTCCACATATAAAACTGCATGCTGATTATAATATACATGCAAGTTATATAGATGTATTTAATTAATAAAGTTACATAAATTAATAAACTCATTACCTTCATTATCTGTTCTACAGATGAGGATTGTATTATACATAAGTACTGTTAACACTCATTAACATGTTGGTAAAATTGACTGAGAAAAATCACCCTAAAAAAGAAATTCAACCAGCTCTTTGAAAGTACAAGGCACACTGACATATTCATGTATGGCCACGAGTACAGAAACGTATGCTGTCCCTTCATCAGAACTACATGCAGTATCCTTAGATGATACAAACAGTTGCCACACAACACCTATTTCAATGAACCCACCTTTTCACCATTTGAGGGAGAATCATATGTGTCATCTGAAATGACAGAAAAACATGGGAGACCTTCAAGCTTCACACTCATAAGGGAATACCAGTCTATACAAAGCCTATAATTACCCCAACTGAAGACCAGGAAACAAGAATCGACGACAGCCAAAAAACAGGGTATTACACAAAAACACAATACGTTTTCAGGAGTGTGATTTTCAAGCAGATCTGAAAAACATAACATTAAAAAGTTCCACTAAATCATAATTTTACTGCAATATGATCAAATCAAAGAATTTATGGGACGGAAACAGATGAATAAATATATATGTATTGATATTTATTTAATTGGAGTTTAACACCATACTGAAGAATTTTTCACCTATGAGGGTCAGTCTTGTCTGTGAGGGAAAACTGTACAGCCCTATGTCAACCACAAACCTCTGACAAGTTAGTAATGAACTTTCTGAACTGTGAATACAGATATGGACAACAGATGGCTTGAGGATGAGGTTTTCATTTGAACAGTGAGTGGTCCAGTGAGTGTTGTGAAAAGTGAGAGCTGGGGAATGTACAAAGCTGATGACAAGCTGTGTATGAGCCATATATCTGTTTCGACTGTGCATGACCGGACTTCCTTGGCTAGTAGATAAACAGACCCTCGTGGCTGTGTTAATGGCATTGTAATCGTAGGCAGCGTGGAGACACACAATTCAGCCCATTTCGTGGATTTAATGTGTCTGTGTGACATTTGAGACTGTGCCCGGGCTCTAGCGCTGTTTCAAGTGGAAAGCTCTGTGAAAAACACAGAAAAAAAATTAGAGCTGTGCTCTACACTGGGCTGTGGCTGAGGTCTGTAATATTAAGAGATAGACATGAATGGCCATGTGCTTTTGTTTATCTACCGTATGACATGTTCTGCTCATGCGCAACTCGAAACTGCTATCTGGTTTAATTAGACACATGTACATATAACTCACCATTGTTGCAGCTGATACATTGACATTTACAAGCTGCCATAATCTCTGAAAAAGAGAGTCAAGTAATATTTTATATTTGCATCACCGCAAAACTTATTTTCAATTACTTTCCGCGCTGGAATATATAGAATTTGAGTTAGTTAATCAGTAACAGTCATTTGATGATTGGACATATAAAAAAAACAAGAATGTATCTTCATAGATGCAACTGTTACGTGAATCAATCATTACTTTTGCAGGGAATAAAAACGATTTTTATGGCCCCTTAACGACGTAATATCCTATGTTTTTCAGCTCTTTCAGGGGCCATTCACTTGAGTATAAAGTAGGCTCATGTGGAAATTAATGGCGATTATTCTGGTAGCTTATTTATTGGTCCATTTCAAATATAATGCAGTATGATATATATAATATTCAAAAATCAAATACTTACAAGGACTTATCTCTCAATAAAGTCTTTTATCAAGATTTGGAAAATCTTACAGCAAAATTCAAATGTTTTAAATGAGGGATCACTGGGAACATGGTTCTTCAGAGTGCTATAAAAATGTATAACTTATTTCCAAATGTTGTGGCTGTGCTTACCTGTTCAGGTACTTCTAGGAACATCTGAGGATAATCATACATCACACCCACGTTATTCACTGAAAGCAAGTCAAGGATTTCGAACTGTGTGATATATGACGTGTACTTCATAATATCAGGTTTTCCTTACATTGAAGGGAATCAAAGTCTAGAGGAGACAAACCATTTGATTACATATTTATGTACATTTACATGATCAAACAGACTGACTTGGTGCTTAAAATAATTTCACAACGAATTGAAAAAAAAAAAATTTAGGTGATGCTAATTTTTATACTGAATTATGCACAGTGGTTTAAAACTATGAATTTTTCACTTATTCACCACATGGTGTGTACCTAAAATTCCTATCTCTTTGCCCTTGATGGCAACTCGTATCCTGTCATATACATCTCTGCCAGCGTTGAAGTCCACTGTCACAGCAACTGTTTCCACTCTATATCTTTCCCCTATTCAAGCAAAGGAACATTTAATCCTGAAACTATCATACGATTAAATGTCTTAATTTTCTTTACATGCCTCAAACAGCCCACACCAAGCATGTATATTGCACATTAGCCTGCCTCCTTCAAACTCAAACTGGATGACATCTGGTAATGAAAACAAAGGATCTAAAGTTTCTAAACTAATTTGTCAGATTGAGAAGTAAAACAGAGCACATTATCTTCAGCTATCTACTAAGGAATTGTAAACTGGTAAAACAACAAGCAGTTTATTTTTGTACAAACTCTTATTGTTAATGTAACATTGCACATCAGACATCGGCAAGGTTGATATTTTCCCTTTCATGAAGGCATTGAAGTATTTCTTATTTATTTATTTACTTCATTGGTGTTTTACGCCATACTCAAAAACATTTCACTTATACGACAGCGACCAGCATTATGTTGGGAGAAAACCAGGCACAGCCCAGGGGAAACCTATGAACAACAGGTTGACCTTTGAGAAAGCCAGCTTGTGCCAAGCTAGATCTCAAGTGATTGCATTGGTTAGAGGCACCTGTGTCATTACACTGCACTAGCACTAACCCCCTCTACCATGTTGCCTCAGCATTCAATTAAGTCGTCCACTGTCAAGAGAGTCTACACAATTGTCAAAGTTTCTTACTTATTTCTTCCGCTGTGCGGCTGAGCCGATTCTCCCCTTTACTGATCAGGATGATATTTAACCCCTTGCTTGCTAGTTCCTGGGCATATGCTTTGCCAATCCCCTCACTGCTTCCAGTTACAACTGAAACAGGCAAAAACACACATTCAAAATACTATTATCAGATTTCCAGCTTTCCAAGTAACACATATAGAGTCAGATTGTTAGCACATGTTAGTGTATTAAAGGTGTTGAGTTCCAATGCGGTTGAAGGTGTATGTATGATGTGAATCCAGGAATTATCAACAAGTGCGATGCAACTAATAATTTACAGCTGGCAATGATGCATGTAATAAATTATATCCTTGTTTAACTACATCTACAATAACAACACTAGCTTTTGAGACTCCTAGGAAGTTTACGTTTTTTCACTCCCACCTACATGTATGCTGGCTGACTGAATATCTAATATAATTTAAAGATCACTAATGTATTTGAACATCTGTCATACCTATAACTTATATGTCCAACAGCCACCCTCTCTCCTATCGGAGCTTTTATGTACTATAATGCTTTATGCCAAACAGCATGAAAGCCATTTTGTCATCAGCTCTAACAGTCTAACGTTCCACTGCAATGCTTCTCCCATGTAGACTCGGGATCAAACGGTTCCATGTGGCTATAATTAGGACTAGTGGCTAATGTGTTCAGTAGCCTATCTAGGCCTGGAATATAACATACTGTTTATATCTAAAGAATGACAAGCTCATTTTTTCAAAGACATAAAAACCATCATCAGATGCTAGAAATTTTTTAACAAAATCCCTAGATCGGGATTTTTCAATTCGTGACAGTCCGTGATGCTCTCATTTTGACGTTTCTGAGAAATATACAGTCTTGCGTTTACCTGCCCAAGGCCCAAAACGTCGGGTAAGGTCTTTGTAAACGCCTAGCTGTTTAGCAATACAAGCCGTAAAGAAGTCAACAGTATACAGAGTTAGATCGATTGTTTTCTTAACCGCATAAAGAGCTCCTATGACCGCTAGAGTATCTCTTCCTGACGATAAGTGCGCTGAGATTTCTTTCACCAGGAACTCAAACCTGTCGGCTGCTGCAGCCATGCTGCCTGAATGTGTACAAAATGCTTTACTACCTCCTAACACAGAAGATCGACCAGTACCGTGTCAGAGCAAGGTCATGTAAATGCCTAGACTCGATCCAAAGTCCATCATGCTACGTGATATCTGCTGTACAATTGTTGTAGCCAAAGTGACATTTGTCTTGTGTTTAACTCTCCAAGTGCATACTGTGAAATTATTTGACCCAGGAGGGCTGTGCTCGGTTTCCTCCAACCATAATGCTGAAATGTTCTTGTGTACGACGTAAAACACCAATCAAAGAAAGAAATAAATATTTCACTCAGGGTGTTTATTTTAATTTCCCGTGGGCCCCGGTCTCAATCATATGGCATGAATGCTAGGAAAATCCACAGCTGAATATTCGAACACACGTGCTACAAAATTCATTTCATTTTTTACTGTGAAATATTACGAGTTCACAAATACAACTTCTGATTCCTGCTGGGTAGTACATGGCGATTTGCCGCGCCACTTAAAATATATATACGGCATGGTATATATTTCCACGCCTAAGAAGCTCGACGAGTAATCATTACGCGAAAATAAATGCCCATCTAGAACACATCTCGCACAGATATATGATTGTGTGACTGAAAGTGACAGATACATATGTGGTCTACTTGAGATGGAAGTCTTTGACGCATAAAACATATGCATGTTAAGGATAAATATTTATGCCAACTATATATATATATATGTAACTTTTGTTTTTTTTTTTTGTTGTTGTTTTTTTTTTCACGTCGGTTGATTCCGAGGAGCCTCGTTTTGGATTGGGATTTTTCTAGAAATGTTGGGGTTTAGGGGGTTTCCCAAACGGAAATGACGACATTTCTAAGCGAAGTCCACGTCTACCCTCCCTAAGGACCAATGAATGAATCAAAACAGCATCACATGGTCGGGTGATCTCTAAACAGCAAACACATCAGATTGAGTGATGTGAACTTTTTCATATCATTGGTCTGCTCCTTGGACTGGATGATACACGAAAGGTTGCCTCGATGGGGCACAAGAAAAGCAAATGGTCAGCGAGACTGTGGAGCGTTTTTGCATCAGTAGCCACTTTTTTTGTGGCGAAATCGGGTGTGTCAAGCACTGTAACAACAACAACATCTGCGGAAAATGCGAAAACACCATGCAAAATTCCGCAAGATTATTCGTGAGTCATATTTATAAGTAGCACAACAGCTGTAGAATCCTAACTGACCTGATACATGTGTGACATTGTTATGGTGGTATGACAGGCATCTGGAGCTGAGCTGATATTCGGGTACTATCTCACGTACTTGAGTTTAATTTGACAATCCATTGCATTGTGAGAGCGTTGGAGGAGAGTGACAGGTGTTGGAGTCATAGATGTATGCTATATTCATTCACAGCATGTGCCAGTGTGTGGTAATGATCTCGAATCAGTGTCAGACAGTATTGTAATAGTGTTCATTGTCTTGTCTGACTTGTCCATATCCAAGAGAACTCACAACTGGACACTAAATTGAGTGTCTGTGACGCATCCATCATGCTGAAGACTGAAAGAATTACTACTCAGAACTTTCATATATAGTTGCATATAGCTGGAGATTGAAGGTCACTATTTCATTCATTAACCACGGAACACATTCAAAATTTTTACATTGCCATAAAATCAACTCTCTCTTTATCTAACCTGTACAGGTATATAGTTTAGGCTAGCTCTGTAGGGCAGTGATAATGTATACGATCGAAGACCTGTAATCTTCCATAAGCCTACCCCAATCGCCTCTGTACTTCCCATGTTATCCTCAACACACCGAGTCTGAGGTCATTAAAAGTGTGTGTCCATACTCATGGAAGCTATCCATTCCAGGTAGGTGTCCCCATGTGCCACCACTGGTAAATCCACACTAACGTAAAACTGGATGTTACTTGGACAGATTTTAGGTCCAAACGCTGTGCTTGAATGCATACTTCTCATAGCATTTGAACAATACATATCACGAAAAATACCACTGCCACTACTTAACAAGACTGACCTTTTGTGCGACAAATAGGCCATAAATTCTTTAGGGTCAGTCTCACGAGTTATGACTTCGAGAGAATCTATAAACAACATTCACGAATAAAAGATTTTTGTACAAAACATGCTAGTGGTGTTAGTCACACAAAGCTAGACCAGAAAATTGCCTCTTGGTTATCTCCTTGGTTTTCATAGTTCCTCGTGCTGTGAGGAGAATGCATTTCAAACATTGGGGTTAGATTTGGAATTTGTACAAGTTTCAACCATTTTCCGTTCATGTGGATTTACCATTGGTGACACATGGGGACACCCACCTGCAGTGGATTGCTAAGACGCGCATGGTTATCGACAAACACTTTTTGATGGCCTCAGGCTTGATGTGTTGAGGACAGCATATGAAGTAGGGAAGTGTTTGAGGTAGGCTTATGGAAGATTGTTATCACAGCCCTACGGAGCTAACTTTAGGCTTGCTTTTCAGATTACATCAAGCTTTCCTGTCTACCACATAACTGATGATCATATTATATGTATGCACTTAAAGGTGAACTGTCCCGATTATATTTTTCATGTTATGTAACTGAATAATATACCTGTGATATAGAAAAAAATGACAAAAAAAAGGAATGCATCTGCTAAGCATTGTAACTCTTGGAAAATAGAAATATATTTAATTCCACAAATTCCAAGAAAAAAATCACACATCCCTTGTCTCCCCTTGAATGACGCTATTATGTCAAATATATGTGACGTAACTGTGGCATTTCCGGTTTCCAAACACTAGTTTAAGTCTAAGCAGAACATGTCTCCTCAAAATGGCTAGAGCATAATTTAGAGGACTTATTCGGTTTGAAATGGTAACGTCAAGTGGTAATTATCCATTGTCCTTGCATGGAGGGGTCCGATGAGAAGGCATGAAAGCCTGTTGTAATTCAATGAGTGATTAACACAGTTGATTGCTACACAAAACGATATTTCAACAGCAGATAAACGTGTAGAGAATACCAAGCTTCACGAAACTCAGTCTAACAGTCTTGAAGAAAATATATTTTCTTAAGACATCTGACAATTTTTATTGATTAAATCACTTCAGCTCACAGTTTCAGATACCTCTAGGATATATTGTGCCAATTTTTGCGAAAAACTTAATCAGCTAGGACAGTTCACTTTTAATATGCAGTCTGCTAAGGACAGTTCTGCTGAGTTGATTGACTTAGCTTCTTTGATAAAGTTTTGAACCTGCTAGACCTGGAATTTCTTACTCAGACGATTATTAAAGTAGTTTATATGGTAACGATTTATTTAATAGTTACACTACAGCTTTTATATGTGTTCTTAAATTTGACTGCAGTGTGGGATTAAACCTAGCAATCTCAGTTCATGCTGTCCAGTGCTCAGCTTATTGTTTTTCTCTAGGAACCTGATGCTTGTGAGCACGCTGGATGGCAAGATGTCAGCTTTGGACCTGAACCAGAGGGGGTCACTGGCTTGGAGCATTAACACCGGCAGCCAGCCTCTTCTTTCCTCTAGTATTAGTAAACTTGGGGTAAGCTGTCACTTGCTGTAACTCTGCAGGAATCCTACAGCCCAAAATACAAAGAAAATGTCATGGCTCAGTTTTTTTTTTTTCAGATTAAGCAATGTGTTTTATGTATGTAAGCATTTAATCACACACCTAACTATTGACAAGAGACCAAATTTCACAAGTTATGTTTAACTATTTACCAGCGCTCACACTCTCACTGCTGCTCTGGTTTTACTTTCCATGCTTCAATACTTTATGTTGGGATTAGTGAGAAACTGTGCTTATTTTTTTTTACATTTTCTTGCACATTTGCCCAAATTTGACCTCACGTCTTACCAGATGCATCAGTTGGTAATTGTGTTACATGTATGCTGATAGTGATATGTAATTGACTGCTTACAAACACATGGTAATTAATTTCTCACACACAGCTCTAATCATAGTGGTAAATGTTTGTCACTTGATGTTGCTGTCAATGGTTGCAGATCATGAGGAATGGGGAGCGAACTCGGCTAATCCCGTCCTTAGATGGCGGCCTGTATCAGTATAATGGAGAGAGTATTGAGGCTGTTCCCTTTACAGCTGAGACTTTGCTTAGTTCTTCTTTCAAGCTCAGTGAAAACACAGTTGTTGTTGGTGGAAAAGAACTCTGCACATATGGGCTGGAAAAACAAACAGGACAGGTGTGTAAATTTGCTTTTGTGTTTTCAAATGTTAACAGTGTGAGTCAACATAAACATAAACATAAAAATCCAAGGAGAGGTGAAATGTTTTGAAATTTATTCAAAATTAAATTTTATCTTAATTTACAAGATTGATTGATAGTAATATGTGTATGATCAGCAGTGGTTGTAAATAACTTGAGGAGATATGCTCATTCTGACTTTGAATGACAAAATATCTTTGTTTTTGTCTTACTAATCTTTTCATTAGTATTATAGTTATGACAGGCAGTATCCTTCCTGTTTGTTAGGTATTGTGTATTACTATCAATGTGAGATAAACATTCTCTTGAAAAAATGTTTCAAATTTGAATTTTGAAATAAGTAGTATGTGACCTCAGGCTCACCTTTACTGTGGCATGAAAGCCATGATCAGTCATACACTCATTCCTTTTATGTAGGCAGTTGAAATTGCACATTTAGCAAGAGAACCTCTTCACCTTCCATAATAGTAGAAGAGGACCTCTGCATCTTGTTTCATCAACTTTCCATTTAGTACCAAAAAATTGTCATCAATCATTGGACATTTCATACCTTGAGATATATATGTATAGACTTGATAAATGTGATTCATTAAAGTGGAAGACAACTCATGGTCATGCTCATAAGTTGAGTTTGCCGGATAGGTTGGATATTATTATGTTTATTGTGGTAAAGTATTTTTTCTGACAGCCATTACGACCATGGAAATTGACATTTGACCATGCTCCATCAACAAGCATGAAACGCAGTAATTCTGTGTGGGCCGTGACATAATGGTTCCAAGCGTGGATCATTCTTGAACCTGGCACTGTAGTATGCTGCTAGGGTTGCAGTTGAAGCTTATACATGTGTCTAAATTTATAACGTTGAAATGATCAAGAAACTTCACTGTCATCATGACACAATGGTCTGGAAACACTTTGCATTGTTGTTCACACCTGTACTTGTTGTAATTAAAACATATAACGTTAAAAGAGTGTCCTGTCCCTATGCTATTACATGTTATATTGACATTCAACTCAGAACATTTATGTCACAGCTTATAAATAGCTGATATCACCTGGCTGTCTGATTGGTGAGTGTCTCATAAGCATAAAAGCATGGGCACCTTCAGATCCCCAGTCAGCAGCAAAATACTCCACACTTCAAAAGACGATAATTCAGCAATGAATTCATGCAAATTAAAACAGGTTTTGTATTCAAAAGAGAAGTTTGTAATCTTTTCAGTGAGCAGTGTATCAGTTATGAACTGTCTCTTACTTTAATGTATTTGATGGTGTTCTTTACAGAACAATGTTTTTCGTAAGCTGTGCGGTTCGAGTTTGTAGGTTGTGAAATGTACTTTCAGTTTTCTAATGTCCTGATATGCTAAGTTGTGCATGAATCTTGCCTCTGTAGTTTTTCACATAAAACAACATGTCATTTAATGATACAGTTACTGTCAGGTAATAAAGTGTGGCAGGTCTAACCTCATTTTGCACTGCTTTAGCATAGGTAGGATAATGCACTTCAATAGAAGTGTTAAGAATGAAGTTTTTATTTGGAATTGGGAGGGATGGGAGGGGGAGGGGGGGCGTTGAAGGGGTAGGTGTTTATCCGAATGTCCTGTTACTGTGCTGTTTGTGTGTTTGTCAGACTCGGTACAGGTGTACTGTAAAAGGTTGCACTGTGGAGGGCAATCAGGAGGTGTCGGAGGAAGAGGACATTCTCATGATAACCAGGAACACGCACACTGTCAGAGCTGTGGACTCGAGAACAGGGGCAGAGAGGTGGGTGACGTGCACATTGCAGCCCTAGTCTTCCATGTTATGGGAATATGCGAGTGTAACGGGGTAACCTGATCATCAGAAATCAGTTTTCTTCTTCTACTTTAAATAAATAAATAGATGTGGTAAATAAGTAAAGAGATAAAAGTTTTTAGATTTCCTAAAAATAAATAAAAGTAAGAAATAAACTTTTTTGATTACATGTCTGTATTTTGACTTAAGCAGTTTAGACATGATGATTGATGTGTTAGTCAGCCAATGTACTTGTAGTAAGACTATAAAACTTTATTAGTATTGTCCATACAAGAAAACTCTTACAGAAACAAATTTCTGACTCTGATACCAGCAGTTGTGTCAGAATTTAATTTATCATTAAACATAAACAATCAGTAAATTTTCAAAAGTTTGGAAACATATATTCTTTAGTTAACATAAACCTGTGACATAGGTTAATTTGGCAGTGAATTAGGTATGAAAAAGTACAAATTTTTTCTTGGAATAATTGTAATGATGTACCTTGTTTTGCATCTCTAGGTGGAATTTTAGCGTAGGCCAGCATGAAGTTCACTTGTTTGAAGGTGTGAAGAAGGTCATCCAGACAGAGGCATCTGGTCAGGAAGATGATGATGGAATCTCTATAGTTACATGTCAACATTCAGGTAAGAGGAGGTCACTAGGGACCAGGGGCATGTTTTGTGAAACATATTTAGTGTGAAGTGCACTTTGTATCTCTACAGCATAAGTTTTAATGGTTCTTAATATCATACTTAGCTAGTGTACTTCCTGAAACCCAGTCCAACCCAATTTATCAGTGGTGAGACAAATCAGATGGCTTGAATGATGAATGCCTGTCCACTTTAACCTAAATTTTTTCAAACATTGATATAAATGTTTTGATGGTTAGATGTTCCAAATAAACATTTGTCCTCATTTCTGATATTGAAATCTTTTCATGGGTAAAAGGAATTAAGGCTAATTTCCACTGCACGCCACGCTGCGCCCTGCACACTGCTTGCTGCAGTGTCATAAAATAGAACACTACTTGTTATGTATAACCATTTCCACTGCTCTCTGCTCAGCTCGTATAGAGAACAAAAGCTATCGTGTGGCGCCACACAAAATGGTGCAGTGCAGCACGATAGCTTTGGTTCTATTTCCAGGTGGTGCAGGGTTAGATCTAGGGTCTCTCAGCGTCCGTAAAACGGACACTTAAAAAAATCAAATGAACTACTTTTTAAAAAATCAAATGATCATTTTTCAAATAAATCAAATGGTTAAATCAAAACTTCTCGAAATTTCCGTTGTTTCACCGTACGTTCATCACAAATCAAGTTCGTCTTTAGCAAGTAAGGGGTGGTAAATCCTCAGCCAAAAGCATGTTTGGCCGTTTGGCGGCACTGCTAAACTCTCTGCGCATAGGTGTACTTGATGAAAAATACCTAAGTCTACATGCTCTGAAAGGGAGAGCGCTTTGGCGCGCTTTGAATGCTATGTCGAAATGGTGGGCCAGAAGGGACGTTCAGGGGGAAGTAGGAAAGGCTGTGGACGTAAACGTGGGAAGGCTACAACTTGCGGCTATCTACACAAACTGAACAGTACTGCTAATAAACAGCCCTCCCTTGCTATGCTTTGTAAGAAGCGCAATGAAGCAGTAAGTAACACTGACACAGCAGTTGAAAGTGACGATCACAGCTTTGAGTTTGAGGCAAACATGTCGGATCAAGACAACGATGCATGTGTGGACGTCTTTGATATACCGAGTCCGACGGAGACAGAAAGTCCTACATTGTTGAGCTGCCACAGCCAACATTTATAATCTGCTACTAACTTCAAAGGTTATTTGAAGGACAGAATTACTAAAATCAGTATTATTTGAGGGTCATACTGAACTATGCTTAATGGATCTGAGGTTCATAAAACAGTATTAAACACTGGACTACTCAGTTACTCAGCCCACAGAAAAAAAATAACTTCTACAAAATTTACAAGAAATTAATATTTTTTTCTGTAGACAGGGTTAATGTTTTATGTAATAATTAACACTTTCAGTAGCACAAGAATCATTGACTTATGCAAAATTTAGCTCATTTATTGTATGTGTGACCAAAATTTTTGCATTTTTTTCAGTAAAAACACTGCTTGTTTGTAAGGCATCAGTAGGTAGTTTCCTACCCCAAAATATCAGGATATTGCCTCTGAGACTGTTACGGTTTCTTCAGCTTCCGGGGCCTAGGCGGCCCCTGGACCCCGGCCTACAATTTTCAAATGATACAGGACACAACTTTTGAATCCTGGATATAACCCTGCGGTGTGGCATAATTTTAAATGAATCGTTTGCTGTTTAAGTCGACTGCCTCATTGCTGTATGTCAACAAAATGGATTCTCAATCTTGGACAGAAGTGATACTTTCGCACAAAAACTTGATTATGAACGGCTTTTTTTGCTGAGTTACTAGACACAAACTCAGATTCCGGAAGATTCCAGTGAATGATTTAACTTTATTGTAATCTTCTTCTTTTGTGATGAGATAATGCTAAATACAGAGTACAAAGAACACAGCTATTAACAAAAACAAGGGTTTGTGAGAGATGATTAAAACTGTGGCTTTTTATATAGACCTTTTAATACCTTTAATATAAATTAAAATATTATTTGTTTCTCAGACAAAAAATAGGAACAGCCCTGCCATTTTTATAAATAATTTTTCTGTGTTATTTTCCATATGTAAATTTAGCATCATTAAGTATGCACTTGATGTGAAATATATGTCGTGTCATAGTTTATCTGCAGAAATTGTGATAATGGTGATGGTGCAGAGATAACTAGGACTTTGTCAATCATGATGGTGTTAAACGTTCGAACTGGTAAAAAAAGAGAAGACAAAAAAGAAAAGACAAAAGAGAAAAATGGTGGACTGAAGAAAATGCGAATATGTCAGAATTCCACCTGTATAGCTGTTCATATTTTGCTGTTTACTTCTTGGTAAGTGACCGTCCACAACAGTTTATGTATAACTGATCATTTAAACACATCAGTGATATCAAAACTGTGCCATGTTTTTACAGTCCCTAATCTAAGCAGAATTAGACACATGTACTACAGTTTATGGCTCAGTTAGTTAGCGCCCTAGCTTAGGGTAATGACCCAGAAGCCTCCCACAAGTGCAGTTGTTATGAATTCCATGCTGTGAGCTCAGGCTGGCTTCCTCTCCGGCCGTACAAGGGAAGGTCTGCCAAAATATGCCACGTACAAAACAAAAAAAGACATAAGTATCCCAGTTACAATTTATATATGCATGTAAACGCTATAGCTGGCATTGCAAAATTTAAGAAAATTTCAGTGGAGACCATTAATGGTAAAACAGAAGTTTCAACAGCTATGTTTAACTAGGTATCAGTAAATTTAAATCATCAGTATTTTTTGTTTCTTGAATTCCTGAACAACTCGTCCAACTGTTTCTTTTTCATTTTGTCATGTACTCAAATGCATCTTCTTAGTATGGTTTTCCCTGCAAAAGGCAAATAATCGGGTGAGTCGTCACCAGCGTCACAGTGATGCTTGTCTACGGCAGTTATCTTGATCAATCACATGCTCGTTTATGCTGTGGAGTGCAGTGGAAATTGCGGCTTGCGGTGTGAATTTTGCAGCGTGGCATGCAGTGTAAATTGGCCTTTAGAATGACTTCTACATGTTATGGTTCTTCAAGCACTTGAGTATGTTTTACAGATTGTCTTAAGCATCAAGAAACAAGTATTCTTAAAAAATGATTTTGTTTTTTTTTCTGGTGTTCCAAACTGCACTGTCCAAAGTAGCATTGATTATGGTGTGTGGCACATGACGTTGTGAAAAGATTTAAATATTGTTGCTAATTTGGTACTAATCTAATTCCTCAACCTTTTCGCTTATAAAACAACAACTTTCAGTGCAATTTATGCACATGTTTGATTTGATTTTGGTGACAAAACTACATTGCTTGGATTGGCCAGTTTCAGGGCTTTACAAAAAGTATAATTTTATCAATCAGCACAGAATAATGCCTTCAGAATATGCTTGAATGAACACCTTGCAAACATGGGAAAAGATTGAAGAATTACTGTAATCTGATTGTGGTTAACCGATAACAGATGAGGAGGATCCCCCAGGCCAGCAGGCAGAGTTTGAGGGAGTTGTGAAGGTGATTGTGCCGCGGGGAATGGTGGTGGCTGTCAGTAAAACAGGCCCAGATCAGGTCCTCTGGAAACGAGAGGTGAGTAGGTGCAGATCTTTTGTTACCTGACGGGTACCACTTGATGTTAATCTTTTGAAATACAGTTTAAAACTATAAGCTTCACTAGTTCATCTGGCTAAAGCATGATTGGCTCTTCAGTGACGAGGTTTTCTGCTCAAATCCAGTAGTCAAAAGGTTTGTCAGGTATGTGCCAAAGGGTTTTGGTCTAATCCAGCCTGTGTTTTTTTTTCGCCACCTATAAAACTGATAGCCATTATACAAGTGAAATTTCTTGTGCATTCCCTTAAACCACAATCAAATATGGTATAAAATCATGGATGTATTTTTCAGCAACTAATCAAACTGAAGTAATGGAAGGGCAGTTTGTTGGTGAAAAAAATAGATGATTTGTTGTAACTTACTGTAGAAGTTGTAATGGAATAACCTCAAAAAGACAATGTTTTCAATTCAGAACTGTTCAGAATTCAGAATTCAGATTGTTCATTCAGAACAGCTGTGAAAGTGTATTTACCATTGTGATCATTCTATGCTACAGTTTCCCTCTCCCATTGCCAATGCCTGGAAAATAAGCAAGGGAAAGTTGGAACCTGTGAATCTGTTCAGTGAGCAAATCATCCCAGCTCTCGCAGAAGCTGTTGAGTCAGAGGCTGTCAACCTACCCCCTGAACCTTTGCTTTATGTGGGTAAGCCATACACGATTAGTTCTGTCAGGGTTTGCCCTTATTTTGTGCTGGCACTCTGTCGTCTACATTTTCAGTTTGAATGTTCAGAAAAAGAGTAATTATTAAAAAAAGAGTATATAATGTTAAATGTCAAATTGTAGTATGTTTGAAATGGTCCAAGAAGTATTTGTTTATTATTTATTTGATTAGTGTTTTTACATAGCACTCAAGAATATTTCACTTATACATGTGCTAAAATACCTGTAGTATTTATTAATGTACATAGATACTTAAACTGAACTGATGGAAAATATAGAATTCTATGTCTGTGACAAAAATCTTTGAAAAATATTCCTTACCAGGAGTAGAGAAACTTGCAGACAAAAGTTAAAGATAGACAGGGTTGTGACCTTCTTCCTACAAGGAGACACTATTACTACAGATCACGTTAAACCCTGAACACTGATATTGTACGATATGGTCATTATATGTTTTAACTAATTCCTGTATTGATGTGGCTTAATGTGATCACAGGTATCCACCAGGATCAGATGTATGTCCAACCTTCAGTCAAGATGAAGGAGATAGTATCCGAGGCGTCGGCCGGATCTTATCCGAATGGTAATGGTGGTTCCAACAGTGGTCTGGTGGTGCACGTGCCTCGTGTTTCCTGGAAACCTTACCTGGCCACAGGTAAACGACAAACCTCATGCCTTATTAATTACAACATAGCACTGGTATCCTAATTATTTCATTTTTGTGAGGATAATACTATAACAGGAATAGCTTTCCAGAATTTTAACGATAGGTGGCGGGAATTTCCTGTTTGCTCAGATGGTAGAGCACTGGAATTTAACTGTGGAGATCAGAGTTGAAATTTTATCAGTTTTATAAAGTAAAAAATAGAGATGTATTGATTTCCATGTGAGACATGGGTATACGTATAGGAGAGCTGGGACATAGTGAACGAAGGATTGAGAGGTTTTCATTTTCATATTGATAACTGTCCTTAAAGTGCTTCTAGTTTCTTTAAAAACTATCGGTGCAAACTGTAAACAGCTACAGACTTGTATCGATTTTCTTGTGAAATGATTTTTTTTCTATCAGGAAAAAAATCCAGTCAACCTTGCTTTCAGCAGTTGGGTGAAATGGTATTCGTTAATGTTTTTACATGTATATCATTGCCAGCCCCCTCACGAACTCCAGCCCTGCGTGTAGGACTTGGCAACAAGAACCAGCCTCTTCTAGGGGATGAGACATCTCTGACTGGGGAAGCCGATTCCAGTGCTGTGTCTGTATGGCAGGATATGTACCCATACGGTTAGTGAAACATTAGCCTTATTAAAATATGAGAGGAGGAGTTCAGTCTGCCAGATAATTGCTGTTGTTAAGATTAGGACTCAGTGTTTCACTTAGATGTAAATGATCTGTTGTCTATAGTAAATGTCATTTAAAAGCTTGTTTTACAGTTAGGTTTTGGGAGCACCTGTGCAGTTATATGCATTTGTAGCAGAAAGAAATGATAATTTAGCTTTTCTTCGCTCATTCCCAGATGGTGGTTGCTACCTGTACCCAGATTTTACATCTGTGTTACCACTAGAGGGAGCTGAAGACGCAGACTCATACAATAATGGTTCAGTGACAGAAGACAGCATGGATACTATTTCTGTGACCTTGTGGAATTGGTGGTAGGTGGATGTCATGTTATCTGGGGCTAGGTGCTTCGTCTTTATTAAGAAAGTTGTGACAAATGAACACAGCACTTGTCTTAACTGGGGCTTCTGCGATCACCATTTACTGGTCTGTTAATCAGGGGAGGATCGTAGGGGTGAATCTTATTCTCCTTAATGACGTGCTGTAATAGTTCGACATCAGTTATTTGTTTTTGGTTTGTCCTGTTTCAGGAGAGAAGTGGTTGCCATCACCGTGGTGACAGCTGTCGTCGTTCACCTGCTCACCTACAGGTATTCCCAAAGAGGTCTTAATCACCAAGCCTCTGTTTCTGATAACCTGGTGAGTGATGAAGATTGGTGCGAGTGTACATAACATACATTTCCAAAGGTGTTCAAAGATGGCTGTGACTTTGTAGCTTTCAGTGCCAAGAAAATTCTCTCATTTGAGCAAAGGCGTTTAGCTTTTCAATCTGTCTTTCAAGCGAGTAATTTTGAAATATGTTTTGTTTGAATTCATTTCACAGTACAACTGATTAAAAATTTGTAACAGTGTCAATATGTTTCTTATTAGGGGTTACGATTTTCTACAAGTGAATGACCAGGCACTATCTTAATTTTGCCATGCATGGCTTCAGAGATATCTTGTATTTGACACATCTGAATATTCATGTGGCCTTGTATGTTGCCAGTATGTGGACAAATCATCAGAGAGTAAGTCAAATGATGACCAATCAGCAAAAGAGAAGGAGTCGGAGGATAAGGGTACAGAATATACATCCAGGTGAGATTTTTAGGGCACATTATCCTCATTTTAAATTCCTCTACTGGAGTGCTGGATAGGTAAACTGTGACCTATCACACCAAACACGTATTATCACATGAAAAATGACAACAATCACCATTTCATGACTTTGTCAGGTTTGTATTTCATGGTTTGCTATATTTATACTCAGTGAATGGACTCTTGAAATTGATCGGAAAACCAAGTTTCCTGCCCAAAATTAGTTCATTATTGTGCATTTATAATATGCACACTTCTTTATATTGAGGGCAGAATTCATGGTACTAGACCAGTATTTCTACGTGTATAAATTTACAGTTACATTTTTATCTCTTAAACATTTAGTTTGGATACTTTTAAACATCAGAGATTTTGGAGATTTTACAACATTTTCATTGGATAAATACCAATTATTACACAGCCTAATCGACTATTTGATCAGAATTATCACACCAAACAATCACTGTTTTCTGTGCTCTAGGTACTACACAGACTTTGAGCACGTCCGCTGCCTTGGTAAAGGTGGTTTTGGGATTGTGTTTGAGGCCATGAACAAGATGGATGAGTGCCCATATGCTGTGAAAAGAATTTCTCTTACTAATAGGTGAGTGATTATTAATTAAGTTTCATTTGTTGCTTGCGTGTAAAAATGCACCCAAAAAAGTTAGATTTTAATAAATTTTGCGTACCAGGACATAAAATTTGAAAAACAACGGAATCCGTACGTTATTTTCTACGTTTAATGATTTCCTAGATTCTGACTGGTAATCAGTTTACATGCAATCACTGCTCCAACTATTGTTGGATTGAAACAAAGTTTTGTGTTCAGATTGACTTTGTGACCACTTGGATCAAGTTCGAACTTGATTCAGCGAAAACTTAAGTATGTTTAGGGTCAAATAGAAGTTTTCTTGTTGTATACAGTGCAGTGTCCTCAAAGTGTATCATAAATCTCTGTCAAGGGCACCTGTCAGTGTATTGGCTGTAATGGTTATGTATTGTTCGACATATGATAATTTTCCCAGATCTTAAAAATTTAACTGTTGAGCTAAAATTTATATGTATGTGAATGTAAAATAAACTGTATTTCCAGGGCAAGGATAATCTAAAATTAGGCCAGCATCTCAGTTAGTTTACAGCTGTGCTAACAGTTGATTTTTGAATAGCTGCTTTATGATTAGGATTTATTATTCTGTGAAACATAACACATGACATAGGAATGCTGTCAGAGTTAATGGTCTCTTGTTGTTGGCCTACCTGCAAGTACAAAGATTTATCAGGATACACATGCAGAAATATTGTGTTATATTAGTACAGACAGACAACCCATAAACACAGCGGTTCAAGTCCAGCTCCAGCTGGTAAAAAGTGGTGGTATACTGTGGTAACAGTGGTTTCCTCCTCCCATTGTTAAAGTGAGAACTTCTTGAAAAAGACATTGAACACAAATCAAATAAATGAATGAAAACTGTTGGAAGCCTGTCAAAGGGGAACAGTGTCATTAGACCAAAATTAACAAACACATTTTTGTTTGCCTGCAGTTATGCCGCGCTCAAGAGATTTGCATAAGTCTTAAAGTAGTTTCAGTCAATTGTATGCATGTTGACAGATTGTACAGCATATCCCTTGACATTTGTACATTACATTACAGTGAAACGGCCAAAGAGAAGGTGATGAGAGAGGTGAAGGCTTTGGCCAAGCTTGACCATGGAGGTATAGTGAGGTATTACCAGGCCTGGTTAGAATCACCCCCTGTTGGCTGGCAGGAGAAGAGGGATAAAGCTATGGAGGACAGGTCAGCTAAATGGACATTGTATGAGGGAAAAGTCTCGAGTCTTGAAATAAATAAGTAAATAAATGGAGGATGGGTAAAATGTTTACTATCTGGGAGATAGTGCTCCCCAATGATTACATGAAAATCTTGGGTAATCCATACATTGACCAATCAGAAAAATATTTCAGTTTCCAAGCAGCAAAGCTGTAAATGTGAAATGGAATCCTGTCAAAACTTAAGTTACTGTAATAGCAATGCAGTTAGTAAAATATTAGACAAATATTTCTAACCAGAAGTAGTTGTCTGGCAAACCTCTAATACATGTACATTCCCAAGATGGTTTAGTCATAGAAGCACAGATAAACAACCAGGTGGGTAGTCGTCTGTGAGTCAGGCGATGGAACACTCTAAGTACATGTATTTCATCTTAAATTAGCTGTTTTTCACAGGGCATTGTTTTTTTTTTTGGCTCTGATTCACTTATTCACCTTATTGGGCCACCTAAGAGAATTTTGTGAAGTTTGATAATTTTTAATGTGAAGAAAATCTGAAGTATTGGCACCAAAAGTGTTTTTTTATGTTAACGTAAATGTTTCTTTGATGACAAAATTTTAGGTGAAATGCTGTATGTGTACATGTGAAAACAAAGTAGAAGTATCACCTTTGGTTTTCTTGTAGGCTGTGAATAATCACATAGACTTAAATGTATGATTTTTGTCATTTTCAGTGAGTGCCTCACTCCAACACCATGTAATTCTGGAAATGACATGCCCTCTGATGTGTTCACTCCACCGTTTGTCAACCCTTTCTCCGCATGCAGTCCATCACACAAGGTGGACATTTCCTCAGACATCTCCACAACGCGCGGAAGTGAAAATGAAAGTGAAGGATTTGTTCCCAAAGCAAACTTGTCAGATGATGACGAAAGTGGATCGTTCAGTCTGGGAATACCCACTCCAGTAAGACATTCCATCTGGACTCGGGATGACTCCTTTGATGTTGTGTTCTCAACTTCTACAACAGGAGATACAGGTGGCTTAGACATTGGTTCTGGGGATGGCATTGAGCTATTCCATCAACAGGAGAATACAAATGACTCCTGCAGTATTGTGTTTGAGGATTCAGGGTGTGGGGATGGACAGCATTGGATAGACCAAGCTGCCAGTCTGTTCAAGGACAGTACTACAGGTGACCAGCACTCGTCTGCTGTCGTGTCCTCTCGGTCAGGGGAGCTCCGTGATTCCAGTCGAAATAAATCCAAGCGTTTTGGTGCTCCTAGACTTTATCTGTTCATTCAGATGCAGCTGTGTCAAAGAGAGACGCTCAAAGACTGGTTGATGGCAAACACTTTGAATCGTGATCGCCACATGCTACTGGATATATTTGACCAGATCGTTACTGCTGTGCAGTATGTACATGACTGTGGACTAATGCATAGAGACCTCAAGGTAACCTATTTAGCTGTATTGTGTCAGTGTGAGCGTACAACTATTTAGCGTACATGAACAGTTTGCACGTTTTAGGAAAAGTGGAACATCCAAACCAGTTCTGCTTCCAATTCAGTGCAGAGTATCTTAGTTATAATTTTACTACAGAGTTTTGCCTCTTTACAGTATGATTTCAACATTTACAAAGGACTCTTGTTTGTTGCTGAACGTAGGCTTGTCTTTTGTGTATGTATAAAGATCATAGTTGTTCAAAAACAATGTGGCAAACAATACGGCAAATTTAGCAGAAATTCAGCCAGTAGTTTTTATTAAACAGATATTAAAAATCTAGTTTTGGGCAGTACAGGAATATTATCCCTTCATTCCACCTAGTGGCATAATTTTATTGCAAATGTTACACCTCTTTTTAATTGCAGTTTTGTCTGGAACATGTTGCTTTGGCTTGCCTTGTTCCTTTATCAAAGCATGCTGAAAGCAATATGACAAACTCAGTCGGCCTTATTCATAACCATCAAAGGCTTCCGATTGATCCTTGACCAATAGTTAGGTTGCATGCCCTAAGTAAACAGCTTTGTCAAGTACCTCCAAGCAAGAGGCATTGATTTCTTCAGGCTCATCCCTGTCAGGCTTCTCTCTCTCTCGTTAACATTTAAACCGTAGTCAGTCAAATTTAATAAATGTATTCTGGAAGTTCTTGTAAAATGTAGAAGTTTTGATTAATTTCGCTTGTAGCCCTCTAACATATTTTTCTCCACGGATGGAGTGGTGAAGGTGGGTGACTTTGGCCTTGTAACGGCCCTGTCAGAGCAGGAAGACTCCAGTGCCCAGAGGTTGACCAGGCAGAAGTCTGGGGAGAACCACACAGCCCAAGTTGGCACACATATCTACATGAGCCCAGAACAGGTACGAGGCAAACATGTCCAGCCGTAACATGTAGTCAACTTTAATTTATGCCTGTTACTACTGTTTTTCAGAATTGCGAACTTCTTTATCTTCTCTCGACGGCCAAAATTGAAGTTTGTAATTTTGCTCCTCCATGTAGGTCAAATTTAAGTGAATGCTGTGCAAACACCAGTGAAACAAATGGATAAAAACTTTATTTTTGTTATTGGCCAAGTGTGTATAATGCTGGTTATTTCAATCCAAGATATATGAGGTGTTGATTCAAGCCCTGGCAGCTTTTGTAGGATCCTTTATGTGGTAAATGACTTTTATTGAAGTTTGTTGGAAATCACTCGTCTTGCACCAGCATGTCAGACACAATCAGGTTGCTGTGCAGATGGAGGTATGTGTGTGACATGAGGACAGGCGCTTCAACTTCTTCCAACCATAAAACGGACTGCATGATTGGGGATTCAGTATGGCATTGAACCCCCAAGTAAATGAATAAACAAATTTAAATTGAGCCATCTTGAATAGAGTTGTAACAACTATAATTAAATAACTATAATTAAAAACCCATTAAATGTTGATAGGTTTACACAGTTATGAGTTCACATTCACATATGCAAAATTACTTTCAGGTTTCTGGTAAATCTTACGACCAGAAAGTGGACATCTACTCCCTGGGAGTGATACTGTTTGAGCTGCTGTACCCATTTGCCACTCAGATGGAAAGAATTCGCACTCTTCAGGATGTCAAACAGCACAAGTCTCCCGAGAGGTTCAAGAGGGAGATGCCTAGAGAGGTAGGCCCAGAGCCTTTAGTTCATGTTCACTTTTCAGCAAAAGTACACCTTTGACCTCATGTAAATATAACATGTGGAGATTCAAGGAGATGCGTAAAGAAGTAAAGCTTTTAGCACAAGTGCACCTCCTCAGCAAAGGTGCCTCTCCAAATTGGCCTTGTCCAAATGTATGATGTGGAAGTTCAACAGAAAGATGCCTACAGCAGTAACCATGGTAAGGCTTTTAGTAAAAGTTCACCACCCCAGCAAAGGTGCCCCTCTATCTGACCTTATGTAAATATTGGATTTTGAGGTTCAAAAGAGGATTCCTAAAGAGGTACCACCTTTAGTATCAGCTGTCAGCAAATGTGCCTCTCGTCGACCTTAATAAAATGTAGGGCTGGGCATAAAATTTTAGGAATAAATGAACTTTGCATGTCAATGACGAGGCCGACACGTCTTCACTTCTGTATTTCAGCATGGCTTTGTTATATGGCTGCTGGACCACAACCCAGAGAAGAGACCAACTGCCAAAGATATTCTTGAGAGTTCATTGTTGGAGGAGTTTGCGGTGCGTCACAATTTTCCAAAGCGTCTTCGTACTAGGACCATTTCGAGTGAGAGTAATGGCTCTCCATGATAATCACAATGACCAATAACAGGGACTGTAAGCCATGCTGTTACAAAGGCAACACTTGGTTTGTCAAGACTTCTTGTGTGTTGTGTCAAGACATTCCCTGTTTCCTGACAATCCACATTCTACATGGCATGGTGCCAAGTACTTTCATATATTTGAAATCATTAAATGCACATTTCTTTTTTTTTGCTCATTTTATAGTAGAATTCCTTGTGTCAGAATAGGATTTATTGATTATTGTGTTAATGGTATTTATTTGTACATAAACTATTTTGCATATGTGTATATTTGTGATAATTGTCTGTAAATATTACATGTATATATACTGCTGTAAATATTGTAACATATGTCATGACTTCAATAAAGATGTTATTAACTGTGTACAGAATTTTGATTTAGCTTTCATTGTTGGGGACAGTTTCAGATCCTGGTTGGCTTGTACTGTCAGCTTTGCATCTTTCATCGTGTTTCATCTTCAGTGTACACTTCTCACACTCCTGCTTCACACTCCGTAGTGTGTCCACCATGTATGGACTGAACTGAGTGGCAAGGTCTACTTCCAGCATATGACAGCGAACTGAGGGGAAAAAAAAAGTTGTCTGTCATTAGAAATTTATTCAACCTATTTTATACATATGTATTTATTCAAATACAGATGTAATGCCCAATTAAGAGTTTAAACATGAAAATTCATTCAGTTCTTGTAAGTATTTTAACCACCAAAGCTGTGGGATTGATTATTTATGGCTACATGTATCTAATACTATGTTATGACATGCCAGTTTTTTTCCAAGAAAAGCTTTAGTGGTCTACATTTCAGCTCCAACCATTACAGTTTTATGTTTACTTTTCTGCAGTTTCACAGAACTGGTATATTTAAACCAATGGATGGCTCTGACCATAGTATGCTTACCCACAGCTGGTTGAACCAAGCTTACAGAAGAACCGGACTGTACTTGCATTGAATATATACATTTACTGAAAAGGTTAAAGAGTGAAGTAATCTTTCATATCTGATCTAATGGTGGCTGCTGAAAGGGAGGAGGAGCTCACAGGGATGTCATATTTGAGAATCATGCAATGTTTCTGCATGCAGAATGACACGAACAGCAATGTGAAACAACATGAGACTGACACATCACATGTTCCTCACTGGCGGTTTCCACCATCATTGTTGTCGTTGACATTCATTTCAATGACATTCTTATTATGAAGTAACTGTAGATTACTTAAAATTACTTAATATATATATATATATATATATATATATATATATATACAAATATGGTAATTGCATGATTTATGTCTAATTCTTGTGTTTATCATCTTCATCACAGCCTACAGTGCTATACCAAAAGTACAAAAGATAACAAGCAGGGTGAGCTACCCTCAATTCAACACTGCCCAAAGTTCACCCACTGGTGATCTTGATTACCACTGGTTTTGATGAGGTTTTCCATCATATCATCAAGTTGTTTGCTGATGTCATCCACATTTGACATTTGCATGTGATGGTTATACTCCATGGTTCCTGGTTGGGTGCTGCGTCGTTTTGAATTGTTTTCTGGACTGCTTGACTGTGGATAGCGGTTGCTGAAAAACATGGTATGAACAGGATTTAATTTCAAGATCTGTGGTCAGTGTGGAAGACTTGGAAACTCAGAAATGATATAACTCCAGGTTGCTCTGAAGTACTTGCACTCATTACGTTTAGAGCATGCAGCTACATCAGCTGACATTGAAAAATTGTGTAGTAAGTCCACAATCCTTGCGCAATCTTCTCGATACACATTGTGGGCATGTAACAACAGTTCAGACCCACGGCAACTAGAAAACCACAAACGCGGTGGCGTTACCTTTGTCCTTTAACTACCTTTTGACAGCCTTATTTGTATATACACGTACGTGTACATATTTTCTTTTCCCTCTACATGTCCACTTTAAATCATCATTTGTTTGACATGCATGTACCTTAGGTTAAACGCTGAAGTGCTTCATTTACTTAATCTGTAAATTTGTGTGTTCCTGTATGCATAGGCTCTCAGACATGTAACTGTTAGTACGCATATTAAAGTTTCTCACACTTTTCCAATGTTTTGTGCACTCGGTTGTAATCAGTGCAAGTGCTACGTGGAGCTAGAGATTACAGCAGGAAAGAAACTTATTTCATTTAATCGAGTTAATTTGAATGTAGTTTATTAGTCCTACCTTTCCAGATCGGAGACCTCGCGGATAACGTTCACACTATCTTCATTTTGACATGAAATCATCACGAATCACACTTTGAAAAGAGCACAAATTGTGGGGATAAAAAGAATTCAACCTCTCAAGTTTCTCGTTTCGTCTGCTAAACGCAGATGGCGCTGTTTTTCCGAAGTTACCTCCCTTAAATATAGGTGAATCCACATGATATTTATTGTGAAGGGGTGATTTCTTTGAAAATTGTATTTTACCTTGATTCGAAAAAAAAAAAAAAATAATTTAAACATCTGTTATGAACAAAGTTTAAGATTTGTTTCCTCTCAACGAAGCACAGTACTAGTTTCCGTTAGTCTATTACTTTCATAATAGAATTAAGATTTGCTATGATCACTGACTTTTCGGTCCTATCAAAACAGAGCCCACGCGGTGGCGGGAACTCTCGACTCCGGCGTGCTGTCAGGTAAAAAAAATTTATATTTTATTTGCAGTGTTACTTTGAAGGGTTTTGCATGTGTCGTTGGTGATGATGACCAAGCAGTATTTTCTACTCCGTGTCTTTATGCCATCCAAAGGAACGATATTTGGCATAGCGTCAGGAAAGGCAAAAACTAAAAGAAAAGTTACCCACAGACGAGAGTTACGTGATTAAGGCAAGAGTCACGAATTAATTTTTCTCAAGCACATAGCTCTCGTCTGGGTCTGGCTTAAGAAATCAGGGCAAAATCTCGAGGCAAAACTTACACGGATTCAGACCGTTGATTTACCTCATGTCAGTTTTCACATTTATGGCCCATCCCCATTGCGGCGACTTAAACAGTCGCCGAGAAATAGGACTACTTGTATTTACCCTGGTCGACACTGATGTCGTCCTGATGTCGCGACATGACGTCGTCATTGGGGACGACACAACAAATTAAAGAACGTTCTATTTTCTCGACGTTGTAGTTGTGGCTGCAGTTGTAGTTGTCGCCCGCAGTTGGGATGGGCCTTAAAGTTTTGATTTTACTGCATTCCGTTTTTGTCTGCTATAAACACAGAAACAGCACAGAAATATTTTCGATGATAGGCGCGAGAAAGCGGTTTCAGGTTGCGTATAACTGCGCGTGAGCAGTAATGGCAGATGGACAAGCACATGGTCATTTGTGCTGTTCTTTTAACGTTACAGGCTTCGAAGACAGTTCAGTATAGAGCTCTACTCTAATTGTTTTCTGTGTGGTTCAAGGAGTTTTCTACTTGAAACAGTCCTAGAGCCCATGTGTGTCAAACAGACACATGAAATGCATGAAATGGGCTGAATTGTGTGTTACAATGCTACGGTTACAATACTGTTAACATAGCCATGAGGTTCTGTTTATCTACCAGGGAGAGAATTCCAGTCATGTGTAGTCGGAACCGCTATCTGACTTATAAGAATTCTTTGGACTGGCTGTGCAGGAGAAAACCTGTGTCACGTGGGAAAATTACTACCTGGGGGCTGGTGAATCACTCTTGTTTCTTCTGTCCATAACAGACTGCCTGGAGGGAAGCATATTCTTGAGCAATAAATCCCCCCCCCCAAAAAAATAAAAAAAAAATAAATAAAAAATAAAATCGCACTAGGATATGATACTATTCCAGGCCAGTATAAACAGGGCAATAGAAATCAGATCATGCGCCCCTCTATGGGTTCCTATCATATAGAAACAAGGCAGGCATTGGGTACATTTCTAATTTAGAATCGAATAGAAATAGCTGCCTGGGGCTAGACTAAGAGTTTGTGAGTAATAATTGGTTGATGATGTCTACAAGGTGATCATTCTTCTTTAGACAGCCTTCAGCATGTTAAAAAGAGGCAGACCAGGCCAAGTCGACGTCGACGCTTGCAAAACCCACCTGTGTTAATAATAGTCAGCAGGCAACAAATGGCTTTGTTGACGTTTTGATTGCAAAACCGTGGACTTATGATATATATACAATGCACTGTCTGTAGACGTGACATGAACGAGACAGAAGGCATATGTTTCATTTAGTCGCCCTTTTAAAGTTTGGAGGTAAGCTCATCTTTTCAGCTTTGCTGAAGGAATAACCCTGTTAAATGCTGGGAATGGGGTCAGTGAAATAGTCTTTTTCGTGACAACAGTAGTATCAATAGTGAATTGAACTGGATCCATAGGCAAATCAGACAGTTTCCAGATTCTTGGTATTGACTACATTGTGTATTATCCATCAGAATCTATGCATCTTTCTCTTGGCTGAAAAAGTTGTGAAACATGAAATGCAAATGAAAAAAATGCTGTAAATACATAAAAATTCCATCTTCATGGACAGACATCTTTACAACTTTTCTGTAGGGTGTAATATGACCCTTTCAGAAATGAATGTAAATCTGTCGTAGCTGAGGCATCCTTGTATAGTATTTGGTGTTTTCTTCCTCTCATGAAATGTTAGACCAGGTTAAAAAGATAGAATGCCAAAAATTTGATGGATGAACAGACCAACAGAAAGGGCAACTCAGAAAGCTTCATAATCAGTCGTAAAAATGTCCAGGTTGGTAAGAGAGGTTTTTCCTTATACTGGCAAAAGAATGGGTTTCTACAGATTTAAAGAAAGTAAAAAGTATTTTCTAAGACCGAAAAAAGTTCTATCAAAACCCATTACAAACTCTAGAATAGAACCATTTTTTGGAGAATGTGTTGGGTGATGCCCAACAAACATTATTTTTGGTGTCCTAAAGAAATATGAAATGTACTAATATCATGGAATGAACTGGGTAATAACTCTCCCATATGAGTGATCACATGTTTAAATTTCTGGTAGGTTTCATTTTCAAGATGGACAAGAGGGAGTGCCTGCAACAACTGTTAACGAAAGGCAGACAGCGGCTGTCACAGTATCACTCAAGGGCGAGGCAGCTGGATGGCCAGAAGGGCATTCTGTTTATGAGACGAGATATAGCCTGTCAGGAAGTAGAGAAACATCTGACACAGTTACAGGCGAGGCTGATGAACATCTTGGATCAAAGGCTTGCTCAGATTGAACAGCTGTGCGCAGAAAAGGAGGTTCACATCAGCTCTGAGAAAACCCACGTGCTCAAGCTAATGTCCACCCTCACTCAAGTCTGCAGCCGCTCCACAGATTTTCTGCAATTTGGCAATGAAGAACTGTGTAAAACTAAGGATTGTGAAGACATCATCCTCAGTTTTGAGAAGATCCTTGAAGATAACAGCGAATGGGAATGTCCCCGCATTGAGGAAAAACACATCAACTTGTCCTATGTTCCATTACTGCCAGATGACACTGTGACCCTCAACAGTGTTGGAATGCTGAAGACCTCTCGTCTTGATCCTCGCTCAATTGAAATCGAAAGATGTCGAGACAAACCAAGAGAAGTCAGTCTGTGTGCAAGTTTGGGACTCTCTCTCTTCATCAAAACAAGTGCCGGCAGTCTGACTGCTGATGACCTTGAGGTATTCAATGTCAAGCTTACTGACAGTAATAATGTGAGCAAACCTGTCACAGTGGCTGTTTGTGTTGATCAAACCAATAAAATTCAGGTGACCTTTTCTCCCACCTTTCCAGAAGCGTATCAGCTCTCGGTGAAGTTGTACGACACCCATGTCATGAACAGCCCGTATAAATTCAGTGTTAGGAGCGATCCCAATAAAACCAAGTGTTGTTGTAGTAAATCTGATTTGGCAGACTCAGGAAATTTCTCCATGTCCCCGACCCAGATGAGTTCAGAGACTGACATTGCAAGCATCTTGAATTATGGAGATTCCTGTAAACCATCTAACCTCTCCTGTAAACTAAGGCTTGAATTTTCTGAACCTCCAAAGGAGACAGTTGATCAGACATGTGTATCAGCTCAAAACAGTAGCAGTGTGTATGTATCTTCTGAGAAACGGTCTGGCTGTGATAACACTGGAAGAGGGACAAGTCACTCACATCCCGTGAATGACTTGGAATATAGGGACAGCACTGAGAGGTCATCCAGAAGGTCACAAAGTGGCAACTGTACAGAGAAGCGAGACAGTTGCAGCAGCACTGATTTACCAGAGTCTGGTGGAATAGCAGCTAGGGTAGAAAACACTCAGAGGTCATCCACAAGGTCACAAAGTGGCAGCTGGACAGAGAAGCGAGATGGCCACAAAAGCACTGATCCGCCACAGTGTAATGGAAGTGGAACTAGTGTAGAATGCACTCTGAGATCAGCTGCAAGGTCACGAAATGGCAACTCTGGGATACAGGCCAGCAGAGTCAATGGCAGTGGGGCTTTATCTAGATCAAGATCTGGTCAAGCCAATGGTTCAAGCTTCAGGAGTAACGGGACTCAGAGATTTTCCCCAAGATCGTCAAACAGATTCTCTGGCTATGAGGCAAACATGGAGAGCAACAATAAGGCAATGGGTCAGGCCGGATCAGTTCAAAGAAATATCGTCAGCAAAGCAAGCATAAATGAACTACATGTATCTTTGAGGACACACACTGGCTCACAACGTCAAGATAATAGTATGGGTAACAGTTTTCTATCAAAACCAGAACATTTCCCAGACATCGCTAACCAAAAAGAAACCTCCAGACCAACAAGAGCTCATGGTGGATCTCCAAACAACGGAGCACAAAAAGTGTCCCCAGGGTTGAGGTTGACTGACAGAAATGCTTTTGAAAGATTTGAAATGGGCCGGACTTCAACCCCCAGGGCTACTAACAGTTCTCCAGCTGCTACTCAAAAAGAGCAGGAATCTCTGATGCTAGGCCTAAATGTGAAGAAGCTAAGTTATAGTTCAAGTATGACTGGCTGTGTCTCTGAGAAAAGCTCTCCAAATCATCTTGATCTCCCTCCAGAGCCTCTAAGTTCCCAGCATAATTCATATCCTGTCAACAGAGAAGTTCCAAATGCTAATTCAGAGCAGATACTTGAAAGTGGTGGGCATTCCCAAGGCAACTTCGAGGACACCTTTGACTGTGACTTGGGAGGCAGCATTGAACAGACGGGTGGTAGAAATTTTCAAGGTGACCATGAAATCGATGACAAAAATTCTGTGAGCAAAATTACAGAAACAAGTGGTGCATGTTTTCAAAGCAACCCTGAGCATACCCTTGGAGAAAATGTCGCAAGCAACACCGAACAGGCAAGTGGTAGAAATATCTATTGCAGTGTTGATGATACCAATGCAAAGACTTGTCCTCACAACATTAAAAAGGCAACTAGTAGAAACTTGCAAGGCATCCCTGATGACACCATTGCGAAAAATGGTCCATACAACACTGATCAGGTGGACGGTAGAAAACCTCCAGGCAACACTGAGCAGTCAAGCAAGAGAGACATTCCTGAAAACAGAGTTAAGCTAAAAGTGAAACGCAGTCTAACTCCTACGGCAAGGGCAACCCAAGCAGGAATCTATATGTCTGCAAGCCGTAATCACTTCGGGTCATGCTGGCCTAACCCTCACACCAGTGGCCTCACCCTCAGCCAGTGGGAGGCCCAAAAGAGCCAGGGGCGAGTATCCTCTTTAAAACACAGCCAATGCTGATGTACTTTGAACTTTAATTTTCCCTTTAGCTACCTTTGATAAAGAGAAGTGCTAGAGTTCCTGATGTTGGCTTTTGCTAAAGTTGTCCTTCTATGTATGTTGGTATCACCTGCAGGTTGTGTTAGAGGTCATTGGTTCAGGATCTGGGCCCTCTTGCATTTAGTGTTACAAGTATGTAGCCACCTTGGCGACACAGTGTTTACAGTGCTGGTTGCCATGGTAGTTACGTGCTCATAATGTTAAGACTGCTTGGTGCAAGTGGGTCCATGTTATCTATTGTCCTGATTTTTTTTGCTGCAAACTGTATGCTTGATACTAATATTTTCCATTGACAGTGTTGTAGACATCATCCTATAGATATTGCTCTTGATTTCGTTAAGACACAAGACTAGCAGATCAAGGGGTATGAAGTCTCCATGGGATATTATTCAGGAACAGCTTCCTTGTTTACAGTAAATCATTGATTCAGACAGTGGGAATGTTCTTCTCATCAGACTGTTTTTGTTCCACAGACTGTAATCCACAAGGTGTATGTGGGACATAATCATTTCACAGTGCTATGAACATCGTGCAGAGGTAACTCGAGCTTACCGCAAGAGTTCGGACTGACATATTCACTTGTGATGCAGTCTGCTTTTGAAATAGATACAGGATCTTTAGAGGTAACTCTAGCTTACCGCAAGAGTGAGGACTGACAGATTCACTTGTGATGCAGTCTGCTTTTGAAGTAGATAGGATTATGTTTTCTTGGAATTAGATTTTGTTTGTTATTTAAATATTCTTTTCATGGTGTCAGATTATTTTAAGTTTGTTAACAGTTCAAGGCATATTTTGTTTTGTTCAGACAACTGTTTTAAGGTTTTCATGTTGTTTCACATGTATTATCAAGTTAGTGATAAATATATTTTTGATGTCAGGTCTTGGGTCCCCTGCATTGATTGCTTTTCAAGCTGGCCTTTAAGATGGTTTTAACATGGTTGATACACTGTATAGTGACTGATAGTGGACTGATGAGTATACTTATATTTACCGACTTCTAGAAGATTTGAAATTTTGCTGGACTAGAGTTTTAGAGTTCTCTGAAAGCTTTGATTTGTGTGTGTTAATACTCTTTATTTCTGCATCTTAAAAGAAAAGACAACACTAGACCAAATGTGTATATGTATCAATAAAAAGTCTTACTCATAGTTCAAAAAACATCACTTTTTTGTTTTGGTGACATATGATAACCCGAGATATCACAGTTCAAAGTAAGCAAAAAGGTCCACTGGGGGAAATCAAACAGTCTGCCATACTCTCAATTTAACTAACCAAGGATGAGATATTTCTTCCACCTGTGAAAACATCTGTTTCCACTGTGACGTCACCTGTACCTAGTTCACCCCTTTGCCATATAGAAGTAGGGTTAAATCAGCAGTTTTCATTGTGATTACGAGACAATTCTGATATACTTTCAAGCCATTTTCAATGACAAAGGGGTAATGGAATATATCTGGGGTTATTCCACAAGGTCTCAGCCAGGAGGCCAAATAATAAACAGGACAGTGCTTCGCACACAAAGGAGTGTCTCGTCCCTAATACTGAAGAGCATGGGGTACAGATGACGAGAAGTCGGGTTTCTGGTTTCTCTAAAATGGCATATACTCTGGCCTTGTAAAAATTCCAAATTAAAAGATGATTGATAGAGTTACGAAGCATGTCATAAAAAAATGCCCATGCCCATTTAGATCTCTATGGACCCATCTTCTGAAATAATTGTGGGTGTATTTTTTTCTTTTCTTTTAATACTTGTAAAGGACTGTTTTTAAAGTTTGGTGATTCATTTATTGGATTCTGGTGTCTTCATAGGTTTTACATATATACACAGGATATAAGAATGTCCTTCATAGGTGGATATACAGTCAGGAGTGTCATAGTAGAGTGTAAAGAACCTATGAATCTATAGAATCAAAAGACTGATTTGAAATTTTTTTGTCAAACCTGAGAATATCAACAAAGCATTCATTGTGATTCTTCTCTGCAGTAAGACTTTAACAAGGCTGACATTTTGCTAACTTTGTGTTAAGCTTCATGTATGTTTCAGCTGAATAACTGGCCTCTACAGTCAGTGACCCAGGAGCCTCTCTCCAATCTGGTCGCAGTGAGTTGAAGTCCAACAAAAGTTGGTGTTCTCACCAGTCGTATGGGAAGGTCTTGTAGATGGTCGTGAGTTTCCCTGGGCTCTGCCCAGTTTCCTCCCACCATATTGCTGGCTGCTGTGATATAAGTGAAATATTTTTGAGTGCGATATGAGACATCAGTGGAATAAATAACTAGCTTAATATGAATCTGAAATTATAAAAATACCCGTTGATCTTGAGGAAATAATTGTCAGACATTAATTTATCTTTTGTGTTACTTGCTTACTATGAAATATTCTTAGCTGGCCATTTTCAAGTCCCTATAAAATGTGGATTCATAAAGAATTGGTAAGTTTGAAAGTTTCATTGTGAACTTCTCACTTTATCCAGAACTTAGAGAGTTCATCGGTAATACATGCAACTAGCCATTCAATCGTTTTTGCTGTGCAGTAATATTAAACTGGTCACCACAGATGTTATTGTGAAATTTTGTTAACAGGATTAATTGTCTTAGAACTTTTTAATGCCCAAAAAGAGAGAAAAAAAAAACGATTGATTGTTGTGATGTGTGTTATTGAATTTTAATACATGTATCATGTTTATTGTTTTGCTTTTCTCTCACATTTTCGTTGACATTCATAGCAGGTCAAGTATAGAACTGCCACAGGAATTTTTATTTTCTGTGTATTGTTTAAATACTATCTCTTCAGTAAAATTTTGTTAATCAGATTCATTCATAGTTTTCAGTCTTCCTCAGTACTGTTTTTAGTTTAAATTTAGACCCAAATATTTTGAATAGTTTATACCTTGATAATATGCATATGCCAACCCTATTCATGTGCCCAGAGGCTGTATTAAGTTTCCCCTTCAAGGAAAATCCTTAAAGCCAATTTTTATAATTGTGCTTGAAGAAGCTTGATCCAGTTTTATGAGCGACTTCTACAAACCTTATTAGAACGTCCGCCTTGAGGCCGGGAGATCCAGGCTCAAGCCTTGGTCGAATTATACCAAAGGCTTTAAAAATGGTACTTGTTGCTTCCTCACTTTGTGCTCAGCATTGAGAGGTTAATGTATAATGTGACTGGGTGGGGTGTCTGGTGTCTTAGGCATGATGTTCCAGTGGCTGCATGGCAGCATGGACTCGCCCTGCCACAAGAAGACACACGATAAGTACGCATCAGAAGGACTCCTCGTCGTCATATGACTGAAACATTGTTAAGTACGACGTTAAACCCCAAGCACTCACTCACTCTACAAACCTTAAGAGAACACTGAATGTTGCTCATTAAAGAGTATAGGTTTAACTCCAGACAAGAAATTGACGGATTCCAGTTCTCATTGTGGTAGTTAAGCGACAAAACTAGAACAACAACCCGTCTTCCACCAATAACACCATGTACATGGAAGCCAATGTAACTTGTCAAAGATCAATGGTTTACCCCAGGCACTGTGGTGTAGAATTCTCGAGTGCTTTGTTAAACAAAATGGCTGCCAGTGGTGAGCCGTTTGAAGTTCTCACAGCCAATCTGACGACAAGGCTTCCATTTAATTAGTTTCATCAGTAAAGGTAGTAAATAATGAAGAAAGGATTCGAGATTCAACCGGAAAATGACAGAAATGGGCAAAAAAAGTGCCTCTTAGAGTTCGGACATCTGCAGTCCTTTTTTTCAGCATATGTGGTGGGCTTGGGGTTGTGACTACATATGAATGTCAGAATTTTAGAATAACACCCAGAGTCCATGGAATATCTGTGCATGCAAAACTGCAAGACAGCAGATGCATTGTGCGCTTGTTAACAGTGTTAATATGTGTTTCTGCGTCTATTATTGGCGAAAAATGGCTTCTCTCAAAATGCTGTTGTTATGCAATTTCCCAACGGCATTTTTTTTTGCCCTCATCAAGTGGGCCACCACGTGTTTTCACCAACTTATCTGCAGTTAGGATATGGGTGGATGAAACAGTTACCAAACCACACAACCAGCCATATAAACACACCAGTGTACTTGATGACACAGTGAAAGCAAAGAGAACTTAATGTAATGACCAAGTTCAACTGACGAGCAAGCTGTTTTTTTTGGCCCTGCTACAGGGTACCAAGGAAAGCAGACTGTTCATGAATGCCACGTTATTATAACAATAATCCCGTATATATTTCAAAAGGCCGCATGTCACTTACGAAAAGTAATGTAGAATGCAGCTATGATTAGTCTATAGTTTGGAATTCTGTCGGCTTGTAAGGCATTGGAGTCATCTTGTGAGATTAACGCTGTTTGAGGGAGACAGGAGTGGGTGCTCTCGCAAACTAGTGCAAAATAACGCTAAAAAGACATGTTTTCTGGTAGTTGCTATACCTTAGAATGATTATGTTGTTGTAGCAACTACTGCCAATCACATTTTGTTTGCGTTAGTTTGCGAGAGCGCCCACTCATGTCTTGCTCAAACAGCATTAATCTCGAGAGACGGCTCCAATGCCGATTCGGCTTATTTATGCCTCTCTTTGATTCAAGGGGCACTCCGTCACTGGCTTCCAGAGCTGTCTGCCGCGCGCATGCTGTGATCAAACTCGCCGTGTTGGTCCTCGCTCGTAAATCGTCATAGTTTACAGTATGCAGGAGGAAAGTTACCTCGAAAATATTTGTTAATGACATTGCGGTTCAATAATTTGACACTATGTCATCAACAGGCAATGATGTTTGTGGAAGAACACTCATCTTTCCCTATTATGGCATGGATATGTGTACCCATACATCACATGTGGGAAAGTTCATCAGTAACTTGCCAGTGGTTGGTGGTTTACCCTGGTTTTGTACCAGTTGTGCAGCAGGCAACAATTAATATTGTCAATCAGTGAAGAGGGTACAGAGCGAAAGAGAACATGCAAAACAATTCAAATCATTTACTTCAAATGCTTTCTTGGATTTTAATAGCTCACAAAACAAATTGGTTATGAGTTATTCACTTTACAAGATACCATTTGGTTGATAATTTACTTCTTTATGGTCAACTCTTGATACGGTAAAAAATCAACAAGTCAAAACATTGTCATATCATGATGTACATGTAACTTCAATATATTGCTTTTTATGGCATGTAATCCAAGAATTATGTAAAATGCTCACTGTAAATCTTCAACTTTTCAAACAATAAAACAGTTTTTAAACAGTGATTTATGCATAGTTATCAGAAAAAATGATTTTTTGTGTCACTATAGGTATAAGCTTCATAAAACTATAAAAATTATTTCTCTAGACCCTAGAGTTCTCCAAGAAAACACTGAAATATTCCTTTCAGCGGTGGTAGAAAAGGGTGAAGAATTACACGTTAAAAAAAAGAAAAGTACAATGAAAAGAGAATACCCACTATCAAGAAGTTTCACGGAGCACCTTTTGTATATATGTTTATGTTTCTGACATATACAGCAAAATTTTCTGTGTACATCTCTGATGCAAGAGTCTTATTGTATAATCAAAGGCCGTGGAGATAAGATGTACGCTTTTTGTGAATTCATTAAGCTTTTTGCTGTTATACTCATTATTATTTATTTATTTATTTGATAGGTGTTTTACGCCGTGCTGAAGAATATTTCATTTATACGACGACAGCCAGCATTATGGTGGGAGGAAAGCGGGCAAGGGGCGGAGGAAACCCACGACCATCTACAGGTTGCTGGCAGACCATTCCACGTGCGGCTGGAGAGGAAGCCAGCATGAGCTGGGCTTGAACTCACAGCGACTGCATTAGTGGGAGGCCCCTGGGAAATTGCACTGAGCCACAGAGGGCCCCCCCCCCCCCAATTCATTATTAAAATGATTGACACAGTTGCCCCAGAACCGTAGCATCATGGCTCTACAGGTGAACCAATTCCAAACTGGCACATATTAGATGAATTTACAAACCTGCACGCAATACTAGCACTAACCAAGTCCTGCTTATTGCAGGTATTTAGAAAATCTGTGCTCATTGAAATCAGTAAAAAATCATGGTTTTCCTGGACCCTAAAGTTTTAGGTGAAATACTTTAGCTTTTGACGTGAAAATCCTGAACAAAACAGATATGCCCTGGAGAGATAGCTCCTACAACCAGTCAGAGTATCAGAAGAGCCATGGCACGAGGCTGGGACTGAACATAGTAATCACCCGGTCCATACGGCTTTTCATTTTCCTTTGGCAGTGCTGGCTTTCCCAAGTGGCCGTTTCTTTTTAGCAGGGGATTCTGGCTCCGGTTCTGGCTCCTGGTTTTCCTCGTCACTGGCGTCTTCCAGCTGAGGCTGGGTCGGAACCTGTGACACACAAACAACACTTAGTCTTTCAGAGATTACAAGAGAGTAATATGTAACTCAATGTTGGCAGTAGTCCTGATCGTACATGTAACGTCTTGAGTCATTTCAAGAACTAATGCTGCTTCAGGTTATCCATTTTAATTCACTGAGTAAGCACTATGGTTGGTACTTGCTCCTGTTTATTTTGTTGCTGCTTTGCACCTAATATTAAAGACACGCGAGTGCTTACAAAAGTAAATGATTACTTTTCAAAGTCTGCATCAAAATTACACATCACACAATTTGGTACGCCTTGCTTTAGTTCGAAATTATTGGATATTTCACATCGTCTGAATAACTTGCTGACATTACTGTCTTCCTTTTACACATAGAGGCTACTAGTTAACATTCTGCCATACTGCTGACTAACATTCTAACATACAGCAGACTGACATACTGCTCACTAACTTTGCGATACAGTTGACTAAATTTCTGCCATACGTACTGCTGACTAACTTTCTGCCACATTGTTGACTAATTTTCTGTCACAGCTGACTAACTTTCTGCCACATTGCTGACTAACTTTCTGTCACAGCTGACTAACTTTCTGTCACAGCTGACTAACATTCTGCTGACTTTGTCACAGCTGACCAACTTTGTCACAGCTGACTAACTTTGTCACAGCTGACTAACATTCTGCCACATTGCTGACTTTCTGTCACAGCTGACTAACTTTGTCACAGCTGACTAACTTTGTCACAGCTTTGTCACAGCTGACTAACATTCTGCCACATTGCTGACTTTCTGTCACAGCTGACTAACTTTGTCACAGCTGACTAACATTCTGCCACATTGCTGACTTTCTGTCACAGCTGACTAACTTTAGGACATACTGCAGACACACTATAAATGAGCGGATGAACAGAACCAGCAGAACAAGTATATAAAATGCATGTCGATAAAAATGACTGATGCCCCATCTGTAGCTCCACAAGCAAAGTAAACATGAAAATGGATGCAGATACCAACCAGCTCAAAAATGTTAATAAAGCATGTGATGCCTTTCCCCTGTCTGACAAGATGACATGGCGTCACAAAGATAACTAAGTTTTCCATCATACAGGCTTGATGGACTGTCACTAGGGTTTATAGACAAGCAGCTTCACAACTGAACAGTGCAACAAAAGTAAGTTCCCTCAAAAACGTTGTTTGATATCTCCCGTGATATGTACCAGATCACAATGAAATTTTGCACACACTATTCCAGTAATCACGTGCACACGGTGTATCAAGGATTAACGTGCAGGTGCAGTTGTATGCAAGTAAGACAAGATCGGCGAATTGTTAACGTCTCACTAAGGAACAGAACGTCATCAGGGATAAGGGTCTGAGTGTGGCACAAAAAAAAAACAACAAAAACCAATGCCATTTTCGACTCTAGTGCAGATTCAACTTGTGCGTCATGTCACTTAACATCCATTCTGAATTTTAGCACCAGAGTTTCGAGATCATCTTGGAACAGATGCTGGTGTCGAGGCGAGACGGTTGAGTGCCCAAAGAATCAGGAGACGCCTAAAAGCCGTCAGAGTACGTCCCAGACGGCTGGTGAAGAAAGCTTTGTCGCTCTGCTGTCATAAGATAGCGCGTCTGCAGTGGGTGACAAATCACGTTCGATGGACTAGACACATTGGGGTAACGTTCTTTTCACTGACGAAACGCGTTTGTGTCTTCATCACATTGACTGTAGGAGACGTGTTTGGCTTCGGCAGGGTAAACAGCGTGCAGAGTGCCGCGTGCAGCCAGTAACGGCCTTTGGTGGTGGCAGCGTAATGATCTGTCAGGCATCAGTTTGACAGGCAAGACCGATCTGGTTCCTAATGAGGGAAACTTGAAGCTGCTGGCTACGTTGCTCGTGTTCTCAGACCGCATGTTTTGTCCTACGCAGCTGTTGTTGGAGATGGATTTGTCTTCATGAACAACAATGCGCGCCCACATCGTGCAGGGATTTGAATGACGTCTTCCAAACTGAAGGCACTGACCGGGTCCAGTGGCCCGCATGTTCTCCAGATCTCAACCCCATCGAACATCTTTGGGATCAGTTGAAGCAATCAGTCTATTATCGAGTTGGGATGTGACACGATGTGAGATGCCTCCTTCCGCAAGAGTGGTCAGCCATCCCGCAATGCTGGATCGTCCCTCTCATCAACACAATGCAAGTGCGTTGTCGAATGTGATACAATCTTGAGGCGGCTGCACACGATATTGATAATTACTGGTCATCAAGAAAGAATGATCGAATTCTGTGATGAAATCAAAATTTGGCGGCGAAAAATCTGGTTGACATCTTTTATAAAATTTTTAAAATCGACAGATTTTCAGTTCGCATACAACTGCACCTGCACGTTAATCCTTGATATATCGTATCTGCCTGATTACTGGGATAGTGTGTGCAAATTTTCATTGTGATCTGGGAGATATCACTGGAGATATCAAACGTTTTGGGGCGAACTTTTGTTGCACTGTATATATGCACAACCCTCATAGTTACCTCCTCTTCCTCAGTCTCTTCCTCGTCACTAGAGGGCTCCAGTGCCTGGTTCAGAACAGCAGCATCCAACCTGAAGTCCCGTGCTGCACTCCGCTTTATGTGCTCCATCAGGTTCATCTAGATCAATCACAATAAAATTTGCACTTGACATACAGGTTAATAGTACGTCTTCTTTTATTTCCTGCTTTGGTTTATGTATGTATGCTTGGGTTTACTTCGTACTCAACAATTTTTAAGTCATATGACGACAAGAAGTACTTAGAATATTTTTTGATATGCTGTGTCTCCTTGTGGCAGGGCAAGTCCATGTCAAAGGAGTGCAGCCGCCACTAGAACATTGATACCTAAGACACCAGACATGACACCTCACCCAAGCCAACCAGGCTTGTTTTCTTGCTCTAACTTCCAAATGTTGCGAGTTAAGTGATGCAGCAACAAATTCCATTTTTTAAGTCTTGGGTATGACCCAACCCTGGATTGATCCTAATCCTCTTGATCTCGAAGCAGATGCTCTAATTACAAGGCCACTGATGGGGTCTACCCTGTTTTAACGCATATCAGTTGTGTCACACAGCTATATAACATAACCTAGTTCATAAAACCCACCATACAATCAAAACATTTAACTGCATTTAATTTGATGGAAAAAAATCAGAAAAAAAATCAGTGAAGGTATTTTTAGACACAGTTTTTTATGGTCTATTCACTCAGCATATCTTCATTTCTATGAGGTCTTTCCCCTTCAGAGTGCAATCTGATTTTCTTTTTCTCAATAATGGCAGAAGGTAAAGCACTATGCTGTTATTTCATAACATGATATTACTTAAAACATTCAGTCATCTACTTTTTTCACAAATGTAAAGTTAACTCTTCGAAATGTTAGGACAAAAATTGACTTGTTATTCTGTTCGCAGGCATTTCACAACTGTCTCAATGGTGTTTTAATCAATACTTTGAACCATTTTGTTTACCTACCTTGGACTTCTTGGTGAGCAGTATAAGGTAGTGTTCATATCGTTCAATGGCAAATATCAAGTTTGGCACAAATCTGGCTTCCTTCAGAACCTTGGACTGGAAAGAAAATTCTTCTTTTGACATTGGAGAATACATGAGCAGGTAACTGGAGTGTTTTGGCTACAAGCAACACAGGTAGACATCGATCTGACCCATCGATGATATGAGTACTATACCCATAGAAATGTCTAACACACATTCATTACTGTTACATGTAATCCAAATAATAAAAATTTCATTTTGATTGCTTACTTGATAGCGCACATTTGGCTCAGTATTTCAGTACTTGATTTCACTCCTTGTACGCAGCATTTGTTTTGTCAGTTTAGGTCCACGTCAAAACTTCACCATTTATTTTGCATCTATCATGAAAGCATAAGGATTTCCATCCGCTGGCTTCGAACAAAAAGCAAGGCACGGAGTCAAATTCATGTACAGCTGTCTGGCAGGTATATAGAATACTCAATGCTCTGGCTGCCAGTGACAAATCATCACAGGCTAGTCAAGAGTGCCAAGGTCATATCCACTGCTCTCATCACACATCCTCTATGTGCACAGCTGTTGCTACTTTTTAACCAGGAGAATCCTTACACTGAAACAGGGCCCCAGAAAGTTTTCAATAAAAAGCTCAGAGTAAACAATATGCTCTAGGACAAACAGAATTTTGGAAAAGAAAACTACTTTCCCGTGCATTTAATTCGGAATGTAGCTCCATGCAGAGACAACCAACCTTGCCAGTCTGAGCTGTACCTTTGGACCTCCTTCTATCCTTCCTGCCCTTGTCAGCTCTCATCTGGTGATGCTCTGTGGCCTTATTCTAAAACAGGAAATTATATTTAAGTCTTCAGTCTACTGTTTTTGTGTCACGTATATATGATCTTCAGAGAGAGCTCTGGGAGCACAGTTATTCCTTTGTCATATCATTTTGGCAAAACTATACTGTACTTTTCATGTTCAAATCTAATTTGAGTGTTCCATTGCACTCTGACATGTTCTCCTCAACCTGCCAAGTTAACAGGTTTTAGACTTTATAAATGTTATAATGCTTTCCTTGACTGTCCTGCTAATTGAACATGTGTAGAAAAGAGAAGACACTATAAATGTTATAATGCTTTCCTTGACTGTCCTGCTAATTTGACATGTGTAGAAAAGGGAAGACACTATAAATGTTATAATGCTTTCCTTGACTGTCCTGCTAATTTGACATGTGTAGAAAAGAGAAGACAGTATAAATGTTATAATGCTTTCTCGGAATGTCCTCCATATCAAGTATCAGACCAGATCTTTGTGGATTGCTCATTGAGTACAACGCCATGTTGGTATCAGCCACATAATATCTCACCCACTCACCTGTACATGGTAGATATAATCATAGACCTGTTGTGTCAAATGGGTCCCTGACAATTTCACCAGCTTCTCAAACTTTCTTGTCATGTGACCAGCTTTCTGGGTGTACAGCATGGCATACTACAGGATAACAGAGCAAAACACATGCATGTCATAACGAGGCACATGTCATAAAGAGGCACATATTGTAAAGAGGCACATGTCATAAAGAGGCACATGTCATAGAGAGGAACATGTCATAATGAGGCACATGTCATAAAGAGGCACAGGTCATAATGAAGCATGTGTCATAAAGAGGCACATGTCATAATGAGGCACAGGTCACAAAGAGGCGTATGACGTCAGAAACATGCGTATCCGAAACATTTCTGATAAACAGATATTTTCTTCTTCAAATTTTTAATGTTCAAAACCAGACATCAAGTGCAATGCCCGAAGATCAGAATGCTTTGGCTAGAAAGTGGACTGCAGAAGGTGACCCTCTACCTAGTGACAGTATACAAACACTGGCACAACCAATACTTGGCCTAATCCCTTATGCTAAGCCACAAACAACACACCACAAAGACTCTTCTCTCTGCACTATCTGACTTACTCAATCTGATTTTCCTTTTTTTTTTTTTTTCTTCTGTATTTGTAGTGTGCAGTTTACAGTGGTGCAGATGCACAAAAGTATTTTACAGCTCAGTACTGAAAATGGATGTCATATTACACAATCTAACATAAACATCTCATTAAACTTCATTTTTCATGAAACACAACTGCTCAACATGTCTGAAAACAACTTTGAATTTAATATATATTTTCCTCTTCTGATTTCTCTCAACCTAACAAAAAGCAGAAAGACGTAAGGTGTATCAATATACAAATGACTTACAAACTTGGTGAAGGTTGACAGAGCATTGTAGAGCCTGGTGGCCTGTTTAAGGATGTTGTCCACACAGGGACCCACAGGGATGGCTGACTGGATGAGCTCATGGAACACGATCACCAGGCTCCCAAGTCGGGTACACAAAGATTTCTCATGCTGTTCTGTCTGGGTTGGCCCTGGCAAATCATTCCCTGAAACACAGAAGTAAAGCCTCTATGTATGTAGGTAACTGATGGTGTGGCTAACGCGTTGTCCTCTTTATGGATGACTGCTGGTTTGGCTAACATGTTGTTGTCGATAATGGGGTCGAAGTTAATGATAAGAGTAGTGTTACATCTACCTGCTGCTGTGGTTAATGTGATGTCATGGCTAACGTGGACAAAGTTACTGATGACTGTACAGTGTTACATGTGCCTCCTGATGTCTGTGGTTAATTTGATGTCATGGCTAACGTGGACAACGTTACTGATGACTTTCACGAGTTACCTGTTGGTGTGGCTAACTTGATGTCATGGCTAACGTGGACAAAGTTACTGATGACAGTACAGTGTTACATGTGCCTGCTGCTGTGGTTAATTTGATGTCATGGCTAACGTGGACAAAGTTACTGATGACTGTCGCGAGTTACCTGTTGGTGTGGCTAATTTGATGTCATGGCTAACGTGGACAAAGTTACTGATGACAGTACAGTGTTACATGTGCCTCCTGATGTGGCTAATTTGATGTCATGGCTAATGTGGACAAAGTTACTGATGACTGTCGCTAGTTACCTGTTGGTGTGGCTAATTTGATGTCATGGCTAACGTGGACAAAGTTACTGATGACAGTACAGTGTTACATGTGCCTCCTGATGTGGTTAATTTGATGTCATGGCTAACGTGGACAAAGTTACTGATGACTGTCACGAGTTACCTGTTGGTGTGGCTAACTTGATGTCATGGCTAACGTGGACAAAGTTACTGATGACAGTACAGTGTTACATGAGCCTGCTGCTGTGGCTAATGGACTAACTTGCTGCTGTCTGTACATTTTTACTGTTTTACTGTCACTGTTTTGGACAAAGTGACTGATTTAGCTGCTGGTGTGAACACAGTCATCTGATTTGCACTGAGATTTACTATGCAGAATGACATCTCTAATATGAATTATAAAGTTATAATGGCAACCACAGAATCACCTGCTGGAGTGGACCTATAGGCAGATCTGATGTGAACTGTTCTCGTGACTAGATACTTCCTGCTGGAGAGGACCTGTAGTCAGCTGTGATGTGAACCTTTACTCTTGACTAGAGAACTGCCTGCTGGAGAGGACTTGTAGTCAGCTGTGATGTGAACCTTTACTCATGAATAGAGAATTGCCTGCTGGAGAGGACCTGTAGTCAGCTGTGATGTGAACCTTTACTCTTGACTAGAGAACTGCCTGCTGGAGAGGACCTGTAGTCAGCTGTGATGTGAACCTTTACTCTTGACTAGAGAACTGCCTGCTGGAGAGGACTTGTAGTCAGCTGTGATGTGAACCTTTACTCATGAATAGAGAATTGCCTGCTGGAGAGGACCTGTAGTCAGCTGTGATGTGAACCTTTACTCTTGACTAGAGAACTGCCTGCTGGAGAGGACCTGTAGTCAGCTGTGATGTGAACCTTTACTCTTGACTAGAGAACTGCCTGCTGGAGAGGACCTGTAGTCAGCTGTGATGTGAACCTTTACTCTTGACTAGAGAACTGCCTGCTGGAGAGGACTTGTAGTCAGCTGTGATGTGAACCTTTACTCATGAATAGAGAATTGCCTGCTGGAGAGGACCTGTAGTCAGCTGTGATGTGAACCTTTACTCTTGACTAGAGAACTGCCTGCTGGAGAGGACCTGTAGTCAGCTGTGATGTGAACCTTTACTCTTGACTAGAGAATTGCCTGCTGGAGAGGACCTGTAGTCAGCTGTGATGTGAACCTTTACTCTTGACTAGAGAACTGCCTGCTGGAGAGGACCTGTAGTCAGCTGTGATGTGAACCTTTACTCTTGACTAGAGAACTGCCTGCTGCAGAGGACTTGTAGTCAGCTGTGATGTGAACCTTTACTCATGAATAGAGAATTGCCTGCTGGAGAGGACCTGTAGTCAGCTGTGATGTGAACCTTTACTCTTGACTAGAGAACTGCCTGCTGGAGAGGACCTGTAGTCAGCTGTGATGTGAACCTTTACTCTTGACAACAGACTTACCTGCTGGAGAGGACTTGTAGTGAGCTCTGATGCGTCCTATCACCCACTCTGTGTGGTCCAGTTCCTCCTCTACTTGCTGCAGCAGTAAGAGGACAAGAGTGGGCGCAGCTGAGCGTGGAGTGATCAGGGAGAAGTGGGTCCTGTCCTCCAAATCCACCTCCTATTAACGCCGCAAAGGCATGCATGAATTCATTTAATCAATTTTTCATTCCTTACTACATATTATTATGACAGCCAGCTTTAATATAAGAAATCAGGCAGAATCCAAAGTAGCAAATTTCAGTCTTGTGTACAAGCTTGCAGGAGTCAGGAGTGCTATCAAGACTTGGATTAACAGCTGATTCTATTTATATATTTGATTGGTATTTAACCATCACATTATACTGAAACCGAGCCGACCAGTTCTCTTTCCTTGCTCTTACCCCTCAGTGCTGAGAACCAAGCGAGGCAGAAATCTGTACCACTTTTGAAATCTTTGCTTTGACTGACCCAGGACTGGTCCCAGATCTCTCAACTTCAGGAGACACTCTTAACTACTAGGTCGCTGACTATGGGTGGGGAAATCCTCTTGAGTAATCCTCTGACCTGAGCTGGGTACACTAACTGATTCTACTATATTACTGCCATGACAAACCTACCGAGTCAATATCTCCTAAATGTATATGAATATCCTGAGCCAAATCCTTCATCAGGGGCAGACAACTCTTGACCTGTTTACTCATGGCTAGAAGGTGGTTAAACAGCAACTTACACACAGACAAGTTATCTGAAAGAGAGCAACAAAGAAAATATCACACATCCATCATTGAGTGCTTGAATACATAACTCTGCACAAACCTGAGAAAACATATTTGACGCTTTTGGATGTTTACTCATCAGGGAAGACATTAAATGATTTCAGTTCTTTTTTTTTTTTTTTTTTTTCAGTAAACACACCATTGACCTAAATCTCGAAATCTTTATTCAGGTGCCAATGGACAGCACTCACCGATCTCCTGCTCCACACACAATCTGTGCACCCAGTCATACACCTCCTTGTACTGCTCTCCACCAGGGGGCAGCATCTTATACAGGCAGCCAATCACAGACAAGAGAGAGGACAAATCTTTGAGAAGATTATGATCTGCTCTTGAGGACAGAATGGTCATCACAACTCCCTGCATAACACAAATGGCACAGGGTTTTTTAACACACCATTTGTATTGCAAAAATAAAATCATGCCTCCTGCATTAGTCAATCAAGTGACATTTACACTGGACTAATTGGTACAGTTACATTTTATGTTACAGCTACAGATTCAGATTCAAAGTTTTTGAGTTGTAACTATGGACTCTGACCCCAATATTTACAGCTGTAACTAATGACGTATGAAGCCACATCAACCGATTCGCCAGTGTTTTCTACCTGTAACTACTGATTCACAAATGTTTTGAGCTGCAACTACATGTACTGATTCGCTAATGTTTCCATGTCCCCATTGATTCACCAATGTTTTGAGCTAATCCACAAATTTATCTGCTGTAAGTATGGGTTTCTTTCTATTCCATTCTGTCAAGTGCAGATTTAAATGTTTTGTGCTATTTACCATACTAATGTACAAAATCTGTGATGTTTCATGCTGTTATGAATGTTTTGGGGGTTAAACTGTCGACTCACTGAGTCTTGTTTTGTGCTTAACTTTACCATATCTGATAATTTCGACTGTTTGACTATGCTGGCATAAAAATAGGTCAAATCTACGAAGAGCCCACATGTAAGTTAAGTCTTTTTCAGCTTACATAAACATGTTGTTTCTGTTCATATTTCCTACCTGTTAAAAGACTACGTATATCAAATAAGCAGCCTAGATTATTTCTAACAGCACTTAGCATCATAGTATTGGGCCTCACAGAACGGAAACCTGAGAAGAGCTTGCAGGTTATCACCGGGTTAGCATGACAACGGTTCACTACATCGCCCTCACCTGGAAACATTTGATCAGACAGGATACCTGATCTTCTAGCTCTTTAGGCACTGTCGCTGATGTGGCGGAATCTACAACACAGTTCATAAATACACCTTTTCACTTGACTCGTGCTTTACGTTGTGTGCAAGAATTTTTAACCTGAGACAGCTGTCAGGTTTATGGGCGGAGGAAACTGGAGTGCCCAGAGTTAACCACTGACCTTTGCTATGTACTTGACAAACTACTGGACTAAAAGCAGCATGAGCTGGATTTGAACAAGTAACCTCATTTCTTAATTATGTGACTGGCATTTTGTATGCCACATCCAAGAACATTTCACAGACGTGCGCCAGAGGGAACTGAGCAAAGCCTGGAGAAAACCACTACACCTTGCCATGTGCCTAAGAAACAAAATGGCAAGTAGAACTAACCATGGTTGGATTTGAATGTATCCTTGGAGAATCCATTGAATGAATGAATGATTAAGGCTCAACATCACATCGGCAATGTTTCAGCCATAGTGGCAAAGAACCCATTTGAAAGTGCAACAATGTCCTCATAGGTAAAACAAACAGCACCATCTGAAATCTTCCCATCATCTTGAAATCATGGCCACATATTCTTGCAGATACATACAACATTCCTGAAGTATGTGTTTTTCACAATTACAAGACAGAAACTGCATCCTGTTTTGTCAGTGCACAGGCCAAAACAAAGAGCTGGCTGGATCTCCCAGAGTGCACCTTTTGGCACAGACGGAAAGGAGTTTGGCTTGACATTTCCCAGAAAGTGAGAGAGCGACCGGCCCATATCATGTCACTCAGCCAGCTTCGGGTCGGTAAAATGTCGGCTTCTTCTGACAACTATGGGAGGTTATGGCGATAATTCATATGTTTGTAAGAGAACATCTAAATCATTTGTGGCGTTTTTTAGATCTTTTTACTTTTTACTACAATTTACATTATACTTCCCAGGTCTTTTGCTTTAAAGAATTTCCCTTTTCCCTGAATTCTGGTTTCAGTACAAGTTAGTACCATTAGAAAACATGAATTTGTTTTCCTATGAGAATAAAAGGACATGACAAAGTTTGCATTTGACGTCGATAACCTACCAATGATCTGAAGGCCCTGGTAAAGTTTACTACCATACTGAGTGCTGATGATCTGTAACACAATCCCTATACCCTCCAGGCTGGCTGCCACCATCCCTGTATCACGTGCCTTCTTGTTGGCTTTGTGGTGCTCCAGGTAATATTTCAGTAAATCTCTGAAATGAATGAACGTTAGCAAATGCATAGGAAGATATGTATTTGTGCAATGTCAACAACTTACAGTGTCATCGGTGTATTAGAGGTGAAAATAAAAACGGATTTTTTAAGTTACCTGCATGTTACGTTCTGAGTTCCTTGTTACACCTACTGGAGTGAGAGGAACATTCAATTTTGCTGATGACAAATAGTTGGCAACAATTGTATTTATTTGTTTATTTATTTGATAGTTGTTTTACGCCGTACTCAAGAATATTTCACTCCTATGACAACGGCCAGCATTGTGGTCGGAGGAAACTGCGCAGAGCCTGGGGGAAACCCACAACCATCCGCAGGTTGCTGGTAGACCTTCCCATGTATGGCCGAAGAGGATGCCAGCATGAGCTGGTCTTGAACTCACAGTGGCAGCATTGGTGGGAAGTTTTCTAGGTCATTACGTTGCGCTCGTGCGCTAACCAACTGAGCCACAGAGCCCCGCTTAACAAATGTAAGACCACAGTCTGAAAGCCTTGGACTGCTCATTAAAATGACACCCCACTAACAACGAGAGCGGGGAAATATACAATTTCCATGTCCAAGGATGGGAATGACTCCATATTTCATGGCAAGGAGTTGCGCATAATTATTCATAAAGCCACTTCCAGCTTCCACGTAAGGTTTGTTCCAGTAAAACTAATACAAAAGCTTTCTTGAAACTGGTAGATTCAATGCTTTTTCTAGGTAAACTTACAGCCAGGAATTACAGAAATGACGCAATAAGTACTATAATAGATGTACTTTTGGAAGCCTATTAAAAAACTTAAAACTACATGTACAGGTAACAACACCACAATATTTACATTTGCAAAACATTGAGCTGAAACCTATGAAGAATGAGAAAACAATGGGAGACGCGAGGATGGCCTCACAAAACAGTTCAACAATCAGTAGAAGACAATTTAATTGTTGTCTTCTGTGACAATGCATTGGCCGTGTACTACTTAGGTGTTTAATGAGCTCACATGCATCAATAACTGTGACCCTATAAAGGAAGGAATGAAACAGCACATAGGTTTGGACCGTCCTGCTACAGACACCAAAGTTCTCTCTTTAGTTTCAATTGTGAATTACCTGCCAATGTGACAGACAGCTGTAAACTGCTTGGTCTTGTCTGTGTCTCCCAATCCTTTTGTACAGCCTGTGTGTTGTATTTGCTGTAGGACATGCAGTATGGAGGTCATCACGTAATGGCAGAAGTTTGCCTGCTCCTGGAGAACTCGCCTCCCCGCCTGATGATCCGGAATCTGGTCACTGGAGGTCGGCAAAACACAGGTCTGAACATCAGTCTGACCAACAATATGTATGATTTCTAAACATACTAACAAACGAAGCTTCAACTGATTTGATTGTAGCTCCATGCCATGCTCTAGAACATTTGATTGTGTAATCAGCCACACAAGTGCCCTCAACAGAATTTGTTTTTACAAACGAGACAGAATGAGGGTTTACATTCTTCCGATTTTGTAATGGTACAGTTCAGCTGGAACAATCAGTAAGACCTGTTGTCATATTACCTGGATATTTCATTTCAGTAACATGTCCTAAGTCGTTCATCTTAATCTTAGGTCTTAAGTCCTAAGTTTTAACAGTCGGTACACAATAAAGCAGTATTTTTTTTAGTATTCTTTTGAGAAACGGTCGTAAGTTCAACTTAGGATCTAAGCTACGACTTACGACCTTTAGTGAATTATATCTGTCTGTTTCTATTTTAGCAGCTCGTCAGATATTGGGAATTATTTTCATAACATTGTGATTGTATTACATCCCATTTTACCAAACATTTACCATAACAACCAGAGCTACCAGAAGTAAAATGAAAAGAAGCACAGCATACACTTGCAGTACATAAAATTGAAGTAGGACAGGTAGATGGGTAACTCAGTATTATGGTAATACATCAACTTTACCTGTATAAAGATTTGAGGAGAGTCTGTAAGCAGTTAAGTGTCATGAGATTCTGCGGGGGTTTGTTTGCCCCACCTCCGCCACCTTTCTTACTGCCTGTTGCCGAGGCCTTGTTCATTAAGATAACATTCAGCTTGTCATAGTTGTCAAATAGGCTCAAGACGGTCTCACAGCTCTCTGGGCTGAAACAGTGGTTAAACTGTTATTCATGCAATTATATATCTGACTATGAACTTCCTTGATTTAGAGATGGGGGAAACTGAACGGAGCCAAGAAATCAGTGGACAGATATCTGTAACTTTAGGAATGATTAAGGAACCAAATGCAAAGTGCAAAGTGGTATGAAAAAGGCTGTCATATTTGTTAAGAAAAAAAATCATTACATTAAAAAGATGTGCTGATATGAATAAGAATGCTCCAATATTCTGCAAAGTAAAACAAAAAAGATTTTTAATATACTGAAAATCAGTTTGTAGGCTTGAAGTAATTTCTGATTTTCCCAAATTCTGTAGCCAGTTGGATGAATTTTGTTATGGATTTACCTTAGTGTGAGCACAAATGAAACAAAGTACCTCTGCATCTGATTATATTTACAAGTATGTACTCTTAACTTTAACTTCCTCAAGCATTACACAATTTTTATTGTCATTTACATATAGAGTTAAAATTTGAAGATTCTTGTACAGTACATTAGGGCAGGAGAACACACATGTATATACAAACACACACATCAGCATATTGGGTTACCTATATTGTCCCTTGATGAAGTTATATTCCATTAATGTCTCATAGATACCCATGACCAACATGGCTAAGATGTTGTTCTTCTTCCCAACACTGTTGGACACACTGAAGTCAGCTGATTTGTCCTGTAAATATCAATATTTCTGCTGGCCACACAATGCTGAACATGTAGGTAAAAACCCTTAGTCATAACACCACGAGCTGTCAGAGCATACCGACAAGCTGTATCCCTACTTTTTCCCTTTATTCCTCTAAAGTAAACAAGCAGGAAAGAAATACCAAAACAGTCACTGTCAAATCCAAAGTCCTAGACGCAACCAGACGCTAATCGATCTCCCACTCTCAATGGAACATGGGATATACATTATTAGTGTTTTCAAGCCATTTTCTTTGCCAGGAGGGGTCCATTGGGAAGGCATGAAAGCTAATCTCATCGTAAATTGGTGGGTGACCAGTGACTGGATTGCTGCCCCAAATGATTTATCGCCAGTGTGACGTCATACACTACTGGGACAAGGGCAGATAAGCGTGTATAGAATATTAAAGCTTCACAAAACTCAGCCTATCGATGTTGAAAAAAATATTCATTTAAAACGTTTGGCGATTATTATTCAAAGCCATTCATTAAATGTCCTTTCATTAAATGGCTTTGGTACCATGTTTCAGATACCTCTAGGATATACTGTATCAATTCTTGTGAAACATTAGACGTCCAGGATCTTTAATGTATTTTAATAGGTTAAAGTCAAGTGAACTGAAACAAAGTAACAAGCCCACAAACCAATTCAAAGTCGTCCAGCTCACTCTTAATCATCCTCTCAGTGAGGGAAGTCATCATGTTTTCTAACGCCTCCTGGCTCTGAGTGGATGCATCATCATGGTCACCTGTCGCATCTGGGCTAATCGCTGAACATTTCAGTAAGCACAGGGACACACAGCCAATCAGGTGAGCCTGTGACAAAATATAAACAAACATTACTCCTTTATTAATATCATGCAGAGTATGTGGTACTTAACAAACAATGACATCAACACCTTACTCTCAAGAACTGGAGAATTGGTTTTGCTTAAAATACACTCTACTACTGATTGTGAGCAAAAAACAGGCAAGCACTAATTGCATCAATTTCCTTTTATATTTCCTGTATAGCTTAATTGGGAACCTCTCAAGAAATATGAAAACTGATAAGCTGAGACAGGTACATGTACACCTGATATGAGTGAGGGGTTTACACTTGGACTTAACACAGGTTCAGACAGGTACATCTGATCTGGCTGAGGACTTTACACCTGGAGTTACAAGAGGTTCAGACAGGTACATCTGATCTCACTGAGGAATTTACACCTGGACTTACAAGAGGTTCAGTTAGATAAACCTGGTCAGACTGGGCAGTTACACAGCATGTCAGTTTAACAGGGGGCATGACCTCGGAATCATCCTCATAGTATTTCTTCAACTGGGAACAAAACAAACAGAAAAAATAGTATAAGCTTAACACTGTTTATCATGAATGGCTACACTCTATGAATATAAAGCGAGATTACAGGCTTATGACCTTGCTTGATTTTTGAAGAAAAAAATGATTAAAATATAACAAGGAAAGATTAAGTCACACATTTGTATCATTACAATTATTTCAAACAGAGGAGCAAAAAATTTATATATGAATGGGCTGTTAAAGAGGAAATCAATTTTAGGATGCAAAACAAATAAGAAGTATAACTGTAAAACTGACCTTCATTTCTTGAGTGAAAATATAACTCAACAACGTGATAAATCGCCGATAAAATTAATAAATATGTAACAAAGCGAGTTGTAAAGTGGATCAACTGGGTTTTAAATTAGACTCTTCTTACCTGTCCCAACAACATGTCCAGTATGCTCTCATGTAACTCTGTATTCCTGCATAACACTTCGTACAGGCCCTGTGGAAAGACCACACAAAACAAACAAAGTTCTGTAAAGGTACTTAGCTGGTATATATCATACCTCATAACAATTACACGAACATTCAGTCTAGAGGTGCAATCACTGTTGAAGTGATTGAGAATTCCTAGTCGTTGTCAAGGACTAGATACTGACAATTCTATGGCTGCAAGTATTTCTTGGTCACTGCCAGTTACTAGACAGTTACTATTCTACCACTTATGGGAATGCTTGTTCGTTATCAATGACTTGATAATGACAATTCTATGACAGGTAGTAATCCTTGGTCATTGTCAATGACTAGATAGTGATAATTCTTTGACTGCCAGCAATCCTTGGTCATTGCCAATGACTTGGTAGTGATAATTCTATGACTGCTAGCAATCCTTGGTCATTGCGAAGGACTAGATAGTGATAATTCTATGACTGTTAGCAATCCTTGGTCATCGTCAATGACTTGATAGTGATAATTCTATGACTGATAGCAATCCTTGGTCATTGTCAATGACTTGCTATTGACAATTCTATGACTGCTAGTAATCCTCGGTCATTGCCAATGACTAGATATTGACAATTCTATGACTGTAGCAATTGGTTTCTATATTATTACCTGTATCAATGTCAAAGACACTCCCGGGTACTAACCTGATAAAGCAAAGGCCTGACGTCGGCTTGCTGGGTGAAACACCGCCTGAGGTTGCCCAGTATCTCCAGACACAAGGCCTCATTTGCCACTGAATTGTGGTGCGAATGAACGTCAACCATCACCTGCCCAAAAAAGACCACAGTGTTTGTTAACAATAAATACAGAACATACTAACACTCCTTCTTGCTGCGTTATAATTGTTTTCAGGCACAATAAGGCTCTTGTCCAGCCAGTGAAATGTTGGATTATCTTATTCAAAAATTTTACTGTTACAATTTACTGTATTTTTGTGCGCAACTTTTCCCCAAACCAAATGCCAGCCTCTGTCTATTATAAACTTTACCACAATGCCAGTCTACTAGCTGTCACCAAAATGTAACTTGACAGGACGTCATATTGTGTCTTCTTTAACCCAATCTTATTTGACAATTCAAACTGCCACAGCTTTGCACTATATTCTTGAAATCAGCATCTAAATTATATTTAACCAGAATTCCTTTTTGTAAAAGTAAAACTCAGTTCACTAATAACTCTTAATCTTTCCAAAAACTCAGCGAAAATATTTCTTAAATTGGGTTACCTGTTACAGTTACCTGTCATAACTTCAGTAAATTTTGTTCTACATGTATGTACAGTGTACCTGACTAGAAGAAAATCAGGAGTCCTGGCTGCTGGATAGCTGACTGGACGGAAGATCTCCCACCACAGGGAAATGTTTTAGTAGTATCAGGTACATACCTGACTAGAGGAGGACCCAGAGTCCTGGCTGCTGGGCAGCTGACTGGACGGAAGACCTCCCAAGACACGGAAATGTTTTAGCAGCATCAGGAAACCTGTGACACCAATCTTTCTGACATTCAACTCCCTGCACAACAAAGAACAAGATACAGATAGGACTTGAAAGGTCAAAATACAACAGAGTACATATACATCCATATATATACATCCTCACTCACAATATGCTGAAGAAGGTCCAGGTCTGAACCTTTGCAAAGGAGGTTTTGTTTTTTTCGTGTCCAAGAATATTTATGCAAAATGTTACAGAGTGATTTGGAGAAAATATTTTGAACACTTTGGCCTTGGACCTATTCTCTAAATGATAATGATTTCAATTTGGATACAGAAGCAGGAATTCTTTAAATGAATCTGATTTTGAGATAGAGTATTTTCCCTCTGTCTGTGGTGGATGTTTACACTTGAGTTTATTTATTTGATTCTTACACTTGTCAACCAACTGAATTATATCAGTGGTGGAAACCGTAGTGCCTGGATTGTAGAGTAAGACCTATGAGTACGTAAAACAGAACAAATCTCAGGTAAAGGTAGGAGAGCAGCATCAGCAATTTGATAAATTGCGGATAAAATCCTTGATAAAGAAAAAAAATGATCTTGGTAGTTTAACTTTTGAAAATATCTTTTTTTCACTCTTCTTGTTTTTTTTTCGCACAAAAGTACACTAGGCTAGGCTGGGTATAAACTCAAGCCAATTACCTTGAAAACATGGCCTTTCTCAGCACAAGAATCAGAGCATCCTTTAAGGTCATGCTAAGTTTTAATAGTGGTTGGAGGGCCTTAAGCAACCCTTCAGCTGAGCAACAGGGGAGGTAAGTGAGGTAGTCCAAGGTCTCCCGAACCTTGGGTACACATTCCATCAGTATCTGGGGTGCAGGCTGAATTATCTTACTCAATAAATCTGAAAAAAAGGCAGGGTTACACAATGGTAGGACTGTACAATAAAAATTCCAAACAGTACAGAAACACAAGAGCCTGAATTGGTAAAATGAATATGGCTCAACTGGATTTGTGTAAACTGTCACTGTTCCCCTTGGGAGGGTCGTCCTCCTACGTCTTTGCTTTGCTGTTTTGAGAAACATCAGACTGTTGCATGTTTATTTATTTGAATGGTGTTTTACTCTAGAAACCCGCGACCATCCACAGGTGGCTGCAGGACCTTCCCAGGAACGGCTGGAGGGGAAGCCAGTATGAGCTGGACTTGAACTCATAGCGACTGCATTAGTGAGCGGCACGAGGTCCTAACACTACACTGGTGTGCCAAATTCCCCGTCAACGAAGGCCCCATAGACTGTTACAAAAACTACAGGTATCTTAAGTGATGGCAATTTATACATTAAATACCAACAATTAAATATTTTTTGCACCCTACATGCAAAAACAAACGTTAAGTATATTACTATTATTACAGGTACAAATCACTCACAGGTTTCCAAAATACTGAATGATTCAAACTTTATCAATCAATGTGAAATAGAGAAAATTTTACTCTACCTAGATAGTGGGTGACTGGAGAGTTAGCCTTTGTGATTATTTGGTTAAAAGCCCGATCCAAAATTTCACTTCTCACCAGCCCGTGAACCTAAAGAGCAATATGGAAAAATTTTCCATAAAAATTAGGAACATTATGTTTCTTTGAAAATATAGTTTCATATTCTTAATTATTTTGCAAAATTTATAGAAAGAAAAACAAAAAAAAGAAAAACTCTAGGCTATTCTGGAATAAAGGAATCACTGGAAATTCCTAATTATTGGACATACAACCCTTAGTGACTTCATATTAACACATTAACTTCCATTTCTACACGATGATGATTTAACTTTTCACACAATTCTAACCAGCGATCTTTTTGCAGTAACATTTTTTAGCAGGCAGATGCAGGAAGTTATGAACTAAGTATATACTTACCCTGAAGGTATTTTGCAGTATTTTGGCCCCCAGCTGACAGGCGGAGTTGGTGGGGCCCGTGGCGGGTATGGTGGAACTCTCAATACGGCCAAATGCTGCCTTAGGCCCAAAGGAATCCATTAGGAGGAAACCTAGCTGAACTAGGCCTTGGGTTACGTAGTCCCAACCATACACACTGCAAGAGCCACATCATATAATTCAAAGTATTATGTTTTTCTAGACTGATTTTAAATGGTTTCATTTATGGCAAATGGCACATTTGTACATTATGACATGAAGACAGTGCACATCAGCCTCAGAGAGCCACAACAGGAAAGCCAAACTGTGACATATTTTATATATATTATATCTTATCATATTATATATCTGACCCCAGGGGCCACTTTTGTTTGTCAAAATGTTATAGCACTAATACACCATATCACATCATGGGGAGTAACAAAAAATCGATTCACTAAGATCTGTGACCTCAAGGACATAAAGCTACACGTAGATTTCAATGAGAAATAGTCTTCAGAATGCTTTGTGGTATTTTTCCAGAACTCTACAAGACTATAACTCTGACGTGAGTAAGAGTTTAAGTGCAAATAAAAGTTTTGATTTAATTGACGGGTGATTTACTCAAGAATGTTACAAACTTCTGAAGCTAAGCACATGCCTGACACGTGTCTAAGGCAACTGCACAATCACTACCCCCTGTATTTCAGCAAAATGTCTGTGTTATGGTTGGAGATAATGCCTTGTTTAATACCTGTTCTGGACAGTCTCTATCACCAGATCCTGGACGTCACAGCTTTCTGTCACCACATCCCGTACCCACTTAGACTGCTTCTGTCTCTCCACGTTTTTGAAACTTTTTATTATGGTAGTTTTGAGAAAATCAAATATCTGTAGGGGAGAAAAATATCGTGCAACTGTTATATTGTTAAGTGTGCGCCAATCAAATATAGCTATCAAATACTGTTTCATTCATTAACAACAAAAATTTATAACACTTACCTGTTTACATTTATGATTAATGAAGTGGTAAACTGGCAGGATAAATTTTATGATTGATAAAACAGGCAATTTATATTATTGCTCCTAAAAAGCCTTAATGCTAAAAAAGATTTATAACTGAAATAATCCCCCATTTCCATACCATTCTGTATATAAAACAGTGAATTGTCAAACAAAAAAGGGTCAAGCCCCTCAAAAAACAAAATAAAAAAAAAAAGAAACTGTTATCAAATTTACCTGGTCTTCAAATATGTGTATTGTAGCCACTGACAACGCCAAGGCAAGGTTAAATGGTGCCAGGACTTCTGTTGGACAGCTTTGTTGGCAACTCTGAAACAGATATAACACAGCTCTTGAACTAGACTCCTTCAAATTTTAACTTTTGTCACCCTACTGCAAATATATTTTGTTACTTGAAATTAAACGTGGACATCAGGAGTAAATCAAGGCTACCATTGCATGAAGTTACATAAAAACCCACAGAAACAAGCATGCTGCTAGTAATCCCAACAAAATAGTGGAGATAGTGGAGCAGCCAAAGTTCAAGTTTCATCTCTAATGGGCCAGACTTCTCTAACGTTCAAGGTAATTAAATCAAATGTGTAGGGCATCACATTTAAACAGTGAACAGCTGACCTGATCAGTTGTTTGTGAAACTGATGCTAAATGAATGGTCCAAAATAAAAGATCAACCATCACCTGGCAATTCTTAAATAACATTTAGGTGAAATCTTCTTAGGCATTACAAATATGAAAATTAACCTGGCAACTGTTTTGTATTGTAGGTTGAAGCAGTATTCAGGCTTTGTGTACGTCTACCTTAAGACACTTGACAAACTCTCTGCCCAAGTCCTGATCCTGTTTGATGGCATACATGGTGTGGATGATAATGGTGCCTTCAGTGTGGCGTAACGTATCTGGACTGATACTTGTCTCCATCAGCTCATCCTCACTGGCAAAACAGAAGTCACCATGAGCAGTATTATCTAGTCTTGGTCATTTGAAATGATCTGCAGTCAAATACTCAGGTAAAATCTTGATCTTCATTTACATCCACAAAAATGCAACCAGATGGCATCAGATGTTCTATCTTCAGAACTTTTTTTTATCACCCGCAGATCTCTTTGTTAATAAACACATTTACAAAGCAAAATTTAAGGTAAGCCAAGTGCTAAAACAAATATGAGATCATCTAAGTTCTTTCATTCTTAGCACTGAAGTTTTACTGGCTTGACAAACATCAACTCTTAGGTAAGACAAATTCAGATCATAACAAAACTTATCAATATAGACCAGATAAAACCTGGTTTATTATACAAACAGATATATAACATGGATGGAGACTAACCTGTTGGCTTGATTTTGGGACTGAATGGCCGTGTCCTGATCAACAAAGAAACCTGTGACACCTTCCAGTACCAGCCTCTTATGACCCTGGCGAAAGGGGAGACAACTCAAATTAAGCTTCTTTCACATTAGTTCCTGTTTTCATGTACGAAATCTGTTTCAATTTGTTTTGTTTTTTTCACTTCTTCGATTGGTGTTTGAGGCTATTTTCATTTGAAGTTTTGGATTATAAGATGGCAGCTGAGGTAATGGGAAGTACAAACCAAAGTGCCTGGAGTACACGTGAAATCTTCAAGTAATAATCATGAACACAGAGAATACCAAGAAAACTTTACATGTACATAAACACAGACTGGCTGATTTCCACCAGCTACAAATCTTAAACCAACATGTAGGCGAAATATCAGTAAGTACTAAAAACACACACCAATCAAACAAATAATGAAGTGTTTTCAGTTGAATCTTTCCAATTTGTGTAACAGTGATGATTACATATGAGTTGAAAGCATTTCTGCCACTAAAACAAGTTGTAGTAAACTTAAGAAAAAATGGTTCAAGAAACTAACCTTGTTGGACAAAAGCAACAGTTGGTAAACAAGGGCAGGTAAGTCTTGGATGTCAAGGTCAGTGAAAGCTCTCAATATTTTCTCTATCACAAATCTGAGCTCTTCACTCGTTAATTGTACATCTTTAAACATGGCAGCCAGATGTACCACGCTTTCACTACTCCATCTAAAGGGAAAACAAACAGACTGACCAGGTTTAGAAATGTGAACACATACATGGAATGCAACCAGAAAGTTTACACGAAATCACAGAAAATTTATCATGAAATTAAAAAAAAGTTTTCCTTCGTCGAATTAATACAGGAAAAATATTTTCCAATACTTAAAAGTTGAAATCGTACACAGAAAATTCTTAACTACATGCCCATATTTTTTCTTTCTTACACTTTGAAAAGCTTATGCAAAAGATATAAAGCTATGTATTTTTTTCCTTCAAAATCTCGAAAAGAAAAACATTTAAATTACAGAAAGAACTAGATGTGGACTCAAGGAGGCCATGACAGTAAAGATGGTTGTGGCTAATATATACATTCGGTTCAGCTGGTTAGTGCGCTAGAGCAGCATAATGACCCAGCAGACTTCCACCAATGCGGTCACTGTGAGTTCAAGTCCAACTCACGATGGCTTCCTCTCTGTGGGAAGGTCTGCCAGCAACTTGTGGATGGTCGTGGGCTTCCCCCGCGCTCTGCCCAATTTCCTCCCAACACAAATCAAATAAACAAATAAATAAATATATACCTTCCTCCACAGAGACTGTTGATGATGTGGCTTTTGTACTCCTCTCCTTTCATCGTCGCATTGCCATACCTCACTCGTTCCTGGGACGACAGAGCTGCCAGGATCTTGGGGAATAACTCCAGAGCTCTAAAATCAAACATATCAAAAATAAATGTGCTAAGTCATATCCTAAAATGATGATATGTGGTCTGGTAGCTGTAGATATGATGTCGTAGTCAGGTGTTCAATTCACAAACAAGATAATTGTTCGGCTATGAAAGACGTACACCAAAGAATGTGTATAGACAGACAATAAATTAAAACATTTTTTTTTTATATTATTTTTTTAAATTTGATTGGTGTTTTATGCCATATTCAAAAATATTTCACTTATACGACGGCAGCCAGTATTATGGTGGGAGGAAACCCACAACCATCTGCAGGTTGCTGGCAGACCTTCCAACATATGGACGGAGAAGAAGCCATCATGAGTTCGACTCACAGTAACTGCATTGGTGGGAGGCTTCTGGGTCATTGCGCTGCGCAAGCATGCTAACCGACTGAGCCCCACAGGCCCCCATTTTTTCTTTTTTTGAAGAGATTACCAAATTCCATACACACGCATTTCCAACAAGGTTTTTTTGGAAGAAGGAATTAAATTTAATTCTGAGGTGAATGAATGTACAATAACAGATATGATTGAATTTTCTTAACTCAACTTCATGTTGCATTTTAAGAGGACAACATACTTTCCACCGTTCATAGTTCCATTTTTCACTGAATCCACAAATTTTGATGCCAGCTGAGCCAAGCTATATGCAGTAAAGCCATCTGTCTACAGGGGGAAAAAGGAAATTATGTGGACAAGTCAGTATATGATAAATTCAGTAAAAAAATCCTACTGCATGTAAATAATGAAGACTGGTGACTAATAAACAAATATATTATGAGGAATACTACAGAGGCTAACTGATGAGGAAAAGATCAGAAGGAGCAGGAAGTTTCCAAATCATATATCAATATGGAGACCGCACAAAAGGCTTCAAACATTCTGATCTCAATAAACATCAAAAAGCCTCACAATTTTGCCAAACTCTTTTTATCTGGTATTTCAAAAAGCAAATATGCTGAACAAAGGTTAAGAGAAACCTAGCAGCTTGCCAATAAATGCTTCACTTTAAACTGCAGGTGTTAAATTTGATGATACACCTCTAAAAGCATACCTTGGCACTGATGCCCCTTACCCCCTTACTCAGTGCCTCAGACAATACCTTGCCTTATTTCATAATGACAAGCCAACAAGGGATAGCAGAATCCTGGCTTCACATTAAACTGCAGCTTAATGAGACCAGGCGTCTGATCTTAACAAAAAAGTTTAGTGGGACACAATCACTGACACCAACGTCGACACTATTTTTAATCCCCACACCCTCAAAAACTTGCATTAATTACTAAGAGCGAGTTAACAAATAGCTTTTCATGCACAACACTTTTGCTGTGTTTATACAGCACTTTAAATTAGTCTTTGAGACATCACATTGCCAATTACAAGAAATGATGTAAGACCTGATCAGCAATACCATACATACCTCCAGCATCAGCAGCCCAACCAGCCTAGAGGCAGTTTTAGTGTGTAGGTCATTCTTTTGTAATATGTCAATACAGTGGAAAAAGATGTGGAGTCTCCGATCCTGTGAAGCCTGGTCCCGCTCTGGTGAGCCTGTCAATGATCAGGAGGAAGACATGGAAAAACTGAATAAACAGAATGGGAGCACTGTGTAATGTCTAATAAAAGGGCATACTTATGAATTATAAATTGTGCATGCAGAAAAAGATACAAAGGCAGGAAATGCTGCAGCAGAATTTTTCAGTTTGACTACTGATAATATATAAGTGATATTCAGATATTAAAGCAATATTACCCTGGCATTTGAACTATATTTGATCATACTGATCCCTGTATCATGATACAATATGTGGACATTGTTACGTATGTGTAAGTGTCAGCTCATGCTGGCTTCCTCTCCACTCACACGTGGGAGGTCCAGCAAGCAACCTGTGGATGATTCATATGCGTTCTCCCCAGGCTGGCTTCCTGTCCACTCACACATGGGAAGGTCCGCAAGCAACCTGTGGATGGTTCATGTGCGTTCCTCTCACGCTGGCTTCCTGTCCACTCACACATGGGAAGGTCCGCAAGCAACCTGTGGATGGTTCATGTGCGTTCCTCTCACGCTGGCTTCCTGTCCACTCACACATGGGAAGGTCCGCAAGCAACCTGTGGATGGTTCATGTGCGTTCCTCTCACGCTGGCTTCCTGTCCACTCACACATGGGAAGGTCCGCAAGCAACCTGTGGATGGTTCATGTGCGTTCCTCTCATGCTGGCTTCCTGTCCACTCACACATGGGAAGGTCCGCAAGCAACCTGTGGATGGTTCATGTGCGTTCCTCTCACGCTGGCTTCCTGTCCACTCACACATGGGAAGGTCCGCAAGCAACCTGTGGATGGTTCATGTGCGTTCCTCTCACGCTGGCTTCCTGTCCACTCACACATGGGAAGGTCCACAAGCAACCTGTGGATGGTTCATGTGCGTTCCTCTCACGCTGGCTTCCTGTCCACTCACACATGGGAAGGTCCGCAAGCAACCTGTGGATGGTTCATGTGCGTTCCTCTCACGCTGGCTTCCTGTCCACTCACACATGGGAAGGTCCGCAAGCAACCTGTGGATGGTTCATGTGCGTTCCTCTCACGCTGGCTTCCTGTCCACTCACACATGGGAAGGTCCGCAAGCAACCTGTGGATGGTTCATGTGCGTTCCTCTCACGCTGGCTTCCTGTCCACTCACACATGGGAAGGTCCGCAAGCAACCTGTGGATGGTTCATGTGCGTTCCTCTCACGCTGGCTTCCTGTCCACTCACACATGGGAAGGTCCACAAGCAACCTGTGGATGGTTCATGTGCGTTCCTCTCACGCTGGCTTCCTGTCCACTCACACATGGGAAGGTCCACAAGCAACCTGTGGATGGTTCATGTGCGTTCCTCTTACGCTGGCTTCCTGTCCACTCACACATGGGAAGGTCCGCAAGCAACCTGTGGATGGTTCATGTGCATTCCTCCGAGGCTCTGTTCAGTTTACTGCCACCACAAAGCTAGCTGCAGTTTTAAAAGTGAAATATTCTCGAGTAAGGCGTAAAACACAAATCAAATAAATTAAATTCTCTAAATAAATGATTTTATTATTCATAAATAAATCATGTATGTGCCATTAAAATAAGAAGACATACTAAACAAAGAATGCAACATTCACACAAAACATATTAACCTGTATTAACTGGCACTCTAGGCCTCTTATATATCAGAGAATGAGACCTTCTCACCATTGAAAATAGCTCTCAGTAATGCTAAGGGGTCATCTCTGCCATGTAACAGCCGGTCATCAATCAGCTCGTCAAACTGTGAACAGAAAAACAAAGTCAGTAGCCAACAGATGACATGACGCAAGGAATGTACTAAGCGACTGAATTAAACCTATGTCCTGATCTCATATGGTACCATACGTGTTATCACATTTTTTATGTACAGATGGATGATGATTTAACAGAGGTAAACCCATTAGATAAACTAGTTGTATCAAAGTTGCTGAGCAAGTTTCAGGTTCTTTAATACTGTCAGCCATTTTACTTGTATAGAGGTTCTGAACTGATCAGATTGCGCATTGGTGTCCACGGACCGTCGGACGGAGCACCAAACAAGCCGATATGACGGAACAAATGGAACAAGCACTCTCTCTAGGTAAAGGGGGTCCTAATTCAAATGATCAAAGTGTTGTTACATTATTACATATAGTTAAACCCCTTTGATCCATCCCTGCATTTACTGACACTGCATGAATTAGGATTTTAGGATGCCTGACATGGCATGTTTTCAAAAGAAAGGCAAAATAATTTAATTAGATATATGCACTATCATGACTACTTTACCTCATTGTTCTCTATAGAGTTTAATTTCTCTTTCAGGTTTTCCCACTGCTCTTCCTGAGCTAACTCCAAAATGGTGGCGTCCATCCTGACCATGTATGAAATTCATACGGTCATTCAATGCTGCTGACCTATAACACAAAGATGAAGAATAGTGTGCATGCGAATTAAACACAAAAACAACACAAAAAACAAAAGTGAAAGTAACATGCCAGAACATTTCTTACCTTTCACTGTCAGCATGTACATGTATTTTTCAAGATGACAACTTTGTCAATTGAAGCAGAGTGTACGAAACACTTTTAAGAGATGATTATAAAAATCAGTTTCAGTAAATCTTACAATTATTTATATTAAATAAACACTATTCATATTACATTGGTAATTTCACAACACTGCAAGTTGAACCCAGCACAAAGAACGTCTTAATACCACATGGAAATGAAGCACATTGCCCCCAGCCTACCCTAGTCTTTAGGCCATCCTTAAATAACTGTTTGTTGGGTGTAACCTGATCCTGAGAAAAAATAGGGTCAGTTGGTCAGTAGGGAATTCTTTTTTCTTATCCTCTTGAAAGAGTTCGAGAATTTGAAGAAATAAACATGGAGAGAAAAAAATTGTTTTTATCAAAATGTCAATATAAAATTTTTGAGTAGGCTGTTTTTCAAAGGGTCATTCAAGTTACCCCCAACGAATACATTTTAAGGATGGTCCTATCATAGTATACTACACTATAAAGCCAAACAGTAGTTTACTACATGTATACCTACACGTATACTGGGAAATGAACTACACTGATTGAGTGGCCAGACAGCTGATGCGTCCAGAATGAGTCTGCTTACCAATTGAGACTGATGCCAAAGATAAGCTATATGTAACCTAGATTAACTGATCAGCAAGCATTGACGTGTGCTGATACAAGTGACTGGATAATATTGCCACAGAGACATTGTACATGTACATGTAGTTTGTATTAGTATTAATGGCCTAAAATTTCGTCCAAAAAAAGTACCTTTTTAGGGCTAAATAACTGTAATCAAATATGATATTTGGTGCAGAAACTTACAATTTTCCAGTAGGATATCATCCCACCTTCCAAACAAAAACCTTAAAACACCTTCCTACAAACAGATGAAATCCCAGTATTAGAATTTCGTCCTAAAAAGGTACCTTTTTAGGGCTAAATAACTGTAATCAAATATATTTGGTGCAGAAACTTACAATTTTCCAGTAGGATATCATCCCACCTTCCAAACAAAAACCTTAAAACACCTTCCTACAAACAGATGAAATCCCAGTATTAGAAAAAATTTGCAAATTAGTCATGGACCAAATTTTAGGTCTTTACTTAGGGTATACGCTTAACTATGATGTACTGCTGTTTTGTGCAGTTAAAATATGTTTCTAGTTCTGAAAAAAATGAAATGGAATTTTGTTCAGACTTACTACCCAGCAAGAGTGGCTTACGAACTGTTATGACCTCAATTCCAGCATCGAGTCCATGATTAGTCAAGAAAATAATTGTGTCAGGTGAATATATCACTCCATGCTGGGGCAGATCTTCACTTACATCAAAGTATCAACATCCATGAAACGTTAAATAACTGTTATAACTGATAAATAAGTCTCTCTTATGTGTTCATTTTGTAAATGCTTCCTTCATATGTTAGTGGTATTACAATGGGCAACTAAGCCTATCTCTGAAACCTAAGTGGGTCAAGTATCCAAATACAATATACACTGTATACATATATATATATATATATATATATATATAATCTCCCAAGTCAGTAACTTGCCAAAGGTCGATGGAGTTGTTTACCCATGGCACAATGAAAAAAAAACGAAAAACAAACACAAAAAAAACAACAGATAAATACAGTCTACAGTGTATAATACAGAATTATCTCCACAAGTGGACAGGTCCCACTTTAAGCCTACACGTACAATTAAGTGGAGACAAATGTACTAAAGAATTACCTCCATGATGAGAGTAGCCAGGGCTTATTCATAGCATACCATACATGAATACTAACGAATCCTCTAAACTACGGAATTTATGCTTCGTTTACCCTATGCGCGTACATTACAGAATAACCTCAACAGGGGAACATGACCCAAGGGTCGCGAACTTGTCAAACTTAGTCTTAACGTCAGAACATTTCACTGCGATACAACTGTGACTCACCCTAGGGTTTTTTATTTCTACACCACTGAAGAGTTGTCCCATACCTTCATGACCAAACTCCAAATCTAAGTGCAGTATTTAGAATAAAGACTGACTTAAGTGTAAGAGGGCTTTGAGATGGTGGGGCCTGATAGCTCATGTGGCTCATTTAGATACTACACTGAAAAATCAGTTTGTTGGGGGTAAATCCTCCCAAACAAGGCCCTATTCAAAAGTGTTTTCTTTTCAATGGAAGTTCTTCCTTTCTTGATTTTCTCTCAATCTTGATTTTTTCACACTCATTTCATTAAAAAGATTTCTGCTAATGACTAGCCCTATTTTTTTTATGAAAGCGGCTACCCTGAACGACGAATTTTTTAATGTAGACATTAGTTATAGCCAAAATGGACACTACAGAATTATTTCCAAGTAGTGATTTGTCATTGATTCTTAATCACTATACTGTACAGTTTATACCAGTACTCTCCATGATAAGACTGGTCATACTTATAAAAGTTATACAATATATGGATACTAAAATCCACTTCATGCTCTGCAGATCTGTGCGAAACCACGATGAGGGGTCATGGCATTCTTACCATCTATATACTAACTACATGTACAATAACATACAGATTCATTTCCATGTGAGAACCCTTCTCTCCTATCCATTCAAATGTACTACTGTACTAGAAGTCAACTCCTTGATAGGACTGGACATGCTTTTACGCAAAATCTAGATACTTCCACCAGGGACACATTTTTACAATGTAGTACCAAACCTTATCTAGCATAAGCCATGGTGACAGAAAACAAGTATAAATTTAAAATTGTAAGTGCTAAGTCCCCCACAATGCTGGGCAACTTAATATAAATTTATTTCTTTTTTTTTTATTCTTTTTCTCAAGAATATTTCATTTATTACATTACGGCAACCAGCATTATGGTGGAAGTAAACCCGGGAAGTGGCCATTTGCAGGTTGCTGACACACCTTCTCATGTATGGCCTGAGCTAGCTAAGTATATACATGGCATTTATGCACACAATGCAATGCCATGGTTACGTGCAATCCACACCATAAGACAGTTCTACACTTACAAGTACCTGTGCACTGCCTACACATGCTTCTCACACGGCTCTCTTATTATCTCCTGTTGCAGCTTTGATTTAAAAAGTCTGGCCCACTAACACTCCACAGTCATGGCATCTATGTAGAAGTGCTACAGGCCATGAATTAATCATAGCCTTTCAATTCCATGTCACCAAACTTGCCTGCCATTACACGACCTCTTTACTCCACACCATATACGGCCGAAAGGTCACATCAACAATTTCACCCCACAGAACTTATACATCTCACGATCACATATATTTTTTTAATTTTTTTCTGTCCCGTAATCTGACTTTTCTGTGAATCGTGCATGTATGCAACAGAGCTGCGCTGTGTCTGGGATAACGTTCCTGTCATAATGCCATTTGGCGCAATCAAATAAGTACAAGTTCAACATCCCTTTTGGCCAAATGTCATGACTAGAAAACGTCTGGTGACGTGGATCTAAGAGGCCACGATTCATTCGCGGCATGTAGCACTTTCTTCATAGATGCCATCATGGCTGCAGGCCAGACTTTTTTACTCGAAGAAGTAATAGGAGATAGCAAGAAAGCCGTGTGAAAAGCGGGTGTAGGCATGCAGTGCGGAAGTAAGCTCTGAACCATCACAGGGTATGGAATATACGTGTAATACTTGGCTAGGCCTGAGCTGGACTTGAACTCACACTGCGACTGTGCGAGTGGTTCAGTATGAGTCAATGTTCTATACTAGCACACTAATTACTTCGTTAGGCCAGTATAAGCAACTGATTTCAGCTTTTTCAGTGCTACGTCCACCATGCTACATCACTATGCTGAGAGTGAAATAAACTAAATAACAGACGCCTAATGTAACAACAACAACGTGATGTTGAAATTGCATCTGACCAAATGTATTGTATTAGAACCTCTAAACACATGACAAGGTTACGGATCTGACTCATTTTAGTCTATTCTTTAGCCTTGGCAAGCGGTAAAGTTTTCAGATATCGTAGTGCCACAAATTACCTGTTTCCCGGAAAAAAATCTTGCAACTAGGCTTTAGCGCCAAATCTGACTTGACCAATCACTGAGAGCGGGACAGAGAGCTCATTGGAACTAACTAATCGGAGATGCGGTTACACTGAATTCTATATGTCATATGCTTTTCCGGTTGTTCTGCGAAATTGTTTATGTTGCGTACTAGAACGGCAGCTACAACACACAATTATGTGTGAATTTCTGAATTAACCGTAAGCCGTTGTGTATATACAGTTCATTATTTATTTAATTTATTTACCATGGCTTCAAACTCAACAAAGCGCAAAGTGGCCCAGGCAGTGGGTTCAGAAACAAAGCTAAAAAAACCGAAAGAGTTGCAAGAGACCACTGCTTCCACATCAAACTCGGCTCAACCTTGCAAACAAGTTGACAAAAACAACCCGTTATCGTTTATGAAAGATATCCGTGTTTATATTTTACCAGCCAGTATTGAAAAAGCGCGAATAGCAATTTTTAAAACGCAACTTGGAAAATATGGAGCTACTGTATGCAATGAGCTCAAAAAAACATGCACGCATTTGGTTGTGGACGATAAGATGGATATAGAAAGAATGATTCGAATATTGAAGTTAGATGCACCTCCGACCGATGTGTTAATTGTGAAGTCGTCGTGGTTGAGTGCATGTTTCAGGGAAAAGGTAGTTGTTGCAGAGGGTGACCATGAATTAAATGTTAAGGAATACTTCTCTGGTAAAGGTAAGAAAGAGAAAGAAAGCAGTCAGGGTAGTAGTTCTGTAGAAGCAGTATCTGGTGCAAAGAAAGACAAAACGGGTATTGTAAGTACGACCAATGTAGCTGGTGCAGACATTTCCAAGGATGAAAGTCCCTCGAAAAATACCTTTGCCAAAGTTGGTATGATGTTTGGAGCTTACAAACACGCTCACAGAGAAGCTGAAGAAGATGAAGAAGATGGGGACAGTGACTATGTCCCAAGTGACGGAGAAATTACTGTCGCAGGAAGAGCGGATGGTTCTGACAGCTATAGCAGTGAGGAGGACTTTTTCATAGACACCACTGCCAGTGAATCATCCGGCAGTTCTCCTAATGTGTCACCCAACAAGCAACTCCCAGTAAGTCAGAAGTGATTGATGTCTTTATACACGGTAACACTCATTTGAAATATAACAATGACCTCAAAGTTTAGTACAGTATACTTTTTCTGTTGGCCCAGCATCTCTCCATAGATATATATAATAGAATATTAGTAAACCTTGATTATATCCTGTAAGTGATAAAGCTACTCATTGCTTTTGCCACCAGTCTTTTCAAACCCAGTCACAGCATTGGTGTCATCATTAATAGGAATACTGTTAGAATGAATGATTTTACTGTGAAAAAAAAATGAAATGAAAAATAGATTATCGCTTGGATGTGATTTGTACATTTAATGCTGTTTTATCAGTGGACAAAGAGATATATTCATGTATGATTCTTTGTCTTAATAATATGTTTACATCATTATTTATCTTGACAGAGAGGACACTGGGTTTGTGCACATTCATCCAAAACTGTGAGACCAAATTACAACAAGCACATAACTGATAAGCTGGAGGTAAGGTTATAAGGGCTAATAGCTCTCTGTTTCCAGTAGAAGACATACATTATAGAGAATCTCAGTTACATGCAACGCCTTCATTTTGTTTAAGAACATGTTACTGTTTAATATCCTTTTTTCATTATTAATCCATACAAATCGAATAGAAACTAATGAAGGAACAAAATAACATCTGTAAGTACTCAGCATATATTGAGGTCTTCATTACTGAGCCATTTTTGAATTACGTGTAAACATTTCTGGTTTGTCAGCCAGTTGTATCATTTTTATATGCAGCTCAGTAGTGACGGGTCATATCATGGTATGGTGTTATCCGTCTGTCTGCTTGTTTGTCTGGCCACAAGCTTTTTGGCATCACTACTATGTTTGCAGAAATGATTCAGTGTGTTGATTTTTTTGTCTCTACCACCAGAACAATCATGTCATTTTTTCAGTTTGTCTTGTTGATACTACATGTGAAAAACTGCTTCATTTTGTATAAGTTTGAAATAGGACTATCCTGTGTATTTTGATTGTCAACGTCAAGCCTAATTCTGTGGTGTGCAAAAGTCTCATTGAGGGCCAGATTGATATTTTGATGGGTTTTTTTTATATGTATACAGGGTTAAATTGAAGTAACGTATTTAATTTTTTTTTTGTCAGGAAATGGTGAAGACCTATCAAAATACCAATGACAGATGGAGGGCATTAGGTTACCAGAAAGCCATCCAAGCAATCAGGAAACATCCAAAGCAGATATCCTCCTGGGAGGTACATGTGACGTCTTGTATACTGTATCTGAACAGTGGATCCATGGCTCTATGCCATCAGTTAAAACTTTCTAGAGATCAAAGCCCACTTGCATGAAGCCCTCTTAATGTTATGAGCATATAACTGCCATGGCAACCAGCACGGTGGGCATTATGTTGCCATATGAGTTTAATATGTGCTTGTAATCTTGAGAGAGCTTCATGCAAGTGTTCCCTGTACCTGTACATAGGTGTTGATGTTGCTCTATGAACTCAGTATATAACCTACAAATGGTAGAATAATTTAAACCTAAGCATTCTAAAGTAAAGGTTCGCCTATGATATGTAGGAATGCATGATTTCCTGTCATGCTTGAACATGCTTATGAGCTGGTTTGCGGAATCTCTTGCTGCACTGTAATGGTGTTAACTGTGCAGTTACTCAAGTTTTTTTCAATCCATGGTGTAAGTGAAAACTCTGGAAGTAGGGCATTAATACAATAATCAATTTATAAATATAAATAAATTTATAGAGATATTCATGATTGTCTTTGTATTAGAGCGTGTATGGTGGACTATTCTAAGATGATCATATAGTGTGACTGTTTGAGTGAATAGACAAATTTAAGTATGTTTCCCTTGCAATTATTTCATCAATTGGGGCCTGTGTGGCCAAGGGGGTTAATGTCTTAGGGCAGGGTATTGAGCCATTTGCCTCTCACCAATGCGATCACTATGAGTTCTCCAGTGCTGTGTGGGAAGGTCCGGGCGAAGTCACAGCAGAAGCAGATGCCTTCTCGAGTGGTAGAAATATTTTGCCCGTTATTGGTTAAAATTGAAAACATGGCAATCCGTTCGATTTACCCTACGTGGGTGTTTTTGCTTACTTTCAAATGCGATATCTCCTTTATCCTACATCACAAAAATAAAAAGACACTTTTTTTGAACTGTGAATGGGATTATTTATGGATACATACATACATACATACATACATATATACATTTGGTCTAGTGTTGTCTTTTATTTTAATAATAAGATCAAATACATGTATCCGAAGCAACTTTCAACCAAGACTTTCTTTTTGGTTTCAAGTTTTTAATGCTGATCCAGGAATTTAGTTGTTTTGCTGTGTTCAGTGTACACAATCAAAGCTTTGTTCTACTTTCCTGTCCTCTTGAATGTTTTTGTTTTGTTTTTCAAACAGGAAGCCAAAGCTTTGCCAGGAGTTGGCTCCAGATTGGCTGATAAAGTCTGGGAAATAGCAGAAAGTGGAGAGCTGAGAAAACTGAATGAATTCCGGTCGAGTGAGGAGCTACAAGTTATCTCCCTTTTCACAGATGTGTGGGGTGCTGGAGCCCACACTGCTCGCACCTGGTACCAGCAGGTAAACTATTCTCATACACATTTAGATGTCCTCTGATTGATAGACTGTATAGCTTTATTGTGAGTACACTCTCTTAAATAGGAATGTTTTTATATTTATGATCTCACACATGCGATATTTCATACCCATAATATGTAGGTACCAAAATAAGGTCCAAACAAAAAACCATAATTAACAAGACCGTTGAAAAATAACTTACTTGGAGATTTTTTGCTAATATTACTCATTCAGCAATGAATATCCTTATTATTAAGTCTCTAATCAGTATACTGCATATATGTCAAAAAGTTGTGTCAAGAATATATGTCAAGAATTGTGTCTAAAGCCCAAATTGAAAAGTTTTACATGTATTTGACTCTGGTATTTTCATTGTTTCTCTTTGAGCTTTGTCATCACAGACACTTAACATGTTTTTGAAGATATTGTTTGAAATTTAAATGAGTCATTGTCAAATGTATCTAGGTCTTGTGTCCTTTTCTTTGGCTTGAGTATACTGACAATGCTCCAAAAGATCTCTCTGAGCATACTGTTGTATTTATTGGTCAATATTTTGGCTTGGAATTGAGAGAATTTTAAGAAATCTTTATGTTTGCATAAGGAACCTGCCATACTCTTTACAGAAAGACAAAGTGTTTTGTAGTAAATATGAATTTTGTTAACTGGGTGTAGAGCTTGGTAGACATCATCCACATGCCTTCCATTCCATATTACAAGGGGGACTACTCTGTTGGGCAGCTGTATGTAAGAGAGTGACATCAGGCATTGTAACACGTTACTGTATATCTCATTTCTTTCATGCTTTATCAGGTTTTTAGATGTTATATATTTTTGAACAGGTTTAATGTATTTAAATAGCCCTTAACCAGTGAAGTCATGTTCAAATCCATCGCCCATGGGTTTGGTGAGGCTGTTAAGTCAGTACAGACAAGTACAAGAATATGTACCTGCCTGGGAACAGTGAATTCCCCCATAGTGATAACTCCAGACTTTGCCTCCTCCACCCACAAGTTGCTAACCTTTCACCCCTGTCTAAAAAGTGAGTGAACTCTTCCTGGACGTGCAATATTAACCAATCAAAAAAAGTGTATTTTATAATCATTCATTCCTTGTTGGACTGCATGTAGCAGTTGCTGCATGGGTGTTATGTGCTCACTAATGTAGATAAATCTCAGTTGTGTATGAAATAGTTTGCTGGTGTGATACTGATAGTTTTTGCATTTTAGGGCAGTTTTTTTTATCTGCTGAAAGAAGAAAAAATAAATTGCTCTCCACAGCTGCGTATGAAATAGTTTGTTGCTGTGCTACTAGGACTGGTTATACTTTAGGGCACATTTTTTCATCTGTGTGAAGACATGATAAATTGCCCTTCTCAGCCGTGTATGAAATACGTTGTTGGTGTGATACTGTTAAATAGTGTTTGTATTTTGGGGGCAGTTTTTTGTTTTCAGCTGAAAGAAGAAAATGGTAAATTGCTCTTCTAAGAGCAGACTGATCTTTTTCTCATGAAAACCTGTGACAGTGCCTGTTTCTAGGGTTTCAGAACGTTGGAAGACCTTAGAACAAAAGCTAACCTGACCAAGCAGCAGAAGATCGGACTGTCACATTATGCAGATTTTCTTGACCGTATGGCACGTTCAGAGGTCGAGGAGATTGAGAAAACAGTGAGTAAATCTCAGCTACCGTCCCAAAGCATAAAGCAGGCATTTTGCTGCTCCGAAGTGGAGTTACATGTAGAGAGTGAGAAAGATGTCTCTCTTCAGATGATTTGAAACCACTCATTATAAAAAAAAATGAGTCTTCTAGCTAGAGCCCAGGTAGTGGCAAATGTTAACAACATTCACAGTCATTATCCACATTCGGTTCAGTAGTTGTCTTTCTTTGTTACCTGTTGGGTGGGTGGGGGGGATGTGGGAGGGGAGTGCAATGTAGGTGAGTGGTAAAGTGGCCTGTGGCTTGATAGGCCTTACCTCTCAATGTGTTCCTTTTCTGTATTGTATGTAAATATGAACAAAAGAGTCCGTCAAGCAGCATCTAGTCAATAATGAGTTGTAATTCTTATGTTCCCAGGTGCGAGACATAGCCGAGAATCTTGTCCCTGGCACCACTTGTGAAGTTTGTGGGTCTTACCGGCGAGGCAAGCCCACTTGTGGGGATATTGATATACTGATCACACATCCAGACGGCAAATCACACCGTGGAATATTTGCTAAAATACTGGGCAGACTACGTGAGGAGGGTGAGTTTATTAATGTATAGCTTTTCAGCAAAAGTGTAGTATATCATAAAGGGAGACTGAGCGCTTCAAATTGTAGTAAAAAACACATCATTTTCTGTTGTAGCCTTGTAGTGCTCGTGTACTACATATACCTAAGTGTATTGGAGCATGGATACACAGAAAACAGTGGCGAACCAGAGAAATTAACAAACTTTGAACCACTAATGGTGTAACAAAGTGGAGTTTTCACCAGAAATTTCAGACGTTAGTTTTTGAAATGCATATGCAGCAGCGAACATACTTTAGAAACATATTGGAACCTTTATCATGCAGTAGTTTTTTGTTCTTAAGAAAGATTTCATTTCATTCAACTACGTGCGGTAACCAAGAAGTTCGTTTGAGCAGACTTTCTTGACAGTGAACGGTGATTTCTGGACTCGATCAATCAAGTTGTGATTATCAGCAAACTATTTTAAGGCTGAAATGTGCACATAAATGATGGTACAAATGTTGCAGTATGTGTGGCGTGTGATTTTTGTTGTATGAAACAGTTCTCAGCATCATTTTTATCTGCCCTTTATGTGGCCCTGTCTGTCCAGCTGCTAACTGTTTGATGTTGCCTCTATGCAGTATGTCAGCCTGGTTGAAAGCTCACAGCAGGAAACGTTTGAAAAAACTCTTGAGTGAAAAACACAACTTGAAAAAGGGTACCTTGAACATAAGCTTTTTCACCTAACCAACACATTAGCACAAAGTAAAAACTTTGCTAGTTACACCTGGTCAGAAACAGACAACTGCTCTACCTGTATCTACGGAACTGCCAGAGGTATAAAATTTGTTTTCTTTGTCTGTTTCCACCTATTAGAGGATAAGTTTCATATTGTAATAGCTGTCTTTATCAGTGATTAGAACATGAGGATAATATGAAATCTCTGTTTGGCCAAGAAATTAGGTGCCAAGTTGTGTAAATGCTCATCAAATCTTGGTTGTAAAATTTTATGAAGTATATGCATGAATTAAAAAGACATATATCTAGCATGAAGCAAAATATGGCTGATGATAACAACTTAAAGTGGCATAAATTGGAGACTTGCATTCAAGGCGGATGTGCTTGTTTGTAAGTGCATGTACATAGAAACTTTATGCTTAGAACTGATTAGGAATTTAACAGAGAATTTCTGTCAGTCTCACTTGGAGAAAGTCGACTACAGTGTCATATGACGTAGGACTTTGTGTTTTATAGCTCTAACTTGACGGTTGAATACCCTCCAGTCTACACTGTAGCAGAGGTGTTTCATTGTCTGCTCTGTGGGCGTTATACATGTAATTACTGTAATTTACACAGTTCCTGACTTTATCTTTTGTGTATTAGAAGCAGTGTTAATTAAGCTAAATGTCAAGGGTGGTATCTCAAAAAGTAATGCATGTATTGAGCTAAAGTTTTACATAACTGAAAAGGTTAATGAGACGGAATGGATATTGAATCTTTGCAGTTACGTAAATATTGAGGAGGTATCTCAAAAAGTACTTGTAATTCAGCTGAAGTTTTGCATTCATATGTCTCGTACAACACATATTTGACAGGCAAGCTCTGTTTTTAGAGGTTTAGCCTTCAGACGAATCCCTATTATGTTGGTTAGGATGATTCCTGGCAGCCAGCTGTCTTGGCGAAAACCTTTCAAGCTAAGGTCACTTTGATCTTCTGTATTTCTGTCTTTCTTTATCAGCTACATATGAGGTGAAGGTCGAAGTGGAATTTTCTCAGTGTTGGTCTCTAGCACTAGACCTTCTGTATGTGATAATAATTCCTGGCAGTCTAGAGTTCAAATCCATTTGATTCCTTTTCATTTTTTTCATGCTTTTCTCCTTTTATTCTCTTTTTGTTCTCTGCATCTAATTTGATTGAAAGAATTCCAAAGCACAAGGTTATTTGTCAAATGTGTCCTGTGACATTATTTTCCCTAATTTGCTGGATTTTGATCCACAGGGTGACCTTTTATGTGTAAATGAACATGGGGAGTGTATAAAAATGTGCTTAGATTTTGTCTGCCAGAATTAGTTATGAACTTATTGCCAAAAAAGCTGTTCAATAACTCTTAATAATACTTAAAATAGAAGCTTCGTGTAAGATGACATGAAATCGTTTCTTGTGTTAAATCGTTAATACATTGAGAAAGCATGGTGTTGACAGTAAACCTTCCAACCATGTCTCCTTTCTGTTATGGGCTATGAGCTGAAGATCAAAGGTAAATTTTCTCTATGCTAGTTTCAAGTACTAGACCTATTGTATATGATTCCTAGAAGGCTAGGGTTTAAATTGGTTAATTCCTTTTCATTTTTTTTCAGGCTTTTCCCCTTGTTTTTGTTTTTATTACTATTATTGTAGTCTGTGTATGCAGGCCCTACACCTCCGAACCCTGGGGTTGCTGTCTCTGCCATCTTTAGATTCTGTCAGTTCCTGGAAAATAATTGTCATTGCAGAATAACATACAAACTAAATGGCTCAGTAAGAATTGTTAGGTGAGGACCCAGACGAGATGTGAAAAACTAATCTCGTTTTATATCATAGGTGTTGTTGTGTTTGAAGGGAGATAATTCACTGGAGGCCTATTAACCTGTGATCTAACAAGTGTGGTAAAGTGAAATAGACTAAGTCCTTGTTAGTTTCTGTTTGGTACCCTCAGGCATATGGTAATCTTATGAGATCAGTAACAAGTAAATAAAAAGAGTAAGTCATAGGTCTCTTTCCACTCATAAATCTTGTACAAAGTGGTTTTGTAAATAATGTACAAGTTCATACAGGTGCGGACAGTCTTAACAAAGGGACTTCAATGTAGATTTTAATGGTAGAAAACAAGCCAAAAAAGAAAAGAATTGTCGTCATGCATAAGTGACTTGCGTACATAAGTAAATAAGTTATTGGATGTTATTGTAAGAAAGTTAATGCTCCTTATCAGTTAAATAATTCATGTAGATGTATATCTTTGACATATGATGTTTACGTCCAGAAACTTACAATGATAGACCATAAATGAGTCTCATGCCCAGATCCTGACTAAAATCAGGGAGAGGGCGGGGAGATGGAGGCAGAAAGGAGATCTCAAAGGCCTTTAATTCATGCAACCCTTGGAAAAAAATTACTTCAAAAAATTGTGCCCAGTCACGGCAACAACAACAAAAGCATAAAATTTTGCTTGTTAATGTACGATTTGTTTTACATATTGACAAATCAAAACCACCGAGAGGAATGGTATTTCATACAATTTGTAAAATTTGTAAAATTCACATTTTTTGCATGAAAGTGTCTCAGGAAATGGGATAGTCTTGTCATCTGACTGTAGTCAAATTTGAAGAGTGAATACTAGAAGTTGTGGCTTTTCCAGTCATTTGATAAACAACTCTAACTTGAACTACAGTTGTTGAATATACTCTTATGTGTTTTGAATGCGTTAAGGAATATATGAGGTGTGATTGTAATCATTGTGATGATTTATCAGTAGTTTAAATCATTAATATCAGTGTTTGGTGTTGAATGTTGATATAATAAAAGAAAGATAATTTGCCAAATAAAGTACAAATCTGTATACTAAGTAAAAAAATAACACAGAAACTTTGATGTTGAGTGTAAAATTGTAGGGGTGGAGACATTTACATATAATGATATTGATTCATTATACTGTAAACAGGGCAAGTTTCTTTTCAAACTCCATGATTCACAATACCTTGGAACCTGCATATAGTTGTGGAATTCCACTTGACTCTGCCCGGTTTCTCCTCACCACAATGCTGACAGCTGTTGTAAAAGTGAAATATTCTTGAGCATTGCGTAAAACATCATTTAAATAAATAAATAAATAACAAAAGTAAAAATACCTTGAATTTAACTGAGTGGATATTTGGAAAAGGGTAAATAAGGGAAAAACCATCCAGTTTGAAACTATCTAAACCTTGTTACGATGTACAGTGTATGCAACCGCTGTATGGAAAATGTTGCATTTGGTTATTTAATATGCATCTCCTATTAGAATTTGTTGCATTACGCATCAAGTCTGCATGTGGCCACTTTTACTGCACATTTATATACGTGTAAATGTATACTAACCATATCACATATGTATGACTAAGAAACAGGAGAATGTGAAAGTCAATCTTTTTAGAGAAAGTCCATAATTTATGACTTTTAAAAGCATTACCTCAACAGGTGCACATTGTAAACATTTTTTAAAGCAATTAGCCTTTGCACCAGACAGAAACTAAGTGAGGTCTTTCATTTTTTTTTTATAACATGTGAAAGTTCATGGTGTGCCCCTTGTAGCATTTGCTGTTAACCAGAAGTTGCTGAAGGTACAATTTGCAATTTGTCATCAACAAATCTCAGTTTACTCAAGTTTTTTAGTTTCAGAGAGGCTTGGACGGAGAAATAAAAGTAGAATACCATTCAGTATAGCAACTTTTGTTTGAAAACATTTGAATTACAGGAGGAGGAGCATTTGCGCCTCACTTAGACACCAGATTGTACATATACCTGTGCACCCCCATAATTATAACAGGCTTCAGTGTAACATGTTAGAAATGTACTATAGAACATGTCACAAATGTATCCCCCAATTTTTCACCAAATGAAATGTTTCTGTAGGCGGTAATTCAATCTCAGAGAAGAAAACCTTGAGATTTTGCATCTTGGAGGGGTTTTTCTAGCCACTTTCTCGTTGGGGGAACCCCTGTGAGAAAAACTGGAAAATGGAGTTTTAGACGGATTTTGAATTCATAAAATAAATTGAGTTTGTGATACATTTTGACGATATATATTGACTTTCCTGATTTGTTCAAATTGAGTTTCTGAAAGAAATTGGCCAGAAAAACTCTTGTCTTGATTGCACTCATTGACATGGTTATAATATAATTCTGCATTGAAATCATGATGATTTGGTACCCATTTTGTGTATTGCTTGAATTTGGCAATTGTGTAAGTATTCAGTGAGATTATGCTGATTTGGCTCATAGTTAATGTCCAGTATCTTTATCACAAAGATGTCACTGGTCGCCAGTGGCTCCTTAACAATCTTAATAACGTTGGGGAACAAATGGAATCTGCCTGTCTTCTTACAAGGGGTACATCTTCTGCCATAAAGATTGTTTAAGATGATAGGCAGGTTTCATTTGTTCTACATCAACTGTGTTATGATAAGGGAAAGGTGTATTCATGTCCTGATTTAATATTTGTGAATACAGTGATGGTGTTGCCATAGCACTCCAAGATTTCCCTTTGAGAAGAAGCTTGTTTGCTGTCATTTTAATGCATCATTGTTATTTCATTTTGTGTATAGCTTAAAATCTATAACTTCACCGAGTCCCGTTTATTTGAGAAAAAATATTTTTACAAGTTGTAGATATATAGGTCGACAAGTTTGCGGACGTTTTACTCACATGTTGTCCCGTGAACAAACAACATTGTTGGCTGAAGAAAGACATATTTGACATGTTTTGTTCAACTTTGAGATGTAAAGTGTCATTTTTGCTGGTGGTAATTCAGACGCACGCACATGCACACCCGTTCTTCCTGGTAGTTTGCGTACTGTGCATAATTTGTTAGTGGGATCATATTTGCGTGGGGCTTATTAGCATACCTGTGCATAATGAATGGCCTTGGACGAGAACTCACCTCACCGGAATGACAAATGTTAAGACGTTATCCATCATGTTAGTCAGATACAGATTCGATATAGCCTGAAAGCAGCATGGTGAGCAGTTGTACAAAAATATTTACATGTGATGAAAGTACTTATGCCAATTTAATTATAAACAGTATGATTTCAACCAGCAAGTAAAATGCTGAACTATTGTTTTGTAGTTTGTACTTTTTTTATTGGCAAAAATAAATGTAAGTTGTTTAGTTTATTCAGTTACGTCAGGTGATATTTGTGTAATATTATCTGGGTTATGTAATTTGACTTGGACTCTACTTTGGCAGGGAAAACAAGTAATGTAAGGGCATGTACCATGGATCCTGCTCTGCCCCTTTTAGCAAATATACATGTAATTGTGACACAGAAATACACAGTTTCTCATTTCTCACATGGGTAGTCCATATAATGAACAACATACTAGTACCTATATCTTTACTTTGCTGAAAAACTGAAAAAGAACAATAAATTTTTGCTTTCATGACCACTAATACCTGTCCCAAAAATTAGAAGAATTTAATTGACACACAGTATGATTTCAACCAGCAAGTAAAATGCTGAACTGTTGTTTTTGTACATTTACTGGCAAAAATCAGTGTAGGTTGTTTAGTTTATTCAGGTGCATCAAATGATACTTGTGTAATGTTATCTAGATTATGTAATTTTACTTGGACTGTGCTGTGGCAGGGAAAACAAGTTAGGTAAAGGTATGTACTATGGACATTGGATTAGCAGATCATAGTTCCTCATAAATTGTACTTGTCATCAAATCTTACATGCAATTATAAGCAGTTTAAAGAATTTAAAACTAAATATAAAGATGTTAAAGTGTGACGAGAGAATAAAAACAAAAGAACAAAAGCCAACCCCCCCCCCAAAAAAAGGCACAAACAAAACAGAAACAACCCTCAAAAACAAGACAGAAAGAAAAACAGAAGCAGAAAAGAAAGAGGGTTTAGATGTGAATGATTTACATATAAACTTCTTATGAAGTTGGCTGTCTAGAAGGTATCAAGGTTTGTCTTCTCTGAGTATCCCTTTAAAAGCTATCACTAACATGTACCTGTGTCACACCTGTGTGTAGTGTGGTGTCTCCTTAGAATGAAGATCAGTTGACCATGAAGGTTGTCTTTAACAAATGACGGGTTAATCATCAGAACTCATTGTAACTCAATTATCAGACTTCACCTGTGAGTGTAGGAGTCAAGTCAAGTTCATGCACATCATCACAGTTATAAAGATTGAACTTTAGCAGGAGCACAGGTTGAGTGGATATCAGACAACAATGTTTTTATCCAATCCTCACTTGGACTATAAAAAGCCAGTCTGAATGCTATCAACAGGCACAAAAGAATTGATTTTTAATTAATTGTACAGCGAAAGTATTCTTCACTACCAGGGCCGAGTTTCAGGAAAAAAATCTTTTTGCTAAAGCAAGTGTTCTGTTGACGTAGTGTACTACTATATGTACTTTGTGTATGTGGTGTTTGACTTCTTGCCAAACAACTTGGACTGTGCCAAAAATCAACCGATTTAGACAATTTCCTAAGGACTGATCAAGTTTTGTGAAACTAGGCTCAGAGTACTGTAAATGGCCTAAAATGTCACCCCCAAAATAGCATATTATAGGTGAATAAATGTCATAAAATTTAGTTTTTTGGTGCTGAAATTACATTTGTCTAGTATAATATACCATATTCCCACATAACCACCAAACACCTTTCTAAAACAAATAGAGCTGTCAGAATCAGGGCGAATGAGCAACTTATGTATGGACAAAATTCTAGGTCATTTATGATAACTTGAGTGCTTTTTGCAAGGTGCATTTTGTATCAGTCAACATGGTTTTAAAATTGTTCAAAGTGTTCACCTACAAGGCTATCACAAAAAAAAAAGACAAGAAAAGAAGAAGAATGTAGAAATCAGTCGCAGTCTTAACTTTGCCTTTACTCTGGCATTGCACCTTCGTGGCCGTTGATTTTTTGTCATCAGTTGTCCATTCCTAAAATGGAATGAAGGTAACTCCGAATGTTGAAGTCATTATGTCATCAATCTATATTTCAGCTGCATAGTTTGTGCCATCATCAGGAAATATGTACAGTAAAGTATTTTACAGGCTTGTATACATGTAGCATGGTAGGGGGGTTACAAATATTCAAGAGGTTACAAGCCTGGTAAGCTGACACATGGTGGTGATGATTACATAATATGAACATAATAGCAGGCTGGTAGTGAAGGCATGCAATCGTGGGGAAACTGATGTACACATAGTTGGAAACAGCAGAGAAAGGGAGGGGATTGAGTTGGGGGCATGGGGTAACAAGGATCCAGGAAATATCAACAAATAAAACAAAGCAGAGCATGCATGAGACTAGGGTATTTAAACAATGTAATGATATAAAGATTTCAGTGTTCGGAGTTACGTTCGTTCTGTTTCATACTAAATTGATCTGTGGAACCACTGTATTTTCCTTTCCTGCACTGTGAAGCGTGGATCCATCGCTGAGTGAAGCGATATATCTGTGACAACTGTCAATCATCTGTAAACCGCAAGCCACAAACGACGAGATTGTTGTTGTTGTGCAATATATTCTGACAGACGGCCACTGCAGTGCTGTTCATTACCAAGCTATTGGTATACAGTGTCATCATAACAGTGATGCATTCTGCACAGTTGATATCAGATATATTTATACATACAGGGAAATATTACATAAATCTGATGTGCACTGTAAAACGATTGAATTCATGTGGTTCATATCACAGAGAAAGACATGTCTTCCAAATCAAGTTACAGTTTTAAAGACGCTCCCAAAAGGTCTCATTGGCAAAAGGTTAGATGCATAAATATACAAGTTCTTCGCAAATTACTTTCTGTGGCCAAACTTTCTTCAGCCCTAAGGACTTGAAAGGCCCAAAACTTCATCAGGTTGACAACGACGAATATCTCAGGTGGCTGTATCATCTATAATGATAATAAAATTGGTCTTCCATGTGCTATATATGTTTGTTTTAAAATTAGTTATTTATATGGTGTTTTATGCCATACTCAAGAATATTTCACTTATTTGAAGGCAACCAGCATTTTGTTTGTCAAGAAACTGTGCAGAGATTTGTGGAAAAGCATGACTAACCCTTTGCCCACTCTCGGAGGCCCCCAAGACAATATTGCATCAAAGTAATTTAATTGGGGATTTTTGGGACTGAGGTGAATGGCCTATCAATCTGTTCTGTCAACAATTAATTCTAGTCTAAAGCATACCTCAGACACTCTGTACCGGAACTTACTTGGTGGACTAAAAAACCCACTACTAGTTTAAAAATGAGTTATATATAATATGCATGTAGCAAATATTTCGGGGGGCGATTTGACAACTCAAATCAATCTTGTTTAGTCTCCGTGATGTACATGTTGTTTTCTGAAGCATAGAATGAAATAACTTCCTAGGGAAATATGTAAACAAAAAAGAAGCAAGCAAGTAAATCGTAGAAGTGCAAATGTTTTACAATGTATATCTAATTAGAACTTTCAGACTGTATTCTTTCAGAAAAAATGTCCAAACAGGAAACAAAAACATATTTCAGGACAAAAAATTTAGCTGAACTGGAAATTCCCAATATCTTTTTGCTGTATCATGTTAATACAGTGTACCAGTATTTCATTTTCAACGAAGTAAAATAATGCTTTTTTTGTGCAGATTTATAATATTAAATGAGTTCTCTGTGTACTGCTGTGCACATGAAACTGAAATTAAAAACAGATTGCGGAAATAAATTTAAATGAATCAAAATTTCCAAACATCTATTTGTCCTGTCATTTTGCTTACGTCATTGTGTGAAACACTTTTGATTACGGGTTTTTCCCAGCAGTGTGACTCAGACAGTTGGGTGAATCATGTGTTGAATAATTCATATGTAGGTAACTTTATCATCATTCTTTATGGCACACAATATCCATTGCTGTATTATACAAAAAGTGACATCTGGCTTGATTTTGATAAATTGATCCACTGAATAAATATTTTCTTGGTAAATTTCGATTAATTCCTCATGAGACAATCTGAATTTTTGGGATAAAAGTATCACGTTTTTAAGGCATTTGTGGTCTTATGAAAATGCATATTTAGAGTGGGAAATACAATATGTTCAGTCGATGCGATATGTGTGTGCTTATGTTCTCTATTGTACGTATACATATAAGTTTCATGACTGGCATCCTGAGTTACATAAAACTTTAACTTTACTGGATAGAACTTTCTTGTCCTCCTGCCAGTTGATATGCATTAGCCGGAAATTAACCAATGCTGATGAACAAACCTACATGGGTAACGTATGTGTGCAGTTATTTCTCATATTTGTTACTCTATCTGTTGACAGTTTTAACTGAAAATCGTAAATGTTATTTCTCGTCAAGCATGATGAAAACTTGTGACTACAAAAATGAAACTTCTACACAGTTATGTATCATCAGAAGTCACTGTAATAATTATAAACAGATGGGTGAATCTTTTTGTATACTTTCTTATAGTTGTATAGGTTGGTCGGCGTCTTATAGGACCTAAGTGAAATATTATTGAGTATAGGGCTTAAAACACCAGTGGAATATAGAGCTGTATATAGGCATTTGTGAGGAGTCGGCTTGTGAATTAAGACATTTGAGAGCTTGAGAGCTGTCCATGCATGATTCTTTGAGCGAAATCTATTACCCTAATTCGTATAATTATCTGGACAGACATTAGTCCTGTTGAAAGCAAAATATTACATTTCTCTCTCATTTTTTTGAAAGAGCAAACATATGGATATGACGGTCATTATAGAAGCTCTTTATCCCCGTTACAGTCACATGCATGTTGACTAGAAAAATTGGGGTACTCGCTATACCTAGAACTAGGTCCCTACATTTCGAGTGGTTGTATGGTTACTCGTCAGGGCATTATACTGAAACCTACCAGATGTATTCGTTTTCCCTGACTTCACCGTACTTGACTGCATGTATTCATGCAGATACGGTTGAGATCTTTTGTCAGCCGTAATGGGCATTGCACGGGACATCTTATTTTGGCTTTGATAAATGTTTCATATGCCTTCCCTGACGTCAGTGAACAGCTCTTCTGTTGTCTGCATCACTTCCGTATGTGGGCCTGACATGCAATCTCTGTGTCTGTATGACAGCCTAAAACTAGGCCAAAGAAATATGCGGAAAAAAAATATGAATACGTGGTTTGCCAGCACAAAACACCTGTATACAGAGACATTCGCGGTGTACACCACAGGGTGTGATAATGCATCTGAAGAAGAAATGTTTGGAGAAGTGAGTGTCCCCCGGCATGAATCCTAGGGAGAAAGTCGGTATGAAACCTTGTGATAAGCCTGTTTTCAAACTGTGACAAACAGCAGAGCTCATATCGTCTCGTTCTGTGGGTTTATTTTTAATTGGTCAAGGATTTTGACGAGTCATTTGCAGCTGCTTGACATGCTTTGTGTAAAAGCATTACCCACATCACATTGTCTGTTGTATATTCACTCACCTTCATGGCGCTTGAAGTCAAGGCTTTCTCTGCGATTTGGTATTTCTCTGCGGTATTTTATTTTTCTTTTATCCTCACCTATTCTTAAAGACGGCTTCTGTTGTCTAGAGCTTAGAGCGTCTGCCTCGAGATCAGGAGCAGATATCAGGCCCGGATTGGGTCATACCAAAGACCTAAAAATGGTACTTATTGCTGTTTCTCTTGGCGCTCAGCACTGAGAGTTTATAGGGAAAGGAAACCGCACTGGTCGGCCAGGTGTCAGTATAATGTGACTGAGTGGGGTGTCATGTCTGATGTCTTCGGCATGATGTTCCAGTGGCGTCATGGACTCGCCCTGCCACAAGAGTGCACAGTATATACACATTAACGACTCCTTGTCGCCATATGACTGAAAACTTGTTAAGTATCGACAAATTGTTAAGTGTTAAACCTCAGCATACATACATGAATACCGATTTGTAAAATGCGCCTAGTGAAATGAAAATAGAGGATAGACTGCTAATTTGCACGACTGGTGCCTTTCGTCTCAAACAGAATGATGTTTTATACTTTACGATTTTGTTGCTTTCTTCAAATCATACGAGAGAATGCGAGTTAATTCAAACAACTTCCTAGGCCAGAGTTCTGTAAATTTCAGTCACTGCATTTTCCGCCAAACCCTGTAACATTTTTCGAATGAGGCCATTGCTCCATGCTATCCACTCGGCGTGTGGATTCTTTATGCATAAGATCAAGTCGAAGAAAGCTTTGATGTCCGTTTATCTCGCTGCTTTTATCTCAATCAAACCCGTGTTTCCCCCCAAAAGTCATGTAGTCTGTGGTTGGAATCTTGACCATTCTGATTCTGTACTGAACGGGTTTCAAGGCGTTCTATTATGCATTGTGTTGAAGTGAATGATTTCCATTGGTTTGGCTTTATGGTTTTCATGAAGTTGAGAGTTGTGAACTAAAGTAGTCAGATTTGTGTAAATCGAAAGAAATGAACTAGCCTACTTTCTAAGGTCCCCAGAACTATACATTCACGGTCATAGTTCATCGCTCGTAACCCATGGTTCCCCATGGCCCTAGAAATCACACGCGTGGCTGACAATCCAGATAGCTCATAAGTCCAGAAGTTCGATTCCTGTTGTTGGCAGCAAATTTTTATCGCTTAAATTCAGCTCCGGAAGAAATGATGAAACCACAAAAGAAATAAGTCTTTGTGTCTATTTTGCATATGTGTATTCCGTAAGTTTCAGAATGTAATATATACGGTACTATATGACATGTATTCTTCTACAGATAGCTGAATGTAGCCAAAAATATGTACATTATGCTACGGGTTATGTTTCATCATATCGTAAAACTACGATGTGGAGACAGGCACCTACATATGTTTTTCAGTTTATCTTTGTGATAAAAGGCTAAGTTATATATTCAAGGTACAACCATGCTCCAAAATCCAACAACTTACAGAATTGACGGGAAGAGATATTAGGTGATGTAGTCGATGTCCCATCTGGTTGAAAGAGGTCCTTTGAAATTGGTCTCGCAATAGCAGGTTCGTGGTTTTGGATATGCGATATTTGAGAAAGTTTGTGTAGGAACTTTACATTAACATTGAATCGAACCATAGAATTGAGACTGTAAAATATCATGTATTAATTGTTTTCAGAAGAGCCTGAAATTGATTCTGTCACACAACATTTACTTATCATTTATTTGATTGGTGTTTTACGCCGTACTGAAGAATATTTCAGTTATACGACGGCGGCCAGCATTATGGTGAGAGGAAACTGGGCAGAACCCGGTGAAAAGCCACGACCATCCACAGATTGCTGGCAGGCCTTCCCATATATGTTCGGAGAGGAAGCCAGCATGAGTTGGATCTCACATGTACAGCGACTGCATTGATGAGGCTCCGTGGTCCATGCGCTTCGATATTGTCAAACAACAAAATGTATCTTTTATCACAAAAAAGTTTATGTGTATGACACTTGGAACAGCTTAATTTCAAGGTCGTAAAGTAGATTGTTTCACAAGTTTGAGTTGTACATATAAGGGTGTTAGGGCAAAATGATGCCTTCAGATTTATAATATGAAAATTTAAATGCTGAATTCAGCTGTGGTTGGCTTCCTCTCTCGTTGTACGTTGAAATGTCTGCCAGCAACTTACGGATGGCCGTGGGTTTCCACAGGGCTCTGTCCGGTTTTCCTACCACTACATTTCTGGCTGTTTTCGTGCAAGTGAAATATTTTGAATACAGCGTAAATATCAACCGAATAAATAAACAAATATAAAGCTATTGTTGAGTAGGAATTCAGTTTTTTTTGGATAGGGATGATAAACCAGTACATGAAAGTCACGGAAATTTCCTTCTATACTTTCTTTCTATTCTTTCCCAACTATAGGTTAAAGTAGTTGACCGTACATTTGATGTGTGGCCTAATTATTTGCTATTTGCTATTTGTGAACTCGGCGCGCATGTAGGCCATGACCTCATGTCATTGCTCATGGTTGGTCCACCTTTCTGTATACAGTAGTGTGGCACGTATACAGATTTCATTGTACGGGCTTCTTCCTCATTTTTTTGTTACTACATTTATATCTGTTCACTTGAGCGATGACAGCGAACCAGCAGTCAGTGTGCATTTCATTCGTTAAAAATCTCTGGCTTGATTCTGATTGGATGAGATGTAAGATAAGAAGATTGACCCTCTTCTGAGATTACACGCAGTAAAAAATTGTAAAGCCTGTTTCTATTGTGTTGCTTAAGTTGTTAATAACCCTCAGATACGTTTTCTCTGTTCTGTATAATATGCATGAATGCCTTGCGTCTTCATAACCTTTTGTATTGAATGATGTATACAAATTTTTTGCACTACTTAATTCGTCAGAGACATATTTCACATTAATATCAGACTGTATTCACATTGGCTGTCGGCGTCGGTATAGCTATCCATCTGCCTAGTGCGATTTTGTGTGGTACAAAATTTTTGCATTCGCCTAAATTGTATACCGTGTTAACAATCACAAAGAATTTTTACCTTGTCATTTAAGGGGCTATTTTGGTGTGCAACAAATCATAATATTTTAATGCGAAAAAAAGTTTTTTCGTTTTGTCAAAAGTAATGACGATTAAAGAACTTTACAGTGCATATAGGACTCACTTGCCCTACATTGGAGCCAGTTTGATAAGGGTTTCACGACGGCTTCTCCTTGTAAAAACAGAAAGGCAGATATACACTATCCTTGTGATTTAAACATATATCCTTGACCTTTGTCTTTAGGGATCGGGAAGCTCGTGCTGGCCCAATCAACCAAAGCTTCTGGTAGCCGTCAACCGATTTATAAATGAAATGGGAACGGCTTTAAACTCTAGCATGTTACGTACACTTCTCCCAACATAAATCACATTAATATAGAACATAACAAACTTTCAGAACGAGAAAAATTATCCTGTTATCAAACTTTACCACTAACAACCACAGTCCGATTACTCTCCAACAGGAAAAAAGAAACAAGCCGTCACAGGGTTCTATCCATGCACCCTACGATGGTACATGTGTCAAAATGTAGACTTTACAACCCCCACCACCATCACCACCACCACCACCACCAACAACAACAACAACAGCAGCACCAGTGTGTATTCTTAAGAATATTGTATGCGCATGCGATCTGTGCATGGTTATGTCTGTATAGCCACCAGTTATACACATACGCTGTAGAATGACTGTCTACAAGCTTGCATATCCACAATGCATGTGTATCGGTGGTGCACAAATTACGTGTCACTGATACACACGTCATTATGGATATATAACACGAACTGCATAGGATGTATACTGCTGGTACACAAAATTATGTGGATGTGCATTTTTGCCACATTAATGTGTACCACAGGTACACAGTAGTTTTTAGACAGTATCTTACTGGCGATAAAAATCGTTCAGTTTGCACAGTGGTTACATATTTTGACCCAGCTGTCAAGATACGTGAAGAAGATGTGCCCCAATCATACATCGTTGATTTGTGAACACGAACAGGTTATTCTAGGGAAAAGTGCTAGTAGATCAGTAGTTAATAAACCATGGCAAGTTATCAAGAAATGAAAGAAGAAATATTTATGGATAACAGTGTCCTGAAATCGGGGGATTTTCTAGTATTTGCATACCGATACCAATGTCTTTGTCGGCATTGTTGAAGATCGTGAATTGCTTGAGGTGGATTTCCTTAAAGAAATCGTGGGAAATGTTGTTATTGTAGAAGCGGATCTGGTTTCACGGAATTCGTAAAGTCAGTATAGTTTTTGCCCAAGTCGTAAAGCTTTGTGAAACAGGCTCAGTAACGACCAATGTCGAACGTAATGAGATGTAAATTTATTCCTCGATGTGGAGAAGTTTCGTCTGTTAACTGGTATCGTTCTGACTTTTGCCCAGTTGGGAAAGAAAAATCCTATATAAAGAATATCCACTAGCCGTTCTCTCCGTAAATAAAGTGCCGTGTTCTCTACAGGAACTTTAAATTGGTTTTCTTTGGTCTCGGACCACCCATTGGCTCGGCACGTCTTCTTTACGTCACTTGATATAGGTTGAGCGGCCGTTGACATATCTTGGTTAAGCCACTGTTGACCTTCGCTATACAGACCTTGTAATGAGAGAAAGCCCACGGAGAGTCAAATGCGGGGCATGTGTGACATGCATAGCATAGCTTCAGCACCAGGTTCGATAAGCACCACCTTCTTGTTATGTGATAGCCACATTGTTTATAGGTGGATGCTAACCAAAGTGTCTCTTGTATCTCTTAGACAACAGTTCCATTTGCATTTCAAAGACATCTGTTTATTTTCCATTACATGCATTTACAAGGCTCTTCTGGCCTTCCGTGCACACAAATATTGTCTTGTGCTTCTTATATATTCATTTTTTGTAATTCGTCGACTGTGGCACACAATTTATTGTTTGTATTTAATAGAAATGTATCCATCCGTCAAAATTGAATGATGCTGGAATAGGCAATATTACTTATAGGCTGTGCTATATCCACAACAGATCATTTGAATTGATCGATTTTGTACCTTTCGAAAGACATCTGGTTTTCCGATACCAGTGAAAAGTGACGCAATCAGTGTCAACCAATGAATGTTCCGTGCAAGCAAAATACCTTTGCAGACGAGAACCAATTTTCATAAACCCCTCAGGCAGGTTGGGAACTATCAAATCTCTCACTGAACTTCAGCAATACCTGGGGTCACCGATCGTTTACAAGTGAAGCAAAGCCGATCTCGAGATCTGAATCAACGAATTCGGTGAAATGTGGCCCGTCTTACCGTTCCCATTTCGGTTAGAGCTGTGGCCGTTCCGTGCTGTCACAGTATACACTTGACTACAACATGTTACGACTTAGGATGCCACGGTCGTTTTGGTCATTCTTAATTATGTTAATTATTCGCCATATCTGTAAATCACTGTATCGCATTTGTGTGCGTTTTCTGCCGAGATATTAAACGGAAGCCTACCTTCATTAGCACCTTCTTGTCATGTGATAGCGACATTGTTTATGTGAGGATGGTCAACCAACACATATCCGGCATTTCGTAGACAACAGTAGTGGCCTCAGTCAAGGATACCCAAAGTTTATGCTGGCAAGACACATTTGTGGAACCTGTGCTAACAACATCCTCGATATCTTCTCATACAAGAGAGACAAAATTACCGTCATCTTTGAAAATAGCAATCCTTTATGTATTTACGATTGCCATTCTGCTCTTGATGTGTTACTTCTGGTCATTTGTTTACTCACTTTAGATCACAGCTTGTGAACACTGTCACCCAAGCTCGTTAATTTACCAGCGTTGTGCAGAACTATTTACTCAAAACTGTCATAGTGCATGAATATATAAGGCTCATAGACACTGAGTTGAATATCACTAGATTGGAGCGTTTCCGTAGGTAAATTAACAGGTTTTTTTTCACCCGATCTGTGAGCACGAATTTTCCAAAGGGTCAGGATGTCACATATCATCCAGACGAATATAGGCCTCGCTCTAGTTGTACGATTCCCTCGAGCAACCCGCTGATGGTCTTGGGGTTTCTCCCGCGCTTGGCATGGCTTCTTCCAATCCATGGAGATATTCTTGAGTTCCGCTTAAAAGACCAATCGAATAGATAAATGAGATAAAGTTACATGATTACCTATTTCCATGTACATAGCTTATTCCATTGCACATTAATCGGTGCCTATAATCATGGAAACAACCAGTGTGACGTTTATATTTATAGCTGAACGTGTCGCAATGTATACTTGTAGTAATTTTTAAACGAAAATGGATGATCGCAGGAGGGGCCTCCTTGGCTCAGGTGGTTATTGCACTAGCGCAGCGTAATGACTCAGAAACCTTCCACCAGTGCAGTCGCTGTGAGTTCAAGCCCAGCTCGTGCTGGCTTCCTTTCCGGTCGAGCGTATGGTCGTGGGTTTCCCCCGGGCTCTGCCCGGTTTCCTCCCACTATAATGCTGGCCGCCGTGAAATATTCTTGAGTACGGCTTGAAACATCATTCAAATAGATAAAATAATTGATCGCAGGAAGAAGAATTTTATGGTAGAACCCAGTTCCGCCTGTACCTGATAGATTGCCCCAATCTGCTTAGTAGAAAGCTTGGAAAACTGATCTGAATTTTGGGCCGTCTTCAAATTCCGCAGTGTTGTAGCATAGGCATAAATGGACATGTACTTTTGTTGGTCCCACGCATTGCCCGTTCTGGTCTTGCATACTGAGGCACCACTGGAAATACCTATCTGTATCTATATATACACCCCTCCGGTGCGGCCATTCAGACTCAAGAGAGTACAGACCCGAGAAAGGCAATGTAACACACTGGCATAGTTCCGTCTGTTTATGCACTTTTGCTGACATAAATAATCTTACCCTTTAGGCCCATCCCCACTGAGGGCCACAACTACAACCGCAACTACATGTCGTCCCGACTGCCAGCGACGCCCAAAAAGGATGTCGTCCTGATGTCGTCGCGACATGACGTCAGCAGTGGGGACGACACTACAAATTAAAGAAGGGTCCATTTTCTCGACGTTGTAGTTGTGGTTGCAGTTGTGGTTGTCGTCCGCAGTGTGGATGAGCCTTTGCTGCTATAATTTAGCCTTCTCCCCCATACACAACGTTACATGTTTTACGGATCTCAGCCAGTTCAGTGTTTTTATCGCAAGTTTCACCGATAGAAGGGGGTGTTATTTTTTACTTGTTTGTCCCTTTGTTCCATCGCCAGGTCTTCGTGCATTAACTATGCTGAACAGTGTCTGAGTTTGATGAAAATTTTATATGGAGATTGACTCACATCGAGTTTCAAAACCAGTCTGATCCCACAACTGTTCTACGTATTATCCGATTTTGATCAATGTTGTAATGTAGGTTCATTTGTGTAACGTCAGATCAGTTTCGTAAACCGGCGAGATTCCTGCAAAAATTTTGCTTATTTCAGTATTTCCTTGACTCTGATTGGGTGTTGGTTTAGTCAGATAATTCCTTATGATATTGCCCGATTATCATCAAACTTTGTGTGCAGATTCATTTTCATGCCCATCAGATTAAAATCAAATGCTGTCTTGCTCGATATGCAGAAGTTTGCCATGTTTGGCTTGTTTTGGTATTTTGTCCGAGAAACTGTTTTTCTGTGGAGATGGTCTTTACATAAAGCCGGCAGCAAATGGGGAATCTGTTGTTTACAAGATAGCTGATGAATTTCGTGGCCATTTTTAAGCGAATCTAGGCTCTTGAAGAAAAATGTGAATTTTTTACATAGTTCACTTGGTTCGGGACAGGCACTGTGGAAGGGTAGGTATGTCATGATACTTTGGAAAATGAGTTCCATATACTGCTTGTTGATCTTTGATTCTGGGCAGACGTTTAAAGGTAAATGTATTGCTTGACGTTATCACGTTCATTGAAATATCTGTGGAATGTTGCCAACATTTTGTCCATTTCGGTGAATTTATCTAGTCGGGGCAGGCAGTGGCCAAGGAAATCCGTTGACAATGACAACAAAGGTCTACGACATTTTACCGCCTGATGAAAATCGCTTGTCACCTTGAGTAGTATTTACGATGGACGTAGTAAAAACGCGCCTTGTTACATGCATGTCCATGTGTTGCTGCCCTGTCGTACGTTACCCTGTGACCCCGCTATGCGCATGCTGTGTAAGCCGAGCAACGCCACCTGTGTCCTGTGAGGAGTTGGTTAACCCTAGCCTGAGTGACGTCACCATACAGGTTCTTGACACGAATCAACATGCCCTTGTACACGACCTATTTTCGAAGCATCTTTTGTTTTTGCCTTACGATTCCGTTGTTCTGATTTACGTAACCAATAGTTAAATCCCAATACTAATTTCGGTATTCTGTGAAGGTGGATTTACGCGTGCATAAATAATTATTTTCTGCATATTAATGTCCACACCAGAGCATAACGTCCACTGATTCTAAACACCAATCAGGCGTCAGTAAATCGAAAACCCTGAATAAAAATCTGTACATTTTGAGCGGTCACTCGAGCAGAAAATCAGTGTTTAGATATAGGCGTGGCAGTTATCTTACAGGATACCAAGGCCTTTTCTTGTGGTCATATTAATTTAAATGTTATCATTGCAATATTCCACTTTTGACTTGTATGTTCATGCTGGAATTTTTCGTTTAGTTTCATTTGGTTTGATTTACATGTATTTGTTGATCGATTGCTTCTTGTCTGGGTCGTGGATTGGGCAGCGTTAAACTCCCGGTTTCAATGGCAAGTAGCAGAAGAACTTGGCCATATGTTAAGGCGAACCTGTCCAAGGATGGGACTGTAAACCGTCATCAAGTGTATCTGAAGATTTACTCTGGTTTCCGTCGTAAAGCTTACCACTATGGTGTTAGTGAAAGTTCTTGAGTATGACGTTCAGCAACAATGGAATAATTACGTAAAATTACAAGTAAAGATCCAATACCTGCTCTCTCAACAACTGTCCCTACCACGCCTCCCCCTAGGGTGGTCAGTCCTTCCAGTATCTTATTTAGGTAACTATCTTGTATACCGCTGCATATATATTCAAAAGTCGTTCTACCCCTTCAAGCAACATTTCATTCACAGCGCATTGGATAGATAACTTTGTGGCTTTAAGTAAACAAATATAGGTTGTATATCGAGAGAAAACATGTGTTATGTATATAACATATTATGTATATCATCGTTAGAATTTGATTTGAGATTATTGAGCTTCAACCCACATTTTGTTTGACGGCTCGTATACGAAGATCTCTTTAAACACCTACATTAAAGGAAGCTAATATAAGAGATTATAGCATAAGAGTGAAACGTGAGCAACGACGACAATGTAATAGTTGGCATATGGTCACACGAAACCAATTTAAAGTTTTTAAGTTTCTCTTTACATGCGCAAAAGTCCCAAAGGCATCTTAAGACGTAAAGATAGCTTTTGTTGTTATCTCGTCAATTATCCATGTTGAGACAGCATTGTTCCGACGGTTCGGGTGAAAGTCTGATTAGCTTGTGCGTCAAAATCTACGCTGATGTATGTGGACAACAACATCAACAGGGTGTTGGTTTCCACTGAAGCCCCGATCTATGAACTAGAGTGTGGACAGGCAAGACTTGTTATCGGGAAAGGTTTTGACGTTGGTAAGGAGGTGCACTAAACCAAGGCTACGCATGGAAACTACTCACTCCTAAAACTTTATTACAGTGCAACGAATTGAGAACTACTGTGTTTCCCAGTTACACAATTAGTGCCTTAGGGTGTATATCCAAAATAAAAGAGGAAATATCATTTCTTCATTATATGGACAAAAACATTTTTGTTGTTGAACCGTAATTGTTCGTGAGGGCGATCCGTAAATCTCTTGGACAAAGGAGGTTTTAGTTCCAGATAACCTTTCGAGGTTGTCCCACGTCCGCTGTTGACTGGGATTTGATGACAATAAGCAGTCCGCGTTCAGTGCTTGCTGGGCCAATAAAGTAATGTATCATGGCGTTCTTAGGAGATCAGTGCCTGTTCATCAATAGTGGGCGTACATTTAGGCCGCTTTATACGGATGAAAAGCCTTACGTCACATTTGGGAAGTGTAATTATAAGGTGGAAACAACAATGGCATTTTCTGCTGTTTTTCTTTCTGGCTAACCAACCGGGAATTCTAATGTGCAACTGTACGTGCACAATATACATCAACTTATGTGGACCGCTACACAAATGCTGTATCTTCCAGTAATGGTAATTTCGATGTCATCGTTAGTTACTGCCTCATAGCCCAGCCTTTCTATTCTGTATTGTCTGACGGGATTCTCAGGCATTTACTTTACCCCGAGTTTCCATCCTTGCGTTTTGCAGGAACTATCAGCGTCGGGTCCACATATAACCGATATTTCGATATAATTCTTGCCACATCAGGAACCAAGGGTGAATGTATTATTGGTTATGGCTTATCCCCAGGTGTGCAATATTTCAGCCATCTCGTTACCTGAACGTGTTTGAGCCAGGAAACCGTATGCATAATAGAGATTTCTACAAAATATACTCCTCAGAATCATTTGAAATTGAGGATATAAATTGAAAGGTGGATTTTGTTCAACGTTTGGGGTTCTTGCATATATCCTGGATAGATTCACTAGTGTGTTTGAGAAGTTTCATCTAATGTCACATGGGCCCTCCGTGGCTCATTCGGTTAGCGCGCTATTGCAGCACAATGACCCGAAGCCTCCCACCAATGCGGTCGCTGTGAGTTCAAGTCCAGCTCATGCCGGCTTCTTCTCCGGCCGTACGTGGGAAGGTCTGCCAGCAAGCTGCGGGTGATCGTGGGTTTCCCCCGACCTCTGCCCAGTTTTCTCCCACCATAACGCTGGCCGCCGTCGTATAAGTGAAATATTCTTGAGTACGGCGTAAATCAAATAAATAAATAAATGAAGAAATCTAATGGTACATGGTCTTTAAATACTGGCTAGTTGTTTCTTTAATTTTGTTACACATATGTTTCAGATATAAATTTTATATCAGGGAAAAGCTAAGAAAACGTTGTAAAATTTCTTCATCTTGGTATTCCCACTGTATGTACACACTCTACTGAATTCAAAGTTGGGACCTTCATGTCAGAGTGGCCTTCCTCCGTCCTCTGCCTGGTTTGGTATCACTACGTTGGCCTTTATCGTGGGTGAGTGAAATATTCTTGAGTACGGCGTGAAGCGCCAATCTAATCATTTAAGATATTATTGAAAGTTCTAAATTACACCTGGAATACGGTAATGGATAATATTTTGTAGGTACATGATTGTTGTTCAACATATTGTTGTTTTGGATCATGATTATTGATTTTTGATTATCCCGTTTTAACTTGACTGACACGCTGAGATCACTGTCATTTGAGTAAATGAGAAAGAGTGTAGCGAAAAGACATTCAGAAAGGCTGCTCAAAAAGGATATGTCACTTTTGAACACCATGCTTTATGATCAAGGTTTGTGTGTGGAACGTATATTATTAAAACTGCATCGTTTCACTTTCCTCAAAGATTGATGTGTATGTTTTGTACGTCAGCGTTGAGTATCAACCGTGCCGCGTATCGATCTGTACCATGCACACGGTACATTACATGTTGGTATCTCGTGAATTGCGATTATCCGCTGTACATAAACCATCATTCGTAAGGTCGTTGCCCAGTTAGGCTTCTGTGTCATCTTGTTGAACCCCTGCAAGATTTAAGCTGTTGCGAAGTCTCCATGCACTGAGTTGTTAGCTGGCACATTTGCTTAAATCATCTTAGAAACGTGATCCGAAGTATTGAAAAAATTGCCTGTGGGTTGATCGTATAAGTTAGCATCTTGATCCCAGTGTCATGAACAGGTGACAAGGTATTGAAGAAGACTTTTGACCTTGGTTGTGCAGTTATCTGTACCTTTAAGCTTTCTTTGATTATTCCCTATCAGTTAGATATAAATCTGTGATCTGAAGCTAAGACTGGATGTTGATACGACTTCCATTTGTTTGTTGTTCCTTCGTGCGTGAGCACGCGTTTGTCCCACTGCCCGTCGATTCCTTCGTTTGTATGTAAGGACGTGCTTCTGCATTGTTCGCCGGTTTATTCCTTCTAGTGTTAAAAGTTGTAATTAAGGATACATTTTTTATAATTTACTTGAAAAAAAGAGTATGTACAGTTTGCTTAAAAATTGCTCATATATACGTTGCCCATTGTAAATCATTAAAGGATTATCAGGATGTTTATATCTATTGTCAGCATTAAACATGCCTCGGAAGTAAAGACAGTAGGATAGTCTACGCCTGACACTATGTATTCATTTAGGGACATCAAAAGTTAGTTGCAGATATTACTTATCTACCTCCTTTGCAGTTGTGTAGATTGCCTCTTGTGGCATGCTTAATGTACACACAATAAATAAAAGTATGCCTTACCAGTTCATTATATACGAATATTTTTGGTCCAGACGAAAATGATCGTTCATATCCTGTTTTGATAAGCTTTTTGTAACCTATGTCAGTCGTATTTCACCGGTTACTTGTGGCCATTTGCCAACTGTCACGTTGTCGTCTCGTCTCTGCGTATACTGGTTTTACTCTCTATCCTGTAGTCTATTATATTTGAAATGACCCACATTTTAGATATGTAGCATTAGAGATGGACCGTGTGGTTCTTGTAGCAGCACGTCGTCGGCCATCATGGAACAACAGTCAGTATTAAATGTCTTGTTTCCGATAAATTGAGATGTTCTGATGCCGCATTCGAGTGATCCTTTCGGTTGATGTCCGGTGACACCATTCCCAGATTAAATCTGTACCCTGCGGGTAAAAGCTTGTGTAGTTCCCATGATCATCAAACCGATTTGCTTGTGGCCATCTCTGGCCCATTACGTTAGACCGCTACTGTTTACAATGGCTCTGACACTGGGAGCTTCTGTGATGTGCAAGCGGTGGAAACATTTCCATGGATATAGTATCTGGGTGATTAGGTTTTATTGTTGTTTATGTTCTTCTGACTTCGACCGATGTGTCTGTTTTGTAAAAGTCATGTGTCGTTTCGAATAAGTGTTGACGTCAGAATAACCCTGTGACCCGTTTTACAAACTGAGTGTAAATTACATGAAACGTGACAGTAATACTGTAGAGATACGGAGCGTTGGACCCTCTTCGTAAAAGGAGCCCCAATATAGTGAGGGAAGAAAAGAAAGTATCAAGAAAATAAAATATGGAGTACTGTGGCAACTCCAATAAATAACACCAGGCAATAGATGATTCATTAGTTTGAATTCATTTAAATCAGTTTCAGGAACGTTTTCATCGATCGAAAATGTTCTAAATAACACCGAAATATATTGAATCTTGTATCGCCTTGCATCGTGTGTGTTAGTTTCCACATTGCTCCGTTTTGTGAAGCTTACCAGTGAGAATGGAAATATGAAAACAGACAATGAACGCGTTGTTTTTCATGAATGTATTTCAGACGTGCTTAATGCATCAAAACTTGTTTTTACATAGATTACGCTTAAGATGAACATAACATCGATTTAATCCTGTCATTTACGAATGGTTTTGGAATAACTGCAACGTCACAGTTGTCATCAAGTGTCTGTAATAATTCCCAATTAGTCAGGAATCATTGGTACACAGCATACAGTCACAAGTCACCTAGGAAAGCAGGGTTTTGATCTTCTTGTCAGCGTTTGCCATTGTACAACTAAAGATGTCAACATTTGTTCACATAAAACACGTCAGGCAGGCCACACGAACCTGGAAGTTTTCAGCCTTGGTTTCCTTCTGTGATTTTTAGCCACATGATTGAAGTAAAAATGGCTTTAGTGAAGTAAAAATAGTTCAGCTATAGAAAAACAAATGTAGAAAAATACACATAAATATATATATATATATCGATAAGAAGACACGTGTAATCCATTCACGCGAACTTGTCCTGAAGACCCACGGGAAGCCTGATACATAAACACATTTATATGGTGTTGTTGACGTATAAACATCTCTTCAGCATTCAAGCACTTCAGCACGGGTACTTTGTTCCGGTCTTTGGTAAGACCGGTATTCCTTGGGGCAGCTCCCGTAAACTGTATATTACATCCGGGTGGATTTGATTTTATTAAGTAAGCAAACGTCCGTCCGAAGCTTATCCCTGAGTAATTTATGAAGCCTTTATGTACAGAGGATAGACGCCCCCTACTCTTCAATAATAAAAGCATATTTATTATGATTACCTTTACCAAACTGACTGGCAAAAGATATGGCTCGACCATCAATAAATCTATAGATAATGTTATGCATTTGTATACTGATCATATTTTAAATTAGCGCAGCCTTTTATATCCGGTACGCGAGCCTAGGTGGAAATAAGACTTATTCTGATTCTATATGTCACAGAACATCCGACCGTACATCCTGCGCAAATATCTTCCCCAACAGGATATTTACCTGTAGTTTACATACACACATACGTGCGTAACGTGGCAGGGTGTGTTATATAGGTAGATACATGTTTACGGCATTTATCCTTTACCACGTTTGCTTGGTTCCGGTATTGACCAAGACCCTGGGGGCGGCCCTTGTACCTTATTCGTTGTCACTACCGGGTGGATATATCATATGTAAGATTATTTGTCCTCAAATAATCAAATAATCAAATAAGTTCTCATCTCTAACAGGATTGGTGGGGGAGGGGGGGGGGCTCCTTGGCTCAGTTGGCTCAGTTGGTTAGTGCACCATCGCGGCGTAATGACCCAGTGCCTCTCACCAGTGCGGCCACTGTGAGTTCAACTCCTGCTCTTACTGACGTCCTCTCCTACGTGCGAAGGTCCGCCAGCAAACTGCGGATGGTCTTGGGTTTCCGCTGGGCTCTACCCGGTTTCCTCCCACCATAATGATCGCCACCGTGGTATAAGTGAAATACTCCAGAACACAGCGTAAAACACCAATCATGTAAATAAATAAATGTAACAGGATTATTACATTGAAACCTGAACACATGTACCCTTGAAGATAGGTACACCATGTTGCAGTGTTTGTGTGCTTTTACTTGTGTAATAGCTTGACCGAAAGTTCGTGGTAGATCAACATTTAAATTGATTCTATAACCTACATATAAAGCAAAGGGATATTGTTGTTGAGTTTCAAGGTACAAATCTGCAATTTTTAGTTGTCGCTTTTCGAAGAATTATAGGAAATAGCTGTATAATCTCACGCGTGCAGTGTGCTTTAAATGCGGTTCTTCTCGCGGAACCAACTTCTCATAATTAATTCTTCGTTCAGTCGGTGTTATAATCATACTCTGGCGACTTAAGTGTGTGAAAAGTTGCTCTGTCTCCCATGAGGAAACTGTTGTCACTATTCCGCTGTTTCAACTTAATGAAAAAGTGTTTTTCATAAGCACCTTGTCACCTTTCATAAATTGCTTGACTACGAGCAGCACTCCATGCTGAAACTATGTGCCCACTTAAGCAATTGCGTGGAGAGTTTAGTGAAATCAGTAATTTTGCTGTACGATCTGGTGTCCTGGTCAGAGCAGATCCGGTTTCTTGGAAGACTCGTATATACAAATGAACGTGTGTCCTGTGAACACACACGCACTCACACACATCTCATGCACAAAACCGGATTTTCCAATAAGCACCAGATCTCTTTAGGTGATTGTGAAATGTAAGCCCGGTATATAGGTCATGACCTGTAGACGTAGTATCGGGTACTGATGAACTGATTGGCTCAGCAGGTGATCTGACAGGTAAGTTCATACAGATTTCACCAAACTGAATGAAATTTGAGCAAGAGATACGCGTATGTTCAAACTAAAACGCCAGAAGAGCATGCGTCAGTTGCGAGAAATTGAGACCAAATGACGTTCGTATTGTGATTGGTTATGTGGTTTTCATAGGTCTTCTTATCAAGCAATCATTTTTGGGAGGTCACATAAGTTAACACTGGTCCCCGTTCTGAGAAGATGGTGTAACGTTTCGTGAAATGTAATTACCATGGAGACGCATCTCTAGTACGTGTGGTCTTGGCAATTACGTTTGGCATAACGTACACCCTGTTTGTTAAACGGACCCCAGTTGAGGAAAAAAGTACACATATGTTCGTGCCTGCAGAAAAACAAACTTGTTGGATTTCAGTGACAGTGGAGGGAACACGTGTAAGGAAACATTTTCTGTACAAAATATACAAGCGAAAACTTGTGTGTGGCAATAAATCAGGAATAAGAACACTGTTTGTTGCGTCGTGCTGATTATTATGTGAATACTGATTGTTCGAAAAGTCAAGCTTATACACTGTTCACAGAACTGTGTACTATTGACATTACACATTTAAAAAGAAATTAACCGTTTTCTCTCGGTTGCCCCTCTGCGCAGTGGTTGCTGTAAAAGTGTAACAAAAAGCATTGTGTGAACAGATTTACACAAATGTGTTGCGAATTATGAGAAATTCGACTTAAGTGAATGTGGAACCTTTTCTTATAAACCCTAGTGGAACAAGAGGAAAAAGAAAGTGGTGTTGCAGGGTGTGTGGGAGCTTCGATTGGTATACATTAATTACAAATAGTGTTGATGAAAGTAAACTCTGGAACCTACCAATAAGAATGTGAAAAAACAATGACTTCTTATTAAAATTATTTTCATGAAATTGAATAATACATCGTTGCGTGTATTAAACTTTATTCATCAGATATGAAACACTTGAAGATCATAACATTATAGTATAGGTCTATACACATCTTTTACACACTTTTTGTTTAATACTTAAATATATCTCTGTATTTATGAAGCGCACGTTTGAAGTTTAATCACCCATTAAAAGCGTAGGGCGTTGGTCATTTTAGAGCGTAATGCATTGTTTATCCGTTTTGTGGACGCAGGGCATGCAGGGCGAGTCGATTGGAATTGAACGTTTTTCAGTTTTTGTTGTCCTGCACTTATAATCGCTTCGTGGGTTTTAATGCGATTTCAGAATATGTTCTCATCAAATAAAGGTGAAAAAAAAACAACACCTCATCTGATCGCCACTAATTTGCCTAAGTTAATAGCTTACTGTAATGTCCGGACACTCCTTTGTCTAAGCCAATATTTCAGGACGATCAATGGACAAATTACTTTCCAAACTAGACTACCCATGCAACAGCACGTCTTTTATGGGTTAGTTCTGTGCAATCACCAGCGAAGATAGGTGTCAACACAAATATCCACGCATGGATGTAATTATTTCTCACTGCGCGATATAATTAGCATCGCGGCAAGTAAATGGCAATGGCCTACACATCGTTATGGTATGATCCCAAACTAAGTGCTGCAGATATAGTCCGATTTTAATAAAAATTTCATGTGCAGGATCTTTTATGAGTCTGTTCGTGAGAGTCACCAGAGGCCCACTGTATAGGCTCGAAAAAATGTACAGAAATTTCCGGAAATAGTTTCACCGAAGTACTCAGTGTCAGTGCGTGTAACAAAATAGACCGCCTGTTGTGGTCAAATATTAGCTACCTTACGTGATGTTTTCTTCATTGTTTTATTTGGATTTATATGTAGTGATTGTGCACTGAATAAAACGTCTATTTATGTCTGGAGTGGTGCTTTCATTTATAGTCTTTTTAGTTTTGTGTCCCGAAAGGTTATCGAATGCGCTTGTGCTATTTTGAGGATGGTAACGGTAAATGTCACATACCGGTTGGTACCTTGACCACCTGTGGTAGCGCATGTAGCCTACATAGCTTAGATACTCCGCATGGGTGTATTTAACAATTCCTAACTGTATTTAGGCCTATCTTGCGGCAATCGAACGCCCGGGTAGGGGTTAAAATAATGGAAATAAAGAATAATGTGGAAGCTACCAGACCTTGACCCCTTGGGTCACTGCCCAAGAATGTCGAACAGGTGCGTTGCCCGTCATCTTTACATCCTGTGCAAATTTCCTGGCAATGTACAAGTCACACAGGAAGTGTCGCTCGCGATTGGAAAACATGCTAGTTTTGTATGTCTGGAAGATTAAATAATCAGATTTGTCACAGGAAATAAAGTATTGTCATCTAAATAATAAACACAAGGTAGAGGACAGAGGCAAAAGTGTGTGAAAATGAGGCTTTTGCAGTTACAAGCTCAAAGGCACAAGCGCTCTCTTTCACAGGAGCGAAACAACAACACCATATTAGGTGGCGGTTTTGCCACCCGCTGCCGCCGAAAATCGCCGCCTGTTGATTACTAATGAACACCTTGATATTGTAAGGGTACCACTATCGGAGAGGAAAAATGATTAACAAATGGCTTGTCCAACTCTCACACAGCGATAAACCTTACTCAGGGTCAAACGAAGTAACACGATGACGCTTGAATAAGTTGAATACATATATTGGAACAAAATAGAGAAACAGTACTACTGACAATAATATTCCAAACAATACAGATAGTTACACAATTTATAGTTTCCTACTGATGACAGCGTCCAAATCTGGATGGAATATTCCGGCTTCCACAGGCGAGTCAGTCCACGTGAATATAGAATGTACAATCCTTGCGAATTCTCGAATCGAAGGATGACAGTCCTGTAGTGACGAACAGCAGAGGACACGATACGCGGATTATGGTATATATCCAACTCCCCGGCAAGATGCAACTTTCCTAGGCGGGCGGATTGTCAATACCTTCCTTGATGCCTAGCAGGGGATGTATGTTTCAATCCTCGGAAATATACACAAAGTCACTTTAAGGGTAAACTGGGATGGAATGTACCTAATTGCATAAAGAGAAAGTGAGCGATACCAGCTCCAAGCTCTGGTACAAGCATGTATGTTGTGCTTATTAAGCTTGGTATATAAATTCTCTAAGTTGCTCGTTGTGTTTTATACAAATGGTTAAAAAAATTATTGACTTCATCATTTTTGACATTTGTATAATGTTATTTTGTGGCTCCTAAAATCAAGTAAAAAATACAGCTTCATCGGTGCATGTAAATTGTGCATTTTTATTTGATTTATTTAATTGGCGTTTCGCGCCGTACTCAAGAATATTTCACTTATACGACGGCGGCCATCATCATGGTGAGGAGAAACCGGGCAGGGCCGGAGGGGAACTCACGACTGTCCGGAGATTGCTGGCTTACCCGGCTGGCTGGCTGGCTGTTGTGCCTGCCTGGCTGGCTGGTGTACGGCCGGAAAAGAAGCCAGCATCGGCTGGACACGAACTCACAGCGATCACAATTGTGAGAGGTATCTGGGTCGTTATGCCTCGCTGGCCACGGCCACGGAGGCCCCATGTGCATTTTTAGCTTGGGACATATCTTACATATGATTAGGGGGAGTTCCTCAGTTCATTGTTGGCGACATTTGCGTAACTGTAGTTTCTGACTTCTCATAGAATGTTGAAAGCATAACACAAGTTCTTAGCGTGGGATATAAGTTTTTAGGACGTGTTTGTAATGGTACAAATGAGTAGAGCGAGCTTTATTTACTACATTACACATGTAGGCGAAATTTGTATAATGAGGGTGGTTGTGTGTGGAAAGGTCTGTCAGCAACTTGCGGATGATGGTGCATGTCCCCAGGGCTCCGCCTGGTTTCCTCCCACCAAAATGCTGGCTGTCGCCGTATAAGTGAAATACGACATAAAACACCAATCAAATAAATAAATAAATATAATTTAGAGTTTTTTTAGTAAGGGAATTCTGGAGGATAATTGACATTAAAATGAGGCGCTGTAAATAACTGCCTATGATTGGGCTGATTGTGGGCTTGTGTAGGTATATCTCTACGTAAATCAAGTGTACTGTCAGGAAGATATATAATGTAATGGTTTAGTCAAAAGAAAATCAGGTACATACCCGTTGTGTCGGACATGACGTGGTGTACAAAGCAGGATAAAGGGCATTGAGAAAGGTGGTGTTCTTCTGGAATGACTTCATTTTGGGTGAACTCGGTAGAACTGATTTACGTACCAAGCTTGGACAAAATCATGGACAGCATTCTCACCCGCGTTAAACGAAAATTCTCGAAACATATGCATGATTTATTTATTTATTTGATTAGTGTTTACGTCGTACTCAAGAATATTACACTCATACGACGGCGGCTAGCATTATGGTGGGAGGAAACCGGGCAGAGCCCGGGGGAAATCCACGACCATCCGCAGGTTGCTGGGAGACCATCCCACGTACGGCCGGAGAGGAAGCCAGCATGAGTTGGACTTGAACTCACAGCGACCGCATTTGTGGGAGGCTCTCTGGGTCATAGCGCTGCGCGAACGCGCTAACCGACTGATCCACGAAGGCCCCCTACATATGCATGCCGTGTGGTTTATAATGATGCAGATTTGTATAGAAGGGGTACACAGGTACGAGGTTTTCTTTTTTATTGGGATTTAAGAGTTGTTTTAGTATGGCTTGCAAAGAGTAAATATTTCGATTTTTCTTTCTATAGTGAAATGTAGATTAAACCAAAGATAATATTTTATAGAACTCACAAGAGCATAACTGTCTTAACTGCCTACTGATTACAGGTGGAGATGGGTAGGCGTGGGCATAAGCCAGGGTTTTAATTATATTAATATTCTTAATTATTTGTCTGTTGTTCGATATCTGATGCGTAAAAAGATATTCTTACGATCTTATTACTGACGTTATAATGTGGTTTAATTATATTGAGGGGAATCTTCAAAGGTATATCATGGGAACTTATTTTCTTTATTTCTGAATAATTCAAGCTTATTCTCTTAAAAGTGAAATGCTTTGTATTATTTTAGCAGTGTTCGGTAAAATATGTGGCAGTGGTGGTGGAGGGAAAGAATTTACGCAATGTTTGGGAAAAACTTTCTGAATGGTGTGAAGTATTAGAAATTTAACGTTTTACCAGCTGTTTAAAAAACGCCGTAAGTTAACACCATCTTGTGTCAAATTAGCACTTTTACGTGTTGTGTTCGTATTGTATACATGTTAAAAATCTTGTGTGGTGTGACAGGATATGTTGCGATATGCAACATTTACACGACATAACAGTTTAAGATGTTGGAACTCGCTTTGTACAGCGTTTAACGTGTGTCATGACAACACTAAGAAAATGTTAACGGTGTATCACTTGGTGTTTTAAGTCAGAAGAGATCAATTAGCATTTTAAATAATGATCTATATATTAGGTGCCCCGCCGTCCTCTGAATACCCAAAAGCAACTGTTTGCTGTCCATAGACCGATACGCCTTGTGTAATAAAACAATTGTTAAATGTTCTTATGCAAACCCAGTTGCTTTTTAGGATTTGTTCACATTCAGGGTTGGAAAAGTGGGAAGTGTGATATGTGAAGCTGTGAATTTCATGTAAAATCAGAGAAAACGAAGTAATGATCCATTGAGCGAGCTGTATAGTGTTCGTTAGGTCGAAGTATCATAAGAGTGTATATATATTCATTAAGGCTTGCTTTCCTCCATATCGGTTAGGCCGTTATAAGGATATGGTGTAAACCGATAAATGGCAAGGAATTTATTGTCTGAATAAATTGTAATGAAAGAATATTAAATCTGAAATGTCTTTGTGTATATCAACAAGCCTTCATGGTACACAATGGTTTGAACCACGCATTGTGGCCTCCAGGTTGTGACCTTGGGGAATAACCCCCGATGTATTCCACTACCACTTTGTCGTTGATAATGGCTTAAAAGTACGCCACAGCTGTCTCATAATCACAAGGAAAACAGCTGATTTAACACTATTTCTAAGTGACAAAATGGTGAACTAAGTACTGCTCACGTCACAGCAGAAACATGTCTTCACGGGTGGTAGAAATATCTCACACTTGATTGGTTAAAATTGAGAGAGTGGCTTCCCGTTTGATTTTCCACACGTGGGCATTTTTGCTTCCTTTGAAATGCGATATCTCGATTATCATACACCACAAAAATAAATGACATCTTTGAACTGTGAAAAGGATTCTTTATCGATACTTATGTATATTTGGTCTAGTGTTGCCTTTTCTTTTAATGAACGTTTTAAAAGACATACGGGTGTATCCGTGCCATTAGCGCGCTCTGCATTGCCACAATTTGCTGCTAACACTGGGTAATACCTAGAAAAACAACTTCCCTGGAATCAAGATTGTTGAAGCCAGCTAATAATCGATATCTTGGCTGGTGTGAGCTGAAGTGAAGACCAGACTGAAAGCGAGTTGATTTTTTTTCTAAGTAGATAAGCTTGGTATGTAGCTTTATCCCAGTTGAGACACCTTCCAATAGTTTAATAATTCCACTGCAGATTTTATGTCTAACAGGAAAAAATGTAGCGCGATTAGAGTGCCCGTATGCGCTGGATTAGTCCCCGGAAATGTGGTTCATTTAGGTGTGGTAAAAACACCCATGTATATATCTTGTTTTAGAAGACCCTGCATGCCACCTGTGGAAAATTGCATATATAACGTTTATGGTAATCTGTCTTTCATGTATTCTTAAAGCTTGATTATTGAGAGCTGGCTTTATCTTGCCGTTGATCTGAAAGTGTGTAATTCTGTCACGAGATTATTCCCTTGTCGCGTGTCATTTAAATCATTCCAGGTGCTTTATGATTTTATGTCCATTCGTTGGTCTGTATAGACATGCATAATAATCGAACAGGGAATTATAAGTATTGGATATCGAAGCAGTACTTCTTATAATATAATATGGGGCTTAGACATATTGAGGCAGCACAATGAACCTATATCTAACCAGTGCTTCTTGATTTAATATCAGTACAATCAGCAGTTCTGTGCAGATACTCGTGCATGTATTTTACATTAATTGATGCCGTATGTAATATTCATAAACGTTTAAAGCTAATAAAGGCCTATGGGTGTACAGACCCTGTATCATATGATACAGGGTTTATAGTTTGCACCTGAACTTTGACCCTTTATGGCCCACATGTGATCGTTCGGGGGCATTTGAAAGTTTTGCCAGAGTATAAATTACAGGTATATCGACAGGTGAACCTGGACGAATGGAGGTTAAATGATTATTGATGAGTAATTTGCACTGTATATGGATGTGCTTAGGGCATATATTTATATATATATATAGGTTATATGAAATATACATATGTCGGCACGTGTTTGATCAGAAATATTTCTGTATACCTGTTGGGCTGTACCGAGTTCTATGAAGAAGATACAATGCAGTAATATACATGTGACTATCGTGTCACAACCTATACAACCAAAGGTTTTGTTGTCAAGAGGAAGTAGAGAATTGTGCCCTGAGAACATTAGCCTACACAGCTTTGTGTTGATGCCTCAGTCGTAAACGCTCCGTTTAAAACAAAAAAAAGGGGTATTTAGCCCTGTGGCAAACATGACGTCGTTTGTACAGAGCTATGTGTACCATGTGGACGGCACAGTGGCCTAGTTAGCCCGAAGTGTCGTCTCATTGTATGGCTCCGGCTGATCGAAGCATTTGCTGTGTTGTAAGTGAGCTGGTTCTCTCTGTCAGATTAGACTAGCCGGGGTTTCCCCACCTGATGACAGCTAACCACGACCTTATTGGCTAGCCAGGCAAGCAAACCCACTGTTCACGGTACCGCCTCTACGGTTGACGTCACCGCATACATTAGGCTCGTTTGCGCGTGACGCATCCGTGCGGGCATTAAGCTTAGAGTTAATGACCGACACGGTATATAAGGGGAGGATCAAATCAGGAAGTTTCAGATCCTCTCGCGAAGAGCTAATGATGAAAAGCATCTGCAGCTTGTAAAGCTATAGTCAGCTGCGCTACTCCTGTCTCTCTGATTACGTTGCATCCACGTTGTTTATACGGAAAGAGGCATCACTCCAGTTCACCACTTTGAACAAAGATGTCTTACGGACCAGACTGCGTAGCTGTGGACTGCCGTGTTGCCCCGAGCTGCCCTCGTCTACGCTGGAGGAGAAATGGCATGGCTAACATATTCAGCACCATAGACGTTGCCACACTTAAGCAAATTCCGTGGGGTGTTTACAGCCAGAATGATGAGGTTAGTGACTGTAAAAATCCTGAGATTTCGAAAGGCGTGAGTGCAGTAGTGCCAGAAAGTGACTTATCTGTTCAAATTAAAAGCGAAACACGTGTATCAATGCTGGGCGAAGATCTACCTGAGCCTAGATCCGATGAAATTTCCAGTTCCGATACCTCAGAGTCGAGCTCACTGATACAGACGTGCGATTTACTTAAAGAGGGACTTGATAACCTTTTGAAAGATTTGTCTGGGGTACATAATGGGCAGGCGAGCCGAAACACTCGACGACCGCTCAGGAGACGATGATCCCGGGCTGTATCCATGGAAGAATTCTGCGCTGTGTTGAAGTCAGTAGACAACAGAAAACGCTGTGACGGCTGCCCTTACGTGCTCGCCTCCATCACTTAAAGCGAACTTCGGGACTTGTCCAAAATCTTCACCTCCATAGTTTGTGATGGTTCGGGGCTGGTCTTTCCCTTCTCTGCCCATGTCCAGTAATGAAGAACTTACAGGACTTATATGTTCTCGCTGCCCGGGGGAAAAATCCAACTCATCGTAATAAGCGAGGCAACGCCAGGACTTTGACGTCAGATCGGCCCCAGGTGAGCGTCCAATTGTCCGCCGGTCAAGCTGAAAAAACGAGGCTGGAACGAGTGTGTCGTCGCCCGCAAGCACTTTTAATGTTCGAGAAAGGTAGGGTCAACTGGAGACCCTGTTGGTCTTATTATATGAAGTGAATGTCCTGAGCGACAAGACTTTGCCTATAAACGCTGGTTAACGCCCTGTTTTCTGGATACGCCGTGGACGGGTTAGATAAGGACTGATCAATCTAGTAAAACCAGTATCAGTGAACGGCGGTGGAAGTAACCTGTAAAACGTTTGCCGGTGGACAAGCTAAAGAAAACATTGACTGACATCATCTTACCGCCTTCCTTTAATGCCTTGCAAACTTGCCTGAAGTACTCTTTGTGATTTCGCACAGGGTGCTATACCCGATCTCAAAATGACTATTGAAAATGAGTCCATTTTAGTAATTATTATTTTATGTTTAATTTATTACTTGGTTGCACCCCTTAAAAGCAGCTAAACTCTGATATGAGAGTTGTTGTATTTTATCATGTATAAATTATTTTTGACCATGACATGAAAACTATAAACCATGTATTACTTGAATGGCATGTTTTGATTTGTTTATTAGTGTTTTCGGCTATGGCTTGAAGTTAAGACGTTTGCCAGTTACGTAGAGTCAGATGAGTTCGTGACTTCGAAGGCGAGAAGTTACGTATGTGGTGGCCTCTGAAGCGCATACAGCTCACCCATGTAGCTAGAACTCCAACATGACTCACACCCGGCGCAAATCACTTTTTCGCTATTTCCTTTGGGTATAAAGGCTTCCGTGTATTCAGTTATTTGATTGGGTTTTAACGCCATTCTATAGAATATGTTACGAAAGCTAATCCCAGCTCGTAAATTCCACCGCTATAGATTTTGTTGGAACTGCAAGTGACAGTAAGCGGTATATAACAGTCGTTGGAGACCACTTGTCTCCCAAAACAATATGTAGTGCATATATATTCTCACACGTGAGAAAGTTTGTCGCGATGTTGCCACAGGTCAGTGGTTTGCCATGGGTACAGTACACCGGTTTCCTACATCTATAAAACTGATGTAAGTGAAAAATTAGTATGCAGTATAATATATATATAGGAAAACTACCACGTTTGTCAATGAAAGAAACCTGGCACGACTTCGGGGAAACCACTGCCCTTCACTAGGTACTGGAAAAAAAACATGGTTAAAAGCCACAACAGAACCCGCGATTACTGGATTCGATCTCGAGCTTGCTCCCTGAGCCAGAGTCATGGCAGAGAAAGGGCACCCGCTTGTCTCATTATTCAGAAATGAAAGCTGCTTAGTTTTAAAATGAAAGACGGCTCATGACTCTTGTTCATTAAAAAGAGTACTAAATTCTCTCTTGAATGTAAAAATCTGTTTGAATTTGAACGAATTCCTTGCTGAATTATCTTCGTTTGAAGTATGGAGCATTTTGCAGCCGAAGGGGGATCTGAAGGCGCCCATGCTTTTAAGCTTGTTAGAGATTGACCAATCAGAGAGCTAGGAGGCATCAGCTGTTCATATGCCGTGACGTAAATGTTCTAAGTTGACTATCAATGTAACATGCAATAACATAGGGACAGGATAGTGCTTTAATGTTATATATTTTAATTGTAACAAGTACATGAGGGAACAACACTGCAAAATCTTTCCAGGCCATTGTGATGTGGCGGGAGTAAGTTTCTTGATCATTTCATGTTATAAATTTACATGTATACATAAGTGTCAACGATAACCCAGGGAGCTTACTAAAGTACCAGGTGACAAGAGTGTTTCGTAACAATTTACGCCATCGCACAGAATGGCTGGGTTTCATGTTAGCCGACGGAGCACGGTCAGTTTCCACTATCGTAGTAACTGTTAGAAAAAAATACTTTGCCGAAATGAACATAATATTGTTCAAGATGTTTGGCAAACTTAATTTTGAACATGCGCTGTCTTTCACTTTAACATAAATTGAACTTCTAAACTTTAACCATAACCCCTGCATGCATTTTAACATTCAGTTGGAATCTGTACTGAAGAGCGAAAGTATTATAGGTCAATAACCGCTGAGATAACGGTGTAAATATGCTCAAAATGATTAAGAAAAGTCCATAATTGCTCAGATCGGGCATGGTTACCTTATAATACTCCGCGCTTGTCTGGTGGATCGAGTATAAACCGATTTGGACATACCAAGGTTTGTGCAAGTGGACTGAAGTTATCACATCTATATACCTTGTATTACTTCTCCAAATCATTGTATACATCCTGAGGAAATAATAACCCATCTTCTTATCTGGCCCTAATTATACCTTGTCTACATTGACAGACCAGGCTCTTGACAGAGCTTTATTCCGTCTTTTGTACGGTATCTTTGGTGTAATATTGGTGGTCTTTGTCTCATGTTACTCGTCTTCGACGGCAAGTAGTTGATGTTAGTCATCAAGAGTTTTTATACTTCAACATGTGATTTGAGCATGGGCAGTCTAAAGGCCGGATTTGGAGATGGGGCTTAACCTGGTTGTAGGAAAACATGAATATCTCAATCGATTTGAAACTCTTTGGGTTGTGAAGGCGGTCCGTAAGCATGGTATACCGTGCCCTCTTGTTTCCATGCTGTCATGTCAAGCGGATAGTGTGGGCTTTGCTATCGCACGACCCATAATTAACTGTTACTACTTAACTCGATATTTGATAGTATTTCAGAAATAATTGCACACGTTTATAATAGGTCGACGGTGCACTATACGTTGCTCGTATCGTGTAATCTTACATACATGTAGAGTTCTTAGAAGGCCTTTTCCCACCTTTTTAACATAAACATTCAGCTCACTCTTGGGCATTATTAATGCTTCACATGTAGAAAAGTTCGTCAGTTACCTGCCAAAATACTCCACCGTTGACACTGACTGCCACCTTATAAGCGAAATATTCTTCGATATACGACGATAAATATCAACGAAGCAGCCAATCCTGTCAGTCCAATTGACAGACAGAGTTTGAATTATAGAAGGTTCAAAGTGGAACGAACAAAGTTGATCGTGTGAGCACGCCTGCAAATATGTTTACGCCGTATATAGCAGGAAAACAATACATAATACTCGATCAATGCATTGTTCATGGGTTAATCTCAAGTGATATATAAGTAGGTCCACTTATTTCCATTTAACGTCGTGACGTCGTTGAAAAATTAAGTTCGATGTAAAACCGAAGCATACATGCATATTATTTCCATGTATGGCTCGCGATTGGTGGACGTTTTTTATTTGTCGGGCTGAACGTTAATAAACTCTGGTATTAACTTGGCATCTGTAATATATTGTGAGCATTAAAGACCTGTATACAGTGATGTTTGTATTAAATCCAATATTAAACCCACAGGGATGGGCCAGTTAAAATTAATATAACATTTTTAACGTTTGATTTTAAAGATCAGTGGTACTTAATTGTTTACCGAACCCTTCAGTTGTTACATTATTCAGAACGCTGTGTGATGTTTAGCGGATGCCTTGGATAGGTATAACTTATTCAATCGCGCCAATATTTACCATTAATATCCGTGTGTTTTATCGCCAGATTTGATTGTGGAGTAAAGGAATGCGAAATCCATAGAATACAAATATTTAGCTGTCAATAAGTCAGTCATCTCCCGGTTCTCGGCGACCTGCCCCAAGGCAGTGTGTTCCATGCCCCTGCCTGTGATATCTTAAACACACCTCTAGTCTTACGTTGTGACAACACGTGAAAGGATAACAGCGTGACCGAGGAATCCTATACCTGTAAACGTGAACTCGAGTTTGCTATTCAGACAGCGCATGATCTGGATTTCTTGGCTACATATGAGAAGCTTTGTTAAACATTTTAACCCTCGTTAGTGATGGAGAGTTAAACAAATTTCGCACCTTTCGTTTTGACTGTGAAACGTTGAAAACTGGAAATTCCCTTACATCTTCAGTGTGATATCTGTGGCAGAACTATTGGTTGTTTTCTGTTTTTTGCAATATTTATAAAGGTATATAGGATCTTTAAAAAATTTGCAGTTGTGTTCTCTTCCTTCCATACCGTGTGTATGTTATCGAGTGACCCGGCACAGTTTTCAGGATTGAGAAAGGCAGTGGCACAAGTCACATTAAGGGTTTTTAGGCCTGTTAATAAAGTTTAGTTGTAAACTTTATACCCGAACAAAAGTATCTTATATATGGATAGCCAACACCACCAAAAACACATCTTCCAACTATGTAACCATCTCCCGAACCAAATAACCATCAAGTAAACTAAATAGTCATCTCTCAAACGGACTAAATATTTTCCTAATCAAGTCAATATGTCTCAAATCTATATGACACATCTTCCAAATCGAATAATTATCTCTTAAACCTTATATTAAGCGTCTCCCAAATCAAACAACTAACTCACTACTCGAAAGAGCATCTCTTAACCTTCTTCTTAAACATCTCCCAATCCAAACAAACATCTCCCGAACCGAACGACAGATCTTTGAAACAAGGATCTCCCGAACCGAATGACAGATCTGGGAAACAAACATCTCCCAAACCGAATGACAGATCTGTGAAACAAACACCTCCCAAACCGAATGACAGATCTGCGAAACAAAGATCTCCCAAACCGAATGACAGGTCTGTGAAACAAGGATCTCCCAAACCGAGAACAACAACAAGCGATGTGTTTCGGTATATATGGATAAAACAATGGTGAGGGCCGCCTGTGGTCTGTTTCTATAAGTGTACAGGGATATCAGGATTTTACTAAACCTACAAATGTCAGTATTTGATGAAGTGTGTATGCCACTCCTATAATGCTCCTATATGTACGTCAGACATATCTTTCCGGCGTCTTAATTTGACATATATTGATTGAAAATGTCCCAGAGTATAGAATTCGTGACTTAATTCCCGGAAGAGCATTGCAACAACAACAACACGGATTGAGAACCTCTTACTTTTCAACCCCAGAGATGAAATAAGAATAACACTTATAATTCTGATTAGCATTTTAAAGCAGAACAAACCAAGTTTATGGACTTTTAATGATATAGACCTGTATGTTCCAACAATGGCGGGTAGGCCTATTATGTGAACTCACTGTATTCTGAAATGTTACAAAACTTTGTTTGTTTCTGATTTCTTACGTGTCAGGTCACAATTAATTTCATCTGCTGTGTTGTTATGAGGGTGCATGCGATTTAGTGAAACACGTTCACCTCGATGTCGGATGCTGCCATCGCATTTTTCAACTTCTAAGAATATTGTGATGTTATCCACTCCTTATGCAGTCTCACCCACGTTATCATTTGCCTCAGCCGTCCCTTCGAAACCTTTCAAATTGCTGGAGCAAACAATAGCCATTGTTTTCTGTGGACGCTTGACGTCCTACGGCATTGTACTGCTTAGAGCCGAGTCGCTATTGTACATATTTGTCTAGAAACAATGCTTAGAGTGAAACCTTCCATCACATATGCATTTCTACCAAACTGCTTATGTGTTTAGCCCTAGCACGATCGATGGGTAATATTACTAGTCCTCTCCATTCTTCTGTATCCAGCCATCTGATGTGTGCTGATATATAGTATAACATGTATTATAACTTATTGGTACTTAACACCGAATTAAACCGGACACCATGCGTACGTGGCTGGGAGGATCGCTCTGTGGCTCTAGGCTTGTTTATGTAGTGGAGAAAGAACGAGTAATCGTATACATACGTAGAAAATACTTTAATTCCTGGATTGTAAAGTTACGAGGGCTCTCTGCGACTTGTACCACAATCACTGTATTTTCTGGGCGATACATTATTATTTTTGTAGGGTACAATGACATTGTGGGAACGGGGTACCTTTCCCCGCGTAATGGTGATTCGGTTTAACTACTGTTCTTTTGCATTGCGGGAGTAATACCTTATCAGTTTGCCAAAAAGTCGCCATCGGAAATGCAGGAATTAACAATAAACTACACAGCCTTGGCCTGAATTATCTTTGACTGATATTCAAATAAGTGTTCATTTCAAACCAATGGTATTCGTGGGCTAAATGCACGCTTTTGAAGTTGTCCTTCATGTATAGTCGAATTTGACGTATTGCCGCTAGGTTAGTGGTTTGGGCGTGATCATTTTGCAATTATCTGTCGCGAAATTCAGAATTACATGAACGCCTCGCCCTGGTTACCTGGCTTGTAGCATTTTCTTTGGATAACATGCTTTTGTTATTATATTACATTTAGGTATTTAGATAGGCTTGACAGTGCTGATCATAGTTGCTAGGGCACCTATACGGTTCTTGTTCAATCCCATCCTTGGACAGTGAATTCTGAACTTAAACCGAGAGCGACCACCTTGAGTCAATGCGCTGAATTAGCGCGCCATCCACCTGGGCCACGGGGGCCCCTTGCAGTAAACAGTTGGCAGCAGTTGCACGACCATTTAAAGTTCGTTGAAGATCAGGAACCTTTCACAAGTTAATAAGCTCATGCTGGTTTCCTCCCCGACCGAGGTCCACCAACAACCTGCGGATGGTCGTGGGTTTCCCCCGGGCTCTGCCAGGTTTCCTCCCACCATAATGCTGGTCGCTGTTGTATAAGTGAAATATTCTTGAGTACGTCGTAAAAAACCAATCAAATAAATAAATAAATCACAAATAAATATGGCACACTAAGCTCGTTCAGCGGGTGAAGATCTGTGCCCCATATATACGAAAGGTCCCCATTTTCTTGTTAAGGGCTGGTGGTTTTCTCCGGAACTTCAGTGACACTCGCCACCGTCTTGTTATCCGCAGTTCAAATATTCTTGAGGTGGGTATTTAACATCAGTCAAGTAAATAAATGAATGAATGAATTTGTTTGATTTAAGATGTCGTGAAGCGTAAAGTTGTCTGAAAACAACACTATACTAGCGTGAATACATCGCTGTTGTTCGTGAGAAACCTGAAGTTGTTCGTCAGCTCTCTGAGTGTGATGTTTGAGATGATGTATTGTTACAGGTTATCTGACTGACGACCTGGTTACGGGCGAGGAAAACGGAAACCAAAAAAAGTATATGGGTGTGTTCAGACTCCATGGAGACGACAAGAAGGTCAGACGATGTTATGTTTCTAGTATCGTGCATGACTTGTATATTACTAAACCACTGCGTAACGTGGGATTTAATTCATACAACGTTATTCATTTTTTGAAGTGAAGGGTAAATGAAATAAGAGAATTAGTAGTAATGAATAATGATGTTATTTATTATTAAGTATATGATTGCAAGCCTGCAACTAGGTGGCTAATATTTTTGCCAACACACCTGTGGAAATGGGAAGACCAGTATTGTCCATGTTATGTAATATTGGATCAAAGTTACTCGACCCAGTGACCTTAGTTTTAATAATATCATGCAACAGGACAGTATGGGTCTTACCACATTCTCCAAAGGAGTGCTTTCAGAAACGTCAGGCGTCTGTTATCATTCTTGCGGTTAGCAATTTGGATCCAAGTCTGCGGAACTGTCAATATGTCCGTCGTGCATAAAATTCTGGAGTAAGGCATAAATGCTTGATGAAATGAATAAAATCGTCTTTGATTCGATGAAGCCGTATACTGTATATCTCTTTAATCTAGCTGTAAGGGAAAGTATATGTTTGTCTGGCCTTGGATTCACATCTGTCGTTTATTCGATCAATTTGACACTTGTTGAACTGGGACTGTATTGCCTTAGGACCCTAATAAGTGCTTATAGTATCCTGAAAATGGCGTATTGCGTATGCAGATCAGGCATTGATGACATCACAGATCTTTCGCTTTAACACGCGTACATGAACTTGGCTGTGAAATGAAAGTAGATGAAGTAGAGGCATGCTTTTCGCACCGTGTGGCGGATATTTACAACAGGCACTGCACCAGTAAGGTACTCGCGATGAGGTGTTGAGATAACTCACTATCACTACAAACTATACTGAACAAAAATATATACGCAACACTTTTGTTTTTGCAATATTTCACAAGATTATGCTGTGATTTTTGTCAATATTGTACCTAGGGATGGCCAAGAGGAAAACCCTTACGCCTGTGTACATTCCAATCTCCAAAACCCAACTTGTCGATTTCAAGCCTGTTCACCATTTTGATCCTTCAGACAGGTGTGGCCCTGTCTGTAATATTCAGTGATCTGTAAGGTCTTCCTCGCCACTCCTTGGGTGTACTAAAGGCCATGCGTTCAGTACAAGTTATGTGAAAAAAGCGGGATGCCACAGATGCCACTAAACCAAACGAGAGCGCGCCATTGGGAAGCTCGACGCTCACATGACGCTTAGAGCTGTCGCTAGCGCCCTTAAGGTTAATGTGTCAACGATTAGTCGTCTTAGAAGACGTCATGAAGGATTCGGCACGACAGCTAATCGCCGGCATGCCCGCCGAACGCGTGTAACGACCCTCGACCAAGATCGCCATATTGACCTCCTCCACCTCCGCGACAGTTTCTCAACTATTGAAACAATTGGGCTCCATAATAACCGGATTTCCGCTCAAGCGGTTCGGAATCGCCTCAGAGAAGCGAAATTGCGAACCTGTAGACCACTTCAGGGTCCCATTTGCTGCAGTATGCAGAGCATTTCTACAGGCTGAAAACGTTGACTCTACTGGCCAGCGTTTTCACCTGATCTGTGCACCTGTGGGATGTCCTCGATCGGCGTGTCCATTTCCGGATAACATCGCGTTGTTGCGTGTGACCCTCACACAGGAGTGGGAAAACATTCAGCAAGCTGCAATTGACGGTCTCATCAGGTTACAGTGAATTGTAGCAGTGCAGTAAGGAAACGGCGAACATACTCGGTACTGAATTGTGGAATTTCCCAAACTGACCCCACCCCTGTTTCCTACTCTACCTCAGAGTTACCATGGGTTGCCCGTTTCCATCAGTTATGGAAATAGATTGCTAAGGCTCCAGTTTATGCCCCGTGAAAAACGGTATTGAGAAGAATTTAATAACAGCGACCCCATTGGTGGGAAGCTTCTGGGTCATTACGGTGCGCTAGCGCGCCAACCAACTGAACCACCGAGGCCCCCGGTGTCTCGCTTAAGCCGTGAGTATTACCACACGGGTGTGACGTCAAGATGCAGGGCTTTATGGCACAGGCAGCTTGGCGGATTACGTGCGGAAACGGGTGGCCGCTGTAATGATACGTAAGCAAAGGTGGGCAGAGGGTAATGGCTTCGCCTTCGTCCAGGCGCACAAATAACATAGGTGTTAAACTTAATTCCATTGTAAGCACCTTGTGAAAGAAGCCCGGGGGTGGCAACTGTGCCCTATTCTTCGTAATAAACCTTCGTGAACGTTCGGTTAATCGTTGTTGATTCCAAGCAGGCTACGTTTGATGACGCATGTTAGTATTTCTAATCACAGTTGTATTTGGCTAAGTTCAGGTTTAACTCCCACAGAAAAGCGAAGCGTTAGCAGAAGAATTGTGCCTGCTACTTCTTTGACGGATGGTTTCAAAAAAAAAAAAAAGATGAAAATAAATTTCTGAGGAAGACGTGAAGTTCTTCGTGAGATATCGAGAGTATATAATACCCTTGTCTTTCCGACTTATCACTGTTTTCGACCGACGAGAATACTCTTCTTTGTGGCAGTAAGAAAGAGCATCCACATACACCTGTGTTAAACTATTGTACACACGTTTTGGAGTCAAATCGGCATGAGTATGGTGATGTAGTTGTATACCGTTATAAATATAGCACCACGGCTGGCTTGTCTACAGCTTTGCGATTCAGTGTACTCGTCCGTCCTGTGAAAGTTATATATTTATTTGATTGGTTTTATAATAACGTGCACAAGAATTTTACACTTACACACGACAGCCATCAGATTTATGGGTGTAGAAAACCGGATTTCCCGGAATTCTACACCGATATTCGGCTGTTTTTTGTAAACGGTCCTCAAACCGTAATCCCCGAAAGCTGGATCCGACCGTCCGACCTGATTGGTGATTGGACAGTTGTTTGTTGATTGGACAATCGGTTGAGGCGAGACCATAGCTTAAAGGACCGTATACTTGTTTTTCAGGAAGGTGCCTTTGATGTTGAAGTAAGGAAACCATAGCTGTTATATATGTTGGGGCTTGTCTTTTTTTTTTTTTTTTTTGTATTTAACGTCTACCTGCAGTATCGTGATAATAATTTCAGGTTTGGACCTGTATGATAACAGGCAAATAACATTATTACTATATATACATGAATGCAGTTTTTATGTACTCACATCTGGTTAAACGCGGATTTATGAAACGGCGTCTGTAGTGGAAGATGACCATGTCTTGACCAGTGAGGTCACATGTTCGAATCCATTTACCGCGCACCGTCTTTCAGCAGTTTGCACAGTGGATTGTCCGTTTTTCCCCACCCTTAACAACTACCACTTTTTGGTAAATATATACGGTATGAAAAATGACAGGATATAATTTTTTTTGGTTATAACGGGGTATTTTGTCTTTCACAACATAATATTAGGTTGCGGCAACATGATGCCTTCTCCAGCATCGTTAATTTCGGAAAAGCTCGTTCGTAAATATATACACTATCTGTGTTGTAGCTGCACAAGGTGGCATCATTTACCTGACGATACAGTTATTAAATAAAAGCATTTGTCGTTTGAATCAAATAATAATCTGATAGGTATAAATTGAAAACAGTGTCGAATAATTAGATAAGTAAACAGCTGCAAGGACGGATGTTTTAGTTTCCCTTTGATAAGAGCCCTTTGTATCAGAGTACTTTGTGGATGTGATAAACATTGATACTATGGTAGCTCCTATAGCCCGAGGTCAAGCAAATGTAGACACAGGTAAATGAAATCGGACGTCAGTGATTATGAATGATCCTTCAGTAATTGGTATTGTCGGTTTGCTATATACTCAGATCTGTCGGAAACCTGCAACAACAGTTTAATCAAGCAGCGAGTCGTAAACATCTTGTACATGATTACCTTCAATTGCATCCTTCACTAAACAAGATATCATATCTGCTATAAGCCTCCGCTCTGACTGTATGTGTATGGCCTGCGACAATGCCTATAGCATTGGACCGTCTCTGACTCTGATTTCGCTCTGTACCTTCTGTTTTGTCACAGCACCGCCGAATTGACATCATCGTAACGCCGGTGGAGGAGTACGCCTGCGCCTTGGTGCACTTTACCGGATCAGCTCACTTCAACCGGTCCATACGTCATCTTGCCAAGAAGATGGGGATGTCCCTGTCAGAGCATGCGCTAAGAACAGGGGTAATTCGCAAAGTACGTCAGTCTTAATGTTTACCATAATGTAAACTGCACGGACCAGGTAATCGATATATCTGGAGCTCCGAAAGTATCCGATGTGTTTATATCGGATGACAGCACTGACCTACAAAGCTTTCTAGAAGCTGGGTACAGGCATGGAGAAGGCAACTCCGCCTGCAATATGCTGTAAATGCTTGGAATACAAGAAATATATGTATCATATCTACATAAACTCAACTTTTTTGTAATGCTAGACAAAAACGTGTTTAGAAAGAGAATCAAATCTGTTTGCACTGCATCTTTCATACATGCATTATAGATTACAGAAGGCGAGGAATTCACGTTAGGATTACAAAATTATCTTCCCAACACGCATGCCAGTATTAGAGAAGCCCTGTGTGTTTATATATAGAGTGTGCATATTTAGGGCTCCTGTTTTCGTAATTTGCCCACGACGTAAGACAATTTGAAAACAAACCAATAGAAATCTATGACCTGAAGCGAGTAAAATATCAAGGACCTGGTTTTGTTTTCTCTAAACGGTTGATCTCAAGAGGTCCTGAGTAGCTCATCATGTACAACAGTATCGAAGTTTTTGTGATAGCGTTATCAAGGTGACGTATTAAAATATCAAGGCCTTGGGGTTGTTTTCTCTAAACGGTTGCTCTCAAGAGGTCCCGAGTAGCTCATCATGTACAACAGTATCGAAGTTTTTTGTGATAGCGTTATCAAGGTGACGTATTAAAATATCAAGGCCTTGGGGTTGTTTTCTCTAAACGGTTGCTCTCAAGAGGTCCCGAGTAGCTCATCATGTACAACAGTATCGAAGTTTTTGTGATAGCGTTATCAAGGTGACGTATTAAAATATCAAGGACCTGGTTTTGTTTTGTCTAAACGGTTGCTCTCAAGAGGTCCCGAGTAGCTCATCATGTACAACAGTATCGAAGTTTTTGTGATAGCGTTATCAAGGTGACGTATTAAAATATCAAGGACCTGGTTTTGTTTTGTCTAAACGGTTGCTCTCAAGAGGTCCCGAGTAGCTCATCATGTACAACAGTATCGAAGTTTTTGTGATAGCGTTATCAAGGTGACGTATTAAAATATCAAGGACCTGGTTTTGTTTTGTCTAAACGGTTGCTCTCAAGAGGTCCCGAGTAGCTCATCATGTACAACAGTATCGAAGTTTTTGTGATAGCGTTATCAAGGTGACGTGTTATTCCTCCTCCCATCCAGCAATGCCTAGCTTTCGCTTACCTGTAGGTCCCCTCATGATATCCCACATACAATATCAAGTTATCTAAATTTAGTCCCATGGCGACACTACCGTCCAAAAAACAAAAAAACAAAATTCCACCACCACCACAACCCAAAACATAACAACAAAAACATGAGGTAGAATCAACTGTAATTCAATTGCGATGCGTTATCCCACTGAAAATGTTGAGCTTTCCCATTACGCCCCCCCCTCACAAGACCCTGTGAAATCATTTTAGTCCACACTTCTAAATTTAGTCCTACGATGACACTACCATAGGCGATAAGAAGAAAATCAGGTATTGTATCAAACATAATTCAAAGTTATACAAACTTTTACTAAAGGATTTCTTTCTGTATAGGCTTACCATTTATCTTTTGAATCTAAAATTATACTAATCAACTCTTTAATGAATATAGATTAAGATTTTACAAATTACTTCTTAGTGAAACGCTAACTGAGGTAAATTGACAAAGAGGCCTCAATTTACAGATTATACGTGCGGCCATTTGGTAACCCCATACTGATGTCTTCGCTACTGTGGTTTTACTTTCTGTGCTGATGTGATTTACATTGTGAAATTCCCAGGTGCCTAATAGAGAATGTTGAAACATTGAAGAAAAGACAGTAGAAATGCGAATGTGAAGGGTACCTAATATAACAAAGGGTTTTAGTTCGTGTACAGAGGAACCCAATGAGCTCTGACCTGAACTTTCCTAAGGACCAAGAGATACATTCACCGTGAATGCTAAAACTGTTCTTGTAATGCTTCTTCGACCCAAATGAATACACAGTGCCTTGCGTGAATTGGAACAGGAGACGTGACATGTGGAAACGTTTAGAATGTGCCAATTTATTATATGCAACCGTTGAAATGTGTCCTTGAATTTTCCATGGCATCAAGAAAGGCACTGTATAATTCGGCCGATAAACCAACCATCAAACGAGAGGGGCAAATGTGCCAGTCTGCTGTCCAGCCAGCCAGCAAGCATGCAAACCTGCAAGCGAGTGGGCTGTAATACTGTATGTACTCACATTGTCACGTTCTGGCTGATGTAACTTTTGTAAACCCGTTAAATTTTTGAAAATTCTTGAATATGACGGTAAACATCAATCAAAATAAAATAAATACCGGTGTATTTGACGTCATGTAAATCCGTGATATATATGTCTTTAAATGACGCAATTACTGTGAACGGTGAATGCCATTTATGGCTTCAGTTTTCAGTGCCTTTTCCACCCGTGCCAAACGACTCACGTGCATTGTACAATGCATGGAAATTACAACACCTATCTTCTGAATATAGAATCAGTTATGCAATGATAGCTTACTGTATTCAGATTCACCCATACAAGTCGGTATATTTACATATGTATATATATGCATGGGTGGCATTCACGTGCGTTGCATCAGCAGTGTAATTACATCACAGACAAATTAAGCAGAACAAAGATGGTTCCATTTAGACGATCATCTTACGTCCCAGTAAGATGTATGTGGCTCTACACTTTATTCCCGTGGTTTTGATTTTAATTTTTCTTCTCTATATCGAAATGTCTCTGCCTGATATATAAAGGACTGTAAACGTGTATATGTTCAGATGAATATGCCTTGTGGCGAAAGGAAATGAATATCCGCTATTTGTAACAGTAAAGTGATAACTTATACTTGCGGTGCGGTCGCTGTGAGTTCAAGTCCGGTTCATACTGGCTTCCTCTCCCACCGTACGAGGGAAGTTCTGCCAACAACCCTGTGGATGGTCGTGGATTCCCCCCCCCCCCCCCAAAGCTCTGCCCAGTTTCATCCCACCATAATGCTGGCCGCCGTCGTATAAGTGAAATATTCTTGACTACTGGGTAAAACACCAATCAAATAAATAAAGAAATATACGTGCGGTGTATATGTTTATGACAATCCACTCTAATAACGATTTAATGGCAATACCAAGGCCGTTTTAGCGACCTTGGTCTTGGTGATCTATTCCAACTGGTAAGCGCACGTCATCCTGCTTAATGCTTAGTGATGGTCAGTACAAGATTACAAATTCTGTTCTCAGTCCACAGAGGAAATGCATAGTTACGTGTTGTGAATGGGCCTACAATTCCACAAATGTTACCTTCACTTTTAAACATATACACCTTATAAAGACTCAGTAATATGCTGGTGCTTGTATGTTTAATTGGGGTTAGACGTTTCTTTCAACAGGTGGATTATACAGATGGGATTTAGTGTAGCGGTTGAGGAGATGTATGTAGAAGGGGTGATGTAGTTTCATAGAGGTTCTGCATGCAGAACCTGTACGTGTGCGGAACCGTGTGTTTTTCACACCGCTCACTTCTGACCTATGGGGTCGTGTGTTCGAATCCAGCGTTCTGCAACCAGTTAATGTCATAAAGGTATAACTGTCTTTGCATGCAGACATTGGTGTGTAGATACAAGTAAGCAGTATATTGAGCTTTAAGTCAGGAAGTTTGTCCAGCTCCTAGCGCGGTTGGTATATATCTCATCCATATACCTGACTTCTTTTGGATGAAGCGGGGCTACGAATTGAGCTTTAAGTCAGGAAGTTTGTCCAGCTCCTAGCGCGGTTGGTATGTATATATCATCCATATACCTGACTTCTTTTGATCTGTAGGGGGGAGAGAAATTATTTGAAGGCACGGCGCTGCCCACACCGACTGAGGAATCCATATTCCGCCACATGGGGATTCCGTATCGGCCACCGGATGAGCGAGACCATTAAGCCGCCATTTTTGCCACTTAACTGCGAAAGAGGAATTCCACCTCACAGGGTAACCTTGACATGCAGATGAAAGGAAGGTATCCCTACCAACATTTGCGTGTAAAGTTTTATTTCAAGGATAGAAGGAATATTTTGATACAGAAAGATTTCAACACGGGTGTTGATTTTACCTTAAGTGTTTAAATATACGCCAACGGATTTAACCTGCTAACTTTATGAAACACATGCAAATAAGCTCATTTATATTTTTGTTTCAAATGTTTTCACTTTTGACAAAGGTCGTTTCAACACGTTTACTTAATTACAGGTTTAAATCAAGAGCGAAATTTATACACTTTTGTATAGACTTTATTTACTGGGTTTTATATGGTTGCATATCTTATACAAAATGTTAATATAATGTACATACACCTGGAAAATGAAATCTTAATCATGTACGATTGAGGTATAGTATTGCCGAAGTGTGTCCTGATTATTTAATTGTAATGTATCAGCTAGCGTGCGTGTATTTTAACAAATTTTCAGTGTTTAGAATTCATAGATATAAACCAAAGATGAATTGTGTACTTATAATGAACTATATTTACAATTAGTTTGTAAATTTACATTCATAAATCAGTGTGTATATCGTATTTAAATATACAAGAGCTCTTTTGACATTTTCATTAATTTATTAAGACCTTGTTTGATGGCTGTTGTAATGCCAATGTCTTATTTCACGATTTATGTAAAATAAATTCATTTTATTTGAAAATATGCGTCTGCTGTAGTTTCTGCCATGATGTTTAATTCATTGTTAGGGCGGGATATATGTATAAAGGCTTAGTCGATATAAGCCCCACCTACGAAATGTGCGTAAATCTTCTGGCTTTGTAGTAGATAAACGTGATCATACAGTGTTCACGCATCAACTGCTTGACGTACCCACGAAAAATACAGAAGGCGACAGCTTAAGAAAAGTCGAAGCCAACATAACACTTGTAGCTCATACCCCCCATTTTGTGCCTGGCAACAAAGAAATCCCACGGACATCATGTAAGCAGTGGGTATCAATATTGCGAATTGATGAGACTATGGGCGAAGTTTATAACAATCCTTTTGACCAGTACTTTAGTTTAAATAGTTTCATGTAGACCCACTAAGGACGTTTTCCTCTTTTTACTACGTAAATGGCGCGTTATCTTCTGTGTCTTTTTGTCGGTCAGGCATGCTTGAGAGACGAGGTTTAATCTGACAATCTGTGCAGCGTGGGCCCATAGACAGGCTTTTATTCCAGCTTTTATTAATGGAAATTTTTTTTTTTTCCTTCTGAATCCTTAATTGTTATTTTCACCCATATTTAGTGTTCCTCATTTCTCCCACTTCATCGTTGGGAGACAGAGAGTCAAACCGTAGTCGTGTAAAGCCGAAGACCTTTAGTGGTGTAAATGAGATCAACTATGCTCTGGAACGCAATAATCCCATCACCAACACCACCCAGGAAAACTTTAAAATAGACTACGGTAACTGGTTTTTCCGTGGCGAGGCACTGTGCATTACAGAGACGTCAAGTACTGGTCGACCGGGTGTTTGTGTATAGGCCTATGCTTTGCTGAGGTATTACTAAAGCAATAAGGGATCTGTTTTCTGTAAAGAGATATACGATCGTGGGATGTATGACCAGGATAATTCCACATAATGGAGATACACTATACATGAATCAATCAAACTAGCCAACATAACAACGCAGTGTTGTAACCATACAAAACGCCAAGCAATTAAGCCATGCGGCAGCTTTTCCCGCGCAATAGCAATCTGGGCCCCAAGCCGGCTTGGCAAATGTTGCCTGGTAATTTGTGTGTACAAGGCTCACAGTTTGTGCTCAATTCATCCCCGCGGTGGCAGAAATGGAAAATAGAGACACAGCTTTGGTTCGAATTACTTTCAGGCCGCGCGGAAAGGTTCCCCCATTAGTCAAAAGCAGATGTGTTTAGATCATCGATCGATAAATTAACCTTTTCCCACATGTTTACTTGTGTCTAATATCGCATATCGAGAAATGTTTTAGCTGTTTGTCTCTTTTGTTTCTCGGAACAAGAGCCCACAACGTCATGGGCAGTATCTATTCCTGGAGTCAAAAATATCTTAAGCTGTTTATAACACGGAATATAAAGTCTGTTTGCCTCAGCCAATTGGATCCTTCTAGACATCTTTGGCAAACCCCCGGATGTATCTTTAGCCGGAAACCCAGGCCTGTGTTTGGATACCAAATTTACATAAACCCTTTCTCACCCACATGCAACGAAGATTGAAGACATTGGCTTTCAGCGTTAAAGTGTCACACCGAAATGACCTTTGTGAAGATGTACATGAGAAATCTCGAACAAAACCGAGAGGCGCAAAACAATGTTGCTCCGAATTATTTATTTTGTATGGCTGCCAGATTTACCTAAAATGTTGCAGAAAATACGAAGTTCTAGAATCCCAGGGATCAAGGTTTGAAGTAGCCAATGTTATTTAAAGCACACTCTCTCTAACAACCTTTCAGTAATTGTGACATTCGCCAATAAAGTGCCCCCTAACCCACCCAACTGAAAGGTTGCAGCATACAGATTGTCCGAAGTGTGTCCAAAATGGCAAGACGTTTCTTGTAAAATCATCATTATTAAAGGCTATTTTTGTTCACAATGATCCACTTCCTTTGAACATATCAAACCACCCAGTTACAACTTACAAGAGTCAGCCTTATTGTTTTTATTTTGTGCAGCACAGCATACAAATACATATATGTAGTTGGCTGCAACTGGTAATGTACGACACACTACATGTACGTCATATTTGTACAGCAAAACCGGTGAGTGGTAGAGAATAAAGATTATTCATGATTCCAGCTTTTGCTTTAAGCGTTAACCGGTTCGTATTACTTTATTATATAACTTATATCTGTTCTCTGAAATCATGTTCGTCGTCTCTGTTCGTTTCTGTATGTTGCACACATAATGTAAAGCCGTTAAGTTTGACTAGTCAATTAAAAAAAGCTCTTTCACACGATTTGCATAGGACTCCACAAATCACATGCCTGTTCCACCTTCGCCTGGTGGATAGCACGCTAATGCACTACAATAATCCAGGAGCCTCTTACCAATGCGGTCGCAGTGAGTTCAAATCCGGTTTATGCTGGCTTCGTCTCTAGTCGTACGTTGGAAGGGTTGCCATCAACCTGCGGCCGGTCGTAAGTTTTCCCAGGGCTCTGTCCTGTCCCTCCCCGTCCCCCCTCCCAACCATAATGCTGACCACCGTCGTATAAGTGAAATATTCTTGAGAGCGGCGTGGAGGACCAAAATCAAATCATTAAATGTTCCACTTTTGTACGATCTGCCGAATCGGACCGTGTGAACACATCTTAAGCCAGATTAAAGTCATGCACAGTCATCGGGGTGAGGGAGCTGAACTCGGATAATATGGTTTTGAACGTCAGTTTTATTATTATAATTCCTGCATTGTAAACTGTTTTTGAAATTCTGACATCAGAGTATACATATCTTAGTTCACATTACCGATCTGTCATACTGGAATGTTTATGTGTTATTCCAATAGGCTTATCCTTTTTTGTTGACAAATTTCTTACTTCTCATCAAAGCAACCAACGTTGTTAATCTTATTTCCCATCCGTGGAGGATATTCGTAGGCCAGGATGTGAATCTGATATATCCGACATTCACATACCAGCCGTCAAGCACACTGGATGGTTGTAGTCAATAGTCGCAAGGCCAATTTCTCAAACAGCGCTCAACAGAAACCACAAAAGAGAAAAGAAGGGGGATGCGATAAGAAATAAGGACAAATTCATGCACAGAAAAATGCTGAACTGTTTTCAATGATACCCGGTACCGAATATACGCACGGAATTAAAAAAAGTACCGTGTCTAAATAGTGTGTCATGCTAGTTCAAAAGTTGTCCTTTGTTTTTTTTATTATCATCCTTGGGCCTGTCTGGAAGTTAATCATTGTCTCCTAACGATATCGATCGTTTGAAAATGGTGTAAACGGTAAAGGACATTTGCGCTGAAAACATTTGTGTAAGCACTGATCTCAAAGACATAAAAGCTTCATACATAAGGCCTTGGTGTACAATCTCCTGGTCACATACGTAGTACCTTCACTGGTGAAGACATAGGATGCAACACACAACAAGACCTTCCGATATTTATTCTCCGCTGCGCGATAATTTTACACGTGCTTAGGTGGCTGGAATTGTACACATGCATCTAGAAATGTTTGTAGGCCTACGTATTTTTGGTTTATTTGAACTTGTGGAATTTTTTTGTTCAAAATACACCTTTTCGGCCCAAATGGTGAAAATGATTTCTACATACATTCAAATTAATTGCACATAAGTGTAAATGGCGTACAAGTACAAACTGAAAACGGCTTGCCATAATGCGACCAGCGGATGTAACTGGGATATGACAGTGGATAGGTTGATTAGAGTGATCTCCCTTGAACTGCTAGTTCCTGGCCAAGTTGGTAACAGTCTATTAAGGTGATTTTAGTAATAACCTGGGCCTACCCAATGAACTCAACAATATAATATATGTATTGTATCTATATATCTGTAGTACAGATAAATTGCGGGCTGTCCTTTTGACGAGTCGCACAAGTGTAGCATGATAGCCCTTAAAAGACTCTGGGCCCACGATAAGGTAACAATATTTCTTTCTAAAAAGGCCATATGGGCCTGGGCCTTTGCCGAGTGGGGTACGTCATATTCAGCCTGAGGGATGCCTTCAGCTAATATGATGTGTATATCTGAACATGGCAAGTCGGAAATCTTATGGGAATTTTACCTGGACAAGCCTTTTGTGCACTCATGTTTGATCCATCCAAAAACACGACTGTCACCTTTTAATGGTACAAAGTTCTTGTAAATGGCGTTATAAGAACAGTCATATAAATAAATTTAAGGTAACCTTGCCTCGGCCCTCGTTCATGATCTTGCATGTTTGAATCAAACATGCGTTTGGTCTGCTTCAGCTTCAGTTAAGGGTTATTGTCAGACACCTGCCATGGCGACGTGGGGGGTTTCCCTCGGTTTTCTCGTATGAGTAAATCATTCATGGACACGACCGAAACATTAATTTGATTATGGAGACTAGAAAACAGAAAAGCCAAGTCTCTACACATTCAAGCGTCTTCGTATTTCTTTGTTTGGTATTGTGTAAGGTTTATCGCTGTCTGAGAGTTGAACAAGCCATTTGTTTATAATTTTTCCTCTCCGATAGTGGTACCCTTACAACATCAAGAACCCGTTGCCTCGGGTGACGTCATAATTATTCAAAAGCCTGTGGTATGCTGGACAACGGGCGGAGTTGAGCATGTTTGACGAATCTAGCCGTCGAAATCGACATTCATATACCAGCCATCAACCAAAATGGGCGTTCCATTGACAGTTACCTGCATCAGTTTCCTAAACTGTGATCGACTTCACTCTAAAGCCTGGTTCTGACATTATCATGTTTGACGTTGTTTTAAAGCTTTAATATAACATGACCTTACTAAGTAAAATTTAATTTTTCCGTTGTAGCTGTGTGATCCCAGGATAGTATGGCTGTAGATTTAAATGTTAGGAAATTCAAGTAATCTGTTTCCAGAGATAGTTGAGCTAGCTTTGTTACTGGACGGATGTTGTTCTACCTATGCACATGGGGTGTTTCTACTGTAAAAAGAATTACTCCACAAGGCCATTGTCCAGTATGACTCTGGTTTTTGAGGTGTCCTAAATGTGTCCTAACTTAAAAGCATTTTCCTTGCAATAATACGAACGTTCAACATATCACTGCGTAGAGCTTGTGGTGTTACGTATCACTAACTGAATGAAATTTCGTTAGTGAGTATGAGTGATTTAAAAGAGAGCTGGATGGAGGCGACATGTTAGAAGAAACAGACTATAATAGCTCCAGATTAGCGCTGACACACACACACATACACACACAAATAAGTTGGGACCGAACATTTCCGTTTTTTTGCCAAGCTTTTCAGCGTAAGTGCTCTTGAATTTATACCACAGTTGAATTAGCCTGATAGCTAGGCATCTCTAGAGAGAGGCATTACCGGCTAATTGCAGACAGAAGACCGAAACATGCTAGATACTGTTCAAGAGTTCACTTTACTCAGTAAACTGCCACTTATCGTAGTAAGATTTTAACGAGAGAGTCAGAAAAGGCGCGCTGACGAGGGAAGGATTCTTGTTATGCACTTCTTGTGTCAGAAATGTGCAGTGATTGGTTTATTTGATGGCAAAAGACAATTGCTTCCCAAACACATTATTGCAGTACCAGACATTCACCGCCAGAGGCAGATGAACTCGTCAGCTGTTAAAAGTTAAACATTCGCTTTCATTATTTTTTTCAGTAAAGTATTCGGTCTACGCTGAAGTCAACAGAAAGCACACATCTTTTTTATCGGTTGTTCTTTGTGTCAAAGTCACCCGCGTAATCCACGGTATCTCATTCTGTTTAGATCAGCAGGACTTAAGATTCTAATTTCGACGAGACAACAAAAATCAATGGTACTTGCTTCACAAATGAGACAAAGAATGTGTTCCTGCTGAAAAACGGCATATGTGGAGTTGGAATGTATGTTTGCTGATCCCGTCAATTTCTTCTCGTCACATTTGTTACGAACCTCGTCCTTAAGATATTGTATTATATCTTTTTATTTGTTTTTACGTTAACCGCTTCAGTGTCTGACCTATATTTTCCCCCTCTGTGCACGGCCATAGCTCGCACCGAGTTTCAGTCGCGTTCTTGAGGCTTCAGTGTTTATGACTTTCCTGTCATTGTGCATAGAGCGTACATTCTGGAAAGATGTATCTGTGTTGTAGTCATGTTTACGATCAAACTATTCAGAATTTTCTTATCCAGAATATGAGCTACGAAGTCGTAACGCTCGCAGTCATTGTACTTATGGACACCTGAGAGTACATTTACTTTCGTCCACTTAGAAAGATTTCTTGGGGTTTGGAGATATCGGCTTTCATGCTATTCGACATTCGTCAATTTAAACTCCTTTTTTCTGTATGTAGCACTTTGTAAGCTTCTGTTTCGCCACTTGCTATTTTGCTTGAGACGTTAATTTGGAGCTTGTATCGCTCACTTTCTCTTTGCGCCATTAGATACATTTCATCCCAGTTTACCCTGAAAGAGACTTTGTGTATATTTCCGAGGATTGAAACATACATCACCAGCTCGGCATCACGGACGCTATTCCCGTCCTGGAAAGTTGCACCTTGCCAGGGAGTTGGATATATACCATCGTCGGCGTACCGTGCCTACTACTGTTGGTCACTTACAGGACTGTCATCCTTCGATTTGAGAATTCCCAAGGACTGTGGATTCTATATTTACGTGGACTGACTTGCCTTTGGAAGCCGGAATATTCCATCCGGATTTGGACGGTGTCACCAGTAAGAAATTATATATATATATATATATATATATATATATATATATTGTGATTATCTGTATTGTTTTGTATATTATTGTCAGACGTACTATTTGTCTATTGTGCTCAAATACATGTATTGAACTCATTCAAGTGCCTTTGTGTTTCTTTGTTTGATCTTGTGTAAAACCTGTTGCTGTCTTAGAGTTGAAGAAGCCATTCGTTTATGATTTTTCCTTTCCGTTACTGGTACCCTTACACATTATAGGAAATAATGCCTTGCTCTCGAAAGCGTTTCACTGAAGTGTTCCTTGGAGGTGGTTTCTGAGAGTGTTTACTTATCGGGAGCGCGTAGAGTATTCTGCCCTGCCGGAATAATACTGGATCTATACATCCTTGTATTTATCAATTTATTTATTTATTCTATTTGATTGGTGTTTTAAGCCGTAAACGAGAGTTTTTCACTTATACCACGGCGACCAGCATTATGGTGGGATGAAACCGAGTAAAGCTTGGGGGAACCCACCGCCATTCGCAGGTTGCTGGTGGACCTTCCCACGTTCGACCGGAGAAGTCACAGCTAACGAAGAAAAAAGAGATTGAGATAGAATCAATATCCAAATAGTTCCTGACTTGTCCATATACACATGTATACATAGTTACTTCGGTGGCAGCTTTCCGTCAGAAGGTTTGTCACGTACCTGACGAGATGCGTTGGATTCCTTGAATTCTGTCCAGTTTCTCTGCCTACAAAATTGACCAACGTTACATGGGGCAAACTATTCATGACCAGGAATACCAATCCACCAAATTAAAGAAACAAAAATATTAGACTTATTTGTCGTCCGCAATTGACGTTTGTGAATCGTTTACTATCTAGCATATGAATGATGACACATGAACCAATATCCCAAGTGACAGTATGCAGTATCAGTGGACAGTGCTTTATGTCTGGTGTGCTCGAATAGAGAACCTGTTCCGACTGAAGTAACTTCACTAATCCCTATGATCTAAAATTGCCGTACTGACAGTCATACATCAATTGTTGACAGTATCAACCAAACGACGTTAAAATCGGGTGTCAATCGCGAAGCAGTCATGCTCTGTTGATGTCGTATGCTAGCCACCTTTATGCACAACACTCAGGTTCTCCAAGACTCTAAATTCCGGTGTGTTCTCCCTCAGTCTTTATCGAGACTAAGGGGAAACTTTATCGGTGGAAATGAATTCTGGTTTCTTGCAAGTATGTCAGTAGTCAGTTTCAAACGTGTACGGTCGGACACTTAAGCGATATAAACCGAGAGCAACGACGACAGTGTGGTAGTTAGCAAATGGTCACACGTTACCGGCCTGTTGTAAGTTTACTTCAGCTAGGGTTTTGTTCTAACTGTTCATGTAAGTGTAACTCTTACCCCCCTCCCTTAGCACCGAGTTATTCCCTCGCTGTCACTGTTCAGAGGGCCTGGGTAACAATAAGCGACAGACAATGCCCGTGAAAATCTGTATGTCACAGGTGGGGAAGTTCGTCAGTAACTTGTGAAATATACGTGGTTTATCAATGGCTCTCTGGTTTCATCCAGCCAAAACTGATCGCCATGGCATGAGAGAAATTCTTGAGAATGACGTTCTGCCTAATTCGGGATTCTGCTGGTGGACTATGCATCCCCGAGGCTTGGTTCCTCTGCACTGTTACTTTATTATTACTTAATAAAACGATATTTGAGGTGAATTGACGGGAAGCCGTATTTCATGCTGTAGTCGATGATGTAGTCTTTTATATTAAAATACGAATCAAACAATCAATCCATGGTGTGTGTGTGTGATATCGCCCTGATTCCGACCATAACTTGATACTGGTAGCCAACTGAGGCTAGATGCCCTAGCTAACAAAAGCAGACGTCATTGTCCCCTTATTACCGGGTAAAGAAGGAGTGAACCATCATGTATTAACCCGGATTCTGTCGGGAACTAAAGATATGGGTTAACGCCATGCCCCCGCATTTAGCCTTGCGGAATGTGCATATTTCTTCTTAAACTCTGCCCTTTGCTTCTTTGATTGCTCTGTAAATTCATTGTCTCTTCGTGATACATGAAGCCGTGTTTAACGTATATGACAGTTTTACGAACTCAACAAGTGGCTTCTTGCAATCTTGAAAGTGATAGCCTAAAGCTCATGTTTGTTAATTCACCTGATAGGTAGGGCTTTATGGTTAAGTTTCACACAATGTTATTGTATGTCAGAACGTTACCCCTCTTTTATTATTTATGGTCGAAGGGCTAATGTTTTTTGGCTTGATTTAGGAAATAGCAAAGGGAACATTTTGACATTCTGATGCCATTCGGTTGATTTTATTAATTCCATTCCTTCTCAGCGTTTCTTGAGTGTTATTGTAGTGATTGAGTTGTGACAAATGTCTAGAGATAGATTAATGGGCAAACTCAAACATCGGTGGTTCATCTGTCTGTAAAGGAGGGAATTTCTGTATGCCTTCAATTTTTACCACATCCAGTCAACTTCACGTTGGCGGGCATACCCCTGAAGACCAGTGACGTCTAATGTATTACATTAACATCATTGCAATTTTTTTAAACCAAATTTTGCTTAAGCCATGGTGCTAGGTGGCGTTTAAGTTGTTACTTCTTAAACACTTACATGAGCAGTTAAATTAAAACGCTGACTGAGGTAAATTGTCAAGATCCCGGAATTCGCCTGTAACGCGTGATCATTTGCCAACTATCACACTCTCGTCACTGCTATAGTTTTACTCCTTGTGCGGTAGTCTTTTATGGTATTGTAACAGTCCAAGTAAATGCCTTAAGGTAGCATTTGGAATACTTTTAGACCAGTGACGTCTAATGAATTGCAATAAATATCACAGCAATTGATTTTTTTTGACGTAATTCTGCTTTTTGACCTACAGGCCTTTCACATGTAACGTGTGACCATTTGCCAGCTGTTTAACTGTCGTCACTACTCTGGTTTACTCTGCATGCAGCAGTCTTTTATATTGCTGAGTACCCAAATAAGTGCACTGTGGATAATCTAAGAATTCGCTATCAACTTCAAAGTCACCAAATTATTTGCATTCATCGTTCAGCGTTTCTCTTCGTCTCTTTTGTTTCATTTATTTATTTATTTATTTGATTATTGGTATTTTACGCAAGAATATTTCACTTATACGGCGGCCAGCATTATGGTAGGAGGAAACCGGGCAGAGCCATCCGCAAGTTTCTGGCGGACCTTCCCACGTGTTTTCCTTTAAATACTGAAAGCTTTGGAGTAACTGATTGGCATATTGGTCCAGAATAATTGCCTATCGTCAACTTCTATTGTCTTTCAAATAATTTCGAGAGAAACATTTTGAACAGTTAATTATGTTCAATTTAGCGACGATACGTAATCAATATACCTGTCTGTTGTAATTAATCACTGCTAATGAAGTGAACCGCAGATACGAATTACGCTCAAGAAATTGTTTTTTCTTCAACCCACACACCCACGTAAGAGTGAGTATAACCCACAGTACTATGTGAACGGAGCATGTGCCAGGTACGCCTGTAATGGTTTGAATATATCTAAGAATTTCTTGTCAGATCGAGTTCTTTATCAAGGACATGATTCGTTGAGCGCGGTCAATTGACTAGACTGGGTATTCGGTCCTAAAGGCACGCACTGATCCTCTTTGAACATCTCCATTTTTATGGTTCACATTGATTGATATCGACTGTGCCGACACATACTAATAGGAAGGACTATATAAAAAACACGGCATAGGGAATAAGTCCAGAGCAGTAACAACAGTGTGATAGTTGTCAAATGGTCACATGTAACCAGTGAGAATCGGACTCTGGTAAATTTAGTTAGGTTTTCATTTTAACTGTATGGGGGCCTCCGTGGCTCAGTCGGCGCTATTGCAGCGCAATGACCCAAAAGCCTCCCACTAATGTCGTCGCTGTGAGTTCAAGTCCAGCTCAGGCTGGCTTCCTCTTCGGCCGTACGTGGGAAAGTCTGTCAGCAACCTGGGAATGGTCGTGGGTTTCCGCCTGGCTGTGCCCAGTTTCCTCCCACCATAATGCTGGCCGCCGTCGTATAAGTGAAATATTCTTGAGTATGTCGTAAAAGACCAATCCAATAAAGAAATAAATAAATTTTAACTGTAATGCAAATGCTTCAATAGTAACCGTTTATAATGCCTCTTGCACCAATGATAATGAAAGTTACAGGCAACTTGTTATGATGTCCAAAAATGCGTGCATAGTCTTTGATCAAAATACAGTCATTTGGAGGTTTTGATATTAGGAAAAAAAGTCTTGAGGATGAATAAAAGCATTCATTTTAGTATGAAATGAGATATTTGTGAATTTGCAGTTAAACTGGCTGATAAAATTGATAGAAATTCCGGAAGTGCTAACCTAGATTGGTCTGATCGCTGAAATAAAAAAAAACTGTAGCAATTTTGATTGTCCTGAATTTGAGGTATGAGATTTAAATACGGTATACAATAATGTTGCCTGTGTCTCCTCGTGGCAATGGAAGAAAAGCCCTCAACCTTGCTGAATGCAAATATTACCGGTTGAGCGATCCATGAAAATGTGCGCTAAATCGATACTGAACCCGAAGTCTAGCCTAATCCGGCAATGATCGTGTTTAATAACTCACGCCAGTCAGAGTGTCTAGCAATGGCGGCATCTCGACGTCTATGGCGGCGCAACAGCTGCGGCGTTAATATTACATTTCTGACACTCTCCCAAGCGATGCTCAGCCAAAAGGCACACCTCGATCCCTATTTCAAGACCAGGTTCTAATTTCTGACCCTCACGGAGAACCTATGAAATCAAAATCTACACAAGATATTTAACCCACTGATCCTCGGGGTGCAGTTTGCATAGCTTCATACATGTATTTCTCCTAAGTTACAAAGCTGGTCCGTTTCCCGGTGGCCCCCGCATCTCCATTTCAAATCGGCTCAGTATTCGCTCGGAAAAGTGCCCCCCTAAGTGGTAGCCAATACAGCTCATCGATGCACATGTCTGCCAAGTGCAGCGGCCATTCATTGCTTCATTTAGCTCGTCTGTCTCAGACGATTGCCGTCTGCTTGTGAACGTTGTCACTTAATGGTGGCAGCCGGGGTCTCTTCTCTAACTATTGGGTGCACCGTATTGGTTTCTTGCAGGATTGCAAATTAGCGTTGTTATGCCATTTACATCATCTTCTGTTATCGTAGGCCTATTCCCCAGAATGTCCATCGGTATCTTTGTCGATCGGTCGAACATTTTTTTTTGCCACGTTTCGACAAACATTTGCTTTTCTAATACGCGAGATGTAAAGTCTTAATCTTGTCTTGTCGAACGTCTTTTTTTTCGGCCATGGATTTGTAACCATTTACATATTGTCCATGCCAGTAGCTTGCCAAAGGTCGGTGGCTTAGCCTCCACCAATGAAATTGGCCGCCATCGCAAAAATAAAAAATCTTGGGCAAGATGCTACACAACAATAAAGTAATGAAATAAATTACCAAAATTAAAACAAACAGGATGGATCTACATACTTATGTTCCAATTTCCCAGTCAGTATATTTCACAATCTTTCAACAAGAATATAATGTTATAAAATGTAATACATGGAACTGATATTTCCCAGGAGGATATCATCATATTTTCCAAATGTAAGGCTAAAAAGAAAACGCCATTCTAACATCAACAGAACTCTCAGAAACAGTTTTCCTGTTGACCACTCAACGTACTTGACTATATGGGCAATCAGCGTGTTTTTTATGATAAATGACCCACACCCTTGGGTCGTATATCGGCGTATCGAAAGACGGTATGATTTGATTGTGTATTTCAGTTTGGTTTACCTGCAAACATTCGGAAAATTTCGCAAATGTACCCTTGTGCCTTTGTGTGTATAGCTCTGCTCGTCAGTGCATGTTTCTACCAACGTTCAGACCTCTGCAGATTTCTTCAGAGCATTTTTGACCCTATATACCTATTGCTGGCAGTCTGGCAGTCAATGAAAATCCTAATCAACAGGTCAAGAAATGGCCCCGTCTAAAACAATCTGTCAATCGAGTAACCTGTCAGCTACTGTCCTAATAAGCCAAAGAACACATGCTCATATTTATAGGCATATCATTCCGCAAAGAGTGGGAGAGAGTTTCCTCCGAAACTTCTTCTCTTTCCCAGGACAATATAGCAAGACGAAGGCCCATGGTAGCGAGGTAAGTTACACACTGTGCCGTGAGAATCTAGGTGAGTAAAGCTTGTGTACATGTAATTTGTAGGTCCCAGATTACCATATGAATTCTAAAAGAGAGGTGGAGGCGACAACTTTTTTTCAAGTGTAATTCTCTGCCAGTTTTACCCCTTCACTTCTTCAATCTTATCCCACATTAAAAACCATACTCAGCTGAGCATAACTATGGTAAAAGCACATTTTTTTCGGAAAAAAAAACCTCTTTCGGTGCCATGAGAACTTCTTGAAAGAAGCAAAAATGGTTTTAACATTGCATGCTTGAACTGATATGTTTGTAGTGTCCCTGATTTATTTAATCTAGAAAGTACCTTTCAATAAAATCAATAAAAATTTAATATCTGAAGAAACTTCGTAATAGCAGCAATATTAGTTCCCCGTGACCTTCAAAGAGTTCCACTGAAGTAAATCTAAGGGGTATATTCCTTGATAGACACAATTCAATTAAGTAGTATTGATAAAGTGGCTTTCATGCCCCAGCAAATATCCCGCCGTTCGATTAGCTCGCGAATAGAGAGAGCTGTCACGTTACCGTCTTATTGGGCTGCCCCGTCCACAATAATGGATTCATTAATCTTCATTCTCACTGGTCATATAACAGGCAGTTGTCTTGACCACTATGCCAGTCGCCCCCGGGATCCTGTCCGGCCTTTTGACCACTCCGAAACCAGACACAAAGGCAAGGAATTCACACAGAGGTATTCAAACGGAGCGTGATTAAGGTTGACAGCACGCCTGGAAGATTCCATTCGACCAAGTTTTCGAGGATCGATTATTTTAGGCTGATGAGAAGAGTAGGTGTAGTGTGCCGTATTGACTGATTAACAGACTGACGGATTGACCATTCTATATTCTACACTTCAAGGCAAATCTGATTTGTTTATCTGCACGTGTGAGTTTCGTGTATCTGACCGAATGAGTGAGTGGATGGTCTTATGACTGAGAAATTGATGACTGCCCGACCAACTTATTCGCTCCACATTAAAAACATCGACCAATGGATGACGAGGAAGAAGATTGACTGCGGGACCAACTTCTTGTCACTGTTCTTATATTCTTGGTTGATTAACGGACAAAAACCTGGAGGGATCATTTTGTAAATGAGTGACAACAGATATTCTATCTAGCTGCGTCATTAACCAGATGACATACTAATTGACCGCCTGATAATTAGTCCTTTGTGCCGTTTGCTGACTAGTTGGGCCTAACGATTTCGTCTACTGGTTTACCAATTTGTTACTAAAAATGCAACTTGACTCATCGGATCAAAGGATCAAGTAAATACCGGTGATAAACAACGGAAAGGTATATATTAGAAATAATACATAAATTGTAAATGAAGCCAGAAATGCGACATGCCGTCCTCGATTTTCAGTGATATAGGGAGGACAGTCGATATTCTGGGTATGACGTCCAGTAGGTACAAATGTAGGTATCCAAGCCTCGCTTTGGTTACAACTGTTCATAAAGGCACCATCTTGATGCATATTAAAATTTAATGCTTATACACTCCTGAATCCGGGTTAAAGGGGCTATTTTCACCTATAGATATTATTTTTACGAATATAAACCCTTTTCAGGTCAAGGTAGAAGTTCAATTTCAGAAGACATCATCGGTCCATAACACAGATTGTGTATTACCCGCGAAGTGTAAAACCCATTAAACTGAAAAATATGTGTTTCTTTACAAGTGTCCAATACAGTGAGGAAAGAATAAACCAACAGTTGTAAAATTCAGCAAAGGTGTTATTTAAGGAAAAAAGCTCTTTATTGCATGGGGTATAATTTAATTAAATTGGAATATAAAAAATGCACGAATAAATACAGCTGAGTGTACGAGGCGTAGTTCTGAGTGAATACAAGGATTTGTATCAATTGATTTCATCCGCCTACATCTAACCATTTCTTTTATCTGGCAGCTAATTAAGTATGCTCTTTGTAGTAAGATTAATATTTTTAAGCTCCCACTTAAATTTGGCCTGCGGCCTCAGTTGTCATCGACAGATAGAGTCAGATACGGTCCGGTTTAAAAACAAAAACAGCAAAGGTACGATTGCAAAGAAATTTGGTCATGTTCACAACTCGGTTGGGATGTGTCATCCAGAACATTTCTCGACTCCACGATGCCCATAATTATACTTCGTCAGAAAGATAAGGCAGGGTTTCACATGGGATAAAATGTCAAGGGCATTACACACAATAACCCATGAATCGTATCTGGCGTTGGCACGTAAAGAAGTATTGAGCAGACCAGTTTCCCTTCTCAGGACATTCTAGCACTTGTGCGTATGCCTCTTGGTCAGACAGATAAACAACCAAGATCCTGAGCCTTCAAATGTACTCTACGACGTCACACATGAATTTTCTTGAACCCTTCTCCAGTTCGACCTTGTGATCTTTGGACTTCGGTGCCACCTTGCGTTGTTTTAACGAACTAAGCAAAGGCCGCAACAATGGACTGTCTCCCATGGTCCTGCCGGGTTTATCCGGTTTGCTCTCTAATGATCCCGCTAAACTGTCAGTAATAAATATTTCTTTGGCTTCTTCGTAATGAGCATGCGCACCTCGTGGGGAATCTTCAGTACCATCTTTGGTGTCCATAACCGTGTCAGCCAGAGTTAAATTGTCTTTTTTTCTTGCGACATCTTCTTTTGGGGCTCCACCTTTCTTACCAAAAAGAAGAACTTCTCGCATTTTGTCTCTGGCGCCATTATCACAACCTGGACCGGACCAGGAACTAAATAAGTCCAAAGTGTCCACGGCGACATCCCTAGTTTTACCGAGTGTGCCTTCTTCTTCGGGTAACACATCCATGCAGACACCAGTGGCTTCATGAGTCCCACTTGAAGCAGCGATATCACCATACAGCATATCAAAATTGATAATATCATCATCATCATAATCATCATCATCATCGCCATCGTCATAATCAGTGATGTTTTTACCGTCGTTACTAACCTCGCCTGTAATACCCCTATCGTCGTTTTCTTTCACACCACAACCATAGATTACCTGAGTGTTTTTTCTGATAACTGTTTTTTTCCCGGACATTTTCTCTTTTTCACTGGTGTTGTCGATGTTACTGTCAGCACTTCCATATTTCATTACGATATCTGAATGATGACACAGAGTATTGTCTCTGCCGCTGAGATCTGTGTCCTCAACACACAGCATATCGTCAACACCTACGTTCGTTTTGTCTGCACTTCTATGCACCTTGTCATCAACAATAACTGCGAAGTCATCCATCGTGACGTCAGCCAAATTGGCACTGTCGTGATCAGTTGGTCTACTCGACTGACCATCAGTTAAGCCTTCTGCCACAATAAAATCACCTGAGACACAAACCAATGGTAAATCGTCATCACGCCTAGGACTCTTGTTACAAGTCGAAGTGTTCACGCTAAAGTTTATGCAGTCATCAACTCTGTCCGAACAGTCTTCCCTCATGCTGTTATCCGGGCTGGCAAGAGGCACATTATCATCAGTAAATTCCCTGTCTTCTCCTTTGGGGGAATCAGATTTTCTGTCAGAGTATTCCTCAATCATTTCACATTCCAGCTCTTCCATTTCTTCCGCTGCGGTAACATCAATGTCTTCGACAACACTTTCATTTTCGTTTTCACTGTGACAGAATTGGTTCATTCCATTCTGTTCACTGAGAAGTCCTTCTTCCTCAGGACTTGTTCCTAGGTTTCAAAGACAGTGGCTCGAGTAATATGCGCAACACAATATTTTAGCAAAACGAAAATAGCTAAATACTTTACCTTATAATACGCTTTCCAGATTTGTCTTTTGAAATGTTATGGAAATGTTTTGGCTATGCAATATATTTTTCCATGAAGGGCTATTCAATTAATTGTACAATGCTCTTAAAGAGGATTCATCAAAGGAGAAAACTTACAGCTCAAAACCATTTGTTATCCAAAATATTCCGATGCAACAGAAATTATGATTTATGCTATGATATGAACATCTTATCGAAGGAAGCCTTCGTAAGTTAGTAAGTAGGTATAAATTATAAATCAGCAAATATAGGTCGCACTCAGTTCAACCATTTCCAGAGGATACGGCCATTTTAAAATTAAGAAAAGCTTGTACCACGAAATTTCGTAAAAATAATCGAAATGTTGGCAAAACACAATTCCTGGGGCAGAGTTATAGAGATGGACATGAGGATACTTATTTGCGATGAAGATGGTATTTATTTTTACGATGATTATAAAGTTATCTGCAGGTTTGTGGATACTGAGATTCCAACCTCAGGGGCAATTATTTAAGAGCTCATGTCACATAATTCAACGAAACACTACAAGAAATAGCCCATGAGCGGGACCTATATGAACTGTTCTTTTGATATTAGGGAAGAAAAAAAGATGTCATAAAATTTGTATAACAGAAAGTTATTACAGTGGTAAGACACATTTGTGTTATCAGGCAATAAGTATTAGTTAATATACAGTGATAATTACAAACTTCCGGTCGTGGCCTGAACGCGGATTTAACAGTCATGAAAACAGATGCCCTGGATTCTTCAAAACAATTACCCCTCGACAGAAAACAATAGATGCGAGCTCATGGCAGATGCTGCAAAACATCGAAAGCTTGTTAGTTTTTTGTTAGTAAAAAGTAGGCAATTGGTTAGTATTTGTTAGTTAGGAGAGAAATGCAGCATACAGCTAGGTCAATATAAATCATATATATACATATGCAGTTACAAGTAAAATATATACTGATGATAATGATAATAATAATAATAATAATAATACTAAGTGTTAGTTACAATGTAACGAAGAAAATAGGATTGCCACATACCAAAACCAGTGTTATGTTAGTAAGGAAGTAGTTGGATCGAAGTCATCTTCATGCTCTGAAATATTAAATAGGTGTTAGTAGGCTAGCTACATCACATGGCAACAGGAGGTGGTTAGTAGAAGCAACAGGAACTTCAGGAAGTAGATGGACACAATGTGCATGGGTGTTACGAACGTTCTCAGCTGTTTGTGGAAAGCCTATTGGAACACGGTTTGGACATACTCGGGAAACACATGCAATAGTAGAAACAGGAATAACATAATACACGGGCACGATAAAACAACCAAACCAACCAATTTTTAAAGCGGTTGTTTTTTCGTGCGTATCTTCAGCTCAGAATAAAATCAAAATAATTCACAAGTATCCATGCATTCAAAGTGAACAAAACCACTTAAAGAATTTTGTCACATTTTTGTAACGGAGAAATTACTAAGAATACTACCTTCAGAATGATAAACAGTTTGGTTTGGTATGACCATTTTAGAACATCACGATGTTTTCTGCACCCGAAGGGGAATAGTCTTCACCACAAGAGAGTACCAAACTCCTCTGTCTTGGCAAATGAAGTCTGACAAAAGTTCTTATACAGGCCGATCAGTTAAAGGGTTAGTGTTTAGTTCAGTCACGATAAGACTATATCTCTTACCAAATATCTCATTACATAATACTCGCTTTGTGGCCCTGGTCAACACATTCAGAGCCAGAAACGAAATCCACTGAAAATAAAGGAAAAACCAAAAAGAAGAAACATAAACGAATGCATGCATATATGAAATAAACAGTTTCGCACAAAATAAGTAATAATCAAGCTGTAACAACACCAATTGCATGCACATTAATTAATAGATAATCTCGGCCTGAGCCATTCATTGCCTTCACATCGCAAATCACGCGTTTTTTGTTGTTGTAATTTTCTACATTTAGACACACCATTTGGTGGCTTAAATCGAATGTTACAGATGATTATCTTCATCCCATAAAAACTCACTGTTTAAACACTTTTTTCTGCATTCGCAAATTGAAGCGCTAGGTTTTAATTTGAAGCAGAAATTTCACTTAACTAATCCAGCATTTGAAAGCAACGATTTCCTCCCTTCATGGCGTTGTTCAAATATTCCATGTGATTATAAATTGTATACTGTCTTAACCGTCTTGCCCATGACCGGAATAAATATTTAGGATCCAGGTGCTATTGATTCTGTCGAGACAGGTGCTATTGATTCTGTCGAGCTTACCTTACCAGCCATGAGATAAATTTTTAACTTAAAGCTGATTTATATGAAATTCTTGCAGCTTAAACCAGAACCTTTGCTCTGCAAAGCTACGATGTAGATAAAGAAATATTGCATGTGGTAAGACACTAAACGCGTTATTTTCTTCAGAGAGTTATATGAATCGTGACTCGGAGTTTTGTGGCTAGGAGCGGACAATCCATTCAAACCTGGTAAACTCCCCCCACTGTGGACACTATTAATGTTGTCTGGGCCGGAGTCTTCCTGGTCGCTGTCGTCAGAGAGATGGCCTGGATGACCTGTCTGACATTCATCCAGAAAGGACACCCCAGAGTACCGCTGAATGATGGGGTGCTCTTCTGTGGCTGGGGGTCTGAAGACAACAAGCAATGAAGAACTGAATGGATAATGGATTATGGCTTTACGCCACTTCGGCAGTACTGAAAGAGAGTATATTAGTACCATGGAACATCAGAACTCACCACGACATAGCTGCGATATTTCGGAAATGCTTATGGCGCTGAGCTGTAATTATTCCTTTAAAAACATCAGAATGATAGCTAACAAATAGAAAATATTAAACATACTTTGTATACAATATTTACGTATAGCATATTTATGTACAGCATCAAATGCAAAGCTGTGATAAAATCGAAGCAAGGAGTCAAGTGATCCACGAAACACCCTTGTGGCATGGTCTCATTCTAGGATAAAATCTTGTTCCGAACGGACCTATTCCATTCACATGAAAGAGCTTTAGGTTAGTAGCGTTTTATATCAGACTTCCATTTGATGGCTAAGGTGCCAAGAAGGCAGAATGAGTGTTTTTGAAGAATATACGTATAAAAGAAAAACACCTTTTGAAAAACTAATTAGGGCCAACCTTTCACACTGTCTAGTGCAATTTTTACACCACATTTCAGGTGTGGCTGAAAGACATGGCGAAATCAAAAAGTTGTTGATTGTCAAATACATGTACCTGTATGACTGTACACTCAACTCACCTGTAGTTTACATTCTCCACTACCGTCACTTCTGGTTCTGATGGGCCTAGGTAGACCCCACTGTAGGGGTCGTAACTGTCTACCTCTATGTATTCACGAGAGTCACGGATTGGAGACAGCTTACCAGTCGTGCTTTTTCGTCTGTTTCAGGAGAACAAAAATATGAGAATATGCAGTTCTCTGTTCGGAATTTTCCTTTGTTGTGCACCAGATTTCTTTTCCCCCTTATTTCAAAGAATTCCCTAACAAGAATGACCAGCATCAGTGGCTTCGGCAATTATCACACTGATTCCACTCGATTAAGCTCACTTTGTGGTAATAATAGTAAGTATTATTTTATCTATTTTATTATTAATGATAATATTAATAAAATAAATAATTTATTTGTTTTGTTATTAATAATTTGGTGAGAGTAAAAAGTTTCTTCCATCTCGGGTAGGACCGGAAGAGAGTATTTTTCTTTGGATAACGTCTTAAATCACACTATTACAGATTTACTGCACCCATGTTTATTTGTCTATTTATTTCACTTGTGTTTAACACCATACTCAGGAATATTTCACTTATATGGCGGCGGCCAGCATTATGGTGGAAGGAAACTGGACATATCCCGGGGGAAATCCACGACCATCAGCAGGTTACGCACCTTAACGTAGCTGCTTACTTACGCTGGTGCATTGTGGGAAACCAGGGTGTGAAGGCTTCATTTTATTTTGTTAACTGGTTTGTATAACAGGTGCAGTTTCCGAGAACTGCGTAACATTCTCTATTAACATGCCAAGTGTTAACCCTTGTGTGCAAATGTGTGAATGCCATTGAATGAAACTGCTCTTTTTTGTATTAATAGCGTTGTTACAAATGACTCTTTTCATGCTGGGTGTAAGGCGGAATTAATAATTACCCAATCATACTAATGGATACATCAAACAAGTACCATGTCTCAGTCAGCATTTCATGACCCATGCTCCTTAATATAGACCTGTTGTACAATCTGTAATCTCACGAGAAAAGAAGCCATAGCAATAACCAAATGTGGTGACCTATGAGACATGAAACGAGCATTTACCGTCAGTTTTGACTGCACAGCTTTGTCTCCAAAGAAGTGTAATAGAAACGGGCGTCCTCTGCCTAGAGCTACTTATCAGAGAAAATGGCTTCCATAGAGACCTTGCGACTGTTCTGTTCTCTTACGTTTATCGGAAAAACTGTGTCTGAACAGGAAGACAGTGACAGTTTTGGCTCGCAGCCATGGCTCTTGATTGTATATATAGAGGGATACAATTTCGAATTTTGAAGATGTGCATTCAAGTGTCCTTAATGTTTAGTATGTAAGACAGAGCAAGACGTTGTCAATACAAGAAACATGGCGAGGCGTTACCACTTTGTCCAGAATTGTAGATACCTGTATAAACAATGTTTTTCTGATTTGATTCTTGAAACATATATCATGATTGATTAATCCCTGGTTACTTGTATTGCAATATTTCTGACGTATTTCTGTTTGTGTGTTGGGCAATAAAGGCTAAAGCATGAAGGCTGTCCCGACCTGGACAACATAGAGGTGGCGAATAGGTGCGATTGGCCTCGCGGATCACTGTTGATCATAGAAGGTTATCAGAGGCCAGAATAGGTATTTCCGGCGAAGGGAAGTAAAGATGAGACTTCTGTTAAGGACAAGGTTTGACATATTTCTTGGAGGAACGGATTTGTTTTTTTTTTATTTGAGCAACGTGGAGTAGGCCTCTAGTAAATAATTAAAGATATTTCCTTATTTCTTCTAATTATTGGGACAGATATAAGTCCTGCTGAAAATAAAAAATTGCATTTCTTTCCCAGTTTTTTGAAAATGGAAAGCTATGAATATGGTGGTCATTAGATGGCCTAACCATGGGAGAAAAAAGAAACTTTTTATCCCCCTTACAATAACAGGTGTTCAAGCTGAAAAAGGCAGACCGGGTGCCCCAATAATTAGAAGGATTAGGGTACTCGATACCTAATAAGTTCGTAAGACTCTTACCCGATATCCGTGAGTTCTATGCTTTCCGTGACTGAATTACTGTTGCGTGACAGGTATGACGTATGTCTGTGATGTTCTGGCGAGTCTATGTACAGCTGAGTGAGGCTAGAGTCCGAGTAACAAGAAGCATTATCATCTTCCGTGCCCGCGGAACCTACAATGGTAACAACCTGGGCTGCAACAATCACACCAATAACACGGTTGTCACGTCTACGGCACCCGATTTACCAAACGCCGTTTTACATTAATTAATGCATCGATCGTAGAAAAATGTTTCTCTGTTTGTTTTAGGTAAGTTCTATCTATGGCGTGTAAAGCTTTAAATGTTAAAATCTTCACTAGAGGACGCTGTTGGCAACAGAATACTTTGCAATGAAATTCCCACGCAGTATCATGGCAACTTATAGGGCATAAATGAAAATCACGAGCAGTGAAAGATCTCCTCCTTAGGGCCATTTGATGATCCGTTCATTATGGTCTGTTCTCCAAGTAATAAGAGTAAATTCACATTATCTTTTAATATGCCTACAAATTCTTCTTACCAATGCCTGTACATTTATAGGCAACTTAATATCCTTCATCCCCTGAAGGCTTTCCACGCCTCATTTTCCCTTTATTCTCATGTAGCTTACGAAGTAAACTCTTTCTGCTGAAGATTCTGCTTTAAGTCCCTGTAGACTACTAACTCCACAAAGAGAGAGTTTAACTGAAAATACGGGGAGGCCATAAAATGACAGCAGACACAGCCATAATGACGTGTTTGTGGCATTGTTTACCATTATCTCAAGTCACGGGTAAATCTGCAAATCGATGTCAAACAGTTCTAAAAGCGGTATCGTGAATTACTGTGCGGTAGCGGAAGAGTTAAAGAAAAAAAGAAAAATATGACGACTTACTTCTGGATACTTTACTAGGCGACATATCCGGATTGGTCTTTTGTCGCAGTGTTAATACCGACTTATGCATCGGCGATTTTATGGAATAATCGAAAGAATTTACATCTTCTCCCAACTCTCGTAATAATTCTCGTATTTCTCTGTTCTTCTGTAAAGGGAATTAAATTTATATGGATAAATATCACGCATATCATTTTGTTCAAACCAGCCCTTGTTGAGCAAATCATACAAACCCGCACTTTTACTTCCAGACGTATTTTGACTGTATTGTTTTTTGACTTGTGCCTAACGTCGTATTCAGGAAGGTCGTTAGATTTATGGAAACCGAACAGTCAGTAGTGAATAAACATAAGGAAAAACATGCCGATTTAGCATATATAAAGGTGCTTTCTATTGGTAGATTCACACGAAATGCAGTTATTTGATTTGATTGATGTTTCACGCCATACTGAAGAATATTTCACTAATACGACGGCGGCGGTCAGCATTACGGTGGGAGGAAACCGGACAAAGTTCGGGGGAAGCCCACGACCGTTAGAAATGCAGTTGTGTGCTGTTGCCATGGCAATCGGCTTTAGCACAATATTACTTATGCTCACCTCTTCTAATATATCTTTATATCTAATATTTTCTTCACTAAGTATTTTGACTCTCTCATGTAGGTCTGACGCGCAGTTCTTGTCTCGTTTGGAAGGCTTTTTTAACGTCGCTCTTACTCTCTTGTCCTCTCCTTCAGGGTCTCTTTGAAGTTCCACCACCTGAATTACAGAAAAAATGTCCATCAAATTCTGAGTAAGAAGTAGATAATATATACAAACGAATCAGACCAAACTTGACTCTTGCATGGAGGTTAAGTTTAAAAATGGACAAAGTGCTTACATAAAAGTTAACCAACAAAATTGGGAATTATTAATTTGAAACAGTTTCAAGTCCTGACCGTGCTTCCGGTCACACGTCAGACGTTTTGAGTAAATAGCCGAGATTTATAGCTTTGAGAACCAATCTTGTTTGTCGGCTCACCTTTGGCACAAAGACTAAGCACAGGGTTATTGTCGTACAAAATATGATAAACAAGCCGATGATGATGAAAGCGGCGTTGGGCTGGTCTTTGATGACGAAGGACACTGCCGCTCCACACACGCACATTATGACCACGTTGTACACGCTCATCCCTATGTACTTGGAATCGTTCAGTGCTGGGATGCTCACTTGACGAGTCTCCCAGGCCAGAAAACATCCGAAGACCTGACAGACAGTAATGGAAACTCAGCTGAGATGATTGAAAAGGCTGTTCGTACGCCGGCCTTTCCAGTATAATTCTTTCCGAACAATTTTCTGTTGTTTTCGCGCATGGCGCTTCATGTCCGTTATAAAAGTTTCGGAAATTCTTTTCCGCAATAACACCGACGTAAATTAAACAATAAAGGCGAGGAAATCAATTTTGACGGAAGCTGTTAGCAGTGAAAGGTCTTATTTGTGAGATAAATCAAAGTCTCGATGTCGTATAAAAATCGATCATGAACGAAGTTTCTTTACAAGTATCTACCGTTCTTTTTAATCAGTTGGGTTTAGAAACTGCGCATTTAGAACCAAGATAACAATGCAATGTTGGTTTTCTACATTCTCAAATGGACTGATGTGTTTTATGATTAAAGCCAGATGAACACAAGTAACAGGGCCACTGAGGACGCGTGGGGAAATCCAGCTTCGTCTTTTCATTATTCACTCATCTTGTGAACGGTGAAAGGAACACCAGGGAATAGAAATACTTGAATCCCCCCCGTTACTGCTTGAATTTATGTTTCTACGATAACTTTTCTTCCACAGTGGTGCAGTATAATCTAACAATATAGAAAGGAGTCTACATGCCTGTCCTTCGTTTTCCCCTACAACTATTCATCTGATCAACTTGAGACTGGCTGCATTCGTTGCTTAAACTCGGCAAACACGAGAGTTTAAGACGCGACTCAACTCGACTCAAAGCAACTGATCGTACGGAGTCTCCGATTGACATAGGGCTTCAGAATTGACCTGCATACATGTAACGGATGGGGTATAACTCCAGATGAATCGCGCCGATATTTTGCTTTCACGAGCGATCAGAATCCGACGCAACCGTTGAGTTTTTGGTTTTAATCTCGCGAATATGCTGAGCTTTAGACCTAGGAGGTGCAGTGTCGACCATTCGAAAAACCCCAAAATGCGTATACATATGCTGACCTCTGAAATTGAACTACATAATATTTCAATTTGGCGATATGTTGGTATCGTCGCACATTGCACAGTTAAGTAATGTAAGTGTGACTGTAGTGGCGTATCTAACTCCAAGTGTTTTTCTTTCTCAAGTGTGAAGAAATTATTTAAATTACCATCGTTTTATACTGACCAAGAGCAAACCTTTATAGACGTAGAGTGTGGCCATCCAGGCTGTCATATGTTTACTGTGGCAGAACTCTATCAGAGGTATAATCTCCACATCCCCAACAATCTGAAAAAAAAAACGACCACAGCATATCGTGGAATGAATGTCGATTTTTTTTGTCAGTCTGTAACTGGCCATTCAACGCTGTGTACTCGCCTTGTGACGACAAGTCCCTGTCAGAATCCAAAACTATGTTGGTTAAAATATCGCAGTTCTTTATTACAACACATGATTTGTCTATTCATCTATACATATGGTTTAGTACATTCATCACGGTTATGAATGTAATTCAATATAAATTTCTTCTATCCACAAGCCTGTCGGAGGGTATCATATCAACAGATAAGTAAATATTTCAACGTGGACATTTCGTTTCAACAGTTGCAAGGACAACTACTGATAGGCCTTATAACAAGGGAAAAGACACTCTGGCTCTGGGTTAAAATCAACAGCTGTCAGGCATTGGTCCTTCGCAAGTAGTCCGTGTTCGGTGTTCTACCATGGGTGTGTTTAACTGGCGTTGACTGACAATAAACCAGTTAGCGGTTTCACATGCAAGCAGCATAAATACCGACATGTGTGCTTATATTAAATCATTACCACCCTCGGCAATTACACATATTTTAACGAATTTCGTGACATGCACCAGAATTTTTAACTTAGACAAATAAACTCTAAAAATGGAACAGAGCAGAAACCTGGATTGTCGCCAATCTGCAAAGTTGCAGCATAGACTACAATTGGCATTTGCATGGCTTGTCCCTCTGAAGACTTGTTCAGCGCATGCGCACTGATGAGCACCGGAAACCGCTATATCTGACTGATAAGGCTTACCTCTGGGGCGAGGTTCTTGACAGAGCGCTGAAGCGGGTCGATACCTTGCCACAACGCCAAGATTACAGCGTCCAAAAGCAACAACACACAGACGATGAAGAACAGTTTGTAGTCTTTTATCACCTGTAAAGAAGTGGAAAAGAATGTTAAAAGTTTGCTCCCTGGTATGCAAAACACTAATATTTTTTATCCCATACTCTAAGCAAAAACTTGAATATAGAATGTTACATCGTAAACTCGTCTGTAACGTCAAATTAGGGATGGTTTTCATTTTGTTCAGGGAAACTCAGAGACATTCTCATACGTACATGGTAAGCAGATGGAGTTTCGGTTTTGGCCTAGGATTTTGTTGCCTGTCCTTTACCAACTGCACGGTAATGATTTAAAGGGATTTAAACATTTCTTTAGACCTTCAAGTAGAAAACCTGTTAAACAGAGGAATTGACCCGTTGTCCCTTGTGCGTAAATGTCGATGCTTAGTTAGAAAGAATTTTTTCCGATACAAAATTTAAGGGCCAATGTTTAAGGATCGTATAACCTCTAATTAACTATCTGTTTATACTTAAAATTAAATGAAACATCGTGCAATTCGTCGTATTCTGTTAGAGCAACAATTTTTGTGGCCACAAGGTAAGGCTGAGCGGTGCGTCCGTAATCTAGGACAGATTGAGTTTGATCGATTAAAATTCGGGGAAAATGTTTTTAAGGGCTTTTCCTAGAAAATCGTATCAGACACAACATTTTTATATCACCGGTTGATGGATGACCGGGAGCTATCTGACGCCATCTGTTTTATGCAAGCCATGGTTTGCCGACGTTTTGCCGGCCAAACATTTTATCCGTATTGACATGTTTGTTCAAGTTTTGGCGTTTTGCGCCCGTTTTACTTTTTCTTGATCAAATGTGCATGGCTTTGGCAAACAGCGTTATGACCTGTAGAAGTGAGACAGACGCCGCTCTGACGCGTCTCGCTCAGTTTCATCGACAACGCAATCATTCTTCTAAAGCACAATTCGTCTCCGGTTACCTGCGTAAATTGAAAATAAATCAAGGATGATCCCGCCCATGGAACAGGCCATCATTCGCCAGGCTAACCAAGGGTAGCACACTGGAATTGCCCCCTGATAAAGCCCGCTTTCAAAAGAGGACTAAGATAACAAAGAAAATCACGAATCTGTCTGGAAATGGAACACGGTACCTTCTTGTTTAGTTTGATGTTGGTAAAGATTGCGTGTACTCTCCACGTTTTGCTGAACATCGCCCCAAAGGCTAATGTAAATCCGACCGCTAAAACCCAGGCGCGTGCCTAAAACATGGGAAAGATGGTAACGATGGTATAAATGTTCAATACTGCAGACTCTCAGGTTTCTGATTAGTGATGACCCGGTGAAATGGACTGACCGGATACCAGTACACCAGTTCTCAGCACAACGTACATTTCTGACAATTTCAGTTGCATTGAACTCTTAACTGTTTATCAATTACAGTGATATATGTGTAAAACATTGCCGCTTCTCTAACAAATTAAGGCAAAGGAGCCCAGCTAAAAAATTCTTTGTTTACAGTTTACATAAGCCAAACCATGTTGGAAATTCGAAGTGCTGTAGTTCTAACCTCTAACACGTAAAGAATCGAAATAATGCATAGTGAAACATTGTGTCGACAGTTTAATTTATTATCGCTCTAGCTCTGTGGCTGTTCAAACAAGTATGATACCTTTGTGAAAATGCTATAATGTGAAAAACTGTGTGAAGAGCTTAAATTTATTACCATTCTAGCTCCCTGGCTGTTCAAACAATTATGACACCTTTGTGGAAAGCGAATGCTACACCTGGGCAATGTATTTTTTGGCACCTTACCGAACACATGAGAGGGAATCTTCCGGAAGGAAGTAGTCCGCCGTCTGTACCGAGCAGAAACACGCTGACGTAGTTCATAATACATCCCACGATAATGATGTTGTTCATGTTGGGACTGGACATCTTGATATACCTGTTTATTGATTACAATATGAATTTATAAACCGAGACCTTTTCTTCAGCACTGTTACACTAAAATGACTAAATTTGTCCAAATTATCATACTGAATTTCCTGTGTGATACTAGTGTAGAATAGACAATGTTAGATGTACGTTAGCGCAACAGAATGTTGTTTTACGTACGGCAACAAACACATTTACGACAACAAAGCTGTTCTGTGTGAAGAACAGAAAAAATGTGTCATATATAATTTAACAGTGCATAGAAATAACATAATCTATTCTCTCATCACTCAGAAAAGATGGTGTTCTGTCTAATTAAACAAATCAGTTTTTTTGAGGTTATGTTAACATATAGCAGGATATGTGTAATATATCATAGTATATCATACTTATAATAATAGCTTGACACACTAAAAGCCAATGCGAGAAGTATTACCTAATATTTGCGCTAGTCTAAAAACAAACCCATTGATTTGGTCATATTCACGCCTTCTGTCAATCCTTTACCAATGTCTTATTTCATTACTTTCTTTATTGGATCCGTGTTAACAGATTTCCACACAAGTGCTCAAATTGTCATGTCAGATGGATTCTTTGTGCAAAACGGCGAGTTTCATGTAACATGTTCACCTACTGTGATAATATGTCATTAAGCTGAGGGTATAATAAATATAATAACACCACTGATATTTATAGTATATGCCTGCATTTAGGTACAAGTGTTTGAAAACATTTCACTGTACCTGTTCCTAAAGGGTGATTGCCCGTACTTGCAAATATTTCAGCTGACTTTTATTTCTTTGATTGATAAGATTGACGATTTAGGCCGTATTTAAAAATCTATTTAACTTTTACCAAAATGCAAGTGGCTTAATGGGAAGAGGATATAAAGTGGCATCTTCAAATTCATACCTAGATTTTATATCATTAGTGATGAGCAACACGGATCTATAATGTCTCGGTGAGGAAGCTACGAACATTAAACCTCGTGAACGGAATGCAACAGAAGCATGATTTAGAGCCAAGGCCAAGATGAATGTTTCGGCAATACTCTGTCTTATTGATGTTGTTAATGAGACTGGATCTTCATGCATCAAGTTAGCTTATTAGTGAAGATTTTCGCACTTTACAGCACAGAACCCTTCGCGCTTAACAGAATTACAATTAAAGATAGGATATGTATTGATTTATACGCGCTAAAGTGTGGATACAAACAGTTTTTCAAACAAGTGTATGTAGGGTTCTATTACAAGCATTTATAGGCGGAACAAACTAAGAGAACCACAGATCAAACGGATCAAGAAATGACCAACCAGTCTGTAGATAGACTAGCACATCCAGCCGCTGACATCAATGTCCTACAGTGTTGGGTCTGTTTGCGAGATAGGCGAGAAAATCGCCGGAAATATAAACCTTGTTTTCATTAAAGGAAGATTCACGCCCCAAATTTCAGTTAGCCACTAAAGGCTAAGTTTTTCCTGGGCTATGCAATGAATACCTCTCTGGGCTAACAAAGCTACCATGCTCAAATAATGCGCGCGCAACAAAAAATGATTGTCTTACCGATGTTTCCGGAAGTATATATTTGTAGTGAGAAAGACAAGCGCCATGATAATACCGATCCCTGACAAAACGCATAAAGCGGCGTAGATAGGTGTGTTCACTCTCTGCATCTCCGACCTCTGTAAATACCCGTCCCTTGGAGGGCCGTTACCTAGATGACAAAGTGAGGAAACATAAAACACGAGATGTATAAATAATTTCATTTCTCTCACAGTTCCGAGGGGCCTTCATGATATAGGATTCTTGAAACGAATATTCTTGGGCAAATTCTAGGAAAATTGACGTGGCTATATTTTCACAGATATTACTTAAAGGGTAACCGAAACGTGAAACATCAATAGATATTAAAAAAAAACACCTCTAAATGAAAGTCATCACAGTGAAGAAGAGAGATCGGCATTGACGAAGTCATACAAACCTGTCCATATAAGCGGGTGATATCCTTCTAACGTCAAATGGTCGCCATCTTTCTGGAACTCTCCAACTTTCACCAATTTTCCGTCTGAAGAAACAGACAGAAACTTTCATCACATTTGTTTGTTCAGAGATTCCACAGAATGGACAGTGCTCTTTGTGCCATTCTGAACTTTTTGAAAGATCGATGATGGCAGTCGATATGTGGGGACAGGCATGATGATGAACAAAAAGTGACAAAAAGTGAATAGAGCTGCAATACATTGTAGATATGGATGTAGAAGATATAAAGTGACATGTTCATAAACTGAAAGAAATTCTGAACACATGTATCTATAATCGAAATTACCTCGTATTTATACTCTGCTAAAGGATAGAGAAAGAGAATTTGTGTTCCAAGATTTATGAATTGGCGAATTTCCAGTCCAAACTCTTTCAGTGACAAAGGTTAAACCAGTCCTACTGTACCATGTGACAAGTCAAAAATGTTAGGCAGTTAGTTTTGATTGAAACATATTATAACGTGCTCGTCTGAAAGAGGTATCACAAAAAGTTATTTAAAGTGGACGAACGATGGTGGAAATTGAGGAATTGAGTCTTTGTATGCAAATTTCCTGATGGAAAGGGGTGTCATGTTTACCTCCGGATCATGGCCAAACAGGCCGTCGATAAATTTATGTTAAGAAAAGTTGCCCAAAATTTTGACATATCACAAGATACTTTACGGCCTTCTTTACATTTAGCGACAAAGGAATTCGACTTCAAAGGCTGATATTGAAGTTTTCTGTTTTTTGTTTACTTTTTGCCAAATCCATTACATCTACATGTAACAGCGTTGTTTACAACAAGTTTTCCGGGTTTTCCCATCTTTTCCGTGTTTTTTCATGCTTTCCCTACCTTGAAACTGTTGTATTTCAATCATTCCAATCCTGTCCCCGTTCTGAAACTTGACAGTTCCCTGAAGAGAGATTAAATCGAATGGTTGTATCCGTAGATAAAGACTATCAGGACTAAGTGACTGATCTTATTTACCAACACAGACCTCTGTTTCACGCTAACACAGGTTAATAAACCAATGCCAAACAGAGTTAAGACTCTTTTATATTCAGAATTAGAGTGTTGATGACTATGTCTACAAGAAAAAGCTAGTCCTGTGAAAACCACTTAAGCAGAACTGACACTTTTGACATCATTGTGAAAGATATACTCCAAAAAGCTTCTGTAGCCATTTGTAAGCCATGTGCTTTTTACTTAATTACATGTAATTAGCCATGTCTTCTTTTGTACACGCTCTTTAGCCGCTCATTCAAACGATATGCAACTGAAACATGCTGACACCTTCAAGAGTTTTTGTTTGTCTCAATGTAAAAAAATAGGCAAGCAGAGCAAGGCGGGTAAAACCAGATCTGCAGCAATGAAAGTGTCATATGTAGCTAATGAAAACAATCAAACTCATTTACTACTTTCCGCCATATTTCCTAAGTACGATATTTGTCCATAAAAGATACACTGATTTATGGAAGACACAAACATAAAATAAAATAATGTTGTCTAGCTTTCATCGATTCCATCTACAGGTTTAAGTTTCAGACCTAGTCATATTCAAAGCCAAACTGCAGAGGTATTTCGCCGATGAAACAAACAGGATTTTGGCCCAGGTAGGTGTAGTTCAGATGATCACCAACACTGAAGAGCCTTATATCCCATGACAGCTGATGACTTGATTTCCACCAAGAGCCCAGCAGACGACAACAACAGACAAGGTAACCATGGAATACATACTCACGGTGACGCCTTGAAAATTGGTTTCTTCCAAAGCCTCCTCCATCGCTTGAGTCCGGAACACCATTTCCCATTCTTCGTCCGAATTGTTTATGCGGGCGTTCCTCAAAAGTTTGTCCAAAGCCTTAGCGATCACCCAGATTCCGTCGAAGGCGTAACCGTGAAATCGGCTGAAGTCATCTCCACGTTTCTGCTCGTACAATGCCAGGTACTCTTGAGGACTCTGGTGAAGAGAATGGGGGAGTATGCATGATGTAAGATGTAAAATGTTGCCGCAGAATTACTTACTAAGTGGACATTTCTCCATATGCGACAGTCGGCTGCAAAGTGATGACCTAAAAGAACATAAAACCAGACAATTACAACCACACGGCAGCAGGGCTACTTGGTAAAGTGGACAGTGTTTATTTATGTTAATATAGCTCAGTCGGCATGAAGGTGATAATCTTCACGATCGGAAAACCGGACAAGGGATAATTGTTTTTATCTTTAAGATTTGTTGAAGTGATGCCCTCTTACGGAGGGATTCTTTATAGAATCTCCGTCTTCGTTTGCTGCGGGTTATCCGGTGTTGTGCAGGACATCTATGAAACTAAATGCCGTCAGGTGAGGGAAATATTCATAGGGCGTTGAACTTCAGTTAACCAAATACTTTTTTATATAAGTAACAGAATGGAGAGATGTGGCAAATGATATCTGCAATTTATCTCATTTAAGGTTATATTCTAACTGTCCATGGATGCATGGCTAGTAACAACTTACAAGATTCTTAAACACGTTGGATTAAGCAGAATTAACATAAAAATGTTTAGTGATGTTAATGGCAATTTATTAGACGACATTGGTTTAGAATTATTCAGGGGCTGTGTATGCATCACATTTAATAAACGCTAGTCTAATCGCCAAACTCTTGACAATGCAGTCTTAATGTAAGTTATAATACACGAATGCCAGCGCCTCACAAGAATGAGCTGAGATCACTTTATTATTGCGCTCAAATTGGTACAGCTGTGGCACTGAACACAGACCGGAACAGCTATGTCCGAGACCGTCAAAGCTCCCAAGTTTTACCAAACTGGTACTACGCTGGGTGTTTAAGGAATTGGCTAGAATGGCCTTGTCCTCGGGGAAATCGCTACGCTTGGTTTGATAAAGTACTATCACCGGAAGTGTGTAAGACGCAGACCGGATATGCTTCCATCTCAGACCACCTACCAGTTGTGACTCGGTCTCTTCAACTCCACTGCTCAAGGGGAGGATGTCTGTGGCTATGTACCCGTGCATAGCCGTTTTTAATTGATCTTCTGTACAGGAAACGGATTGGTCTACGCGACGCCCCCAGTCAGCGCTCTGAGAGTCTCCCAGGATAATCCACTGATATTTAGCCCCATACATATTACGTTTGTACGCCTGCAACCGGAAAATAAATATGACATTTGTCTTCATATGGTCATTTAAACAGAACCGTAATGATGAAATTATGGGGACTACAAAGGCAATTAAATTATATCCGATAATATCTTCACTGATTTTCTTTAGTGCAGTAAATGCAGCAAAATGTTTTGTTTGTATGGTAGGTTTTATGGACCATGTTGATAATGTTTGTCGCCAATGACGTCGCGCAGACTTTTGTCTTGCCCTAAAGCAGAACTCAAATGTTATATTAGTTATTACATACGCTGACACACATTACAATAGTACGGTTCACAAGAACGTTATTTTAAAGTTCTGTGATGTCACTGGTGACACACATTATCATTATGGTCTTTAAAACCCACTTAAAAAACAAAACATTTAACCGAATTTAATTTCGTAAAAAAATCGTAAATTCAGTAAAGGTATTTTTCAAATACAGTTTTTAATAGTCTTTTTACAAAACATAACTGAATTTTTGCGATTTGTGCTCCTTTAACGCTTGTCCTCTTGGATGCTTTGCTGGTTATAATATTTTGATAAATATACCTAATCATGCATTAACCCATTTACTGAATCTTTTGGTGATTTTGCAACTGGAACAGAGCATTCTTGGAATAACTTCTTCATGTCAACACACGAAACTAGACACTGTGAGGCATCTGATCAGAAAGGTGATTTCTGTGCGCATTTATTCCTGCATACGGTTTTGTTTTCTTATGCTTGATAAAGTCATAGCCGAGTATATCTACGAACCTGTCAATAAAATCAAATCACTGACCTCACAAAAAACGCGCCTTGACATATTTGGGGAAAAGTTTCCTAAAATAATCCTAACATCTCGGTCCTGGAAGAAAAGAATGTTGAAAATAAGCACATAGTCTTATTTAAAATTGTATTGTTAAATTTTGACAATGTAAGGCACGAAAATCATCGCCTGGTTTATATCTATAAGTGGTCAAAAGGAATAACATGGTGAAGACTGTTCGGTAATATTCACAGAAGTTTAAACACAATGAAAAGAAATTACTTTAAAATAATTCACGAGAGCAACGATGAAAATGTGATACTTGGCATCTCGTCACACATGACTGTTGAAACAACAGTCCTAACGTGACAATCCTGATGCTAAATCAATGAACACACTCAACAGCACAGTGCATCCCATTAAATCAAGAGCAGGATGCAAAATGTTATGTAAGACAAAGATTTGCAGGAAGTGAGTACCTCAGCTGGTATACAACCATGTTCATGCACGAGCTATTCAGTTTAGTTGTAGATTATATTTTACCAGAAGGTTTTGTACGGCTGAGGCAGGGTCATCGGCGAAGCTGTCAGTTATTGGCACCTGGAACGTGAAGTTTTCCAGCCTGTTCAAGGGATGATTGTGCGCCTGGAAAAGTCAAAGTTCATCGTCAAATCTTTGCAATGTAGTGATGTAGTGATTTTTGAGTGATGGCAGAATACATTATTTTATTGCCGGTCACTATTACATTATATATGATAGACTTGTTCTGCTATTCAATTAGAATGACTTCGGTGTTGTATTGACTACAACATTACTCAGAAAACATAATACATGGATTTATGTTAAATCTAACAAATTAGTGTTTTAAATGTTACACGTCAAGTATTATCTGAACGCTTCCAAGGATTTAGTTTTTGAAATTTTAAAAATCACTCAGATGAAATACAAAACACTCAAAATTTATCAAATGCAAACTACGCATTGTACTGACTTAAAATTTTAAAAAATTCAAACATTTAAATTTTGAGAATTAGCTTTGTGATTCCGCCACATTACTCTAACCTTTGAGTCCTGTACGTCGTTTGTTTCTGCGTGGAAACTTTCCGAGTTGTGCACCTGTATGGTGGAGTTCTCCAAGAGGCTGACCAGACGGTTATGAGCCTACGGGGAATATAAACTCATATTACCGACATTTTATTAATCTATGTAGTCAGATCATTGGTGTTACTCAGCACACTAAAGATTATTAATAATTTATAAATAATAAAAACTCAGAATTGTCGTAGAGAGTAGGGTATAGCGTTTGGCTTTACGCGTCGTGGAATAGCATAAAAAATTTTTTTCAGAATTACAGGGCATAAGGCCAGATTCGTCATTAACAGTTAAATCCTTAAACATTCGTCACACAGATATCCTCAGGCCATCAGAGCCCTGAGTTTGTTTGTGGCCGTTATCAATAAAGAAAAGCTTATAGTGATGTCTCACTGTAACACTATTCTGTAGACGATAAGAGAACAAAATACACCTAGTCACAGCATACTGACACCGGGCCAACTGGTACTTATTGCGCTGTGTCATGCTTGGGAGCATTAGATGGCCAGTCAACTTAGGATTGAGTGTCGGACTAAAGAGCGGACAAGGTTCAGATTATGACAAATGCTGCACTTCCGTCAGGTTTTGATTGAGACTTGTCATCAAAAGTGACTCAAGAAACATTCCTTTACCAACACTTATAAAGTACGTTTCAAAACAAAGTGATCACATTATATGTAATTTATGTCATTTTACGCGTTAAAAAGCATTAAAGCTAATCTGCTTTGCATAACTTACATAACCATATCTGGGTGATCCTTTAGAAGCATCCTGAAATATTGTCCCCACACGCCTCCACATAAAGTGACGTAACAACGCAAGTCTCGCGGGATTGAAGTCGCTGTCGCTTGGCACAACTCGGAATAACTTCGTGTACTTGGTTCTGTCCGATAGCACAGGGTTGGTATCCGCATAAGACAGCTGAAAAAGACAACGGCCAGTGCAAATTTGTTATCGTATTACGTAGGCTTCTCTTCACATGAATACGTTCTGGTTTCTTACTTAATAAATCGTCTTATATCTTGCTGGTTGTGTTGAACGTTGCTTCTGAGGTTGATGGTGTGATTGTTAATCCACAACGTCCATTATGGCCTACGGCTGGTATGTGAATGTTTGTGTCGACGCCTAAATTACACAATGAACAATCTTCAGCAAGATGGTATATGTCCTCTGTAAATATATTTCATGAAAATTGATGTAACTGGTCATTACGACATAAGAACCGCAAGAGTGTCCTCCCCTTGAACCGTTTCTGTTACACGTCTACATTTGCGTTGGCCCAAAGCTCTGCTCGTTGTACTCAGAATCCATGCATCAACAAGTCTTCACATTTATGGATTCTCACTTGTGACGGGTTGGTTTCATGCAATGTATGCGTGTAAATTCACATGCAGGATTTCAAACTTGTGAAGCAGTAATATCAAGTATCATGTTTAGACTCACAGCAGAGAATAATGTTTAGATCACACATAAATCCCTTTGCATGGTATTTGTTTAAGAAACTGCAAATGGCTTACTCAGTTTTACGTTACCAAAGTTACAATATACTGGTTTCAATAAATTTAAAAGAAGTCACTTCTGTCACCCCAAATAGATCTGCGCAAGATGCCCTCCGAGCATGCGCAAACGCTGAGGGGTTGACATAACGGGTTTAATCGAGAGAATAATCATGGATTATTGAGGGAAGATAGATGTCACGCCATGTTGAAACTCCTCCGTATCATTCGTCATATCCAATAAATAAAGTTGAGAATTTCCAGCCGACGGATGCCGATTTTTGGGGTAGTAAACACCGGATCTTTGTGCAGTCCAACATGTGTACGTGTCGGGAAGAGTAGTGAGAATCCCCGCCAGTCGGCATGTCGACTGACTTATGAATGCTGCCGACTGACTGATTGGATCAGTGTGTATTTAGAAATCCTAGCCCTCCAGTGACACCACAAATCATTCATCATTAACGGGCCCTCGTTGGAGTAGAGGGTTGAAGCGCTGACTTACTGCAGCCATTGGGCCCATGACGAATGAGGTCCCGTGTTCGAATCCAGCTCTCGCTGATTTCAGTGTGGCATTAAGTGATGAGCTTTCTTAGGTAATTGCCGAGGGTCTGTGGTTTAGTCCTGACACTCCGGTTTCCTCAAACCATGAACCAGACAACTGTCGTGTGAGTAGCACATATGCTTGAGGACGGCGAACCAAATACACCATTTGCAATCACGCCCCCCGCTGAAAACATCGACGGCCATTCCACACAATATGGAAGTTATGTCAGTAACCTTATCAAGAAGAATGCATCATGTGTGCGCTTTGAAGAAGTGGAACCGTCACACTAAATTGCATAAGACAATTATACTAGGGCAAGCATGTCTGTATGCCGAGGACAGTAATGTAATTTACGTTGCAACCTTAAAAAAGTCATACGTTATGCATGCTTTTTGAAGAAAATGAAATTGTCACGCTAAATTGCACAAGACTAACTAGGACAAACATGTCTATACACCGAGGATGGCAATGTAAGTTATGAAGCAACCTTTCAAAAATGCAAACGTTATGCGCGCTCTTCGAAGAAGGCGGAACTGTCGCACCAAAGTACATAAGGCTAACAAGGGCGAAGGTGTCAATCTACCGACGTAGCATTGCATCGCAAAACCTTGTTAACCTAAAAATGGATTCGCCACCTCGGGTTTCAGCTTCGAAAGAACTCTTTGGAATTGAGACTGCAATATAGCTAAAGATTATAAAAAATGGACCCCTTTCAACCTGGTGCTACTCGAGGTATGGTATAAGGAGAAATAGTCCACACTTGTACTTGCAGGTTTCCCTGCTAACCTAATTATCAGGGTTTTCGTTATCCTCTGTTTCCTGAAAGAGACTAGAAAATATTCTTATGAATAAAAAATCGATACCTTTTAGTAAGGCCTGATACCTTTGACAAAAGAAACATGGGCCTCGAGACGAGACAGCCATTACCTGAAATTCCTCCAGAATATCTAGACAGCCTCATGCAAGGTTCTGTGGCTGGCGAGGATTTCGTGATAAACAAGGTACATTCCACCGGAAGAGCTGATAATTCCACATCTTAGGGGTAAATTCCTTGACTCGATGAAATACCTGACCGAGTTTCCCCGTGTATAAGACTGAGGAAAAGCATGGACAAGGGAACTACTGAGGACTGAGATAAAGTGCTAATATAAGCCATCCAGATGCTCTCATTTAATTTATCTTGGTGGCAAATCTAATTCAACCGCCATGGACAAGGTGTTTGGAAAATGAGCTCGACGCCGAGGAATGAGATTTTAAGGTGTGCGTCTACTCGGCTTGACATCGACTTCTTCTCTTGTAATGAGCTAAAGTGACAATTGAACTCCTTCCACGGACAGAGGGACGGGGGTTCCATCACAACAACACAGATTGGCCTATATTCCATTCAGCGCGGTCAGCTTGGTCTGTTTCTCAGAGCGCAACCAGACGCCTCAAAAAACACTTATAACTCATCAGATGGCTAGCTGTTAAAAACGAAAAGAAAGGAAATCTCCACATGCCAGCCATTAAAGACATCGATTGCAAGATAAAAACGTGGTAATACCACAACGCAGACAGAAAAAAAAAATCATAAATGCAAAAAAAAGATAGATAACGCATCAAAGCATGATTTTTTCTTCGACACTTTGTCTGGGCCAATATCTCCACTGGCGTTCATTCTATTTACGCATGACGTCTTTATTTAATGTTGAGCGTATTGTGCTGGCTGCTGTTCATGAATTTTTCATAAAAGTCAGTCGGTTGTCCAAACTAACTAATGCCACATGCAACCGACGGGATACAGAAAGCGTCTACTTTTCCAGTTAGCACAATCCTTAAGAACACCCACACCAATCAGAAGTCTTTTAATTCGTCAGGTAAGAAATTAACACTCGACGGATTTGCTTAAATTTGACAAAAGTGATTATCACAACGAAACTAAATATATTTCCAAACACCGCGGTTTGTGACATATGTTACATAAAGGGTATGAAGCGGAAAGATAAATGAAGTAAAGGGGGGCGGGGTGATTAGATGTTCCAAAAATGGGACGCCAGCGCTCTTTTCTTTCCAGTTTCGGCAATACTATGTCCATTTGTTAACCGAATGCACGAAGCTAGGTTCAACTTTATTGTCGAGTTAAGTAACTGTTTAGATTGTTTGAAAACGGTGTTTCAGTATGTTTTTCTCAGATTTGTCACACGTTAATGAAAGAAAAAAAAACTTCTCGCACATACTTGTATACGTTATTAGAGTCCATCACTGAATACAAGTACTATTTACTCCTATTCCACAAATTCCTTTCTGATCTAAATCAAAATTTAAATCTTTATCACACTGCATATTTTACGATCCCCAAAAAATCAAATATTATACATTCATCTCAAACTAACACTTATGAGTTGTTAGTGTTGTAGAGGTGTGGTATAAATTTGGTGAACCTGGGCTAAACTTTTCTAGAGTTATCATGTTTACAAGCTTTATATAAAATTTATAACTTAAATGTAATCACTGACCTTGAAAAGGTCGCTGAAAATCAATAGGCTTTTTTTCTCATGCCAATGTATAAGTGTGGTGTAAGTTGATGAAATTGGATTAAGTCGTTCTAGAGATAGAGTGTATAAAGCCTTGTATAAAATTTAACTCAAATGACTCCAAAGACCCTGAAGAAAAAGGTCAACGTCTCTGAAAATCAATAGGGTTCTTCCTCATGCCAGTGTGTAATCCTGGTTTAAGTTTGGCGAACATCGGATAAACCGTTCTAGAGGAATATGACCAGACAGGCCGACGGACGGACGAGGGGTAAAAAAACATACTGGGAAGAAATATTGCTTCATAGCTGATAGTTAAACTTGTTTCCTTCTAAAATAGAACATTTTGGTCCATCTTCGCAAATCTTTCAACACATAACAAGTCGATGATCCCTTCTCAGACATCTAGTTGAAGGAAAAATGTTACAATTGCCAAACTTAGAGATTTTAGCCAAATAGCATTTAACACTGACTGTCTGAGATTTTGGCTGAAGGTAAAGCTGAAGTTAAATTGCGTTAGCGGGTTGTGACTTCAGTGAGCTGTATCTACAAGTGGTGACAAGGCCTCGTGCGCCCGGGGATCAATGCTTTGACTGGAGGAATAATTACACTCCACTAGACCGTGGGAGAGAAGACTGGAAGCACGAAGACTAGGAAACTCGTTAGCGAATCAAACGTAAGCCTCCTTGACAGTTGTGCATGTTACCTATAGCAATTAAAAATCTCAGGATTTCAAAGACTCTGCGAAGAGACCGAATTTCCTTTGCGGTGAGAATCGGATTCTAAGGTCAGTGGATGATCTGCAAGGAAGTGAATCCATCGTGCGGATTTGTTGTCCCTGTCAGTTGGCTACGCGGTCTATAGCGGCCACGCTTGGTTCTACCTCACTCGTCGACAGCAAGCCGATGGTGCTGGACTGTAGTCCATTAGAAGCCGGAAAAACAGTTTGTCCCACTCTCCTGTTTCCTTGTACGAGAAATCGATAGCCTTTCTTGTCAGACTGAACAAACGAAGTAAGCTGTTGACGCTCTAATCAGAGGGCTCTTCTGCCGCCTGCAGTGTGTGACGGCGCTAACACACACAGGGATACTGCCTTTCAGCAGCAATTCGCGGCGTCCTCTAAGTTGAAGCCGAACGGTATCCCGGTATAGCGGTTTACAGACTCCCTTCAAGGTACAGGCATTCTACATAACACAAAAACACTGAAAGTATCACTCGTGGGGTAACAACGCAATTAACTCGGGGTTAGTGAAGTTGTCTGTGCGATTTAATGACAGCTTCCTCAAGGTTTTCTTGGAAAACTCGTTAATTATAGATGATGGCTTGACATCCGAAGGTTGGATGATGTTCGCATGTATTCATTTACCTTCGGTGATTGCTTGACTAGTTAATTGGCTGAGCATGAATTGCTGATTTGTTTTAAATGCCGGAAAGAACAAGAGGTAGGCCACCCTTCTGTTTGTTTTCATGACGCATCGGTAGGAGAGAAAAAGAGAGCACAGCATGGAGACTAAATCCAGTACAGCGAGGGTAGTGCGACAGTTAGCAAATGGTCACACATAACCTCTGAAATACGGCCTGTTGTCAGTTTACATCATTTAGAGTAAGCCATGTGAACCGCGTAACGCTCAGCTGCCAACATTGTTTCTACCGGAAGTCGGAAAGTTTGAATAAGTCCAACAAATAGTAACATAAATCAACAGATAGCTGTCAACTGTTTAGGAACTTTCCCCCGTTTTAGGACATGCAGTCTAATGTTCAATATTATATGGCCTTTAAATTAATAGAATTAATAGAATAATACAATTTCCTTTGTAGTCCTCACGTTTGCAACTGGGTCAGCTGTGCCTTTGAGGTCCAAAGAATCTTTAGCACTGGGCGTTTCGACTCGAGGCGTTTTAATCGGACCAGAAAATTAGCAAGCAACCAGACTGGATGATTAACGCATGCCTGAGTTGGCGTAACTTTGCTCTCGTTAATTTACTGTAGACAAATAGCTACATTACAAGGAAAAACCGCGGCAATACACGAGAAAACTGGAACTGAGTAGCAACTTTAAACGATGATTTCGCTGGATTCTTCAAAGCTTAATGATTTTCGAAAAGGAGGTAGACTAGTACCTACAAGTAGAACCCTTCGTGCTTTCAACCATTCAGGGATAAGGTCGTAAGTTCGAATACCCGAATAAACAGCCTCGATTTTAAGCTGTTTACTACTGGCACTTCGGCTATATGTGAGCTCCCTGAAGCTGTTTAGCAGTGGCACCTCGGCTATCTAAGGGCTCCATAAAGCTATTTACTAGTGTAACCTCTTCTCTCTAAGGGCTCCCTAAAGCTGTTTATTTGTGACACCCCGGCTATCTGAGGTCCCCCTAAAGCTGTTTACTAGTAGCACCTCAGGTGTCTGAGAGCTCAATAAAGCTGTTTACTAGTGGTACCTCGACTATGTAAGAGCTCTCTAAACCTGCTTGCTAGCGGTACCTCGGCTGTTTCAGAGGTCCATAAAGCTGTTTGCTAGTGGCATCTCGGCTGTTTGAGAGCTCCCTAAAGCCGCTTACTAGTCGTACATCGGCTGGCTGAGCGCTCAATAAAGCTGATCACTAGTGGTACATCGGCTGTCTCAGAGCTCCATAAAGCTACTTACTGTGGTACATCGGCTGTTTGAGAGCTCCATAAAGCTGCTTAATAGTGATACATCAGTTGTTTCAGAGCTCCTTAAAGCTGCTTACTAGGCGTACCTCGGCTGACTGAGAGCTCCCTACAGCTGCTTAACAGTGGTACATCGGCTGTCTCAGAGCTCCCTAAAGCTGCTTACTAGTCTCAGAGCTCCCTAAAGCTGCTTACTAATGGTACCTCGCATATGCGAGATCTCCCTTAAGCTGTTTGCTAGTCGTACCTCAACTATCTGTGAGATCTCTAAGGTTGTTTGCTTGTTGTTAACTCGGCTTTCTTGAGGCTTGCTAAAGCCACATGTTTAGCCACGAAAGCTGTTTACTAGTTCTATCTCCGCTAACGCAATTTGATACTTCTCATTAAGATCTCACAAATCGATCGGACGCTACAACCCGACACTTCTGTCACGTGCAATAAAAGAAAGAAAGAAAAAACCAAAAAAAACCCCGAACACTTGCTGCAGCAGATTGGACTGAGTGAAAAAGTAGATGACAAAAATGGGGGGTTATGTCATTAGCAAAAAGTGTCGTTGATGCATTTTTTGTGTTGTAAGTGGGAACCGTGGCGTGTTTTTTGTATTGTATGTTTGAGCCGTTGAAGCTTGTTCGGTATGTAGAGAGTGCTAAGTGGATGTGCGCAGCGGAAGAAAGTTCATGTAGCCGCTTCACATCCGGTCAATAGCTCGGCTCCAAAGTTCTTTTAAAGCCTTTGTAGCTGTTTACCAGGGGCACCTCGACTATCGTTCTTTCTCGGAGAGAAAGAAATGGCTATGGCGTGAATCGAAACAACATGGGAAAGAGGGTTATTCAAAGATGATGGGATTACAAAGAAGTTCGATGCAATTACGACGGATAAATGGATGGAGACAGAAGCTGAGAATGGATGAGTGGCACACTGTCTCTTGGTGCTCGGTCCTTGATTCGAAAAGCTCCAACTAACAATTTTGTCTTCGCTCCTACGGCAACAAGGGTTATTCTCCTCTTTATTGGTGCACCTATCTGTTTCTCCTGCCATGCTCTCAAGGAACCTTACAGATGTTGCATAAATAAAGCTTCGTTTTGTAGTGTTTAACGTTACGTGTGAGCAGTCTTTTTAATTCTGCCTAAAAGCCCTAGGTTCTTACGCGATGGGAACACGATATACAAGCAGTAGTAGGCTCTGCCTTTAACGATCTCTTCTTGGAAATTCGATTTCTTTTCCGATCTGCGTGCTAAGTGCGATACTGTCATTTTATTAGGTTGTTTTCGACAACTGGGTCTCTGTCACGCACAATGTTACATATGAACATCTGACCTTCAATGGAGATTATTAGGCCACCTCTTTCATGAAGAAACAACTATACGGTAATTCCACTCAGTTTCGGGTGGTGCTGATATGGATGACGTGAAAAAGCAGCTCTTCTTTAAAACCTATAGAGAAATAAGTAGACATGTGCTTACTCAAAGCAATCTCTGAGGTGTACGACTCCCGAATCACGGGATAAAACAGAGAATTGCTTACAGGCGTAAAGGTGAATTCTCTTAGTCACTAGGCCCACCAAGACATTCTTCCCAGTGGATTAAGTGTATATATATCCACAACGGCTTTAAAGAGAGTATACTCAATTCCAATATGTTCTGTTTCGCAAATCTATGCATCGTAGTTCGTTACGTTGCTGTAAGGCTTTATACATTTGTCCGCACGGTTAAATGCAATTGAGCAGGGCTACATTTCCTTCATTTAGATCCTTGATAATGTTAGGACGTGATCATACAACAGTTTTAATATAAACGTCAACGTAAACGTTACAATCAGAATGCTACTTCAGTTATACTATTCATTTACTTCATGAAAGATCATATTGACTTTGAAATCTTTCCGATGTCATTGAAAACTATTATCTGCTCATTTTGTAAATATTCCAATTTAAAACCATATTATACATAAGCCGGTAAACTAACAACTATCCATTATGGAACTGCTTTTTTGGGGATATCAGTTATAAACAGGGTAATTCACAAACAAAACTGCTCCCGAAGAGATTCGGCTCTGTTTGCATTACATCATGAACATCATTTTGAAAACAGCAGCTCGTCTGACCTTATCTGGAAATGGTCAAACCCATTGAAGTTACTGTATATGTCAGCCTGATGAACGTTTATCCGATATTTTACATATAGTTTCTCTCCCCGGTAATGAATTTATTTTCAAATGAGGGCTACAAATATATCTGAGGACCTGGAATGCTGAATATGCATAATGACACAGGACTTGATATAAATGTTCCACACCGTTTTCCGGTTTCAGTCTAACTTTTGATTTTGGTACTTTGAGTACAATAGTTTCCAGAGAGGAGTGTTCACTGGTATCTCGTATTACACAAAAAAAATATACATATACGGAACCAGATCGCTGGATCCGCGATACGGAAAAATGGACCAGAGCAGTGAGCTTGGAATCGTCTTGTGGAAATCTGTCCCTGTGGAAATATTTCACATTATTAAGAGGCTACAGTGGATTCAGGTTTATATAGCTGAATTCATCTCGTCCATAGTTTTGTTTGTATATTCCGTTCATGATTTAAGTTTTAGTCCTCACATCCATGAGTATTGTCTACCACAGTTTCACCTGTAACATAGCGATGAAAGAACTGACCATTGGGAAACACTTGGGGGAAGTGGTAAGGCAATGGCGATTATCGGATCTAAGTTTCCTTGAGTAAAAGAAGTGAATGGGAGTCGATGTCAGGTAGCCGGATTTAAACCTTTCTTGCAGAAATCCTTATGATTTATCGCTCTGATTTCCAACTCAACATTCATCACATCTGACATGTGAAACAATCAATTTTCAGCCAATCAATGCTCCTGAGAATACCGGTGGAAAAAACGTCAGGCCAAATTATCTTTCAGCTGGAGGGTTAAAAAAATGGGGACGAAGGGATCGATTTTGAACCGTATAAACTGGGTTCCTCAAGCTTGTGGGGTATCAACCAAGATTTTGAACAGATCTGTGCTGGCTATTCAGATTATAGGGAGGATAAAATACACGATTATTTTATTAGAAGAAAAAGTTTCGCTCGAAATTTTGTGTCTATTTGTTTGGGGGTATTATAAGATGTTTTCCCTGTAAATGGATTTAGTCGCCAAAGGGAAAGCGCGTTGATAATATTACTCTTCGCTTCCATTCATTGTCATTCCCTGAAAAAAAACCCCAGAATTCCCGCGACAATGCAAATACCAACAGACAAGGAATCACCGAAGATTATAGGTTTATGGGAAAGTTCAATGCAATTACAGAAGATAAACAGATGGGACTAGGACAGAGGGCTTCTGGAAACCCCTGCGTTTCGCGCATCTCCAGGTATCTGGCTTGTGTTTGAAAAGCCAGTACAAACAACCCTCTCACAGATGTATACGACAATTCCAAGCAGCGGAAATCGATGTGGTATGTTACACATTTAGACTTCCAATAACCTGCACAAACACAATTATAGACACGTCGGCAAGCAGCTATACGATCGGTAAATCAGACAGCGACTGGTTTAGAAAGTTCAGCGCTGAGGACAAAAGGCTAGGCAGTCCATAAATCGTCCGTCACCAAACGGGAGTTGTCAAGCGGCGTTTACCATCACGTTAGCTGACTGAGTTATCACAATCTTATAATGCCTTGGAACCCCATATGTTATGAGAGATAATTGAAACACACTCACGTATGGTGACGAGGAATATGCGCACACCCACTGATAAATGGCAGCTCCTCGACATGACAAACGTCAAGGAAAATTACATGGAATTATTAATGAACTGTAAAGCGTAATCTGATAAATACAACTTATAACGTTCAAGAGAATGAAGTCTCTTTAATGTACAATTGTTATGAAAATACATTTGAAAATAAACGGAGTGGAGATCCTTTTGCCGCGTAATAGCGACTCGGACCCAAGGTGGATTGAACGTTGTTCTCTTCTAATTAATGAAAAATAGGCCTACGTTAGGCAACCAGTTTGCCCATACATCATGATAGTAAAGGGAAAAATGAAAAACAGTCCACGCAGCCTGGAACTGAATCACATTAAGCAGGGGCAGTTCCCCATTATGACAAGGATAATGTTCTGTGTGAATAAAGATTACAAACAACCCTTGGACGTTGGTAATTTCAGTCATGCAACAGTTTTATGTGTACTTTTGGAGAGATGTGTTACAGTTTTTTTTGTGACATGAAAGTGTTGTGTTTAGCTCAGTACGTTATGGCTCGTTACGTGGAAGTAAAAAATAAATGCAAATCAAACCGTTAATGGAAATAACTTGTATAATCTTCAGCTTTTAAAAATAATGCAATATTGAAGAAGTTATATCTGTTCGAATTGCGAAAGATTTCCACATTATGTACAGAATGACATCTGGGCAAACGGTCTCCTTTGAATGTCTATATTCTGGAACGTATCAGCAATAAACCTGTCGGCCTGGTGATATGTTGAAGATTTATAAGTCTTGGTGGTATGCAGATGTTGTATACTTTTAATAACTATAGCTCTGTTAGTCCGTTCTTGTTGCCAACATTACGCTCTGAACAATGAAAACAGATTCATGTAGATACTCCAATTTACTGATTCAGTTCAGCGCCGGAACTTCGGCCAGGTTTTGACACGGAAACGAATTTATCTTTATAACTAGATATCGATCAGTGGATCCAATCTACAGACAAGTGCTGTCGAACAAACATCGAACGTTGTACGTCTGGACAGCGAATATAAATTCTCCGAAGTTTTCATATATATGCTAATAAACTGGACATGGCCATTGACTTCCTGATTGATTTGTGGTCTGTGTGACTGTGGCAATATCTCAGGGACTCCGGGTGGACCAGCTGTCTAGTTAGCGGGCTATTTAATAGGCCTTGGGGTCGGAAGTGGAGGACACCGTGGTACCAAGACACGAAGGCACTTTTATCTGTGTATCTGTATATGTTTTATCTGTACATAACAGTTTTTGCTCTATGAGGTGCGTGTCCCGGCAGACGTTTTGGGTTCATGAGGCTACCGAGGATATGTATATGTAACAGTGAGCATAGTAATGTTAGGTTCATGAAACCACCGAGAATATATGCATATGTATCAGGTTCATATCTGGCTATTTACTGGGAATCTGTAAACGCCACTTTCCTCACACTTGACGACATCAAACGATATACCACGCTCGTGTAGTCGTCTGTGCAGTCCAAAGTAGTTGAAGACCACTTCGTCTGCCACCAATACTGGTGTGGGTATTTGTGGGTAAAAATGCGGGGAAGGTTGATCGCTACTAGGAGATTGTCAGTTTTAAAGTTAGGCCTACCCTAATCCAGGATTGACACGGGGCTTCCAGTTCACGAGGTGTACGTTACAGCTTCTTGGTTATCACAGTACGCCTAGAATTACACATCTTGGGCCTGACATGCTTTCATGATACGAGAAAACTGTGGCGCCATTCACACGTAGACAAAGCTTTGTAGTCCAAGTCCAAGTTTACTATCATTTGACCAATGATCTCGCGTGTTTGGACTGCGCTATATCAGCATTTCTCTGTCCTATACGTCAGAAGGTTTGTCAGGTGCCCGCAGAGGTACAATGGTTCCTTTCTGTTTGATCCAGTGCCCTCTATACAACAAGTGTTGTCCATTTAATGAATATGATTAATTGAGGAGACGGAAAACACAAATCAAAGACAAAAATTAACAGAGAAAATTTTTTTTACCACGACACGGATCTGGACTAAACGAGCATATGTGACATGTATAGATATCGTGATAATATATTACCACAATGAAGCAATATGTGATTATGGTGTAGGTGGCGAATATGTGAATACTTAGTATCATATTTTCGGGAATAGGAGCCGGAAAAATTAACTAGAAAGCTTGGACTTGCCATTGCAAATGCCAGAGAAAGTTACAAGAACGATAAGGCTTCAACCGTTCCGGGAAAGACTTCAACGCAAGCTCCAGATGGTCATCAAAGGGATTTACAGGCAATTCGGGAGGCCAAACGACTGGCAATAAGATCAAACTACAAGTTCAGGAAAAGCTTTGTGGAACTGAATACGAGCTCTTTGATTTAAACGAATCCCCGATCTGGCATAAATCCCGACACGGTAGTGTTCCATTGACCAGGGATCGACCGCGAGCGCCGCCCGTATCAGTTTCCAGCAACCGTCTGTAAACATAATTATCGACGAGGATCGGTCTCTTGAAACAAAAGTATCTAACAAATAAGTCTTCGCTAATGAGGCATGTGAACTTGCGTGCGTAGTGTTGTTTGTAGGTAGGCTTAAGCAAAATGTAAAAAAATGTAGAAAAAGGATAACAAATGTACCTATCGACCGAACATATCGAAACATTGTTGATCGGCCCGAAGGCTCCGTAAAGCCCATTGGCCTTTGAAAAACTGACCTTTCGGGACGGTCGTCTGAGATGAATCCCATAATCAGATCGGACAGCGATAACGTTTAGTGCTAATGGAGCACGACTGGAAATGTCAAACGCTTTACTAGTTCACATGGATTGCAGCACTAAAGCACCTTCCCAAATTGGCTTCAGTTTAACGACTCTGTACAGGTTGTATCCTTTAGCTAGACAAGCATGCGAGAACCTGTCTGTGTGGATTGGTGTCAAGTGGACATCACCTCGGCGTCACACGGCCAATGTTCAGCCCGAGTTTTGTTATCTTGAAGTGCGAATTATTGGATGCCTTTTAGACGAAAGCTTTTATTAACCACACTTACGGACATACGTTCCTGCGTTGCACAGGAATTCTTTTTAGTGCAGACATTATGCCCCTTTTTTATTTGAGAATTTCTCAACTATTTACGACACTATTGCCCATTTTAGTATGCTGGCGGCGCCAGAATGACAACCCGCTAATCTGAGGATTTGTAAATTGGGAAACGTTCTGCATGAAACATTCCTAGTTCCTAGTTTTACTACAAAAGTGATCTATCCAAATCTATCAGCAGTGTCACAATATCCTACTAAATCACGGTGAATGGTCGAACGTGGTTTTAAATTTCCGCTGTTAGAACTCAAGATTTCAACTCATCTCTTGGTTTCTGTTGAACACTTTTAAAACATGATTTGCTGTTTCTTTCACGTTACATTGATGAGCTTTACATTTATATACACGATGGCGTTGAAGGTAAACGGACTAGAGCGTGATACAGCACTGACCTTTGGCAAAGTTACTAACGAACTTTTCCATGTGTGACGGACATATTTGTATTGAGTAGTGGGCCTAAGACTATACCAAAGGCCCTACGGACATCATCAGTTGCATTTTGTCACCAACAATGATCAATGAGTGGGTCGTAATTGAGAAATACCCAGTCAAAGGCCTTAATTGGTCCACACCGAAGGAAAGTTTTCGAAAGCCAATGTATCCACTATACACCCCTTTCGCCTATACATGAGTTTCAAAAATGTTTGTTACCAGGATTAAGGGTTCCCCTGGTAGGACAAGCAGTGTACTTCAGCCGAATGGAGTCAGTTCTAGACATGCTAGGCTAATACACAGCAGTTTCGCGATGGTGCGCATGTGAGCCCTGTGGTCACAATAATGACATGCAAAATAATGCGGGACGGCAGCGTTTAAATCACCTCTGGAGACAAAATGTGTATTTTATTACCTTGAAGAACTAATATACGAGGTGAAATGAATTCTCTTTAGAATGACCACCTGTGAACGTCGCCAAAACCTAACAGTGTCTTGACTCACTGTGGATAGATGACGCTGCCAGTCAATGTTCTTTTGTGGACAAAGCAAGACAAAAAACATGCAATATTTTCTTGTACGTTAACCTAGAATCGTTTCAAAAGCTTGTCATGCCTGGTGTCTTCTGAATGATGTTACAGTGCCGGCAGGACTTTACTTTTAATTACATACATACGACTGAAAATACGTACACCATCCACTAACTACAACAGCAGCTATATGACCACAAAGAGTCGTTAGAATGTATATATACATGTCTTCTCGTGCCAGGGCGAGACCATGCCGCTAATGGAACATCTTGCCTAAGACACCAGAAATAAAACCCAACCCAATCACATTATACTGACACCAGGCCGGCTAGTTCCGTTTCCTTTCCTTAACCCATCAGTGCAATGCCAGACAGCAACAAGTACCATTTTTAAGGTCTTTGTGATATTAACCCTGAGCTCTAACTACTAGGCCACGGTGGCAGCCAATACCCACTAAGTCTAGAGTAGCTTACCTTCAGTGAGTTCAATATGCACTCACCAAATTGTACTATCAGTGTGTTCTAAATAACCACACGAGTTGGCTCTCGTTTTTCTTGGCCGTAGCGGTCTTGTCTAGACAATTGCAAGAAAAGATGGAGAGCCACCGGTTTGAGCATTGCAACGATAAATAGATCATGTTAACATCAGCCTCTCCGAGAGGCACGGTAGAGCGTAAATGTATCCAGTTCCACGAGCCATGCATTATGAACACAGTAGGGATACACTTCCCCAAAAGAAAGACTATAGCACATGGGGAACCGTTAAGCGCAGTGGTTTCTTATTTTCCACAAGGCTTTCAGTGAAAATGAGCCAAACGGGATTGCTTTTATCTTTCCCAAGGTCCTTAGGGGCGCGTTTAAAGCTGGATAGAGGAGCAAAGGCTGAGGGAAAAGTCGGAACGCTGAGGAGGTTGTGATGTCAATATTTTGGCGCTGCAGATATGTTCCTAGTAGCGCAAATGGACAGAGGGCATAAACATACTCTACATTTAGCGTATACAAGTTACGGCGTGTTTTTTTCTCAACGTGTCTTTTTTCCCCTTCAAATTGGCTACAGTTTTTTTTTGCAAATTTCGAGGCTCTCCATGCCCACCATATGCATGTACGCATGTGTACGATTCAACAAAACCAGAAATTCCTCCCAAAGAACATGGGTTCGTACTAAGCCGGCTCCAATCAATCAAATAATCAATCGATGGAGCAAACACGCCAGCAGGATCAATGGACTGTAGCTAGTAGTGACTAGATTATCCATGGGAGCGTTCAATGCAATTACCGAGAGCAACCAGCTGCCAGAAGCCTGGAGTAGAGGCTCTTCCCCATATGTGGCCAGCCCTACCGTTTGTTTGCTCCCATCGAGCCGTTTGCCTGGAACCTGCGGGGTATCCTCTGTTGAAAAGGTCCTCGGTGTCAATCACTTACTGAGCCTGCTCTCGATTTGGCTATACACGGCTCACTTCGATCTGCTGGCCTTATAATATACACTCGCTAACACAATGGTAACTGTGCTTTAAGAAATCGAGAATGCCTGTTTTACCTAGACAAGTGTTAGTCTTAGTATTACGACGAGAACAATAGTTTCCACTGTATATTGCATGGCAGGAGATTATGCCTGTATAAAAACATCGCATATGGAAAAAGAATTTATCACTTAAAGAGGAAATAAGCAGGGGAACAAGCCATTATAGATCATACAAGTCGATTTTTTTGTTACAATCTGGTTGACACCACAGGTATATGTCACATGTAACGACTTTTAGCCAAAAGAGTACAATGGAGAACGTCTGCACTTTCTCATTTACAGCAAAGAACAGAAAAAGAATATGAGGGAGAACTGTGTTCAGTTGATATTCTCAAAGCGACGGAATGTCTTTTCAGTGAGTTTTTGGAACAAGTACACAATGTTACTTCCACTGAGGAAAAGGTACTTTTAGCAGAAACAAGACCTACAGTAAGTAAATGCCTTCTGCAACGACGGCACAGATGACACGCACGAAGATACACAGGAGGTGACATGCTATTCACACACAACTTCCACTCGGCGTCGAAGTAAAAAAATAGTTGAGCTTAGCGGGAGTCATTTTAATATCAATACGCAGTATGACACGGTTTAATAAGGACTAAATCTACAATTTCATACAGTTTTCCTCAGTTTGATTCAAGTGACAATATCATAATGTCAGGCTAAAGAGCATCATTAAAGCGTGATGGTGAAAAAATAGCATATTTACTTCGAAGAATAGTGAAAGGGGATAGGTATATAAATTGAATTAAGTATTGTATGTTATTGGTAGTACATTTTGTTATTGTCTTGACCTTGGGCTCTTGGAAGCCGTATGTATATGCATGTATGTGTATATAGCCAGTCGACAATACGCCTGCCTTCATGTCAGTACAGGGAATGTCCTACGCCGCATGCCGACTGACAATGGGACTGTCCTAAAGTCAATACAGTGGCAATGTGCAAACATAAGCAAGGCATGACAGTTTTACCAATTGACCACAGCTGCAAATGATCCGTGGTCTTAAACGTTAACCTTGGAATGAGGAAGGCTGCAATGTTGGCCACAAGTAAAGTACAATATAGCCACACTTTTTCATCCGCACTGACATACAAATATAAAAAATATACAATAACACACACAGTGAGTTTATAATGATCGCGATTGGGAAACCTGTGGTGACATTTGCAAAGGAAAAGCAAATGGAATCCAACACAAACATTATCCTTCTGTGCATTATAGTAAATGAAAACAGTACAAGTCAATGAAGCATGAGACTTCATCATATACCTTAACAGTCGACATATATCTTAACTAAAGAACATTTCGCATAGTGTTCACTCTACGTAGTAGTCTTAGGAATTTTTTTTTATCTTTTCTACAGAAGTAAACTGCCTTATAGTTATGTATGTTTTGTCTTTATTACCTTATATCCGTTAGTTCCAGTTTAGTATCTTCTTGGGAGACCAAAACACACAATATAGCGACACTTGTTGGGATTATTTGGGTGGAACAAAAATCATCACAAAGCCGGAAGTAGCTGTGAAATTCTTACCTGTGACATATTCCACCACTTTGAAATTTGTGCGATGGGCCCCGTGACCTCGAAGCAGGCGTCTCCAAACAACATGGCGTTGTCCTTACGATCATGAAGGGTGTCAAATAACAGCTTGGTAGCTACCGCCATATCACACTGTCAAAGAGAAGAAAGGAGTTCCACTTAATCTGATTGCTTTGGCGTCGATATATCATTGCATTTGAACGAGCTTTCATTGTATAATGAGCCCAGTACTGTATTTTAAAGGGTGATAATAAGAAAAAAATGGATGGATGTTTTCTACGTCATATTAATAAAAATATTTTAACATCCATACACAATTGCAGCTAAAACATTATAACTCCCAAATATACCTAACAGGTTTGAATAGGTTTCATTCTCTACATATACATAGTTAATAACTGGAACGTTTCTGATGCATTCGCTCATTCAAGTCCTTTTAGGGACTATCACTTCATCAGCCATGAATACAGGAGAAACCATACAATTTCAGGACCACACCGATGGAAAATACAGGATAAATGCTAAACTCTTGTATACGCGGGGTACTTAATCCGATTATGCGATGCTATGGGTCTGGTTTCTTTTGGTTATTATATGGTTTCTCTCCACCACCTCAGCTGGTGACCGTAATACATTTATTGGTACCACACTAATGTCCGACTTCACTTATAAATAGATCTCCTGATGTTGAATTATATGTCATACACAAACTGAACCTTTCGAACTGATTGAAAACTCGTTTCTTTATTGGAGCGACATGTAGCTCAGCTATTAAAGTGCACTGTGCCTGATCACGATGCACATGAGGTGGGAGTTCAATCTCGCTCTTGGACAAGGAGTTTTTAGATTCTCTCGCTCTCACTGTCCGTGGAACATTGTTGATAATAAGTGTGGCCATGTTCAAAGAGCATCCAATCGACGTATAAATGTGTGGTCATACGTGGAAAAGTTCGTCTGTAACTTGCCAAGGGTTTGTGGTTAAGCCCAGGCATACCGGTTTCCAATACCCTTCAAAACTTCCCGCATCTTGGAGTTAAAAATCAATCAATCGATCTGCGCTTTATCCTTAGTTTACGCCCTACTTTGTGAGGTTTTGGAGATTTTGTTTGTGATTTATGGTCACTGCTGTGTTAAGAAATCATGCAGTTTTTACGGTGATGTCTTCTAACAATATACGCGAGATTTACGCATGTCACTTAAATGTGGTTGCTCGGTATACGTCTGCGTTGTAATGCTGGGCCATCAATTTACGTCTTCGTTTTGACAGGTTAAGATTGATTTAGGAATACCTTGCGACAGATAATGACCGGTTCGTGAATAACCTATGGCGGATGACCTTTGATATATGACTGCCTTGTGTCGGACTATGATTCGGTTTTAACAGTTAGCGATCGATTTACGAATGTCTGGTGCAATAATTAAGATAGCTCTGAAAATATATATCCAAAGTCTAAATACCGTGGGACAAATTGTTATCACCGATGTTTCTTATTCTTAGTCTCAGTTACATCACCTTTAAGGGAACGTTTTTAAAACTTACCATTTAAGGTACCATCTAGACCAAAGTATTGTTACAGTAACGAAAATGTTTCTTAACTTGGTATGACATCCACGTGAAGAAGAGGCCACATATTACAAGTGTAAACTTTCTTCTCTGAAAGCTCAATCCCAAAGTCGATAATCCTTTCTTGCTTTCAGAGGTAGGAACTAACAAAGACATATATCTACTGGAAAAGGCAGAGAACAATTTCTCTACAGCCTGCTTCGATAAAAAACCCAGGAAATTCTCAAAAACAGAGGAAGAAGATGTCGTTTGTTTTCTAAGGGTTATTCATCACAACAGGCCGAAGATATTTTGTGTGAGTAATATTTCGTGCTCAGGAAACCAAAGGCAGGCTGAGGAAGCAAAGAAGCACCAGCGGAATATGTACCATAAAGACAGCACGACATATCGATCTTAATTAAAGTTTGTGATTAGCAGGTTGAGACAGCCATTGGCATTAACAGACACCCACGTATCTAATAGGCCTATCACGTTGCCACACACCTAAGGCTTTAACTGGAAGGAAAATTGTGGTTTTAATGATCGTAATTACATCTGTAGACAGAATACATTTGTCTCCAAGCAGCCAGCGTCGCGGCAAGAAGGAATCGCTAAGAGATTCAGCTGGGAAAAGTTCTCTATTGCTTTTTCTCAATTTCTTTTTTGTGTTCAACGAAAGAATCCTCACGACGAGACTCGCACGCTTTTTTAGTTCACTGAAGAAATCATCACAACGAGACTTCTGCTCTTAAGAGGAAGACGTGAGCCTCTCAGGTTTCTTCGACACTATAGGCAAGTGACCGTCTTTCTGTAGATGAACTTGGCGTGTTCATGAGGAATTCCTCAACAGTTCTAAGATTGATAAATGTTACCAATTGGTCGAGGCTAGTTGTTGTAAGTGGCATTAGCCTCGCTTCATCGGACCAATAACCATACATCATTGGAGCGTTTTGTCAACGGCCAGCAGACTTTTCCTGTGCCCTGAGCGGACTGGAGGCTCAATTACCGGTCGGGTACATGATGGATGATGGGGGTACAATATAGCCAGGAAACCCCCAAATAAATAAAATAACACATCGCGCAAAGGCGATGAAACTTAACTAGATCAGACCAGTGAAACCAATATGTTATTTTTTATCCCCTATTGAAGTGTTGCACATGTGTTGAATGCGCTCATGTATTGGGGATTTGGGCCATATAAAAGAATAAATACGCATGTACTAAAGTAGCTCAACCGACCTGAAAAACTAGATTTACTAACAGGCAAAATCGATAAATTTCAACACCTTATCATACAAATGGAAAAATTCAGATACCGGTATTGATTTAGACACAAGATTAAATACTAAAATGGTACACGATTTGGATACTGATTTTATTTATCTGCCTAGAACATTCATTTCCTCTTTTCTTCATCGTTGAAAACTATTGACTGTTTCTCTTTACATGAATCCGTTATAATTTTTTACTTCATATACTTTTTTGTTGGATTCTGTTATTTGTCCTTTTGGAAACTGGTCTTGCGATTATTGCCAGATCAAGTGTTGGTTAAGTCAAGAACATGTCAGGCAGCTGAATTACACAAGTTATTCGCGACCTAAGGCCATAAGACTGATCTCATTACTTTTATTTAAAGTTTGCTTCTGTGGATTTGGTTTTGAATCTCTCTCGTTGCTTTTATTTATTGTTTATTTCGGTACATTTTGTTTTGTATAATTTTCACTTCTAACTTTCTGTCAGATTGCCCCTGGAAACCATTTCCTTCGAGTTATATTTTCCGGGAAAAACGGCGTCTCTGCAGATTTACAGTCTATTAAACGGAGAAAACTTGCTTATTAGTTAGATAAGATTTATTTCAGCTTGAAAAGTTTCCAGGAAACATGGTGTGTGTAGCATGGCCCCTTGCTCCCCGGCATCGCCAACCACGAAGTTTTATTGCCAGTAAACTGGGCATCCCGTGGTCTCGCTGACATACTCGCTTAGATTTAATACCTTTGCTAACAAGACGTATCTGCAGGACGCATCACTCACTGGAAACTGCTGCGCTGGTAAATATAAACTTTCTTCAGTCGGAATGATGGCATCTCCATCTAGCACCATTCGAGCAGAAACGTTTGAGAAAGGTCTTCGGGTCTTCGGTGGATGAGCAAATGTCTTCTTTCTTTCTTTTTTTTCTTTCTTTTTTTTTTTGCCGCATTCAGCGTTACACTCGATGCATTAGAATTCTACTCCACAGTCGGTGGAGTTTCGCCAAGCTATTGTTCCCACGTTGCTAGATTGATAAATGGTACCAATTGCACAGAGAACATCGACGTAAGTGGTAATGGGCCAACTTTGCAAGACATAACAGTTCATCACGCTATACCATCGTTTAGATGAGCTGACCATTACAACCGGTCCAAAGCCATTACCTTCGTAGCATAGAAGATAATTGGATGCAAACGTATTCTAGGACACCAATTCGCTTTGGACGGATTGACAAAAAAAATGTCAAATGAAACTTTCTCTATGTATACTCTGGCAAATGGTGGAAGCGCGTAAATGTAGTCTTTTACCATAAACCGTACTTAAGTGAGAAATTCACATGCTGAACTCTAAACTATGAACATGTGTATGAAAACATGCATATTGGCTCAAATTGAGTATGACATCAGATTCAAGGACTCTCTAAAATGGAATCTAGACAGGAATTAAGCAGAAGAAAGCAACTACACATAAAGGTATTCAAATGAACTTATATAAACTGATAAATATAAGGTTGTTAAAATTGTCGCAAATAATTGCGGAGATATAGTGACAAAGGACTGCGCCATGCGAAGTCTGCAAAATGAACAACACTTGGGTACTTTACGCATTAGATCTAGATATACATATCGCAGATGAGTTAATATTGAAAATTTCCAAAGTACAGCCAAGTGGGAGTACAGGTCTGGAACTCGCAAATGGTTTTTATTAAATGCAATAAGGCGTTATAGACATCAAATATCCATTAGTCAAAAAAGAACGGCTAAATTGCATTTCTGACAGGCGTTGTGGTGGATTCATCAAGCATAAATACTTTACACGTTTGATATACACAACAGAAGTAATCTCAGCAAAGCATTCTACATGCACACAGAAATTTTTGCCGATAGAGTTAAATCTCTGGGGAGATTCTCCTCATCTCTGGTGATATTCGTGAAATTTCTCTGATTATTCCCCCAGCGTAGAGAACGATGACAACATCACTGCAACTGTTCTCAGCAATCGACGGGAAAGATCAGATTATCCGCATTCATCATTTGGTTCTTCAAAAATAGAACGACTTCAAGAAATCCTAATTATAATTTTAAAGCCTTTGCCACACGGTGTCAAGACGGCTGATTGCAAATCGATTTTCATTTCGACAACCGGTTTGGGCATCGCTCAGAGATGAACGACTTAGAGATCTGGAGATGTGAGTAAAGGAAACGTCAAAATTGCGAATGGGAAAATAACAGGGCACTTTTATTAAGCCTGTCATGGAACCCAATGGCGAATGAAACTCTCTCGGCCAATATTAGTTATTTTTATCTCACAATTCTCTCGATTAGAGCGGAATGTTTAAGGCGTAACCCAGTGACCGAGAGAGTTGCCACAGATTTTGAAATGAAGGTCAGTCAAAAAAAGTAGTTATCCTTGAACAGATTGAATGCACCGAGGCTCGCAGAGTAAAACGGGCTGCCGAGATGTGTTTTCAAGATTACAAAACTTGCATATTGTAACATGCTTAAGACGATCTCGCTGAAAGAGGTTCACATAAGTTACGAAAGGCATACACCGACAATCCCCTGTTTTGCCCATCTTATCATGCATAAACTCATGTAAAAACTGTCCCGATTCTTTAAAATTGTAACAAAAGCGACAGAAGCCGAATCGAACTCACGGTCTATATGGTGAAATGTTACAGCATGGGTAAATGATTGCTGTTTCTAGACGTCAAAACAGCCTTTGGAAATCACCTATATATATATGTATATATAAAAACAGCATTACTAACACAATTAAGCCAATGTTGGAAACACACCGAACGAGAATCGATAATGAAAGACTGAAGAGTTACGAGTGACTAATAATCGAGTAATAATGATTGAGTCATTATATATAGCCCAGTCGCACCATCTGCAGGACATATGGTTATTTCTGCCTCAATATCTTTCCGTAGTCTGCACCTGTTTGCCTACATGTATGAATTAGAGTCACATTCATTTGCAGTGGGAGGCCACAGCCGTAAAGCGTGTTGTCTTGTGAGGGCATCTGTTTGTACTGTAAGTTTTATATCGCTATACTGAGATCGGCTTGCTATAAGCACATACCTCCACAACATGGCCTAAATAATGTTGGAAGTAGACCTAACGAAAACACCAAGGCAAGCGAAAACATAAAGTTCCTATGAAAAGTCATAACTTACATGTAAAATACATTATGCAATTACAGTAAACATAAAACTTTTGGGTGTTTTGGAAAGAGAGAGTGTTCTTCGTGATTATGAGGGTGTTTTTGGAAAGAGTTCTTCAAATCAGTGTTCTTTGTGTTAATGGTCAACAAATATAGGTGTAACTCAATACGTCATCCCAGTTCCAAAAAAAAAGGGATGAAGACAAAGTTGGCAAATTAGTAAAACTAAGTAGACGTTACAAACACGTGAGATAGAAACTTCCTGTGTCCAGGTTGCAATTATCCTCGAAAACTACACTGCCCTACCATAACTTCCAAGTTGTACACTGGCAAAGCGATTCTTTTTTTCTGATCACGCTTTACTTAGCCTTTGTTCACTTCAGTATTATTGAGCGGGCCGTTTGAGACGCAGTAATACTAGTACAGTCTAGAACGCCCCGCTTTAGTAGCGAGAAGTTGTGGTGAATTCAAAAAAGGTCATTCGATCAACCAAAGGCTGTAGTTGTGAGGCAGCCATAAACGCGAAATCAGCTCAGATTACTTAAGTTGGATGAAATGAAAGCAGCGAGAACAAAAGGAATCTGAAGACTTTGACCGAGTTTTCCCTTTAGTGTGCCACATCAAAATGTTTCATTGTCTAAGGTTCCTTTCATTCTGACCAAATTTAAGCTGCCATTGTAGAAACTTTGAGTGGGACACTTTTAAATAAATTCCCGTGGAATAGCCATTTACTCTGCTCTCGGTGGAATCGGCAATAATCTCTGTCATACAATTATCAATGTTTGTTCACGGTATGCTTCATCATGGCGACGATTCTAAAACGACGGCTTGACTTAAACCGATCTTTTGCAGCTCCATGAGAACGGAACTAGCGAAGGTAGTAGAAAAAAAGTAACGGAAAGACTGGAACTTCTTTTCTGGTTAGGACAAAAAATTGTCCTTCCAGCCATGAAATAGGTTCCGTTTCCTCCCAGATCCGCTGATACGATACGACTGGCTATAAAAACTTGCTTCTTGGTTTAAGAAAAAGAAACAGTACATGACTCACTGAGATTCATAACACAAGCCTACGACAGCTTAACCTTTGAACGCACACTGTTGTCTAGTATTCACACAAGAAGATGCGAATGCCACAACACTAAAACAGCGTGTGTGTCTTAACGTCTATATTCCAAGAATCGGCTTCATCAGATGTTCATTAAAGTCTTTTGTTCAAAGATAACAGGATACACTTTTCTCACGACGTGATCAGATTCTGTCTAAATGCCTGTAGCCAAACAAGCATACAGGTTTTAACCGCATCCATATTTAAACTGCAAAGCTTTACCCATGGCTAGATTTCAATTCAAGCTTTTCTCGGTCACACGGAGACTGTATCTGCTGGTGACAAAGTGATCTTCATGTTGACAGATTCATGGCACTGTTAAACCTAGGGCTTGTGCCATAGATATTTGCTCTCCGTTCGTCATACGTCAGAACAAGCACAGAGTAATGCCGCCCTCTGGAGGGCATGGTATCACACCAAGGCTGAGAGATAAACCAGGGATTCACCAAGGAGCTGTTGCTGCTGTTGGAGATTGGATTGCTCCTATAGTGAGCCAGTATACAGCTTGGCAAGATAGACACCAAGCCAGCTGACTATCCTGGTATAATGACTGCCAACTGGGATAATCTCTAACTATCATTACCAGATCGATCACCGGATAAAAACGGGGAAATTGGACTTGTGATATATCGGAGTTGTCGGTTGTAACCTTGGAGAACAGTCAGTCTGTGTTCCAATTGCTCTCCAGAAAGCAATGGCCACGAGGTCTTCCAGTAAACCAGCTACGATCCACGAAGGTTTGGCGTCCCCGTGGACACAGGCTTCGATTACGTTCGATTAACTTTTTTTTCTTCCTTTTGGCCGAGGTTTGTGACCCCTGAGGACTCAAGTCAAAAAGGGATTCTTCGTTACCGTCCAGATAACAGCTTATTCCCATTTGTCATTCTCCACGTATGGTTTTGCCGTCAGAAATTTTGTAGTAACGGATGTTTTTTTCTTCTTCTGACGAGAAATATGATTGTGTAGAATGACACATGTTGCGTGCGCACGAGGAAAACAAATCTGGCCAAGAGGCTTACATGAAGAGAAATCTGCTTGCCTTTTCGCAAATTATGTATTTCTTGTTTACTTTTCTCCATGGGGTATATGATTTAAAACTTCGCTGTTTACTGAATTTCCATCTAACGGCTTGAAATAAAACCCCGCTTTGTCATCATATAGAAAGCAAACTTTGTTCGAGGGCATGTCTTCAGGGGGCGTGTCCCTTGAGTTTAAAGAAAAAAGCAATAGAAATTGTATTCCGACATCAAAAGCCCTTTGTTTAATAACAGCTCGAGGCGGCTATATAGCAGGTCTAAGGGAGCCCAGAAGGGTAACATTGTGTTGAAAGTCTGACTGCCGGTCTTGATGACACTACTGATGATTAATATTTACATTTGAGCAGGCATTACCCAGTCTCCTTTGGGCTCGGTGTCTAAAAGCTGCACGGTGTGAAAATATAAAGAAACATACCCTTTAATTCTTATTTCAATAATGTTGAAAAGTGCTTCATGCGAATTCATTTTCAAATGGTGCTTTTATAAATAAGGCACAAACCATTCTCGAAGGGCGTTAAAAAATACTCTCCAAAACGTTCATGATCCACCAATGCACGCACGCACTCCATTCAGTTTTTCCCTAAAAATTCTGGATGAAATTCGATTGCCCAGATGCAAAGCTTATCTTCAAAGAACGGTGAGCAGAAAACTGGTAATACCATTTCCCTGATGAGAAGATTACAGTAATGACGGGCCGTCAGAGATAACAAAAGTTTGTACTATTTTCTGAGGGAGATAAAGCTCCCATTTGTTTATTGGGAGCATCCATCGGTCAACCAGAGGAACCCATGCTGGGTGCCGGTGTTATATGGGATATTAGCGATAAATAGAAACTAAATCACGAGATACACAGTACAAACGTCCGAAATATATAATCGAGGTGAGAAAACGTTAATCCCCTTTAGCCTATAGATGGTGTCAGTGGATAATACAATTGATTACATATTGATTTTTACAGACAACAAGACCCGGTTATTTTGACTTCCAAGAAAGCGGCCCTCAGAACTTAAGAGTTGAGACATCGGGATGGTGCCAGCGTGAAGAAGAGTCAACAAGAGCCCACAGTACGCACGTCTGGAATTTCTTAACGGAGTGAAAGATGTATGCGCTAAGGCGACAAAGAAATAGTTCTTAGAGTCTTTGAATGTGATTAAAGCTCGTGCAAATACATTCAGAGCCATCGGTAAGTCACGCAACGTAAAGACGACGTAAGTACTGACACAATGGTCGTTTGTCTGCAGCATTTCCATATAAGGATATATATCACTTGACCAGCATTTTGGTACTTTTACTGGCAGAAGACGCAATGGGGAATTTTCCTTTAGCTCAATTGGCAGAGTGCTGGATAGGGGATCAGGAGATCTGAGTTTAAATCCTGGAGTGACACTTCAACCATCAAATCTGAGTGGGGTCGGCTCGATGTAGCAGCTCAAATGGTTAGCGCGCTAGCGCAACGTAATTACCCAGAAGCCTCTCACCTATGCGGTCGCTGTGAGTAAAAGTCCAGGTCATGCTGGCTTCCTCTCCAGCCGAACGTGGGAAGGTCTACCTTCGCATGGTGGCGTTCCTCCCACCATAATGTTGGCCGCCGTCGTTTAAGCGGAATATTCAAGAGTACGGCGTAAAACAAGAATCAAATAAATAAATCGATGTAGCGATAATGGCCATGTCGATAATCACATCAACCAGGGCGATGCATGCGAGCTGTCATGTATTGTTGGGTTTGAGGAATCACGACCCGTGTCATTTCAGAAAGTTCAACCAAACCAAAGATAGCCATGCTTAACTGTTAGTACAAGGCGCTGTGACTCGTGTTACTGTTTGTTTTAAAATGAGAGGAAATCACATATTTTGAGTAATTCTAGGCTAGTGACATCTAATACAATGCAACTGACATCATGTATGTTATTTATTATTTTTTTTACAGCCGATTGTACTTAAACCAAGATGTTAGGGAGGTGTGTAAACTGATACTACTACTGATACTGAATCCAACTCTCGCTAGTTAGACAGCGGCTTAAGTCAGGATGCTGTCAGATTCCTGGTGAAAGCCCGTGCATTTGTCCGAGGCCTCCGTTTCTTTGTGTGCCATAAACCTGCTAGTCGTGCTGATAGAAAATGCTAATGCATTAAACATAAAAAAGTACGAAAATAAATAAATAAATATAGTAATGATCTGCATAAGCCATACAATGCTTGTTGAATTCGTCCTAATTTTTTACATAGCATTCTTTTTAATATCGTGATTTGAGTTTAACGTGGTTTTGGAGACTGGTCTCACAGTTATAGATTGGGAACGCCCGTTTTGGTTGAAGGCTGGAATGCCAATTTCGGTTTCCACACCTGGTTTCTTAGGTGGGACATTTTAGTGAAATATTTAAAGCACACAATACTATTTCGGAACGGAGCATGGAACTGTCATGAGAAAGCTGTCTTACATGATGTGTTGAGTTATGCGGATTTTTTGGGACGCGGCATTAACCAGTACTGAACAAAAAATAGGGTGGCCTGTTTTTACAGCCGCTTTTTCTCTTCATTGTAACACTCGGACAAACATTATAAATTGCTCGGTGGATATGAAAATGAAACACTCATGGGATAAATAGTTGTGGCATGATCTGTCAGATCATGTCCCGTGAGGCATGGCGTGGAACATGCAGAACTCTCTCTGTTGGGAACGACAGACCTCGGGGGTGTGCAGACATGACATACGAATACCGCTCTGCAGAGCTAAACATAAAACAGTCATAATACAGATGACATACAATATAATGGATAATATCATGCTTTGAGGGACAAGATACATATTCACAGCGGTACATACGCGATAATTTCAGAGAATGGAACCATTATTTTTATTTACGTTTGAGAAATAATTAATGGGAACTGTGCTTCACTAACTACCAAATGTACAAACGCAGTATCAGAGACAAGGGAAAGTAACCATTCTTATAAATCATGATGAAAGATGGAAATCGTTCACTCCTGGGGCTTGTTTCACAAAGCGATTTTGGGTTGTAGTCTAAAATCGTTATCCAAATTAAACAGTGAAATACATGCATCACACCTATCAAATTTTGACCACTGATGCTATGTTGTGATTGTGCGCTTTCAGCTACGTTTGAGCATTCATAATCAAATATTCTGTTTTCTAGAAAAGAATAGAATTTTGGGATATAGCCCAAAATCGATTTGTGAAACAGACACCTGTATATATCTAAGGATGATTGCATGATAACATTGCACATTCCATAACACATCAGCGGCTGCACGTCAGCATCACATGCTTGCTAAGTCACGGAAGCTGAAACTGTCGCTAATAAACATAGACTGTTCTAAATTTACACAGTTGCAGATAGAGTTTCAAGAAGAATCTTCCTGTAACTTATGGACGCTTGCCTAGTACACCGACTCTCTTCCCTGGACCACTTAGAAGTAACGACTGCTCCTCTTATACATATATTGAGTTGTCTCTGCTATTGATATGCTATTTGTTTTACGCTCCGTTGGACTGGCTTTTTTTTTAGTTTGCATGTGAGTCTGGTGACTATCCACATGGAACGCCCCCTCATAGCTTACCAGTAATATAAGAATGTTTGGCTTGACGTTTATATTTCAGACAACCAAGGCTTGAGAAATTAATGTATTGGTGTAATTCCAGCTTTCGCTGGTCAGGATGTCAAGGTTGTTGCCATTGACATCCTTGAGGTTGAACAGCGTTATCCTAAACTTGTTTGGCCTATGGATGCATCTAAATTAAATTTAATTGCATTTCGGAAAATTCTCTATGCACGGTGACAGAACCCCGTGCAAGATGTGAAAGTGCTTTTCCAGAGTATATAAATGTTCTTCCTAGTCTTTGTGGGAACATAATTATGAGCAGAAGGCTTCTTAAAAGAAAACAGAAACATAATTTTACTGTTTGATGTATTTATTTATTTCAGTGGTGTTTAACGCCATTCTCAAGGCTTTTTTCACTTTTAAGACAGCTGTTGAATGTATGACTAGAGGAAATCCGTGGAGAACAAGACGCAGTGGACAGAATAAAGCACAGCCGTTGGCCACATATCTGACCAATAGCTGAGCTGAGAGTTTAAACCGCAGCCGAGCTAGCGAGAACTCGCGTTGAGGCTGTTGGCTAGTGGCCATTCAAATAGCGTCGACATCTCATTAAAGTTTCAGCGTTTACCATTACTACAATGGGAATAAGCACATATAATGCCTTTCATAAATGTTTTAAAATCAGGAACGTCTTACAGCAATGTGCTCCAGTTAGATATTCTCTTTAGACGATTATTATCATAATGATCAACAATGAAATCCAAGATATAATATTGATAATTACCTACTCTGCAGCTAAATTGCAGATGTTGTAAGAGACAATTTTTTGAATAAAAAGTCTTTACATAGTTCTTGACGGCTTGTGGTGTCTTTTTAGGAGCAATGGTGATTCGAGTCTAAGCTGAATTGACCATTGTCCTCGTGCAATACATGAGTGATACGACACCAGTTCATACAGGAAACGCCATCGCAGAGGTATAGGAGTGAACAATAGACTGCATCGTCAATGATCCAAATAACGTTTGGCTGGACAGGTTCCTGGTTCAATGGTACTCAATGGGAACTGCTTCTGCCCTGTGTGAGTGTTGAATACTAACTCTAAACAACCGGTTGCCATAATTTATGGACGTGACGTTTGAACGTCCGGGTTTTACTGACTTTAATAAGTCATACATAACACACTGCAGTCGGTAATCTTGCTATTTCAATTACTACTTGCTCAGCATAATGGTATTTGACCTTGTACAGATCGGCCTCCGTAGTCAGTATTTCGTGACTGAATTAGATGTTATGTCTGGCATCTTCGGCAAAGCGATGGACAAGACACAGCTTGCGCACATCATGACTTCTGTCCTGCACGCCGACTACTTAAGTTTGCAAATGGAGCTTGGAAGAACCTCAGGCGTGCAAGAAGCTTTTAGGAGGAACCGAGAGACTTCTGGTATTTAGCAGCTGTCAATGGCCTGAAACCGTTTGTCACGATTTTGTCAGCTGACGAAGCTCCGTACACAAACAAGTCGTGAATTACACCTTTCGTATATAGAGGCAAACTTTCGTTAAGGAGGGAACACAACCATGAGGGCTTCCGTGACATTGGACGAAATCACAATAACAAAGTAATTACCATACGGCATGATCCAACAATCACAGTTGTTTTGGAAGCGTATCCTGTCGGTAGACAGCATAAAGTTTATATTTAGATAAAAATGCAACCAATTTTGTACCTCTATCGCGTATGATATACGGACAGGACAACATCTGGTTAGAGAGATGGAGATTCTGCCGTAGGCAAGAAAAAATAATGTCACCGTGGATTGTTCCATGATATTGACAAAAGATAACATTTCAGATACGAGATTTGGATTTTAATCCAAACTGTTTATGTTTTGATGCCAGTGTTTATTCTTGTTCTTCAGAACAACAATTTTCGCCGAGATAAACGTACCTGGGAAACAAGATTTATGACAAGACAGCACTGACAGTGGGTCTATTCCACAAATACGGTAATAGCTGCTTGTGAAGTTTAACCATTCGCATTGTTGTATTTCGTCTCTTCTCGTCAGGACAATGTTCAAATATCTGGATGTGCATGTAGTTGAATGAAATGAAAGATAATAAGCAGAATTTTCAAGTGAAATATAAACTGACACATGAGATGTTGGTTAAATTGCGTCGTCGCACCGGAAATCTTCGCGATTCTCCTACCGCGACTACTCTCGGTGATGGGTGATAATGAGACGTGATCTGCGATTATTGGCCAGAAAAACCCATTTTGGTTGACGACTGCTATATGATTGCCGGTTTCGAAACCTAGGTTCGTAGCATCGTTAAGTCATCTGACATGAAGTTCCTTGGAGATTAGTTGCTTTGCACCATCGACCTCGCTCTTCTGACGATAATGCGTGCATTATATTTAAAGAAGGTTCGTCAACTGACACATTATTGTTGGCAGTTGGCAGTCATTGACCGTGTTGGGGCACCTCTTTACAGTTGGCGGTTATTGACCCTGCTGGGGCACCTCTTGGCAGTTGGCGGTTATTGACACTGCTGGGGCACCTCTTGGCAGTTGGCGGTTATTGACCCTGCTGGGGCACCTCTTGGCAGTTGACGGTTATTGACCCTGGGGCACCTCTTTGCAGTTGGCGGTTTCCTCCAGACGTGAAACTCATCTGTCGTACAGGCAAAGTATGGCGTTAAACACGAATCATTCAATAAATCCATCAACTTTATGAATGTTTCTGTTGATGATTTCCCAAATCGTCATCGCCGAGCTGAGCTGTAACCCAGAGAATGTCATTAATCCCCAGCTCAATCCCCATGAATGTGACAACAGACTCAGTACTGAAGACGATGAAACGGCTATCATGGGTTTGTCCTCTTTCATCAAAATGTCGTACGTGTACGATAATTTTGGCGGTACGACAAGTATGTAAGATATCGTACCTCAATTTAACAATAATTTACGACAAAAAAATAGCGTACGACCGTTGGTGAAACAAAGTCAGACATTAAGTGTACCGGAACTACACGACTAGCTGTGGAAAGAGAGCTTCGGTCCTTTATTGCTCTTCTTGTAACACGTGATGCTTATCGGATATCATGCTTTCAGCAAGGCAGTTTTGATTAACAGCAAATTCCACAGAAAAGCATAACGTTCCAAAGGACAGCAGGGCATGAAACAAAATTTCGCTTCTCTCGGAATTTCAATTCATGATCCATCATCGGTTTTTCAAGAAAAAAAGTGCTAAATTGGATTTCTGCTACCCAGGACCCGTGCCTTGTTGTATCGCGGTAATCCAATTTAGTGGTGAATAGATTATAGCTACTCTGGGCTGGCAAAAGCGATAATGAAAAGGCTGCGAGATTTTTGCCGAAAAAAAATATATCCCAAAACATGGGCACTGACAATTCCCGAAGACAGATCAGCCGAACTTTGAGTTTTGACTTTCTTTCTAATGATTTCGAGACACGGATAAAAGACTAATCTAGGTTGATCTTTTGAGTAATACCGTCAGAAATTGGATCGCTGAAGTGATGGAAATATAAAAAAAAGATAACTGGCCAAATATATGGTCGAAAAATAATCCGAATTAAGAAAGTATTAATCTGCGTATCTCTCTGGTCACAGGAGTTTCATCACACATTATCAATAAAAAAAATATTATCGATTTTCGTTTAACAACCGCGGCATGATATTGAAAATAATGACAAGCCAGGTTTAGAACTGGCGGATGAGAGTGGGAGGTGGAGAGCTGTTATCTCACGAGTCACGCTGGGAACTGTACAGGGCCATAATGGTAATTACGCCACAAAACCGTCATATTCTTGGAGGCGTGTGTGTGTGGTAATTTCTGGCTACAATTTCGTTTAATTTGGTGTTTAACCTCGTGTGATAAACCGGAATTTTTTTCAAACTTTCGTTCGGCAGTCTGAATTCTAATATTGGCACTCCGTTTACATTTAAAAATGAGAAGCAGAAAAAATTAATTAAAATAAAATGTTTCACTTTTGCGTTTTGCTTGCATTTTATTTATTTGATTGACGTGATTGGTGTTTCATAAGCCGTACTGAAGAATATCTCACTTATACGACGGCGACCAGCATCATGGTGGGAGGAAACCGGGCACAGCCCGGAGGAAACCCATGACCATTCCCAGGTTGCTGACAGACCTTCCCACGTGCGGCCGGAGAGGAAGCCAGCATGAGATAGACTTGAACTCTCGGCGACCACATTGGCGAGAGGCACCTGGGTCTTTACGTCGCGCTGGCGCGCTTACCCCGACCTCGGCCACGCAGACCTTTTACTTGCAGGTCTTCGTATTATAGCCTGACAGACTGGAGTTGAGAAACTTATAATATGTTCGAGACTATTGCACAGAAAAATGACCTACGTATGTAAATAGGTGGTGTGCATTCCACGGAAAAAGACTTACTTTCTTGGGTTAAGCCCATTTTCACGGTATACATGCTTTAACAGCTGTTGCAAACCAATTAAGCACAAAGTAGTAATAGATGTTTTGACAAGCCTTAGCTTCTAGTTGTCTAGTTGTTCTGACACTCATCTTCACCACAGCATAGAATCATGCGAGGATTGAGCAGCAGAAGGCTTCTGTTGGGAAGGCGTCAATATCACAGGACATAAATACTTGAACGTTGACCCCTATTTTTTATGTGTGTCAGATCTCTTACTTACGTACATATGCACAGAGTGCCCCTTCGTGATTGTGGCTTGGTTATTTGCATGTATACTTGAGAAAGTTTCCCGCTGATTCCACTCTAGTTTGTGTCAGGAAATATGTCAGGCAGGAATTAACGCGAAAGGCTTGATTTAAGTGAACTTTTGGTACAGGTCCTTTGAAACAGCTTTTTCCTTTAAATGATCAATAATCGTCTATAACAGAATTCTTATTCGAGGCAGTAACAAAATCAGAGTAGACATACAGTTGTGAAACATCAAATTAACCTGTAGTGTATGGCGTTAGCCTGAAGATATACAAAGACAAAAATTTATCTTCGTAAATGGAGTGAGAGTTTGAAGATTCATATGGTTCAATAAGCGGCCGACAACATAACTTATCAAAGTTACTCTGGACGCTCTTGGTTCCTCCCTCCATAAGTCTGATGGATGTTATGTGAGCGAAAATTTCTTGTGTATAGTCTTAATAGACAATAATCAAATAAATAAATGAATAAATCTGTATTTTGTCAACGGTGTAAGTTTTGATCTGCTTCGAAATTCGGAACAAAATGTGTCGTTCAGGGCCTGGGAATCAAGCTTCCTGTCAAGTTCTGACACAGCCCAAAACTTTGTGTAAAGTTTCCTTTTTCTGGGCGGCTTTCACCATCATCTGCTATTTTACAAGGAGCTGCACTTAAACATATGCACTTGTTTGGTAGAACTACTCTTACTGCAAAGGTATGCCATTTGTGCACCTGAATTTAAACGGCTGTCCGCTGCACTCACTTATCCCCCATGATTATCGAGGAATCGTTCGACAGCACCAATAATTTATGATCAGCTACATCTTGCTGATGACAGCATAAGTGCACCATTCACTTAATATGTATCAAACGCAATTGATTTTGAAGGACGGCTCTCCAGATACCTATAGCGCGGACCTCTCAGGAAGCAGGTCACTTAAGACGAGAGGCACGTTCGCCTTAGACATTGCCACAATGATTCGCGAGCCATGGTTTTCTGGACGCTGCGTGAAACGCGATCGATTCGGTTAAGGATGGAATTCTGATGCAACTCTAGCTTGCTACGGAGAATTTAACGATCAAGTGCAACTGTTTCATATTTCATTAGTAAGTGACTTTGATTTAGTATGTGTCTTGCAACATACACCCTCATGGCTGGGATTCGAAAGAACTTTTTCACTAAATGAAATTGTCTAAACTTGTCTGCTGAATCTTAAACTTCCCGTCATTTTTGTTTTTCACGAACTGAAAGGTGGCAAACGGAGAAATCTTCTGTACACGTACATTCATAAACATGATGAATAATTTAAAAACTGGATTCTTTGGAATGCTGTCTACATACATATTTACCTACAACCTTGAGGAGAATTCGCCAAGGGGAAGGATGGGAGTAGCAACCCTCCATGACTGGCTCTCCATAATTATGGTTCTACCTCTTGATCGTGGCAGGAATTACCGCCAGCACGTTTTCTCTTTCACATCCCCCCCACGCTGAGGTGGGCCCTGGCTTGAAGCCACGGAGGGATTAACCTTAAAATTAGCCAGGTGTGATGGATGGGTAAGGAATACCTACTACTGTCATTAGCGCGGTCTATTGACAGACGCGAGACGCGAGTGGACATAAGCCATTATAAACCCCTCAAGCCGACCGTCAACTCCAAACTACCACCCTTAAGGTTTAATCAGACGGTTTGACCACAGTTTGTTTTCGCAGGACACAGTGCAGACCAGGCTTGACTGATCGATGAATCAATAAGATGATTCAAACAAATCACACGTAATTCATGAGAATCACAGTCTCAGTGAATGAACGAATAACTCCGTCATGGGCAGGTTTGCAGCCATATCTTGACGAGAAAAATGTTTAATGACAAATGGTCTGTTTGTGTGTTCTTGCATGAAGGCTTTACACAAGACAACACAAGAGAGCATCTTCGAACGGTTATTGGCATCAAGGCTTAGGGAACAACAGAAGCACGGGAGTCCAGAAATTCTGCGTCCAAGGTATTGAATCTGACATGAGTCTCTGAACAGCAACATACACCACAAAACAAATCTTACACTCTGTAAATTTTTTGATTTCCTTAGAGATTTTCCTCAATACCTGCACGTAAATTCGTTCAATCAACCAATCAAATTAGTGCCAGCAAGAGACATCATCAAATTACGCACGGCAGCATTAACCTACTCCCTAGAGCGCTGTAAATTCCTGCGCTCTCTATTCAGGAACCCCAATGCGCACCAGAAACAGGCGAAAAGAAAAACATTGATTTTGTCAATGTGTGATAAGAACATTAGGGGCTCTAAAACACGCAGAACGCGGAACAGTACAAACGACTTTAATCTGATTAAACAGCTACCTCCCTGTTACAAATTGCGCGTCTGGAACGGACGGTGGCAAACGTTATTTTTGACACCCCGGCATTGTTCAAGAGCTCCGTGCCGTGCTCCGGGGTGGTACGATCAATGTCTATTAAGGGAGGAGGAACATTTCAGTTTGAACACGGCGTGGATGGAAACACACTGCTAGTGTCAGACCAAGTCGCCATCAATCAGTACTCGATTAACAATTGACGGAGTCCTAAAGCTCGATCGTCTCCGGATAACTAGTGAGTGTAGAGCCTCGGTTCTGGCTCTGTTAACGCTACCCACTGCCCCGACCCTGGCACGTCGAGCACACATGTGTCGGAGAGCACAGCCCCCTCGGGCTAAAGCGCAGAACACTCTCCTTCACAAAGGGATCGATGTGGATAATAAGAATACCTAACTAATCTGCCCATGGTAAGCGCCCGGGGCCATCCTAGAAGAGACAATGACAAATGCTCCCAATGCCACACGGTCTGCTATTTCCGCAATGTTATATAATTTGACACTTAGTATCTTAGCCCGTGACAAACGCATATGCAACTATTCACACGGCCAGGCTTTCCCGCGTGAAATTGTGACTGTCATTCGTTACGCAGTACAGGAATCGTATAAATGCTTTACTGAAGTACACCAAAGGCTTGTGTTGATTGAGTGATGCAGAGAAATGTTTGTGTTTACAAAACGGAAACCCGCAGTTGCTGAGGTGTATTGCGGTGTGATATGAATTACAAATAGACTGATTGGGAAATTCCCGATAACAGTCACAGATCACTATAAACCTACATGTTTATGAGCAATATACCCGACACAGGTTCAGAGTTGCCATTACTTCCTTCTTTAAATTGCAAAATTTAATTCCGTTGAAATACAACTGGAGCTTTGCAATGATTTAGCAAGTTCCGGTTGACATCTATTTAATGTGGTAAGTCGGGAATTGCCAACCTCACGCAAAAACTTCCGCTGACTAAGTTTTGCCAAACGATGATTGCTTTCCTGGAAAGTTCAAGCTTTATAGTTGGCAAGATCTTCCTTGATATTTTAGGCTTTCTAGGTTCTTTCTTTTCTATTCTCTCAAGCTTGTATTTTTTTCGGAATGGAGCCTAGACGTGGTATAACGCATAGCAATGCCAAAATTGAACATATTTATATCTTGGCTTTTCGCTTCGATGTTGGTAGTCACATCGTTTCCAAAGTTGAAAAATGGCGAGGGAACCAGCTTCGATAAGTCACGTGGTCATTTAGGGGAGTGTTCTTCTGGAGAAAACTGCATCGTAAACTTAATTGGGGTCTTACATGTTTTTCGCAGATGAAAAGACATAAAACCTGAAACATGTATAAAATGACAAATATATGCTTTATGACTTGTCTCTCGTCAAACCTTTTTGATGCCCTCTAACAATTATTCAGTGAGCTACATACTTACTTCCTGGCGTACAGAGCAACTTCCAGCAGCATACTGCAACAGCATACTGAAGTTTTACAAAGACCTCCACTTTACGTGAGCTCCAGCTATATGTACTGTTCCTGGTTGCCGTCAATAACACCGTTCTCTCCTCCACAATACGTGGTAAATGGTGACAACTTTGACATGTTTGGATGAATGAGCGGGCTATTAATGCGAATTGCATGTAGGATGCCAACATCAGGGGCCACTTTCGACAAACTGCCATGTCAATTTTTTTCCGCTTTCATTTCCGTAAATGATGTTGTCTTGGTTATTGTCCCATAAGGCGATGTGATTTACGAGGAAAGTTACAAAAACGAGATTAACGAAGTTTTGGGAAAAAAAGGGCATACACTTGAAAAAGGTGCATATGATCATCTCAGTAAAAATGTCCGATTTAAATATAACGTCCCAGTGCGTGTCGGACTTGTGCTTAATGCAACCCACATGGCCAATGTATCGTACACTTCTGGCTTATGGACTCAGATGAAATCAAATATATGGCAAAACGTGAACACTGTATTTCTAAAGAAAAAGAAAAAAATTACCCACAATAAACCTGTACTTTTGGAAAAAACAAAGCTTTTGCAAGTCTGCTGGAAAGTTCACACGGAAAATGCCCTTGTCAGTTTGTCAGATGTAAATATTTATTTATTTATTTGATTGATGTTTTACGCCGTACTGAAGAATATTTCACTTCGTAGGAAACCGGGCACAGCCCGGAGGAAACCAACGACCATCCGCAGGTTGCTGGCGAACCTTCCCACGTACGGCCGGAGAGGAAGCCAGCATAAGCTCGTCTTGAACTCACAGCGACTTTATTGGTTGGAGGCTTCTGGGTCATTGCGCTACGCTAACGCGCTAACCGACTAGATGTAAATAGAGTCGACCCATTACGAACCCAGTTCAAACTAACCCCGGTTTAGCCAAACTCTGCTAATTTGCTACTCTAGACTTTGAAACACAGTCGTTTGAAAACTTCTTGTCCAATGCATTGACGGCCAAGAAAATGAGTCTTACGTTGCAGCCGCAGAACAATAAGACCACATCCTCGATAAAATTTGGAGGCCATTAGGTACTAGGCGCTTGCCCACTTCAATGTATTTCGAAATTTAGGGGAAAGTATGTGAATAAGAGGCACAGAACAGCTAAGCACAATCAATACATTTATTGTTAACGGCCTGCATGAAACTGTAATTTTGAACTTGTCACAATTTGTCAAACTCATTCTATAAAAGCACAGCTGTGACGACACTAACATCTGGTGCTGGTTTTCAACATTAACATTTATCATTTGAGAAAAGCAGAGTAACTATTTAACATGTAATAGATGTCACCATTAGAAAATTTGTTATATTGTCCTATAGTCCGAGGTTGCTCAGATGTTGAAATTTGCATTAGAAATGAGGTGGTGGCCAGCGACGCTCGAATTTTCACGCCTGCCCTATACTCTACCGTGCGGCGATGTTGTCTGACTTTCAGACCAGCCTTTCACGTCCAAGAAACGTGCCTAACATGAACCTAAAAACTGTAATAAAACTACTCTCCGGAAACCTTGGTAACTACATACCATTCTATTTAGCATATCTAAATTATTCCGGTCTCCGTTGCCCACCTAAAGCAAATTCAAAACGAATCCCTCTCGGTTTGCTTAAAACATTCTTGACATCTTGAACGCATAACGACAATGGGTAGTTTTCCATTTTTCTATAAATCTACCTTAAATGGGCTAAACAACATGTTTGTAGATATATGTTTCCAGGCAGCAGTTTTATAACAGCCGCACGGTTGAGCATAGCGCTCTCTCAGACGTAAAATTTGAGCGTCCGCGTCATTTCTAATGCAAATTTCAATGTCTGAGCAACCTCGGACTAATTGCCTTACACAGAAACTTGCTTGCAAAAATTAGTCTTAAAAACAGGTATTTTATCCGTACCTAAAAGGATAATGGAGCCTGGAAGTTGAAATCCTGACATGTGATATATTAATAAAATACTGTAATCATACGTCGTTATGTGCACCACGATTATAACTGGGTATGCACATTCCCAAAAGCCTAACCGTGTGATCTATTAACGAGCCTGCTGTGTGCGACGATGAATCATTCAAGTGAGACAAAATCAACATGTTTGCAACCGATAACAAATGCCAACACATGCTACAATTTTCATAACCCTAGGTTCAGAGCCCACTTACACAAACCGTCGTAAATAAATTTTTCGCAACTTTTCTCGTAAATCAAGTCACGTTGTGGCGATATAGCCTTTCCACAATGTCATTTACGAAAACATTACGCGGTAATATGATTTATGAAGCTTTGTGTAAGGTGGCCCCTGGATAATAACTTACACGTTATCCCTAACGACCAGTTAATGGCTTTGATTAACGTAACCTAGCATTGGTTCAATAGTACTTACGATAGCACCAATGAGCCATAAAAGCGCGGGACAAAAATTTTCGGCAAAGGATAGACAAAAACAACGGCATTGGATTATGCGTTGGTCAAGTGCTCTAAAAACAAGTACTTCATAGTAACACACAATGTCTGTGAACAGCAATATCATATGTCAGGCGCGATTGGATACTGATAAGGTATATCAGAGTTGTGTGTAGGATTGTTCGGGTGTCAAACAATTATAAGGCTTCATGGCTACATGTGTGTACTAATATATTGGGAAGTAGACAATAAGGTAAATTGGTTTAATGTGAGATCGCATTACCACTTCATCATCGATTTATAAGAAACTGTATATTCCTGCAATCCTTATATCATGGTGGTATACCTGGAAAAAGTGACAAAGAGCCCAGCAAGAGTGTTAAGAAGTAATGTAATCGATAAGAAGGAATGCATGGCTTCAATGAACTGTTTATAGTGAAATAAGGAAGCCATTTCGGAAGGTATCTTGCAGTGTTGCTATGGGTGCGTGGAAAAGGGAATATAAGAGAGCCAGTCGCCCAAATATTACCATGTTTGAAAACAAAGTAGGACAGCAGCTGTGGTGAAATTACTAAAACCGAAAACCCTTCCTCAGATTGTTTGGTAATCGTGTAAAAAAATGCCCAGCTAAACCAAAAAACCCAAAGTCCATCCCATGATGACTTTTTGGATTCGTTGGACATCTCCCCTGGGAAATAAGTAGTTTCATTACTGAGATTGTAAACAGTCATCTTCTCAGTGTAAACCTGTGCTAATGCGGGCCTTATCCTGGCTGCTTTACCTTCCACACACGCTTTGTTTGTATTACCCTCCGTGTTAACAGATACAGTTACGCTAAACACAAGAACACATAGCAGCACACCTACCTTACTGTCGTTAAAATACATCTTAAGCTCGTAATCCTTCAATAAGGTACTGTTGTTGACCATTGCCACGGCCAAATCCACAGCTGGTATCACACCTTTACCAATGTTGCCTTCACTAGTAGGAAAGAACCCAATGATGTTTATTTCACGTTTGGGTGTTACAAGACGCACTCCACAATTGAATAGAACAACGAGTCGAATAAACTGTTGTACTATCTCCATCTTACCCAGGCATTCCGTTTCCTCTTTCTAAGCCAGCGATAAAAGACGTGGTATTCCTACACGGCGGAATTTCCTAGGCCAATAGAGGCATATCCGCTGTAACGCCGGAGAAATCCTCACAAGGATATTCCAAGACTTTGAATCGAAGTGCTGTGCCACTGACCTGTTCTAAGTCATCCCTGAACAAATTATTCTCTTTCTCTGACAGAGGGCAAAATTCCTGGTTTATCCTCCGTACTTTTTGTGCGTGCTAGTGTGTAGGGAATCATCAAGGACTTGTCCTGCAGGCTATAATGCACGAAGACTTTCGGCGCATCCTTGAAGCTCCGCTAATTCCTGCAGATCCACCGTGGGAATGTTACGGCGATGAGAGAGTTACACTTATACTGGTCTGACACTCTCACCCACGCGCCTCTCCTTGTACAGGGAACCCTTCTGGAAGAGAGAGGGAAAAACAAGGAGACAATAGTATACGATTATTGGTAGACTATTGATGAGCTAGAACTACATACACAGCACAGCTGTGGTGGAAAACAGAAGGAACGAGAAAAGAGTAATAAACCCGGCTGTCTCCGCTTGGTAATTTAACTACCAAATTCCCGATAAAACACACAAACTTGTTGATTTTTTTCAGGCTTAGGGAGTTTGAACCCTTAATAGCCCTCGCACCATTTGCGCCGTACACAAGGAAAATAAACAGTGGCTTCGTAAAAACGTTTCCTGGCATCTATTTGTTTCCGCGGATGTATAGGGGTCGGTGTGTTGTACATGGGCTAGGCTCGCCAGTCTATGTTTGATAGGCAGGCCTCTCCCAAGGGATCACTTCCGCGGGTTACAGCCAGGCTTGATTTTCACAACATGACCGCTACAATTACCCTTCGTCTCCCGCTGGATTCACCCAAGTCTGTGTTAACTACCAAAACTGAAAGAAACGCGAGGAGAGAAAAAAAAAAACAACTTTACTTTAACACAACCGGTTACAACTAAACACGCCGGCAAAATATTTCAGTAACGATTTCGCGTCTGTGACCGGAGGCAGTTTCATTTCCACTGGTGAAGTTCTTGACGGCTCCACTTTTATTGACTGACGATCAATCTATCGAGGTCTCCCTACGACCTACTTGCCGATAATGGGATAGTTCAGGTGCCCAGACCAGAAATTTTCCTACCAATATAACGGTTTTCCTAAAAGCCAAATGTTCGGCTGGAATTTCGTTGCTTTCCAAATGAACCTGTGTAGCTACTTGTCCCTGCTGGAATCTTATAAGGGACTTGTCAGACTCATTCCTTTTACACGGCAGTTGTGTAGAGAGTATAGCGCTTCGGTCTAATTTGGCTTTGTGCATGAGAAGCGTATTTCTTGGAGTCAGCGCCGTTTATCACTGGAAATCTGTCAGTCCTTCAGTCAGTTAGTCTTTCATTAAAATAGCCAATTTAATAATCAATCAGTTAATCAATGGATCAATCAATTCATCGACTGATCAAAATAATCAGTTAATCAATCCCAAAACATGTAGTTCTGAATTGTGTGGGCTAAACTCATGTAGAATATATTCAGCATTTTATCAGTTAAAAGAGGCCAGTGTCAGGTTTTAACTGCATCAGAACTTTTTGCCTGAAATGACTGTGGCAATGGTAATATATCGATCGTCTCTTGAAAAGATTATGTAGTGGACAAGATGTTACAATATGCCATATGCATGTATGCTGCTCATGTTTGGTGACTGATTACACATGTAGACGGCGGTGCATCAATACTTCGCATAAACAAAAGTTTAAAGCTAACAGAAACAATTTTAACCAATTTTGAAATAACTCTGTTGACTTGTCCTGATAGCACAAGTTGTTGTTTGGAATCAAATGTAACTGGTTTGAAGGCTGTTGGCAAAGGTAACATTGTACCGAGTTTGTCACAAATTTTAGATAAGTGGCAGAGTATTTACGTAAACGGAAACGCAGGCATAACACGGGGTAAAAGACTGCTGTTTCTAACGCTCATCTTTAATGACAGGGCTTAATCCAATCATAGATGTATCGAGACCAACAGGGCTAGATTAAAATTGTTTTAAAGCAGTAAAACGTTGTTACTAGTAAACCGAATTCATCACGTCAACGTTGGGCGGAAAATCGGGCGATATACTATCGTTTGGTTTACAAAGTTTATCTTTCATAAAGACCAAAATCATACAATTCAACCGTTTAATGGTGCATGTAACATATTATTGAATAAAGAGATTTCAAATAAAGCCCATGTATAGTTCATGAATGCAATATCTCTCTTTCATTACCCCGGGAACATTTAGCTATTTACACAATTATAAAGGCTTGCATCCACATTAGAAATCTAATAGTTTTCTCCGTATGGCATAGCTGTGGTGTCCTGTTTAATAATCAATTACATGGACCATTAGGTGATTTTCTCTCGCCACTCAACCCCATTAGTATATGCTACCGGATAATCACTCTGATGCACGGCACACACGCCGTAATCATATAGGAAGACGAGTATTTGCAATATTTCCAAGCAAAACCATTCCCATTAATATGAGGAAAATGCATTATTTTATTACTCTTGGGCACGACGAAGTGTGTCACAAGGGAACCTATAAACCACTGAAACAAAAACCGGATGGCACCCACAGGCAATTAGAACTGCCCTTTAAAATCCACTTAAGAGCAATTTCCGATATTAATTCACCATGTTGTGCCTGTAATCTATTCATACCAATGCTGGAAAAGCGATACACACCTGGAAAAAATTTCTTTCTCTATCAGAGTATAGGCCTGAACAGTTGATGGTGGACAGCATTCAAGGCGGGTCCAGGAAGGAACTCTTTCAGACAGTGAAAGAAATTTATAATAGCACACAGGTCGGGCACTCCATACATATAGTATTTTCATACCAATTATGCCACTGACATAAGCCGGATATCCATTAGGTAATTTATTGGAGTAGGTCGAGAACAACTGTTCTATTAAAATCGACCAACCTGTCGAAAAATTTCGATAGCTGCAGGTGTAAGCGGTTGACACTAAGTTAGCTTCCAGTGAGAGTAATCCGAGCACGTACTTACGACTGGAAGGTCCCACATATAGTGTACATCATCTCCTGTGGATTAAGTGTCACACTTCAGGTCTCACCACTACTGATAAAGTTATAATCAAATATACCTGAACCAAAAATAATCGATTTGACATCTTACGTTTGGTATTCACTGGATTAAGCGTGAGACAACAGAGCTAAAATGACAGCAAATCACTTATCTGAAGACGTCATGATCCCAGTGAAAGCAAAGACCATATGGACAAAATGAAAGCACTAAAGACAACATGCATGACCCAAGTGAAAGCAATGCAGCGCATTAGACAACAGGGCCCAAGCGAAAGTAATGCACCTGACTAAAGACGACATGACCAGAGTGGAAGGAAAGACAATCTGGCCCTGTTATGGTTATTTAATAAGGCTATATACGCAAGGATAGGTGATCAGCTTTCCGTGTCTTGGACGCCGTATTTATCCCCGAAAAAAACCCATCTCATTTCACTGGGTACTTAATACACCCGTTTGAAACAACGGAAACTGTGTTCGATCCCGCTACATCAATGTCCAAGAAAGTTTCTGCTGACGCTTAGTATCCTCCCTATTTCGAGGTATGTTTTTCCGGTCCTCACTAGCCGAAGCAGTCAGACTATTCGGTGAAAACTCATGGACAGTGGTGGAGGTCGTGAGTTCGAGCCCGGTTTGTGTTGGCTCGACCTCTGCTTGGCATCAGTTGGCTTTATCAGGGAAAATGAAGATGTCGATGTTTCTCCCGGTTTTCTGCATCCATGAATCCAAACGCGTACGTACTGTACAATGCAACAATCTGGAGTATTCATCGGGCATAACAAAAAACCAATAACTAAATTATTTAAAGCCTGTATTGCCAGTATATTGACGTTTGTTATGAAGATTGCATGAACAAACCAAAAGTTTTTGAGTTATTGGCATAAATTTCTCGCAATTTCCCAAATGGCAATCACCGGTAGAAGCAGGTTTCAATTGCAGAAAGTCGGGTGTTGGTACATGTGAAATAAACGGTTCATCACAACTTCCAGCACAATCCATTATAATATGCGTATAATTTGCAGGTGGAAAAATACGACCATAATTTTGGGCTGCCTGAAATCATTATCATTATTAATACAATAAAGATAGCAGTGTTTTACGTGAATGAAGGCTTTTCTCGGTCTTAAAATATGGATTAAACAACTCACTGTCTGTTGATTCACTAACCCGTATATATATTATTTTAGTTCCTAACCTGAGAATTCTTTCAACAACAATATTAGTATAATTTACTTAATTCAGTTTCTTCTTGAAACAATGAAAGGCGTGTCACCTGTTTATGGAACAAAGGCAAACGAAAACACATCTTTCTGCCCGTGACTTAAAAGAAATAACGTTTCATTGTAAAGCTTTCACACTGAAAGGTTTCTACAGTTTTCTTTTCCGGCATTGCATGCTTCGAGCATGAATATTCCAGAGTTAAAACGGAGGAATATGCGCATCTGAACTTTAAACTGTCTCATGACACTAAAGCTATCCCCCATTGCCACTTTTCCATCAATCAATAAATATTATAGCTTCTGTAATCCTCTGTTTTTTATGTGTATAGTGTGAGATTGTTGGAACAAAACGAGGGTTTCGATAAAACATCGAGAGCGGGCAATGGACATGTTCATGTGATGAGCGAAAACTTTCAAGATTTGGTTTGCTGCCCTAGTTTTCATTTCAGTGTTGTCTTAACGTTGGTCCGTAAGACCTTCCATACATTCCTCGCGCAATTCAGCCATACAAGTCACAATCGGCAAACAACATTACGGGGTGGGAAACCCGTGAAATGACACGCGACAGTGTCAACAAACGCTTCCCGGCCGCGGCGCTGAAGATTGACTAGCTCGAGAAAGCCATACATTCTCCAGTCCACCATAATAGATAGGCCCCTTCGTTGAAAAGTACGCCGAATTGACGAACACATTTCACCGGTAACAAGTAAAAAGCGTTGATAATTTGCGGCGAAAACGTATATAACAGCCATTTCCGGTCCAAACCGGAAATGAGGAAGGGTGGAGCTTGCAGTTGGTCTATACATGCGCAGACACGTCGGCAAACATCATTTCCGTTTGATCAAATAGGAAATCAATGCGTGTACATAGTAGTGGTCCCTACACTAACAGAGTGCGGCACATATACCGGATTCTAAGCCCTTGGTCTGTTGGTCCGCCTTTTGTCCCGCCTGGCGGAGCATTTGTGTTTTCTGCTCCTCGAGCTGTGTCAATAATTTCATACTCGATCCATCTTACAATTACCATCACAAAATAAGCTATTGATCGTTTGCACCGTGTTACGACGCTAAGGAAAGGGTCTCACTTGTGAGCTCCTGTAGACAGTCTAACGCCGTGTTATCACTCAAAGTGTATGGATTAGCCGCTCCCGGCTATATCCGGCCTGTGGAATCGATCTATTGGTGTATTGATTTCCGATTGATGATATGGTTATATACGTGACCAAGTAACGAATGTGTTGACAGTTTCATATTAAAATCATATGATTCACAAATTTAATGCAAGTCAATCGTTGTATCGATCGCTTCATTCTGGTTATACTGGCTTTGATCCTCAGACTGATTCAGCAGATACTTTGTTAACATATGAATTTTTCTGGTTGATTTGTTTCCTCGTTATTATAACTAGCGGTTAACAGTAATGACGAGATTCTGGCGACTGGCGCTGGGAACAACGTATATGTCAATTATCTTTTCCAGGGCATGAGAGTTACGTGCTGGTAACGCTAAGAGGATTTCGTGCAAGTAAGGTCTGGCCGCCAACCATCTTCTTCAGTTCTTTGCAGTGAGCATTGGAGAAAAACGAAGCATGGGAGGCACAAATTAATCCCACAGAGCCCGTTTAGAGACCAAAAATAATTCCAGCACTTATTGGGTTTTCCTCGATTAGCTCCAGGGACCTTCTTTAAGTATAATGAGACAATCTTTTTAATTCAGCGACAGCATACTGAGTCATTTATTTCTTCAAGAGGATCATCCTTTGACTGCTGCATTTGGTTAGGTATAATAAAAGTTTGTGCTAATTTGATGTAGTGTTGGTTACACACCCACATACTGCAGAGGATTTTCCAGAATTTCATCATAGTCAGTGAGACTTTTGGATTTAAACACGACAAGAACTCAATTTCGGAAAATTAGAACCGTTCTAGGAGCTTTATTGTGTTTATTTATAGATCTTCTTTTGAAGCATATTGTTCTTTGTATTGACATAACGTAATTCCATCTGGGATTTCATTTTAAAAACGTATTGTGAAGTTATTCACCAAAGCATTCGGTTTTCAAATCGCGATTGAGAAAGTTCAAGAATACTTTAATTTACCTTCTCAGAATTCATTTTTGTTTTTCGAATTCCGTTGAAGAATTCCTCTGTGAAAGAATTGCCAATCAGATCAACCCTTCAGCCAATCGGGTTGAATTGTAATTTCGGGTTTTCGTTGAAAGAAGCCTCTCTAATTTTCGGCCATGTTAATTATCTAGATCAAACAGCTTCATGGGGAAATACCAACTGTCCCGATGCAGGAATACTTTTTAGTTTACTTTGGGTAACTGGGAAAGAGATTCCTCGGAAGTTTTGAGAAAATTATCCTTGCTTCTGAAGGGGGGGGGAGGGGCAATATGAAAGTGCACCACGGTTTTTGAAATATGAAAAATATGAATGTTTAGAATATTCAGAATCTCTGGGACTTACAATTATAATTGTGTCTAATTCCACTTAACCCGGAGATAGGGGCCGTATGTTCATTGTGTTGAGTATGATCGCTGCGTTGAATATATTAACAGATGCAATCAAAGCGCAATGGAGTTATTATCGACACCACATACACTAAAATGGTACACGATTTGGACACTGATTTTACTCATCCGCCTGGAGCATTCATAACTTGTTTCGTCATTCGAAACTGTTGACTGCTTCTCTGTCCATGAATCCGTCCTAATTATATACTTATATATTCTTAGTTCCTTGGGTGTTTGTGTTATTTGTCGTTTTTGGAAACTGGTCTTGCGGTTATTGACCCGGAAGGACCATTTTAGTTGACGACTGGTATATGAATGTCGGTTAAGTTGCCTAAATAAAACCAATTAACTTCAAAACAGTTTACAGCGCTACAGTTGTGATTTATCTTATGGATTTTATTTTAATACTTTGTATTCGACTTTCTAGGTTCAGGAATAATGGCACAAGTTTAGGATAAGTCTGACCTAAGGCTAAGACAATTTCGTGGTTCTGAGGCAATACAGTAATCCACTACGTATTATTTCCGATACCAAGTATGGTCGTAACGCGTCGAGGTATAGTACAATGACTGCCTACGGCCTTAGTTCCATACCGGGTGAAGTCCGACAACGCCAGATGGATTTGTTCCTCATTTAAAGTACTACTGTGGGCAGGATACTGTTCTTGGATGACCTTTGTTGCATTGTAACATTGTTCATATGATATCACTCTCCATAAATAATTAAGTGCTTTTGAAGGGAATGTCTCCGATGAGTTGACAGATGCACGCCAAAAAATACATCGTTTTGCCCAAGGCTTTTTCCATTAAACATAGGCCCCCTTGGGTGACGTTTGGAGAGGTCAGCTCTCCTCGCTGTCAAGGAACAGGCTGAGCGAAGATTATCTAGGGACAAAATATCGACAGGCTCATATTTTAAAAGTATTTACTTCCTGACACAAGCCTGACATCACTGAAAGTAAGTCTGAAACAAAAGTAAAACGGTCCCCACTAGTTAGGATAAGTGAGAGTTAAACAGATTTCTACGTCTGAACCCGGATCTGGGGTGTTATTTCCGTGGATGGATTCTGACGGCTGTATATAGGTTGGAGATTGACAGTAGACTTATCTGGCAACTCTCTCGGTTTGCTACAATGACGGGTCTGCAGCATCCGAATAATATATATTCCGTGCCACTCTCACTGATCTAGCTATACTTCACTACACTAGATATCACATCACGATTTATAAACACAATCCTGTCAGTAGAATCAATACACGGAACACTTAGGCATGTATGTCTCGTGTGAGAACCTTCCTGTCCGTTTGTTTTGCGTTCTGTTCAGTCATAGAACAACGAGAGCGTATATATGTATGTGGAAAGCGAAAGTCTCGAGTGGGCGGTAAGAAAAAAAAGCAGTCACGGGAAAAAGAAATAGTCACAGAAAAAAGAAACAGTCATGGATTTCATGTGTTCATTACGCATGCCCCAGCGTCTAAATTTAGAACTGTCTGTCAGTTATTACACTTGAATTATCTCTACTACTTGCCCCTATGCAAAGTGGCAGATGGATTTGTCACATCTGGTCATGCGTGGTAAATGAAACTTGGAGGGAATCTAGCCCAGGGCAGAAATGCAGCAGAGGTAAAAAGAGCCGAGTTAAAGATGAGTGTTTCTAAATATTACTACATTTCGGAATCTACACTGGCTTAACATACGTCAACCTGTCTTACATTGTGTAGGTAAAAACATGCTCCGTCTAAAACCCTGCTAATATTTATGACAATTGGCAATTAAGTATCTTCTGTAAAGGCCATTAAAACTCCCATTGCTTTCCTCTTTCACTGAGCAGAAGGCCTATATTTATTTATTTATTTGATTGGTGTTTTATTTATGTAGCTGACCAATTGCAAGTTTCAGGTGAGGTTTCATTAAGATGAGAAATCGTTATAATTAATATCTATATTCTTTTTGTTCCGGTCGTATTCCAAATGTTTATTACTTCCTTGGATACGAACCTATTCCTTTCTTAATCTACAGGCATTCGAGAGGCCACGTCATGTTCCACCCACGCATTTTAATACAAATGTTCAACGAGGGGAAAATAGAATTTAACAGAGCCGAAATATTCTCCAGGCGTATTGGAAGATAGATTTCAAGGTAAATTGGAAGAAAAGGCTTTCTTTAGAAAAAAAATAGCTCATAGGCTAACATCCAATTTCCTCTGCTTAAAATGGTTTCCAAAAAAGAAAAATGAAAGAACACAAAAACGATCAAAGAAAGACAAATTATTCTTTAGTTTTTGGCATTCTTTATCTTAGAATAGCACACATCCCTCTATTTTTAATGGCAACATTGACCCCTCATATGTCTCAACTTTGACAAATATCCGTTCACTTCTGGGAATTCGTGTTTTTTTTCTCCTTAACACGTTTAAAAACTACCAAATGTTAAGTTTGAAAGATTACAGAGTAGGTAGTGGGACTCTGATGCCTGACACATCAAGTATTTCTGAGAGAAAATAGCCGGTGTGGCCATTTTGCTCTAGTTGGCTGAAACGTAATATCACTCATCGGTTTTCCAGAAAAAATATCTGCGCACATCTCCCGAAATCCGTATTGTCATAATTATGTTACGTCCTTACAGGCAGGTATGATTAGTCATAATCCTCCTGTTTGAAATCTTATTACAATATCGGATTACTAGAGGCAGTATCTGTTATCAGCATTGACGCAGGTAACATTACGTCGTGCTTCTGGTGAGTAGTGGCGCGAAGCCATGAGAGGGGAGGCATTGTTGTGTATACAGTGTTTCTGAATGTGTGGCTCACCGGTAATTTGAAACGGAGACCAGCGGAGACAAAAATGTCTGTGGTGGTCGTTCTAGATACGCATCAAGGGGCTCTCATTTGCACAAAGGGGTTCCGAGGAATCACTTTGCACGGAAGATCAGGAAAACTGGGCACAGAAATGTAATGAGTCCGGAAAACAGCTCGTATTACAAAAGGCCATTTGTTCTGACATTGTTCAACGGACTGTCCGGGAGCGCTTACTTCCAGCTCAAGGCTAAACATTGCAGAGAGTTTCTATTTCAGCCTAGTCCCTTTTAAGCAATTATCACCCATCTACCCCACCCACAGGGAAGCTTTGATCATCAAAGTCAACACTTATGGCAAATTATCCGCCCAAGACAGCTGTAACGGGAGATACATTTGGTTGAATTTGATTTTCACGGATGGCGTGATACTTTTGGATTTCTCACTCTCATTTCTGGGTGGGAGTTTACACTGTCGTAACCACCACTGTGGCTCGTCGTTTTCCGGACACTGGCTCAGCACAAGGATGTCTATATTCCTGCCACAAATGGGCCATGTTCACAACACCATCGATCGACATCGCTAGGCATAAAAACGCCATATTAAACAAACATCACATTAATAGCGGAAAGGATCGCTTTGAAGAGCATGTTATAACAGTAATGTTTTAAAACAGAAATCAACATGAATGCATATAATCATACCAAAAGGATCAACAATTGCTTTGAGGACTAGGGGTGGATTGCAAATGAAAGCAGATAAATTGCTTTTATTGCGCAGGTGTTAAAATACATACCTTGATGTGAATGGTTACAGGCTTTTGGTTGTCCTGCCAGTGAGTTTGTAGAAAATGTATGACGCACTTATAAAGTCGTACTATATAAAAGTGATATTGCTTTTTGTTTCGGCGAATGTTTTACCTATTTATGACAGACTTTATACTGCATTGCATATACGTTTAACTGTTTAAAAGCTATACTTTGCCAGAAAATTAAATATGCGTGTTATCATATATTGTATTGGTGTGTTGTCGCACGTTTTTACGAAATCTTATTACAATCTCGAATTACTAAAGGCTGTATCTGTCATAGGTATTGACGCAGGTAACATTACGTCGTGCTTGTGGTGAAGCCGTGGGAGGGAAGGCGTTATTGTCTTTACAGTGTTTCTGGATGTGTGGCTCACCGGCAATTTGAAGCGGAGAACAGCGGAAACAAAACTGTCTACGGTGGCCTTTCTAGGGGCGCATCAAGTGCCTCCCTTTTGCACAACGGGGTTTTGCAAATGAACGAGGAATTACTTTGCACGGAAGATCAAGAAAACTAAGTCTCAGAAATGTTGAGTCCGGCAAACAGTTCGCGCACAGTAAATTTCGATGTTTAGCTTACAGTTTTATGCATAAGATATTAAACACTTGGGAATTATAGCATTATGGTATGGGTCTACATACTTGTTTTAGACACTAATGTTTAATACTTAAATATGTGTGTATATCTATTTAACACCCTTGTTTGAAGTTTAATCACCATTAAACGCGTTGGGCATTGTTCATTTTACAATCTATCGCAATGCGCAGTTTGCTGTCACAGTGTTCATGTGACGCTCAACTCAACCTAAGAGCTTAACAATGCAAAGAGATACAGTTTCAGCCTTTTCCCTTATTAACGATTATCCCCATCCACCCCACCCCACAGGGAAGATTTGATCTTCAAAATCAACGCTTACCGTAAATTGTCCACCCAAAACAGCTGTTACGGGAGATATTTGTGGTTGAATTTGGTTTTCACGGCGAGGTCCTTTTTGATTTCTCACTGTCAGATCTGAATGGGAGTTTACACTGACAAAACCACCATCGTGGCTCGTGGTTTTCCGGACAATGGCTGAGCGCAAAGATGCCTATATTCAAGTCACAGAATGGGAGTGTTCACAACACCACCGATTGACAGAGTTACATATAAAAACACCATATTCAAGTAACATCATATCATACAGAGCACTCCATTAATTACGGAAATCACTTTGAAGAGCCCGTTATAACAGTTATGTTTTCCAAGAGAAATCATCATCATTACATTAGCTCATACCTAATGGATCTACAAATGCAATTCCTTTGAGGACTAGGGGACGGATTGCAAATGAAAACAGATAAATTTCTTTTATTACTCGGGTATTAAAAGACATAATGAAAATAGTTACGAGTTTTTGATTGTCTAGGAAGAGAGTTTGTTTTGTTGCGCTTGTAAAGTCGCACGGTACATAAAACCGCGATGGCTATTCGTTTCGCCGAATGTTTTAACTATTTATGACAGACGTGATGCTGCAATGCATGTGAGTTTATTTGTTAAAAGCTTTACTTTGGTAGAAAAATAAATGTGTGTATTGTCAGATATTGTATTGGTGTGTTGTTACACTTTTTACATTTCACACGTCATATTGATATCTCAATTCCTTTCGTTTTGGCTTATGTTTTGACTATTTATGGCTTTAATGCCTAAACTGCTAACTGCACGAAATTTTTACTTTTCCAGAAAATTAAAAATGTTTGTTGGAATAACCTAAACAATTCAACTTCAGATATTATATTGGTTCATCTCTAAGAGCAAGGTATAAAGAATGGAAAAAATTTGATCATTCATGTTTGTCTTTAACCAACGTCTATAAGAAATATACAATGTAGCTATTTAGCGCGTTATGCTTGTACATTATGCCTTGTGCAGTTTCCCGTCACTGTATATGGACGAATAGAAACCAAGTATCACGACGCGACGTGAAGGCGCGTTAGCGCAGCTTAATGACCCAGAAGCCGCCCACCAATGTGGTCGCTGTGAGTTCAAGTCCAGCTCATGGTGGCTTCCTGTACGGTGGTGCATGGGAAAGTCTGCCACCAACTTGCGGATGGTCGTGGGTTTCCCCCGGGGTTTGACCGGTTTCCTCCCACCATAATGCTAGCCGTCGTCGTATAAGTGAAATATTCTTGAGTACTTCGTAAAACATAAATCAAATTAATAAATCACTTTACGACGTATAATCCAAACACTTGACTGTGTGGGATGAGATGAGACCAAACGTATGATAGTAGTTTAGTGTTGGTTTGAAAGTTGTCATCTATAGTCGGGAAATAGTCGGGAACCATAACGTTTTCTCTTTGTCAACGTTTAGCAAAATACACGGATCTAATTTCAATACAATGAAGAACGGCAGCACAGATTCACCGTCATCTGTATACAGTTTGTGCTACACCACATGCCATGTGATTATTCAACACTTTACGCGGACGTGTGGTCTGTATGTACAATACAATTTCAATTTGTAGGCGAAGTGCATTCACATGTGAAATGAACATAATTTATATCTATACACTTCCGGTTCCAGTCGTATTTCACATGCTTGTTATTTCTACAATATCATCCTACTCTTACCGTAGGCGTATGGGAGGCCGTGCTATATTCCCCCATGTGTTTTAATGCGAAATGTTCAACGAAGGGAAAATAGAATGTAACAAAGCCGAAATATTCTCCAGGCATATTGAGAGATAGATTTCAAAGTAAATTGGAAGAAATAACTCGCTTTACAAAAACATTGCACATAGGTTAACGTCCAATTTCCTTCACAGGAAATAGCTTCCTAGGAATGAAAATGAAAGAACATAAAAACGAGTAAAGGAAGACAAATTATTCTTTAGGTTTTGACAGTAGCACCTTTCAGAACAGGCGTTCTTTATCTTAGACTAGCACACATCTCTCCCTATTTAATGGCAACACCGACCACTCATATGTCTCAGCTTTCGGCTTTGACAAATATTCGTTCACTTCTGGGAATTCGTATTTTTTTCTTAATAAGTTTAAAAAACCAAGCGTTAAGCTTGAAAGATTACAGAGTTTCCAGTGGGTGTCTGATGCCTGAAGTGTCAAATATTTCTAAAGTAGCGGTTACATTGCTTTTTTACTGTAGGTGGCAGAAACGTAATACCGTTCATCGGTTTTCTAGAAAAAAATATCTGCGCATATTGCGCGAAATCTGTATTGTCATAACTATGTCACGTCCTTACGTCACAGGCAGATTTGATTAGTCATCATCTTCCTGTAGGAAATCTTATTACAGTATCTGATTACTAGGTAGTGTCTATCGTCAGCATTGACCCAGGTAACATTACGTCGTGCTTGTGGTGAGCCGCGGTAGGGGAGGCATTATTGTGTATACAGCGTTTCTGGATCGGCAATTTCAAGTGGAGAACACGAGGAACAAAAGCGTTTGCGGTCGTCATTCTAAAGGCGCATCAAATACCTCCCTTTTGCACAACGGGATTTCGCAAATGAACGAGGGATCACTCTGCACGGAACGTGAGGAAAAATAGGCGCAGAAATGTAATGGATCAGGCAAACAGCTCGTACTGCAAAGAGCCGTTTGCTGCTACAGTGTTCAAATGACTGTCGGAGAATGCTCAACCCCACCTGGAAGCTAAACATTGCAGAGAGATACAATTTCAGTCCATTCCCTTATTAACGATTATCCCCCATCCACCCCACGAACGAATCTTTGATCACCAGTCAAAGCTTACGACCAATTATCCACTCTAAACAGCTGTAACGGGTGATACTTTTGGTTTAATTTGATTTTTGCGGACACCCTCAATGCTGAATAGCGGTTTATACAAGTCAATGTCACAAATCATGGTCCGTAATTTTGACTGAGGACAAAGAAGCCTAATGTCGAGTCCTAGAATGCACATCCTATTAGCAAGTGATCGACATCGTTAGGCCTAAAAACGCCATATTCAATTACGATCACGGAGAGCACCCAAATTAATAGCAAAAGGGATCAATTTAAAAAGGCTGATACAACAGTTAAGTTTTCAAATACAAATCAACATTAACGCAATCTCACACCTGATAGAACCCCAAATGCAACTCCTTTGAGGACTATGTTGAGGATAGCGAAATGATGCATATAGAGTACTTTTGATGTGCAGCAGGTATTGCAAAAACATACCTGAATGTAATTGGGTAGAAGCTTTGGTTGTCCAGCTAGGAAGTGAGTGAGTGGAAAATGTATGTTGCGCTTATAAAGTCACATAATACATATAACAGCGACAGCTGAATTTCTTACGTTTGGGCGAATCTTTTTTGACGAATTGAGCTCATAAAAGCAGTCAATCCTGCTTTAGACTGACTCAAATCTGGAATTATCCCACCTGCCACGATACCGCTGATAATAAGGGAGGATTAATTAGACCGTGAAAGATTCAAATTACAGCTATCACAACATAGTCTTAAATGCATCACTGACTTTTTGATGGCGATATATATCGACCGCTCCCTGTTCACTTTAGTGCTTTTTCGGAAAATGAAGTATTCTCTGAGAATGGTATGGAGTAATCAAATTGCTTGTTTTGTATGACGGCAAGCATTACAGTGAATTCTCTCGTCTTTAGTCAGTGAACGAAAGCCTATACATACTAAGCCAGAAAGATCTCAGGGCAAAGCTATCGCATCTATATTGTCTGCTGGTCGAAACTTCGCACCGACCAATCGATCGGCTGACCGAGCGATCCCACAGACAGACCAACAGACAGACCAACAGACAGAAGACACGACTGACAGCGATGTTCAAAACAGGTTACGTGATTACAGCTTAACAATCATTACCAAATATCAAACACATGCAAGCCTATTGATGAAGCAAGGTTGATTGTATACAAATGATAATCGGTTTACCATGATGTGGGAAAGAAATCGTCCAAATGCAAGAAGTTCAAATTCAGATTTGTAACTCCAAATCATTAGGAGCTACATTCCCATCCAATACAACATAGTTGTGTCGACGTGGCACGTTTAACTTCAGTAGTTCAGACCAACATTGACAATTTAACACTGGAGACAATTCTAAGCTTCATTAAGCGAACCACTGGGTAATAATGAGGAGCTGGTAAAACTCATTTTCCGCCTTTCACACAGCAATCCAAAGCTTGGTGCTCCTCTGTTCTATCTTGCAGTACGTCAGGCTCACAGGGCGCATGTGTGATCACAAAACACTTAGGTAATACACAAGCACAGCAGCATCACAACAGGAAACGATGCCCTTTTTGCAGTTTGGACCCTTTCATGTAGCTTTTTTTGTATCAAACACATGTAGCAGAGTCTCCCACTGATCAAGGGCTTGTGGATTTCAAGAGAAAGCAAGAGAGTTCAAAAAACTCCAAATTTTAGTCTTTGTTGTAGTCAGTTTACATGTTAGTTTGGATGTTTTGGCATATTAGGTCACAGACATCCTAAAATACCATAGACTTTACTGTCTTTGTGGAGACGGCAATCAGAACATTTCACAGAGCCATTTGGTTGCCCCATGTGAACTGTCACATAATTTCTAATCTGCTTTGCTCTACCCTATATGTCTAATGAAAATGAGTTTATAAGGATTGGTGCCCTGCAAATCATTAGAGAAATCTACCTCTACACGTATATATTTTGGAAAGTTTCCACCGTGTGGAAAATCTTGCCCTATATCCATCGAAGAAGCAGTTCCAATTTCTTTCTTAGCGTTGGGATTTTATCACCTTGACCCGCTTCTGTGAAATAACACCTTTTGAATTTTTATACAGCACTCAATCGATATTGAATCACTCTTACTTTTAATTCCACGCATGTGGTCTTATTTTGTTGCCTGGATAACTTAGCGTTTGAAGTTTAACTGACCTCCAAAGCGCAAACAGTCCTACACGAATAGGTGACAGGTATAAGCGGTAAGCCCTTACCTTGTCCACGAGCAAACAAACGAATCTTACTTTCAGCGTTTGATTCAGTAATTACTACGGGCATATATGTAACATGTACATTAAACCTATTTATTTGACTGAATGACGTTTTAAAACTCACGCTGATGCCACTGCACCAGCATAGTTCAGCCGCAATGAATACCTCAGTGGCACTGAAAACCATTATAAAAAATAAAACTTCCGATCAATTTGCCAGTCTTCATTTCACAGTCAGGCCATGTACTCCGTGTCCGAACAGGATTGAATACTGCGAGACTCCATCAAAATTTCAATTTCACAACAAAATTAAAAAAAATTGTTTCAACAGCAGTACGAGATTTAATCAGGAAAATGTATTTAAAAAATGTATTTTATTCCCTATTGGCGTACAGCTCGTGATTAAAGGTGTAAATCATGCTGATACATCATCACCTTTGTCTCATCTTTGAACACTACTGACCAAGACCAAAGAACATGTTTCACCTGGAGATAGGTACATGGGAAATACAATCCAGTAAACCTATTCTAGCCCTGGGACGAACGTCCTAGCATTTCGGTTTATGATATTTTGGTCAAAGGTAAAGGGACGTGTGTTTACCCTACACTTCCGAAAAAAAAAAAGAAAAAAAAAAAAAAAGAATACAATTTTGCAGCACAAAGTGATGTAAACTGGAACAGTGAATTCAAGTGTAAAAATAATGCTGCAATTTTTGGTGTTAGTTTACACCCTATTCCTGCAGGGTTATAAGATATGGTGGAAATGTTCATCGCTCCTGTAAATTTACAAATGTGTCGACCGTAAATCCAATAACCAGTGTAATTCTTCTCGTACAGGAGGTGTTAATAAACAGGTGAATATGCGGTAAATGTACATTTAACTTTATCTCTACAGCAACGTGTAAACATATTACTGGTTACAAAATTGTCGGCACTTTGTACAGTAAGGCTACACCATTTCTGGAGCGGAGGTGGCTCAGTTGGTTAGTTAATGACCCAGAAGCCTCCCATCAATGCGGTCGTTGTGAGTTCAAGTTCAGCTCATGCTGGCTTCCTCTCGGATGGTCATGGGTTTTCCCCGGGTTCTGTCCGGTTTCCTTCCACCATAATGCTGACCACCGTCGTGTAAGTCAAATCTTATTGAGTACCACGTAGAACACCAATCAAATAAATAAATACACCATTTCTCCTTGCAGCGTATACAGTGATAGCATGTATAGCTTGTTGCAATCAAACAGCTACTTTCCTGAGGTTAAGAAGTTCTTTTTCTATTTTTATATAGACAGTCTTGTATCAGTGGTCAACCATAATCGATGTTCTAGATGGATAATTGCTAGTCCGATTGCCAAACCAACGTTAATTCAAGACAAACTGTCAAAGACCTAAGAAAGTATAGCGCACAAGATACTGTCAATGCAAGTCAGTTTACATCATTTTTTTAAAATAACAAACCATTGTTTCCATAAAAGGACAAGACATTAAGATTATCCAGCGTCGGACAAAAGCCTCTGCTTTTGATTGGACAGTAAGGGTCACAGTACTAACGCATATAACTCTATGCCCTGCAGCAGATGTTATATGCGTCTGATGATTCAACAGTGTCGCAGAACGCATGACACAACAGTTACAATGTGACACAACAACGACACCAACGACACAACGTCATGAAAGAATGTTGAATGAACATTGTCAATAACGTTATGACGTCATAATTTAGAGTTCACTGTTTGGGAATTCAAAGCTCCTCGACGCGACAGGAAGTTACTGCCGAAGATTTTTTTGTTTTTCAAGACGCAAATTTCAGTGTAGTTTTTAGAATCTTCCGCGGGATGAATTCGTTACATGGTTATTGAGTGAAAGGATACGAAACTATACGGCGTCCATAAGCCTCATATGAGCCTTACAGACCCCATATAGTTTCGTATCCTTTCACTCAATAATCATGTAACTAATATTAGCATTTGAAGCTTCAGAGAACGCAAGCTGTGGACAAGATTGTGTATACTCCTTGTATAGGTGTAGGCAAACTGTTGTAAGAGTTAGACGCAACTGGGTGCTGGGGGTGGAGTGGACTAATAAATTGCTGTCTTAAAGGGTTCACATGGAACGTTACAATAACCACAGCACAGACAGTAAAAACCAGAGCAGCGACGACAGTGTGACAGTTGGCAAATATCACACGTTATACTGGTGAATTTCTACTTTACATCAGTTAGAGCATTATTCTTACTGTTCATGTAAGTGTACGAGAAGTTACAACTTACACTCCCCTAGCACCATGGCTTAAGCAGAATTAAGTGAAAAATATGCGGTGATGTTACATGCTGTACACTACACATCATTGGTCTACAATTACTCAAAATCACGAACTGAGGTATACAGTGAAAAGGCCAGAATTCACGGGTTACGCGTTGCCTTGTCATTTGCCACATTATATCATAGTGTCGTTCAGATGTCCAGATTCATTGTAGTCAGTCAATGCAAACAGCTTTCTTCCAAGCCGTTATGACGTCATGAGTATTCAGCAGTACAGTAGTAAAGTATTGTCCTCCGGGAGGCCCCGGCTAAAGCCTCTCTCTCAAGTATGAACTTATCCTGTACTGTTATCTAATGAACCGCTCAGTAATGCCGAAAGCCATTTTTAAGCCTGATGATGAAAACTGTTTCGTTGTGCGGAGCTAACAGTTTCACTATTGGCCAATGACTCTTGCCTCGAGCGTCTGCAGAAGGTGTCATCATTATTAAGTATGTATGACGTCCACCGCAGGTCAAGACTTATTACTTGGACTTGGGGCAAAGCCCTGTGTAATGGTTTGTCTCTGTTTTGAGCTTTTCTCTATACCTCACTTTTCTTAAGATTAGAAACTTGGAAAATGTGCTACGTTGCCACCCGAGTTAATCCCCTATGAGTTTGAGTGTCCTGTACGCATTCTGAATTACACTGTCTTGGCATAAATTAGTTCCAGTAACGAGGTGTGCGGAAGCATTAGTACCTTCACTACTTTAAACTATGGTATAGTAAGGTATACTTTACCGGGCGAATTCAAAATGGACTCCAGGTTGATTTTCACTAGACGTGACAACTTTATGATGGTAATTGTTTAGTCATTCACGGTAGTACCATTGCACCATTAGCCACGTAATCACTCTCGCCCAGGGCGTCTGTACAAGGTGTCATTATTATTAAGTATGTATGGCGTCTGATCTAGTCAATGGGGCCAAGGCTCTGCCCTGATCTAAGCAAACGTCTATATGGTGGTTCTCTTTTCACCAGATGTCGAAGCCGTCACATACGGAAACCGCATGACAGTTGCAAATCATACCGCCAAAAAGTTACTTGTACATTTTTTCGTTTAGCACTTGGACAGAAGAATCATGGTGTGTTGTACACCTTTGCTCGAATGTTCTAATGTTAGAACCCCTATTAGTACCCACTGACGCATGTGCATTCGAGTGCAAGATTCAGTCGTATTTTCATGCACCGAAGCGTATGTATAGCTTCATGGACAAACGAATTAAAGGGCAGAGAAACGCACGATACATACCAACAAAGAACAATTGGCAGCACATAGTGGACCTAAATTTCACTTCTTCACACTGGTACACGCACTTGCACAAAAGAGATGGCCAGGAGCACTTCCTGTGCATTACATTTGTTGATATAATACATACGAATGATTTTATGAAGTTACGCCATATACTTCTCCATGAGCATCTAAAAAAGTACTAAGCTAAACATCTGCTACAGTGTTTGGAAAACGAAATGTCAATAACACAGACCATTAAGTGCTGATGCTTTGCATGTGTCCCGGGTCTGCTTGAATCGCATGAAGTTATATATTTATGGGTTAGTATAGCCAGCTGTGGACACCCCGATGCTCTTCTAGTGGTAAATGATGAACAGGTGTTTGCCTCCTGTTCATTCAGATACCGCCCCGAGGACCAGCGCGGGCTGAGCCTGTAAAATATATTTTTCTATACTCCAGCCAGACAACGTCTGATTCTCTGCCACATGAAGATACAAAAACGTACGGCAAAGTAAGTTATCATTGCTGACCAGTAGCGATTCAGTTGCCCTAGACCTTCGGTAAAGCACAACAAATGAGGTCAATATATCTTGGGAGTGTTGACCGTTAGACTATCATATGTATCATTAACGACACTCTTGCGAATTTAAAAATATACCCGAAATCAACAAGAGGATATTTAGCATTTGGCTGTACAGTTAGATTATTTAACATTTATTTAACCAAAAGTATTAACTATATGGTCAGGAAGTATTTTGGAACTCGTGTAGCCATGAACCGGTTTAGTATTCACAAGTGGTTATGCGTATTTGATTTTTCTTCGCTTGGCCAGAAGTCATATATCGACTGTATGGTCTTAGTGTGCGGTTGAAAAATAACAAATAACTGATGTACAAACCAACATATCCACTAGAGTCCGGTTTAAAAAGGTATGTGTCACGCATCAAGGAAGATGGAATTGGCACAGAAGCACCCCTGATAGGCCTGTAATATCTAGCTTCATGGACGTCCCGTTTTCCGAGAATTTTCCGAAAAACTTACAATGTACAGGTTACAGAGAGAGGCCTGACGTCATGGTGGGCATGTCGGTATATACTGGGTAAATGTTTCCAAATATTAATTAAAACAAACTAACAACAACAACAACAAAAAACACTTTTAGCTTTGAATGAAATATTTTTAATCTATAGTGGACAGTTTACTGATGCCTTCTAAATTATTACTATATTGGACGTTAGGGCTGGAGAAAAGCACTACCAATATGGCATTAATCTATTTGATCCACTGAACAGCTTAGCACAATAAATAAGTGAAGTAACTCAGAAGAACTTCATTTTGACGTTCTCAATATTTTGACTTTCATTAAGTCATCCTCAGGAGAAAGGTGAGGAAAGAAATTTTCTCCTGAGGATGACTTAATTGAAGTCGAAATATTGAGGACGTCAAAGGGAATTTCTTCGGAGTGACTTTGCATATGTAATATGGAATTAAAATAACGTACATTTCCTAACAGAATAAGGCAAATAAGGGGTGTGATTGCTAACCTCTAGGCTTGCAGGGTGCGGATTCAAGCCTAGCAGTCGGAACTGAGAATTTGTGGACGGTCTGGTTCTTATTTTGGTGGCAGTAAGCGCCAGCTTGTGTTTGTGACACTCTGGTATCTTCCACCCATAAAAAGTGAAAACTACAAAGTTTTCTTGACATTTGGAGATGATACAACATCCAACTACCATGCAGGAAGAACTTATTTGAAAATCTAAGGCATAAAGCTATATGATACATGATATGTTTTGGGCTGTATGCAGTTTGTCATTCATGACTAGTTAAATGATAGTCAGTTCCTGTGTTGGCGGCTCACTGTTGTCGAGTGTTCACTGTGGTTCTAAATCCCATCTGTTAGTCGAGGATTAAACGATGGAGTCATACTCCTAAAGCGTTGATTTCGAGCCTTTACGAAACCACTCCTATGGTAGCCCCGAAAACTTCTTATACTGCACTACATACCGTGACGCTCTATATAAATTCGAAGTAACTTCAAACTTTATCGACAAAAACGACAGTCATTCACGTTTCCTAGCAGTTTAGTAGAATGAACAGCAACTCAAGTTGACACCGTTTAATTAATCAGTTACACTTACCTGACTCTTGAGGTGACCAGTGTGTCAGAATGCCTCTCCTCTCCCCTCGGACCTTGCTCATAGTGGCTTTTATAGCACGTTTACTGTGGACGGCCGCCAGACCGCACTCAACACGTATGTTTGACAGATGAGCTTCTACAAATCAGGGCTTGCCGAGCTAACAGGTCGCCTGCGCCGGGATATATCTGATCGGGCGGGCTAGCTTAGTGGTCGAGCAGCCACTGATACCTTCGCCACAATCAATACCTACATGTAACGATCACAAGCCAGGAATCCCCCAGGGTGGAATACCGTTACAAGCTAATACATCTTCCGGGGAAGCGCATTATCCGAGCTGGATTACCCATTTCAAACAGGGAGAAAGATGCCACGGCGTACTCGAAAAATGCTAAAATCCAAATTGCCTTTTGGCTGACAGCTTTTTCATCACCGCTGGGATACGCGTTTCTACAGCCGGTAAGAGAAATCCGTAACGCTGTTGATGGCAGACGGTTAGCGACTAAACGCTGGTTGTCGACAAGGGCTATCACCTATCACACGTCCTGATGTATCTCTGCTTTTGAATCACACGGATTTCCTAGCATTTGTACAAAGCCGTGTGTAACAAGGACGTTTAATTCCAAGCAAGATTTTTTTGAAGGGTAAAAGCAATCTAAAGTGTGAGAAATCTAAAAAAAAAAACTTTTCCTTGCTACAACTCCTCGCCACAATTTTTCCATTTGGTTTATCTATCAAATTTCTCAAATGGTTCTAGTTTTTGTCAAATTGCGTCTTTTGTTTTTTCCTTCGTATTCTGTTATTTATGTATGGAAGTCAAGTGGGATCTATCACATCAAGGTTAACAGGTTTAAATTCTTTGTATTTTCCACCTGATAGAAAGGAATCTTAGTATCAGCAATGCATGTTCCCTTGCATCTAAAGCTTTGCCTCACATGATTTCCTAACGATTCAGATTTAAGGGTAACTGACATGCTTTTTGGAATACCAAAATAACATTATCTGATGTAAATAAAAAAAGCCAGCACAATGCTTGTATATGCTTTAAATGGGCTTCTCGTAATGGGATAATTCCAGTCACGATATAGGACACGAGAATGCAATGTACATTTGTGGACTGAAACTTGACTGTGAAGTGAAGTTGTGCAATTCGTCATCCCATCGTATATGTAGTCTACTGCACACCGGTCGATCAGTTGTTAATGTGTTCCTCTTACACTGCGCTCCTATTGAAGCCGTGCATAGATTACCCACGCTAAAGGAGAAAAAACATGAAAAAACGATGCCAAAATTAGTTGTAAGAGCGTGAAAATTTATTTGCAGATACAGTCTTTAATGTTTATTTTTATTTTCTCTTTCAGGAGAAAAGAGTATTTGAAAATGTTTTTAAAAGGTGGTTATTTGGGACCACCTCTTGGTATATATAGTATTAATAACTGTTAAAGACTATATCTGCAAATAAATTTTCATACTATTTCATCTGATTTAGGCATGGTTTTTATGTTTGCCTCTCCTTTAAGGACATAAGTGCGGCAACGGACTGATCCCTGGATCTGCTGTTTACGAGACATGCTCTATCCACAATGTCACCACAGTTCGATAGTTTGAAGTTTAACTCGCATTACAGTGTGTCACTGCATGCAGAATTAAGTCATCGTAAAATCCCGTTTTGGCTAACAGCCAAAAATAAGAACAGTGACTGCAAAGAAGCGTTGAATTAATTTACCATTCTCAAAAGTTTTCTCGTAAAGCTTGTTTGAAATGATTTTTGACATTCGGTCAGATCTATGCCTTCACCCCCCCCAAAAGCCGATTATGGCCATCAAACTGTTGTAGGTGCACAAAACGGTTTTGTTCTGTCGGTTAAAACACGGATTACGTTAAATCCTCACAGACAAGTGATTAAATATTTCTTTTGAGACATTCTTAGGTCAAAGCCTCCCGTTTCGCTCCCAGCGGTAATTTGACCTCAAACGACATTACAAGCAATTTCTTCGTTTCCCTTTTTGGAATAACAGTTTTGCCATTCACTTTTGAATGCAAGTTTATTACAATCATGACAATATTTAAAGCAGGAATTTACGTCTCGAGCCAAAGTGCTTAAAGGCAATATTTGAAAACAAGGGTATTAATTTATAAGTGGAATGGACATTACTGAAAAGCTGATTTAAATTAAATCTTTTATTTAATAAAGTAGTTCAAATCGAGACTCGCCAAGCGAAGAGCACTTAATAGCAAGGTGAGGGACTTCCTTTTAGAACCGAATAACCCGAGTGGCTAATTGAATGCATACCGGAAATCCATTTGTAGAAGCAAAGTAGAGTGTAGTTGAATTAGAATTACAGTATTTTCACATTACCTGATCGGCGACAAAGATTATATTTCCCTCACTGCAAAAGAAAACAGTCCTTTATGGCGTTGGATCTCAGAGCTTGAAAACATATATAGATCAAACAGTTTATATTTAGACCATGGGCCTGGAAGCGTGCTTCGTACATTTCTTGTCCTCCTTGGTTCAAAGCTAGCGCTTTCGTTCGCTTGGCATCTGTATGCATCATCCAAATGATAAGGGCCAGTGCATGCTGACAGTAGCTTTGAATCTTGGCCTGGAAAAAAGAAAACATATACAGTAATAAACGAGGAAGGATTCATGCAGAAAAATAGTCAGCAGTTTTCATTGGTAGATAGAGTGTGGAAAATCTCAGAGTACGGAATAAAATCACCATTCAAAAAAGCTTATCACTTGCACGTTAACGTTGTCTACCTGTATATTCATGCATTTATAGAACTGTGTAAACATCCCTGTTCCTGAAAGGATGCTATACAAATTCTGTTTCCTTTTGGCCCTCGAACATGTTTACCTGTTCCAAACTGTGTAAACATTCGTTGATCTTTCCCTTAGCCAAGAAAACTGTCTTTTTTCACATTTATACATTTTGTCAAACTGCGTAAACATATATGCTTAGCCGTGAAAGTTTAATCCTATCACGCTGGTTCACAAAGCGTCTTACCGATAGGATTTTGTATATTCATAATTTTTCCCGCCGGGGCAAATTTTTAGGCAATAAGGCATTAGCATAGAAAGCCTGTTCTTATGAGGTGGGTTTACACCTTCTGTTTTATGTTGGTCTGTGTCCATTTATATCTCTGTTCAGCCGTGTATCTCTTGGAAGATAGAGGCATTAACCATGAAAGCTTCCTCCTACCATGTTGGTTTTCAAGTTGTCCATTCAGTTGGCAGGTGCAGTTATAACTACTGTGTAAAGGCTTGTACAATGTCCTTAGCCACTTTTTCCTACAACACGTACACTGGATCGAAAGTTGTGTTGCAGTTTGCTTCACGTATAATTAAACGTTTTTGTCCTTTGTGTCGAGTGACAAGCTGTCTTTTCGTTTGAAGTCTGTAGTTTATATACAGCAATCCAATTTAAGGTGTAAATGCGATGTATGAGGGACGAGGCCTTAACGATAATTCCTCCAAGGTTGGATCACAAGTCGTGTTCCTGTTTGGTCTCGTACACTAAGCTTTTACCCATTTATGTAACACGTTTAAGTCTGATGACCATTGCCCTGAAATGATGCCCATGTCAGATTGGATTCGAGAGTGCGTTTTCTATCGACCTATTCTGTAAACATGTCTGTGTATGATAGTCACAGCTATGGAAGCTTACTGTCACGGGTTGCCACACACGTTATTTTTCATTGTCGGTTCTGTGCATATTTTTTAAAGGCATTGAATTGTGACGCGAGTAAATATTTAATGTGTTTTCACAGTAGATATACAGGTAGATGAGGGACAATGGTCCCTATGGTCACACCGATTAATGTGGTGCAAACAGCCATGGCCAGCTGATGGAGGTTGAGTAGTGGTTTCTGCACTGTAGAGCCGTATTGTAAAGGCTATCCCTTACGTCTGTCGTTATTCCCTTGAGCAGGATCACACTATTGTCCCAGCAATTCTCCCGCTCCGCTGACCAATAAAAGCGGCAATAATTGGTGCGAAATGCCCGCCCTGACTATTTCCGCATCACACCGGAAATGAAGATGGGTGCGCCTCTAGACATTTTCTGCATGCGCAGAGAGGATCCTAACCTCTATTTCCTGTAATTTTACGTTTGATCAAATACAAAATCGATGGAAAGATAAAGAAATGGTGGCATTTCGAACTTGGGGTCTGAAATATGACCGATTTCGATCAGCTGGTTTACCAATTGTCTCCACTTCCGCTTTTACCCTGTAGTCAACATAAAAAACAATTTGCGACGTTTCGGTTGACAAGAAACGGTAAAGCAATACCCCCGGAAACACCCGAGAACAATGCCGAAGCCCGATCTTCATATGGCAGCGACTGTATTGTATAGCCCGCCATATTCACTTGGAGATGCAATCAAATAAACCTGCTACTTTCATTCATCCTTAAATGCAATCAATCGATGTCGACAACAATATGGGTGTTAAATGGTGAATTTTCTACTTTGATCAAAGGCGGAAAATTGCTAATCAGCAGGCCTGACTAAAATGACGGATAGATCCTTGCACGTGCAGGTGATCAGAAATTTCACTGTGATGATAAATATGATCGATTTGCATGTTTTCCAATTGTTGCGTGAAGCTTTAAAACGATACGTGGTATTATAATGTGGAATTCCGTATGATCTAAGTATGCATGTAACGAGTCAAGCTACGTCTATTACAAGGTGAGTGAAAGGGCTCACTTGTATAAAACAGGGCAATGATTGCCGTCGTGAACCGAGTTAGGTGTAAACAGTGTTGCTGAAGATTCTATAGCAACATGGCACTGATCGTGTGGATAGCTGGAATATTTGGTCGATATACTATTCAAAGACAAGAAGTCACAGGCATAGTTTGGGGGCATATATGGTTGTACAGTGTACCTGAAGTTTGATTATTGCGCATTTTATTCATAGCAAAACCGCTAATTTCATCTTGTGGACAAGAGACATTTTCTTGTATAAACGGGTATAAGGACTGAAAAGAAGTAAATATCAATCATGGTGAACGAATTGGGCTTGCCACATAGGTCACGATACAATGCTGATGCTGTCAGGTGGAGCAATAAAACCCAAGGGATTATTTTATTATGATATGTACTCCTGTGCTGTTTTTATATATAAGGATAACCAATGTATATTTGTATTTGAGTTACAAAATACACAATGAGCTGTTTATATTTATTCGCTAATGGGAATGGTAATAGATGAATGATCTAAAAGTATATCGTAAATGATTTGTTTAGAGTACGATTAAAAATTTATCATTAGTTGTATAAGAGGATTAGATATTATTATATTATATTACAATCTCGTAAATGCCAGAGGCTATATTAAACTGTCATCTTTACAATTACCACACCAGAGACTCGTTAAACATTTCTGAAGCTTATATGTCAAAATTTTGCAATCTAGGGAATACCTCCGGTAATTCTAAAAGTGATTAGTCTGGGGATGTTGCATGTGGTAGAAATGTCAGGGTGTTTTACAGCAATTTCGGAATAAACCCCATCGGCAAATGTGTAGAAAAATGAAATCGAGTTATTGTAGCTCGACACTAAGAATTCATGCAACAGACGTTGAGAATACGAAACTACGGCTGCATGAAGAAACCCAGTGCACAGCCATGTAATCAACCCATTGTTCTCCTTTGGCATACTTTCCTTTTACACGTCAAAGTCCAGTATCGCTGAGGAGTCCTTAAATCTTCTAGCTACAAACATTCGTAGCCTCTTGTTAAATGACCTGTGAAAATTCGAGGTAAATATTTCGAGTAACCATAGTGGAGGAAATTCGAGACATGGCCTGTCAAATACAATAGTTGTCCAGAGGTGTCGGCTCGACCAGGACAGTGACAAGGACATTTCACCACGCTCCCAGTTGTGTTCATCCGCCAGAGTTTCACCTAGTACCAACCAAAACACACCAGGCAGAAAGTTGAAGGTCTGCCTTACCAAAACCTAGCCAAGAGTAGAAAAATACCCAAAAAGTGAAGCGAAAATAGCCTCGAAATTAGTTCTAAAATCACTGGAACAAAACTACTCTAGCACCAGGAATTGATAATTGTGATCTGTATTCATCTGTGATGAGTTTTCGATTTTCCTTGCGTCTGAGGTTTTTGTCGTTACAGTGAACTGACAGGAGTACTGGGTTTTCCGGCCTACGAACCGACGGCATATTTATAGAATACCCACGTCTACCCAAAAATCTGACAAATCGATAGGTGGGTTGACTGATTGTTTGAATCAAAGAGAAAGGCACTTATTTAACTTGTGCTCTGATTCACTTTTAAATCAGCCCTCAGGATTGCGGTTTAACGGAATGTGCCATCTATATAGTTACACAGCATTCTCCATGCCGTTAATTGTTCCGATGGGACATGATGTCCAGGATGTAACGCTGTCAGCGTGTGCCATCACATGTGTACACGCAGCTGTGCAGTGTCGTAAAGTGCATTGAAATCCACAACATCATAATAATGAGGTTGCCTAATTAAACGTGTCATGATTGCGTGAAAATTCACAGCATGTCGTTTTCAGTTACGTAATCAGTTCCGACCTGCTGCTTTTATTTACTGTCTGCTAATTGCGGCACTTTATCAAACCAGCCACGCTGGCGGTGTCGACACAAAGTAAACAGTCGCTGGTCACGTCGAGAACACACGGATCCATTCGAGGGCAGCGGTATGGGTTTCCACTTCAAAGTTGGTTAAATATTTAGTAACATCCACTAACCACATTTAGATGTCATGCGCCTGCATGTCTCTACACATAATTGCAGATAATTCATGCGTTAGCATAACAGCAATCCACACTCTAAGTGGACAACACAAAGCACTCAATGGTTTCACCTCTTATCTCTGTTACACATTAAATAAACCGCCTCTCAACATGTGTTGTATGAAACAAGAGTATAATCAGCCAAAGAACCAACAATTCATTAATCATATTTATTTCTTTATTTGATCGGTGTTTTGTAGATGTACGATCATATTTATGGGTGGAGGAAAGTAGAGTGGACGTAGTAACCGTATTCGTAATCATAACCCCAACAAATGAAATCCGCAAGTAGCTAGCAGGCCTTCCCACGTGCGACCAGAGAAAAAACCCGGCAATACTTAAAGAGTGGATAGGCCTATGTTTCATGGAGGTTTTATATATAATTTTCTGGACTTGAACCCACAGCAAAAGCATTGGTAGAAGACTCCTTGGCCATTGTACAGCACGTTGGTCACCATCAGAATTCAATGACTGTTGTATCTGGATGTTTTTGTCTGATCCGTTACAGAACTTTCCGCTGGACACCAGGTAACGTGACAATAAACGAGATTTTGTTGGAATAGATTTCGTAGAAAACATGAACTCAGATGATGTGCTCATTCTCCTGGTTAGATCTGCTACCTGAGAGATACTTGAAACGCAGATTTTTTTCCCCTTGCAAATGCAGTTGGCATTTTTTTTTTGACTAGGAGATATGGTTTGAAAGATTGGAGTTTGTTTGAACACCGGTGATGGGCTAGACAAAAGCGGAACAAATTGCATTAAAATCGTTTTTTCTGTCCCAGTGTTGCAGTACATGTGTACTACCAAAGTGTTCTTGATCACAAATATACCCGAAAGAGCGAGGTGATACAGGAAAGAACAAAAGGCTACACAGCTTTGAGGCGCTTTGTTCAAGGCGCGAAGGCGTTTCAGAGTTCCCCACGGAGTACTTACATTTGTCATAGAAAACCATGGCAACGACTGTTACATCCAATCGTTATGCGCTAACCACTGATGCTGCACATGCGCACACAACCAAAGCACGAAAGCAAAAAGGAATGAGTGTGTGGCCGAGTCCCGAAGGGTGTTTCCTTTCATCACTAGGTCACACGAGACTTGGTTTCCGCCCAATTCACACACAGGGAAGTTTCAGGATTCCTCTACTTTCAATGTTCTGGAAGCCTATGTCTATGTTACACAAAGAAGGTGTAACGTTTCGTCAAACGTAACTACCATGGTAACGTATCTCTACAGCATGTGTCTTCATAGCAATTACGTTTGATATAACTCACACCCTATTTGTGAAATGGGGTCCAGATGAAATGGACCAGTAAATAACGTAAATAACAGCAAACACTGTAAAATAACGGCCATGATGGCCGTAATATCATTGCGCGAAATAATATTTGAGCCCCACCCAGATCTCGCGTTTCTCCTATTACGGCTGTTTTACCATTAAAGCAACTGTAGTGGTACAACCCATGTAGGAATACCGGAGTTATTGTGTGGTAAAACACTGACTCTTCCAACAGTGTGACATTAAGTGCTCGGCTGTGTTTAATCTTCCAAGACACAGTGCTAAATATTGATGTCGTTAATAATACACCGATAGACAGCATCTATGACAAGGGTTCAGGTAATCAATTTTGATTCATTTTTTTTTATTTCTGTTTCATGTGAAGTTAATTCTAATAGTGAAGCATAACCCTGGCATTATATTTTTCAGTTTCTAGCTATTCTAACCATGGAAAATATCTTTGGCATTGTTTTTTTTCACCCTCGACTGACGGCCTGAAGCATAATCTAGACACTTTGGATATTACTTCTACCAGTTTGGGTTTTTCAACAGAACATAATGAAATTTGAAGTGGAGTAAACTCTTACCATATTAAAGGAGCACAACCCAAAGGCACAATATCTTCGATATTATGGCAGGGAAAGTCACATGAGATAAATTTTGTATGATCTTTATTCGAACATCCTTACAAACAAAAACATGTTCCCTTGTACTTAATTTTCACAAGTTCACTGTCTCCAGCGATCAAATTTCAAGCTTGCATCAGTTTTTCAAATGGTTTGCATGTGTTTGTAGGTCATTACAAAAAGCTACTGTGATCGAGCTTTTCTCTGACAACAAAGTTTCTTTGCCACGTGTTCTTCTGCCAGTCAACAGGTTCTACAGAGTGCTTAATCCCATGTGAAATGTACAAACGCTATAAATGTATCCCACAATGCGCTCGAAACTCGGAAAGATCTGAATTTTCATCCCTTAATTTCTCGTAATATCTGGTCCACTTGTTTGTCCCTTAACGATATCCAGAAGAGACTGCAGGTCACCCAGTCTGTCAAGAAAGCTTTTTCAGGACATTTCTTTTACAGGAAACTTGGAACATAGTATCGCTATGACGAGTTAGAGATCAAGTTCGAGTTTCTGGCTGATTTGTCCAACTGGGATAAAATTATGTCAGTTTTTCTAATGTTTTGTAGTGTTTTTTCCCCACAGTTTTTCGGACTCGCCAATGTGGCTGTTCTGAGTTCAAGTAAAGCTTGGGCTGGCTTCCTCTTCGGCCCTAAGTAGGAAATTCTGTCAGCGGATAGTCGTGGATTTCCCACCATCATGCAGGCCACAGTTGTATAAGTGAAATATTCTTGAGTATAGCTTAAATCTCCAATGAAATAAATAAATGAAAAAATAAATCAAAACGAGTAGAATTGAAACTTGTAGATGGTTCCACCATGACGAGTGAGAATTCAAGTTCGAGTTTGGAGCTGTTCTCAAGGATATTATCACCGTTTAGTCTTGTTTTGAACTTTCATAGTTTTCCGACATTTTTTTTCTAAAATAGTTCATGATATTAAATGAAACTTGGTACATGGCTTCATCGTGATGAATTACAGAACAAGTTTGAGATTTCGGACCCTGTCAACTTTGAAATTATGGTCGTTTTGCCCTGTTAACAAACTTTTTCTCAAAACGGCTCTTAATTTTTTGTTGAAAATTAGCACATGACTTTGCCTGTACAAGTTAGAGATCAAGGTTTAGACCATTTCGTTCATTATCGATAAAATTATGATGGATTTTTCCATGTTGTGGACTTTGACACACTCATTATTCTGGTGGCTGATACCCGTGTGGAACATGTATTGCCAGAGCTATACTTCCAGAATGCTTCTTCATTAACGCATTCAAATTCGATCACTTTTTCTGTCTGTTTCAAACCGGTTTACTGTCAGCGATTAGGGTAAACGTAAAAAGGTTACAGCGAAATGGGTGTTTGTGGATCAGTACATGGAATTCGTTACGTAATACTGGTGCTTTGAATGAATAAGATTGTTAATGAAGTGCTGCTTGGCGAACCTTTAACCTGCCTCTCTTTTGACTAAGTTAGACGTGAAAGGAGGAGGTAATTTAGTCAAACTTCCGATGTCGGCTATTTCCGTTGCTTGCCGGAAATGAGGAAGTGTAGTAACGGTTATTTCCCTAACAGGTACGAACTTGTCACCTACTTTCATTTCCATATTAAACTGGTATCACCTTTAGAATCAATGGATTATTTACGAAGTATTTACTTATGTACCTATACAATACTCTTAACATTATTGAGTGTTTTCACAGTTATAAATAGTGGTTGATGGAGTCGGGCAATCAATAAAAGACGCCATGGTTTCTTCAAATGGCAGTAAAGTAAAATAAGTTTCTGACGGATGAGGCAAGTAAACTAATAAACGTGAATATTCGCAACTGCGGCCACATCCCGCAAAACTCGAAAGTGGTCTTGTAGCCAGGTCAGTTATTAGCTATGTTAAAAGGTCATGCTAAAATATAGAGTGACCAAAAAAAAAAAAAAGAAAAATAAAAAAGACAACAAGGAAAAAAAAAAACAAAACAAAAACAAGAAGGATAAAGAAAAGGAAAGTAGGGAAGAAAAAATGTACATAGTCTGTTACCAGTTTTATGTAGCCACAGCCTTCTATTTGTACCCTAACACTTCAGTATTAACTGCCCCGGAGCCAAAAAAACCATGGGAAGTGCCGTGTGTTATTGATTCATTCACGTGTTTTAGTTATGACGCGTGTATACAGGTTTTCATGATGACCGACTATAAGTCTTGTCGCCTTACATATAAACCAGGAGATTCTCCAACTTCAGCGGACTAACATAATGGCAGCGAATTTCATGTCAGAAAAAATATAGAACAGTAACAAACCTAAATAGCATAAAAGGATAAACTTATAATATTATTTATTCCTCCTTACGATGTCGCCACGATATGGATAAGATATTACCAATGTGGCCATAATAATTCTTCATTCATTCAGTCATTCCTTACGATGTTGAGAAATGCAATTTATTTCTCTTGACAGATAATGATGTGGTAATTTATTCAGTTCCTAGTTTTACAGCTGATATATAATAAAGCGGAAGCTGTAGATGGTCGTGGGTTTCCTCCCACAATAGCGCTAGTCGCCGTCGGATAAGTACTACTAAGTGAGACAAAGAGGTGAAAAGAAAAGTTGTGTTAGAAGAGGAGGGTGGGAATTAATTAAAACTTAGAAAAACGAATGTATTCTACCTGACGGAACCCCTGCCTTAAGGTCACAGTCGAAACAGCGATGGTGGGATTCGTGTACTCAACATCAATAGTCAAGGGCTCAAAGCCGTAGCGAATCGAGCGCTTTAATTACCTGAGCCATCGAGGGCTCAATGTCTTGGTTAAGCTGGACGTAAAAGGCCCTGAAAACCTGCACGCAGTTGTTACCCATTTTGGGTCATCGGCTATTATACTTTTTGCTGTGATACAACCGAACCTTACGAAATGTGCAGTCATGTGCGGTCCTGTTTCGTTTGGCGTTGAACTTAAGAAAATAGGACAAGTGTTTGTGGACCGTATTTGGATGGGCATGGCCATTGTCTTCGCCACAGCATTCCAAAGAGGCAACACTATGGGATGCAGCATTAAGAGCGACCGATTTGCAGCAACGAAACGTCGTCGGCATGTCTGTTGGCTTCGGCACTTCGTCCCGATAAGGTAGCTTTAAGAATACAACTATGAAATGGCCAGTGTGGAACAATGAAACATCGTCGGCATTTCCGTTATTCTCTGCACGGCGTGCCATCTAGGCGACACCATGGATGCAAAAGTAGGAGCGGCCATTGTGCAACAATGAAACGTCGTCCTTTGACCTCGGAACCAACAAGGACCTAAAATTCTAATGTTAACTTAATATTAATGAAAGCGACGCCAATCTCGGGAGAAGCCTGGGTATGACTGTGAAAAGCTAAGATTGTTATTCTGTGTCACAACGTCATCGATCGGCCTTACCTGGAAACCATTGCACTGCTTGTCGCGCCATTATACCTGGATTGAACAAGATAATTATATTGGCAAAAGATCATCCAAGTGCTGTGTATAATATATACCTATGCAAAATAATTCATAATGATGTAGGCTCATCTATAGGCTAAGTCTTCATGCAACTGGAAACTGCACATATAATCCCATACTCTGGGGTAATCTGATCAGTGGATTATATCGTGTATACATTGTTGGTGAATATGGAAGACAAAAATGGAAGTTACGTAACCGGAAACTTTTTTTGAGGGGGGGGAGGGGAGCTAATAAAGTTGTGTTGAGCTGTCTGAGCCCTGCTCTTTGAAGTATACCACCTGTTTGATGTCGCGGTACTGGTAAATGTCAGATACGTATAGTTCACGGCCACGGGTAAAGTAACGCAGTGAGAGGTTCTACTCAGCTTCGATCTACCATAACATCGAGTCTTGACATGTGCGCCTTCGCGGACCATTCCAAATCACATGAATTAGGTAGATTCATTGTCTCGAAATAAAATTAAATAATAAAATTGTAGCGAAATTAAGATTGACTAAGTTATTCTTAGGTATATCTAAATACTTACAAAAGAAATACAGATAACAACTCCATAAAACGATTTAGTCGTGTATTCTAATCTTAACATTTTCTGAATAATTTCCTGTATAGTATTATATGATTTTTCTTGCGTAGAAATTCTTGGGAGGTTTATTTGAGTCTAGGCTGAAGTCACAAATGACAAATCTGATATACAGAATTTACTACCTTATCCTGTTGATGTTGACCAACAATTCATGCGTGTTTACTCTCACATACTCTCACTTACTCTTCCTGTAGGTATATATGTCCGACAGTTAATCTCAAACAGTGATTTAACAATTTTGTCGAATGCCGAATGCTGTTTCTGTAAGCTGCCTTGTATGCCTTGTCGTTTTCTCCATGGCTGTGGATGTAAGCGTCGAAAAACCATTCATTGTCAGTTCGGCCCTTTCTTTCTGTGCGCGGGTAATTAGGCAGGCCACGGTTACGTTTTACCAGGTTGTCATAGAATTCACCAGGGAGACTCCAGGAATGTTCAGATTGGATTGCACAGGTCTGAGGCCAAAACCCCTCGCCCAGGTTCGGGGAAACTCTTTCATCGACCCAAAGTCAAGTACTGCGTAAGAGTTTACTGTCCAGTTGCTCTCCAATTTAGACCCTCTTCTGGCGAAGAGAAACGTTGGCACTTTCTAAATCAGGCAATTAACTGATACATTTATTGGTTTACTGACTGACAGGTTGATCAATCTAAACTAAAAGTTTCTGTATGATTATTGCTGTCTATAAAAATAAATGTTTTGATTGTATGAATTCTGAAAGTGACGTTCAGGTTCGAATTCTTTGTTATGTATCCGTAGATTGTTTCCATTCATACCGAAATTTCGATGTATACAGCAATGTTCCATGATATCCTCGTTTAAGAGTGGTCTAGCCACCGAGCCAGTCTGTCACATCAATGAACGATCTGTAGACCGCCTCAGGGTGATGTGTGGAATGGCGGCTCTTCCCAGACTGGCCATTTCTAGAGGACTCTGCTGCTCTGTTATGCAGGGTAACCGGGATATAACCTGTAAGTCCAAGCTTAGTTTAAAGTAGTTCAGAGCTATTAATTCAGGATTATTTGTGGATGATGCAAGATATTCCGGAGGACAGTGTTACGTTACATACCTCGGTCAGATATTTGTGGAATGGCGTTTATTCGTCGTGTTTTTTATTCAGTGCCTTTGTTGAAGTACATGAGAGAACACCAAAGGCCCTTCATTGTTGCCAGGCTCCATGAATAATGGAAAAATATACAGATAATTTCCTGTCTGAGAAGGGTGTTGAATACCAGTCTCGTGTTGAGAGACGATTCAAAGGCTGTCGCCTTTACCACTTTGCCATGACCTACTTTCTGGCATCCACATGAAGCTTTCTGTAGCGGAGTATCCAGTTTCTAATGTAATAAAGTAATAGAATTTGGAATTATCTTCATCTGTTCACTTGAAATTTCCAGAATAATTTCCCTTTATGCTGCTATGTTGCATTCTTCAGAACTCCAACCTATATTTCTTTTTACTTTCCCAGAAATAATTTCGGAAAATGCTTATTTTACCCTCTGGCCATGATTTCAGTTTTTCACGAAAGATAATCTTGCGAGATATTAAAATCCAGCCACAACTGACTTGAAACACGAGGTTCTGTTGAAATTAAAGCAACTTTGACGGTAACTCATTATCTTTGGTCATGATGATAATAATGATTAATGTAAGATTTATGGATCTTTGGGAGTATGACGAAGAGAACTTCACGTGACTTTCCCCAAGGCACCGCAGTAAAACGGTTCTAAACTGTTCGACTTCAGACACCTATAAAACCTCAGTCGTCTTGCCCTACTCACACCCTTAGAGATTCCGTGAGACATGGAGCTTAAGACGTAATTGTAGCCTCATTCGACGTGGAGTCTGGACCCTCAGTGTGTCTAAGACGGCCTGTTTTCCCCGGGGTAAGTGTTCAGACAGTCACATAGACAGACCTTTTTGAAGCTGCTTTGTTTCATTATCCGGAAGTAAAGTGCTACTAAACGGGGGTCGTAACCTTCATCTGGCCATTGACAAACCGTTTACTGGAGGTCTATCCTGTAATTATCTCCCAGTCGTGTAATGTCCATCCATCGGCCGAGACAAACTTCCTTGATTGTGGCCAGTCGTCAGAGGCAATATTTCTAGTTTTATCTCCTGATTTAATTCTCTGTTTACCAGAGCATATCATTATCATCTCCAAGACATAGCTATCCATATCTATTCCCTTATACACTTATTTGACTTCTGGCTGAGCAATTAAAAACTTCACTAGACAACACGAGATCACCTGACTCTGTGTTTTGTGAAAGTTTATGCATATTTTTACAGTGAAATATAGTCAAATCCCCAAATGTGAAGGGAAAAAATCCATTGATGTGGCGAATATTACGGGGAAACGAATAATGCCATTTTGCATACAGTAACAACACGCCAGTGTACCGAAATCGGCACTGAGATACATTTACACCCAACAATGACGCGATCTGAAATGTTCTCTCACCCCACCCTCTCCACATCACTAGCCAAACCCTTTGCCACAATGCTTTTAAAAGGTTCTACCACAGCTCTTAACTTAATTTCCTCTACTACCAGATGAATATCTTTGGTTTCAAACACCAGGGTATTTTATTTCAGGAAAAGCTTTGATCATGTCAAGAAGTGTTCGCATTGACCTTAAAACTAGTAAGTCCTAAACGGCGAGATCATGATGTCGTTTCCTTAGTGCGTGGAATTTTACTAACCATTCAAAAGCCAAACATGTTGGATCGCATTAGGTAAAGTAATAAGTTCTGCAGGAGCTATGAAGAGTTTAACGCGCAATCTTTTTATACGACTTAGCAAAGGCATCCTCGCATTTGTACCTGACACAATTCTCTGTAACGTTTCGTATTTAGATCTTTTACTCGTGAAGTTCAATTGGTTCTTATATAGTTAATTGAACAATGAACCCCGAAGACTGCGTTTCATGACGATCCAGTTACTGAGGCAAGATGGGCTCGTAAATATATAAAAAAATATGTAAGTAAGTAAGTAAATCAACAAATACATTGGTAAATGAAAAGCTTCTGATCAAAAGATGCAGACATCTGTATGAGAAAATTCCTGAATTCTATATCTGATCTTTAAGACACACCTAGGGGTCCAGCTGGCGCCACTGCGCCGACGAAAGAAAAGATGCCGGTGCATTCTTAAAACAGACTATATGGGTCAGGGAGTGTGTGGGGAGCAGGAACGGGGTAACGACCGTGAAAGGGGGTTTTCAGATCGACACTCTGTATTTACGGAGATATAAGCCCACGTCCCATCTTGGATTTAGCAATACCAAGCTCGGGACAGTGTACGGCTTGGTTGGGGGTTCTGCTAATTTCCTGCCCTGTAAACCAGGCACCGGTGCAAGACGTGTGTCCCATGTTGTTAGTTGGCTGATGTAGTCACGTACAAGGTTCCTATCTTCAGATTGCCTCCATCGATCTTAGCCGTTCCTATTCTGTTCGTCCCGAGCGGTAACTGGATTCCAGAGGAACCTCACTCGAGAGATTCTCAGGCCCGATTGTTAATACCATGACAAGAGTTTACACCTGATTGCATATCACCCGACCATGGGGAAAACAGACACTAAGACAGATCCAAGAGAAGCACACAAAACCATCTTTCTGGTGCATTTCACTGCTCTTTTCAGCTTCGTTGAAGATACTGACGCACAGCGTGACTGATCGGTATTACTTTTGAAAGTGTGCGTCGCTCGGGAAAGTTTGTACATGTAGCTTGGTTATGGCGTTATGGCACGACACGCACATGAATTATCCTAGTATGTCAGGCTACTGCTCCCTGGCAAACTGTCCTGTAAAGACAATTTGAGGTTCTTTTTTTGCAGAATAATAGCTGAATTACGTGAGCTAATGTATCTGCTACACCACGTGGAAGCCGCGAATGCCAAACTGCATTAGTTTAACGACACCCAGAGTTAATTAAACTACCTTAAAGGAAATTGAACACGAACTGGTTCACGAAAAGTTTTGCGTTTAAACGAAGTAGACCGCCGAAGGAACTATTAATTTCTCGCAGTATATGAATAAGCCATTGAAATATAGATGTGATAAGTTTGTATTGTCTTGGTTTATTTATTTATTTATTTGATTGGTGTTTTACGCTCTACTCAAAAATACTTCAGTTAAACGACGGCGGCCAGCTTTATTCTGGTGAAACGTGTGAAGCGAGTATTCTGTGTTATGCAGTCTTGAAACTCTGAAAATGCTAGCCCGAGGAATTACAGTAGCAGTCAAAACACAACCATGTGAATTTCCTTATTGTATTATTATACTAAAACAGTATAGAAATGATGAAGAAATTTTTTAGTCGAAAGCATTATCACGTATCTTCAAAGTGTCAACGTAGTATAAATTTGACTGTCTTTGATTTAGTAGACAAATGTAATGGCTGAACCTGTGGCTAGCACAGGTAGGGAGTTAGATGTTCGTATTCAGCACATGCGCAACATTTTTCTTGTGATCGTCGTTAACGGGTTCTTCATGTGACCATTGCAAAAGTCACAACGAGCGCACGGAAATGTGGTAACTGTTGCTGATGGGTGTTCCTTTCGTATACTTGATCGTGAGGAGCATTTTTGAAATGAGCCAGCATCAAATATTTCCCACATGTATGTATGTATGTATGTATGCTATGATTTTTGTCGAATCCAACATTTTTTCAGTCAACAAGGTGTTCTTAGAATGTATATATACTGTGTGTTAATGAGACTATGCTGCCAAAGTGCTTCGACAACAGGAACATCACATCCAGCATACCTTTGTTCTAACCTCTCATTGCCGAGCGCCAACCGGTATGATTGATCCCGGATCTCCCGCCACCGAGGTGGACACCTTAACCACTACATCCAGGCGATGGATTGTGCCCGTACCTCTGTCATCGTTTGTTGTTGGGTATATGAGACGAATATGTCTCATTTTCCCGGCACATCAGAGAATTGTCGTCCATCGGCGAAAAGATAGTCTTGCAATGGCTGCTCACATCAATTTCCCCAACCTGGTAATTTGATCTTCGCCATCTTCCCAGTTTTCCCATGAGTTTGTGTGGGATTACTAACTTCATCATAACTTTAAAAGGTCCCATGCCTGTATAGTACATGTTGTTACATGCCTATCTTGCTTCTTTATTGCGACGTTGTAGATGTATGAGCATGCGTGATTATTAATTAAACAGGTGTTATGCGTTTCTTGTTCCCGAAGACTGAAGTGTAATACGTCTCATGTTGGCGAAAACGGCCATTACAGACGAGAATGTTTTCAGAAAGGGCATCTGCTTGCCGAGGAAGACACTGGCAAGGCTATGAAGCAACAAACCTGGAGGCTGTCCGCTTTTCCCGGGAGCGTTTGCTTCACGTCAAACCTCGTTTCGGGAGCTCCTGGTGATATATTGACTCCTCACTTTCAGAGACAATTAGATTTTCTCTCAGATCTCCGAAACGCTGTTTTTCTAGGCGTTACACCATCATCTTTGATAGGCTTGCCTCCCGGCAACACCACGCTTTTCCCGGAGCTGAGGATAATGAGCTCAGATGCCTGTCACTGTGATTTTTTTTTTTTACCACTGAATTGTAACAGGGTACAATCCTTGGCCAATGATCATCTCCACTAAATTAAGAGATCATCCCCGACTCTCGCCATATCGTCTACTGTTGGTATTTCTGGAGGCAAACCGGCCGAGAAATCCATGGAAATGGCGTATTGCTTAACAACATTTCTCAGAATTATTGCAAACATTAACACCACATTAGCCAGGCTAGGGTTCCAAGAAATTGGGGGTAAATGGATCTATTGATAGATCTGCAAAAACAGGATGTACATTCAAAACCATGAATTCATTTATTAGCAGAATGTGCTTTGGGTTGGGATTTTCTCCTAATTGCGGCATTCCCATCTTTTGGCCAGGAAGCCATCTCCACTAAAGAACTTACTGTACTTTGAACTTTTAGATGGCTTGGTACATGGTCGAGAAGAAATTCGAGTACATACCTTCAAATGCCACTTCAGATCTTCAAAGAGCATTATCTAAAGAATAAAGGTATATTTAAATATCTAAAGTATCTGAGATGAACTGTTAATAGTTGCTATCGTGGCACAGTCTCAGGAGCCTGTCACCAATGTAGTCGCTGTGAGTTGAAGTCCCGTGAGTTCACGGCCGTGCGAGGCAAGATCTTCCAGCGAGTTGGTCGTGGATTTCCCTCGGGTTCGGCCCGGTTTTTCCCCAACCATAATGCTAACCACCGTGGTATAAATGAAATATTCTTGAGTTCTCCGTAAAGCTTCAATAAAACAAATCAAATAAAATTAAAGAACTGTATTTTTTAAGGTCTTGGAGATTTCGGCTGGGGGTTTAAGTCAACAGATTTTTAAGATAAATGGCAAAATGGTGTGCTGTACGGCTGGCACTCCAGTTTTCTTTGATCCACAAAATATATTGCCATCGTATATGGGTAAAACTCTATCAACAAAATGAAACAAACTTTTCATACATTACCGTACTAATTACACTATAGTATAGTGGTGTTAATTCACTGTTGGAAGAAGTACCTAATAGAGACCTAACAGTAACCAATGTGGTTCACCCATATAGATGAACCCCTCTGTAAAACACAGGAACAATATGTAAAAAAATGTTAACTGTGATATTTTTATTGAATCCGTCATATCTAAGTGTGGGCTCATTCTCCCGTAGTCAGGAAAGCGACGTTAAAACCCATGTGAAGAAATAAAAAAAATGTTCCAGTGGAGAGGTGGAAGTGGGCAGTGTTACGCTATATACCTCGCTCGGATATTTGTGGATTGACGTTTGTTCGCCGTGTTTTGAATTCAGTGCCTTTATTAAAGTAAATGAGGACTGTGTCTAACGTGGATACATTGAATGGATGAAATGACTTAAACAATGTTCGTGGAAGGCTAGTGGCCTCCAACGAATTGCATATGACCACACGAGAGAACACCATAGACACCTTATTGTCATCAGGCTCCGAAAACAACAACAAAAAGAAAGATCGGGATAAAACCTGTGTAAGGGTAACACTATGGGAGAGGAAAAATGATAAAACAAATCGCCTGTTCAACAGCGATAGGCCTTACAGCATATCAAAGTCTGAAACACGAAGACGTTTGATTAAGTTCAATATATGTATTTGAACAAAGTAGACAAATAGTACAACTAGTACAAATAAAACAATTCAGATAATTACAAACATACATAGTTTCTTACTGGTGACAAAATCCGGATGGAATATTCCAGCTTCCAAAGGCAAGTCACTAAGTCTACGGAAATACATTATCCACAGCCCTTGGGAATTCTCAGGTTGAAGGATGACAATCCTATAAGTGAGAAACAGCAGTGGACAGGGTACGCCGACGATGGCATATATCCAACTCCCATGCAAGGTGCAACTTTCCTGGGCGGACGGGTTCAAAATAGCGCCAGTGATGTCAGTCAATCCTCGGAAAAAAAGACAATGTCACTTTCAGGGTAAACTTGGATGAAATGTACGTAATCGTACAAACAGACAATGAGCGATGGAAGTGCTACTTACAGAAAAATGGAGTACAAAGTGACGTATGTCCAATGGCATGAAAGCCGATATCTTCAAATTCCACAAAACCCCTCTAAGTGAACGAGAGTAAATATGACTACTATCAAATGAACTTGAGTAAAACGACTACTCTCAAGTGGACAAAAGTAATATGACTGCGAGCTTAAGAACTTCCTAGCTCATATTTATAGGCTAACGTAAAGAAAATTCTGGATGGTTGGATGGTATACGTGTTTACAAGATGGGTACATCTTTCCAGAATATACGCCCTATGTAAAATGACACGAAATTGAAGCCTCGAGAACGCGCGACTGAATTCCAGTGCAGGCTGTAACCTACACAAAGGGGAAATGTAGATCAGTCGAGGTTAGCTCAAAAGCAAATACAAATAATACAATATAATGTTTTAAAGACAGGGCTCGTAAGTCCGGGATAAACAGACCTATGCTGGCCTGCTGTTACAACGAGACGTGATGTCAAAAACACTTCTTGGAGCATTCAATCATGGAGATGAAATAGGATGAAACCTCCTGACCATTCAACAAGTCAGCCTGTGACTGAAGACGTAAGACAAGAAGACCAGTAAGATCTGAATTAAACCTCCCGTGGCCACGCAGGCTTTAATGTTCTATGTACGATACCGCCCTGTAAAGCATTACACGAGCCGGACATAGCGTGGTCTATTCTACATTCATGGCTCTGTCCTCGTAAATTTCGACCACCTTGTGTTTAAGAGCTTTCAGTACATTTGGTTGACACGTTTAAAATTTACTGCGTGCATATATTCTTTGCCAACCCGCGTAGGCATGTATCTGATTGGATAACAATTTTCAAGTTTGGACTGGAACAGATTCGCCTAGTCGATTGATCAAGGCAGAAAACGGAGTCATAAACGCTTAGCGATACAAGCAGTGTCTGGCTTGACATAAAAATGGCATGCACTTGAATTTTCCCGAATTTTCTCCGCCACTGCTACCAGCGTGCCTTCCTCAGAACTCCAGTCTGTTTTTCTTTATATTTGTCCAGAAATGCTTATTTACTTACTGAGGCCTCTGTGACTCAGTTGATTAGCACGATAGAGCAGCGTTATGACCCAGAAGCCTCCCACCATTGTGAGTTCAAATCCAGTTCATGCTGGCTTCCTCTCCGGCCGTACGTGGGAAGGTCTACCAGCAACCTGCGGATGATCGAGGGTTTCACCCGGGCTCTGCCCGGTTTCCTCCCACCATAAAGCTAGCCGCCGTCGTATATGTGAAATTTTCTTGAGTACGGCGTAAAACGCCAAGCAAATAAATAAGTAAATTTAGTGATAGAGAAAATTTACTGATTCGAAGTATTAAGATATAAAATGTGATCAGAACTCCAACCTATATCTCTTTTGATTTTCCAAAACTGATATAGGAAAATGCTTTTTTAACGTACTGGCCACCATTTCAGTTTCTCATGAAATATAATCTTTCGAGGTATTAAAACCCAATCACAATGAACTTGACACACTGACGCCAGTTAGCTTGAAATTACCGCAACTTTTACGGTAACATATTATCTCTAGTCAGTATGATGATAATGATTAAAGTAAGGTTAATGTATCTTTGAGAATGTGACTAAGAAACTTCACGTGACCATCCCCAAGGCACCACAGTAAAACGGTTCTAAACTGTTCGACTTCAGACACCTATAAAACCTCAGACCGCTTGCGTGTACAACTCACTTGTATTTCCTTATATTTTAATTCCTTTTTTAGCAATGAAAAACATTTGACACCACGACATCCTCTGCTCTATGTGTTTTATGATAGAATTTGCATTTTTTCGATCTATAAATTCTATAAATTTGGAAGAGGCCAAATTCAGACATATATCACTGTCGTTGATTTTACTAGAGCTGTTTTCTAACGGCTATGTTAATCTTTTCTTATGGTAGTAACTTTTGCGGTTGCTAAGAGCAAACGAAAGATGGCATTTCCGAGACAATAACAACAGGCCTGTGCACCGAAATCGGCACTGGGAGGCATTTACACCAAAAAAGAAAAAAGAAAAAAAAAATTGCAGAAATTTCGCCCACTCTCACCTTCTACAGATCGCAAGCCATATATTTCACCCTACTGCTTTAAACAGGTTTTAGTTCTTAATTTCCCCTCCTACCAAACGAATTCCTCTGGTTTCAAACATCGGGGCATTTTATTTCAGGAAAAGCTTTGATCATTTCAAGAAGTGTTTGCTTTAACCTTAAAACTTGTAAGACTCTGATGTAGTATCTGTAGTGCGTGAAATTTTACCCAGTTTCAAAGTTAGTCTTGTTTGATCACATTAGGTAAAGAATCAAGTTTTGCAGGAGCTTTAAAGAGTTCAGCACACAATCCTATTTTATCATTTATCAAAGGAATCACATCATTTGTACCTAACACATCTTTTTCTGTAACTGTGCCGACGAAAGAAAAGATGCCAGTGCATTCTTAAAACAGACTAGGGGCCTTCGTGGCTCTGTCGGTTAGCGCGCTATCGCACCGCAATGGCCCAGAAGCCTCCCATCAATGCGGTCGTTGTGAGTTTAAGTCCAGCTCACGCTGGCTTCCTCTCCGGCCGTACGTGGAAAGGTCTGCCAGCAACCTGTGGATGGTCGTGGGTTTCCCTCGGGCTGTGCCCGGTTTCCTCAAACCATAATGCTGACCGCCGTCGTATATGTGAAATATTCTTGAGTACGGCGTAAAACACCAATAAATAAATAAATAAATAAATAAATAAATAAATAAAACAGACTATGTTGAGCAGGGGGAGGGAGTGTGGCGAGCAGGGACGGGCTAACGGTTGCGATAGGAGGCTTTCAGGGCAACACTCTCTGCATTTACGGAGATATAAGCCCACGTCCCATCTTGGATCAAGCAATACCACGCTCTGGACAATGTACGGCTTGGTTGGGGGTTCTGCTAATTTCCTGCCCTGTAAACCAGGCACCGGTGCAAGACGCGTATCCCGTATTGTAAGATGGCTGATGTAGTCACGTACCAGGTTCCTATGTTCAGACCGCCTCCATCGATCTTTGCCGGTCCTATTCTGAGGACGTGTTCGTCCCGAGCGACAACTGGATTCCAGCGGAACCTCACTCGAGGGACTCTCAGGCCCGATTGTTAGTACCCTGGCAAGAGTTTACACCTGATTGCATATTACCCAACCATGGGGAAAACAGGCACAAGGGTAGATCCAAGAGAAACATTTGACTGCTCTTTTCACTTTCGTTGAAGACGCGTGACTATTTCGTATTACTTTAAAAAGTGTGCATCGCTCGGGAAAGTTTGTTCAAGTAGCTTGGTTATGGCGTTAAGACACGGCACGTAGTTGAATTATCCTAGTATCTCACGCCGCTGCTCCATTCCTCGCTTAATCCAGCACGTATAGAGAGGACTTCCTTGGAAAACTGTCCTGTAAAGGCAATTTGATGTCCATTTTTTACGCAAAATAATAATAGCTGTGTTAATGTATCTGTCATCCAAGTGGAATTCACGAATGCGAAACTGCATTATTTTACAGACACCCATGGTTACATAAACTACATTAAAGGAAATTGAACACGGTCCGGGTCACGAACAGTTTTGCGTTAAGACGAAGTAGACCACCGATAAGTTTGATAAGTTTGTATTCTTTTAAATAGATAAGTTTAAATCGTCTGTATGCAGTCAGTGTTTAACTTGGGTCTTAAGCCTGTATCATATAAGAAACACTTTAAAGTACTGATAATATTAGTTTACAGACATATTGTCAAGTATATAGTCTTGAATCAGCTAAAATGTGTTTCAACATTTGCATCGATCTCTTTACAGATTATTTTTTGCTGCCCTTAACGTTCACAGAAGACTTCACTTGATACACCATCTCCAAGGGGAACGTTTAAACTGAGATGCATTTGCGACACTATCCTTGAAAGGAACGTCCATATAGAGATACACTTGATACATCTGTCTTCAAGAGAACGTTCAAACATATCTGCTACACTTACTATTCGATTGCTCCAGGAAACTGAGATACATTTGCTACACTATCGTTCAAGGGAACGTTCAAACTGAGATAAATATTCTGGAGTACGGCGTAAAACACCAATCAAATAAATAAATAAATCAAACTGAGATACACTTGCTACACCATTCATTAAAGAAACTTTCGGCCACGTTCTCACTTGCTACATTGTTCGTCAAGGGAACATTCAAAAGGTCTACCACACTTGCTATGCTAGTGCTCCAGGGAACGTTCAAACTAAGATAAATTTGCTACACTTTCGCTTAAGGAACGCTCAAACAACGTCGCTCTTTCTGTGCTATTAAGAGAAGGTTAATAAATGCCCGTATTAGGTATCAGAGTTCGACTGGTGTTAATATTTATGTCTAACTTCACTTTAATAGACCGCTGTACAATCGGTCTCAGGGGGCCTTGCTAACAAATTAGTCACGTAATAGCTATGGAGACCTACAGCACGTGTTAACTTTCATTGTTGTTATGCCACACCTAGGTCGCGGATTTTTCGTGAAACCAACCTTCAGACGTCAATGAAATTGCAGGTTGTCTTAGTTCGTCGGCAACTGCCCTTGACTGCACTTAACTCAATTGGCCTCTTTCTGCAAGAACCAAAGTGAAAGCATATAATTTCCTTCAAAAAATAAAAGTGTTGACATAAAAAATAAGTGGAATATGCCACAATGCAATTTCCTCCTGGCGGGATGGCGTTTAAGATGTTCAAACCTCGTGTGAGGAATTTCCTCATTATACCAGCCTTGGCAGCCAGAACAACACCCGGTGCACTTTACTGACTTCATCATTACATGAAAACAACTGGAAAGGAAAAAGAAGTTTATTAATTTTAAAAATATTTTATCTTTAAAGCGTACACAAAATAGAGATCGGATTATGTCTAACTTACTGGACAAAAGTAATGGCTGAACCTGTCTATTTTTTAGTGTTTTTATACCTTAACGGGTTCTTCATGTGAACAGTACAAAAGTCACAACCACTGCATGGCAGTGTTGAAACTGTTGCTGATACTGGAGTCTGAAACAACCAGGCTGATGGTGTTCTCCCCCTACACTTGATGGTGAGGTAAAGCTTTGAAATGAGCGTGCATCAAAGATTGTGTCCGTATGTACGTATGTATGTATGCCGTGGTTTTACGTTGTACTCAACAATCTTTCAGTCATAATACCACGGGAATGTATACATACTATGTCTTCTTGTCGCAGGGCGAGTCCATGCCGTCAAAGTGCTGCAACCACTAGAACATCAAATCCAGTCAGTTTATACTGATACCAGAGCCACCATATTTGTTTCCTTGTTCTAACCTCCCAGAGCTGACTGCCAGCGGAGGCTTCAATTAGTACTATTTTTAAAGCCTTTGGTATGATTGACCCTGGGTCTCAAGCCCGCGATGAGGACGCTCTAACCACTAGGCCATCCAGGCGATGGATTGTGTTCGCACGTCTTTTATTTGTCATCCATCGGTGATAATCAACTGTTGCAGTGGCTACTCACACCTATTTCCCAAACCTGGTAGTTTGATTGCGATCTTCTTAGTTTTCACATGAGTTGGTTAACTTCATCATAACTTTAAGAGTTTATCTACATATAGTACATGCTGTTACGTGTCTATCTTCGTCCTTTTTAACAACGCTGTAGACGTATAAGCATGTACAGTTACTCATTAAAACTGAAGTTATGGGTTCCATGTTCCCGAAAACTGAAGTGTAATACGTCTCATGTTGGCGAAAACGGCCATTACAGACGAGAATGTTTTCAGAGAGATCATCTGCTCGCTGAAGGAGACACTGGCAAGGCTATGAAGCAACAAACCTGGAGGCTGTCCGCTTTTCCCGGGAGCGTTTGCTTCACGTCAAACCTCGTTTCGGGAGCTCCTGGTGATATATTGACTCCTCACTTTCAGGGACAATTAGATTTTCTCTCAGATCTCTGAAACGCTGTTTTTCTAGACGTTACGTGATAGACTTGTCTCCCGGCAACGCCGCGTTGATCCCGGAGCTGAGGATAATGAGCTCAGATGCCTGTCACTGTGATTTTTGTCTTTTTACCAGTGAATTGTAACAGGGTACAGTCCTTGGCCAATGATCATCTCCACTAAATTAAGAGATCATCCCCGACTCTCGCCATATCGTCTACTGTTGGTATTTCTGGAGGCAAGCCGGCCGAGAAATCCATGGAAATGGAGTATTGCTTAACAACATTCTCCAGAATTATTGCAAACATTAACACCACATTAGCCAGGCTAGGGTTCCAAGAAATTGGGGGTAAATGGATCTATTGATAGATCTGAGAAAATAGGACGTATAGGCAGAAAGTGCTTTGGGTTGGGATTTTCACGTAATTGCTGTGTTCCGCTCTTCGGGCAGGGGGAAGGCTTCTCCACTAACGAGCTCACCGTGCTTTGAACTTTTAGATGGTTTAGTACAAGTACGAAATTTGAGTACATACCTCCACTTCAGATCGGGGGCCTCCGAGGCTACGTCGGTTAGCGCGCTAGCGCAGCGCAATGACCCAGAAGCCTCCCACCATAATGCTCACCTCCGTCGTATAAGTGAAATACTCTTGCGTACGGTGTCAAACACCAATCAAATAAATAAACAAAATCCACTCCAGATCAGAACAATGTGTAAAAAACTGTTGGATGTAATATATTATTGAGTCCGTGATACATACGTTTTGGCTCATCCTCATGGCCACGAAATCGACGTTAAAACCCACATGAAGAAATACTAAAATCTCCCAATGTGAGCTGGAAGGAAATAAAGCGAAATAAAGAACGGGTCAATGGATCCAAAATTGGTTGTGAAAACACTCACTAAAACGGGGTTGTGACGTTGGATATCAGAAGATTTTTCATCGAGGCACAAGGTAGTCAGCAGCCAACTATATAATTAGCCAATCAATCAACAGGCAGACAGGAAGTACTTGAGAATGACGCAAGACTTCCGGCCTGGCTTTGATCTTCGACTAACTCAGCCAATCATCGATCAGTATAATGACGGTGTCGTCTGCCAGAGCTGTCTTCCCAGCGGCCTGGGATCAGTTCATCTGAGGCAGTCGTCTGTTCCTCCGACTCGGCCTCCGGAAGATTGATCACGTGACAATCTAGGCTATTCTCAGCTTCTCCAAAGCAGGCAAATTAACTGATGCCACATGATGGTGTAAATTTACACAGTTCGCTTCAACCTGGTAGTTAAACGGCTTCCGATCCGGGTTGCGTGTGCAGAAGATCTATAAAACACTTAACATTAGTCTAAATCAGTTGTCAGTGTAGTCCGCTTTGGTGTTTTCTGATCGAGAAGAGCGACGGCAAGGGCGATAATTACCTGACTGATTGATGTAGTAGGTCATCAGCCCCGCCAAGCAGGTCGGGTACAATGATTTTCCGGTGACTTATATTGGAGTGTTCATTGCCAAGACACGTGCTAAACTTGGAACATCCGTTACCAGGTCGTGTTGAGTTCCAGGAATCCCTTGTCTCAAGACGCTAGCTAACATGAACCACCTATTCGGCTGAAAACTAGAGATAACGCCGAATTTAAGTGTATCTCAGTTGTTATGTTGCTTCCAATTTGATAGAGTTAAATTATACGGCGTGTCTGTTTTCATCCCGCATATATCCGGTTACCCTTGCTTCAGTACAGAAAGGTAATGAGTAAATGCTGTCTAGGGTCTTAGATTGATGTTCTTGTTGCTTTAATTTTGCATTATCAAGTGTTGTCAACTGATCAGGCCTCAGTTTTGACCTACAAATATAGTGTCTGTTACTAAAGCTACATTTTGCTTGGAAGAGCTCCCCCAAATGGTTCGTCTTCCATGATATAAAAAATGTATCGATGGGACCCAAATAAAAAGAAAAATACCTGAATGATTTATTAAGCGCAGCTACAAGGAATTTAATACAACCAGCAAATAGCTACATCCATACATACTGCTACATACATGCGTGAGTGGGAAACTTTTGACTGATTCTCATTAACAACTGATGGATATTAATTAATTAATGACACTCCTTAATCATTCTGGCTCAAAACCAGCTAAGGCAACGTAAGTAAGTGCGACCAACCAACGGTTATCTTAATGCCGGGTTTATAATGCCGTGCTCAAGAGTTCTTCACCTACATGACAGCGGTCAGGTTTATAGACGGTAATAAACCGGCGTGGCCTTGCACAGTAAACTTACTTTGGTGATTGATTTGTAATAATTAACGCCATATTCAAGCTTCCCACCCTGCTTCGGCTAGTGATTGATTTAGTAATTACTTGTTGCTTAACGCCATCTGTAAGGCTGATTTATTTATTTATTTGATTGGTATTTTAACGCCGTACTCAAGAATATTTCACTTATACGACGGTTGCCAGCATTATGGTGGGAGGAAACCGGACTGAGCCCGGGAAAACCCTCGGCCATCGGCAGGTTGCTGGCAGACCTTCCCATGTACGGCCGGAGAGGAAGGCAACAGATCGGCCCTGATCAAGCTTGAAAGATGGCTATTAATTAAGTGGGAGGAAACCGGAATGCCCGGAGTAAATCACAGACATTCGGCAAGATACCGGACACCTTTCTGGAGTGTGACGTACAGACTTGCACGTCATACTTGACCTTCAACGAACGCCAGACTGCAGAAACGGCGTCGTCAACAAACTTCTTATCCATATTCCGGATTAAGCCTACTTTCGTGTGCATCGTGGTAAGTGTCGCTACATCCTCCAGTCTTCATGTGAAGAGAGCCTCATGGACTAACCGGATGTGCTGTTCCATGTCTAATGGGGTTCTTGAAAAAGTGAAGTGTTAAGCTTTCAGATATTGCTTGTTTCATTCGTCCAATGAACATGCATTAACAGGATAGCCTGCTTTGAACGATTTGTATTCATAACATGGAACATGCCGACATAATACGCTGATAATGAGCTGTTAATATCACCAGTACTGGCTGAGATAAAAGAGTTCTTTGAAAGATTGCTGTTGAATTAAATTCTTCAGACTATTAATCATCCAAAAACAGAAGAGGAGATTGTGGAAAACTGGGGTGTGAAAACGACCTGGAGTGCACAGACATGCATTTCCGTACCTCTGGTATTGAAAATCCCGCTATAACGTTGCACTCAAACAACCTGTGGCGGTAATGCCAAAGTGTGCAGAGGATTTAACTTAATTAATGGATTTGAGAAATTAGTCTGAAGCCTTAATGAATTTCTCTCGGGAAGGCTGTCATGGTAAGGTCAACCACAGCCTAAAGAATGCCAGGGATTATTGCAAGATGCATTGTAAGACGTCTCAACGGTCTAACGACTATTAGACGCACTGTTTTCCATGTTGGTTTTATCTAGCACATCAACCACGTCTTAAATTTTAATAAGTACATATATGAGTAAGCCTATGATGGTGGTGCGTTGTGAAAATATCCTGCCACAGCACTATTATTTTTTCTCTTCAGTAGACTATGTGTCAGTTTATCCATCACTCAAATATACTTTCGGTTTTTGTATAGCGCTATGGGATCTGAATAGATAGAGTGTGGATGAAGAGTCTAAGATATGTCACCCCATTTGTGTAGTTCTTGTCAAGCAATCCATACTTCCTTGTGTGTAGGAAGATCGGACAAACACAAGGCATATCGCCAGCATTTGCTTTAACAGACAAATAAACTCCAACCATCTTTAAAACACCACGACTGCGAACTGGAATCTATGCAGCATAAACCCTGTTATGGGCAATTAACTACACTGGCGACTTGTGTGAGCGATAGATCCGAGGTTCAATCTTGATTGAAATGATAAAACGTTACATCTAGTGATTAACCTCGGTACTATACCGCTTGGGGTTAATCAAAAGGCCAACAGGTCAAGTCTATGATAGGACAGGGCTCTTGGGCTTTCTGTCTGGTGTGTAGCACTTTAAATATTTTAGCATTGGGTTCCGCTTGGTACCCCGTATGAATAATATGAAATGAGTTTTTCTTTTTCACTGCAGTTATTACAGAGTATAAGCAGTGAATGAAGCCATTATTTCTTAAATAAACAGTTACCATATATTTTCATACGGTTCTTAAAAACGGTTTAACCTGTAAACAGAAACGCTTTGCTTTCAGTATCCGAGAATGTCTATAAAAGACGACGAAGGTCCAGGCCTTTTATATGCTAAGGGGTTTTCATATTTATCACATTCTATGAAGCTTGCGATGCGGAAGCTCAAGTCAGTATAATGTTATATTACCCTTGGTTTGATGTACGTTGACATGCACAAAGACTCGGGCTTCGTTTATCTATCGCAAACTGGGAAATCTCATTTCGTCAAAGAGCCTTTAATTTACATCCTTCCCAGCCTTAGATATGACAATGCCTTGGGACTACTTTCCGTTCTTTATGCCCGACTTCCCTCCAGAATTGGTTTTGACTTGTAGGAAAGCCTTAAATGGCCACACTGGATCAGCATTAAGACGCCGAGACTACAGAGTAGCGGAAAGGGCTTTAAATACAGTTTTTATGAGCTTTTATGGGGGAAGGGAAATATGGTTTATCGTCTTAGACAATTCATATGGAGTGTTTACATTAGATAGCTTTAGAGGAATCTGTACAATATATGAAAGCAAACTACAAGATAAACTATGGAAATGTGTAGCACAACAAAAATTAGAAAGACCTGTTTACTGACAGGCAAAAAACATTAGATTAGACGTCAGGTTATCGAAAGAAAGGAAACAATGTGTTGTTTTTAAATAATAGATCAGTGAGAAGTTTGCTTCAAGTATATAAGTTAAAGTTAAAGCTAACCGTGTATAAAACTGCACAAGTAAGTAATTGCGCTTTATTTGACATAAACGTAACTAAGGCCTTGTTGAGTTGAGTGGTTAACATGCATGTCGCTTACAGGTTCTTGATCACACTGTGTTGTTTGATTTTGATTCGGTTTGCGGTTAAGTGAAGCAATATGAAGCAGAAAGGAAGATTTGCCTTTATGACGCTGATCACTACAATTACTCGCAATTTTAGATAATCAGTGTTCATGAGATAGTTGAACATCACAAGGCCTTGTGCAATACGTAAGGAGTGTATAAAAGCGGCGCTACCAGCGTCGAATCGATCCTGTGGTTAGATCAGTCTTTAAAGTATCGTTTTATATTTTTGTAGGTAAGTGCTGTAAGCTCTTTCGCTTGATGACGGTTTCATTAACATGAAAATGTAATTAAGAGAAAAATTATATCATTTAAATTAAGCCTTGGATTTACACTTACTAATGGAGATAGATATGAGTTACATCGATAGTTGTTAATCTTGAAAAAATATAACCTCCGAGAGGTAAAGGGCGGTATGATTGAATAAAAATGTTGAACACTTCTCAATGGAAAGAACAAGTCTTTTGATCATACGCCATGTAAGCGGGAAGGCCTGCTAAGGTCCTGCTGATGGTCGTCGGTTTCCCCCGGGGCTCTGTCCTGTTTCCTCCTGCCATAATGTGACCAGCCGTCGTATAAGTAAAATATTCTTGAGTGTGGCGTAACGTGAAAATGTAATTAAGAGAAACATTACATCATTTAAATGAAACTGGATTTACACCTACTAATGAGAATACATGTGAGTTACAAGGATAGTTGTTATAACTTCAGGGGTAACGATGGGGTTGCAATCACAATGTTAACGGGAAAAATTCCCAGCCACAGATGGAAACCAAGCACCAACCTGCTATGCACCGTTGTGTTGAGTTCTATTGAGAAACAGTCTCCATACAAGTAAACGTAAAATCTGTTGGCTATGAATGGTGCTATCATATTCTGTTGAAAAAGATCCCGAACGGACAGAAGATATCAAGCTTTCGTCAACTATAAACGAAGGTGTTAAATTCTGTCACAAATTATTCACCGACCATTTACACCAAAACACAATCGTCAACATATATTTAGCATTTTGAGATCAAGTGGGTACCATTTCACAAGAAGAGAGACTGAGGTTTGAGCTGTGAGATCAAGGTATGAAACATAGCATTATAGTATACATGTTTTGGACACTTATGTTTCATACTTACATATTTGTGTACATTTAATAAACATGTTTGTTTGAAATTTAATAACCCATTAAGCTCATTTTACAGTATATAATACGACTGAGTGCTTGGGGCATCCTGTCTGGTCTGTTGCATTTTAAATATGCTAGCACTGCATGGCTTCGGCTGGGTACACCATCCTAATATGGCAAAGAAAGAAATAAATAAACAGAGATGACAGATATTTTTATACTATTCTTAAATACAATTTAAATACAGTTGTTCAATTTGTAAACAGAAATCCGATCAGCATCCGAGAATTAGCATAAGGTTATAATACTTGGCTTTCATGTTCTCGGACTTATCTATCAGAAACTGAAAAATCTGATTTTGTCAAAGAGTCTTTTATTTACGGCCCTCTCAGGTTTAGATATGACAATGTCTTGGGCTACTTTCCATTCTTTATGTCCATCTTCTCTCCAGCAGTCGCTTCGACTTGTTGGAAAACCCTACGAGAAGTAGCCACCGGGGAACAACACGGAGACGCCAAGGCTAGAGAGCAGCTTTAAAGGGCTTCAGTACAGCGTTTATGAGTTTTGTGCGGAAGGACAAATATGGTTTATCGGCGTAGACAATTCAGGTAGTAATGACACTGCATAGGTTCAGAGGAAAGTATATTTCTTTACTTTTTATTTATTTATCTATTTATTTGATTGGTGTTTTACGCCGTACTCAAGAATATTTCACTTATGCAACGGTGGCCAGCATTATGGTTGGAGGAAATGGGACAGAGCCCTGGAGAGACCCACAACCATCCGCAGGTTGTTGGCAGACCTTCCCACGTACTGGCGGAGAGGAAGCGAGCGTGAGCTGGACCTGAACTCACAGAGACCGCATTGGTGGGAGGCTTCTGGGTCATTGCCCTGCGTTAGCTCGCTAACCGACTGAGCCGCGGAGGACCCTGGAGGAATGTGTATAATGAACTGTAAGAAAACGTATGAAAATGTGCAGCACAACAAACGCTAGCGAGACCTGCTTTCTGGCGTGAAAAACATTTCACAGCTGCAAAAATATATATACCGTAACTACAACAAACATTCCACATATCTACTGAAGTATTCTAACAAAGGTAATAAAATATAATAACAAGCATGGACAAATATTCGTGCGTAAAATAAAGACGATGCCAACAATCTCACAGGCAGGAATATCACGCGCGAGATAAACGCTATCGAATTGTCTCGTGGAAAGTTGCAGGAGTAAATTTTGTGTCGATGGCTTCTCTCCAATTGGTCTAAGCTTTATCAATGGGTTGGGCTTAAATCTGGAAAGCAGGAAACATCAGCCTCTAGCTAACTTCCGGAATATTGAAATTTGAGGCTATATGATTGGCTAAAAATAAGACATCATCTCGGACGTGGTTGTCTCCAGACGGCTGTCTTGTAAAACTGATTTTGACATTACTACTGGTTATGTGAATCCCGTCATCGAAAGGCAGCAAACAACATTTTATTTTTGAAATAATATATCAGTTAGAATTTTGTTTGAGGTGTCGTAGTTAAAGCCAACCGCGTATAAAAAGTGTATAAACAAATAACTAGGCTTCATTTTACACAAACCAAAGTAACGCTTTGTCGAGCAAGCGGTTAACATCTATGCCATTTACTAAACACAGGCTGTGTATCACAATGAGTTGTTTAATTGTGTGATAATGTATGCGAGTAAGTGAAGCAATATGGTTTGCCTAAAGATTTGCCTTTACGGCTACTTATCACTATAGTTACTCGCTTTTTACCGGTATCAATGTTCTTAAGATATTTGAACATCAAAAGGCCTTGTGCGATCCGCAAGCAATGGATAAAATCTGCTCTACTCTCATGGTATCGATCTTACCCTTGGGTAGGTCTTTACAATGTCGTTTTATGATTGTTTGGGTTAGTGGTCTGGAATCTTTTGGTTTGATGACGGTTTCATTAGCATAAAATGTAATTATGAAACCTTGTATTTACACCTACTAATGGAGATACGTGTAAGTTACATGGATTGTTGTTAATCTTGAAAAGATATAATCTTCTGTTTACGCCTGTTTCTGCATGTTTCACCTTGATCCTATACATGCTAGATGTTTAACAACTGACAATTAGGCTAGAGCTTGTTTAACGTTTGTCTTAGAGGGTGATAAACTGTAGCCTATCCGAAAGTCAGTTATCTTGGTAATATTCTTAAAAGGAGCTAATTTAAATGTTCTCTATGTGCGCCTCTATAGCTTGACGTCACTTACTTTAATTAAGATATTTAGTATACAATGCTGTAGGAGTGAAGAACTGAACCGAAAACAACAGATCAGACATCTCATTCACGCTCCGTTCATACCAACCCTTGAAATACTTGCTTCTCTCCGCATAGTATTGAGAATAACCTTAATAGCGGGGACTCTTTAAGTTATTAATATTCTACCCATAAGGAACCTTTCACGCTTAAAGCAATTCAAACTAATGCTGCGTAGTCTTTTGTTCGTCCCTGCCTTAGTGATGGGAATTTGTGGACAGACTGATAACATGTAGTACTAAAGTATTGCAACAGAACCATGGCTAGTCTGGCTTGGTCCAAAGCTGTGACTGCGAGAAAGGTTACCACAGATTTCTATTTCCTTGATTTTGATAGATGCTTATAAGAAGCTTATTACCCCATCATTAGGTGTACTCCGTGCCGAAGTAGTTCTTGCAATTAACAAGTTGTATTTCTCCTCGAATAATATCCTCTGTCCCGTTATATTACGGGCGCAAAATACAGTTTAATATATCTGTGGAAAAAAGAAGAGCGAAACATCATGAAATCTGTTGCCGATTAATTGAGATGAAAATTCTGTTTTAGTAATGTTGGCACACAACTTTAATTTTGCCAATAATGGTGATTAAACAGCTATAAGTGGAACTCAATCCTCCCCCTAAAAACAGCGATGTCTGCTAATTGAGGCAAGCTGTGAGGAATTATGTAAGTTCCGATTTAACATTCATGGCGTCGTGTTTCATTGGATTAATGTCCGGTTCAGGGAATTTGAGCGGAAATTGATTTGAGAATTAATAAGTGTGTGTAATCACAGTGGAATTGTTTTTATGACGTTTGTGTGATTTCACGGCGAGAAACACAGCCATTATCGATCTGCTCAACGATACCCCATTTTTAAATGACCTATAGGCTGACACGCTGTCCACTGCAAAAAGTCGATGTGCTTGAAATGTTGCGTTGGAAATGAATCATTCGATACTAAGATCAAAACAAAGCAGTTATCCATAGATGTTACCCTTTAGTGTTACCGACAAAAGGCACGTTTTATTTGCTAGGTATTCTTAACTTGATATACACGAGATTCACTTATAGATTCTCACATCAAGAATTCTAGTTCAATTCCCCACGGGAATTGTTTACAGCATAAAGGACGTCCAAAGTGGAGCATTTGGGAATGAGAGTTCACACCTGTTCCCTAACAGATGTCGTTTCTACTCAATTCAAACCATCAGTCAAAAGATATGAGTTAATGTTCGTTAGGAGGTAAATGATTTAGTCAAGATTATTGTGGACCGTGCACGACATTTCGGTTTTCTTTTTTCAAATTTGTGACTTTTGCATTGTTTCTTTTCATCTGGGTGAAAGTTGTCGCGTTTTGGCCATCGTATAGAATTTGAAGAAAAAAAATTGAATGTCATCTGATAAAAACCTCTCCTTTCCCTCGTAAAGCCTATTCTGTGCAAGAGCAGTTTGGTCTCTCGTTGTGTTATATGATTATAATATGATTATTACATGATTGTGAAGACAATATTTACTTTTATCTGGCTGAATTATAATTATACGCACGTCTCATCCCTGGTATGACATCCATGTGGTATCTGTGTTACCGTTTCTGCCCATTTCTATGGCAACATAAAATGATACCACACTTTTAACGTGGGCAGATGTTGCTGAGACCTTAAGGATGTTAAGCAATATTCCTAATCAGATCATAGAAAATAATACTGAAGAGTGTCATCTCGACTTTGCATGGTCCTCCAGAGATTGCTGGGGCAGATCCCACAAAGCTGGTTTAGGCTTAAGTCATAAGTCGAATTGTGATTTGAAGGTTTATTTCTGGACCATATATAATGGAGTATAGTTTTTGTAACCATAGTCAGTTTTATGACAACACAGTCGCAAATTTAAATTTTTGCGCCACACGGTACTCATAATATTCAGCCTTAAACTACTGACTTAATCCAGGATAATATTGCTTTATTGGATGAGGCCTTTGAATATGAAATGACGCTGTGTTTATCTTGATGGAAGAAGAAACAGGTGCTGAAGACAGCGATGGAAAGGTTTTTCTCCCATCAGGTGATTGTTTAAGATCGCACGGAACGAAACTTTGGCCGGCGTAATACAACACTGTAACACTTGCAGCACTTTGTGTGTCTCTGTTTGGGCCTTTGATGTCATTTTGGATTTTTAACAAAGTAAACAGATTGGACATATTGTAGAAAGTATAAGCGCTTCTTCATGAATAGACTACTTTGTTATACCCTTTGATGTTACTGTCTGAGATAGGAGAAAAAGACCATATGCCTTGACCACTTAATTAGACAGACAGTACGCACTAAGTCACCTTGAATTGTTGTGGGCACCGCACGACCACTACCGGAAGCGGTACAACTACATGCAGTCACTTCAATCAGAATGAGCACATTTAGATGATAATGTTTTAACAGTAAACAAGATATCGGTTCCATGCATGCGTAGAACAGGCCATGGTGGGAAAAAACCACAAAAAAAAGAAAAAAAAGAAAAAAAAAAAAAAAAAAGGGCCTGTCCTACAACATGGCAGACTTCAGCTACAGCCGAAGATTAAGCTTCGTTCTAGATTTTCTTGTGTATACTTTTCTAAACTTTGGATTAGAAACATTCCTGGAGCCCATGTAACGTTTCTGGTGTAACAGCCAATCAAATGTAAGGAAATTGTAAAACTGTGTGGGTGGCTACCCAGCTAAAGCAGTTTCAATGAGCTGTGAGCCTCTCCACCTATGCTGTTGCTGTGAGTTCATGCCCAGCTCATGCAGTCTCTATTTCCGGCCGTACGTGGAAAGGTCTGTCAGCCACCTGCGGAGGGTCGAGGGTTTCCCACAGGCCCCGATTTGATTGCAATCATATATGCAAAATATTTTTGGGTTGGACGTAAATCCCCGATCAAATAAATAAATAAAATTGCCAAATGTTACAATCCTGCAACAAAACTGACGGGAATTACTTGTGCCACACCAGACAAATCCAAATCATGTACACTCGAAACAACTACCTCACTTATGACTTTCAGAGATGAAAAAAAAATAGCCAATTTTGTCACGGGATCGTTCCCCCAGAATCAGAGTCGGAGGAATAGACAAACGTGTCACGTGACCTGTGGTCAGCTGTTGCCAGCGATCACTAGATCACATCAGTCATCCGTATCAGGTCACTGGCTCTGATATATCAGTCTGTTTGTCTGTGTATACATGCACGTACCGTATTGTTTACGTTTCTTGATTCTGCATGAAGTCATTCAGCCTTTAAAAGTATGGGATTTCTTTAATAATAGAGTGTTATTTAGGCATCCTAAAATAGAAAAACCTACCTCCGTCGTTGAAACGGTGGAGGTAATGTCTTATAGATGACCATCCTATTTCCCCAAAGAAAATCTGGTCATATTTGGGCACAATGACATTTAAATTACACCATTTTATTGGTCAAATTCAGATAGACACTTGATGCCATGACTCTCTATTTTTTTCATGATCGTAGAATTCTCTGGTTCTGTGGCCTGATAACAGCCTTTATGGGTTTGTGGCGTACGAATTGTAATAAATATACTCTACAGAATTAAGAGCTTAAAAAGTCTTACCACAAAAACCTCATCAAGATGACCATCACAATAACACAAGTCTAGCGATAACTCAGTATGACCGGAGGATGGACATACACGTCACAAATGGCTGACTATCGCCAGAGACGACCCCTCGACCGCGTCAAATAAACGTAACTTGTTCCACGGAATTACAGATATAGGCTCCAAGAACAATGAGAGCGGCTCATCCAAGGCCGTGGTTGAACCTTCACTGTCTGCCTCGTGTCGCTACATTTCCCCAATCTTCATATGAATACAGTTTCTTGGCCTAACCGGAAGTCCTTCTCTGTGTTTACTTTGGCCTAATGCAGGTCATTCGTCCATTACACACGCGTTAAAAGGAAAGCCTGTTATTAACGTTTTGTATTTATTACATAGATAATGCCAACATAATACTCTTATAATCAGCTGTTAATATGAGGATGTGTGGACTGAGATGAAAGCGTCGTTAGGAAGATTGGCTGTTGAATGAACATCGAAATGTCTTCAGACAATTAATCATCTAAAAGCTGAAGAGGAGATTAGTGGAAAACGGGTGCTTGAAAACGACCTGTAGTGAGCAGACATGCATTTTCTTACCTCCGGTATTGGAGATCTCGCTAAAAACGCAGCACTCAACCAACTTGTAGCCGTAATACCGGACCTGAGGGAGAAAAATGCCTGGATGCTGTTCACCTCAGCCATCTGTCTGTGAGAAGGATTTAACCCAATTCGAGAAGGATTTGAGAAGTTACTCCAAAGCTTTAAGGAATTCCTCGTGGGAAGGCTGTCGATGTAAGGTTATCCACAGCCTAAAGAATGTCAGGGATTATTGTAAGGTGCGGTTGAAGACGTCTTAGCGTTTAACGACTATTAGACGCACTGTTTTCCATGTCGATTTAATGTAGCGCATCAACAACATATTAAATTTTAATTAGTACTAGCGGAGAAAGCCTTTTATCGTGGTGTGCTCTATAGGTAACCTACCAGAGCATGCAATGTTATCTTTTCCCTTCAGTGGACAGCTTAAACATCAACGATATACACTTTCACTCTTCGTATAGCGCCATGGAATTTGCACGGATGGGGTGTGAATAAAAATCTAAGATAAGTCATCCCATTTTTGTAGCTCTTATCGAGTAATCCTTTCTACCGTGTAGGAAGACAAGACAAACACAAGATCTATCGCCAAGAATCGCTTTAACACGGAAATAAACTTAAATCAGTATTTTAACACAATCTACCTTTAAACGTCATGGCGGACAACTGCAATCTAGGTAGCACAAACCCTGCTTTTCACACGCTCTGTGTTTACGCGTTAGTAACTACAATGGCGACTCGTGTAAGTGCTAGCTCCGAGTTTCAATCCTGAGCAAGCTACAAAACGCTACAACTAGAAATTATTCCCTGCACGACCCGCACTTGTCGTTCGTCAAAAGGTAGGTGAAGTAACTACATGTATACTAGAACTGAACGCTTGCGGCGTCGTGTCTGGTGTGTTGCATTTTAGCACTGGGTTCGGCTTGGTACACAGTCCCAATATGACTAATAAATAAATAAATAAACACAGATGCTATATATTTTCATACGGTTCAGCTTGTAAAGAGAGATGTTTTGCTATCATTTTCGAGAATACCTATGGAAAGGATAAAGGTACAGGCCTTATATATACTCAGGGTTATGCATATTTATTACACTCTATGAAGGTTGCCGCGAATGAGTCGAAGTCAATGTGATGTTGTAATACCCTAGGTTTTATGTGCGTTGACACACACAAAAACTGGAACTTCTCTTATCTATCAGAAACTGAGAAATCTGATTTTGTCAAAGAAACTTTTATTTACTGCCCCCTCAGTCTTAGACATGACAATGGCTTAGGACTACTTTCCATTCTTTATATCCATCTTCTCTCCAGGATTCGATTTGACTTATTTGAAGACCTTAAAGAAAAGTGGCAACAGGAGACCAACACGGATACACCAAGGCCACAGAGAAGCGAAAAATGGCTTTAGTACAGCTTTTATGAGCCTTTATGCAGAAGGAGAAATATAGTTTATCGGCTGTTAGAATGTTTACATAAGATAACTTTGAGGGAATAAGTGTAATACACGAAGGCGACGCTTAACTGCTAGAAAAACTAGGGAAATGTGTAGCACAACAAAAGTTAGAAATACCTGCTTTCTAACGGGGAAATGTTGGACAGTTGCAAGACTATGTATAGATACCGCAACTACATCAGACACTATACACGTATATATCTAGAAGTATTTAATCAAAGATAATGAAATACAACATTAATTATGACCAAATATTCATGTGTGAAATAAAAACTATGCTTACAATCTCAAAGATACAAATATCACAGTCGAGATTAACGCTATCAAATTATCTCGTGTAAGGTCGTAGGGGTATATTTTGTGTCGATGGCATGTCACCGACGGGCATGAGTCTTCAGATGCCCCGGGTAATACAAATGCCTTGGTCTCAAAAACCCAAAGCAGGAAGCAGCATTCTCTAACTATCGTGCTGCAGTTTGAAAATTGATTCGGTATGACTGGCCAAAAATAAGACATCGTCTCAGGCAGGTTGTATACAGACGACTGTCTTGTAAATACAGACAGTGTATTCAAAACAGATTTTGACATTACCACTGGTTATTTTTTGAATAATATATCAGTGAGAATTTTGTTTTAAGTGTCTTAGGTAATGTTAAAGCTAAACGTGTATAAAACTGCACAAACGAGTAATTCCTGAGGCTTTGTCGAGCAAAGTGGTTAACATGTATGTAATTTCATGAACACAAGTTCTGTATCACACTGAGTCGTTTAATTGTACGATTATGTTTGCGGGCAAGTGAAGAAATATGTGGCAGAGTTGAAGATTTTCCTTTATGGCTACTGATCACTATAGCTACTCACTTTTTATCCGCATTAATGTTCATCAAGTATTGGAACATCAAAAGGTCTTATGCAATGCACAGGCAGTGTATAAAATCGGCTCTGTACTATCATTGTATCGATCCTGCTGTTGATCAGTGTTTATAGTGCAGTTTTATGATTGTTTAAGAATGTATTCTAGGTTCTTTTGGTTTGAAAGCGGTTTTATTAACATGAAAATATAATTAAGAGAAGCATTACATCATTTAAAAGAGAACTTGGATTTACACCTATTAAGGGGTATACATGTGAGTTACATGGATAGTTTTTAAACTTGAAAAGATATAACTTAAAAGATAAGATTGTATCACAAAGATAAGATTGTATCACAGTACCTTACAATTCTAATCAGAAAACACTCCCAGCTACAGATGCAAACCAAAGCGCCGTCGACTATAAATCGTTGTATTGAGTTCAGTTGAAAAACACTCTCTATCGAAAGAGACCAAAAATTCGTTGGCTGTGAATGATGGTACCGGGTATCGAATTCTGCTGAGCAAGCGTTTCCCTGTCCCCTAAAAACGAAACCTGCTGAAACATTTCCGGACCACTGATACCAAAACACAGTAATCAGCATATATTTAGGGCTTTGAATTCAACTGGGGACCATTTCACAACCAGAGAGATTGAGGTTTTAGCTGTGAGGTCTCCTGTTTACACCTGTTTATGCATACTCCACCTTGGTCCTAAACATGCTAGATGTTTAACAACTGACAATTAGAGCTTTTTAACGTTTACCTTAGAGGGTGATAAACTCCATAACCCAAGCAGAAAGTTAGCTTGGCAAGGTTCTTGAAAGCATCTAAATATTCTATAAATACGCCTCAACAGTCTGACGTCACTTACTTTACTTATATCAGGAAGGTATTTAGCATACAATACTGTTTGAGTGAAGAATTACGCCGAAAACACCAGACCAGACACTTCATTCACGTTAATACCAGGTCGGAGACTACTGACTTCTCTCCGCATAATATTAAGAATAATCTTAAGAGCCGGTATTCTTTAAGTTGTTAATATTGTACACACAGGGAACCTTTTCCACATAAAGCAATCAGACTAAAGCTGTACAGGCTTTTGTGTTCGTCCCTGCCTTGGGGATGAGGATTTCTGGACAAACTGGTAACACATAGTACTAGGGTATTTACAACATAACAATGGCCAATCCGCCTTGAGCCCAAACAGTGACTGTGCGGAAAAAGAGTACCACAAATTCCTGTTTTCTTGGTTTTGGTACACGCCTGTAGGAAGCTTATAACCCCGCCTTGAGCTGTAATCCGCGCTGGGATTGTCCTTCTAATTAGCAAGTTACATTTCTCCTCGAATAATATCTTCTGCTCCGTTATATTACCGAAACAAAACAGAATATAAAGTAATTGTCGGAAAAAAAGAGAGAGAAACATAATGAAATTTGTTGTGTATTACTTGAGATGAGAATTCTGTTTTAGTATTGCTGGCACACAATTCTAATTTTGCCAGTAATGGTGATTGAACAGCTGTATGTGGATTCTAATCCGCTTCATAAAAACAGCGATGGTCTGATAATTGAAACAAGCTGTGAGGAATTATGTAAGTTTCGATTTAATATTCATGTCGTCGTGTTTTATTGGATTAATGTCTGATTCAGGTATTTAGAGAGGAAATTGATTTGAGAATTAATAAGTGTGTGTAATCACAGTGGAATTGTTTTTATGGCGTTTGTGTGATTTCATGGAGAGAAACACAGCCATTATCGATCTGCTCAACCATAACACACTTTTAATTAACCTACAGCTTTTCACGCTCTCCAACACTTTTTGATTTCTTCTATCGTCTTGCGTCAATGTCCACCGACTGTACGCACTGTACACTGCAAAAAATCGATGTGCTTGAAATGTTACGTTGGGAATAAATCAGTCGACACTGAGATCAAAGGCAATGCGGTTATCCCTAGATGTTACCTCCAGTGTTGCAGACAATAGACGCGCCTGATTTGCCAGATATCCTTAACTTGATATACACCAGATTCATTTATAGATTTTCACATCAAATGTCCCGATAAGAATTCAAACGTTCGCCACGGGAATTGTTCAAAGCATACAGGACGTTCAAAGTTGACAACCACGTTACCCATTTGGGAAATAACTGTTAACACCTGTTCCCTAACAGATGTCACTTTCCACTCAGAGCAAACCACCCCACGACAGACATTAGTTAATATTTGTTATCACTTAATAGAAGTAGTCAAGATTGCTATGGGCCATAGACAACATTTTATTTTATTTTTTAAAATTTTCAACTTTTCCTCTGGTTTTGTCAATTGTTACGGATAATGACAGTTCCTGATCACAACATGTAGCGAATCATAATAAAGGATGACATTCTGGTTTTAGTACGGTCGTCCAGAAATATCTTGGACAGATTGCACACAGTTGGCTCTGATTTAAGTCATAAGTGTAAATTTGACTTTAACTCTTATATTTGGATCATATAGGAGTTGAATTTTGGTAACTATAGCAAGTGTTAAGACAAACCAGTCGCAATTTCAAGTTTTTGGGTCACATAATATTAAACCTTGAAACACTCACTTAAGGATACGCGAACCCCTCGTAAGCAGAATTTCACATTTTTCTTCTGCAACCCAAAACAATGACTAAATTTGGAAACATGTAAACATATATTCTGAAAGCTAAACGACTGCTTTTAAAATTTAGTTGACTTTAAAATTAATCATGGTAAAGAGAAAGTTTGGAAAAAATCAGAGCTGTTTTTCAAATGCTATTTTTTTTTCAATTTTTTTCTTCCAAGGTAGATAACGTACTATTTAGTCTAAAAACGGTCCCATAGATTGTTAATATTCATCTTAGATTGTTCTGAGTGATCATTTGAAGTTAAAACTTTCCAAAATTTAAATAAATTTGAAACTTTGATGTTCTTTTACTAATATCTTTAAAATCAGAAAAGATATCAAAACTTTGTGGGTTAATTTTTAGTTTAACTATCTAGCCACATGTGTGCCAAGTTTCATAGCATTATATTGAAAAATAAGCTAGATATGAAAGTATTTCAACGCACAACCATCTCAAAAATGAAAAGGAAGTAAAAAACCAAAATGTGTGGAGGAACATTATGTGCTACAAAAATTCGTCATAATTTCATTTGTCAATTAATTTTAATCAAGAATTGTCGTGCCTCGAGTTAAAATGTGCACGTATCAACCTACTTATGCTAAATTTTAAAACTTATCATGCTCCAGAAAAGCTGAAATTGGTGTTTCATCTTGACATTTCTGAGCAAAACCTACTAGAATGTGTTTATAAGCTCCTCCCCAATGGCACCACGATGGGGTGAAACACGCTGTTGTTTCAGTTAATAGGTCTGCTTGGCTAGTCTTCACAAGCAGCCATGCGCAGTTTGTAGCATGAGGGAATATACATTTACCAGATGTCTGCCTATTTACAGCAGGTAAGGGCTTCAGTTGGCTAATCCCCCTGAGCAGGGGCAACCAAGAAAACACAACTGCCTTGGTTCACAACATGTTATACTTTTTGTCAAAGTTAAGGTATTTACAATTCGAATTTGATTCTCATCTCTATGTGAGAAGAAAAACAGAAGAATGGAGAATAAGGTGAAATAAAAAAGATTGACCAAATGAACTGACCAATGAGGGGTTCTAGTATCCTCAAATCAGCCGAAAATCGCTTCGTTAAATGAGCCCCATGAATATTAAATGCCAAAGCGGTCAACATGGTGGAAGCAGGGACAGTTGCTGGAGACAGACGTAAAAAGGCTTTTCATCCAGTCCAAGAAGAGAAGGCTGACTCATGGAACCAAACGGTGAAGTGATGAATGCTAGGTAAGCACAGCAACAGAATTCAGTGAGAGTTTGCACTTTCTTTGATGTCCTTTAAGATCTGTAACAAAGTGAATAGATGACATATTGCACACTGTGTAAGCTCTTCTTAATAAATAAATTACCTACTTTAATATATCCTTTGATGTCACTCTCTTGTACCGGGGGAAAAGAGCAAGTCTTTACTATTTAAGTAGTTAGATAGATACTGCTCATTATCCGCTGAATGGTGGCTATCAGAAGCCCACCCCTTGTAGGCAGTTCAACCGGAATGGGAAGATCTACATGATTATGCTGAGCTACAGTTTTTCATGTGCATTTTTACCGTAGGCATGCATATAAGGGTTTCCTGTGTCCAAGAGAAAGAATGGACTGAACACGCCATGTGGGATAAACAAAAGCACGTAACCATTTATACTTATGCTACAAAAGGGAGAAACTGCCCTGGCGACTTGATGTCCTTAGGACTGGTTGCCATGGCAGTTACTATCTTCTTCCCATATCGGACATTATCCAGCTTAGCTTTACTTTTTCACGTGTACTTTTCGAGGTTTTCTATTGCAAACCTCAGTGGTCAAAATGACTCACAAGAAACGCAGAAAATTTAAGAATTATGTGACCGCCAAGGGTTACAATAGTTTAATCTTGTTACTGGGATGTGTTTGTCCCACAGCGGAGAAATCCCGAATTAGAAGCAGCTATATAGCTTATTATTTACGACTTACAGAGATGAAGAAAATAGCAAACGTGATCACTCTCAGAGAGACAGAGCCGGGGGAAGGGACAATTGTGTCTGGTGACCTATAGTCAGAGTTCACCAGAGGGGATCACTGGAAGACATCCGTCATCCTCGTCAGGTGACTGGTTCTTAGACATTAGCCTGTCTGTGTATGCGTGTTGTATTGTTTAGATTTCTTGTACATATATTTGGTTAAAGTCACCCTTTGTTAGGAGTGTGAGGGGTCTTTAGACTGCTCTTTAGCCACCCTAAAATAGAAGCCCCATTGCCTTTGTTGAGACGGCAACGTTTTAAGATAACCGTCTTACTGTCACCGATATTCCAGTGAAGATGCCCAATACATGAACACAATGAACAGACATTTGAATAGCACGATCCTGCATTTCATTGGCTACTGATGCCACCAGAAAAAGCAAGTCTAGGCATAACTCAATCTGACTGGGAAGCTAAGCAAATAGCGGTCTACTCTGTCGTCAGTGTCACTAAATTCCGCTGTTCCGCTAAGCCCACTGTTCACCTGGAGTTTTACAGTGTAGGTGTGTACATGCGATATATAGGTATATCGGTTGACTTATTGATCGACTAATTTAAAAGAGTGTTATACTGCACAAACAGCAGTACTGACTGTTGCTGACCATTCAGATTGACCCCTATTAATTTTCCATAAGCCACAATGTTAACGTTTAGTGCTGTAACTCAGCCTGAAATATTCCTTGGCCAATATGCATCGGAGCGTACCTCGCCCAGCCTCTAAAAAAGCAGCCTTGAAAACCTTGATATAAGTTGACCGTCAAAATCTAGACCTCCTTATGTATGTAAGAAGCTGGGAAGGGCGCCTTGGAAAATCAAGGGGACGTCACTCACAGCATCATCACCACCAGGCGCTATGTGCACTCTCGCCAAACATTTCAAACGTTCATCAACATAACTCATACGTGCCCAAAGTTCAGATAATTTATATTATTTTCGTACTAAGCATGCAGCTTTACACCAAAACAGGGGGTGGCTGGCTGCATAAAAAGACTTTACACCCTAAAATACACAGAATTGCCAGCGGAAGTGCAACTAGACTAGTGATTCAATGTTAAGTCTCGCGTCTACCAGAGAACGAAGGAGTCTACAAGCCTCACGTCACAGACGTTTAGAACGCTGTCTGGTTTGTCTTATCTGTCTACGTTTTTCGCCGTACTGCCCAGTTGTTCATTCTTTCTGTGTAGGTATAATGTTGGTAATCACCATAGCAAGTGATCGCTAATGCTGGTCAGCTGAATTTCATGCGTTACATTTACAGCTCATTACAAGCAAGTTTTATGGTTATTTCATGCAAGGACTGAGGGTGATATTACATGAGTTATGACGTTATTCAAAAATTGATACAGCAATCCCGGTAGATCTGACTTGATTCCCTCTATCCCTAGTTACCTTATGAATAAATCCGCTCTGAGAAAATAAAATCTCCCAGGAGATAGACAGCCTTGGGTTCCTAATTAAAGTAATCTATGCATATTACAGCAGCTTATGCATAAACATGTCTTGTCTGTCTTAAATGAGAAAGGATCTAGTATGGAATTGTAGTATTTTCACTTTATAACCCATGCTACACGACGTAATTTAATGGAGTTTTTTTGGATCAATTAGTTTCTTTAGCTCTGCAATAGGTGTATATAAATATCTTTTACAATTATACTGACCAGCCCTATTTAAATTTTTATACAGTAGCACCAAAAAGTTAGCACCAAAAAAAGTCCGTTCTAATAGTCAATCAATTCGCATGCATTTCTTCACATGGTGCATACGCCATGAAGTCACTTCGTGCTAGCTAATTGACATGAAAACATCAGCGCCAGACGTGCAATGGTATTCAAGCCTAGAACATTGCACCTTTATGTAATTTCATCGATAGAATACATCATTATATACACATAATATAACGCAATGTTCATGCTTTGTATGAGTTGTAGACTTTCGACAAATTCATGACTTGGTCCTGGAAATGTTCAAATCATTGTGGTTTTCCATTAGTCTGTGTGGCATGAACTTTCAAGGACAAAACCTAATACAAGCAGATTTCGGTTCATTTGCAGGCCATAAATAGCCGCCCCCCCCCCCCCAAGATAAAAACAACAACAACAACAAACACACCCACACACACACACACACACACACACACAAAACCACACAAAAAACAAAAACAAACAACAACATTACTTTAATATTGATAGAAATGAACAATACTGAAAAAAGGTGTCCGGGATAATTCTGAGTGCTTATCTGACCAACGGGATTCTGAATGTTTCTACTTCAATACAAAATCATTGAACGTACAGCAACCCTTATCATGACATCTCCTCATAGATGGCAATGTATACTGTTAGGATCAACGTTTCAACAATCGCATTTCGGTTGATCTCATTTAAGAATGCTTCTTCATAAGTGATATCTTTTAAGCTCACCGCAAGAATAAAATCTCTGAACATACGCCGGTGTTGGACGAGTAGGATGGACAGTGAACCCATGCGGATTAGGAAACCATCCTCACTTTAACATTGGAGATGGTGGTGAAGTAGAGTTGTCATTTCATTTGTCTCACGCTTAGAACTGAACACCTGCCGGAGACCTGATTTCAGTACCAGAGAGTTGAGGCGATGCCTCGTTTAGCAGTATCCAGGACGACTGTTAATGAGCTGTTAACGTCTAGTATATACCGTCATGGGATATCGTGTCTAGTCTGATAAACGATGATGTCGCGATTACGGCCAGCCACCCATCAGCTGTCCCATTAACTTTCAACTAAATGTGGAATTGAGAACGAGGTCAGCATACACAAGTTCAGTGATATACTGTTAAGACGTTGATTATCCATTTTGTGAGTCTTTAATCGTACCTAAGCGTGAGGAAAGAGAGTTTCCAGTTCCGGTTTGACGAATCACTGAAGGGATACGTTAAATTGATTAGAACACCCAGAGCATGGATCTGTTATATATATGCTTATGTGTTTGATTGTTGTTTAACGAAATACATTTAAGAATTTTTGCTAATAACATTGTATCGAGCTCCTGTGGCACAAATCGAGACCATTTGAATTGTTACTGCTGAGATTTCTGACGTGTCACATATATCATATTGGTGAGTACCAAGTGGTGAAAGTAGAACCTAGTGTACAACGACACGACCGTAGACCGTTTAGTGCTATCGGCTATCTGAAAAGAATGGAAGCAGGTAACGTGGAGATTTCACCAATGGAGAATGTCATCAAGTTGATATTGTTTTAATGGGGCTAGTATGATGATAGGAACTATTTCAGAAAAAAATTAAATAAAATCGGTTTTGAATGTAAATACTGTTTACTTACATTTGACTTTATGATATCGGTATGGCTGAAACTTTTCATGTGTAGTGGTAAACTTCAATGAATAGATATTTTAATCGTCACCATTCCATCACACACATGTATACAGACGCTCCACCATGATTGCTTATCGTCAAAATCATTCTATTTATGAATGTAGCGTTTGTACAGCCGTTCCTATTGTTAAAAGTCACGACAAGATCTATGAGCCCGATTGTATGCAACTGTGTGACAACTTTGGCTTTGATCAGACTCTGCCCGAATTTCATGCCCAGTTGAATATAGTACTTAGCTGAAATGTCAGCGCAAGAATGTTTTCACGACTGTTTAATGATAGATGACACACTGAAACGGTTTTGACACTTTATATATTACTGACATGGATACGCATATCGCTACTGGTTGGATTAGGGGATATTTTGTACTAACAACGCCTGTCTTTTTTTTAGGCCACAGACATCCGATAACTGCTCACATCTATTTTACCAGTATTGTTTAGTGTTCTACACCCTGGATTAGTTCCCCGCCCCCCCCCCCCCAGCGAGAAAATTTTCCGTCACCTGGATTTATCTAGATATAGGTGCATTATTTTCCCCCTTTTTGTACCTGAGAAACATGTTATAGATGCGACAATTGAGAATAACAAAGTCACGCATCAGTGAGAATTACTTTACTACGGTATACCACACAGGACTGCTATCAATATTCTTGTTTTTTGTTGAAAAGGATATTTCCAATAGACTCTTATACTGATCCAACTCAGATACGGCCGCCTGCTCTAATACATGTCTACGTTGAGAGCACATGCCTTGAATTCTTTGTAATCGCATTATGACGCTTTTCAGTGCAGTGTAAATTGCAATTTGTCACTTGTGTGAAGAGGAATTGATTTTTATCCATAACGATTGGATTTTACCTGGTAATTACGCAAACATATTTCCCCCCGCTCGCATTTCATGGCTGCTGACTAGATGCCAAACCCTTGACTTTGGCGGAGATAGGATGGAATGTCATCGGCACGTTGCTTAATGGCACCTGCATAACCTATTACACGTCGTGTGTTGAAACTGGCTGCACAATACAGTTTATGGTTTCTTGTCATCCGGCTTCCACGGGGTAATAGTTAAGGGCGTTTTTATTGACACCTATTTGTGTACAGGCGCTTTATGCATTTCCTTGTGGCGCATCCATTATCCACACGGACAATGAAGGCGATCCTCAAGTCTGGTTTCAAACTCTCGTTACATCCACGATCTTTTCCGATCAGAGTCAATACATTGATTTCATCAGTGTATCACAGAGCCGCCAATGTGCTAAAAGGACGCAATAATTTACACCTCGTGGAATTTCAATATGCTGAAAGTACTTGGCACAATACTTCACCGCGAGAGGGATATTTTTAGTTCGCATCCTTCAAAAATAATAAGGATCTGACCACGTAAATAGTGCAAAACATTCTAATCGTCTTGATTAATAATGTTACATTAGCTTCTTGCATGAAGCAATTAACACCCGTTTGAGCTCTGTTTCTTTGCTTTTAATACCTATGTAGAGGTGTCAATAAGGATTCCCAAAAACGAAAACGGAGATATCGACCAGACCTTGATAATGGCCTGCTTCAGCTGAAGTAACATTACTGAAATGAAAAGCAATTTATCGAATGGCCCCTTGACATTCAGTGTAATGTTGAAAGGTCAGTCAAACGAACGGAATAAGATTACCTAAGCCTGACTTAAGAACATTTAACGTTAGATTCAATTCCGGATTTCTAATATCCTTAGGAAAGTTGTAACTTAAATGTGGCATTCAACCTTGATTAAAACATATAAGATCGGTTATATAAGCGAATTCTGAGTGAATTTTGAAAGAGACCGAGTTATCAACAGGATCGCTGTCCTGTTGAACTTTTACGGTTTGCCTTGTTCTGAGAATGGCAAGCATTTTTGTTCAGGTAAAGCAAAGACTTGCCTTTAATATTATGTTATATATAGATGTGACGATTTCCGCCGAGGTTACCTTTTCTCACGTAACTTATTGTTAAATTATCCATTTTTCAATCCGCAATGTATTTCTGACTTGTCAAGCTCTTGAATGTCCGCCACACTCATGAATGAATCATGAAAGCCCCGTTTTGTTGGTGGATCAAACCTTTGGCTCCCGACTAGCAAGTGTAAGTTTGGTTGCTGACGTAATGATTATTTAAGCTTGCAGTGTATCTCAAATCATTACCAACTCTTGATTTTGTCACCTGTGCCACTCTGCACACTTAATGATTTGATCACTCGTAAATTATGAACGACCTATTTTCTCTTTTAAGGGCCTATGTTCTTCATAAGAATCCCGACATTACAAAACCCCTAAATTGGAGACAAGAATGAAAGTCGTCCCGTTATCTTTCAGCTAAAGAGAGTATATTAACTCCAGGATGGGGTCAGCATACACAAGCTCTAGGATATACGATCAAGACGTCGTAGATCCATTTTGTGAGCCTTTAATCGTACCTTAGTGTGGGGAAAAGGAGTTTCCGGTTCCGGTTTGAAGAATCACAGAAAGGATACGTTAAACAGATATTATATTATCGATATCGAAAATTACCTGTTACATAGCTTTATGTGAAGAAAAGATTTTTTATTTTTTATTAATTTATGCGTACCTAGAGGATGAACGACTATACTTTACCTGTATTATCCAAATTTTGTCAACGTGGACATTCACTTCAGCATATTGAAGTCACATAAGAAAGGATTCAGGCGTGACTTCGATTTGTCAGGGGAAATGAGCAGTGGGAAATGAATCTTTACTTCTGCGTCTTCCCAATGGCGCTGTCTCATAAGAGAAATAGCATATGAAGAAAGTCATCAGAGCCTTTGATTTAATGGCAGCTGCAAAACTGTTTCGGGTTGACGGAGGTGTTATATCGTGCAATTACTTTAACAACCGCTTTGTCACACAGAAGCAAGTTTATCATACCATTGCTGTTTATGTAAACTCTATAGCGATGTCTCCGGCTGCCTCACCCCCCACACACATATCTGCTGATTTTGAGCGACTTCCAGTCATCACCTCTCCAGACATGGAATGTTGTCATCGCCCATACTGTAAAACCATTCATGACTCTTGACAGGAAGTCCTTCTGTAAGCAAACAAAATGTGAAAGTGAAATGTTATGTCGCCATGTAGATGAAGGCAGTCCGGTTCATCCTATTGTAGGATTCTAAGAAGGAACATTACTTATGGATGAAAAAATCTTCGACTTCACTGTTGTTATCCATAAATAATGTGCTTTCTTAGCTTGTTACTCCACCTTCTCAATTCCTCTGGAAGACGTCATTATATATAGGATGCTCCGTCATCTGTGATATCTTTTGAGCTATGTGAGAAAAAACGTTTCTATGTAAATGGCAGCCATATTGAAATCTGAACAAGTTAACCGAATGATTTCTAATTACATTGGAAATGTCTTTGTCGGTACCAGAACGAACATGGATCTCCTAGTGCAGATTAGGGTCAGCATTTTAACTTTGCACGATGTTTGTGATGGCTGAAGTAAAGTTGCTAAAATGTTTGTGAGACATCTGATTCCAATACCAGGGAGATCAGGCAACATCCCTTTAAGCCGTATGCAAGGTTAATGCGCTGTTTATAACGTCTAGCATACACCGTCATGGGATACCGTGTCTGGTCTGATAAACGATGATATAGCGATTACGGCCAGCACCCCACCAGTCGTCCCGTTATCTTTCAACTGAAGAGAGTATATTAACTCCAGAACGCGGTCAGCATACACAAGGTCTAGGATATACGGTCAAGACGTGATAGATCCATTTTGTGAGCCTTTAATCGTACCGTAGCATGAGGAAAGGGAGTTTCCCGTTCCGGTTTGATGAATCACTGAAAGGATACGTTAAACAGAAAGGGCAACTAGAGCATGGGTATATTATTTATTTATTTGATCGTTATTTTAACGAAATACTTATACAAATTTTTTACTTATCCAAAGTGAGCGAATTTAATAGGTGGAGAAAACTGTTATGCCCTGAGTAAACCACTTATTTTTGTTAAGTTACGGATGAACTTTTTCACGTTCCACATTTGTCATATTGGTGAGACGTCAGTGCTCAAAGGATAACGTGAGGTGAGACCACACGACCGTCGACTGTTCATAGCTGTCGAATCAGTCATGATGCAATCGTGAAAACTGTGAGCGAGACTGCCTTTGACTTCATGTCATATGCTAATCGGACTAGTATGATAATACCAGCTATATCAGAATTACGACTAAACTGATTGTCATTTACCGCATGCGTATATTTGTGTCTGTCCTAATTTTGGCATCCTTGAAAGTTTTCATGTGTACTTTTCATTTAGTCAATGTATTATCATCGCCATTAAAACAGGAACATGTATAGCGACGCCCAGCGAAGATTGGTGCGCACGCATGATTGCTTATCGTCAAAACCTCTGATTTGTTCCTTACATGCAGGGTCTGGAAAGTTTGCCCTATTGTCAAAATCACGGCATTATCTGTGAGCCCCATCGTATGCGGCTGTAATAATTTGTGTTTGCTGTGAGTTCATGCTGGCGTCCTCTCCGGCCGTACGTTGGAAGGTCGGCCAGCAACCTGCGTATGGTCGTGTTTTTCCCCCGGGATCTGTCAGGTTTCCTCCCACCATAATGCTGGTCACCGTCGTATAAGTGAAATATTCTTGAGTAAGTCGTAAAACTCAAATAACTCTTGACTCTGCCGAGATCAAACCCCCAGCTGAATATAGTGCTTACCTGACATGAAAGTTTTCACCACTGTTTAATGATAAGTTATATACTGAACTGGTTTTGACAGCTTGTATTATATTGACATGGATACATATATCGCTACTGGTTAGATTAGGAAATATCTTGTACGTCATAAAAAATCCTATCTCGTTTTGTTTGGCCACAGATACCTATTTTGACCAAAGACCTCTGACAACCTTGGACGTTTATCTCACCAGTACTCTTCAGTGTTCTTTACGGCCTAATACATGTATACTCCGAGAGTATGCGTTTAATTCTTTGCCATCGCGTTATGCAGTGTAAGTTGTCACTAGTCACTTGTGTGAAGAGGAATTGATTTTCCATTGTACCTGGTAATTACGCAAGCATATTTCATCCCGCTAGCACCTGATGACTGCTGACTAGAGGGCAAACCTTTGACTTTGGCGGAGATCAGAGAGAATGTCATCTACCCGGCACTTAATGGCACCTGCATAACCTATAACCTGCTATGACCTATGGGCGTTTTTATTGACATCCATTGGCGCTTTATGTATTTCGTTGTACCACAATACATGCAGACAATGCACGAGACTCTCAAATCTGCTGCCAAAAGCTCGTTACATCCAACGCCTTTGTGATCAGGGTCAATACATTTTTCTCATCGTGTATCACAGAGACGTCAATGTGCTAAAAGCCTAAGGGCTGAATAATTTACAACTCTTGGAAACCTTCATTTCAATATGCCGATAGTACTTGACATTATACTTCACTGCGTGAGGGATCTTTTTCGTTAATCTCTTTAAAAGATAAAGGCCGTAAATAGTGCAAAACATCCCAATCGCCTTGATTATTAATGGTACATTAGCTTCCTGTATAAAGCAATGAACATCGATTTGAACTTTCCTTGCTGTTAGTACCCATATAGAGGTGGTAACAACTTCCATTTTTTTCATTTGAAAAAATTAATGTATTCAATTACGACAGCATTTCCAATTACTGTTACATTCAGACCTTGAGATCCCAAATTTTTTGCCATTTTGCGTTGAAAATTGACAGGCATCGTCGATTTTGAAAAACAAACCCAAAATTCTGATAGCAATGCTGAACGCGATTGTTTAAAACAAATTTCAGTAAATATGGGCCACACTGTTTAACAATTCACTTTATTTGTGTGATATTCTATTTTTAATCAGTTCAGATACACTGGACTTCTATGGAACGTTCTTGTCGGCTTATTCGCTTAAAGTAAAAAATTACATGGCTAAAGCGACCTTTGTAGATAAGTATTAAAAAAACAAAAACAAAAACGGAGATATTGACCAGATATTGATAAAGGCTCGCTTCAGATGAAGTAACATTAATGAAATAGAAAGCAATTTATCGAGTGGCCCCTTGGCATACAATCTAATTTTGAAATCTCAATCAAACGAACGTGATAAGATTACGTAAGCCTGAAATGAGAACATTAACCACACGACGAAACTCTAAGCATCTAAAATCCAGTGGGACGGATGTAATTTGGGCAATATTTCTGTTTATTTTCGGAATTAAGAAATATGTCAAGCAAACTTCATTAAGATATATAAAACGGTTATAAAAGCACACTCTGTGTGATTTATGCTTAGATGTACGATAAAGTAGGATAAACTAATGTAAAAGTGACCGAGGCACTGCCGTTTCCATATCGCTGTCCAGTCAAGTTTTTGAGGTTTGCTCTTTTGAATGGTTTGCAAGGATATTTGTGCAGATAAAGCAAATACTTGCCTTTATTACCATGTTGTATGCAGAGTGAGCATTTGCGGCGAGGTCAAATTTTCATGCGTAACACGTAACTTGCCAGCTAGTTTACGACTTGAAAATATATGTGTTGTTCCTGATGTCAAGTTGCCCCGATTGTAATGTAGTTCGAACTCTTGAATAGTTCTTGAAATAATCATGGGAACGTCCGTCACACTCATAAAATTTATCACTAAAGAATCACGACACTCGGTTCTACATAACATCTGCGTTCTTAATTAGTCGGTCGGCCTTTAACCTTGTCCTCTTGATCATTGTTCTCCGTGTTAAAAATTATTTTACGTATGTAAAGTATCTTAAATTGTTGACACACTCTTAACTTTGTGACATGCGCCACGCTGTTAATTTGTTAATTTCATCACTCATAAATCACCAATTTTCATTCATTTTTGGGCCTATGTTCGTGCTTAGGGGAGGAATGTTAGATCAGATGTCTCCCTTATCGTCTGCTCGTTACTGGGCTCTACATTTCGCAGGCCGTTCTGCAACCAGACAGCCCCCACTGAGCTAATGTAATTAGCTTGCCTGTGTCAACGTATATCAAACTGTTTCTTCGAGGCGCGATCATTGTCTGAAAGCCGGCCACCCGGAAGTTTGGCATTAGAGGCCCAAGTGACTCCATCAAACATTCATGGGCGGAAAGCAAGTATATCGTCTGGATGCCTCCACCGAGAAATCAGAACACCTGACCGGCCTGCGTGACCGCGGTGCATTTTCAGTTAACTTTGTAACAGTAACACTATTCCCTCAATAGTCAGATTTTTGGCTGTGAATCCTAGTCTGAAAAGTAAGAGACAAGGACGTTAGACAGCTGGATATGAATCTAACGACGGAATGACAACAATAACATCATTTGTATCCCCTCACCAAATATGTTTGCACATTTGACAACTTTATCGGAACCAGTCAATAAATTATGATTATTACTATGTGAATAACCCATTATACTGTCTGTATCTAAAATTAAGTATTAGAAAACAAGAAAACATTTTTCCCTTGATTAATCTATGCATGATCAGGAGATGAACGATTATAATATTATCCAAATTCTGCCAACTTCATGTACTGATGAGCAGAAATGCAAGTGAACCTCTGAGAGGTAATTACAACTCTTATCAAGCACGAGTCTGGCTGAGGGAAATGAAAATGAAATTCCAAAAACGATGCATACTGCGACTTGGCGGAATTCTAAGAGTGGAAGTGCGACTTCAGTGCCTTTGGCCCAAAGCTATCACAAAATAATTACGCAGCACCTTTACTATCCAGATGAGCTTCCGGTGTGTTTCCAGAGTAGGCCGTGAAGTCACATAAAAGACGAGAGTCTTAGAGACTTGAGAGTGGCTTATTCGTTTGCTATCACACGCATCTTTTAAGAAATGCTATCACCGCAGGTGTGACTTCGATTTGTGAGCGGAAATGAGCAGTGGGAAATGATTCTTTACTTCAGACCTTTCCAGTGGCGTTAGCTGGTAAAAGAAATAGCATATGAAAAACGTCAGTCAAGGTTTTGATCGAAAAATGTGATGGCAGCTGTATAATTTTTTTCCCTTGCCGAAGATTTTACACAGTGCAAGCATTTTAACAACCAATTTTTCACAGGGGAGCAAGTAAACTGCACATGGATTCTCTAATCCCTATTGCGGTGTTCCTAGTGGCCTAGTCACACACATACTCCAGTTGATTTCAGCTACTTCCACTCATCAGCTCTTAAGACATAGATTCCAGCGGTCATGTCATCATTCTAAAGCCCCCTTAGGTCGTCATGACAGAAGACTGAATAGGATTTCCTGAGCCATTCCACTGTACAAACTAAAATGTGTAGTAGAAATTTAAATTTATTTATTTATTTCATTGGTGTTTTACACTGTATTCAAGAATGTTTCACTTAAACGACGGCGACCAGCGTTATGGTGGAAGGAGACCAGGCAGAGCCTGGGAAAACCGACGACCATCTGCAGGTTGCCGCTGACCTAGAAGTTTAAAGGTCAAACCTTAAAACCGAAGAAGACACCAGGGACCATGTCGTCAAACTAAAGCCATTTTTCAGCTGTGCATCATTAGAATCATGATGATTTCAGCGACTATGTATATATATATATATGTGTGTGTGTGTGTGTGTGTGTGTGGGTAGTGGTGATCGCAATACTATGTTGAATTGTTTTCACAATCAACCTGGTTGTAGTGATAAAATGACTTTAGCAGATTAGGTGCCAGCACATTGAAACCGACTGCAGTTGTTAAATGCTCCCACATTTAGGCTGATTATTATGGACTAGGTAATATCGCTTTCAGACTGATTTAAGAGATCCTTTATGATCATACTAAAGCTGATTGCAGTGATCCTATACCCTAATTCTTCTAATTACTGGGACAGATATTAGTCATACTGAAAGAAAAATATTACATTTCTTCCCCATTTTTGTTTGGAAAAAGTAAAGATATGAATATGTTGGTCATGAGATGGTGTAACCACGGGAGAAGAAAAGAAACGTGGTATCCCTGCTTGATTTACATGGATGTTAGATAAAAAGGGCAGATCAGGTGTCCCCAAAATTAGGAGAATTTGGGTACCATCACATTTGGAATAATCTGACTGCGGTAACATTACTGTTGCATTAACTCTAACTTAATGTGTTTTTGGTAAAAATGAAAAAGTGAGAAACTCATGGAAGTGTATACGAAAACCAATGAAAAGTTTAATAGGCTGGCCATCATGAACCAGTTCAACAGTACCAACAGGTCATTCAGTTTTTATGAACACATACATGTTGTCCAATTTTACTTTAGTACAATACTAGAGTCTTGCATTTCTCTTTTGCGCTGGACCGCCTTGTTGGCTTAATGGGATCGTACCAAAGGCTGCAAAAATGCTACTTGCTGCTGCCTCACTTTGCGCTCAGCTCGGAGCAAAGAAAACTGGACTGATCGGTCCAGTGCCAGAATAATGTGATTGGGCGGGGTGTTCTGCCCGTGGTGTCTACGGCATGATGCTTTCGTGGCAGCAGCACTTGGCCCTGTGACCAGAAGACACAGTACATGTATTTTCTAATTACTCCTCGTCGAAATACAATATTATATGGATTCACTTGTACCGTCACATGAACATACGTGTTCTGAATCATATTAGTATGTTTCTTGTTCCTTTTTCACCTAATTCCTGTCGCAAACATGGAAGAATATAACCAATAATCACAAGCTTCGAGCAGTGTCTTTTACGTAACATGTTTTATTTTTTTAATAAAAATAATACCATCTTGGTCAATAAATCGAAACTTAAAATCCATGTCCCAGAAGGTTGTCATTTCCGTCACTGGACAGTATAAGCTCTGTTAATGTTTTTCCCCAGTAACATTAAGATAATAAAATTTGTCGAGCAGTTCATGTCGAAGCAGCCTACAGGCCATCAATCATAACAGTTTGCCTTTCAGTACAGCAGCGACATGGCATTCACATTTAATGCCGTATCCCTGGGGTGAAATCTGCCTTGCTTTTCGTGTATACAATGAACTAGCCATTGGCTTATGGCTGCCCTGTGCGCACCGCCGTGTCGTCGAAATTGAAAGCAAACACATCTATGTCCATCGCCTCCATTCCCATGGCCTAGAATTTATGACCAGTGTTTAATGTTGATGTACGAACTTTTTTGGACAGGCTACGTAATGGAAATGAAGATACGTGTCTTCAGTACAGTATCCGATCATTCTGACAAACCGCACAGCCAATGTTGACAGTCATGATAGACGCTCGCAGAGCGCGATCGGTTTGATATTTACATGTCGCGTTCTCCTGCGTGAAACGAAACAAATTACAGTATTGTTGTCGGATACAGCGATATGGTTTTTATCTGGCGGGTTTAAGTTCGTGTAAATATTTGCTACCTGTACAATATGTAAACACTGGCGCATGATAGCGACTCGTTAAGCTCGAGAGAATGCAGTGTGTGAGACTGAGCGTAGCAAGTAAACAATTCCTAAATGTTAAACATATAACATAAATAAACCACTCTTACATACCACAGATCAATTTTGTACTCATGAGAAAAAAAAAATGAAATTTTGAAAACTGAAGTCGTGAAAACTCCAGACAGTTAACAATAACGGAAGGTCATGTTTTTGGTTATCATATGACTTAAATTTTTTGGGCCGAGTACTCATTGTTTTATTCTAAACTTATATGGAGGTTTGCTAAGACATGATCAGAGCCTTGATCAATGACATCGCGTGTTCCAAACCAGTTCTCACTGTTTCGGCCGCGGCTTTATGTCATGAGTTGAAGGCCATTGATTTACCCCCGGGCACTCCAGCCTCCTCTACCCATAGATCTGATAGGCCTCATACAAAGGAAAAGTTCACTCGCACAGTTTTAGGTGTCACTGAATGCGATTCTCGCAGCCTGAACCATTCTCATTCATGGTATTTACAAATGACGCACAGTTCTTGTTTAAAAAATAGAATATCGGCACACGATTTGCTGTATGCAGATATCACTGTAAATTCCAGAGAAACATGCTGCAGCAATTTTTCTTCAGATATGTCACGATTTAAACATAACGTACAGATCACATATAGTTAACGATAGTTTGCATAAAACAAATGGAAGACACCGTATCTTAACAGAAGTGTACCAAACATTCACACTATTTGTATGTGCTGAAATATGAAAGTCTCACGATATATATAGAAATACTGTTCTGACAAACAACCCCTAAGATTCCAACGCTCCCATTCCTCGTAATTGTCCCAATACTAAAGCATAGGCCAGCCAGCCACACGGTCATGTTCTTATAAAACATTTCCCAAAGCATAGCGCTATTAAATCATTACAGTGGGAATCAAAATAAAACCTTAATACTTGTGCAAGTCCTTAAGACCTCAGGGGAGATAGGTCAGTATCGGCGTATACAATATGCATTATTCACCCGATGAACACCGTATATTCATTCCAGCTAGATTTTTTTTTTATCTCTGTTGCCATTAGCGGCTATTATGCGCTCCCGGACTACAGATTTATTTGATGGAAGTGAGATTTTCCACAAGGATTAACAAAACATCCATCATGGAAGTCATCCGGTAAGTCTGAGGTTTTGACAAGCCGGGGTCAATGTTTGCTGGCGAAGTCTATGGTCTACCGCAAACCTCTTCCTCCTGTAGCCAGCCCTGCGGTATAAATGTATCGACAGGCAAGTAAAATACATTAGCGATGATAAATTTGTTTCCGATAGATCGCAAACACTGATGATCAATTAAGATATGTTGTTTGTTATGACACTTTAATGACACTGTCAGTCTATATCTTTTTAAGGCCAGAAGTCACAGAGTATAAACCGGCGCTCCTCTTCTTTTACGACATTGCCTTTAATCTGCGCATGGACGATTGCAATGTGCACATAACCACTAAATTATGTACCAATTCTTTGAGAGGATGACTTTATTAGCGAATGGAACACAGCAGAAATACATTAATTTGAGCCGATGCGTGAAAATATCGTATTATAAAGGGGAGGTATTTTGACACATGACGGCAAACGAAATTAAACTTCAATCTGGCCCGCCATAACTTCATAGCTTTCGAAAAACTGCCTAGTTCACTTACAAAGACAGCATTCTACCTCTTTAGCAAATCCTTGATGGATATTATTGGTATTTTAAGCATGCATGAATGATGCCATCGAGAGGCATGTTGCGTATATGATGGGTGGTAGAGTAGACAGATTATTGACTATTAAATACAAGAAAAAAACAAACCTCAGGAAAATTTGCATACGTGGTTGTGAGTATATTCATATGAATGTGCTCTCCATAATTTACTAACTGAGCCAAGACTCGTTGCCCAGATACCGTTTGGTATTTCGTTGGCAGATGCCGTTTGATATTACACTAGCAGATAGCAGTTGGGGCAGCAATGACAAATTCTTTTTGTTGCAGCAATGAGAGGTATTGTGGGTTACAACAATGACACATATCGTTTGCTACTGTGTGATACAATAATGAGAGATAGCTTACTGTGTTGTATAACAATAACAGATACGTATTGTTATGGCCATGACAAATACTCATTTAAGCAAGAAAGCCAACCATACTTTGTGCTATAACAATTCAGGCACTGTGTGGCGACACAATGATAAGTACTGTTCGGTATATTAATGAGTGATACTGTAAGAAATAACAGTAACAGACAACTTGTAGTATACTGTGACTATGACAACTTGTGTGGTGTAGGTCAACTGGCGATCTGCCGAATTTTCCACCATTTATCGATAGGCGATAAATAACATGGCAATAAAAAGCCAGCAAGACGAGACGGGAGTTATGTATAGATTTACAGATGGAACGTTGTGATCAATATCTTTCACATTTCCACAGAATAATGGCTATCGTGAAAACTTCAACAAGAACAATCATAACAGGTCTGATCGTTCGTTGACACGATTTACCTGAAACACTGGCGGAAACGCTAAAAATGTAGCCCAAATTATGTAAAGGTCTTTTGGGAGTTACCTGTCTACACATTGCTGAAAAGGATATGTCAATTCATGTATACAGTTTTCTCAATTCATAAGTTTGGATAATTCCAATCTAATACTTTCAGCCATAGCACGATTCGGTTCCTTGAAATATATGTGACACAAACAGTTACATTTTTCTGGGCATGCTGTCTAAAACGATTAACTGAAGAATTGATTATTGACGTAAAATACAGAGCCATGCGCAGACGTTTTTGAAAAGCTGTTTACAAATATATTTTTCTGCCCCAAAACTGTCAAGAACACACATTGGACTATTATCAATATGTAAGGTATCTATTTCACGAAAAACGATGTTTATAGTGAGACAGAAAGGGTGCCCGGTTGGGGTAAAAAATCCAGACTTCATCTATATTTATAATAATCCTTTTTTTCCAACTATAGCCCAACCATGACTTGTTGTTATCCCCCCTCTTGCCAGCACATACACGCCAGCACACACACACCCTGTCAAATATTTTGATAGTATGGTGGGTTTTATGGACCACATTGATAATGTATACTCAATAAGAATGGTTCTGTAATGTTTAGCCGTGTATTGAAACTCTAATATGACATTAAATCTCTGTTTAAGGCCCTAGAAATGTCGGCATGACGTCAACGGTGAACCACATCATCAGTATGGTCCATACAATCAAAACATTTGACTGCGTTTATTTTGCTGAAAAAAATTCTAAAATAATGCAATGAAGGGATTTTACAGATACGGTTTTTAATGGCCTTTTCACTCACCTTAAGTTCATTTTCACGAGATCTTTCCGTGTAAGAAGATAAAACTCTGCCTGAATTTCAACGGCACAAAACCGAGGTAACTCAGAACATTGCTTCACTATTTACACTTGTTTATAATCTATGAGCGAGGTTACTTTTTTATTCAGCGCCATCAGTATTTCTCCCTGATGTGATTAGAGTTGTCAGCAGCATCTCATATTTGATTGATGACTTTCAACTGTACTGAGAGTTGTGATAATTTTTTCCCCCTTTTAGTAATCCGCCAGATACTAACTATTTGTTGTATATCATCGAAACTTATTAAGGTCTGACTGCGAACGCCAGCGCATAGTGGTTAGAGATTTCCCACCAGACGTTTTTAATGATGGATTACTTATTCGGAGACGCTGTATCAAGTAACCCGGTGTCCCTGATTAAACCTGCGGGGGCTGAGCTGCAGCTGTATTCATCAGTCACGCAGTGTTCCATCCAGGCTGTGAAATTCGTGACAAATTAGGGAAGAAGTGGCCAGGAAGATACACTTGTTGAAACCACAGGGCTTTATTGAAATCTCTCGCCGATACTATTCTCGGCAAGGCTTTAAAGCTTGGAAGCAGAAGACAACGACGTGTATGTCTCTGATGTGCCACACTGGGAACATTTCCGGGTTGTTCAGAGTAGGCAGTCAGTGTCTATAGCCCGGGGACATTTGAGTGAGCTGAACAGTCTTATCTTAGTAGACGTACTTTGTGCCTAAAAATGATTTTTAAAGGGCAGGGGTATCACTTGTCAAATGATTAACATTTACACTTTTCATTTGAGTAAGACATGAATTAATTCATTAAAACTGTTTGAAACCAATGAATCAATTATCGAATGAATCAATCAGTTATTCAATGTAGCTTGCCAAGAATCATTTTATGAACCACTCCATCAATCAACTCATTCATGATTCAGGAAGATGGGTTTTGTGTAACTAGGAAGGATCTTTACCCAGCCGCTCAAATCTGCCATATTTGTGAACCAATTCTAATTCTGATTTGTTTCGCTAACAGCTAAATACTTTTGTCTGACTCTTAGAGTGGCGGAAAGAGGAAATTAATCCAGTGAAACTGCCTTAAAAACGAAAAGTAATTATCCAGTAATTGCTTTTGGTTCCCTCCAAGTCTATACACGTTGTTTGCGAATCATTTAAGCTGTAGTACGGGATGTAACATTCCGCACTCGGGCTAGATACCTGTAAAATCTGTGCGTGGCAATATGGCAGATTGAAAGCGTTATAAGAAAAACAATGAAAGAAGAGATCAAACCAACAGAATCATGCTTTCAAGCCACAAAACCTATAAAACGATCCAAAACGATGGCGCCCTAAACTCCGCAAAGCATCGGCCCAAAGACAGAAAAAAAATAACAACAAAGCGACAAGAAAAGAAAACAAACAATCAAAAAAGCAAACAATAAATTTAATTCCTTTCCGTGTCTGACATTTGTAAAGTTTTGCCTGTTACTTGCTCGGATAATCTCGGTTAGTGTGGTTCTGGTGACAAATTACCATGTCTCTGGTAATAACTTCTGCATTGGGACCAGTTCAGAGCAAAAGGACATTTATCATAATATAACAACAGTCAGTGTCAGGGGCGAAGCATAATGAGGAAATATGATCCAAACCACATACCCTCCCCCCCCCCAAAAAAAACCACTACCCATAGGACCGTGTTTGCTGGTGTCGTCTATGGTCTACTGCAAACCTCTTCCTTCTGTAAGCAACCCTGCAGTATAATTGTATTGGCAAGCAAGTAAAATACATAAATTTCTTTCCGATAGATTGTAAAAACTGCCTATCAGTTAAGGTGTGTTATTTGCTATGACACCTTAATGATGGTGTCCCTCTATTTCTTTTTAAGGCCAGAGCTCTCCATGGATAAACCCGTGTTACTCTTATTTTATGATATTGCTCTTAATCTGCACATGAATGATTGCAATGTGCACATAGTCGGTAAACTCTGAACCAATGTTTATACAGATTCTTTTTTTTTTGGCGATTTGAACACAGTAGAAATATATTAATTGGGGGACGATTTTTTTGCTGAATGCATGAAAATATCGTATTAAAGCCAACTGATTGTGGCACACCATGGAAATTAAAATTCCATTTGGCCCGCCATTAACTTCATAGCTCTTGAAAAACTGTATCGTTCAATTACACAGACAGCATTCTACTTCAGCATCAAACCCGTGATAAACATTATTGGTATATTAAGCATGCATGAATGCTGCCATTGGGGATATGTTTTCTGCATGACACGTTGTATACAGGTATCAAGGTCTGTTAAATAGAAGAAAAGACGTAAGTTTTCAGGCATTTTTTTTCCTGCGTGTAGAATTATTTATAGTGGTGAAAGGAGAAAACAAATTGTGTAGCATAACAGTGTAATATACCAACTGAGTTTATTAATTTATGTTATTGTTCCTTAAAGTCATACTAAAGGAATTTTTCTCGACCAACTTTATGTGTGGAAGAAACCGAAATACCAGCGGTGTAAGATAATGGCAGACTTGCACGGCATATGATGACAGAAAACTACGCATGGAACCTTATGGGTACAGAGAGTCGTTTATTGTTACCAAGGCAGTTAGAACAATAAGAATTTGAATCTGCCTATCCAAGGACGAGGTTGCACAAACATCTCTTGCGTCATGAATTTGAGAAGCTCACCATAATTTACTCATTGAGCCAAGATTCACTCACCCAATAGTGCTTGATATCACAATTACAGATACCATTTCGCGTAGCGATGGCAGATACCGTGGGATCCTACAATGAGTCCTTTTTTTCTCTTGAGACAATGAGACATACTGATTTTCCAGAATAGAGACAGATATACTTTGTGTGCTAACAATTACAGATACTATGTGGTATCACAATGACAGGTACTGTTTGGTATTATAATGAGAGATACGGTGAGATATAACAATGATAGATCTCTTCAGGCATACTATAGCGATGACAAATTTTGTGTTGTATGTCAACTAGCGATCTTCTGAAATTTCCACCATTTATCCTTAAATGATAAATAACAAATTAGTGAAAACTCGGGATACAAAACGTACTAATCACGGCTTTTGCCAGGTGAAAACATTGAACTGACAGAATTAACATTGTGTATGGCGGGTAAGCTGGCTTCCTGAAACTGTAATTTGACGATGATATTCTTGTGAACAAGTGCAGATTTTAAAAAGGTCCGCCTTTTAAGCGGAAGGCAGCAGGTACAATAATGCACAATTGTCATTTTATTCTGTCAAAACATATTCTTCGGATTCGCCATAAATTCTGATCTTGTTTTCTTTTATGCTGACAGGTCAGATTGAACATCGTGATCATTAGCCTTCACATTCCACAGAATAAGGCATATGGCGACAGCTTTATCAAAAAGAACCGACAGATCTGACCCTTCATTGACAAAACTTACTTGGAAGACTGATGGTAACTCTGAAAATGTAGCCCAAATCAAGCAAAGGCTGTCTTGATTGCGTTTACGCATATGTATGACGAAATCTTTGTGTAATTCAAATACCGGTCTTGAAGCTGCTCAGAAGTATATGGTGATCAATGATACGGGTTTACCAATCCACAAGTTTGAATCACTCCAGTATGATGCTTGCAGCCAGAGTACGGTTCAGTTCCTTGAACATATGTGTAACAAACAGTTACGTTTTATCTGGGCATAGTGTCAAGCGATGAAGTGAAGGACTGATTATTGACGTAGAATAGGAGAGTAATGCCCAGACGTTCCTCTAGAACTGTTTATTTTAATTATACTCCTTTTTCCAAACTGTCAAGGATACACATTTAACCAATCATGATCAATATTACTGCGAATAGGTCCCACAAATGTTCAGTCATTCTCTGACCAGTTGGCATCGAAATTGTTTGATTGGGAATTGACTGTAAGGCGTCAATTTCACGAAAAACGGTGTGACAGAGAGTGTTCGTGTTCGGAAATTGAGACTTTATCTCCATTTACAATAATCCTTTCTTTCCAGCTGTACCGCAACAATTACTTATTGTTATCCAATATCCCCTCCCACATAACCCTGGGAAATACAAATGACTTCTCCTTCAAGTTCAACCACTAAAAAGAAGAAACTCTGCCTGGATTTCAACGGCGCAAAACCAAGGTAACTCAGAACATTCGCTATTTACACTTGTTTATTATCTGTGCCCGGCGATATTTTTTAGTCATCACCATTCCAGTATCTCTCTCTGATGTGATTAGGGTTGTCAGCAGCATCTCATATTTGATTGATGACTTTCAACTGTACTGAGAGTTGTAATAATTTTTTCCCCCTTTTAGTAATCCGCCAGATACTAACTATTTGTCGCATGTCATCAATACTCATTAAAGCCTGATTTCGGACGCCAGCTCATGGTGGTTAGAGATTTCCCGCCAGACGTTTTTAATGATGGGAGACGCCATGTCAAGTAACCTGGTGTCCCTGATTAAACCTTTGGGGGGGCTGGGCTGCAGCTGTATTCACCCGTCAGTCACGCAATATTCCTCCGAGGCTGTGAAATTCGTGACAAATTAGGGAAGAAGTGGCCAGGAACATAACACTTATAGATGCCACAATGTCTTATTGAAATATCGCGGCAAGGCTGTAACTCTTGGAAGTGGGAGACAACGACGTGTACATCTCTAATATGCCCCACTGGGACCATTGCCGAGTTATTTTGAGTGGGCAGTCGGCGCCCGGGGATGTTTTAACGAGCTGAGCATTGTTATCTTAGTAGGCGTACTTTGAGCATACAAATGTTTCTTTCAGACCAGGTTTCACTTCTTATACCGTCAGTGGTAGCAAGAAGGAAACAAATGATTCACGTTTAAACTTTTTAGTTGAGTAAGACATGAAGCAGTGAATTATAAATGTTTCAAACCAATGAATCAATTATCCATTGAATCAATCAGTTAAATCAATGTACCGAGCCAAGAATCAATCGAATCAATTTATGAACCACTCCATCAATCTACCAATCCATGAGTCAGTCTGTACATAGCTGAGTTCTGTGTAGTCACTAAGGATGTGTACTCAGTCGACCAAATCTGGCGTATTTGCAAAGCGATTTCATTCTGATTTGGTTCGCAAATAACTACGTACTTATGTCTGACTCTTGGAGTGGCGGTAAGCCGAAAGGAATCCAGTAAAGCTGCATTTAAGACGCAAAGTAATTATCCAGTAATTGCTTTTGGTTCCTTCCAAGTCGATACACGGTGTCTGGGAACCTATATAACTGTAGTACGGGATACAACTGACTGCGCTGGGGCTAGATACCCGTAAATCCTATATGTGGCTGTATGGTGGATTGAAAGCGTGATGAAAAATGCAATGGAAGAATATACCAAACCAAGAGGTCCATTCTTTCAAGCAATAAACCTATAAACGATCCCTTCACACGCAAACATGTAGACAATATGTTGGCAGTTTTATGGCCATTTTCCCTCTGTTCACTTAACATGCTGGATCATTCGAGACCAAATCATGCAACGAAATGATGTCGCCGAAGGCTGTTGCTGCCAGGATGGTTCAGAACAATAAATTCGGGTTGGTGGATCAAGATGAAAAACGAACATACTGTTGGTAGATGGAGTACATCAAATTTATGGGCATACAAAGTCACTTTGAGTCTTTTCGGGTATCTTTGACATGTAAGAGAGCCAGAGGAAAAAGGCAAAACTGTTCGTCAAAATAGGTTTGATCAAAATTCAGCCTTCAAGAGACTTCTTGGTCCTATGAAATCTAATTATAACTGGACCCTGTTCCCTGACCTGCTGATACAAAAGAAAGGGTCCATCTACCAGAATATTTATCCTACTTGTATAATATGTACATCGAGTTCTTTTTAGACGGAAAGTGCAGGTGGCAGACGATTCAAGCCTGCTACAACATTATGTGACATATATCTGACAAGGTGTCACCGCTTTTCAGTGTGTATATCAAACCATTAGTCCAGAAAAAAGTGAATAAAATAATTTAAAAAAATTCAATTCTGTTCATTTCCTGACATTTGTAGTAACATATAATGTAATAACAGTCAATGTCAGTTGCGAAGCATAATGAGGTAATGTGACCGACACCAGATAGAAAGAAATATGTAGCACATTGCGGAACAGGATTGTATAACACGACATCCGAGAGGACAGTGAACTTTTAAAATGTTCACAGACAAACAAATCAAAACAACATCAAAAAACCAAAAGCACCAAAACGGAGTCACGTTTGCCTGAAATTTTTCACTTTATCATATTGTTGATCTCGGCAAAAATAAGAGTCGTGGACGGTTACAAGTTCGTATCTTGTGCTTAACAGTTCGTCCTCAAACAAGACACAGTTACTGTGATACTAAACAAAAACTTCCCCAGAGAATTACAAATTGAAAACTTCAGAATGTCTACACGTGGATTCCTTCACGAATAATCAGCGCTTTGAACTGCAAGCCATTATTTTATTGACACACCTACTCTCCTGACATCGACATATTTAAAATCAGCGCAGGGTGAAAATTATTTATTTATTTATTTGATAGGCGTTTTACGCCTCACTCAAAAATATTTTATTTATACGAGGGTGGCCAGCATTATGGTGAAGAGAAACCGGACAAAACTCTTGGGGCATCAACGATCATCCGCAGGTTGCTGGCAGAAAGTCCCTAACACGGTCGGACAAGAAGCCAGCATGGGCTAGTGCGCTTATTGCATCTGCCACGGAATCCCCTCTCTCCTCAATGAATGTCATCTTTCAAGCTGAACCGTAGCCACGTGTCGTGCGTATTAGAATCTCCTTGCAGTGTATGTTACAAACACAGTGGCCACAGCCGACAGTATGTAATCTGATAAGATAAGAAAGAGATGAATGTGCTAGTAATAATATAGACATTAAACGTGGTGGTAATTTTTGATATACGTGAGTCTTGTGACAACGTCTCACTGTGAAACTCTTTTTATGTCACAAGGAGCAGGTTGATGTACTACCGGACAGTATGTATCTTTCCTTCAGATCGGCGCCAAACCCGACTCGGTAATAACAGTGTTATAATGCTGTCTGAGCCATGGGCGTATCTATCTACGTTATGTAACAGCCTGAGGTCTGCAATACGGATGATCGTTTGATGTGCAATATGGAAACTCTGCCCTCGAAGGTATACTATGCAATTTTAATATCATCTTTAACACCTGTATGCTACCGACAGCTTCTCATGTGAAGCGAAAGGCCTGTTAGCCACGGCTTTGTTTAGAGGAGAAATTTATCGAGATCTCTATAGTCATTGGAATACGTCTGGCTAATTGGGAAAGGTGGACTTACATGAGTCAAATGTGGATGTGTGCCTACCATTCTACATATGGTAGTCGGTAAATACTTGTATTAGTGTTCTGGATATGTCTGGACAGTTGTATAAGCATGTCTGGATGTTTAGGTTTCACGTCGTACTTTACAATTTGTCACGGATATGACGACGAGGAGCATATATAGTATGTGTCTTCTCATAACAGGACGAGTCCATGTTGCCAACGTGCAACCGGCACTGAAACGACATGCAGAAGACACCAGATATGACACCCCACCCATTCACATAGTACTGACATGGAGCCGACCAGTCCTGTTTCCTTGCTCTCACCTCTCGGTGTCGAGCATCAAGCGAAGGAACAACAAATAATATTTATAAAGTCTTTGATATGACCCGACCCAGGATTGATCCCGGATGTCCTGACCTAGAAGGGTACAATTTAGCGGACTTCTTTTTGGAGATTTTCCATGCAGTAATTTTAGAGGAATTTTTATTTACTAACAATGAGTTGTAGATTTCCGATGATTTGGAGACCAAAAATTCGTAAAAAAGCTACTTTAGCATGGCGAAGATAGATAAAAATTACCAATAATGACATGCAGAACGTGGAAATTACTCCGGTTTCCACTTTTGACCAATCCAACTCTGGATCATTTAATTTAAATTCAAAATTATTCTGCGAATGGTGCATTTTCAGCTCCTTATATATAGCAGAAGAGACGGATAGGTAGAATATTTGCACGAAAGCAGCTTGGTCAATCCTATTTGAGAATGATTTGTCATCTGTGATATCTTTTAAGCTCAGAACAAAAATAATATCTCTGGTATCAGTGGTAGCTATATCAAAATTTAAACAAACACAAACGGTATGACGTCTAATTTCATTGGAGTCTTTGGAGGTTGTACAGTTAACCGTCGTAGAGATACCGAAGCCATCCATGATTTTACTTTGATGATGGTTTAAAACTGGTTATGTGCAAATAAGTCATTTATTAAACACTGGGAAAACAAAAGTAATGATTGTGAAATCCGTTCGAAAAGCGTTTCCATCCGATCTTCTCAAGGTAACTCTTAGCAGGGAAGCACTTGATATCTTATCCAGATTCATTTTTTCTTGGGACAAGTTTTAACGACAAACTTTCTTGGGTGTCTCATATAAACCACATATGCAGTAAAGTATCTAGATATATAGGGCTTCTTCAACATATCAAACAGTCTTAAGATTTCCCTTTCTATCATATGATAATATTTTGTGGGGGCCATATATTTTCAACGCACTTACAACCTCAATTTCTTCCACAACAACGAGCTAAAAGAGCTATTACTTTATCCGGCAGTTTATAACAAGCTGATCTCTTATACAAACAATTGAAGGTTTAGAGTGTTTTTATATTAAATCAGTTTGCTTGTATCTTTCATGTACATAATTTTATTCATCATCCAGAAGAACTCCCTGTTAATTTTAGAATCAATTTTACGGGACAATCTGATATACAGAATTACCCAACTAGAACTCTAAACTACAATCTTCCTAAGCCAATTTGTAGCTCAAGACCGTCACTCCATACGTCCAAAGTCAAAAACCAAAGCGAGAGTGAAATAAATTATGCTTGAATACTAAGTCAAACAACTCCACATCTCTGTTTAAATCTTGACTTACCGATCATCTACTTCTTAACTAACATTACATTAAATTTGATGGGTATGATTCTTTTTCACCTTGTATTGTTTGCTCCATGTGTCTCTGTCATTGTCTTTAGACTGGGATAGAACAAGTTCCTCAGAACTTTACTCCCGCCAAAAGCTATCATAGGCCCATATGTATATGTTTCTGTTATATTTATATGGTGAATAAAATGAAACAACAACAGCAACAAAAAATGAAAATGAAGGTAATCAACTAGCCGTGTCAAAACATTTGTTACCTGAGAGTGACCTGATTCCAGTACCAGGGATTTGAAGCGACATCACGATAAGCAGTATGCAAGGCCACTGTTAATGCGCTGTTTACAACATCTAGTATATACCGTCATGGGATACCGTGTCTGGCCTGATAAACGATGAGGTTATCTTTATCATTATCCGATCAAGAGATTGTGGTCCCAACTCGTCAGGTTTCTTTTGTGTGAGGCAGGTGCATTTCTGATACCGGTTTCATGAACAGCTGAGAGCAGAGGTAAAAAGGGCGCCAGAAACGAGAATAAGGATATATCATCCAGGTACTTTGGGAGAATGCACTTAATTCCGTGTCATCGAATTACAACACTTTTTGGCGCAGTGTAATTTGCCACTTGTCACTTCTGTGAAGAAGAATTGATTTTCACCCTTGGAGATTCCTGGTAATTACGCATGCATATTTCATCCCGGCAGCACATCATGACCGCTGACTACATGGCAAACGCTTCAGTCCTGCGGGGACCGAATGGAATGTCTCTTAATGCCACCTACAAAATATTACCAGCTGGTATTGAAATTCATTTCATCACACTGCCTATGTCTCCCTGCTATCTTGCTCTAACGAGATAAAAGTTAAGGCCATTTTAATTGACATCTACTTATTTAGAAAAGCGCTTCACGCTTCTCGCTATGGCGCAACCATCATCCATATGTACGCGATTCTCAAATCTGCTGCCAAACACTCGTTACATCCATGGCTTTTGTGATCAGGGTCAATACATTGTTCTCATCGTCTATCACCGAGACGTCAATGTGCTAAAAAAGCGGAATAATCTACTCTGTTTTCAGAGCTCCATTTCAATACGCTCACAGTGCTTGACACGATCCTTTTAGCACTCTTCCTGACTTCGTAAATACTGGAAAACATTTTAATTATCTTGAGTAACAAGTTTGCGTAAGGTTTCCTTGTTAGTACTGCGCACTGAGTTGACGACAATCCCCTTTACCTTACTTTCAAAGTGTTAAACTACTTGTGATCAGTTATGACAATATTTCTGTTTAACGCTACGTTTGGACCTACATGCTCTAACGCGTTTCTTTGACATTTATATGCCAAAAGGGTGAAATCATCCTTTCTGAAAGACAAGGCAGAAATTCCGATTACGGTGAAGGGAATATCTGCCTCACAGAGGGTTTAACTGTAGACTTTATTTGGGTCACATCTTTTAATAAATTTTCGATTGCCTTAGGGTTGATGGAAGACGGCCTCGCCAATCATGAAGTTTCATGTAGATAAAGGTATTTTTGAAACAGCACTCTTTCAACTTAAAGCTCAAACCACTCACCGTGACATACTCCCCGGAGATTAAAGCCGGTTGGGCAGTATTTTAGAATTGCACCTGTGTTCAAGAATAAAAATAATTATGTGAGTTAATGCAAGTCCGCAAGTGTTGTTCCAAAATAATTCCCTTAAATTTAAATCGTGGATTTTTCAGCCAAGTTCCTTTTAGCTCATTGTTTAAATAAAATGAGTGCTTTTGCTCAGGCAACCCCCATCAATGAAAAAAAAAACAAAACAAAACAAAAATCCAAAACAAAACAAAAAACAAACGGAATTACCAACCAGACCACTTGAGACTGAAGTAACATTACTAAGATAAACAGCAACTTATCGAATAGTCCCATGACATTTAATGTAATTTTGAAATCTCATTCAAGCGAGCATGATAAGATGACGTAAGCCTGACTTAAGACCATTTAACACAGGACGACGTGTTTGACATCTAATACACTTGAGCTATTTTCTGTTTAATATCGGTATTACGCAATGCCTTATCAAGAATGTCAATTCGACATTTACATATTGAAGGTTTGCTTTTGTATGCCCTTGTCCAATGCTTTGTGTGCAGATAAAGCATATAGGTTGGTTAATACAAGAAAAAAAATCCAACGAAAAACAATGCCATATTACTTTAAAAGCAGGATGTTATGGCAAGACTTTTTACAACGAAGTTATATACGTACATTGTAGATGTCTGCTCTCGTTAGATTTTCCCACTTAGCTGACTTGTACATTAACTTCTAACCTTTAGCTCCTGACCAGAACATATATGAGACATTATTTTACATTTGCAATGTATTCAAACTGTCGACACACTCTTTACTTTGTCACCCGTTCTACACCACTCATAAATCATCAAACCCTTAACGCCTATGTTCTTGGTTTAATCTCCACCTTAAAACTTCCTACAGAGGCTACACGAGAATAAAAGGTTAATTGTCTGATCTGATGTCTCCCTTGTCGCCTGCTCGTCACTGGGCTCTACATTTCGCCGGCCATTCGTCAACCAGACAGCCCCCATTGAGCTAATGTAATTAGTTTGTCTGTGTCCACGTATACCAAACTGTTTCTTGGAGAGGTGGTCATTGATCAAGTTTGGCATCAGACTCCCAAGTGACTCCATCGTACACCCATAGGCGGAAAGCAAATATTTCGGCGGGATACCTCCACCGAGAAATCAAAACGCTTGTCCGGCCCTCGTGATTTCAGTGCATTTTCAGTTAACTCGATAACGGTAAATGGTTTACGGGCCTAAAATGATTGAGGAAATTCCTTCTACAGTCAGATTTTTTGCTATTGAATCATGGTTTGAAAAGTAACAGTGTTAGGCAGATATGAACCTAACGACGGAATTATGATATGTCTGGTCGGGTACTCAAAGACGAAAAGAAAACGTCTTGAGGTTTGTCAAATGTGTAGTGTATGGGATAAAATCAGAACAACATTGGCGAATTCACAAGATTTTAATGGTTTAAAGGTTAACGTGAGACCGTTGTGTTGGAAGGAAAGTGCCCAGTGGTGTGCCCAAAAGTTTTAATTTGTTAGTATTTACCAGACTCTTCCATCTTTGTGCGGTGAAGAGTGGAAATGCAGGTCAACCATTTAGAGTTAAGCACTACCTTTTTCAGACGTCTGGCTGAGAGAAATACTGAATGAAATTCAAAGAAGTATTCAAAATGGGGCTTACAGATGTTTTTGAGAGGTAAAATTGCGATTTTAGTGCCCTTGGCTTAAAGCCATCAGAAAGTAATTACGGAGCGACTTTGCTATCCAGATGGACTTACCGTCTGGTTCCAGAGTAGAGCACATAAAGGACGAGGTATAATGGTTTAGACCACATGAAAGACGAGGCTTAATCGTTTGCTGTCACACGCAAACTTTCGAGAAATGTTTTGGCGTGACTTCTATTAGGAAGGGGAAATGACCAGTGGAAAAGTAATTTTTACCTCTGAACATTTCCATTGATGCTGGATGAAAATAGCGAAAGAAAGAAAATCATACAAAACTTTCATGTAAAAAATTTATGTCAGCTGCTTAAAATTATTTGCCTTTCCAGAAGATTTTATACCGTGTAAACATGTCAACAGTAGTTTTATTGCTCAGCAGCAAGTTCAGCAAAGTTCACCAAAGTTCACCAATCAAATTGCCAAACTGATTCCATGGAAATTGATTTAAGCGAAAATAGTAGTATTGGAGTCGTAGTTCAGAGGCCATATCATTAAACTGAAGATAATTTCAATGATCATATATTATCACATTCAAATGGAATGCAGTTACCAGTTATTTCACATTGAGGTCTGTTCCATGAGGTGACTTATTAGTATTACACCGAAGTTGATGGCAGTTATTAAATGTTACCACATAAAGTCGTGGACTATGGAATGACACATTCGGTATAATTGCAGGGTATAAATATCATTCCATTGACGTTTATTGCAATGATCCTTTATTAGCACGTTAAAGCTCATAGTAGTGTTCATATGTTATTACATTTAAACTCATAGCGCTGATTTTAACGACCATGTTATGAGACTATAGCTGATTGCAGCACCTAAGGCCTTTAGCCGCTACCTGCTTTTTAATGAATGACATGGGACCCGAAATAAAGTCTCAATGATCCAACAAGCTCCAAAACGGATGTTGTTTGCGGACCATTTATCCAAATAAAACTGACAAAATAAGTTTTTTTTCATGTTTCCATCGCTGAGGTCTGAAAACACTTGCAAGTTGTTCTTCGCCTTGCAAGAAGGAAAGACATAAACGAGATGTTCCTGGCCTAATTGCCCACATTGTCGTGTTTTTGGAGTTCAGGTCGTTTTGGGCTGGCAACCAGGAGTAAACAAGCTGTTTTAAGTGACGTGTTGATAGCAGGTGCACTCAGCGAGCGCTGAAATGTTTTAATATTTTAGTGAAAAAGAAACAAACGAACACAGCTCTGTAATTGTCTGTAAAGAATATAACAGTAGGGGAGGGTCTAATTTGTCATGCGCAGCGTTGATTTAAACAAAGAAATATGTAATAGCGGTTTAACGTCGGATTGCCAAAGTTAGAGGAAATGCTGAAAGAGAGGCTGACATTAGTGCTTCTGTTTTCAAGAAACGTTCACAAGTACAGGGTTGTAGTTTGATATATATCAAACTTATAAAACTCATTACAATAACGACTAAATCTGGTCCTCGTATTTGTCTGAAACTTGCAATATATGGGGTAAAATTATCTTCACTACTATCGTTGGTGTGAATTCAGGACCAGTTAATTGCGTTGACTGGTTTCTCCACACCAGTGAGCTAATTAATAAATAAATGAATCAATATCGATCATGTCAATTGATATTAACACTTGTTCTTTTTAGAACTAACCTCCGTGTTTACAGGACGTATCTGTCTCTTTTATTGAGATATCACGGACGACTAGCTCTTAACTCAAATATTGCGTGTTCCCAACCATTCCATGCTGTATGGGGCGTGGCTTTGTCCAGGTTTGTCCAGGAATAATGTTTCCACTTCTCTGGATAGGTACTGCAGTTAGAATAAAATAGAGTTGTCTTATTGTTTAATATCTTAGTAGTTGTTATGTAATGGTAGATGCTTTCCAATAATAGATGATTTTTTAATATCATATTCTAAAGACAGATCATTTGAACTACTAACTAATGCAGATATGATATATTTTGGACAGTGTTTACAGAAGGGGGGGGGGTAATGTACTAGAGGCGTGGCCACATTTGTGAATATTTTAAGCATGTACTCTCTTTCCGCGACAAATGCACGGCATTGTAAATAGTAATGAAGTAAATAGTAATGTAAATGGCAAGTTTCATTTACATGACCGCATACAGGGCATGATTTATAATCAATTACATTATACTTCAATGTTTGGTGTCCATCCCCCATAAACCTAATATTCGTCAGGTAAATATGATATATTCTATTTTTGGTTACAACGTAAAACACCAATGAAATAAATAAATATGATATAAACTTCTGTAAAGCCTTTAGGAACATTAAAATGAAATGAAAAATAATTCACTGAAAAAAAATCGTCTGATGCATACTGATTTTCAGAAGTCTAATTGAGATGATTCCCCACCCGTGTAAATAAATTGGTCTTTGAGTTTTAAGCACGGGCCGGCTACATTTATTCAATGTGGTCATTGGTTGTTACGCATGTTAGAGATTCTGTGCTGGAGGCGAACTGTGTAATTGGAGAAGACGGTCTTGTGAGAGAGAATGAAAATCGGTGCAGCGTTAAATGTGGCGAGAGTTGTTAAAATCTACCCGCGGGAGAGATAAGCGGTTTGATAAAAGTGGGTGAGTCTAGGTATTAACGTAAACATCGGACCGGAAGTATGCTTATGTGCCCCATAAAGCCAGTCCCTGTGTAATTATCTTGGTTGGATTAACGACATTTTCTGTGCAGGATTATATAGTGGCGTTACTTGGGTTCTAATATTTTACGGGCATGCTCCATACTTTTCCCCCTGATACACCGCGATATGATGTCATAATTTCGTTCTTTGTATCTTATATCCGCGATTGTTCTTTGTTGAGGGGACTCTCAGACCCCTGTTAATTTCCTATTTTTAGTGCTGTGTCTCGGCCCCGAACATTTCGTGGTCAGTAAGCATTGGTACATGCTTTGCCTAGCCTGTAAAGAAAGCAGTTCTAAACAACCTTGATCTTCAAAATCTGACCCGTCAAATGCCAGAAACTGGGAGGGGCGCCTAGCAACGTAAAGAGAATGTTACTCACAGTCTCATCACATAATGACACTCTGTGTACTCTCGTCAAGTATTTCAAACTTTCATCAATAAATCTCGTACCTGAGTTCAGACAATTTCCTTTATTTTTATACTAAGCACGCAGCTGTACAACAAAATAGGCAACCTGTTAGCAAAAAAGACCACACAAATTAAAACACACATAAACACATTCCCGAAAAGCGGAAGCCCTAATACAGTACCCATTTCCAACTCCCATTTCACTTCCTGGCTCATAACGAAGTCATGATGTCAAAGCGCATCTCATGTTTATTTATCCATTTATTTCATTGTTGTTTCACGCCGTACTCAAGAATATTTCACTTATAGGACAGCGGTCAGCATTATGGTGGAAGGAAACCGGGCAGACGCCGGGGGGAAACCCACGACCATCCACAGGTTGCTGGCAGATCTTCCCACGTGCTGCCGGAGAGGGCATCTCATGAAAACAAGTCTTATTTTCTTGCTGAATCTAGCCCAGAAAGTTCTCCATGGTACTTATACATGAAAACTAAGACAAATTTATTCACCCCAATTCGTATACATTCCACTATTTTACAATGAAAGTTTATCCTTGACTGATGGGGCCTCTGTGGCTCAGTGGGTTAGCGCGCTAGAACAGAACAATGACCCAGAAGCCTCGTACTGATGTGGTCACTGTGAGTTCAAGTCCAGCTCATGCTGGCTTCCTCTCTGGCCGTTCGTGGGAAAGTCCGTCATCAACCTGCGGATGGTTATGGATTTGCCTTGGGCTCCGTGCCGTTTCCTCCCACCATAATGCTGGCCGCCGTCGTATAAGTGAAATATTTTTGAGTATGGCGTAAAACGTCAAATAAATAAATAAATGTCCTTGACTGGCTGTTGTACTAATGCATGAGTACACTGGCTTATAATTGCAAGAAATCATCATGGATACCTTGGCACTGGTGACAAATTGTATTGTCCAACCAGTATTGCATTCGGATGAGTCATAGCATGGGGACATTCATCGGAATGTAACAACAGCGAGTGTCAGATAAAGGTAATAAGACAGAAATATAATTCATGCCACATTAAGAAAATATAACGCCAACGCCTACATATGATATGTAAATGTTTCATTCAAATCAAGCAAGACACCAACAAAACTTCTAAAACGTCCGATACGGTGATATTACCCTGATTTCAACTTCGCAAAGCTTTGGTTTCCACTTGCACTGTATCGCCTTGTTTATATTATTCTTATACATATATAATTTCAATAATAAATGTTCGCTATTGGTTTCTGTTGAAAATCATTTAACATCTTCACTCCTTTTTGTCATCTCATATTAGTAGCAAGCATTTTGTCATTTTAACATTTGGATACAAGTCATGAACAACGTGTACAATTTGCTTAACCATATCACTACCGTCAAGACACAGATTCTTTGAAGGAAAACACGAACAAACAATACAAAGTGCATACACTGGACACTGGCTTTTGAAGGCTAGGAATATTCATCTGCACGGTTTGCAAATGACTTTTCTTGTCCGTATTCTTAACACAGTGACATGGATATTTATACAGTGTGAACTTTGCTAAACGAAGGATGGACACGGATGTTAGTGTACTGTGAACACAATCCATGAAGCTCAACCTTTGACTGGCTGCTATGCGCATTAGGTTCTCCTTCTTGTGTTTGTATTACAAACGCAGTGGCCAGACGCGGCTGTATGGAGTCGGGTAAATTGGACAGACATGAATATGCACGTAATAACATAGGCATTAAACGCGATGGCAAATGCAGATATACGTGACATTAGTAACAACGTCCCCATCTAAAACCCTGTTTATGTCAAAGAGAGTTAGTTAATATACTGGCCCTTCTTCCCTTTAGATCGGCGTCAAGCCAAGGGCGCTAATAATAGTGTAATAATGCTGTCTGAGCCTGGTACATATCTATTTCCGTTATGTAACAGCCTGAGGTCTGCAATAACTGTTAAAGTGGGTCTCCGTCTGGTGACGACCCGTTTGATATGCAATATGGACACGCTGCCCTTGAAGGCATACTCTGCAATTTTCATAGCATCTTATGAGCCTGCATACTGCCGAAAGCGAAAAGGAGTAGATGAAAACATATCTATGACACACGATAAAACGTAATCTTTAATGTTTGTACGTCGTAAAATTCCACTTCACTAAGAGAATCATATTACCGTTGTATATCACAGCTATATAGATATGTATAGCTAGCTTCGCGTCAGATCGAGGTACTGCTGGACTTGTCCATCTTTGGCGACCATCTTCTCGAGAGTTCTCAGACTTTCAGGTATAATAAAATTAATACAGGTAGGTTTCTATTTCTTTGTAAGCCATAAATTACTTAAAGCAAGTCGAAATTAGAGAGAAATCAACGAAGATTGGAGGAAACAGAGCATCTGATCTATATCCTGGCAGTCAGCTCTGGCCAATGCAACTCTCGATCATGTCATTCAAATTATAAATCATTCAGCATGTAACAGGAGTCTTTACAGCATCTGCGTAGAAGGACAAACAAAGTAGCAGTGCGAAATGTTACGGTCGCGGTTTTATTGAGCGTTCTTCGGTTGATCTAATATTAGGATGATTCGTCATCTGCGATATCGTTTTGCTCGGCATTAATAAAGCCTCTTCTGTGTATGTGTGACATATTAAAATCTGCACAACACCAGTGTAACGTATAGTTATACTGCAGACTTTGTCGGCAGTAGGTTACACAGTCGACGCTACGGAAAGTCGGAAACCATCATTTTTAAAATTTGATCATGTTGATGAAGTAGAGTTGTCATCACATTTGTCTCACGCTAAGAGCTAAACACCTACGAGGGGCCAGATTCCAGTACCATGGAGTTCAGGCGACATCTCGTTAAGCCGTATACAAGGAGACTGTTAATGAGCTGTTAAAGTCTAGTATATACCGCCATGGGATACCGTGTCAGGTTTGATACCGTGTCTGGCCTGATTACGGTGAATAGGCAATGAATCATACCCTTAAAAGACAACACCTGACCAAATATATAAATGTATCGATAACATCACATTTGAAGTTAAAAAAACGTTTTACTTTTGTGATGTAGAATAACCGAAATATTGCAGTTCAAAGTCAGGAAAAACGCCCAAACGGACCGTCATGCTCTCAATTTTAACCAATCAAGGGCGAGATATTTCTATCACCGAGAAGGCATCTGTTTCCACCGTGACGTCACACGTTCCTACTTTACCATTGTGTCAGGTAGAAGTAGTGCTAAATCAGCTCCTTCCGTCTGATTACGAGACGATTCTTATATGCTTAAAATCCATTTTCAACGAGAAAGTGGTAGTGGAGGACGTCTGGGGTTATTCCCCAAGGTCTCGCCCAGGAACTAACGTTGCGTGGCTATCGGTTGGATTAATAGGGGGAAGCGTTGTTCACGTGACAAAGGAGTGTCTCGCTCCATATGCTGAAATGCGTAGGGTACGGAAAACGCGACATCGTGTTTCCCGCTCCTCTAAAATGGTGTATCCATTGGCCTCGTGAGAACTCCAGATTAAAAAGTTATTTATTTATAGAGTTACCAAGCACAAGTCATAAAAGAATGTCTAAGCCCGTTTAGGCCTGTATGGACCCTTCGTCTGAAAAAAACTTTGGTTATATTTTTTGTTGTCTTTTCTTTTAACATTCAAGTAAAACATATAGGTCAAAAGACTTGTGATCCCAAGATGTCAGTTTGTAAACGTAAAAGCTAGTTTCTGGTTCTGTTTTCAAGAATCACTAAGAAGATAATTTAAACAGACACCGGAAACAAGAACAATGATAAAAGACATTATATACACGATTTTTCTTCAAACGTATTATTCAAGAGGCACAGATCTGCTACTGGTGAAAATTTAACTGGGCCAATTTATGAGAAACAAGGAGGTATCGAATTTGCATGTAAGAATCCACGTGAGAATAGCGTCGATCGCTTATTCCACTAAAGGAAAACATGACAATGGCAGCAAAGGAAGCTCGTGACTGTTTAATCAGGTTATGGTGATCATACGAATCATTTGAGAAATATGATTCATTCCTTTCACTTCATTAGAATATATAATCCCCATGCGTACATTTGTGTTTGTTCCAGTTCCGGTGTGATGGAATCTTTTTTCATTTTCTGCGTTGATATAACATTCTCACTGGCTCTTGTTTCCAGGTAAATATAGCAATCACCTGACGTGTAAAAGAGATTTTTCCTCGACAGCTTAATGATACATTAAATGTACATATATAGTGAAATGATTTTGATAACTTATATTTTATTCACATCGCATGATTCGACTTTGTTTGATAACAGCTCACAATGGCTTTCATATATGTATTAGCAATCAAGAGAATTGTTCAAAGGAGCTTATTTTTATTTTTGATATTATAATGAGTTATAAAGACAAAAATGTGCTATGAACCAAATGCTTAAGAAACCTCCGAAGTTATGAACCGTGGATCCTACTATTGGTTGAATCAAGGAATATTTTGTACTCCACATTAAAGCTTCTTTCGTATTCTTTTGCCACAAATGCCTACTTTGGCCAAAGACCTAAGATAACCTTTGACGCCAATTTTGCCAAGTCTTTTATTATAGCTAAGTCTATTCCACTCATGCAGGATTGATCTTCTGTCCCCACGGAATAAATTTGCCGCCGCCTGGGTTCTTTCAAATATATGTATATTGCTTTTTTTCGGTGAAAATAATGATACTGTCTGCTGGAATGAAGAATAATGAACCACAAAAAGATTGCCATTTTATATTTTATGTTGCTTGCTAAATCGATATTTTGAATACTCTCTTATGCTTACCGAACCCTGCCTAATACAGGTATGTTGAGAGCATACCTTTAATTCTTTGTAATCGTATTACAACACTTCCCAGTGCAGTATAAACTGCCACTAGTCACTTCTGTGAGGAAAAAATTGATTTTCATTGTAGCTGGGAATTGCGTACGAATATTTGGCCCCACCAGCACTTCATGACCGCTGACTATAGAGCAAAGGCTTCTGTATTTGCGGGGATCACATGGAATATCAAGTGCGCGGAGTTTTAATGACATCTATATAACCTATTACCTGCTGTGTGTTGAAATTCGATTCATCACTCATCTATGTCTCCCTGTCATCCGGCCTTCACGAGGTAAACGTTAAGGGCGTTTTTATCGACACAAGCTTATTTAGAACGGACCTTTCATATATCTTTGTGGCACAATAGTCATCCATACGCGACACTCAAGTCTGCCGCCAAACGCTTCATATTAATATACTTAAAGTATACATTGTTTTCATCCTCTATCACCGAGCTGTCAATTGGCGGAAAAGGAAGGAATAATTTATACCTCTTGGAAAGCTTTTAGAATGTTTAATTAACTTGACACAATACTCACTGTGTGAGGGGTGTTAGTGCTTCACATTCTTCAAAGATAAAGAGAACCTGGCGCTGTAATAGTGCAAAACATTGCATTTATCTTGATTTATAAGCTTGCATCATTTCCCTTTATCAAGGATTTAACATGATATCAATGTTGTTTCTTTCCTTTCTTTAGGCCTCATAAAGGTGAGTACAGTCATCGTTATCTTAATTTCAAATTCTAAAAAACCGATGTTATGATCGATTGTAACTCTACAGTCTCACTTCAAGAGCTCTGATGTGTTTCTTTGCCTATTTTATTATGTTAAAGGGAAGGTATGACCTCGTTTGAAAAGCACGACCAAAATTCTTATTGAGGAGCTACGGTGCTGAGAATGAAATAGAATCTCTAAGTGCCACATAGAAAATTTAGCTATGCTCTTCATTTGTGTCACATCGCAATTTCAATATTTACATTCAACAAAGATTAAGCAAATGCCCCCCTCCCCATTAATTATACAAAAACATATTTATTTGTAAAGCAACACTGATCCTACTGAAAACCAAACCAAAGCGTAGAATTATCAATAATGAGTGGAGTTTGAACGGTGTTTTCCTAGTGCATCTGTGTTCAACAATAAAAATAACATTGAAGAATGCATAGTGAATCTACACAGTAGGATTGTGCGTTTCTATGGCACATTTGCACCATCACAACCTGTTAAGTTAAAAAAAATTTTGGCTCAACCATTGCAGGCAAGAGGAAAAAAACGGAAGCGCAGTTATCGACCTAGTATTGAAGTAGGCCTGATTGAGATAAAGTAACATTACTGAAAAAAAGCAATTTATCGAATACCCAGGTGGCATTCAGTGTAATTTTGAAATCTCAGTCAAACGAATGTTTGAATGTAAGATTACGTAAATCTGATTTAAGAACATTTGAAACTGGACGAAATTGTGGGTCTCTATTGTCCTGAGGGAAATTGTGACTTGAGCTACTTTCTGGTTACTTTCGATATTAAACTAGACGGTGTGGGAAATACAGCAGGGAAGCTTGTAAGAGACTTACATAGATGTTACAATGGTCATTTCTGGTCTCAATAATGAAATGAGACAAAGCATTCCAAAGATCCGTGTCTGGTTTGATCTGTCGTAGGGCCTGGGATTTGTACATACATGCTTGAAGCTTATAAATTGACTAGTACACACAAGGTAAAGGCAAGGGTTTAATATTTTAAAGTTGGATGATGTTATGTTAAGGATTGACGTGGAGAGCGAGCTTTTGTGATTATATTATATAGTTAGGTTTTCTGCCCTGTAGTTATATTTTCTCACGTAGTTATATGTCATGGCTTAAAATACGCAAGCCTTGTTCTTCAAGTGAAGATGTTTTACTCTTGTATTGTACTTCAAACTTTTGTCACAGCCTTGCCATCCGTACCAACGCAAGCATTAATTTCATCACTTATTAATGATTAAACCGTTGCCCTTATTATCTTACTTAGAAAGCGGACCTTGAGAAACCCAGTAGGGGTTAGGCAAAGGTTAAAAGGTTGAATGTTCTGATGATCTGATGGCTCCTTGGTCATTTGCTCGTTACTGGACTTTACATTCTTCCCGACATTCTTCAAACATACAGCCTCCATTGCGCTAATTCAGTGTCTCTGTCAGCGTATATCAATCTGTTCTTCGAGACGTGCTCGTTGTATTAAAGCCGGTCACGGCGAAATTTGGCATTGGAGACCAGAATGATTCCATCAAACATTCACGGTTTTCGGGTCTGAAACGATTGGGAAAATTCTCTCTACAGTCAGATTTCTGACCTGAGCGTCATGTCCTGAAAAGGAACAGAAAAATGTGTTAGACGTCAGCCAAATGAAGGAAGGGAAATGATCGAGTGACTAGGGATGCTTGGCCCTGTATTCATTGATAACAAAAAGAACGTGTTCAGGTTTGCCGGATGTGTAGTGTATTGGGTAAAATCAGAGCAGCACTCTGCAGGATAATTCACATTATTTTGATGTGTTACTACTTCCCTTGTCTGCATGCTACAGGATACCTTGGTCGTACAATTCACACGTTTAGCGTGAGACAGCCGCACTGGTATGGAACTGTTTAATGGCACTCGTCTCTGCACATCCTGCAGATCCGCGCGAAACCTGGCTTTCTTTGTGAACTAGACTGTATTTTCATTAGGCAATTAAAGCAGGCAAGCAATGGTCAGGAATGAGCAAATTTCTGCTAAAATTCAAATGAACACTCTTTATGGACACCAATAAATGAATTAAGAATGTCACTTTATGAAGAAATGATCACTTTCGAGAAATAAACTTTCGATATAAAAACAATATATATTCTCTCTCAACACATGATTTTCATCAGTGCTCAAGAATTGAACGATTTTAATTTGTTAGTATTAACCAGATTCTGTCAGCTTCGAGTGATGAAGAGCGAAAGTGCAGGTCGGCCATTTAGAGGTAAGCACCATCTTTTTCAGACGTCTGGCTGGGAGAAATATTGAATGAAATTCAAAGAGGCATTCAAAATGGGGCTTAGAGATGTTTTTTAGAGGCAAAAGTGCGAATTTAGTGCCCTTGTCTTAAATCTATCAGAAAATAATTACACAGCAGCTTTGCTATCCAGATGGACTTCCGGTGTGGTTCCAGAGTACGCCGTGAAGTCACATAAAAGACGAGAGTCTTAGAGACTCGAGTGAGGCTTAATCATTTGCTATCACACGCATCTTTTAAGAAATGTTATCACTGCAGGCGTGCCTTCGATTTATAAGGGGAAATGAACTGTGGAAAATGACTTCTGGACATTTTCAAAGGCTGTGGATAGTAAAAGAAATGTCATGTGAAGAAAGTCATGCAGGGCTTTGATCAAAACATTTCTTGGCAGCTGTATAACATTTTTTGCTTTTGCCAAAGATTTAAATTGTGTCATCAAAAAGCCGTTTTGTCATACCGCAGATGGATAGCCACTCCTGTAAAGTCGATGTTTTCAGATCGGGTAGAAGTTTAGAGACAGCATCATTTACATAAAGATGACTTTGGAAATTATACATAGTCATATTTACTGGATTACAGTGACTACTTATATCATATTTAAGAGGACTACATTTAGTGGCGTAATATTTTCACATTTGACTTTCTTACAATGATCCCTTTTTACCACATTAACACCCAGTGTAGTGATTATATAATATCAGATTTGTGCTGATTGCGGTAACGCTAACTGATTTCAATAGGTATTCACTCCAGGACAGCTCTACTAATACTCCATATCAGCGTGTTTCTCGTGTGGAAATGACAGACAGGATTTGGATAGTACTACCGAAATATATACATTAGTTTTTGATATGTATTCGATGAGCCCAGTGCTCATCCCTGGTTTGATTCCCACCATTATGCTGTCGTATATGTATGTATGCTTGGATTTACGTCGTACTTAGCAATTTTTTAGTCATATGATGACGATGGGCCCTTAGAATGTATGTATGTTGTGTATCCTTATGGCAGGGCGAGTCCCTGTCGCCAAAGTGCTGCTGCCACTGGAACATCATGCCGAAGACACCATATTTGACACCCCACCCAGTCACATTATAGTGACACCGGACCTACCAGTCCTGTTTCCTTGTTCTGACCTCACCGCTGAGCCCCAAGCGAGACAGCGACAAATAACAATTGTATGGTCTTTGGTATGACCCGACCCGGGATTAATCCCGGATCACCCGATCTCGAGAAGGACACTTTAACTACCAGGCCGCTGAGTCTGTTCCTGTCGTATTATAAGTGAAATATTCTTGAGTACGGCGTGAAACACCAATCTGATAAATATATGAATAAATAAAATGTATGGCTTGCCCTGTCTCTCAGAAGGCATTAGTAAAGTTTGACGTGGATGTCCAGCACAGATGTAGGTTAACGACAGGTGGATTGGGTATTGCTACAGTTGTAAATGTTGATATCTTAAGTGTGCTGCCCATTATGGATTTTTTTCTAGGAATGGCATGGAAACTAGAATTACATTTCAGTGATCCAGCAAGCTTCAAAACCGATGTTGTTTGCGAACCATTAATCTTAACAAAATTGAGAAAATATCTTTTTTATGTTCACATCTGAAATTTCTGATAAAACTTGCAAGCTGTGAATGTCCCGGCACAAACTGATGGCATAAAACAGATTTTGACGTAATGGCCATATTGTCACGTGTTTTTGGAGTTCAGGTTGTTACGGGCTGGCAGCCAAGGGTAAGCTAACTGTTTTAAGTGACATGTTGATAGCAGGTGCACGCAGCGAGCGCTAAAATGTTTTAATATTTTAGAACAAAACAAGAAAACTAATGCATTTCTGTAGATGGCTGTAAAGAAAATAACTGTAGGGGGCCTAAAAATTTGTCATGCGTATGGAATTTTTGAGTTTAATGCCTGCAGCGTTGGTTTGAACAAACAAATATGTAACAGCGGCTTAACCTTGGACTAGCACGATGAGAGAAAATTGAGAAAAAGGCTGACGTCAGTGGTTCTGTTTACAGCAAAGCTGGACAATTATATAAGGCCGTATTTTTACATTTATTGCGTTTATGCAACTTGTAACACAAACAACTAAATCAGCCACTTCCCATTACTCAGTAACTTTCAACATACTCAATGTACTGATCTTCATTGCAGGACTTTGTAATAGTACACGACCAGTATAATTGCGATGTTGATTGTTTGCGCGCCAGCTTAGCAGTCCGTTGATTCGGCTTACGATTCAGTGCATAAGTTAGTCAGTCAATATCAGTCTTGCCGATTTACATTACGTCTTCTTTCTAAAGCCTGGAGCAAGCTGTATGTGATCTGTGACGTGTGTTATAATACTGGGATGTAAGTTGCCTCATAGACAGCATCGTTGCCACCAAAGCCGCGAGATCAGTAGAGCCCGGCCATTCTTGAAAACTTTCTGTCCGAGAATCTTAATTTACTTGTGGTTTCTCCTGCTCATGTCTATGTTTGTGGGTCTTCGCTGAACGAGCAATCTGGTGAGTCATCGCCGAAGCACTCTATGTCTTGACAAAAACGTTCTGTGCTCGAAAGCATTTCTCTGGCGAGGTACAGTAATGCCGCCTCCCACAAATAACGCCCACCGTGTATGTAACATATCCATTGGTAGAAATTTAAACAAAAATATAATACATAAAAAACTTGGTTTCAAGCTTTATTACCGTCTCAGAAGATGCGGTGTTTCGGGGGAGCATTCTTCCAGAGATTTTCCGCCGTTATAAGGTCGGTTTAGGTTTCGGCTTTGCGAAGGGTACACATATGCAGAGGGTGGACATTGGTGACAGGTGGTTATGTAAGCTAGAGATTCTCTGCTCAAGGCGGATTGTGTAGATAGAGGAGAAGGCGGTTGTGTGATTACAGGCTAGGTGAGTGCAGAGCTAAATTTAAAATCCATCCTCGGAGACGGGTAAGCAGGGTGAAGAGACTCTGTGATTACAGGGAATAGTATGGTTATTAGTATTACATAACGGATATCGATATGTCCCTGGCTCAGATGGCATTATTACACTGTTATTACCGCCATGGTCTACAGGAAAGAAGCGCCTCAGCGCCACGTACTCTATCAACTCTCTGTGTTACATAAACAGGGTTTGAGACAGGGAAGTTGCCACAGGCGTCAAGTATGTCATTATTTGCCATCAGAATTTTATGTCTATATTATTACGGACATATTCCTTTATTTATCAGCTTACCAAACTCCATAGTCGCGTGTGTCTGACTACAGTTCAGCTATACACTCTTTCTATCATCTTACTTACGAAGAACAGAAAGCACATTTGATCTGGGTCCACCATTTCTGTAACCATTATAATGATGTTTCTTCAGTGAAACAATAATTGGCACCCGAGAAGCTCATAAAAGAGAATAAAGTTCATTGTTTGGAGCTTATGAAGTTAAGATTAACACCATCATGGTAAAAGCAAAATCACAAGAAGGCGAAATCATGGAAGTTAATATTTCGGTTTTTCCGACCGCATTTGTTATTATTTTGATCGTAAACATTTTAGAAGTTCTGCGTTGTTCTGGTTTGTTTATTTTTTTTTATTTGTAATGTAGTTGAATGAGCAAGCCACATATTTTCGTGAATGTAATGTCTTGGTTAACATGTATGGGGATGAGGTAGAACAAGTGCGCTCAGATACCTGTATTAGTATTTATTTATTTATTTCAATGGTGTTTTACGCCGAGAATATTTCATTTATACGACGGGGGGCTGCATTATAACGGAAGAAAATCAGGGAAAGCCTGCGGGAAACCCACGGCCGTTCACAGGTTCCTGGAAGACTCTCCCACATAAGACTGGAGAGGAAGCTAGCATAAGCTGGGCTTGAACTCACAGCAACCACATTGGTGACGGGGGCTCTGTGTCATTGTGCTGCGCTAGCACTTTAACTCATCGACCACGGAGCCTCACGGGTTTAACAGTAAGGACAATTATGCAAGTATAGTATTAGACTTCCAATAACTTCTCTAGGCGAACCTTTAAATGGAACACTGTGAACTCAACAACGAACCCAAACCGGAAGCATCAAGCTACATCCGGTCTGATGTCTGGAACAATTCCTGTTGCCACTGATTCCTATCATCGCGCTTATCGGACTCCAAGGTAGATTTTAACAACATTTTCTACATTTAGAGTAGCAACGATTTAATCTTCTTTTCCTTAGCTAGATAATCCGCCTTAAGCAGAGAATCTCTAACGTGCATAACAACCAATATACACTTCCTATATGAATATATACCCGGTTTGCGCCAGTCTCACAGTGTTGGAGGGAAATCTCTCAGGAGTGCTGAAAGTGACTGCCTATTAGGAGCTTGTTGATTTCCATTCTTTCTTCTTCAGTAAGAGTATTCTCAAGTATATGTTACTTACATGACGGCGGCCAGGTATATAGAGAAAGTAAATCAAGCAGATGCGGGAGAGCACTTGGGACACTGCACCTGGACAAAGCACCCCTCCCTCGCACTCGCCCGGTAATAGAGATGGATTTGAACACATGACTGTTCGGTCTTATTTAGGGACTACTGAGTGAATGGCGCGTCCAGAGAAGATTCACAAACACAGATATCAGAACAATTAGACAGTATAAATGATGACTAATCCATACCTGAGGGGTTAAATCAACGGATTGATAAGCTGGTGTGCAGAACCAGCCAAGAAGGCAATTAAACTGATCGTGTGTTAATGCAACCGCAGCGGAGAAACTAATTTTATTCTGCTTGTTCGAAGTTTCTCACGATTCGAGAACTGGATGATTTTGTCGGTAGTGTAAGGATTTGTCTGGAGAGAATAAATGTCAAAATAAAAGCTAATACCTTGACAGGCATTCCTGTAAACAGAAGCATTGACCTCAGTTTCTTTTTAAGCAAACGTATTTTCCATACAGCCGGACGATAAAACGCGCGTGGTAAAATTTCCAGACCCCCTGCAGTCATGTTCTTTAAGCCAATTACAGAAGTGTGTTAGTGTCCTTCATTTGCACTGAAATATTACCTCCTTTCAGCGATGGCTACATACATCTGCTATGAAAATGTCAATTAAAACAGCTTGTTTACTTCTGGCTGCAAGCCCGTAATGACTTTAACTTCAAAAACATGTGACAATACGACCTATTAGGCGAAGAACATCTGGTTTATGTCGCACAAAACAATCAACAACTTTATCAGGCATCGTTAATGTCATCATAAAAATTATTTTTGATTCAGATTATTAATGTGTAAATAGCATCAGTTTTGAAGTTTTTAAAAAGTTTCATTTTTTTTGGAGTTTCATTTTCAAACATATAATTTTCCAGAATGGACAACAAAATTAACGCATCAACATTTACGACTGTACAAATATCTAATCCGCTTGTCTGAAATGACACCTCTGAAACCTAAAACTGAACTAATGGTTCATAAATACTTATCAGTCTGTAATTCTTGTTGAAGACACAGACACATTCTTGAAAGGCTCGTGTACAATTAACCTGTTGGTAGTTAATGACTATATGGATCAGAAGTCAACGTTTCTTTGGTATTCTGAGAATGACACAATATAACCATGAATATTGTTGTTTCAGTTAAACTGACATTATTATCTACTAATTTTGTCCAGCCTTGTGAAAAGGAGAAAAATTTCAAGCAAAGCATTAAACACTTGTGGGAATCATCTGTGTGATGAAGTATACCTATCGTCTTTAAGTGAGGTAGAATTTACTTCAAAGGGACACTGGGGGCAAAGGCCTTTTGCCTGCCTTGCGACCAGACTTCAACAAGTTAATAGAGATTAATTTATAGATTAATGCCCTCCACGGGTCGGTTGCACTGAATAAAGTTGACCAATTTTGGCGACATAAGATGTCTCACTCAAATGATGCTTAAATGTCATTCGTCCGTGAACGGGACAATCGACCAATCACGGTAAACTCTTTAGCGTTCATTTCAGACGTTATTTCTAGTGATTTCTGCTTGGAACCTATATTATTTATTTATTTATAGCCATGGAAAGTCACGTTAAAGTGCTGGATGTTTGCGATGGACATGGAAAGCCAAGCTAAAGTGATGAATGTTTACGATGAGCATATAGCCATGGAAAACCAAGCTAAAGTGACTGATGTCTACGATGAGCGTTTAGTGAATGATGGATGGTTCACGGACATGATATTTTGTGTCATGATATTAAAAGATAATTACCTGAATTTCAAAATTTTCATTTTTAAACACAAGCACTTAAAAGGAATTTAGAGTGTACTGCATTATGCTTGTATAAAACTGCACCTGCGGAATCACTCATTAAGGAACATCCATCATAAACAGCAGATAAAATATGCACATGTCGAGATCGCTAATGAAACAGCAATAAATACTGTTCGCATTCAATCGAACTAAGCTCTTTTTGGTACATATGCACTGAAAAGCGCAGCTCTGAATAGAATCCCATACGGGCATTGTTGTCTTGTTTAATGATATATATTTGTTTCTGTGACACGAAAAGAGCACACTTGAAAGTGAGGGAAGCTGGTCATCAAAACCACAATAGTCTAGCAGGACCTCCATGAGACCCAAAGCTAGCCAAACGCTAGGCAAATAGTTGTAACATTTCTCATTTTAATTCGTGCATGACTAAGTCATAAACCTTTCGAAAATTTACAACTTACAGTGAGCTTTATGTTTCATCATGTGCCTTGGGTAAGTTTCCATATAATTCTTTGCAGAAATTACTTACTCAGCTGTACAGAAATAAGCGTAAATACACGTATTAGTGTTTGTGAAGAATGGAAAGGTAGCCATACATTTCGATTTTACTAGTAGAAGTCGAGTTTTCGCAATTAGCCAAAAGTGTTTTAATAACTATATAGATCACGATAAAATTTCCATGTTACAAAGTTGTGGCTAACAGGCCTTTCCGTCCAATATAAAACTGAGTGAGGTGCTTTTAAAATTGCATAATATGCCTTCGAGGGAAGAGTGTCCATATTGAACATCAAACGGTCGTCATCAGACGGAGACCCACTTTAACAGTTATTGCAGACCTCAAACTGTTACATAATGGACATAGGTATGTCCATGACTGCATTATTGGTGTCAATAATGACACCCCTGGCTTGACGCCGGTCTGCAGGAAAGAAGCCAGTATATCAACTAACTGCCTGTGACACAAAAGGTTTTAGAATGGGACGTTAAAACCAGCGCCAGGTATATCAGCATTTACCATCACGTTTAATGTCTGTTATATTACTTACATATTAATATCTTTCTTACCTAAGCAGATTCCATAATCGCGTATGGTCAGTGTGCTCATAATACATAAACAGTAAGAAGGACCTAATAAGCATGACAGTTGGCTACATTTCAGTTTAAAATTTATTTATTCATATATTTGATTGGTGTTTTACGCTGTACTGCAGATGATTTCACTAATACCACGGGGGCCAGCATTATGGTGGGAGGAAACCGGACAGAGCCCGAGGGAAACCCACGCCCATACCATCCGTCCAACCTTTAGCTTGAAAGGTGCTATTCACAATGCGCTCATTTCAAATATATCAGTGTCTACAGAGTAGAGATATGAATAGAAAAGATGATCGTTTTCAAAATTACCACTTGTTTTGCAGTTTTTCTTTTACATCTTTCGGCCCAGTGTGTGTTTAACCTCCCAGTATCCATGCCTTCTTGGGGCTTAACTTCGTTCGCACATGATGCAGCATAGAGGTACATTTTGGTCACGATTATTCGCGAACCTCTAAGGACGTTTCTTCTCCCACATAATACTTTCCACAAATAGAGGCTCATCGCAAGGAATACACCTCTGAAAGCATTAACAAGGCGCTTGTTGTAAGCGTCTATCATGTCCATCACTTTTAAACATGCCGAGATCAACAAAATGAATAGTTAAAATTGTCATGCAGACCTTCAATGTTTTCGGCGTGTTGTAGTTTTGATTTAATTGTCTGTGAACAAGTTAGATATTTTCGACTGTCCTCTTAGATGTCGTTTTATACAAGCATGTTCATTCTACAATAATCTAATTTTTTTTCTTTTCATCTGGTGTGGATCATATTTCCTCATTATGTTTTGCATCTGACACTGGCTGTTATTACATTATGACAAATGTCTCCCATATTGTAACTGTTCCCAAGGTAGAAGTTATTAGAGGAGACATGGTAATTTGTCACTAGTACCAAAACAACCCAGGTGATGTGTTCCGATTGTCAGTAAGTATCACACAAAACTGTACAAATGTCTGGCACGGAACGAATTGAATTTTTTTTAATGTTTTCTTTACTTTTTCGGTTTCTTAGATGTCTTAGTATAGTAATTTTTCATCTTGGTCTCCAAACCAGAATCTGTTGTTATCATATTTTACCAGTGCTAAGATACGTGAGCTCAAACATAGAGGCTGTGATGTAGGAGTCCCTTCCCAAACACACCCAGTCCACAGCACTTCGTATGCTCTTCAGTCAACAACTCTAATGGCTAAGAGTGCTGAATCATCCTGGAAGAAAGAGCCTTAGGTGAAACCATTTCGTTGCATAACTTCCTCTCCCTGGTCCATTAGGTTGAACGAACACCGGGAAAATGGCCATATAATAGCCAGCGTATTGTCTACATATTTGCGTGTGAAGGGGTCGTTTAAAGGTTTTAAGGCTTGAAATGATGGGTCTATTGCTTTGACATGTTCTTCCATGACCTTTTTGATCACGCTTTCAATCCGCTTTATAGCCACTTACGGCTTTTACAGGTGTCTAGCCCTAGTGCGGTAATTTGTATCTCGGACTGCAGCTATGTAGGTTCATAGACATGTTGTATTGGCATGGGAGGAACCAAAAGCAATCAGTGGATCATTACTTTGTGTCTTTAATGCAGCTTTCCCGGATTTCGCTTCCTTCCACTCCAAGAGTCAGACATGAGTACGTGTCAAATTAGAATTAATTCGCTTTGCAAATACGCCTTATTTGGTGTACTGGGTGTAGCTCCTTGGTGCATAGCATGTATGGGTTTGCAAAATGACTACACAGAATTTGCAGCTTGGTGAGGATTAATGTCGATGGATAAATGAGTAGATGGATTGGTTCATGAATTGATTGGACTGATTCTCGGTCGGGTAGATTGATTGATTGATTGATTGATTGATTGATTGTATGATTGATTTATTCGTCGCTTTATTGGCTGAGGGACTAAATAAATGACTGACTGACTGACTGAAGAACTCCTGTCGTAGAATCAATCAATTTCTGAGTCATGGTTCCATTCATTGAGTTGCTGACTGATTGTGGAACTGATTCATGATCTGATTGATTGCTCACAAAGTGCATCTATCAAGTGAACCAGATAAGTCAAAAGATAACTCGTTTGAATGAAATGAATTTTAATGAAGTGGTTAATTTCTTACTCAACTGAAAACTGTAAACATTAATCTGCTTTTTTTTTTCGTTCTTATTACCGCCGACCGTGCAACGTGTCGAACTCCTTATCGACAGAAAATGTTTATATGCACAAGGCACGTCTGCCAAGATAACAAGATGCTGAACTGGTTAAAACGTCAACGGGGTACAGTCCCTAAAAGTTACCTAATGAAACATATCGGGGATATACACTTCTTGGTGTTCTACTTCCAAGTGTTAGAGCCTTGTCGAGAATAGCGTCAGCGAGAGATTTGGATAAGGCCTTGCGGTTTCGTCACCTCTTCCCTAATTTGTCACGAATTTCACAGCCTCGGTGGAACATTGTATGACTGATGCATACAGCTGCAGCTCAATCCCCGCAGGTTTAAACAGGGACACCAGGTTACTTGATATAGCGTCTCCCAGTAAGTAATTCATCATTAAAAAAGTGTGGTGGGAAATGGCGAACAACCATGCGCTTGCGTTCGCAGTCAGGCTTTAATAATTATTGATGATATACGGCAAATAGTTAGTATCTGGCGGATTACTAAAAGACGGAAAATATTTATCACAAACCTCAGTACAGTTGAAAGTCATCAATCAAATGTGGGCTATTGCTGACAACTCTAATCACACTAGGGAGAGATATTGAAAGTAGTGCTGAATACAAAATAGCGTCGGTCATAAATAATAAACCAGCGTCAATATTCTGAGAGACCTCGTATATGTTGTGCCTTTCAAACCTGGACCAGACATTGTTTAGGTTTTCTTAATGGGCGACCTTGAAAAAAAATCTCAATTATTTGAGAAGTTGTGTTAGTGGGGGACTTTTCCTAATAAGCAATTAGTAAGACTACAGCTGGGTAGGAAGGAGTGTGATAAATAGAGTCATCCAAATCTGTCACTTCCTAAGAAACACCTGACAAGTTCTATGTCCCACCACAAACATTTTTTCCTCTGAAATGCTGATCAATAATATTGATCATAATTAGTCAACTGTGTGCTCTTGACAGTTTGGATAGGTGGATATAATTATAAACAGCTGTACGGGAATGTCAGCGCCTGATTCTCTTCTTTATTTCATCAGTTTAGACAGTATACCTCCATAAATGGTAACTCGTTACCTCACATGTGTTCAAGGAACTGATGCTGATGCCCTACGGCTGAAAACGTCGTCTCGTAAGGAATTATCGAAAGATGTGAACTGACAAAATCATGCATGCAAATAACATATCCGTTTCAGCAGCCTGTAGTCAGATATTTGTACTCACCAATGTCTGGTTTTGTGATATGATCGTAGATATTATCAGCGAATTTTGCCACACTGTTTGTTATCCTACGTAAATTTTATCCATCATGAAAAGTTATTTTACTCTCCAACTTAACACAACTTTCCTATTTTACATGATTCAGATATGGTTGTGCGTACAGAAATGTAATTTTCATTTCTTTCAGGGATGGAGTTGGTCATACGCAATGGTGATTAAATGTATCCTTTACTTGGATTACATTCCTAGTATTACCATTGGTCTTCGAAGTAAATCTTCTCAATGAAGGATCACACTTGTTGTGGTTGTTGTTGATGAAGCCGCCTCCATAGCCATTACTGTGCGGAAATGTGAAGGATACTGATCACGATGTTCCCTCCGTAAGTGACTACACAACGCCTGTCCTGTCAGCAGAAAAAGTGGGATCAGAATTTATGTGGGAAAAATGTTTTGGCAGACTAAATGACAAATGTGCACTATTGTTTCTGCTGTATTTTTAAAGTCTGCGCTTGTTCACAAGTGGATCCCCATCAAATTACACTTTGAGGAACCCGCCATAAACAACGATAATTCTGTCATTTTAATGTCTTCCCATTGTAAAGGGTATGATCAGTACCTTTCGTTTTGCTGTTTTTTTTATTACCATGTTATTTATCGTGTATGGATGAATGTTGGAAAATTCTAACTGACAACATCACAATATCTGTCATTGGCATATCACACAGAATTTCTGTCATTATTACACCAAACATTACCACTCATTGTGATGCCACGCAGTATCTGTGATTGCTATAACACAAAGTATACGTGTCTTTATGTTGCAAATCAGTATGTGTCACTGCCAGAACAATGGGCCGCAACTGTCGCTGTTGCACAACACAAAACCTGTTATTGATGTACAACACAGTATCTGTCCTTAGTGTACCCCACCGTACCAAACGATATTTATCATTGTTGTATCCCAAAGTATTTGCCATTGCTGCAAAAACGACATTTGTTTATTGCTATGTCAAATGGTATCTGACATTGCAATACCAAAGGGTAGACTGTAAACTGACCAACGCAGGACGAGTTTGGTGGGTGATTAAACTTTAAATAACCCTGCTTAATAAATATACACGTATATTTAAGAAATAGCGCAGCGCAATGATGCAGAAGCCTCCCACCAATGCGGTCGATGTGAGTGAATCTCCAGCCCATGCTGGCTTCCTCTCCGGCCGTACGTGGGAAGGTCTGCCAGCAACCTGCATATGGTCATGGGTTTCCCCCGGGGTTCTGGCCGGTTTCCTCTCACCATAATGCTGTCCGTCGTCGTATAAGTGAAATATTCTTGAGTACGGCGTAAAACACCAATCAAATAAAAAGGTAAAATAAATTATAATGCTACAATGTCTAAGCGTTTAATACCTGATGCTTACAAACATAGAAATTTAGAGTCTATCTGTCAACGCAAAGCCAAACAGTATCTTCGAGTCTTGGCTCAGAAAATAGATTGTGGACAGCTTCTGAGCTTTCGTTGTTCCTAAGGCCTTGGTGACAATAGGCGGCCGACGGTTTCTGTCACACATAAAACAGACCGCTAAACCTTCTTCGTTACAATTCATTAAAACACAAGCAGTATATTTTCCGTTATTACACAGTGTTTTTCTCTCTTTTACCATGAGTAACACCCATTGCTGTACCACCCATTATGTCATGTTATTTTTTTATTCCAGCATAAAAATTCCAAATGTCATTGGCCGAGTAGAAGGTGACGTCATGGGTTTCCGAACAGGTTTAATAGTAGCAACAACGATATTTCCATAGCATTGTAGTCCATCAAATATGGAATCAAATACTTTTAGCTGACCGGCAACCTGTGTAGCACAGTTGGATAAGTGACAGCAATTTTAAAGAAATCATATGCAAAAGAAATAGCCAAAAACTTTCCTAGTTTTCTTTTATATTCAGTGTTCTCCATAACATGCAATACAGAAAACATGCCCCCGATGGCAGCATTCATGCATGCTTAAAATACCAATAATGTTTATCACGACTGTGATACTGAAGTAGAATGCTGTCTGTGTAATTGAACCAAGGAATTTTTTAAGAGCTATGAAGTTAATGGCGGTCCAGGTGGAATTTTAATTTCGTTTGCCATGGTGTTCGCCAATAACTTAGCTTTAATACGATATTTTCATGCATTTAGCAATAAATCATCCCCAATTAACGTATTTCTGTTGTGTTCCAATCGCAAATAAAAGCATTCGCTGAAAGAACTGGAACGTAATTTAGCGGTTATGGGAACATTGCAACGGTCCATACGCAGATTAAAGGCAATGCCGTGAAAGAAGAGGAACGCCGGTTTATCCGTCGAGAGCTCTGACCTGGAAAAGAAATAGACTGACACTATTATTAAAGTGTCATAAAAATAACACACCTTATTTCATAAGAAGAGTTTACAATCTATCGGGAACAAATTTATTATTGCTAATGTATTTTACTTGCCTGTCGATACATTTATACCGCATGGTGGGCTACAGGCGGAAGAGGTGTGTGGTAGACCATAGACAACGCCAGCAAACATGAAACCCGGCTTGTCAAATCCTCAGACTTACCGGATGACTTCCATGATGGATGTTTTGTTAGTCCTTGTGGAAAATCTCCATGCCATCAAATAAATCTGTAGGTCGAGGGAGCTTAATAGTCGCTAGTAGGAACAGGTAAAAACTATAACCTGATCGGTTTAAAAAGGGTCTGATTATAGAGTCCCGGTCGTGCAATTGCAGGATCATAAAGTATACGATGGTTTTAAAACGGAAGTTTTGCTTAAAACTGTCTTTTATTGTTGTCATATCTTGGATTCGGATGCTTAAGTAAATTGTACATATCGGAATGTGTGAGCTGACTTCGACACTGGGTTTTCATGAACTACTGTGTCTGGAAACAAGCATTCTAGAAGCATTAAATTGTGAAAGCAAGACATGCTTCTTTGAGTTGACAGAATAGCTAGGTCAAATCTATATCAGAACAAAAAAGACATATTTTTTTTCAAGATTGGGCAAAACAGATCAAAACTTGGTTTCAACAAGAAAAGTTACTGACTATGCATTAAGTTTCAATTTACAGCATAGTTAACACGCATCTGGAAATCAGGTAAAATGCCAAAGCTCAAAACAGGACCAAAATGTTGGACGTGGATGAAACAACTCGAAAATTCGTCGGTATCATGAAGTATTTGACAACCTAAAAGAATTAAGCAATGAAAATTCATTTTCACAAAACCGCCCTTGAAATAATAAACCACTACAAAAGTGTGTGGTTTAAAAGGGAAAGATTGTTGTTTAGCAGCTGTCAGAAAGCTGCCTGTTGAGGGGTTATTTAATTTGGGACCATGGGTGGGTTAGGTTACATGTATATAAACAAGTATAAGATGGATGTAGCGTCTGTGTATTTCACCGCCCAGCTAACCCTCCCCCCCCCAAATAATAGTAAGACATACAGAGATAATGATATGAAATTCCAGGAGGCTTTAATGACTAAATCTTAATTTTATAGGAAGACTTTATCTTGCATTTACTTTTATAAGTATCCAGTTTTCAAATCATGATAAATTGTCATATTTCCCAATGACCCTGTAGCCTCTCATCAGTGTGAATTCAGAGAGTTCACGTCCAGCTCTGACCGACGTAGGCCCACTTCCTCTCCAGTTAGAAGCACTAAATACTTTACTTTGCTTCAACCATGAACACTCGAGGTTATCCTCTTTATACGCAATTCAAGCATTAATTCTGGACAAATTTATTGTCTTGTTTTTTTCCCAGCTAAACAAACTCTACTTCTAACTTTTCTTCTCACTCAAAACAGTTATCACTCTGTGCTTTGTCAACCTTAAAACAATATAAATGCTACACTAGTGATCTACCAGCAGAAGAAACGTGAGGACTACAAGTAGCCCCATCTGTGATGTCACTTCCACATAGTTTAACATTGCGGGTAGCTCCCGTGTTACCCGCAACAAACATTCTTGTTAACGCTTGCCTAGCCAAATCACTGGAATTTCCGACCTATTGTAACATGAATCAAGAGAGTGCCTGCAAAGAACACACCAATGTTATTGTCAAAAAAAGGTCTGAGCCGTATTTCGTGACTTAGTTACGTTGTGCTATACAATGGCAATGCTGCAATGATGCAACTTGACCAAATAGACAAAACCTTTCAGGAATGCGGAAACAGACCGCGGCAGTGCACACTAAAACTGGAAGTACTTCGGTCCCTCTTAGGACTCCGCTTCGCTTTCAGGCCCCAAAAACTAACTGAAATGAATATAGGTATAAAAACACTAATTCGATTTTGTATTCAAGATTCAGGGGCACAGAAATTGATGGGATCGGGTAGGGATTGGCTGTATCTCTGAAGTGTGTTGTAATACTGCCAGGTAATTTTGCAGGTATAAACTATGAAAAATAATGGTTGAAAAAAGTCCATTACTTGTGGCTACAATTAAACAGAGAAAAATATCATCCAATGAGCAAGTGGCCCCGACACCCTGTTTCTATGGCGATACTACGATAGTACCTGCATTCCAGCTGATTTATTTTGAGAAAGTGGTGGTCAACCATGATATTTGGATGTGTTGTAGGCCAGGCATCTAGTTATTTGACAGTATGTGTCATTGTTCCAACGAAAACTAAGGAATACACTTTTAGTGTATTTCACACTTTGTGAAATTACATAAATAGTAAGGCCATTTTTAATGTGTTTATACATATAGTGTGTTCAAGAGGTGAATAATGCATCTTATATACGACGATATTGACTTATCTCACCTGAGGCCATGAGGACATGTGCAAGCATTCGTGTGTGTGTGTGAGGGGGGGGGGTGTTAACTTGATTTCCAGTGTAATAAGTAGTGCTATGGTTTGGGAAGTGTCTTTAGAACATGACCGTGTCGTGCCTGCCGATACATTTATATCGCAGGATGGGCTACAAGAGGGAGAGATTTACTACAGACTATATACAACGCCTACAAACATTGACCCCGGTTAATCAAAACCTCAGACTTACCGGCTGATCTCCATGATGGATGTTTTGTTAATCCTTGTGAAAAATCTCTCTTACATCAAATAAATCTGGAGTGTGGGAAAGCTTAATTGCCGCTAATAGCAAGACATAAAAATCTAATTAGAATGAACATGTTGTCTTCATGTGGCGAATAATGCATATTATATACACCGATGCTGACTTATCTCCCCTGAGGCCGTGAGGGCTTGCACAAGCATTCGTGCGGAAGGTTTTGTCTTTCCACTGTAATAAGTAGCGCTATGCTTTGGGAAGTGTCTTAAGAACATGATCGCGTGTCAGGCTGTTGTCTACTGTAGTGTTGGGACGTTCAGATTCTATACACTTGTTTTAGGTGCAGATTCTTACATTGGTTTTTCCATTCAACAGAAGGTAATACAAAATACCAAGAATAGAGGAGTTTCGAGTTCGAACTCTTTTATCGCTAAGGCAAAAAAAGCCCTACTGTACAATGTGACCTGTCAAAATTGTTAGGCAGTTATATCTGATTACATTTACTATAACATGGACGTCTAAGAAAAGTGTTACAAAAAGTTTTTTGGACTAGGCGTAAAATACCCAAATTGAGGAGGTGAAAGTTTTTTAACTTAAGAAACTGCTGATTCAAAGAAAGGTGGCTTGTACCTCCCTAACAGACAGGTGATCGGTAAGTTAAAGTGAACAAAATTGCCTGACATTTTTGATGTCACATGAAACAGTTGGACTCTTTTCCCTTTTCCGACAAAAGAATTCGAACTCGAAATTGCCCTATTATATGTAGGCTGTATAGTTATATATGTATAGAACGAATATTGCATCCTCTTGTATTACGTATTGGCTTGTACAGGCCATGAGCTTTATACCAGACAGCGTTTATGTGTGCATAACCAGAGTTGCATTCTATTGCATTAAGCTATAACCGTGCGTGAGTTATATAGGGCATGTACTATCCTTAACAGTGGCATATGTGAATTACAAATGTTCTTATCTGATGCTATTTTGTTTGCCTTTTTCTTCGGATTTAACGTCATTTTCAAAATCATTTGGTGATATCACGACTTGTCTCCTTGTAGCAGGCCATGCCCAGTGCTGACATATTTGTAGTTCTGTCTCACTGGCCATACCGAAAACAACACATATGAGGTCACACTCAGTGAAATTACAGTGTCAGCTGCCCGATTATTACCTGTGAACCTAGACAACCGTAAGAGCTACAGAGGCCCATTTTGTAATCGTTGTCTGGCTGAATGCATTCCTTCTCTGCCAGGGTATATATTATGGCTTTTTACGTATCGTGTAACAGATTATTCTTGATAATGACATAATAACTGTTGAAATCTTGAGTTATCACAGCTGTAAGGTTCTACAAGTTTCACTCATTCACACTTACACAAAACTGATCTATGGTACAGGTGGTAATGTATCCAATATACGTGACACTTGGTTATCGTTTACTCGCTACATTCGGTCTCACACAATGTATTCTCCCGAGTTTTATGGGTCACTATCATGTGACAGTGTTCACATATCGTACATGCAGCAAATATTTACACGAGCCGCCAGATAAACAATGATGTCCCTGTATCCCATAACAATGCTGTAATTTGTTTCGTTTCACGCAGGAGAACGCGATAGGTAAATATCAAACCGATCACGCTCCGTGAGCATTTATAATGACTGTGTCAACATTGGCTGTGCGGTTTGTCAGAATGACTGGAGACTTTTCTGACGATACATAATTTACATTTCCGTCACGTAAACTTTCGGAAAAAGTTAGTACATCAACAGTAAACACTGATCATAAATTCCACGTCATGGATCATCGATGTGTTTGCTTTGAATTCCGACGACACGGCCGTGTACACAGGGCAGCCATAAACCAATGGTTAGTTCATTGTGGACGGGTAAAAGCAAAGCAGACTTCACCCTAGGGATACAGCAATGAATGTCAATGCCACATCGCTGCTGTACTGTGCAGCGAAACTGTTATGATTGATGGCCCGTAGACTGCTTCGACATGAACTGTTTGACGCATTTTATTGTGTAAAGGTTTTAGGGGCAAACATTAACTACATAGTCGCCTAAGGGAAAAAGCAAGGCCCTGGGGCATGGAATTGAAGTTTCGATCTACTGGTGAAGTTGACTCTTATGTTTATTAAAGAAATAAAGACATATTAAATAACAGGTACCGTTGAATGCGTGAGGTTATTGATTGTCATTCGTTCATGCATACGGGAGGAATTTGGGTAAAAAAGAAAGATACCGGGATGATTGAGAACAAATAGGTTTAACAGTTTGACTCAAAAGAGTGATGCACAGACTCGATTTTGAGCTGAAGTAGAAGCGGACACTATGTATGTGGTGATGAAATCTGAATAAACTGGTAATGTGCTTCAAGAATACGAGACTAAAACGCACACATACTCATATGTTTCCCTGTATACTTCGATGGGTTTTCACATTATTATTTTTGTCAAGTGTGCATGAATATTGTTGTTTCAGTTAAATTCACATTGTTTTCATCTAATTTTGTTCAGTCCTTTGAAAAGGGGAGACCTTCAAGCAAAGCGTTAGGGAATCCTCTATTGGATGAAACATTCCAACTGTTCTTAGGTAAAATCGAATTTACTTGATAGGGAAATATGGGGTAGTAGTCTTTTGCCTGCCTTGACAGCAGACAGCAGACAGAAATTAATTCTTGTAATAAACATCTCTACGGCTCTGTTAAACTGAATGAAGTTGACTAATCTTTTCGTAATCTGAAATGTCTCATTCAAATGATTCTCAAATCCCATTCCTCCTGGTCGACTCAGGAATTTCTCACCCATGCGGTCGCTGTGAGTTAAGCCCAACCTATGCTGGTTTCTTCTCCGTACGCGGAAAGGCCTGCCAGCAACCTGTGGATGGTCGTGGCTCTACCGGAATTCCTCCCCGGACTACGGCGAAAAACCCCAGTCAAATAAACAAATACTTGATTGATTGATTGATTGATTGATTAATGCGTGTGTTTGTTTGTTTATTTGCAGGAATAGAAGACATGTATTCGGTGAAAAATTCTTCAGACAGATATTAAGGGCACCTAAGTGAATTACACTCCCAAGAGTAAATGGATACATGTAAAAAGTTCTTACTGCACGCGTTGGCATGGATGGCCAAGTTAAACTGATGAATGCTTCACAGAGACACGGGAAGTATGTTTTGTAATTTTAGTGATGCAATATTCCTACGGCTATCTGACCCGCTCTGCTAAAAGAAAATTACGCGAATTTCAAATTTTTCCCTGTAAAATGCAACTGCATGAAAGAAATTCAGAGTGACAGGTGCTCGTTTAAAACTGCGCCTGATGAGTTATCCATAATGGGACATCTGTCAAAAACAGGAATTAAGAAAATGTGACTGCCGAGATGGCCAACAGAACAGCAATGAATATTTGCAGTTAAAAAAAATTTTGGATGCCATCCAGCGCTTTGTTCAAGTGAGTATGGTGAACGATTCTCAACCACACGGACGTGGTGCCTTGGCGATAAGACGTCAACTGCATTTGTGAGGTCGTTTCCGTAGGCTTACATGCGATGAAAGCCTCTTGTCTTCCGTCATTGTGGCCTGAAAGTCTGTAGGTGTGTGACATAACAAAAATTGGATGTTCTACTTAGTAGATACCGCTCTATCACGAAGTGAAAGTAAAGGAATGTCGGGGTCAGAGATGTCAGATACACAAGAAAAACGTGATATTCATCGGATGTACGTACTTTCTTCACATGCTTTTTACCAATAGCATCGTATATGGTTCCTAGAAGTCTGTTTTATTAAATATCTTCTGCATATACATATAAGCAATTAATTTGTGAGGAATCCTTCTGGGGCGTGCCCCCTGAGTGCCAGCACCAGGATCGTCATCATGCTGCGGACAATTAAGTTAAATCGAAAGGTCTCGTGTATTCCAGGATGCAAATATGCCAGCTACGTCAGTGGATTCCAATTCAAGCGGAATGAGTTAAGAAAGTCGTGGATTGTGTTCTGTTGGCTTGATGAATTTCTACAAATTTAATTACAAGTAATCGCTCATGCGGCTAGCGTAAGTCCATAACCAGTCGTGCAACGCTGTTATACACTGTACGTGCAAATCTCAGGGCAACGAACCTCGGCTGATGGCGTATGTTCGAGCCATGGCCACAATAACGACTGATATTTGATCGGGGATAGACATGTCAGGATGAATTGAGCGACATACATCACTGATACAGTAAGGGTGTAAAAACGGATGGAAGGGTCCACAGAGAAGACGCGAGGTGACAGAGTGATGGGAGGCTAAATGAGAAGAATTAAACTACTTCGTGAGAGAATAGGAAGGCGGAATCGATACAAGGCAATCAGTGAACAGCCACCGGGCCGTCATCTCCAACTTAATTACCACTGATTTACACGCTTTAATATTCCTCTCCGGTTAATGCCAAAAGAAGGACTTGAATCGTGATCGGAATGCGGGTTAATTAGACCACTTAGACTGAGAATGCCCCTCCAGGGCTGGGGATCTTCGAGAAAGCGCAAAGGCTATGTTGAGAAATATCGACTTGCCTTTTCTGCCATCAGTTTAGAAGGCACGATTTTAAAGGCCAGCTACTCCGGGGGAACACTCCGTGACAACTTCACAAGGAGCCGCCAAATGACGTATATATGCAATAGCCGGCGGGGGCAGTGTGAAAGAACAGTCAATAACGTCGACCGACAACAGCATCAGTCTGAAATTGGGTGATAACGGAGGCGGCAAGTGAAGAAAAACCAACACTGGTGCTCGTCTCGAGCAAAGCCCCAATCTAGTTAATGCCCTCCAGCTATATATGTACACGGTGCGAAATATGAGTTTCAGACATGAGGATGAGCTAAGACAGAGGATATATATATAGTAGTTATTCGCATAAGTCCGGAAGTTAGACATCTTAGAGCGGAAGCACGCTGTAGTTAAGACGCTGAAATATAGAGATCGATCTTTGCAATCACATTCCCCACTTTCGTAATCTATTATTATACAAGGTAAATCCTATATACGGGGGTATGAGCTCATAGTTGTCTGAACCAAGGATTATCACCTCACCTGTTGGCTCAACCTCGGGGATACACGTTATCTCTGCTATATCCAATCTGTATCGCAGGCCTTGCCCCTTCCAAAGGTGACTTACAACTGGCTTTATTTAAGACTTAGGGTTGCTTTCAAAATTGCTTAGGCAATATCACGACTTTGTCGCCCTGAAGCAAAATGGCTTCAGTTCACGGTATACAGACACCAAAGCGAACATGCCTTTATTTTGAACGCCAAGTGAGTGGCAATTTTGGAGACTTTTGGAGACAAATATTGCCCGATTCCAAGGTTGCACCGGGGTCTCCTGATTAAAATGAAGACACATTACCCACAGAGAGGTGCAATTAATACTTCTTGGCCTAGAGACGTGTCGTCTTCCTTTTACTCTTGCCAGTGCTTTGATCCACCGAGTAACTGTTGCGGTGTGCAAGCCACACCCCCTACCATGCAACTCTCCAGGCCCTGTCTTAGCTTGGAGAGCAATGCATTATACGACAGATACCCTTTGCCTATTATACCTGATTGGTGCTCAAGAATATGTCATTTATACCACAGCGACCAGCGTTGGGGCGGAAGGAAACCGGGCAGAGCCTAGGGGAAACCTTAACCCATCCACAGATTGCTGGCAAACCTTCCCACGGACGATCGGAGAGTAAGCCATTATGAGCAACCGCATTGGAGGAAGGCGTCAGAGTTGCTGAGCATACTATAACCTCCGGGCAGTGTCGCTTTTATGCTTAGACACAAGCCTGAGAGGTTTATTACATGAACATGGAACGAGGCGCATAGCAATGCGCTTTCCGTGCAAGACGGCAGACAATCTCCAAACTTCTCAAAATACTGTACACACAGCTTGATTCTGGTTTGGAATTTAGATTGGATCGGGGAACACGTCTACATCTTGTCCATATGGTGGTTTGAGGGATGAAGTACAAGACAAATCATACAATAAGAAATCAGAACCCTTTCTTCTTCTCCGCTAAACATACCAAGATAATCCAAGAACCAGCTGGTCAATAAAGTGTGGGTAACACGACTATAAATGTGTAATACTGAAAAGTGAAGTGAAACCCTAAGCAAACAAACCGCAACTAACTTGCTTTGCCTGACAATATCCACCTAGTTGAAGTATTAAGAAATAATGGTGAAAGTACTACCTAGTATAGTTCATGAATATGACGTTTGCAGATTTTTAACACTTTACACCCAGACGTCATGACGTCGAGAATAGATACACTTTCTTTCATGACGCTACTGTATACAAACACATGGACCCTCTGGCTGTTTTACGTGGACTCTCACTTGGAAGGATCGAGGCAAGAGAAATGTATTCAAAATAAGGGGACAGATAAGTATCAATTTGGAAAATAGGAAAGGCATAAAAATTTAAAATTAGTGTAAAATGTATATGATCGAATGACCTGTTAAAATAGAAATAATGGCTTTATTGGCTGTGATAACTGCAGTGAGAAAAGAAAGTGAGAGTTATCACACTGTAATCGCAGTGGATGAAACCATTATTTCTTAATTTTAACAGGTCACTCGATCATATACATTTTACACTAATTTTAAGTTTTTATGCCTTTCCTATTTTCCAAATTGATACTTATCTGTCCCCTTATTTTGAATACATTTCTCTTGCCTCGATCCTTCCAAGTGAGAGTCCACGTAAAACAGCCAGAGGGTCCATGTGTTTGCATACAGTAGCGTCATGAAAGAAAGTGTATCTATTCTCGACGTCATGACGTCTGGGTGTAAAGTGTTAAAAATCTGCAAAAGTCATATTCATGAACTATACTAGGTAGTACTTTCATAACTGAAAGAAATCCTGATAGTTCGCCGTTATATAAAGTATACGACTGATGAAAGTAATTTACCAAGTAAACAAGTTCAGATCCTTTCATTTGCGGAAGTAAACAATATTCATGACAGAGTATTATTCCGGGAGATAAACGTACGAGCCGGTATGTTGCGTTACACAGGCTCTCGTTGTTGTTTTTAGGTAATCTCTATTTTAATAATATGTATATTTGCACTCAGGCTGCACTTATCCGCGTGATAGAATTGCCTACCTTTCATTCATTTTAAGACTGCTTGTAGAAATAAATTCGCAATCCCGTCACTGATTCTTTGATCCTGTTTAGAAGCACACTCCCGCTTCGAACCCTCAAATTTAACGTCCTGTCCCCGGTTGTTCAAAAGGGTGTTAGCCACTAACCCTGGGTTATATCTGCTAACCTTGGGTTAAGTTTTACCTTGGGTTAAATTTGGGTTGTTCAAAGCAGTGTTAAAATTAACCCTGGGTTAAATTGGTCCTAACCCGGGTTTAATTTTAACCCATGGATGAAGGTGGGTTAAATGATGTATCCCTCACTTATTTTACATTATTCATGACTTTTGTAACACCAAGGAAATTTCTTTACATAAGCTGTACGGATTTTGGAAAAATAAATCATGTGTGTTTATACATGCACATGTAATGCATGGCACATGTATAAACAATGGAAAACCTAAGAAGAACAATTGTTGCAATTGATATAAATTTATTTTTGTACAGGAAAGGTAGGAGACACAATAATGAATGTGCATTTGGTGTCTTTTATAAGATGCACTATAGGCATAAATCAGGTGTTACAGTGTACATGTATTTTTCTCATTGTTGCCATGGTACACACTCGAACTCTCTATGCCTACAACTCTTGACCTCCTCAGCCTTTAAAACTGACCAATCATAACAACTGATATAAAGAATGCAATCATTTAACCCTGGGTTAGCTAACACTATGAGTAACCAACGATTCAGCAACGCAGATTTAACCTGGTGTAAGCTAACCCTGGGATAAACCATTTAACCCAAGGTTAGCGCTATCCATGGGTTAAAGTTAACCTTCGTCGAACAACTGGGCCCGACTGCATGGCATATATTTTGTTTTCGTACCGGCAGATGGCCCTTTCAAAGTTTGCAACTGGAACAATCCCGGTGAACACCATGGCGTTTTTCGCTGACAGCAGTGTTCTGTCACGTGAAAAATTCACTGCGCATGCGCTACGGTATTATGGCAAGCCGTTTCGGCCTTAGGGCATTTATTTCAGACATCTTGAATTCATTTCGACATATCTGGAAATCCTTTTCAGATATCTGAAGTTCATTTTAGATATCTAAAATAAATTGCCTGCTGCACATATCACAAAAAACATTTCAGATATCTAGAAATGATTTCCAGATATGTCGAAATGAATTCAAGATATCTTAAATAGACGTTAATTTGACATATCTGGAATTCTTTTTGTGATATTTGCCATACATTTGTTTGGTCATGTATGTGAAGAAAATGTATGCTTCCTAATCAACGGCGCTCAAAGGTCTCGGTAATAACGTAAAGTCACACTGCGATCAGACTTAATGGCTTGCAGTGCGCATGCTTAGACCTGTATTTATTTTAATTTCCGCTGAGGGAGAGGTTACTGCAATTCGCACATTTTGGCGTAATTTCTCATACGTGAGGCTCTTTTCCCGATATGTACACCATATTTGTTGTTTCGAGATATCGTAAAAGATTTTCAGATGTACGGGAAGGGTTTTAGGATATCAGAAATGCTAGGTCCACATATCAAAAAGGCTACTTATTAAGATATTTGAAAATGAAATCAAGATATCTTGAAATTAATTTCTTATATCTTGAAATGAATTCCTGATATCTGAATTAGGCCGAGACGGCTTGCCATGCAGGATATGCAGTTAACGTCTCTATTCTTTATGTAGTGCGGATGTTGAATATGTGTTAGAAAGGGTTGCAAATGTCCAATTGTCTTCGGGATAGTAAAGGTTAAATATCACAGGAATCAACTCTGTCTAAACTAGCGTTGACATACTGGTGCCGTTGTACTTGGACCAATGTAGAGTTGTCTTTGATTGTCATCGGAATCGTGTTGTTCGCATTAAGTCTGTCGCACCAGACTGATCTATATTAGTATCTGACGGCTTCTCTTTTCTAGACCTATTGGTGAGTATGAGGGATTGCAGTTTATGGTAGAGTTAAATTTAAACTGGCTGACCGGATTGAGGTTACAAAGTCAAAGTGTTCTTGACTCCCAAAGAACGCTTAAATATTATACAAAGTTTGAATTTATTGATAGTCTCTTAAAACGCCAATGTTAAAATGCCAATCTTTTCTAAGAATTAAAACAATAGATGTTGAATGCTGTGAAGTACGAGAAGGCCTAAAAACATCTGAAAATATTATGTCGCGGATTGTAATATAATTTTAAATCAGAAGAATATTAACAATTATATTGCGAAACACAATACCCCTAGGTTTTCATCTGACATAGGAAATTACACGATTTTTCTAACCACTTTACAAAGTCTTCAATTTCTAACACTTTAAAACGTGGTAACGTAACATTATAGATGTAAAAACCCAAAGGATAGGGCGTAAAACCAAAGCAGCAACGACAGTGTGATAGTTGGCAAATGGTCACACGTTACCGGTGAAATCCGGCCTCTTCTCAATTTACCTCAGTTAGGGTTTCATTCTAACTGTCCATGTAAGTTTTTAAGAAGTAACAACTTATACGACAGAGCCACGGCCATCCGCTTGTTGCTGGTAGACATTCCCATGTAAGCCCAAAGAAGAAGCCACCATGAGCTGGAATTGAACTCACCGCGGCCGCATTGGTGAGAGGCTGTTTGGTTCAATAGGCTGCACCAGTGCACTAACCATTTGCACCAAAGATATATTTTTTGCAAGCTTCTCTGTTCGAAAAGATGTCACAAATGCCAAGAAAAATTATTTTAAATGAACGTGATAAACTACCTGTTTTGAAATATTCTTGAGTACGGCGTAAAACACAAATCAAGTAGAGGTAAATCAAGTAAATTACCATTTTCACTGACATGATACATGTACTCCAGTTGTAAATAAATAAACATAGCCTACATATCTTCTGTGTATTAATGTGTGTTAAATATTAAAACACCAAACACATAGTTAGTCCCGGCGTTACCCACTCAAATGATCATCTACGGTCTACTGATCAGTTCAAGAGACGCAGTCGTTCATTGAAACTGACGAGTGCGGTCCTACATCTTTGTCTAATGAATCTGAAGTCGTGAATTATTGATTGGCCGTAGATGACCCTACGCTATGTGGGTAATAGATGCCTAGTAAAGCTGGCTTGAGAGAATCCCCCGTCCCATATATCCGTGAGTTCACGAGAAAACGACTGAATTGAATTCACGTATGCAAGGTCTAGAACAGATCTTGTTAATGAAGAGAAAATCTCAATTGAAACAGTTTGTATGAAATACCACAAATATTCTGACGCACGCGCACATATTCATACCAGTCCGGTGTCAACAAAGGGCTAAGAAAAGCATTTCTGTAAGTATGAACGGAGAATGCGCATTAATTTAGTACACGCATCAAATATACATGTACATCAGTAACTGAGCTTGACACACATAGAATCCCATCGAATTTAACGGCTTTGTATGTATGTGTAAAGAACAGTATCGTCATATTTTCAGTCTGTTGCTTTAGAAACCACGAATCTAATCAACTCAGTCCAAGGCAGCTTTAAAGTACTTCCTGAGCTTGTGTACCAAATCTGAACTTCCTGCTGTGAGAAACCTTATAACATCTATAGCTATTGTGTTCACGTCGCGGAAGCAGAATTATTTTCAATCCGTTTCCATGGAAATAACATATTTTATTGAATCCATCCCAGTTTAATGACAATTTAGCTCAACTCCCTTTGAACGTGTATATCAAACTTTGATATCCTGTGTGAAACTGTATGACTTAACAAACTTGCCATTTTAGTTGGTTACCATAGAAACTAGAAATTCGATCAGTCCCAGGTGTTACAGGAACCTTTACTTCACTCAAATTTGAACATCCATGTGAAATTCAGAACTCTCGTATCACACGGAAATGACTACTGCTATGTTCATCTCATTCAAACCTTCCATTTGTATTTATTTATTTATTTGACTGGTGTTTTACGCCGTACTCAAGAATATGTGACTTATTACGATGGCGACCAGCATAATGGTGGGAGAAAACCGGGCAGAGCCCGGGAGAAACCCATGACCATCCGCAGGCTGCTTGCAGACCTTCCCACGTACGGCCGGAGAGGAAGCCAGCAGGAACTGGACTTGAACTCACAGTGACCGCATTGGTACGAGGCTTCTGAATCATTACGCTGCACTAGCGCGCTACCCAGCTGAGCCTAGGAGGCTCCATTTGTAATCAGCTCCCCTGTGTGGACACCAGAAATTTGACTGTATATAGTCACAGTTCCAACGCAAACACCAGCTTATCTCAGTATGAATCTGCATTAGTATGAATTTTCTTACATGAAGGACATCGACTGCAATTACGATCCCGTCCTTAAATTTTGATATTTCCAATCGGTTGCCCTGGAGCAGTTCACATCAGCTGAGAACAGGGATCAAGTGAAAACAGGCATCGGCTGACAAAGGACATCGACTGAGAACAGACATCGAGAACAGGCCTCAACTGAGAGCAGGCATTAACTAAGACCGGGCATCAACTGAGACTGGGTATCAACTGAGAGTGGACATCAACTAAATTCAGGTATCAACTGAGAACGGGCATCAACCGAGAACGGGTCTCATTTGAGAACAGGATTCAACTGATAACAGGCATCAACTAAGAAGGAACGTCATTTCACATCACCTGAGAGCAGGGGTCAAGTGAAAACAGATTTCAGCTAACAATGGACATCAACTGAAAACAGGCCTCTGCTGAGAACGGGCATCAGCTGACAACGGACGTCATTTGAGAACAGGCCTCAACTGAGAACAGGCCTCAACTGAGAACAGGCAACTGAGAGGGAACATCAACTGAACTTAGGCATCAACTGAGAACGGGCATCAACTGAGAATAGGCATCAACTAAGGATGGGCATAAACTGAAAGTAGACATCAACTGAACTAAAGCATCAACTGAGAATGGGTATCAACTAAGAACTGACAGCTGAGAACGGGCATCAATTGAAAACAGGCATATACTGATAACAGGCATCAACTAAGAACGAACATCAACCGGGCATCAGCTCAGTGGACATCATCTGAGAACAGAAATACACTAATAACTGGCATCACTTGAGAAGGAGCATCAACTGAGTACAGATATCAACTCACAGCGGACATCAACTGATAACAGGCATCAACTGAGCTGATGCCTCAACCTCAAACGGTCATGAACTGAGAACGACCATAAGCTGGGAACGAACATCAACTGAGAACAGACATCAACTGAGAACAGGCATTGGTTGATAAAAAAATCAAGTGACATTGGACATCAACCGATAATGCTCTGATAACGGAAGCGGGCGTTAGCTTGAAATCAGTAACAATTAGAAAAGGGCATCATTTGCAAACAGCTTCGCAGACTATATATACACGGTGTAGGTTTCCTCCAGGGATCAACGTAAGCATGATCCTTCCACAAGAAATCCTCTAAGTAATCAGTTTTACAAGGTTCCTTGGCGCTTACAGTCTGTTTGAGTTTGCCATAATAATATTGCCCATCTTTGTTCATAAGCATGCGCAATGACGCAACAGCCTCTTGCCAGTGCGGACGCTGTGAATCGTGTTCAAGCTGCCTTCCTCTCTGGTTGTTCATGGGAAGGTCTGCCAGCAACCTTCGCAAGGTCGTGGATTTCCCCCAGGTTTTGTCCCCCTTCCTTCCTCCACAATTCTGGCCACCGTGAAATATCAGTGAAATATTCTTGGGTACGACGTAATACACCAATCAAATAACTCAATAAATCTAAATATGTGATTGCGCGTTGATCAAGGGCTATTCATCGCACATACAGCTCTTTGTACCACCACAGTCTATTAAAGTTAGGAAAAGGAATCAAACCTGCCTGAAGGACAGTCTTAATACTGAATCTTTCCTCTTGAACATATAAAATAGGTCGATGTCTTTGCCTCTAATCATCGTATAAAATGGTGCCCCCCACCCCCCGCGTACGTCCAGTAGCGATAGCAGTCCAAGGGAGATAAATCAAAAGTATGAACATGACATTTCGTACCTAACAGACCTACTTCCCTTTATTATTCACAAACGCTTTTGTTGGTTGAAAGGGTGTTTAAAGTCGTTCTCAGCTTTATTTAGACCATATCAAAACGGCGTCTACCTTCAGCCGATAAATAATTAGGCGCGTCTAACAGACCAATTCACGGTATACTCACACTAATCAGTACACGATGCAAAGCTATTCTCTTTATACTCGGTGTTAGCTGAAAACCTCTCCAGTCGTTCGTGAGACCTGTCGGCAACCTGCTGATGGTTGTAGGTGTCCCCTGGCCTCTGACCAGTTTCCTCCCATCATAATACCGGCCGCCGTCGTATAAGTGAAATATTTCTGAGTACGGCGTTAAACACCAATCAATTACATAAATAAATGCATTCGGTGCCAAGAATAGATAAATATTTAGCGTCTTGGAATATTGGGCTGTGGTCTCCAGTTGAATGATTGAGTGACATGGATACTCAAGCACGTTTCATTTACACGATGGCAAACAGGTTTACGGTAATTAAACCGCTGACCTTTAGCAAGTCACTGACAAACTTTTCCGAGTGTGAGGTAGAGATTTATTGGTGAAAAACATGTCTCGACCACCACAGTTCGGCCTATTTCCGAACTCTCTCAACATTTCCAAGCTCTCTTTCTCTCTGTTTATCCAGTGGTAATTTCGCATTGCATATCATTTGCGGCAGTTTGTCACGTTGAGCCTTGCTTATAATATGCAGCTGAATGCTCTCAGCATCGACCGATAAACGGGAAATACTCAAGGTATAAAATTAAAGACAGACCGTTAAGGCCTCAACTGAGAGCGGACATGAACTGAACTGAGACAACTTAAGAGAGCTATCAACTGAAGAGAGGCAACAACTGTGCCCGGACACCAACTGAACTGAGACATCAGCTGAGAATGGGCTACAGCTTAAGACAGCCATCAACTGAAGACAGGCAACAACAGTGCGCGGACACCAACTGAGGAGAGGCAACAACTGTTCGCACACACCAACTGAAGAGAGGCAACAACTGTGCGCGGACACCAACAGAACTCAGCTGAGTGATACTGCATTAATTGGAGAACACGACTAACGTGCTTAAAAAATCAAAATCTCACGACCTGTACATATCAAAATCTCACGACCTGTACATATCAAAAACGAGTGTTTTTATTTCCCAACAATTCTGTGGTTTCATGAAAATGCACTTCTTCCAAACGTTTTCTAGATGTTGTCACGGAGCTGGGAATTTCTGTGACGTCCATTCTATTCAACTGAAAAAGAAGAAAGCAGGCAAAGTAAATCTACATGTCTATATCTTCGATTTATACGTTTTGTATTTGCATTTATTTACTTGACTGGTGTTTTTGTATTTGTACTCGGGGGTCATAAGACTGTGTTGTACTGCAGGCGTTATCGGTTATATCATATTAAAAATTTCTTTATCACGTGTTGATGTGAGTTACATAAATATATAAATTATTAAATCGCAAAATATCTGGGCAATGGGGAACCTCTCCCGCCAAAGGTAATTCGGGTCAAAGCTGTGTAGTCCGTTGCTCATTCCTGCATTTATGATGACGTTTTGTGGGCAAACTGATTACGCATTTTCTTGTGCAGTGAAAAAGAACAATAGTCAAGTCAGCTTGGGACCGAATCGCCATTACGCGGAGAAAGGTATACCACTGAAAGCCGTGTGTGGAAGGGATAAATATCACTCACGAGATGGGTGCACACATCGGCAGTACGCACTGCTCCATATCAGACCGGGCTCAGTACATGGCTGACGAATGAAACACGCTGAAAAGAGATCAGATAAAGTTCATACATGTCACAATATGCTATATCTACGGAGACGAATAACGTTAATTCTGACGTAAAGATTGGCTATGAATCGTCTCCCAACGTGGTTAGAAAATGTTGTATTTATATATTTTTTACTCGACATATTTATTTGTTATTTGCTTCATTTCTTGGGGAAGAAAACTGGACAAAGCTCAAAGAAATTCACGTTACATCGTACGAACACACGTAAATGTACAACGATGTTTCTGTGAAAGAACACGTTTGTTATAAATAAATGTTTCCAAAGCATACATTTCTGCAGGGCAAGTACAGGTTTTGTGCACGAGAAGCGCATATTTCTGTAGGCACATGTTTCATCAGAACCGGTAAGGCACACATGTTGGGAACGTGTCAGTCTATAGGAGTAGCACACGTACAGTACCTGCGGCTGGCATATTCTGAACTACATGTCTAGGTTTCTAGGTCAAGTAGAGATTTCTGTCTGTAACACACTTCACTTAATCCATGTAATATTTCTTTACTTGATTATTGTTTTTTCTACACTTAATACCAAGCACACAGAGTACAAGCAAGGCATATTATTACAAGCGGCCTTCCTGGGCCCGGTTTCATGAAGCGTGCTTAGTGTTAAGTGGCCCTTAGCTGGGTGCACTTTCTATCTCTACAACACACGTTGTCATGGCGGTTAAGGGAATACTTAGCTAGGTGCACTTCATGAAAGCGGGGCCAGATACAGATCTGTCTGGATTCCAAAAACACGTTATAAAATCACAGTGACTTAACATACAACCCGACACAAAAACAATGGGTCTGCCAGCAACATGCGGATGATCGTGCGTTTCCCTGCTCTGCCCGGTTTCCTCCCAACTTAATGCTGGCCGCCGTCGTGTAAGTGAAATATTCTTAAGTATGGCGTAAAACACAAATCAAATCAAATCAAATAAATAAATCAAAAACAGCGTTTGCAGACTTGAGGTAATCTCACAGTACTCCTTGTGTGTTTAGCAGGTTTTCCTGATGCAATGGTCCACCATCCTGCCTACCTTTAACCTACTAACCCATATTCTGTTTTAACAAAACGAATGCATTTAAATACAAAACAAAAATCAGCTGACTAGATGTTAGGAAACTGATGTTGAAAAATGATATCCAACAATACTTGGCCACAAAAAAAAAGAACTGGTAGAAGAAAAAAACTGCACTGAGTTAATCAAGTACATACATGCTAAACTGTCTATACGGTTTTCTTCTATAACATCTTAATGGCAGACTCATGATTGGCTGTCCATCATAACCGGATGTGACAGCTTAGGAGACAGATTAGAGGTCACAAGGCGATCACAGGGGAGTTTGATGTCAGCTAGGTGATTGATAGCTCATTGTCACCGTTTCAGACACCTGGCTGACAAACTTAACATTAAAGACGCGCTATACTTGTTGAAAGTACTCGATGATGTCATAGCGTATTATGCAATGTGAACAAAAATCAATACGCAACTTAATCATAAAACCTGTCTTTACATGTAGACAAACAAGTCAGTCATTACGGCGTTCAACTAAAAACAACGATTTTTGGCACCAAAGAAAGTAAAATAATTTTAAAGTTCATGTTAAACCACCAGTTTTTAAGAATCCACTTCAAAAGTGAAAGCAATCGATGTAGAACTTGTTTATTTTTTTTTTACTTAGATATATATCTTAGTTTTGCAGGCTTTCTTAATTAAGATTACTTAGACTGCTTTGAAGATAACATCAATGTCGAAAGTAATGTAATATATACATCTGCATACATAACAAGTAAAACTTACTCTGTTTCAAAGAAATTGCATGTATTTATAAGTATTTACTCGCGCTCTGCATCGGTGCACATAAAACATATAGCAGAAATTGCGTGATGTTTACGTAACATGATTTTTATAACCGAATGGATAGTGTCAAATGCGTGAAGACAACAGAGCCAACAAGAACGAAGAATTAAGAATAGAACGTAAAACCACGCTAGCGTATAGACAAATTATGTGCGGATTAGACCTTACAATAACAGGTTAACACAATGCGTCTGTTTTCGAAGATATTCTTTCAGCGCTCCGCTCAACGTCAAGAAAATGTGAAATGGAACAGTTTTTTGTTCGTTGCCCTTTTGTGCGAGCAAGAGTGAAGTACACTATACTGCAAACAAGCATCATTAAAACTGTTAATTTCATTAATATAAATCATTTACATCAAATGTTAAAAAAGTGATAGTGATAAACTCTAAAGTGCAATACATGTGTAAGTGTTACTGTGCTTACGCCTTGGTGCCACGGGTGGCCGTGTACATATGGAGGGTAGTGTATCCCGGCATTCCCCGATTCTCACGTCGAAGAAGTGAGAATTCTCACACATTTCAAAATGGGCCAGAAAGCCGTTGGACGTGCGGCTACACTCGTACAGACTGTAGCACGACCGAGGGTCGGGAGCGGAAAATGGGGCGTCCAAAGGGGTTCCCGGGGGCGGTCGGCATACCTCTGAAATATATAAATGGTTCAAAGTCTGTCACATATTATCCCCCTCTGTCTCCCCCCCCCCCCCAAAGAAAAAGCATAGTTAGACGATCTTGCTTACACCCAGATATCACCAACATCCAAAATTATTTAACGTCCACCAGTGACCTGGTGTGACAGTTTACCGAGAACCCGCTGCTGATTTCATGATTAAACAGTCTGACTTTCTTTTGCGTAACTTGGTGAAAAATGGCAGCATATTATATTAGTTATTCACCTCTGAACAAAACAGATTTTTAAAACGTGAACATTCGACCGATACGCAACTTTCTTGGCAAAATATTATATTACTGGTGAAAATGGATGCAACGATAGGGTTTATTGTTTGTCACAATTGTATTCCAGTCGGCCACGGGGACTCCGTTTTTACCTTTCGTGCCTTTCGGCTAACATCGATTGACAATTTGATTGGTACAAATTCAACTTGAATTAATAGCAAGTTATGTGTATATTTATTTGTTTAGAATTTAACACCTTAATTCCTCACTTTTGTGCGACGGCGCGGTGAACCCCAGCTTTTCATCGAGGAAACCTGAATGCCCGGATTAAATCCACACGCCTTTTGCAAAAAAACTGACAAACTTTCCCACATGTTTCCCACGGATTTTCACACGTTTGGAGTAAGCTCAAAATGCTTCAGCACCCAATACCTCATTTTACCCCAACAATGTTTGAGACCTTCCTTACCTGCAGCACAATCGGGTCTGGCCTGACTGTCAGGATACTCGCACGTGTTTCTCTGGAAACTCCACCACAGGCCCACCGAGCACTCCAGGTTGTAGGAACTGAACTTGCGGTCATAGGTCAGGCACATCAAGAGATACTTGGAGCAACTTCTACCTACGCCTCTGGCCGCGGCGGCTGCGATAGCTTTGGCTCCAAGCCCTGTCTTGACGCCGCATTGGGCTGGGGAATAAACACATGAAATCTCTTGCATTTTATGAATTTAGATATAGGATTATAAATTATTACACCGTAATTATAAATAATTACGACAGGTCTATCATTTAATAGGGGATTTCATTAGCCAGGGTGTTAGGGGGTGTGTAGTTTATTTCAGCAATTGAGTAAACAGTTATAATAAAACCCAGTCTGGATTAAACTGCGTCATCGGTCCTCCAGCAGTCTGTGGATGGTCTTGGGTTTCCTCCGGACTCTGCCCGGTTTCCTCCCACCATAAAGCTGGCCGCCGCCGTATAAGTGACATGTTCTTCAGTACGGCGTAAAACACCAATCAAAAAATAAATAAATAAATAAAACTGGAGTGTAGCAAAATATTGCACATGTAACAATAATTATACAGAGGCAGAGCTCCGGGGAAACCGCAGATCATCCACTCAAGTTTTAAAAGTCGTTCCTAAAGCCTCATGAAAAATGGAAACAATCTACGAGGGAAGTATTAAAAAAATAATCGCGTTTATACACTGAATATTTCGAAGCCACTCAATCACTGATCGAGTAAATATAACACTAATGTCAGTCTGCGCGTTTATATGTCACAAGAACAGAGCTCTTGTTTTGTAACATAACGTAGTCCTTTGCAAAACATTGTAAAACACATATATTTATGCATTGTACACATAAAAATAAATTTATTAAAAAATACATTCTAAACTGTTTTCTTCCTTTAAGAAAACACATAATATTTTGTTCATTTAATTTAGTGCATTTCGATTTATTTATGTATCTTTTTTACGTCTTCGGCTGTTAAAATATTTCACTGTTTATGGGTTATCGAATCGGAGCCTGGAGAAAACCATAACCTCCCCCTCGGTACCTGATATAAATGTTCAGTCAACGCAGCGGGACTTCGAACAGATTCGGACACACGACCTTATCGTCCAAGATTTTAGTGGTCTTCCAGGAGAACCTACGTTAAACACGTTGACATTCGCCAGCGAGCTGAAAACCTCTGTAGAGGTTTTAAAGTGTACTATATACTGTTTTTAAGAATGACGCGATATTCAAGTTCTTTTGGATATTTGTGGAACGAACACGGCATACAGTTAGGCTATTCACGGCTTGTTACGATAGTCGATAAACGACGCGCCAATACATGTTGCAGGCACTTTAAATACGTACACTTGAATCTGACGAGGATGCACGTCGAAATTTACACTCAACTTGTCAGCCAGGTTTCATACATTTGATTAACTCACGACTAAAGCTTGTCCATGAATCTTTTCCTCCTACGATCTCTACGTATTACTGACAATGATCTGTTTATGTTATTAAAGAGTTAACCTGCGGATGCTCGCGGGTTTACTCCGACCATAATGCTGAATGGCCGACCTCGCATAAGTGAAACATTCTTGATAGTGGAGTAAAACACCAATCAATCAAATAAATAAATAAATAAATATTAAAGCTCTTGAATATTAATGCATGTGGCGCATTTATATATAATAGGGACTGCACCCCTCTTATAGTATATTATTCTGATATAGTATATTATGTGAATATAACTGACCTCTAACTCTGGCCGGGTACAACCGATCTTTTTAAGATTCTGCGTTCGCTTAAAACTCTTGCTGATTTACGATACTTAGGTTTCTAATAAAGACCTCCTGTTCCTCTTATGGTCCAAGTATCACGAAACAGTTACAGCCTTAAGTCATACTTAGTGTTCACCTCAAAAACAGTTCACCGCGCTACTTCGAAAGATAAGAGTTTTTTTTAGAGTTTCACGCCAATCTCGAAATTTGGGCGTTGAAGTTCGAATCTATGCTCAGGAATTGTATCACACGAAAACTCTCACTTAGGTCTAAGTCTCAGTCGGTTAGTGTGCTATCGCAGCGCAATGACCCGAAGCCTCCCACCAATGCGGTCGCTGTGAGTTCAAGCCCAGCTCATGCTGGCTTCCTCTCCGGCTGCATGTGGGAAGGTCTGCCAGCAACCTGCGGATGGTCGTGGCTTTACCTTGGGCTCTGCCCGGTTTTCCTAAACCATAATGCTGGCCGTCGTCGTATTCTTGAGTACGGCGTAAAACGCCAACTAAATACATAAATAAATAAAATTAAGACTAAGACAGCTTCGCTATTTGGGGGCCGGAGGTAACACTGAGTGCTGTAGCTGGCATCAGTGACGAAAGCTGCTTAAGCGGCCTGAAACCATTCGTGATTCCAAAGGGCCTGCATATATAATAAGTCGGTAATAATCTTTGCGACGGTTCATTATCAAGAAAACAAATTGTAACTCACCTCGGAAAACTTGGTCTGTCGTCGTCACTTGCCGTTTTCTTAGATTCCTGCCGACTGAAACGCCACAGAGAAAGACGACAAGGAGTAGAGAAAACAGGCATTTTGAAACAAACATTTTGCCCAGGTTGGTTTTAAACGTTTCTTTCTTAAAAACCTGTATACTGAATTGTATCTAAGGGCAGCTGACTTGGTGCTACAAAGGAGGCCATCTGAAGCAACGTCGATTTTATACAGCCATAAAAAATTAGCTTTCTGTCACACATGACGATGATTGGTTGTCAAAAATGTCCGCAGGCTAAGTAAAAAAAAATCCACAAGATGATAAATCTTGTCTGTAAATAGATGGAGTGTGCGCCGCTTACAATGCAAACGAAGAAAATCGATGTTTTTATTCATCTCAGTATCAGGAGAAAGGGGCAGAGATGTGTAAAGTATAACCATCAATTAATATCAGTTCAAATTTAGAAAACCAGTTAGTCATGTGATACATGTGGTAAAGGATATTACTGTGCCATAAGAACTCTGCATATGATAAACAAAAATACACCAGGCCTATACATCACTAAGCATTTTTTTCTTTAAACTTTCACAGAAGTTCACAGTTGATGAGGTAAATAGTTCAGAAAAGAAAAAGAACTTGAGATTTGATCGAATATAAAAGTTTGTGGGATATGCACAAAAATCGGAAAGTTTTCATGTATATTACATACATTTTTCTGTATTAATAGATTGAGGTTAATGTTGAAACTTTTTCTGAAGGTTTACATTTCGAACTTTCATAAAATTATGGTTTAATTTTAGATTGCAATATTTCATATGGACTATAGAAGCTCCAGAATACTGCACACGCCGATGGAAGTTGGTTTGGGTTTTTCAACCACTGATACTTTTCGATGTATGGCTGCGTATGAAAAACTAATCATACATGTACCTATCCGGTTAAAGAGGAGAAAGCCTTCTTAATAGAAAATTCCAAAAAAAAAAAAAAAAAAGCTTAGAGTTTACCAGAATGTCTCCTGGTCCACAAGTAAGTTAAGCACGATACAAACGCACAGATACTGTGATACGTTTACCATGCACTTTAATACGACTCTATATTCAGTCTTCACTGTTTTTACTGGAATTGTGTGTGTGTATATACATATATATCCGCTAGACGTGTTTTTATATATCCAGCATTCCTGAAAAGTTCGTAAAAGATACTGAAGCATCAACAATGCGCTACTGGGGAGTATTGATATCCGTTACTCTGCAGGGTTTGACGAGTGCTCTTGATGTACTTCCGATTCTCTGGGCACGCACCATTTATACCCTTGCCATAAACGTCATCATAGCGGCAAAGGTAAAAGTCTCTAAACCAGAAAAAAAATCACTTCATATTACACAAAATGGAATATAACTATTGTGTTCTGTAAACGAAACTGTAAAGGAAATGACCCATCATACACAAAAAGCTTCATTTGAATTTCAAAATCAACGAAAATATGTACACATATACAGTCTGTTAAATGATACAAATTGATTCACAGTAAAATTCGCTTTTAAGTATGACTTTTATTCATATTTTTGGTTGACGAGATTTTATTTATTTTATCAGGATAATAAACACGTAAATTTGCAAAACTCATGGCATGCAACCTTCCTCATGCCATGAACATTGTAATTTATCATACACACTTTGGAACGTGTTTGACTGCATTTTAATCCAATAAACTAATAAATTTATTACATATACAGTACATGGCCGGTATATGATTGATGGGTGGTTAGAACTATAGAAAGTACCTTGCATGATTAACCCATAGCCCTTGGCAAGGAGCAGTAACATGTAAACCCTTCTTCGCTGTGAGTTCAAGTCCAGCTCATGCTGGCTTCCTCTCTGGCCGTCCGATGGAAGGTCTGAAAGCAGCCTGAAGATGGTTGTGGGTTTCCGCCGGGCTCTGCCCGGTTTCCTCCCGCAATAATGCTGGCCGCCGTCGAGTAAGTGAAATATTCTTGAGCACGGCGTAAAAAACCAATCAAATAAAATACATAAATATAAACCCTTAACCGAATCAGCCAGGGCTGGAATCGAGCCTGTGACCTCAGGCCTTAATTAAGGCCTCACCCGCTGCGGCGAGGAGAATGCTCTTCAATTAGAGCAATATAGGCCCAATTATATTTTGGTAGTAATACCCAACATCTCAGACTGTTGGTGATCTACAAGGAACTATATCATGTTCGCATCCTGTTACTTCGTTTGCACGATCCCCTTGCTTCATTGACCCCAATATGCCCCTAAATGCAAGATCTACAATAGAGCAATACAACAAATTTAGGCACCATATAGGGCTTACCTGTACTGGAGACATACGAATGCAAAATTTCGGCTCAATGCATGAAGTACTTAAACATTTACGATATCACAGATTCTAAAACACAAAAGAAACGTGAAGGTCGAGAATTTGGTAATTTACGGTAATTAACACACATGCAGGGCATAAACAATGGATCACCCTCGCTGTTATTGCGCTTCACATGCATTCAAAACCTGAGCTCAATCCCATATTTATAGAGATTATCATAACAGTGTGTGAATCAGTGATAATATATCAGCTAGATTTGTCTCAGGTCGGCCTGTCGTATCAACGGAGCTCTGAGAGCGAGTTTGATGAGGTAGACCGACTTCAGACAACGAGAGCTGATACAACATCGCGGATTCACATACTGTTATGATAATCTATCTATCATATAAATTTATGTTTAAGCAAAATGTCTTCAGCTCTAATATGATTATGGTGTACAAATTTCTATGTCATTAGTTTCAAATGGAAACTACTTAAATTAAACCAATATAGTAAAAATCCACCAGCTGAAACTATTATACGGCAGCCATTTCACGCAACGCTGATCAATCCCCATGCCACAAAAATTCCCTCGCACGCTGTCCTCACGTGAGAAAGAAGTGGATGATGCGAGGAAAGTTTAAACGTGCAGCATAGTTTAAAAACAGATCTTGCTTGAAAGGAACGAAAGAATGATGATGACTGGGAGTTTGGCTCTACAACAGTAATGCGAAGTCTACATTTATTGACAATATGTTCCTCATGTGGCCCTGTAACCGCTCTTCGTGTTTGGCCGCAATGATGCCCGACAAGAGGAAATTTTCAAATCGGCCACTGAACCGTGATACCACCATAGTGAAAATGATGAAACTATTGACGACTGCTGCAAATGTGTGAACGCTGGATATAGCCTGTGTGCTCCTTTTGCTGTTTGCATGCCGTGCATAGAAAGGCGATTGACGGTGGTTTCATGAAAACGGCAATGTTTGGATTAATTTCGCATTGACCTTGAATGAAACGAGGTCACGTGGCCGACTGGATTTATCAGCATGTCCTGTGAATGAACATTCATCCCGGTGGCCAGGTGTATTGGTTGCTCGGAGGAAAACTGTAAAGATTTTCAAAGATAAGGTCAGTTACATTTTCACAGAACACTCAACTTTAAATTAAAAACTCGTACCGCTGCGGTGACTGTGAACCATATTTGACTGAAGCCCAAAATTAGCCAACAGGTTGGAAGCGGCGATCGAACTGTGAACAGTTTTGCTTTGAAAATTAAATTTAAATAATCCCCCTGTTCCTACACTGAGGCTTTGTCGATTGTGCTTGTCGTTTCTTTGTGTGTTAAAATAAAAACAGTGAATAAGTTTTCTTCACAACTTCATGCTCTTGTTGTAGTTACACCACGCCAAATTCCGATGTTAGTTCAGGGGTTTTCCCGGTAGAGGGCGCTTTGAATGTAAACACTGAAATTACGTTTTCAGAGGATGGTGATAGGAAAAAAAAAACAGGGGTTCTGTATCAGGCGGGAAACACGCATAGGTATATGATAATCTGAGATACCACTCTTGTCCTTTCCCCTAACACTGATTCTTATACACAAGAGAGGAACAGTGAATTTTGGAATTTCTATGCACAAAAGGCATCAACATTCCCGTCGTACATTGTGATTTACCTTCAGTAAAACCTTACCACATGCAGTTTAAAGACACCATCCTTAACATTTACGGTAACATTCCCCTCATGTTCTGTTATTGGACGCTGACGCCGGGGTCAACGCCCAAACCAACGCTGACGTCTGGTGTATAAGATTAGCTGGGCCTATACTTTGCACTGCCATGCTTTAAATATAGCTGATCTAGACACATCAGCTACAAAAGAACAGCCATTGCACTTTTATCACGAATTACAGTCAGATTCCGATCACTGCTTACTTGCGTGCATCAGCCATGCAACCTGCAACTCTCAGCAAATCGCGTACACATCTCTTCCAGCCTCATGCAAATTATTATCTCTAATATGACATCAATTCGTCTTTCTAATCAGTTTGCTCAGGGTTGATGTTTAACACGAGAGTTTCTCTGCCCCGCCGGACTGTGAACTGTAGACTGGCTGAGGCTTCGATCGACCGGTAAACATCCGCAGAGGACTGTACAGCTATTCCATTAATCCCAGTAACCACATCGCCGGCACGGAGACCACCCCTGTAAAACAAGCACCTGTCATGATAAATAGGTGTCACTCTATCTCGTATATCAACCATAACAATTTTCATGTTTGTCTCCGTTTGATCTGTAACTTTTTTGTTTGTGAGCTTCCACATAAGTTACCACTGTGCATCATTGCAGTAGACATGGAGGTGAACAATTGTTCTACCTTCCACTTCATCATACGAAACGGATTGCTGAAATTACATCACCGATGGTATTAAAGGAAGGAAGGCATGACAGTTTGAACGAAAAGAATAATGAGAAACCCAGGATCACGCGCCAGAAAGAATTATTAGAAAATGACAGCTTCAGAAAATTATGACAGCATCCGCTAAACAAAGAAATGTCAAATGAAAATGACATATCCCCCTGACTTTGCACCACTGAACTGAGTGACTACCATTTGGTACCTCTTTAAATACAGCGAGACCAAAACCTGTTTTTCTGTGCCAAAATAAATATATCATCTCTTATTTAACAGGTGCACATCCTTAAAGTATGTTATATAAAGATTCATGTATAAAAAGACAAAACCTTACTTCAGTATACTGAATTTAAATACAAATTTAGCGAAATTCTGATAACTTTAAAAGAAAAAAAAAATCACATAATCACGAAATTAAAGGTCTAAAGACTCAAAGCATATTTAACATGTATATAAAGTTTCCTGTGAGTGTAAACTGTGAGACTGGTTGACCCAAACATAACAGTATGTTTTTTGACCAATATTTCGTTGTGGTAACCACAATTTCATGTGATAACCACAACAAGAAATATCAGAAAATTGAGTTCAGACAAATTTTATACTGAGTTTTCATGAAATAAATTGATCTTTTGCTACACTGGTGATGAAAAAATATTTAGTTTTGTGATTTGTTCAAACTGAATTTCTAAGACGAAATTGAATGGAAACCCTCGTGGGGATCTACACAGACACTGGTTTTCTGAACCCTTGAAATCTTTAAACAAGTTGATATATTGTTTATAAACCCCCCAAAACATGTAAATTAGGTCCTTGACTCATGCATTTTGAAGATATCATGAAAACTACACATAAACATAAAACCTCACTCATCACCATCATGAACCCTGAAACCCACAGGCGAACACAAAGATTACATATACCGGTACCTGGACAACAACAACACCGCACGAACATCGACGCCCCCCATCGTCTCACACCCCGCCTTACTTTGTAACAACGAACTTAAAATAAATTATTATTTATATTTGCAATCACCTACATGTTTCTGTATGACATTTTGGTCAACCCCATTCCATACAGATGTGTTGAGGAACTGTTTGAACTTGCCTGTCAGCCGGTGAGTCTATGCCCACTTTGTGAACGAGAACTCCATGCGTTACATTCGGGAAGTCGGGCATCCTCTGTTTTAACTCTACCAGTATTGCGGGCGTCAGAGATAACATGGTGATGCCGATGTAGCGGGGTTTGGTGGGGCCTCTGTGGGTCGGAGAGCCGAACCAACCCTTAGACTCCACTACAACAGCAACATGAAACATCCGTAAGTACTTTCGATTTTATTATGCATCAATTTCACGTATGCAAATTTATTCATCTATTTACCGGATTGGTCAGAGTTAAAAAGTCGAATACTTTTACATCCCTGATGGCAATCTAAAAGCTTAACTCTGTGAACTTTAATGATGAAGCAAGTGTTCAAGGCTCATTTTAAAGCATGTACTTTGGTGCAATTCTTATGATATAGGCAAAAGGAGATGTTAATGTCGTTAACCATGGATAGGGTTTGAGGATTATAGCTGGAGTATAGAGAATGTATGATACTAGCACGCTCACATCTAAGTGACGTAAAATGGTACAGAATCGCCAACTAATTGGCTAGTACACGATGGGAGACAGGAAAGTCGAAGTAAGTTCAAGTTATATCTAGCTTAAGCAGAATTTTAGACATGACATTTATTTAAGCATCACAAAGGCCTCAGGATTTAACAAATGGAATAGTTTCTCTACCATCAGCCAATCCGCGTCAATTCTGTATTCCATTAAAGCATTGGAAAATTATTAAAAATATATAAGTCTACATTCAACGCAAAAACAACCATCTGATTTTCGCTCACTGATAACAAATTTCTCACACTATAAATTACAATATCATAATGATATTTAGTTTTGAAACTAACAATCTGGGATAACAGAGTGATGATATTGCAAAGAAGTCCAGTGCAAACAGCCATTCTGATAGTCAATGACACATCTGGCTGAAATTCATTCACTGTAAAACACTACATATATTTTTTTAAACCAGTGCTTTTGAAACAAGTCTAGTTACACGTTCTATTGATTCTACTTACTTCAGATTTTTATGATCCCCCACACAAAAAAATGCTTCTAATCTGATCTGAGATTCTTCCTAGCTTAGCTCCAGAAATAATGTGACAACTAAGCAGGGGAAATGGCCAAATGATCTGAGAACTATCTTCTAATGGTCAGTAATTTGAACTGACCTTTTTTCTGTAGCTTATCGGCCTTCTTCAAGAAGTCCCTGGCGTTGTCTGAAGGAATTGCAAATGATATACCTGTGGTCACCTTCATGGTGTTGATGCCAATAGCCTCTCCATTCTGCAAACATCATGATGTATGTTACTTCTGAAATCCAAAGTCACTGAGCACTCAAGAAAATGCCATTTTTTTAACACTACCGTGTTAACTAGAGGAATATGGTAACTTTCACCTGGGTTGGGAACTTCACAACCTCACAAGAGGCCGGGTTTATCCTAGTCACTTTGTTGTTGTGGATACCACCACGAGATATATTGGAAAAAAGTACTGGAGTGTTAGCAAAAGTCTGTACTGAGTTTTCATGCAATAAATCGAGTTTTTGAAACACTGGTGTAATTTGGTGACAAAAAAAATTGAGTTTTCTGATTTATTTGAATTCAGTTTCTAAAAAGAAATTGTCTAGAAAAACTCCTGTGCGATCAAGCCTTTTCAGTGTAAACAGTAAACTGCTGTAAAATTGAGAGAGGACTGAATTATGACGATGTAGTAGCGTATTGTGGCCATGCCACTATGTGAAAACAAAAACGGTGTGTGAGAATAAAACAAACAAGAACGCATACCTACCAGATTCACTAATGGACCCCCAGAGTTGCCAAACTGTAAAATTTAAAAACCAAAACAGTGAGTATCTTACCAAAAACTACAATGTATGCATAATGACACCAATATGCTGGTATTCTTGTATTCAGTTTTAATCAGGTGCTGCTCCCACTGAGACTGTTAGAACCCTACCTTAGGGTAAATTCCAGTTTTGGATATATAAACTGTGTCATCAATTTATTTATTTACTTTATTCATGTTTTATGCAGTACTCAAGAATATTACACTTACGTGACACTGGCCAGCATTAAAACTATCATGGTACAAAGCCGAGCAGAGCCAAAGAAAACCCATGATTATGGCAGGTTGCTGGCAGACCTTCTCATGTACAATCGGAAAGGATGCCGGCATGAGCTGGACCTGAACTTGCTCCCAAGTCACTGTGCTGGGCTAGTATGCTAAAATCATGGCCAACCTGTATCATTAATTCAGGATGCTTGCCAGGCAGTAGTATCAATATCCCTAATCTACAGTTCTCTTTGCTTAAAATATACTTGAGTACAGCACATGACACCAATCAAATAAATAAATAAAAATGTTTTGCACAACCTGGCACATTTGCTACTATGGTAGTTTATACAAGCATGTATAAACGATACACACACTTGTGAAATTGATTTTTAGTCCCTACGCTAGTTTACCACTGTTTCTAACAATCAGTAACGTAACATACGTTTATGACAGCGTCAGTCTGTATGTAGCCCATGTCCCTGTTGTGGATACCCAGCTCCTGACTGCCCCTCTGCACCGTGCTAATTATCCCCGCTGTTACTGTATTGGTCAGGGACAGGGGGCTCCCCATCGCTACCACCCACTCCCCCGGGCGGATCTTGGAGGAATCTCCCAGAGGTATAGTGGGCAAACCATTCTGAACAAGAAAATAATAGGACAAAGGAAAGGTTAAAAGAAATTTTTAAAACAAATGATACTCCAAAACAATGTTTGTTATATTCATGATTAATAAAGAAATACGCTTCCTTGAATTCAAAATATTTAAGGAAAGAGTCTTTCTTGTATTTACATAAATACAACCTTCAGGATATTTTTTTAAAATTATTTTTTCTCCTATTCACACATATTTATCAAGCAAAATAATCAGCATTCTCACTGAACTTCAACACTACGACTCACACACAGAACATACAGAATACTAGAATTTTTAAATAACTTTTTATATAATAAATCTGCTCTGTAAAGAAACCGTAAATATGAATAAAGCATCCATGGAAAGACCACTGAAAACAGTACCTGAAATGCTATTTCTTATCTTTTAGGTGTTTTTTACTCATGGAGTTAAATGCAGTGAAATGTTTAATTAGTTTGGTGAGCTTTACACACCATGCTGATAATGTGTGTATGTTATCAGTGAAGTCACAACAATTTTTTCTGGTTCCATAAGTTTAACTGGTATTCAATGTCACAATTTGGTTTCCCAGGCACACATTATATGGGTGAACTCCACAAGGCCTCTCATTTTTGGGCAGTGTAATGAAGGCTAAACCAAAGGAACACTCTCTATAAAAAAAGCCAGGGTAGCCAATGTTTTGATATTCTAGCAAGCCATCATTCACAGTACTGTTCCATTCCTCACTGAGCGGAGCCTCTATATAATACATCACTTACACAGTCAATTTTCACAGTTGCCAGATCTGACACGGGGTCCACAGCCTGCACCCTACCCTCAAATGACCGTCCATCTTTCAGCCTAACAATCACTGCTGCTTTGTTTGCTACCACATGAGCATTGGTAAGGATCAAACCATTTTCATGCACAATAAATCCGGATCCATTTGAGACTGTGGCAAGACCAGGGTGAAATGGAATCCTGGCAAAATAAAATGAAGTTGTTTGTAAATTTAGCATGACATTCAATACATGAATTAGGGGTATTAGGCATATATTGAAATCTGATTTACAGGCAGAATGGAGGGCTAAATCAGAGAAGACCCCTATTAATATTCTCCCAATTAAAACTATACTTATTCGTTGCCACATCACAGACTCCTGACATATCAGCATGTATTTCACAATATTACAATACACATGTACAGTACTACTGAACTGTACAATAAAATTCCTTTTTACTTTTTATGAAGTAATATTCCTTTGTCTCATATTTGACATGTTTATTTTGAAAGCGAAGAAAATACCTCAGGGGGAGGCTGATAACATGAGAGAGCTATATTTCTTTAAGCCTTCGACATACTGCTGGGCATTTATTTACCACGCCATGCTTTACAATATGTTGGGTCTTTCCATGTGGTCGAGGGCTGTTTTGACGAAGGTCCAGTTACAAGAATAAAATCGTCCATATAACTTAAATACATGTGATATAGGGGACTGCTTTAACATGTTATTACATGACACGACATTTTTACGGGGCAATACACATATTTAGTTTATTCCACTATAACTTTACGTTGTGTTTATACCCAAGCCCCACCCCCAAATCGCCGGAATCCAACACGACCGAGTTGTGACAGCAAGTTGACAGCTGATTAGAATTACCTCCCCTTGATCTCAATATACACAACAGCTGGCGAGGCTTTCTCCACCACATCGGCGATGAAGTTGAAATGGTTAGTCCTGGAATTGTTGTCGCCGTCACTCAGCGCTAAAACTTTGGTAAATGTTCTCTGTTTCAGAAACTGCCATAACCCATAGGTCAATCCTGTCACTCCAAAACACGCCCCTGCAAACAGCAATCTGCGAGTACCACCAGTGCGACTTCTCGCTTGCGACGGGTTGGCTGTTTTCTGATTTGTCCACTTCGAGTTTTTAACAGAACGAGACGCTGAGGGCAAGGGCGTTTCATTGGAGAAAGACCTGTAATTTGTGTTACAACATCCCCTGAAACAAGTCAATTCATGTTTGCTGAAAGGATAGCCAGACCGGACGGCTGATGACACTTCTCGAAGCGTCGTCGAACGAACAGCCACACGACTGAACAATGTCAAACTGTCTCTCCAGGCTTTCCTCGAGACGACACTGGAAAACATAGCTACTGCACTTAAGTACATCAATTCTGGGGAAAAAGGAAAGGCACCAGCCGCTGCTGTCAGGAAATTACGGTATCAAACCATTCAAAACAGTGTTACTTGGGTCGTTTATCGTATACATGTGATTTTCCAACGGCCGAAATCTACTGTGACAAAAGTACCTCAAAAAACGAAAGAGTTCCAAACGCACTGCCCGACCTCTCTAAATTAATAGACGGCTTCGGCAATCCATCATACTGGATATTTCCATAAGGGTTTGGTCTGATTTCAAACATATATACATGTATATATTTAATTAAAAGCGAAAATGTAGCCTAATACTTGTAACTTTAACACACAAATCAAAGCAAAATATAATAATACCCACCCTGAAATTATTTATCATTTATTTAACTGTGGTTTAGCACCGTACAAAATGTCTCAGTTATACATCGGTGGTCAGAGTTACCATTCTGTGCCAGGTATTCAACATGTCCACTTATTGAAGGCCGCAGCTGACTCAACTTCAGCTGAAATCGAGTCCGCGATGTCGCTGGCAATGGACCTATCTGTTGTGGCGAGAGCGAGGTTATATTGAGTACGCCTGAGCTGTCATGCGTGGGCCCACAGAACTGGATTTAAAGATACATGAATGTAATAATCGAATATTAAAAAAAAAACCATGATAGTTTGAATGAAAAATTTCAGTAAGAGGGAAAGACCGCACAAAAATGTTATGGTGAGTAAAAAGACCATTACAAACTGTATCTGAAAATATCGTTCGTGACGTCACTGCACTTCAGCCTGTTCCGTATGGTCCATAAAGTCCACCATGCAGTTAATCAGAACATTTTATTACTTTTAATTTGGTGGAACTAAATCTAAAAAAAACCTGTGAAGGATATGAGATACGGTTTGTTGTTCTCTTCTCAATACCTATAACTTTATATTTGTGTTTAATTTATTGCTTGTTTTTAGATTTTGCTGCAGCAAATGAAGCAAAATAAAATATTCTTAAGTATGGCGTAAAACACCAAGAAATATGCACCCGATAATTAAGTAATAAAGTTTCTCTTTTATGTATGAGGCTATGTGTAATGAAAATATTTGGGTATATATTTGTAATGTGTGAATAAAGTTGAAATGTTCACTATAAAGCATGTTAGTTCCGTGAAGAGTTAGAGATAAGGGATGTCCACGACGTTAGTTCCATGTTGCCATTGTCCGTATCAAGAAGTTCAAATCCGCCGAAAAGCCATCCCTTTTCACAAACCTCAGCCGAAGAGGAAACTTCTAGCATATATACAGCTCCATCGCCAAATCATTTCTTCGTTTCGAAAGGTATAGGTAATTAAAGCGGGTTACACCAATATGGCAGAAACAAAGCAAGTAGAAAATACATCTGATTTTAAAACAGACTATTCTGAAGTATTTGTACAATAATAACGGCTGTCCACATCGAGTAATTATAAAATACCTTGAGAATGAATAATATGGAATGTGCCATTATCAAAAATGGTAGAGATTTCATACGCGCGCGATCTTATTTGGGGTAAAACTTAAACAGTGGCCTTGTACATGCGCGTAGATCATGTCGAAATATTTACATATAAATAAGTATAAAATAACTTGTAATGAAACTGCCATGATCACGACCGTTAATTGCCCAATGAGCATATATTGTATAGTATGGATATTCCATAGTCAAATTGTCAGACCTGAATTTCACTTTATACACTGAACGGAAGATGGGGATTGTTTTAAAAAAGTAAATATTGTAAATTTCTTATCGATCAGTTTGACTTTCTTTATTAATTGTCTGTAGACATATATATTACTTGTACACCGAAAGGTGAGTTTCAACAGTTGCTCTTTATGGCTTATAAACTAGACAATGTTCTGTAGTATTTTATTTCATGAATTATACATTGTATTGCTTCCGGCTTCAGTGTCAAACAAAGGGGAAGAGTCAAAATTTTGATCAGACAGGCGCCACATGTGGCTGAGAGCGTGCATGACATGCTTGGAGCTAAGAGATGTTTTATCTGGTCCAGAGGCATGAGACAAGGCTTCCCACTAGTGTATCTCTTATTTCTGTATCTTTTCAAAACATGGGCAGACCAGAGCGTAGTATCGGTCTCTGCATTAAAATCCGAGCCAAAAAAACGTTACCAAGTATGCTGACCGAAATGACAATGCACCGAGATACCATGTGCAGAGTAACGGCACGCCAAAACCCGTGTGCAACTTGACGGTAAAGAATATTGACGCAGAGGGATTTGTGCGACATTACAGATTCAAAAATGCTAACTTGGCGTATATTCACTTTGAATTTCCACAACATGTCTCCCTAAGAATTCTGAACCACGTGTTCCTTCCATTGAAATGGACCTAGATGATAAATACGCCGAAAGGCGCTTTTCCCTATCTACAGTTTGACTATGATGCCAGCAGACTGTCATGTGGTCTACGTCCACACTTTGCATGGGGTGCTTCATGGGGTGCTTCTAAGTTGAGCGAGAAAATTGTTCGTTAGAGTTTAGTGCGCCATGCAGGCTAACGGAACCGCCCTTGGTACATGGTTCGAAAGTATGGTAATTTTATATCCGATGACAATAACAGTGCATTTTGTAGCACTGTGCGCCGATGAAAAGTGGCTTTATGACTTCAGTCTATATTTCGGAAAGATACCACGTCCTTTTCCTGCCACCATTTCAACGGGGAGAACACGTCACCCTCTGTAGTGTGCAGGCCAAAGCCACTTGCCTCGACGGAATGGCCACTATTACTCTATTTTATATGACTAATTTGCTTCATGACTCTTTCATACCCATTTCTATGCTGCTTGACGATTTGCTGGTGCCATCAAAACTCTCAGGGGAAGATCGCAATTTCTGGCCCTCTAATGATACAGGTGACACCGTCAGTGATCCAACTATACTGCTATAGAACGGGCGTGATTTGTGTCACTTATCGGAGGCGGACACATCCGACGCCGACTGGTTCTTTCTTGGCCTGGATAAACCAGTGATGAGTTTTCTTCAGATGCATTCGTATTTCCATTTTTCATGTCGAGATTATCCCGGCGTGGTACAGAATATGGCTATCACCCCTTCTTATAAACAGTTTGCTTTTCACGTATCACAGCTGCTTTCTGATTTTTATCCTCGGATTACACTTCATTTTGTTAGTCACTGACTATACATACATCGGAGTCATATTTACCCCAAGATTGCCCCTAGTTTTTCCGTAGCGTGTACTACAATACTTTTTATGCGTCGGAAGGAGTTCACAAAAGCTCGACGATTCATACCTAACCATGTTTCATCACTTAATCAAAATTAATTTGACCTTGAACTAGTGGAATGGACTCTAAAGCGTGACCTGTGTGAGAAGCGATGGGTAGATGTTGAAAAATGTCGACGTTAGCGGGATTAAAGAGATCGAAATTGGAGGGGTTTCTATTCCATTATCCAAGCATCAACGTCTCATAATGAATAAACTCTAATAGGTATCAATATGAAAAACACGCCTTGTTTATTTGCTGGCGAGGTCCATATCCAGCTATTCCTGTTGAGCTTTTGTTACATATTGCACAGAAACACCGACCATTACACCGCGGAGTGCTGGTCTTTCTGGTAAAGTTATCGGCCTCTGCACGCATTGCGACCTCAATCGTGAATTTGATCTTCACCTTAAATCACGGAAAGAGCTTTACACTGAGGGCCCAGTTGGTTACGGTATTCGTTTTGACGTTCTTGCCTAAAACGAGGAGCTTTTGGCAACTCCAAGTTAAAGAAAAAATAAGATAATGGCGAATATAACTGAGATAACTGTGATGAATTTCTACGCTGAAAAACGAGCACCGCTGAGGAACAGTACAGAGGGCAGATGAGACTAGTTGTCTAAATCCTACGATGATGAGCGATTCGACATCACTCAGCATTACGTGGAACAAAAGTGAACGATATCCAAGTCAGCGACGGAGAACGAATGCGATTTACACGAAGTAGTCCCAACATGGCGGCGCCCAGTACTGTGATAACGGCAACATATCCAATCGTTACATGATTCTAAATTACTGGATGCTTGCACGTGATCGAGTGACCGTACCGCTTGACCCCTTGAAAGGAGTCTGACAGAAAAAAAAATGGCTCGTAAGTATCTTAGAGCTGACATCACGACGGATTAATTGTTAGAATGGCCGTTTTGTTGCCAACTCTCCATAACAAAGGAATTGAGACGATAAGGTGCATGGCGTTTCGGTCCGTGTCTGAAACAGACAAAACGCGACTGACCGTAAACTGAAAGCTGGATCATCAGACCAGCGGGTTTCGTGTAAAGGCCAGACCATATACTCGATATCATTTGGTTTAAATGTTTGCATTTTAGGCATATGTGTTTTTTCAATCATTATAAAAATGAAATTATCTGATATATTTTAAATTATCCGTTTATGAAAAAAAAAACAGAGATGGGATGTCACCTACCCAGAATCGAACCAGCGTTCTCCCTGTTCAAACCAAAAATTAGTCTGTATCGTTATATTCGCTAACCATTAAAGATCTGTCAAATGAGTATTTATTTCGTCAGTGTGGCTAAGAACTGTTTTAAGCATGAAGAAATCCGTGTCCTAAAAAGATTGTTATGCATTTAAGCTAGAGGCGCTAAGATACAAGTCCTGTGCAAATTGTGTTCTGGGCCACAACTTCCTTCATCTCTAAATAATGACTTCAAAGGTCCAAAACCATCAAATTGACTAGCATGAACAGTGGCTTATTATAAGCTGGTCTTAGCATCTATAACGATGTTGAAATTGACACACACGTGTAGTCTTACTTTGTATATGCCCTGAAATTGTAGAAATAAAAGTGACAAATTTTGTGCACTGATGTGATACATCAGCTGAGGTCCAAATCCTCGCCTCACTGCCTCATCTCCTTATCCCGGCTTCCTATTCAATGCTCAAGCATTTCGACACTGGTAGCCGATCTCGATTCCACTGAAATGTATGACTGCCTACTCTGACCAAAATGCTTCAATTTAACCCTTCACCACAAAATCCGATAACTTTGTATCCTCTATAATAAGAAACCTAAGAAACAACCAGGAGTTTTTAAGTGATATAACCTCGTGTTTTTAACCGAAAATATCCCGTTACGATTTTAGGCTAATGCCTTATTAAGTCCTTATGGGCTTCAGAAACACGGCTACTTCGCACGAAATGTCCGCCATTTCCATGCCTCCAATGTTGAATTCCATTTTCTCATCTTTTAAAACATTACTGATATTTTCAGATATTTGTCCGTTTTAACTGGGGCTCACTTCTTTCTGAGTATATTTTGTGACAGGTTCCATGTTCATTTTGCTTCAGGGGAGAAAACTGTAGATGTAACTCTGGCAACTCTTCTGGGATGATGCCTGGGGCAGAAACGCAAATAATCTCCCCTGCTTTGTAAAATGTGCAACCTGTGTATGGTCGTGAGTTCTCCCAGTGTCTGTCCAGTTTCCTGGTACCACAACGCTGGCGGTTTAAAATAGTAAATAAATATAGTGTGTGTATATTGCCATTATGTGGTTTTTCTGACAAAGTTATCGTTGAATATATAGGTACTGATTTGCATATTTATTATTATCAAGTTTTTTTGTTTGTTTTTGTTTTCTGAATTGTACAGAGTTTGCTTTGATATTGATGTAAATATTGCTTTTGTATCTTGGATGTATAACCCGGACTTTTCGCTACAACACTTGGAAATGTGTTTTTCAATTGTGTACGTGTATCATCAGTTTTACTTGTAATATAATTATTACCTAAATGGATCGGTACACCAAAAATAAACAAAGGCAAAACTGTCCCGTTACAATTCACTGTCATCGCGTCGACGAGTGCTGGGACAATCGGCTTATACGTTGAACTCCAAAGCGTGTTAGCCTCGCTTTGAATAGTTTGTTTCATTGGGCTTTAAGACCGCTTTCATCAGTATTTAAGTCACATCCCGACGGTGTCTCCTTGTAGTAGACCCTTTGATGATATATTTATAGTACAACGAAAAGTATAACCAAGTTGTTTTAAAGAGTGGTCCATTCAGACCTAAGCGGGAGTAGGCATTTTTTATCTCTTGCTTGGTAACTCTATAATTCACCTTTTAATCTGAAATTCTTATGAGACCATAGGATAAGCCATTTTAGAGAAACGGGACGCGTCATGACGCGTCATGCGTACACACTACGCTCTTCAGTATAAGAGTCGCGACACTCCTTTGTGTGCGAAGTACTGTCCCCTTTATTATCACAGCCGAAGGCCAAGCATTGTGGCCTCTTGATTGTGAGCTTGGGTAAAAAAGCCCAGATGTATTCCAGTATACCACTTTCTCGTTGAAAAGGGCGTCAAAGTATATCAGAATTGTCTCGTAATCAGAAGGAAAACGCCTGACTTAATTCTACTTCTATACATGGCAAAATGGTGCACGAGGAACAAATGACGTCGCAACGGAAACAGTTGCCTTCTCGAGTGATAGAAATATCTCCCCAGTGATTGGTTAAAATTGAGAGCATGGCGGCCCGTTCGATTTTCCCTATACGCGGGCGTTTTTGCTTACATTCAACCACGATATCCTACATCACAAAAATAAAAGTGGCGTTTCTTGAGCTATGAATGGGGCTCTTTATCGATATATATATACATCAGGTCTATTGTTCTCTTTTCTTTTAATGAGGATGTGATTCAAATACCCAATTGGGGGATTCTCCATGTGCTGCCAGGTTTCAGAGACTGTAAAAACACCCAGGTGGGAAATATATAAGGGAGTACACCACACTAACACCAATATAATAAATAATCAGAATAGAAGACACAGCCATAGTGCAGGCCTCTATCACAGACTTATGCACAAATCCCGTTTCTCAGTCAAAAGGACGTTATTCTGCATTTGTGTCGGATCCCGCTCAGTCGGCACATTCCTGGTTTCAGATACGGATCCGGATCACAATCAAAGTTAATGAATTGGTGGTTGTTTATTCACTGGCTACGTGTTTTATGCCATGCTCAAGAATATTTTACTTACAAGATGGACGACGGCCACGATTATGGTTAGGAACCGTGCTGAACCCGAAGAAACCCCACAAACCTCATCACGCGTGGCCGGAGTGGAAGCCAGCATGAGCTCCACTTGAACTCACAGCGACAACATCGAAGCCAAGTAGTGGCTATAACTGATACAAAATGGGGAAAGAATGATGAGTTCACTGAACCGAAAGTACGAAAATTAACTCACCTCAGTTTTTGCTTTGTATCTTTGTAACAGAGCTTTGATTCAATAGTTTTTCTTTTTCTCTAGATATCTACACGTGATCTTCTGCCTTGTCACACTGACTTTCACAAAGGAACCGTAATGATTTGCGACACGCTTACTTGTAAGATGATTATCTATAAGGCTAAATATGATTTTTTTTCTGGTTAACTTGTTTAATACTCTAGTCAGTATATAAATATATGTAGTAGATATTGGAGTCGGTGTGTTATTTACACTTCCCTCTAGACTACAGGCGTTTTCGATCTGCATCGTTAATTGCTCTCGAGGTACTTTTCTGGTATATATTTATCTTTTATAAAATCTTTTATATTAAGTGAAAGTCGAGCTATGTCATACCAATTAGCGCTCCATTTACACTACCTTTCGAGGACACTTGTTTGTTGCAGTGACAGTTCCGATTGATCCCTATATGCCAAACGAAGTTCTGAACACAACTATACCTGTCCAAGGACAACGAGAGTTTGGCAGATGAATGGATGACAGGCTGTCACTGGGATGGGTCGGGGTGTGGCCGGGGTCACGGGGGTGTAATCGATATCAGCCAGATCATGTAATAACGAGTTCAGTCCGCATTGTCAGTCTAAAGGCGTACTTTCACGCTATTTAGCCTTGCCCATACAACGCTAGTCAATATCATGAACTTTAACGGACTGTTCTGATTAAGTACATTTTTGACAGGAGAACAAACATCGAGGTTTATGATAGACATCACATAAAGCAATTTTTTTTACTGTTATTTTGCTAAAACCGAATGATTAGTTAGCATCGGCTGGAGTGGTCCTTTCGGATCGGTGGATAGGCAGATATGCTCAGTTGAGGCGTCTCTCATCCGTCAGTGAGGATGTACACGCTGTCCTCGTCTGCTGCCACCAAAAGGCTTACTGCCCAAAACAACCTAGCGGAGCTCCGCCTGGCTCAGAAGCTGTCACTGCTGGAGAAGGAGCGCCGGTGGATGTCGTTTTCCCGGGAGAGGGACAGACAGGACACCGTCTCTCTCTTAGACCACATCCGCCAGAGTCGCTTTGACAGCATACTAGACACTGAGTAAGTGTTACATACATGTAATTGTACATATAATTCTTAAATGCGCTGGTTTCCGTCCGTCCGTCTGTCTGTCTGTCTGTGCGTCTGTCCGCAGCGCCTTGTCCGGAACATAGCATTTTAACGACAACTTTGTAGCAGCTTATACTTTGCATAAATGTTCCTTAGGCCAGGATGGTGTGTCATGACCTTGAGCCAAGCTGGATTTGACACTTACTTTACTTACCGACCTCATATCTGTAGAAGATCAATTCATTGCGGTGTGCTATTTAGCTAATGGGGAATCTTTCCTGCCGAAAGTTTGTTGATTTGATAGGTAGGCATTGTACCGCGTAGGCCAAATGTTTGGACTGTGATTCGGAATGATACTACAAGTGTGTAATGAAACTACAATAATTGCATTAATATAATGTGTATTGTTGCAGTAAATGACATGGATTTGGTATGACGTGCCATCATTCCTATGAATTTCAGACCAAAAGCTGTGAGATGCCTGAAACGTAATAAGACTGGCAAGACGTCATCTTATGGTCGAAATCGTCACTTGAAATCAGCGCCACATTGTGGTGGCACTTTGACATTTGTATCCAAGAGACCAGTCTCTGTCATTCCAGTGATCCCATTCCATTCTTCACTAGGTCGAGGAGAGGGAGTTTCGACGGCTGACAATAAGGCTGTACTGAAATCAAAGAGGATTCCAACAATTAAGGGAGATAATTTCGACCAAAGAATGAAAATGTTTTTGGACAGCCTTCCACCGAGAAAAACTTCCATTGAGAGGTACAGCGGTTTATTCGGATGTCCACCTTCTTCTCATAGATACTACCGGCCCTAATGCTTTTGATGTTATTTCCAGGTTTCTCTCGTAACGAGTACAAAACTAATATCCTATTATCTACTTCAACCGCGATTCATCTGCGTTTAGTCTGTGAAAGACCTTTGGAATATCTTTAATTGTTATCACAACGCGAGTTACATTCCAGCCTTTTTTTGTTTCTTTTTGGGTAGAATTTTCTTTCCTAGACACACCGGAAATTTCATGTTGTTCTGTTCTGGTGTATAGGCATCATAGAGGCTGATATATACTGGTACGAGTGTAGATCACCACTGGTACCATGGCTCCGTGAGACAGACTTCTAGTATTCAAGGTCCACTCCCGCACCCCTTCTTTGCATAGGGTAACCAGTCCCACGAGGACAAAGTGTTGTAATAAACCATCTAGGGCATTCTTTGCACAATCGACCCACTTGTAAACTAAACAGACTCTGACTTTCGTGACAGAAGTGGTTAGCGTGTTTGTGTAGCACAATAACCCAGTGGACTCTCACCAATGCGGTCGCTGTGAGATCAGTCCCAGCTTATGCTGGCTTCCTCCCCGTTCGCAACCTGATGATTGTCATGGGTTACCCCCCGTGCTCTGCCTTATCCCCCCCCCCCCGCTATAGTGGTGGACGTCGCCGTGTAATGAAATATTCTTGCACAGGGCAACCAAATAAATAAATAAAGAGATGATGTCCAGCTGAAAAGTTACCCAAGCGATATTTTTAAGGGGATTGATGAATGTGACCTTAGCTGAATAAACGTTGCTCCAGATTGCTTGTGAGGATGAACCTTCTATTTCTCTCCTCCACCATCCTATGTATTCATTATCAGAAGTTATATAAACCACAGAAAAGAAAGACAACAGACAAAGCAAAGAAAGAAGCAAACAGTAGAACTTGTTACCTACTGATTAAAGCCCTTCGGGGAAAAGTTTTAAAAGACAGGGAGTCTTATAAATGTTTCCACGAGGCCACCAGTATTCAGAAAGCTAAACAACCCACTCGTTTATAATTCTACGGAAAAAGTTACACCCAATAACACGGTATCAGGAATACATGTGGCATCATCATTAATCGGAAAATAAAAATGCACTCTTTTTAACTCCCATGAAAATGGAATAAGGAAAAACATGTAACTTCATTCATAGCAAAATATAGCAAATACCCCCATTTATCACCTCTCGAAAAAGGTACACTGTAAATTTCGATGTTTAACTTATAAACATTTGTATGCATCACATAATAAACATTATAGCGTTATGGTATAGGCCTATATACATGTACATGTTTAGACACTTATGTTTAATTCTTAAATATATGTGTATATTTATTGCACAGGCTTATTTGAAGTTTAATCAGCAATTAAACGCGTTGGGAGTTGGTCATTGTACAGGGTAGAGAGAATACGCATGGCTCCAGGGTTAGTCAAAACATACATTCTTTTACTACCCGACGAAATGGTACAGGGGATACGTGTGGCGTCAGTGTTAGTCAGAATATAAACACCCTCCCACACTCAGTGGAAACTTGCATAAGAAATGATGAGAAATAACACCACTGTCGCAATATATTAATGCACCACAGCCAAGATCTATAGAACAAAGAACAAAATCTACATGAGTATACATTTAGAATACATATGTTTCAAGCAGTCTTGGATGCTACATATAAATGAAACGCGTTCAGAAAAAAAACCCCTGACAATTGATAGGTTGCTAAGATATAAGATACATTAAAAACATTAAACCTGTCTGGCGGCGGCCATCCATATAAACTTAGACACAGGTGTGGTACAGTGTGCACAATAATCAATATACACCGTGAACACGAAATAAATACCAAGAGACAAGATGTTATGCGTTACAGAAATATATACACATATATGTTTCGATACAACCAATAAAACCAAGAATCTTGGTGCTAATATGTAAAGCTGATGACAAAGGGTATGCCATTCTAGAAATTTGGAATGGACGAAGAAATAGTTAACATAGTCTTCACTACTTGAAGTTTAATGACATTATTTATGTTAATAGTTACTCCACCAAACACGGTGCCTTATGCTCAATTCAAAATAAGTTTCAAAATCTATCCATAAATCGTCTCATTTTATTTTTTTTTAAATCAACAATAGTGATAAAAGTTTTAATGACTATTTCACTTGTAAGACGGCGTCCAGCATTATGGTGGCAGGAAACCGGGCAGAGCCTCGGGGAAACCTACGACCATCCGCAGGTTGCTTACAGACCTTCCCACACAGCGGAAGCCAGCTTGAGCTGGAGTGCATTGAGCAGAGACACCTGAGTCCCTGAGCTGGGCTAACGCTAAAAACCTCGGGCACGGAGGCCCTCACGCCGGGGTTAAAATCTTATCACAGTCGTATGCACCAGAACTTATTATTTAGGTGAAACAAGTAGAAAACATATTTGAAGTTACTTTGAGACACTTTGAACAGTAAGTGTGTATGTATGCATGTATGCTTCGGGTATTACGTCATACTGAACAATCCTTTGAACAAGTATTAACATGACAGAAAAAAGTTAAACCCTTCTTTAAATCTGAAAAATTGGGAATTGACTCAGTCCTCCTGGAATTAGTTTGCACAAATTTCACCACCTGTTACAGTCGAATACAAGACAAGATTATAATTGTGTTACTCCGGCACCATCCATAAAGCTAACGGCTTTAGTATAAATTCTTGAGTACTATGTTACACACCAACGGGATAAGTATATTTTTATTTTTTTTATCAATATAACCAATGAAGTGACCGCATTCAGGTATAACTTTCCCTTCTTGTAATCAAGTGTATCAAAGCTAAGCTCGGCCTAGAGCTTAGTATCTGTGTGATTACAATGGGCAGTTGTATTGTCACCACTCAAATTCAGTTATAAACCTCCATTAAATGTTGACACCTGACTTGAAAGGTCTCAAAGTATTTGTTTCATAACAAATGGAAACTGTAGAGTCCAGACTAAGACTAATGCTTAGTATATTTCTTAATACTTTTTTAAAAATGACCCACGAGTTCCAACCATTTAACCAAAAATGATCAAAGAAATAACTGATAAAGAAAACGGAAAAGCCGAATGTCTGTTATACAGTCATCCAACTGCTCACCAACACTCGACCCATACGGCGTACTGCGCTTTACTTTCGTGCATAGTAATACCCATATGTTTCCGAAATGAGATAATTCTTCACGTACTCATCGGCGTCAGGTTCACCCAGATTCGCTATGCCGTTAAACTGTCCATAAATCAGCTTCTCTTTGTCTTCTTTTGGACTTGTCTTATACTTCCGCCATCTGAAAAAAATGAACATTTGTAAAGCCAACGGCAAACCAACGCAGAGATCAACCACAAAACTGTCCGCAAACATGAGACAGGCATACGAAGAGTAAGGGAAATATTTGTAGCATTATTGTTTATTTTGAGTCTTAAACCAGGTCTTTTTATCAAAGTCAAAGTTTTTATTTCTAATGTGACTGTTATAGGTCACATTGAATGAAGAAAACTTGATGAGGAAAAATATTCATTTCCAACATTTTCTCATTCATAAATGCAAATGAATAAAATTTTAAAAAATGTATGTTTAACTTTGTGAATAAAGAATACAAAAATGTCTGTATGACGTCGTCAACACTTGAATTAAATACTATCACTATGATATTCATGAAGTTCTTCATCTGTGTAGTTCAAAAATGGGACTGTTTACAATATATAAAAAGAGTTTGTTGAAATGTTGCCAAATTTCAGGGCCAAATGAAGCTTGGCTTGTGGACAAATCAGTCTCAACCATGATACGTTTAACACAGGATCATTGGAAATGAAAATACGATAGTTCTTGGCCATCTGTACGCCAAGAAAAAATTTTCCAGACTTTTTCTGGATTGTTCGACTCATTGAGTGTTGATGTGAGGTGTCTAAATCCGTACCTGCAAACACCAAAGACAGACCGGATGCTCTGCTTGAGAGTGTCGCTCTCAAAGCAGTAGATGTCCTTCCTGAAGCAGAAGGTGATGATGAGGACAGCGACAACGAAAACAATGATCACGCCCCAGATAGTCAGCTGGTCCCTCCTGTAAGCACAGAGACACAGGGTGGTGACTGAGGTTCCATACGTCTTGACACAAGATTAGCCTCTGATCAAATGAATAAATTTATGAGGAGGTGTGTGGTCCTTATATAGTTTAGTCATACATCTGTCATCTTATAAGTGAAATGTTCTTGAATACGGCGTAAAACATCAATCAAATAAATAAATGAATAGTTGGAAGATCATATGTGTTGTAGTTATGTATTATTATTTTATATATACTTATAAACTTACAGGGTTTTCTTGATAGCAGATTCACAACATGTGAAGGTGTTGTCTTCAACACAGCAGCGAGGCAGATCCGGGTCGTTACACTCGTACATGTTCCCTTCCTCGGGACCTATATCGCTGTTCTTTAAGCATGTTTTGGCTAAACCTGTAGTTACCAGAATTTGACATTAGACCTGAGAGACACCTGTATATCTATATGTATACAGAAAAATAGAGCTATACAGTCTTCATGTCCGGCCAAAATTTCAAATCAACTGCCACAAACGGCTGGTCAAATGTTTTAGGTCAGCTTGCCGTGGTAACAGTTATGGTTGTGGCCACCCGGATAATTTTGTTTGAAAACCGACTAGTTTTTTAAGACCTTTGGTCTTTGGTACGTCATGTTGAATTTTTTTTTTTGACCGCGGGGAGGGGGGGGGGGTCACAAGTAACAATGTTTTCGGCAGATCGACCTCATTCATTTAACAGTGAACAGGGGTCAGCCGACCGATGTCATCTATAGTGCCAGACCTTATCTGTTAGAGAAAAAACACTAAAACGGTCAGATATTAAAACCTATCGTTGGAACATCCACTGGCGCCGTAGTATAAAACATTCTTCTCCTGGCTTCTGACCAGCGAGGTTGCAGGAGCGATTTCAGTTCTTTTCGATTCGGTTACGGCTCTAAATCAGGAAATTTTACTGTTTCAGTCCTTTTCTGTTCATGCATTAACCTGGTCATCGTCAAAGGCATATAACCGAAAAGTTCTAGAGAATGAGACGTTAAACACTAATCGCATAAACGAGATAATAATAAATAAAAGAGTTGTATAATAAAAATGTTTAAGTTAATCCTGTCGGCTTCTATTATTTAGATAACTTCGGAATAAGAATGATATGATTCGCCAAATGGCCAAATCTAAAATCTCACCAACGTGTGAAGAAAGTACAGCGAGCAGGAAGAGAAAAAGCAGGGCCATCGTCGTGCAACGGGACATGATCTCTGTCTCGGCGTAGCCGCTTTATGACGATCAGAAAACTCGTTCAAACCAGGACCATGTCCATACAACTGTCATCTGCAAGTGAATGGTTATCGGGAATGGTGCCTGGTCTCCCGTTACCACTTAAACGGCCGCACGCCCAACACAGGGTGAAAGACTGGGAAGCAGAGACATAAGGTTGTTTTATGCAGCTACCAAAGCTATTGTGCTTGGATGGCTTTAGTCCCAATAATTATGGTCCACAGAGAAAGAGATCTTAAGAAAATAAGAATATCAAGTTTACCTGTAAATTATTAAGCAAACGAAAATGTCTCAGGTTGCCAAAACATAGCCTGTACCGTGTTTGGGAGTTCGCCAGTGCCATTAGTACAATGGCAATGGCAACTTTTCGCAGTTCCAAGACGGTTAATGTTCTGCATAAAAGCAAGTGTTCTTAAAGCAAACTTTGGGTAAAATAATCTTGCTATACTGTAAGACATAAAAACAGGAAAGCAAAGCGATCATATGATGAGAGCGTTAACTTTAACATGCGCATGTTTTATTATCATTACAATTGGAGATGACTGTTGAATACTTATGTCACCATGCCACGAACATGCAAACCACTGAGTCGCCTCGGTAGTTCTCCTTGGAAGACAGTGTTCACTAATGCATTAACTGTTTATGAAGTAAATACATCTGGAGATAACAACGGATCTGTGATGTTTTGATAGCGTGTGCCGTGCTCGTGTAGCTTCACGACAAGCGACCAGAAAAAGGCGGACATCAGGCTCAATCGCCTCCTAACTGTAATTAGGAGAAAGACGGGATACTCTAACTGCAGGATACTTCAGCAGAAAGCACAGCATGTTCATCTTTCAACCCTAAAGGACATGCTTTATCTGCACAAGCAGGATGTACATTCATTCCCTGTATTCGTTTGAGTAATATTCAGTTTAAATCACGTTAAGAACCGTCGACAATCACTCGCCCTAAACTGTGTTTAGTATATTTGCTCTGTAGCTGTTGTTTCATTGTACATTTGTTAATGACCCTTAACCCTCTCACCAATGCGGTCGCTTTGAGTTCAAGTCTAGCTCATGCTGGTCTATTCTCCAGTCGTACGTGGGAAGGTCTGACAGCAATTTGCTCGTGGGTTTCCCCTGGGCTCTTCTCGGTTTCCTCCCTCCATAATGCCGGCCGTCGTCTTATAAGTGAAATATTCTTGAGTACGGCGTAAAACACCAATCAAATAAGTTTATCAATGGGGGCAACGTTGATGCATTGCCATGCAAGTCATCAACCTCAGCAGTGATAATCACTCGTTACTTAACTACAGCTCAACAGTCTGAACGGCAACTCCGTGCACTTGCTTACAAAACAACACACAGTTTGATGAATTATGAAAACCGTTGGAATGACGCATTCTGTTGCTTTGAGCTCACACAAGGTACAGACAACTCGGAAGCTAACTGCTTTGTTTTTGATATCGTTGGAAGAAAATACTGTCTTCCAACAATGACATTTGGCACGATTAAAGCTTAGCATTTGGTTTTATACAAAATGCTGTATGAATGCTCATTGTTGTTCTTTAGGTATAAACTAATGGAGGAAACCATGTCAACATGGAGTACATGAGAGCTACTCGAGTGACTGGCGTGAAAGGTTCGTGTATTAATAGATGAGTATACAGCTGACTTTACTCCGCATAAATCTAATAGCAATGTATAACACATATTGTGTATACAAATTTTCCCATTAAGAAAAACAATACATCATCAACTCCCAAACCATTTGAGGTCAAGTAGACCGAAACTTAGCAACTTGCATTATTAATACATCGTAGCGAGAATCAACTAAACCCAGCTTAATGGTGTCCCAATGGACCTCTGAGCCAAACCTAAGTTGAACGCAAATCAATGGAGTAGTAACCACATCCCCACGATCACTACACTCTTTCATGCACGCTAATGGACATGGGTGGCTTGTCCTTCGTCATCAACATGGTTGGCTGGGATTCTTATCGGAGCAGTACCTGTCTTTTTTTTGTTGCTTCGGTCAGAAATGATATGCAACTGCTATTTGGAAGATCTGGATTAAATATTTCTCCTAAGAAGAGACTTTAAACTGAACACGCACCATTTGGAATCCCCCTTTAAACGTCGTTGGTTTCCATCTCAGTTTGTGCAACGGTTTCTTAGAGGAGCATATGTTAACATGAAGTTTATTAATAAAGAAGCAGGGTATAATATATAGAACAAGTTGTCATAGAGTGCGCATGTTTCCAGCAAGTTCAGAAACATTCCTAGCCATGCCTCAACGATGTCAAGTTTTCCCACTACCCCAGCTTGGTCACTATCCACCCCATAAACTATGGTGAGTTTTAATTTAACAGAGAATCATTTTACACATTTAGTGGATTTGTACCCGTAAGTTAAAATAAAAGCAGAGAATTTCAAGCACCATTCTGCTGACGGGAAATTTAAAGCAATGCTCATGAGTCTGCAGACAGATTTGTGTTCTTAAATTCTTCATTGAAACAAAATGACACGTTAACACAGGTCAAATGTAGTAGAATTTCTAACGTTTTTGTTTTGGGCTGATCCATTTTCCAGTCATTACCAGGGACAGCTATAGTCTCCCTAGTCGCTCGGTTATTCTCCTTGATTAATCCGCTGGAGCCATCTAATTACGCCCAGACAAATTCAATCCACAGCTGAGTCCTGTTATCAAACTGTGTGTACATTTTTAAAGATTTCAATAAAGTAACATTTACGGTAAGTCACTATACAGACATTCTTTCTGAGTCTATCGCTGATGACTTTTGTACTAATCAGTCTTTAAGGTACTTAAGACCCACGAAACTGTGGACAAGTCTGATGAAAATAGACCAGAAGTCGTCTGAGGAGTCTACGTGCAGTCAGATGTTTGTCTGTGGCTGGGAATCGGACGAGAACAGTTCTGTTCTGTCAGCCGAGAATTACAACGTGAAAACAGGACATTAACCGTGAATGGCGTGCTGTACACAGTTGACATGGTTCCAGATATGCTCATTGAACGGTGTAAGCCATATTAACCTATGCATGTAGAACCCGTGATTGTTATCCTCACAATAAACCAGGAGACATGACCTGTCAATTGAAATATATGAATCAATCTCATGGAACATTTATATACTGTGTATTTTAAAAGGTATGTATTGATATGGTTCAATTCCGGTTGTTACGTAATGACAAAATATGCGATTCACAACTGCTTGGAAAAACAAACAAACATGTATTACCAGAGATACTCATGTATTAGTTCAAAAGAAACCAAAGAATCTAAAATATTGTGGACAAATTGCATACGCTTAGCTCAGGTTTGAACGCCTTACCAATTATGTAACTGAAAAAAAGAGCCTCAGTTCCATCTCAGACTAGACCAGAAGTCCGATTTCCGTATGCATGACTCCCTACACAGCACTAAATCATCCTCTAACAGACAGCAGTATGAATAACTGTTGTCAGACTACACGGCATGGCCCAGTTTTGACCCGATCATGCCTTGTCTTATCTCTTACCACACATACGCCACAAACGTTAACAACAATCTGCGCAGTGTCAAAAGCGAAGAGTGTGTCAGGGATACTATTCAATACCGATTTAAAAAATTTAGCTTAAAATAAATAATAGGAAAGACATCGAACATAGGAAAGTTGACAAGTGTTAACACATAGGAGTTAAAGACTGTCTAGACAGATTAGTGACTTCCCCATGGGTTGTATATGATAAAACAATTATATCTGACAGCATGCACACACAGCCTCTTATGGACCGTAAATATCGGACATAATCCTATCGAAAATAGAAATTCAAAAGGTCTCTTCGTTTTTGGAGTGCAAAAGTTTTATGAAAAAAAAAGGCCGAACGGAGATTTTTAGTATCCGCAGATGTAAAACCAAAATGAGTTTCCACTGGCCTAAAGAATTCTTTTCAAAGTTTACACTCACCTACATATGCTTGTCTGTTATTAATGCATTCATGACACGAGTGTGTAAATTTTGATATGCCATTGTTTATTAAGAATTCTAACAGGATTTATTCTGTCATAATATGTTTCTGGCTTCCGATTATATTTGGGTGCATTTCATTTTTTGTCCCATCTCATTCACAAGCTCTTCGATACCCACATTTCATCCTAACCAAAAGATTGGGGAAAAAATTTACCATGATTGCTTAAGCACTCTTAGCATGTGCAATGCTCCAGTTAAATTGATGTCAATTTGGAGAGGACATCGTGGAGGTGACATAATTCACATCAGTTAAGGGATAGACTGTATTTTATGTACAACTTCTGGGGCCTCTGTGGTTCAGTCGGTTAGCCCGATAGCGCAGCGTAACAACCCGAAGCCTTGCACTAATGCGGTCGCTGTGAGTTCAAGTCCAGCTCATGCTGGCTTCCTCTCCGGCCATGCGTGGGAAGGTCTGCCAGCAATTTGCGGATGGCCATGGGTTTCCCGGGACTCAAAGTTGCTTTTGAGTTTAACCTGAGCCATCTTGACACTGTCACTTCAAGGAAAAATCATTGTCTATCCCTGCCAGGGATCCATTACACTCCTTTGTCAAATGGCAGGCGCCTTTTAATTACGTCCGGACAAAGTCAATGTGACTCGAAGGCCAGTTTTCATTTCTTCTGATACAGCTTTATATAAAATTCAATAAATTAACAGACACCACACTAGACAGACATTCATGTTGAGCCTTTCACTCATTAATCCCCTCAACGCTAAAATTCTTTAGTAATTAAAGTATTAAAGACCAATCAGACTGTGACTCTCTCTTGCTGGAATCGCCTAATGAAGTTAGACCGTAAGAGAACCCGTCTTGGTGTCTGGATTTTAATCTGACACTGTAAAGCAGACGAGAACAATCCTGTTCTGTCAACCATGAATTACCAGGTGATAGATAATACGATGGCGAGCTAGACGTTGTTGGTACAGTCCCAAGTATCCTCAAAATTTCAACCCAAGTATCCTCAAAATTTCAACTACACACATAAATTTTTGCTACTGACTGACATAGCTACACCCAATATGATGTCCACTGGGACGCTAGAATTCATCGAGTTAATCTGGTGAAATCGGAACCGTGGTTTATGGTCATCCTATATAAGATCATTTCTTAACACCACGTTTCTGTGCACCTAGAAACAAAAAGCCTTTCTTAATATATTCTTCATGACATTTCTTTACACGTACCATAACCACGACACCAGTTGTTAATGGGTTTGACCGACGGCTGGGGGGGGGGAGGGCAAAGTGTTGAACTGCTTATTCAATAATTAACAAATCAAATGGGTAAGAAGTACGGGGTTGACGCTGGAGTGGAGTGAGGCAAATGTCAAGTTGACGAAGGATATTTCATTTTTTCTCTTTGTCCTTTATCAGATATAGTGTCCTAATGTTATATTGGAAAGCAATTTTCTTGCTCACCATGAGCGTCCATGGGTAGATCTACTCACGATCTACGTTGGTTTTCAAGTCTAAAGCATGCATACAACAGAAAGTACAGTTAATTTAATAAAATGAAGAAGGAAGATGAAGCCATTTATAATTACAACACCTTTAAAATGACGAACAGAAATTGGGTAATCTTAATTACTGGACGTATGAAAGAGAAACGCCTGGAAATATGTATTCAGCTGACCCCATAACCCGGAACAATATGTACTTCACTCTGTTTTTGTACCCGGGATAGATCCATGCCTTCGAGGCAGTTCCTAAGCCAGGAGAACGAAGTCAGGAAGTAGTAATCTCGAGACGTAGTCCAATGTTCTCATCCGGGTGGGTGAGCTACCTGTTGAGCAGGTTACCTCCCACAGGGTAACGTCTTGTCCGAGATGCTGAGCTCTGTGTGTCGTGTTTGTCTAAACCTAATCAGCCCCGTCGTCACTCACTTGGGCACGAGCTGCCGGGCATAATGGGCAAGCCCCACGGGGTACCATCTGTGGGAGAGAAGTAGGACATGACAGCCCCGGACGTAGCAGATCTATATTAACGAGTTAGGCTCCCAAACCATTGATCACCAATCAGAGGTAGCCAGTAACATCCCCACCCCATACAACCGTCCCCTTCACAACCAACACCAGCTCTTCACTATAAAAGACCACCAGATTCCAGGACCGATGAGTCACACAAGCTCTACCCATCGCACAAATTCCTCCATTGGGAAAGTTGCAAGAATTGTGCTTATACAAGGTGACATTTCTACGTCCAAAATGGTTTTCAAGAAGCTCTTACGCAATACTGGTAAGTATGCATGTATATCCTATAAGAAATGTATAAAGAAATCCAAGCCGTAAGGTTAAGAGAGTGGCATGTATCTGTTTAAATGGAACTGTGCAAAAGGCAATTTTTTCAATACTGTAACAGACAAAAAGTAATACCTTCATGAGGAAGTGGCACAAGGGTGTTCAGATGTGCCTCATTTTCCTGCAGAATGATAACTGAATTTTAGTACATGTTAATCTCCAGTTTGGACGATTTTTGTTTTACATACAAAACTGTAGAAAACGTTACTTGCTACTTTCAGCCAACAAGATCAAAAAGCACACGTTCCTATACCACCTCCCCCTGCAGGTCACACAGGCTCGATTCTCCCAGTCCACGATTCCCGAGGGCCTGATCTTGTGCCAGTATCCGGGCACTCAATGCTGCGTCATGGCGATGACGGCCCTGGTGACGTCACAGCAGATCGCCGCTCATGACTGGACGTCTGACACTCTCGACAACGTCATCATTTCAGGCGATAAACTTCATTCTGATTGGATAGCTGCCACTGGAAGGTCACATTCCAGTGAAAAGAGAATTGCGGTGGATGAACTTCCAGACAAATGTTTGTCCTTCGGCCAGTGTTTTAAAATTCGCCAAGGGAAGATTCACTACGGCACGTTGGACATGAGTCGACAAACGTCAAAGGAGTTCAAGCTGAAGACGTTTGGAGAGGCTCTTGACTACTGTCTCTCTCGACGATTCAATGGCGCTCTTCTTACAATACAGGACAAAACCATGGCCATCTTCCACAAGAAAGGTTTCCTCTATCTGTGTGACTCACACGGGTATGACAGTATGGGGAAACCGTGCAGAAATGGACAGGCCATACTCGCTAAATTTGTTAATCGGGACCATTTGGTGAACTACATAATACACCGGGAAGTCGCATCTGCCGTGTTTAATCTTGTTCCTGTAAGCATAACTCCACTGTGAAAGCTCGATAATGTATATCTGTTTAATTTGTATTTACACATATATTTATAACCTAGTATGTCACTTGTTATTCGCGCAAATGTAATTTATTAATTGATTGTTATGTACGATGAATGATTTATCCAGGAATCGTTTACAGCTATATGTGATATTTAACAGAGTCTGCATTAAAACAGCTTTAATACTTAAAAACTCTGTTCTCCAGGCTATGTGCTATTTAAACGTTTTAAGAAAATATGTTTTCTGCCAGAATTTATTTTTGATGAATTGAGACAAGTTTCCTGGAATTTGTTGCCTCAGTACATTTATGACAGCTTACACCACGGGCCACAATATGGCTGACATGTAATTATCATTCAGAACTTGTAATAAGACTGTCGTTGCCGAATTTTAGCTCGTTGGCATCATAAAAAACATAACTATATAGCTCATTGTAGTCATTTTATTTTGACATGCTGTTTAACATTTACAATTAGCTTACCGTAGGCAAATGATACAATATAAATATATGCGCCGTGCTAGAATGATGCAATAATTTGCTCGGTTAACCTGGTAAAGCACACAGGTACTTGCCAGTGCCGGAGATCTACCGTTCTTTTCAACTTGATTTTGTCACCAGGATGCTTTACATCTCAATAAGTGCCATTTTAGTGCGGTTTTGCCTTACAAGGATATAGGAATCATATCCTTTAAGACTTGCGATCGCTGCAGCATTTGCATACTTATTAATACCCCTGACTTTGTCGTTGGACAACGCAATTTACGTCCCCAGTATACTTCGGATATTTTATCAGCAATTAGGTGTCTTGATGGGGGTATAAGACGGGGAATTAAACATGTTTTGTATTATATATAATTAGACGAATTCAATTATGTATACATTTGTGTTTCTGCACTGTATGCCAAGGGGACTTTTGTGTTAATTTTTTTTATTTTAATATTTAAATAAAGATGTGGCTGTACATCTCTATATTTTACTCATCTCCTTTTTGTTTGTGTACTAAAGAAAAATATTAATAAAATGCATTCGCCATAAATCGGTTCAGTACACCTTTAAGAAAAATGTGTCATTAGCCATGCTTGTTTCCCATCCCCACAGGATTAAAATACTTCAAGTAATGCCGTTTCTTTTACAAACCGTGTCTACTTTCCCCCCAAGAAACAACATGGAAGCTTTTCGCCCATTTGTCTAACGTGCAAACCGTGATGTATCCCACTGATGCCTAGTAAGGACATCTTAAGTGCCATTTATGAGCATGATGTATTACATATCTATAAAGGCACCATGTTAAGACTCACCCTTTATAAAATCTCTCTGCCACGAAATGGCTGAAGAATTGCCGAAGTGGCGATGAGCCATAATGCCTCATTCATTCATCCATTCGTCCATCCTTTCATTCTTAATCTCTCTCAGCACCATCACATCCGTATAAATTTTCCAGTGATGAAATGATCAATGATATGTAGAATGTTGGTGCGCGGAATGTATTTTTATTGGCACAGAAATACGAGAGCCTGATGATGCTATAACTGGATGCTTTATTCGGACCGATGGCAATATACGCGTCTTAATTGGTTTTGAAACATGCTCAATTGCCTTTAAGGGCTTTAGTGATAGGCTGTTATCACAAAGTAATGTAGATGCCCCTTATAGAACACTTCTTCCACCGTTAGTTCATCTAACAGTTTATGACAATGTTTGTAACACGTGCATTCATTAACAAAGGCGTTCAGTACACTTTTCAGGAAATGGTGTAGTGGCCGATGCGCGTCTCCCAGCAGGATTACAAATACTTCAAAGGATACAGTTACTTTAAAGTTGTATCCATTTTCCTCTAGCGGCAGCGCGGAGGCTCTTCACCTATACATCTAACACATACAAACCGTGATGTATCACACTGACGTCTTGTAACTGTTTAGCCCTCACGTATTTGCATGATATACCACATATGTATCTAAACACGATGTTAACACTGACAGTTATCAGAATCTCTCCTATACAAAATATTGGCTGAAATATTGCCGAAGTGGCGATGAGACATAATCACTCGTTCTTCCATTCAATCATTCATTCATTCATTCTGCTGCTCTGAACGTTTTGAGAATGTTTACAATTGCATGACTGGGCAATTGCATTGAAAATTATGTCGAAGAAGGGTAGATGAAATTCTAAAGAAAACATAGAGATGATTAAACTATTTATAGTTTAAATGGGACTTATTCTTATTATGGGAAACATACATGAACTCTGTAAAAAACTATGAAACTCCAGGGCCTTTTTGCTTTGGTTTTGCGTTATTCTTTGTTAAATGAAAGGACAACACAGAATTCTAAGTAATTCTTGACCAGTAGCTTCGGATCAACTGCAGTTCATATAACTACATTGCTTCACAAGAAACGTACATTAGTGTTAACACCTAGGAGTTAAAGCTCCAGTGAATATATAGGATGAAACCAACACGTATGAAAACACTTACAATCGTCTGGAGTAGATGCAAATATCAGATAATCCTTAATCCTATAAAGAGTACATTTATCCGATCCTTGATTGATGGATGCCACGAATTATAAGAATCTAAACAGCTTTTTGGTTTGTACACTCTATTATGAAATACAAAATGCCGAGAGATGTTCCTTAATGTCCACAAATTTTAAACCAAAATGAATTCTGTCTTTTGACAGATTGACACGTAGAGTAAAATACTTTGATATGTTAGCCAAACAGATCACTTCACCCCAAACTCGGGGTATATGGAGCAGAAATACAGCGCATCAATTACTCCTGGCTGGAATATAGAATTTGAAGACAATGTATTCGGCAGAAAACGCGAATGGCACACCATTCAGTTTACAGGAAAAGCAGTCTACCTAAAGACATTCGACATTTCTGAACGATAAACCATACAGAATTTAATCGATGTTTCTTGTGGATTAATCTGAGCGACCCTGACAGTCACTACAGGTGACAAGCACTGTCTATTTCATTACATTCATTACACTCCTCGTTTAATTAAGAGACGCCTCCTAATTACGTCCAGACAAATTCAGTGTGACTCAAAGCCCAGTTTTCAAATCTTTTGTTAAAGGTTTGCATAATATTTCAATAATTCAACTGAAGTAATAAGAAATTAGACAACCATATTGAGTCTTTCACTCATTAACCGTTTCAGGATTGGTATCTTCCTCAGGCCATAATAACATTGCATAACAATGCTGGCGGTGCGAAGTCTGTTCTATTGTTTTTATGACATGTGAGAGTATTAATTAATTATAACCATTTCTCAAACCCAAGTTATTTAAACGTACTTGTCTTTGTTTATGTCCTAAACCGTTATCGTCTTATAGTACCGTGTGCAGATGGATCACCGAGGTACGGGATAAACACCCCACCTCCATCCTTTTTTGTGACCATGCATCCTCTACGATCTGATTCCGAGGTTTTCATATAGTGAGGAGAAGGTGTTGGTATGAAATTACTGTTCGTTAATTTTTTTCCAATAATGACAAGATTCACATGTTAATTGACTTTTCAAAAAGGGCTAAACTTGGTGTAACGGTTTTTCTAAGAGCTGTTTGAGTTGCTATCTCAAAGTGGTGATTCACCTTACTGAATACAGCTTAAAGATTTAGTTCATCTAACCGTTTTGTGACAAATCTTGTTACGCCTGCATTCATTAACTTGATCTGTTCAGTACACCACAAAGCCCAAGGTGACATGATCTATACGTAACTCGCAGATGGGTTGAAGCATTTCAAAGAATGCCGCGGGACAGAGACTTTATGGCCACGTCAAGTTTCCTCTCGACACAGCATGGCTAATAACAGCAAACTAGAGGCTTTATTATTTCTGCAATGGATAAGACATATCTTTGTAAACGGTTGTAAAACATTGTCCTGTTCAAAAGAAAGAAAAGTATTTTCTGTGTTAAATATTCTGTACATTTATCGTGAAAATAAGATACTGTGTATTTTAAAAGGTATGTATTGATATGGTTCAAGGCCGCCGATATAGGTTGTTACGTAATGACAAAATATGCGATTCACAACCGCTTAGAAAAAAAAACAAACATATATTACCAGAGATATGCATGTATTTGTTCTGAAGAACTATAATATCTAAATATTCTAGACATATGGTTAGCTCATGTTTGAACGCCTTACCAATTATGTAACTGGAAAAAAGAGCCTCAGTTCCATCTCAGACTAGACCAGAAGTCCGATTTCCGTATGCATGACTCCCTACACAGCACTAAATCATCCTCTTACAGACACCATAATGGAGAAGTGTTTTCAGACTTCACGACATGACCCAGTCTTGACCCGATCATGCCTTGTCTTATCTCTTACCACACATACGCCACATCTGCGCAGTGTCAAATGCGAAGAGTGTGTCAGGGATACTATTCAATCCCGATTTTAAAAATTTGGTTTAAAAAAAATAGGAAAGTTGATAAGTGTTAACACTTAGGAGTTAAAGACTGTCTAGACAGATTAATGACTTCCCCATGGGTTGTATATGATAAAACAATTATATCTGACAGCATCCACATACAGCCTCTTATGGGCCGTAAATATCGGACATAATCCTTACAGCCTACCTATAAAGAATGTATTTATCTGATCCGTTACTCACACATGCCACGAATTAGAAATTCAAAAGGTCTCTTCGTTTTTGGACTCCAAAAGTTTTATGAAAAAAAAAGGCCGAGTGAAGATTTTTAGTATCCGCAGATGTAACACCAAAATGAGTTTCCACTGGCATAAAGAATTCTTTTCAAAGTTTACACTCACTTACATATGCTTGTCTGTTATTAATGCATTCATGACACGAGTGTGTAAATTTTGATATGCCATTGTTTATTAAGAATTCTAACAGGATTTATTCTGTCATAATATGCTTCTGGCTTCCGACTATATTTGGGCGCATTTCATTTTTTGTCCCATTTTGTGACGATCTCATTCACAAGCTCTTCGATACCCACATTTCATCTTAACCAAAAGATTGGCGAAATTTACCATGATTGCCTAAGCACTCTTAGCATGTACAATGTTTCAATTAAATTGATGTCAATTTGGAGAGGACATCGTGGAGGTGACATAATTCACATCAGTTAAGGGATAGACTGTATTTTATGTACAACTTCTGGGGCCTCTGTGGTTCAGTCGGTTAGCACGATAGCGCAGCGTAACAACCCGAAGCCTTGCACCAATGCGGTCGCTGTGAGTTCAAGTCCAGCTCATGCTGGCTTCCTCTCTGGCCATACCTGGGAAGGTCTGCCAGCAATTTGCCGATGGCCATGGGTTTTCCCGGGGCTCTACCCGCTTTCCTCCCACCATAATGCTGGCCGAAGTCGTATAGGTGAAATATTTCATGAGTATGGCTTAAAACACCAATCAAATAAATAAATAAATGTACAACATCTTTAGACCAAGCATACGTATCTTGGGAAATGGACTGTTCTTGCATGAACAATCAATGCGCAATTTGATAATGGTACACAAATTGTTAAAACTAATGATAATTATTCATAATCGTTCTAACAGATTGATTAGTCATTTTTGGTGAGGTTTGATCAACCCTGTAAGAAAGTTGAACGCATAGGGTAAAATACTTTTGTTCTGTTCAGTTAACAAAACCGATCGCTCGGTTTCATTCTTGGTGTAGTTGGAGCAGGAATATAGCACACCATATTCTTCGTTGTAATAAAGAATTTTCAGAATATTTATTTGACAGAAAACGCACCAGGTTACACACACGGTAATCCGTCTAAAGAAACTCGAAATCTGGTCAAAACAAAACATAGTCAATCAAAGTTGCTTTTGAGTTTAACCTGAGCCATCTTGACACTGTCACTTCAAGGAAAAATCATTGTCTATCCCTGCCAATGATCCATTATACATCTTTGTCAAATGGCAGGCGCCTTTTAATTACGTCCGGACAAATTCAATGTGACCCGAAGGCCAGTTTTCATCTCTTCTGATATAGTTGAGTAAAAACTTCAATAAATTAACAGACACGACACTAGACAGACATTCATGTTGAGTCTTTCACTCATTAATCCCCTCAACGCTAAAATTCTTTAGTAATTAAAGTATTAAAGACCAATCAGACTGTGACTCTCTCTTGCTGGAATCGCCTAATGAAGTTAGACCGTAAGAGAACCCGTCTTGGTGTCTGGATTTTAATCTGACACTGTAAAGCAGACGAGAACAATCCTGTTCTGTCAACCATGAATTACCAGGTGATAGATAATACGATGGCGAGCTAGACGTTGTTGGTACAGTCCCAAGTATCCTCAAAATTTCAACTACACACATAAATTTTTGCTACTGACTGACATAGCTACACCCAATATGATGTCCATTGGGACCCTAGAATTCATCGAGTTAATCTGGTGAAATCGGAACCATGGTTTATGGTCATCCTAAATAAGATCATTTCTTAACACCACGTTTGTGTGCACCTAGAAACAAAAAGCCTTTCTTAATATATTCTTCATGACATTTCTTTACACGTACCATAACCACGACACCAGTTGTTAATGGGTTTGACCGACGGCTGGGGGGGGGGCAAAGTGTTGAACTGCTTATTCAATAATTAACAAATCAAATGGGTAAGAAGTACGGGGTTAACGCTGGAGTGGAGTGAGGCAAATGTCAAGTTGACGAAGGATATTTCATTTTTTCTCTTTGTCCTTTATCAGATATAGTGTCCTAATGTTATATTGGAAAGCAATTTTCTTGCTCACCATGAGCGTCGATGGGTAGATCTACTCACGATCTACGTTGGTTTTCAAGTCTAAAGCATGCATACAACAGAAAGTACAGTTAATTTAATAAAATGAAGAAGGAAGATCAAGCAATTTATAATTACAACTCCTTTAAAATGACGAACAGAAATTGGGTAATCTTAATTACTGGACGTATGAAAGAGAAACGCCTGGAAATATGTATTCAGCTGACCCCATAACCCGGAACAATATGTACTTCAATCTGTTTTTGTACCCGGGATAGATCCATGCCTTCGAGGCAGTTCCTAGCCAGGAGAACAAAGTCAGGAAGTAGTAATCTCGAGACGTAGTCCAATGTTCTCATCCGGGTGGGTGAGCTACCTGTTGAGCAGGTTACCTCCCACAGGGTAACGTCTTGTCCGAGATGCTGAGCTCTGTGTGTCGTGTTTGTCTAAACCTAATCAGCCCCGTCGTCACTCACTTGGGCACGAGCTGCCGGGCATAATGGGCAAGCCCCACGGGGTACCATCTGTGGGAGAGAAGTAGGACATGACAGCCCCGGACGTAGCAGATCTATATTAACGAGTTAGGCTCCCAAACCATTGATCACCAATCAGAGGTAGCCAGTAACATCCCCACCCCATACAACCGTCCCCTTCACAACCAACACCAGCTCTTCACTATAAAAGACCACCAGATTCCAGGACCGATGAGTCACACAAGCTCTACCCATCGCACACATTCCTCCATTGGGAAAGTTGCAAGAATTGTGCTTATACAAGGTGACATTTCTACGTCCAAAATGGTTTTCAAGAAGCTCTTACGCAATACTGGTAAGTATGTATGTATACCCTATAAGAAATGTATAAAGAAATCCAAGCCGAAAGGTTTAAGAGAGTGGCATACATCTGTTTAAATGAAACTGTGCAAAAGGCAATTTTTTCAATACTGTAACAGACAGAAAGTAATACTTTCATGAGGAAGTGACACAAGGGTGTTCAGATGTGCCTCATCTTCCTGCAGAATGATAACTGAATTTTAGTACATGTTAATCTCCAGTTTGGACGATTTTTGTTTTACATACAAAACTGTAGAAAACGTTACTTGCTACTTTCAGCCAACAAGATCAAAAAGCACACGTTCCTATACCACCTCCCCCTGCAGGTCACACAGGCTCGATTCTCCCAGTCCACGATTCCCGAGGGCCTGATCTTGTGCCAGTATCCGGGCACTCAATGCTGCGTCATGGCGATGACGGCCCTGGTGACGTCACAGCAGATCGCCGCTCATGACTGGACGTCTGACACTCTCGACAACGTCATCATTTCGGGCGATAAACTTCATTCTGATTGGATAGCTGCCACTGGAAGGTCACATTCCAGTGAAAAGAGAATTGCGGTGGATGAACTTCCAGACAAATGTTTGTCCTTCGGCCAGTGTTTTAAAATTCGCCAAGGGAAGATTCACTACGGCACGTTGGACATGAGTCGAGAAACGTCAAAGGAGTTCAAGCTGAAGACGTTTGGAGAGGCTCTTGACTACTGTCTCTCTCGACGATTCAATGGCGCTCTTCTTACAATACAGGACAAAACCATGGCTGTCTTCTATAAGAAAGGTCTCGTTTATCTGTGTGACTCACACGGGTATGACAGTATGGGGAAACCGTGCAGAAATGGACAGGCCATACTCGCTAAATTTGTAAACCGGGACCATTTGGTGCACTACATAAAACACCGGGAAGTCGCATCTGCCGTGTTTAATCTTGTTCCTGTAAGCATAACTCCACTGTGAAGCTCGATAATGTATATCTGTTTAATTTGTATTTACACATCTATTTATAATGTAGTATTTCACTTGTTATTCGCGCACATGTAATTTATTAATTGATTGTACGATGAATGATTTATCCTTGAATCGTTTACAGATACATGTAATATTTAACACAGTCTGTATTAAAACAGTTTTAATACTTAAAAACTCTGTTCTCCAGGCTATGTGCTATTTAAACGTTTTAAGAAAATATGTTTTCTGCCAGAATTTATTTTTGATGAAGCTGAAACACGTTTCCTGAAATTTGTTGCCTCAGTACATTTATGACAGCTTACAGCATGCATCACAGTATGGCTGACAAGAAATTATCATTCAGAACTTGTAATCAGATTGTCCTTCCCAATTTTCAGCTTGTTGGCTTCGGATTAAGACAAAACTATATAGCTCTTTGGAGGGAATTTAGCTGGACGGATGCTTGTCAGTGCATCCTACTTGATTTCCTACTTGATTTTGTAACGAGAATTGCTTAAACCTAAGTCAGCATGGATTTAGTGCAGGGTTACTTCACAGCAAGAAGATATGAATCATATTCTTTCAGATCTGAGAGTGATGTAGAGTCAGGGTATAAAGTTGCATCCCTCACATTATTATGTGACAACAAATTTAAATCACACGTATATATTTATTGCCAGTTATGTGCTCTGATGTGGGTAAGGTATAGACGTTTTATGTTATATATGATTAAAAAAGTTAATTATGCATACATGTGTATTTTCGGGCTGTACACCAAGGCGACATTTGCCCTTAATATTTAAATAAAGCCTTGACAAATCACCTTCATACTGTAACTCATCTCTTTGTTCTTTGTGTAGTTACGGAAATTACCAATAAAATGTCTCCCGAGATAGGTTTTAACACCGATCATAGACTGGTAGTTTCCACATACACGAGCATTCATTGTTCTTGGGACCTGGGTATTAATAAACAATCGATGGCGTTGAGGGACGGTGTGTACAGTCGGTGTGTCCGTATTCATTTTTCTACCAAACGTAAGGTCACAGGTCTGTAAGTCACACGTGGCAAAGTTTACTTTTTGCTACTTCCCTAGATCCACCCACAATCGTATAAATGAAAAGGAAATTTCTTGATTATTGCATATGCGAGCTTAGAAATTTGTAATAAATAATATATAAAATATTAAACAAGTGTTTCAAGAGTTATTTTTTGATTGGGCTGAATTTGATAGTTCATGTTTTGTCTTTGTCACAGATTTAGTTATTCTCATCGACAAGTAAATCGGGATGTTTAATTACCTCCAGACTAAATCAAATTTTAACAAAGTAACAGGTACGGTAAGGCACCAGGCAGACATCCCGATTCAGTCTTTAACTCATTAACTCTTTAACCCTGCCATGGTGTCATTCAGCAATCAAAGTATTTAAGACTAATCAGATTTTGCCCTGTTGGTGTGGTCTGATAAAGTGGGACCGGAAGTAATTTCCAATGTCTAGTTGCCCGGATTTAACCAGTGACTGGAAAGCAGACATGCGCAGTCCAGTCGGTAACAGTGAATGGTTCTCTAGGTACTTTATACAGTTTGAAGTATGTCGATGAGTAAAGCACAAAGATATATCAGACCGAGTAATGAGCACAAAAAGTAATATGCAAACCTCTAATGGCATGTAGTGCAACCATGAAATTGTTACCGATCTGAACAGATCAAAGTTGTCTTTAACGGACTGTTTGTTCCCTCGCAGAAGAGAATACTCCTCTCGTTCAAAACAGACCACCCTAATATCAGCACATAGCAGTAGACACTCACGTATTTTTCATTAGTGTTGCTCTTTACTTGTATAAGTTTGTTTTATGAAACTACGGAAGTATTATGAAGTTGACGTATTGCCGTGATGAATGGGAGTATTAAAAAACAAATGTATCTGTTTGTTAACATGAAGCCCTTTTTGGCTAATACCTTCTTAACGGTCCTTTACCGTTAAAGAATGTTTCTCTGTTCCAGTAACTTGTGCTGATCAGTGAGCTACCTGAGCTGGGTGATCCCCCTTGTCACCATCGCGCATATGAAAGGGACGAATAACCATACATCTTATCTCAACTAAGGGCTCTTCTTATCTGACTGAAGAAGGACATATTGAGATGAGCGGTTATCACAAAGTGTATGTACACCTGACACAATATCTTTTAAGCCGTATCTTTAATGCTTTTTCATGAAAAAATCCGTTGGGTGCACCTTAAATGAAATTTGCTGGGTTTGTCTCCCAACAGATTAAAAACGCTTCAAAGAATGCCGTAACAGCTACTTTAAAACCGTGTCCATTTCCCCCCATACACAGCATGGAAGCTCTTCGCCTATAGATCTAACACATACAAACTGTAATGTGCCGCAATAATGGTTAGAAACAACACATTAAGCGTCAAGTTAGTAGATGTAACACATGTGTATCTAAAAACTAGGATAACACTTGTTTATTTCAGAAACTGATATGTAATATTACATCTACATTTATTTTCCACTTTATCATCGTGGATGTAGACGGTCAGCCTTCTTGCTAATGAAAGAATTCGATCTCTTGGAAATTTTTATGCATTGAACATATTTTAATTGATTTTGATCAGTTTTGAAACTATCGATAGAGTGACATTAAAACTAACTAAAGCACGAAGTTTAGCGGTAATTTCGACAAGGCGGCAATGAACGTAGGTATAAGAATCGACAGGCCTGTTGAGTAGTCTGTTTTAGCGAGTGCCTAATTTACCAGCTAAAATTAAATCTGCCATTTGTTCATTTTGTACATGTTTGTCTATTGGTGTGGAATAAGAACTTCTTAAGCTGTTAGTTCATCTAACAGTTTATGACCACGTTTGTAACACCTGCATTCATTAATAAATAAATAAATTTCCTTAAATCCGTAGACCATTGAGGAAAAGATGTCCTGAGTTATGCGCGTCTCGCAACACGATTAAAAGTCTTCGGAGAATGCCGAAACAGTTGCTTTAAAATCGAGTTAACCAACGAGTGTCCCTGTTGCTAATATAAAAGTACAGGGTCACAGAGTCGCACAGGGCCTAGTCTGTCTAGACGGATTGGTGATGCCGTCAGGGGTTGTATATGATGAAACAAAGACGTCTGGGATTAAGGCTTACAGCACGTCTGGACCAGATGCAAATGTCAGAAGTATAACCCTTAAACCTATAAGGAATATATTTGAGCGACTCCAGATTGATGTATGTCACGAATTATAAAAATTCATACTGTTTAATTCTTCGTTTGTATCCTCTCCTAAAGTTTATTTATTGTTTTTATCGGATTGGTGTTTTACGCCGTACACAAGAATATTTCCCTTATCCGACGGCTGCCAGCATTATGGTGGGCGGAAAGCGGCAGAGCTCGAAGGGAAACCCACGACCATCCACAGGTTGCTGGCAGACCATCCCGGAGAGGAAGCCAGCATTAGCTGGGCTTGAACTCACAGCGACTGCATTGGTGGGAGGCTTCTGGGTCATTGCGCTGTGATAGCGCGCTAACCGACTGGGCCACGTAGGCCACGCCCTAAAGTTTCATGGAAAACATAATGTCGAGAGATGTTCTTTAATTTCCTCAACTTTAAAACCCAAGTGAGTTTTCAGTAGTTTAAATAATTGTTTCTATAAATGGTATATCATTTACTCATTTTCTGCTATTGAGGAAATTAAATTCGGTAAATTTTAAACCGCACACCATTAGCTTTACCGCACCTTTTGTCGATGACAGTGAGAGTTAACTAAACATTTTACCAATTCTATTTTTGTCCCATTTTGCAGAGATTTCAGTGACAAGCTTCTCCATGCACGCAATTCACCTTAACCAAATGATAGGTAAAGTTTGTGACAATTGCATAATGTTTCATATGTACTCTCTTTCATCGAAATTTAAATAAAATAAAATGTAGGGGGAGATAATTTTTCACATAAAGGGCTAGAATGCCACCGCTGTACACCTTCTACAGAAGAGGCCTGCATTCTGTGAGAAAGAGTCTGCATGAAGAAACAATATATACCATCTTCATATGCACGGTAATAATAAACCATAAATTGCTAAAAGTGCATGGTGATAATTATTTTCATAATCCTTGACTAATAATTTCTGTTTTGTATGACTAAAGGTGAGAGAAACGTCAGCAAGTGTTTGGTAAAATGCTTTGATACGTTAACAAAACATATCACTTCATTGCAAACTCATGGAATAGAAATTATCACTCGCACCAATAAAGAAATTCAAGAACATGTATTTGGCAGAAAACACAGAAGGTAATCTAGCTAATGAAACTCGCCATATCCGAGATACAAAGCGTACGGAATCAAAGTATCTTTTCGGTTTAGTCTATCCTGACACATTCACTACATGGAACAGTCATTGTCTAGTCCAGGGACTCATCATAATCCTTGGTTAATTAGAAGGCTCCCCAAGTTTTCAAATCTTTTGTTAAAGATCTGTATATATTTTACTAAAGGAAGTGGCGAGATGAGGCACTAGACATCCGTATTGAGTCTTTCACTCGTCAACCTTGTCAGGGTTAAAGGGTCTCAGTAATTAAAGTACTAAAGACCAATCAGGTTGTTGCTCCGTTGCACCGGAAGTCGACTGATCCGTCTAGGTGCCTGACATTCAGTATGCGACTGGGAAGTGGACGGGAACAATCCTGTTCTGTCAGCCGAAAATGGCGAGGTAGACGACATTGATACAATCTCGAACAAGTTCAAAATTTAAAGTACATATATAAACATTGTTATTTACTGACACCGCTACACACAAGGGGACGTTCGTGTTGATAATGGAGATAATCTTTGCAAATCGAAGCCGTGCTTTACGGTCTAAATTTCTCCCGGTACTTATCATTACTGGTAGGGTTTATTAAGCTATTGGTGTTAATCCTAAATGGTATCATCTCTTACAAACACACTCTTATACACCTGGAAAGAATGAATGATTATAGCTTAACACCTGACGCCATATCACCTTGAAAGAAAACCCTTTCTGAAAAATGTGAACATTCTTCTTTACATTTGCTCCCAGTTAATACCATCATAGCACGTGCTAATGGGTATGGTTTTGTGGGGTGGAGGAAGGGAAGAGGGGGTCTGCTAAACTGTTAGGCTTATCCCTCTACATGTAATAATAATATCAAATCTTCAATTAATTGTGTGTGTTGGAAAACAATTCCCTGGTCCCACAGATTGTTAAGGCTGGAAGAATTCTAGTATGAACGTAAGAGAATAAAAGGAAACTGTAACCGATTCAAATTGCTCAAGCAATGTGTGTCGTATGATTCCATGACATTATATCCAAGTATCGAGTCATGGTGTCATAAGATATCTTGACAATGACTATCACATTAACTGTTATGGGTTATTCCGAGGATATCCCTCCGAGATCACTGAAAAGTGTTGACTACTTCGAGGTAAGCATCTTCATTTAAAATTACATGTATGTACATTTTTAAGAGATGGTAATGCTAATTTCATTAATGAAACTGGCCTGGGGGAATTTGACTACGGGTATTGTTTTACCAGTTGGAGGAATGTCATATTTATTCAGCTGACTCCATCGGCTGAAACCATTTGTATACTTGAGTTTGATTTTCGTACCCCTGGGCAGATCCCTGCCCTCCAGGCCGTTCCTAAGCCAGAAAGAAAAAGTCTGTAAGTTGTAATCGAGAGACGTAGTCCATTGATCTTTCCTGGGTTTGTAAGCTACCTGTTGCGTCGGGTACCTCCGACAGGGTAAGATCTTGTCCTGAGTGGTGAGCTGTGTGGCGTGTTTGTCTAAACCTAATCAGCCCGTCATCGCTCACCTGGATCCGTGCCCTGGGTATAATGGGCGCGCCCCACGGGGTACCGGCGGTGGGAGGTGGTGCCCGCCTACGTGACAGGTATTGATTAACGAGTTAGGCTCCCAAACCACTGACCACCAATCAGAGGTAGCCAGTAACATCCCCACCTCATATCCCCTCCCCTTCGGCCAAACACCAGCTATCCACTATAAAGTCCCCCACATTACATTACTGATCATTCACACAGGCTCTACCCATCGCACACATTCCTCCACTGGGAAAGTTGCAAGGATTGTACTTATACAGGGTGACATTTCTCTCTTCAAGATGGTTTTCAAGAAGCTCTTATGCAATACTGGTAGGTCATACATGCACCATAGTGAAATAAAGAAGTCCAGTCATTTATCTATTTACATGTAGTTGAGGACATAACTCTTTTGATTGTGTAAAAGGCATTGTATACAGTGATACTTTCATGTTAAAGTGCCTCATTTTCCTGTAGAATTGTGATTGAACTGTAGTGTTCATCTTCAATTAGAACAGTTTATGTCTTGCACGCATGAATATAGTCATATGATATTTCTTGATTTTCAGCCAACAAGATCAAAAAGCACACGTTCCTATACCACCTCCCCTTGCAGGTCACACAGGCTCGATTCTCCCAGTCCACGATTCCCGAGGGCCTGGCTGGGTCCCAGTATCCGGGCACTCAATGCTGCGTCATGGCGATGACGGCCCTGGTGACGTCACAGCAGATCGCCGCTCATGACTGGACGTCTGACACTCTCGACAACGTCATCATTTCGGGCGATAAACTTCACTCTGACTGGATAGCTGCCACCGGGAGGTCAGATTCCAAAGAAAAAAGAATTGCAGTGGAAGAACTTCCAGACAAATATTTGTCACATGGGCAGTGTTTTAAAATTCGCCGAGGAAAAATTCACTACGGCACGTTGGACATGAGTCGACAAACGTCCGAGGAGTTCAAGCTGAAGACGTTTGGGGAGGCTCTGGACTACTGTCTCTCTCGACGATTCAATGGTGCCCTTCTTACAATACAGGACAAAACCATGGCCATCTTCTACAAGAAAGGTTTCCTCTATCTGTGCGACTCACACGGGTATGACAGTATGGGGAAACCGAGCAGAAATGGACAGGCCATACTCGCTAAATTTGTTAACCGAGATCATTTGGTGTACTACATCAAAAACCGAGAAGTTCTATTCGCCATGTTTAATCTTGTTCCAGTTACCATAACTGAACAGTGAAATTTCCCGTGTATATCGTCTATTTAATTTATTTTTGCCGTCACAGAAAAAGCTATATTTATATTGTTGTGTGTCACTTGTTATTTACGCACTTCTCAGTTTATGTGTTGATTGTTATGTACGATGAATCACTTGCCCCTTAATGGATTACAGTTATGGGATGTTTAAAGTAGTGTGTATGAAAACATTTTTCAGCCTTAGAGGCCACAGTCTCTAAGCTATGTTCTATGTTAAAATTTTAAAGCGGAGAATATTTTGTACCATATTTTATTTTTACAGAAACTAAATTAAAATGATATTAATACAAACTCAATGCTTTCTTTTTGTGTTTCTTATCTGGATATTATTCTCCACGTGCCACATAACGTGATTCAAATTCTCATGCAACCTCTGCTTTATGGTGACGAAGTGTGCGCGTAAATACTGAAGTTTCGTATCCTTTAAACGCAAAGCCTGTGGAAACTATGCCTGTTAATATTTTAATTGTTGTTCTTAGCAGAAAAGAGTGAAATAATCCACACAATTTTAATGTTCCAATGTCTTTACCTTGCTCACTGTGTTTGAATGGTCATAGGTTAGGTAATCTCCAAAGATATGTCTTCTCAATGCTGCTTGCCAGGCAACTATGAAGACTGGCGACGACTGAATAAAACTTCAGGTTGTGGAATTTGGTTAAATTTTTGTGATCAAATTTAAATGATCTCGTGTAAATGATATCCGGTTGAGCGAAGTTGTGAGAATCTTCGATATGTCCTGTTAGTTCTGCTAGCTTGGCAACCATATTGATTGCCAATAGAATTTCAGGATACAAAATTTGGCCAAACTTTGATAAATCGTAACACCGAGAATGAGGAGCGACACTTTTATAAGTGACACCGAATTTCCGATCAGGTATCGGGAGAGTTGGTCAAAGCTAATCAAGGCTCCAGAACTGTGTGCTGAAATCATTTGAAGATTACTTCGAAGGAGTGTTCGGGATTTTAACCAGGACTAGTGTGTTTCTTTTGCCAGATCTGCGGTGTGATTTGAGCATTCCCTGTAATACACTATTGAGAGCACTTTTATTAGTAGGCTTAATTCCTCCATATTTTCACGAGATCGTGTGAGCCTCATTGTTTTCATCCTTCGTGGACAAATCCCAGAATGTCACTAGCTTTGGTTACTAGCTTTGGTCAGAGATTGTGAGCAGAGTTCCCTGCATTGTATTCGGCTGTCCATGCACCGTCACTAATAGGTTCTTCATGACAGCCAGATTGAGGTCATTACGTCACACTCAGTGAGTAGGATGTGTCAACCAGTCGTCTGTTATTCACCTTGAATGTTCCTAACAACAGAGAAATTCCTTCACGCCAAAAAAATGACCATGGAAGGGATTACAGTAATAACGGATTATAGCTTGTTATGTGAGTTTTTAGGGCGGAGCAGGTCCATTGACCTCTCACAGGGGCAGTAAGCACCCCTCCCACACCCCCCACCCGCACCACGCTTTTTGGTCAGCGCGCACAGTGCTCTCTAGTGGATCGTTTCAAGAGAGAAACGCGACAATAGAAATGGTGACAGTGTAAAAACGTAACCATGAATAATGATCCATAGCTTCCGATCTGAGAAAAGACAACCGGGAAAGCTGCTTTAGAAATGAGTAATTGAATTTTTAAAGGTGGTGTGCTACGCAAAATACATAAAATATTTGTTGTTTATTGTAAGTCTTAGCACTTACTGGTAATTGTTATAAAAGTACAATGTAGCAGTCTCAAACACATATGTACAAGTTGTCGTGGGAAACCATAAGTTGGGTGTATTGTAATTCGTGTTCATGTATGTCTCAAAAATGTGATTTTTTCAACGTGAATGGATAAGGAATACTCATGGTTTGCATACAGTCGTATATCTTGTTGGATAGAAATGTTCGGATTTTGCATTCAAACGCTTCAGTTACCTTTCATAGGCTCGACTACGTAAATCGTGACTAAAAATTGATTGCATATCGGTTACTTCACTAGATGCCTCAGCGTTAGTGATGAGCCATTTATCCGATTCGAGGTTTTGAATATTAATCATAGTTCTGACTCATTCATGCAAAATGTCTCCTACGTTCTGAAATCCTATAAACTTAGGTCGCATCATTACACTCGGGCTGTTAAGAGACAATTAGCTACAGGGCTAAACCCAACCAGAAAGGAATTCCCCAACTGCCACACTATTTTCTCGGTGTTGTATAGTGTTGATGGTGTAATGTTGTATACCTGACTTCTAGCAGTCCTATAACACATGTCACCTTAATTGATGCGCCCAGGTGTTAACTGCTCGAGCTAATCTCCTCACAAACACAGTAGCCATTCACACCTCCTCAACCTGTGACACCAATGTGGCCATCTTCTCTTTGTCACTGAGGTAAGAAGGTGTAAGACAACCAGACGGAAAGAATGTCCCCTGGCGGACGCACCGGTCACTGACATCTCCACGGTGACGGGCAGAGTGACGGACATATTGTCACGTGCGCTTCACAATTTTACTCTCTCACCAAAACACTTAGACTAAAACTGTTATGTGTGAAAAAGCACGTCAGACCTCTTGGACTTGTTAGAGGGCAATTAAACTGCAGGTAAAGCAATTAACCGTGATTAAGGTCACACCCTTACACATGGGAGGTCGTTTTACCATGAAGAAAAGACGACGTCACTAGGCACAAATGTAAACGTGACACGTGACCATAGATTCCCAAGTTCAAGTAGAAATACGGGTGTTTAAACAATCATTGAACATTCTCATTCGTATCGTAGATGACCAGTCTTGAAACTAGTTCTATAATCGAGAAAATATTTAGACAAAGCGGGGGGAATCCGTGGCTCAGTAGGCTGGCGCACTATCGCAGGACAATGACCCGAAGCCTCCCAACAATGCGGTCGCTGTGAGTTCAAGATCAGATCATGCTGGCTTCCTCTCCGGCCGTATAATTCAAATATTCTTGAGTACCGCGTAAAACACCAATCAAATATGTAAATAAATAAACAAAGGTGGAGACATGATAATTCGCTGAAAGTGCCATATCACTAACCTTAAAACTAGTTTTATAACCGAGAAAGTATTTAGAAAAAAGTTAAACGTATATAACTGACTTTAAGACTAGTTTATAGACGAGAAAATGTTAACAAAATGTTATACTTTCGCCGTATGTATCACTAATCTTGAAACTATTTTTTAACCGAGATAATGATCAGAAAAGTGTTAAACGTTCAATCCTCATATCATAAAGCTAAATTGTGCAGCTAAATGACAATCGTCCAAAATTAGAACCACCCTCACACACTGTAAGTGGAGGAATGGGGTAAAGAAACTGTCATGAGAACTATGTCAGGGTATATTCGGCACGCGACAATTCGGCACGCGCAGTTCTGCACTCGACATCGCGATAAAGAGAGCTAGGAATCACTGCATTCTGGCAAACTATTATATATTATCATATTAACACCATTTTCGTCTCGAATACTTATAAGGAGTCCCTGACAAGGCTTTTTGACTACGTTACATGGGGATAACTATTTAGTATATAGTGTTTAAAATGTATGACATTCAGTTAGGTAGTTTGCCACAACATGGAATACCTTGCTGGGATGTTTCGTGTAGCACTCAGTAGTGTGACTTAGTTCAACCGTCAAATGCCGCGGTTACGAATTCTGCGTACAAAGTATAGCGAGGGTATATATGGGTATGTTATGTTTACTTGTTATGGTCCGTTGCTGGGCTTTTATTCCCATCCCTGTACAGGGCCAATGCGTATAAAGCATACATACGCCGTTGCCAACTCAAATAAGACCAGAGACGCGAGAAACCACCCAGTATACTCGACCAGAGCCTGGGCTCTGGCTTTTTTTTATTTACTTATTTATTTTTTATTTTTTTTAAGTCCTGGTTTTGGGTCTAGTGGGGCGCAAACCCTCAAGAGAAAATGGTTTTGTGTAAATTTAACTGTATTTTAGAAACATTTGCTGACAATTTTACACATATTTAGCCATTATTTGTAATGTGTAAAATATGTGTACATTTGAAAACAAATGTTTCTAAAATACAGTTAAAATTACACAAAACTATTTCCCCTTTAGGGGTTATGGCCCACTAAAACCCCAACCAGGAATTCACTCTGTACCCGACCAGGGCCTGTGGCCTATGGACCCTGGCTTTTTGGCTTCTGACTTCTGTGGTTCTATTTGAGTTGACGGTTATGCATGTGTGTTTCACCAAATTGGCGTTGTCCTAAAGAGGGCATAACGGACCATTAGAGGGGCGGGAATTTAAAGCCCACCAAGGGACCAAAACAAACATGGATCGTCGTCTATGCCATACATACCCTCGGTATATTATGTACGCAGAATTGCGTAACCTCGACATATGTTGGTTTAACGAAGTCACAGTGTTGAGCACTAAACGAAACATCATAATTTTGTATTCCAGATTGTGGCAAACTTCCTAACTCGATGTCCTACATTTTAGCTAACCTATACTAAATAGTTATCCCTATGTAATTAGTGAAAAAATTTGTCAGGGACTCTTCATGAGTGTTCGTGACGAAAATGAGATTAACGATGATAATATAAGTTATCACAATTCAGATTGATCTATCTGCCTTTGATAGGCTACCGTTTTCGCAAAACAGGCAAGAGGTATTTTTTTTTATATTTTTTCTGTATCCCTGCGGAGTCAAGGATGTTCGTGCCAGCTGATGACAACGCTTGTCAGCAATGTACGAGTCAGTAACGTTTCTTGCCTAAGTTATTTTCAAACGAGTTCTAATGTTACAGCGGTTAACAACAACAGCGTGTAGAAAAGTTTATCGCAGCATCATTTCGGGACCATTAAATTGCAAACCCTTGCAAACCGAATAGATAATGACTGTCTAGTAGTCGTCTGAAGGCAAGTATTTCTTTGTCTGCGCAGTCAGTGTACCAATTTGAGTCTGTGCCCTTCTCGTTGCCTTCACTGTGATAAATTCACAATCTCAGGATCAATATCTTTCGTATTCGTGAAAATATTAATCTTCTCGACGAAACATTAGGCAGTATACCCATGCAACACATTGGTATAACTTATAATGCTGTGCTAGAATGAAGCAATTCCAAGCTCTTTCTATCGCGATATAACGTGTCGAGCTGCGCGTGACGAATTGTCACGTACCGAAAATGTCTTGACATCGCTCCCCCGGCAACGGTGTGCCCGATTCCTTCATTTACAGTGTATGAGGTGGCCCTCATGACGACTGTCATTTAGGTGCACAATGTAGCCTTATAATATGGGAATCCAAAGTTTAATTTTTTTCAAAATATTTTCTCTGTTATAAAACTAGCTTTAAGGTTAGCTATATACGATTGGAGTTCAGTTTGTTAAAATATTTTCTCTGTTATATAGTAGTTTGAAGATTGTCGATATATAAGAAATGAATAAGACAACTATGTGATTTTTCAAACACCCGTATTTCTACTTGAATTTAGAAACCGATGGTCACGTGTCACGTTTGCCTTCAAGTGCCTGGTCGTCTTTTCGTTAAATTAAAATCACTTTTCATGTGTAAGGGTGTAATCCAAATCACGGTTAATTTCGTTAATAATTCTGCCTCACCTGCAGTTCTAATTGCCTGTAACGAGCCTGAGATGTGTGACGTAACCTTGCACACTTAACAGTTTTACGGGTGAGAGAAAAAAACTGTGAAACTCTGTCCATCACTCGGCCCGTCACCGTGAAGATGTCAACGCTTTAGGGATTCTCCAGGGGGCTTTGTTCCAGCCTGGTTGTCTTACAGCTTCTTACCTCGGTGACAAAGAGAAGATGGCCACATTGGTGTCACAGGTTGAGGAGGTGTGAATGGCTACTGTGTTTATGAGGAGATTAGCTCAAGCACTTAACACCTGGGCGCATCAATTAAGGTGACATGTGTTATAGGACTGCCAGAAGTCAAGTATACAACATTATACCATCAACATTATACAACAACAGTGTGGCAGCTGAGGAATTTCTTTCTAGTTGGGTTTAGCCCTGTAGCTAATTGTCTTTTAGCAGCCCGAGTGTAACAATGTGACTTAAGTCTATGTGATTTAAAAATGTTGCAGATACTGTGGATAAATGACAGAATTAGAGTTAATATTTAAAATCTAGAATCAGATAAACAGTTCATTCGTAACATTGACATTTGGAGAAGCAAAGATATGCAATCAAGTTTTAGTTACGATTTAATCCGTCCTATGTATGGAAGATGACGAAAATTTGCTCCCCTTCAAGATTCATGAACCTTTAAGCACATCATGTGTATTCCTTCTTGTTAATAATATCACAATTGAATTAAAAATATTGGTATATCGCTGAGAAATGTAACTAATGGTTTGCCACAACAACACTTGGATGTCTTATAGAGCCATCAGAATTCCACAATACTATATAATAACACTTTTATATGGAGCTGTAGTGACAAGCCTCAAACAAAAGTGGATTATCACTTTCTTGGAAAAGTATGCTTTTCAACTTTTACATGTCTTATGTGCACGGCTTTTATTATATTGTCTAAAGTATTTCATCTATTCAAGTTGTTTACTTTACTTATAATTGCAACATCAGCGGAGTAAACAGAGCTTAGTCCTTAATGACTGATACATATATGTTTGAAACTACTCAATCGAGCTTTTACCAGTAAGGGGAAACATTACAAGAAACACCAAACACTTTATGTATTGCGTAGCACACCACTTTTAGGCATTCACATAGTCATTTCACAAGCACCTGTCACAGTTATCTTTTCCCAGATCGGAAGCTATGGGTCATTATTCATCGTTACTTTTTTGACACCGTCACCATTTCAATTGTTACGTTTCTCTGTTGGACATGTTGTAAGGGTCGACCACAGAGCGATGTGTGCACTGAGGGAACATTGGAAAATGTAGGGGTGAGGGAGCGTGCGGCATCTGTGAGTTGTCAACGGACCTGCTCCGCCCTAAAGACTCACAAGTTATACATAATAAAATCTAAAAGCTGTAAAACAAGCTATAGTCCGTTATTACTGTAATTTCTTCAGTGGTCATTTTTTGGCGTGTAGGAATTTCTTTGTTTTTAGGAACATTCAAGGTGAATAACAGAAGACTGATTGACACATCCTACTCACTGAGTATGACGTAATGATCAGGCTGGCCGTGAAAATGAACCCATTAGTGACGGGGCATGGACAGCCGAACACAATGCAGGGAACTCTGCTCACAATCTCTGACCAAAGCTAGTGACCAAAGCTAGTGACATTCTGGGATTTGTCCACGAAAGACGAAAACAATGAGGCTTTACCCGATCTCGTGATAATATGGAGGAATTAAGCCTACTAGTAAAAGTGCTCTCAATAGTGTATTACAGGGAATGCTCAAATCACACCGCAGATCTGGCAAAAGAAACACACTAGTCCTGGTTAAAATCCCAAACACTCCTTCGAAGTAAGCTTTCTTCAAATGATTTCAGCACGCAGTTCTGGAGCCTTGATTAGCTTTGACCAACTCTCCAGATGCCTGATCTGAAATTCGGGGATTGTTGTAGCTAAATTTGACCAACACTCCTGAAATTTGATCGGAAACTTACTTGCTCACTTACAGAAGTGTTTTTGCTCGTCCTCTGTGCTATACGATTTATCTAAGCTTGGCCAAATTTCGTGACCTGAAATTCTACACAAATGCCTCCGTTAATCTCCATAGTTGTCAGACTATAAGAATGACAGGATATATCTTCGGTTGCGAAATTATGAGATATCTCCAGAGTTCTCTTACATGAAATCATTTAAATGTGGTCGAGAACGTTGAACCAAACTTCGTAACCTGAAATTCTAACCAAAAATCGTCACCCGTCTTCATAGTTGCCAGGCGGCCAGCTCTGAAAAGACATGTCTTTGGAGACTACCTAATCTGTCTAATCAGCTAACCTGTGACCACTGAAACACAGCAAGCTACATCAGGCGTTTGGAAATACAATTATTAGCAGCCATAATTTCATTGTGTTTTTTCGTTTAATGGACTCGTTGCCTCCGTCTTTACGTGCACATTTCATCACTCTAAAGCAGGGGTTGCATGAGAATCAGAATTGTATTATTAGCTGAGGCTAAGTGAAATGTGCAGCAAACAATACACAATGCACATGTAGAATAATATCCGGATAAGGAACACGAGAGGAAAAATTCGAGTTTCTATTGTTATTATTTTATTTTAGATTCTGTAGAAATAAGATGTGTTACAAAGTTTGGCCGTTTTAAAATTTTAACATAGCACGTGGTCCAGAGAGCGTTTGAGACTGAAAAAATTGCTTGCATATACACTCTGTTAAACACCACATAACTGTAATCCATTAAGGGACAAGTGATTCATCGTACATAACAATCAACACATAAATTGACAAGTGCGTAAATAACAAGTGACACACAACAATATAAATATAGCTTTTTCTGTGACGGCAAAAATAAATTAAATAGACGATATACACGGGAATTTTCACTGTCCAGTGACCGTAAATGGGACAAGATTAAACATGGCGGATGCGACTTCCCGGTGTTTGATATAGTACACCAAATGGTCCCGGTTTACAAATTTAGCGAGTATGGCCTGTCCATTTCTGCGCGGTTTCCCCATACTGTCATACCCGTGTGAGTCGCACAGATAGAGGAAACCTTTCTTGTAGAAGATGGCCATGGTTTTGTCCTGTATTGTAAGAAGAGCGCCATTAAATCGTCGAGAGAGACAGTAGTCCAGAGCCTCCCCAAACGTCTTCAGTTTGAACTCCTCGGACGTTTGTCGACTCATGTCCAACGTGCCGTAGTGAATCTTTCCATGGCGAATTTTAAAACACTGCCCATGTGACAAACATTTGTCTGGAAGTTCTTCCACTGCAATTCTTTTTTCTTTGGAATCTGATCTCCCGGTTGCAGCTATCCAATCCGAATGCAGCTTATCCCCCGAAATGATGACGTTGTCGAGAGTGTCAGACGTCCAGTCATGAGCGGCGATCTGCTGTGACGTCACCAGGGCCGTCATCGCCATGACGCAACATTGAGTGCCCGGATATTGGGACACAGCCAGGCCCTCAGGTATCGTGGACTGGGAGAATCGAGCCTGTGTGACCTGCAAGGGGAGGTGGTATAGAAACGTGTGCTTCTTGATCTTGTTGGCTGAAAATCAAGAAATAGCATATGACTACATGTATGTGTGTGTATCAAACATAATTAAACCGCAGAACTGGAAATAAACACAACTGCACGATTTCACAACTATAGGAAAATGAACTACATGTGAAGAACACCTTGCAGATACATTGCACATCTTGACATAAGTGAAATATCAAAGTAGATTGCAAAAGCACTTCCCTCTTTGTGAAGATAAATATATAAATGTAGCTAACGTAGAACCATGCACTTCGCTCTTCACTCCATTGCTGTGTGTGTGTGTTACAACTTACCAGTATTGCGTAAGAGCCTCTTGAAAACCATCTTGCATGCAAAAATTATCACCTAGTATTGGTACAATCCTTAACGTGAATAAATTTCCGAAAGGAGGACTGTGTCCGATGGGCATATCAGGTGTAAATGATCAGTTGTGCAATCTGGTGGTCTTTTATAGTACAGAGACTGATTGGTGGTCAATGCCCGTGGAGCCTAACTCGTTAGCATAGATCTGCCACGTCCGGGGCTGTCATGTCCTACTCCACTCCTCCCACCACCGGTACCAGGTACCCAGCGGGGCGTGCCCATTATACCCCGGGGACTCGTGTCCAGGTGAGTGGTATCGGAGCTGATTATGTTTAGAACCACAGGACAAACACAGCTCAGCACCCAGGACAAGACCTTACCGTGTTGGAGGTACCCGGCTCAACAGGTGGGTATCCCACCCAGATGAGAACAATGGACTACGTCCCTGGATTACTAGCTATAGATTTCTTTCTCCTGCCTTAGGAACTGCCTCGAGGGCTACACATAAATCTGCCTTGGGGTGCAGAAACAAATTCAAGTAGATACAGTTCCGGCTTATGGGGTTAGCTGAATAAATATTACTAGCTACTGATCTTTAATAGATTCAACAATTAATGTTACCCAGGCTGTGTTCGTCGTTTTTAAAGTACCTTGAAGAGTTGAGACTGTAAATTTCCCTAGCAACTCTTTACATTTCTTGGCCACCCCTCTGCTTTTCATTATATTACATCTGTATTTGGCACGGCTACCTGAATAGTAGTTGCAATAGTAAATGCACAAGTGAAAAATGCACAAGTGAAAAATGCACAAGTGAAAAATGCACAAGTGAAAAATTTAGCGTAAGCTGAACACCTAATTACGCAGTTTTCTTTTTTCAGCCCAGGGTCGGGCTTTATACGCCAACATGACAGTTTGTGGAGGGAATGGTTTATCGAAGATATCAATAAACTCAACATTTGATAAAGCACAATGTCTGAGAAAACAAAGAAAAAGTCTTAGATCAGCATTACAACTGGCCTAGTACCCCACCCAACTTGTACTTCCACCCCACCGCGTCCTACGTGGACCCCACCCTGCACACCATTACATGTTTTTTACCCATTAGTGCATATCAATTATTGTTTCAGGTAGTTCAGGAGAACAATTTGGGAGAACCCCTGTGAAGCAAACACCAGTAGCAGGGGTTATAATGGTATGACGTTTACAGAATTGTTAAGAAGAATGTGGACATTTTGAGATAGGGTTTGTTTCGAGGTGCACAAGAATGTGTTTGTAAGAGATGATACCATTTTGCATAAACACTAATAGGCTAATAAACCCTAGCAGTGTTGATACATACTATGGAAAGTTTAGACCATAAAACACGGCTTCGATTTGCCCAGAATATTTCGATTATTAACACTGTTGTGGGCCCCCAAGTTGCACACATGAACAGTTAACCTCAACACACCGAGAATACTTGCAACTGTACGAGGCATGTAGAGTTCTTTTTTTCGTCACTCTTCCTTTTACAAGACGAAATTCTTGATTGACAAAACGTGACTGTTCCCGTCGGCTTCGCATTCGCAGACTAAGATCCGAAGCTATGGAACTGACTTTCAGTCTAACTTTACCAGACGATTCCAACAGAGCCACTGTCTGATTGGTCTTAAGCACTTTAATTAACCGAGTCCTCAAAGGTTGAGAGGATCAATGAGTTAAAGACTCGACAGGGATGTCCGTCCTGTGACTTGACGAAAGTGTTACTTCATTGAAACCATTAATATAAGTCTCTATTGAAGATTTGTAAACTGGACTTCGCGGCGCACTGGATTTGCCTGAAAGTAATTAATCACCGGCTGTTAATTAATCAGCGAGTATAATGAATCGGTGGTACTGCCAACTGTTGTTCGTTGCAACCAATACGCCAGGATCGTTCAGACTGACAAAAGAAAAACTTCAATTCCTTCAGTTTTGCCGTGTGCGAACACTGAATATCTGTAAGTGGATGCTAGGCTGTGACTTTTGTTTTATCCGCAAAATTAATTTCTTCATTGAAACAACGGATATGGTGTACTAAATTTCTCTTCCATATTTACACTGAATATGGAGAAGTATATTTTGTGAAGTGAATAAATCAAAGTTTTGATTGCAACTTTGTAACATCTCTGGCCAAATTACGCAACAAGGATAATACAGACTGGCATGTCTTTGAACTGAATTTTCAATACTTATTACTAGCTTTGACAGTTTGTAGTTCTTACTAAAATGTATCTGCAGGTGTTCTCGTATAAACTCAGTATACTTTCCTGTAGTTGTTAGATGGCCCCATGATGATATACATAAAGGACGGTACATTAAAGTTAGCGCAAAGCCAGCCATTCGGTTAACAGAAAAGCTTGCCAATTAATGAAGTCTCCCGAAATTGGGTGAGTTTGAAGGATGTTAACCATGTTGTGATTCGACATCAACCCTAAAAAAAATTGCGCAAATGTAGTTTGAGGCCATGAAACTGAAGAAATTTTGCAAAATAGATTGTTGTGTTTCTGTGGGATGTATGGTGAAGCAATTAATCTCTCGAGTAAAAGTGGTTGCATCGTGATATCATTTCTTCAGGATTCACTGAAATGAAAGAAGCTTTTCTTGGAAACTTGGGAAATCATGTAATCAAAACCATACAAATGACCAAACAGTTAATCTGCAGAACAGTTCCAGCATGCAGGCGACGTGTTGATGTGATGTTAGTTCCAGGTGTCCGACTTCTCTGCCAAGAAATCAGAAATCTGACCGAGCGCTGATTATGAGGATGGCCGTTAAGTGTGGAGGCCCGCCGTATCTACATAAGTAATCTTTATAACCTGGTAGTGGAATGCTTTTCTCTGCATTCATGTGCATGAACAAGTGTTCAAAATGAACTCTACTAGGTAACGTATTTCATGTTATTTGAGCTGGCTGGGATCATTACAGAATGGAAGCCTACTGAAATCACCACCCCACCCTCACCCACACACACCAGCCTGTGTACAAATATTTAAATTCCTTAATAATAAGAAAATGCCTGCCTTTTCCATTGACACGCAAGTTTCGCTCATACCGTACTTTGGTTTGTTGATGTCGTTCCACTTTGTAGCTTTGCTCATGTGCCAGTGGTTGGTACTCCATTCATTCAGAGCATAATTCATTGGCGGATAAGAACATTCCTAAACAAAACTCGGCGGTTGATTTGAAGACATTTTATTTACTGCATGCCAAACAACATATACATAAAAACTGAATATAGTGAACGGCAGATGTCATACCAGGTCGAAATAAAACAGGCTAGCTAAAGTCTCAGATAAATATTATAAGCTTCTTTACATATACGATTTGTATAGGTAACGTTTCTGGTCTTCAGACTGGTCTTCTCCTGTCATTATTTCTTTGCTCGGTTGTAATTATGCCCTTCACGAGTGTTTTCAAATGTCATCAGTATATGATGATATGCATGTTATAAAATGCAATCAATATATAGCTATAAATGCCCCAAGAGACGCAATCGAGAACCTGTTATTAGAAAGTAATAGTGCGGGACATTACGGTTTGCTTGTGTTAGCTACAGACGAAGAACAGCCCTCATCGTGTGTTTGAGACAGGGGACATGGCATTGTTCGGGCACTGTTGTGAAGTTTGTATCATTAACTGCACCATTTCCTTTGTGGTGTATACTATACGGATTTATTATAGAACACACCTGTTGCAATCTTTGTTATAAACTGGAATATGGACTAAAACGGGTCAGTAAGGTACCCTATATCTCCTTTTCGGGATAACTGCTCGTATAAGATAACCCTTTTACCCAATTTACCCAAGTCAGTTATGACGTGTGCTCAGTTGAGATGTGTCACTCAGGTAATTGTGCCGATCTCTTCACCTTACGATGAACGCGGATTCTTGTACCAGAGTGCTCACGACAAGGGGGATAGTGCATGTCACCTACACACTATACAGAAATATTCTATCAGTCTATAATTTTAAAGGGCTATCGGTTACGCACTAGAATAATTTGATTTTAGCCAAACAGCTATTGCATGTTTCTTAATATTATCATGCATTATGACAAAATAAAAAGAAAAACTTCATAGTGAGGACATTATTCAGTATATAAGGTTATATAAGTAACACACATGTATAACAGAGACAGAGAACATGTGCATCTTGTGCTCTGTACTGGTACAATGTTCACTGCCCGCCAGTCCCAAAGTGTAGCCCTGCACGAAGATTTGAAAGCCCTCGCCTCTCAGAGAAGAGCACTTTGTTCATTTATTTGATTGGTGGTTTACGCCGTGCTCAAGAAATTTCACTAATACAACAACAAGCATTATGGTGGGAGGAAACACGGCTGAGCGCAGGGGAAACCCACAACCATCCTCAGGTTGCTGACAGAATTTCTGCGTACTGCCAGAGTGGAGGATAGCATTAGTTGGACTTAAACCCACAGCGACCGCATTGGTGAGGGTCTCCTGCGTCATTCTGCTGGGCGAACACTTCGTCCACGCAGACACCCGAGGAGTATTTTGTACTTCAGTGTCACTTGCGATGCCAGAGATTGTGATATCAATTCGATCTGTACAGATGTGTAACAATTTTCGTGTACAAGGTTATAATGTATATCAGCTTCCGTGTTCATCTTTCAGAAATGTGCACTCCCGTGTCTTGCACGCACGTGTCTAGAACCGTGTAGCACAACATAATCATTGCTATCGTCCTACTAGACTGACAGCACATAACTGTTCTCGTTCACTTCCCTGTCATAGACTAAAATACGAACACCTAGGCTGGAAGCCCACTTCCGCTCACACTTTATCTCAGGATTCCAACATCGCCAAAGTCTGATTAGTATCAAGTACTTCAGTCATCGAAAGTTTTCAAGGTTAAAAGGGTCAATGAGTTGTAGTCTCGACAGGGATGTCTGTCTTTTACTTTATTTAAATTATTAACATAAGCTTTGGTGGAGGATTTAAAACCTGTGTTGAACTGGATTTGTCTGCAAGTAATTAAAAGCCGACTGTTACTTAATAATGAATCCATGGAACAGACAATGAGTGTTCGTTGTTACGAATGCGTTAGGATCGCTCAGACTAACGACAGAAGGGCTTAAATTAATTTAGTTTATATCCTGTTAACATTAAGTTTCTTTAATAGGTGGATGACATATCTTTCCATTCATCCGCAAAATAAATTCTTTATTGAGACAAAGCATATGACTTGCTAAATTCCGATTCCAGTTATACACTGAATATGAAGGGACCTGTTTTTTTAAGTGATTAAACCAAATCTTTTGATTTACAACATTTGTGTAACTTTCTAACACCTCTGGCCGAATAATGCAACACGGAAAAGACAAGCTGTTAAAGGAATTATCAATAATTATCGCCAGCTTTAACAGTTTGTGGTTCATTATTAAAATGTATATTCAGACAGTAGTGATTGCCTTAACTCAGTAGCCCTCGTCATAGATGACCTCGTAAAAGATATATATACATAAACGGCAGAACTGGAAATGAGAAATCTTTTACATAAGTCTTTTAAATTTATCTGAATTTCAACTACGGATGGAACTTATCAATGAAATCTCCATGAGTAATGTAAGACAGATTAGAGGATGTTTGCCAGGATGTGATTGAAAACCAACTAATAAAATCGAATTTGCACAAATATAGCCCAAAGCCAAAGGAGTGAGGAAACCCTTCTGGGCTCGTTGATATAATTTGGTTGAATGTCTAAATATTGGCTGCATCGTGCCATCGTGCCTTCAGAATTCACCGGATTAAGTGAAGATTTACTTCTAAAGATGGGGAAGGGGGTGGCACACAATGGAAAAAGCGACTTTAATGCTAATAAGCCAAAATGGAGTTTAGCACATTCAAGACATCCGATTTTCTCTGACGATGAAACAAAAATCTAAACAATCGTTTATTATTGGTATGGCCGTCAAGCGTGTAGGTCTACCCTATATACATCGATGACAGCCCCGCCTTATTATATTTAATATTACCATGCAGTTGTATACTTTTATTTGCAAATATATGAATGAATTCTACGGGTAATGTGGGGCCTCCGAGGCTCAGTTGGTTAGCGCCCTGGCGTAGCGTAATCACCTAGGAGCCTCCCAGCAATGTGGTAGCTATGAGTCCAAGTCCAGCTCATGCTGGCTTACTCTCCGGCCGTACGTGGGAAGATCTGCCAACAATTTGCGGATGGCCGTGGGTTTCCCCCGGACTCTATCTGGTTTCCTTCAATCATAATGCTGGCAGACATCATATAAGTGAAATATTCTTGAGTACGGCGTAAAACGCCAATCAAATAAATAAATAAATAAATGCATGTATGTAAATAATACAGGTTTGACTTATTTGAGGGGTCTAGCACAATAACCAATATGGTTAATTGCCAACTGCACCAATATGCCCGTGTCCTAATCTTAGTACATGTTGAAGTTGTTTTTTTTTTTTAATTTCAACCAAAATATACTTTTCCCATTGACACACAAGCGATGTTCATGCTATACTTAAATACTTTGGTTCCATACAAGTATGTTCCACTTTAAATCTTTGTTCACGTTTCAGCGCTTTATACTTATTTCATTCAGAGCATGACTCGTTGACGAATGGGAACATTCCTCAACAAAACTCGCCGGTTGATTTGAGATTGCTTACTGCACACGAAACGACAAACATATACATAAAACCGAATACCATGTGGGGTTTTAAAACCTCACCAACGCGTGGTATATTATGCATATTTAAAAATGCATTCGATGTATGAATGCTTCTCGAGGTCGCAATCTATTATTTCTGCGGCAAAAATTCGGACATCCATGATTTAAGTCGTTAGAGTTTTAACCTGGAACATATGTGACTTACAGTACACATAACTGAGTGCTTGACCTGTTATTACAAGGTATTATCGCACGGTACGTCACGGTTTGCTTGTGTACGCCACATGAAAGAAGAGCATTCATGCTGTGTTCAGTGCAAGATGGATTCAAAGCCTCTGTTCCAGCATTAGTGACAGAATACAATGACTAAATACATCTTTCCCTTGACAGTGTACTAATGGATCTATTAATGAAAACATGTGTTAAAATGTGAGTTACTAACTGTTACACGAACAAAAGCGGCACAGTACGGTACCCTATATTCACTTTCGGATAACTGCTTCTAAGCACAATTTACTCAAGGCAATTAGGGTGTGCACAGTTCACTCAGTTAAGTCATACAGTAGCAATAGCATTCTCCTCATCACATAGTGAACGTTACTGCGCTAGCGCAGCGTAATGGCTCTGAAGCCTCCCGCCAATGCGGTCGCTGTGAGATCAACTCCAGCTCATGCTGGCTTCCTGTCCTGCCGTACATGGGAAGGTCCGCCCGCAACCTGCGGATGGTCTTGGGTTTCATCGCGGCTCTGCCCGCTTTCCTCCTAACATAATGCTGGCCGCCGTCGTATAAGTGAAATATCAATCAAATATATAAATAAATAAATAAATAAATAAATAAGTAGTATATAAATAAATAAGTCTAAATAAGTTAGAGAACTGGAGTACTCTAACGGTCTATAACATTAAATGACTATCAGTTACGCACTAAAATAACTTGGTTGTTATCAGACTGCTGTATTTGTTTCCTACTATTATCATATCTCACTAAAATGAAAACAAACTTCCATAGCACCAGTATTATGTAGTATGATACAAGATGAACACGATAACATACACGCATGACAGAGAAAGTACATATGTATTTTGTGCAGTGTGGTCGAGTGAATGTAGCCTATCACGATTTGAAAACACTCGGGTCTCGCAGAAGAGTTTTAATTTTTATACTTCATTTTCAGTTGTTATGATTTTGATCTATCCCGATTGATAACAGTTTACCACGTTGCAATGGATATCAGTTTGGATGTTCCTCTTTCAGAAATGTGTACCTCTTTAACATTTTGAACATACAATAGTATTAGTAACCGCATAATGAAAGTACCTAGCACAGCAGTCAGTCTACTGCCTTAGAAGACTGACAGAGCAGGACTGTTCTCGTTCGCTTCTCCGCCACAGACTATAATCCGGGTGCCTAGACAGGGGAACCGACTTCAGGCCTCACTAAATCAGAGGACCCTAAAAGAGCCACAGTCTCACTGGTCTTAAGTACTTTAATTAGTGAAAGACTCCAACGTTAAAAGGGTTAATTAATTAAAGACTCATCAGAGACATCTGTCTGGCGTCTTACCGTTCCAAAGACTTTAAGGAAGTTCGTACAAAAGCAATACAGCAGATTCGAAAGCTGGATTTCGCTGATGCACATGCGTCTGGAAGTAATTAAAGGACACCTGTTGATTAAGCAAGGAGTGTAATGAATCGGTGCAATAGACAATGACTGTTCCTGGTAACGAATGTGTCAAAATGTCTGAGAAAAAAATAAATTAATAAATAAAAATGAAACCAAAAAAACGTCATTCCTTCAATTATGCTTAATGCTAAAGTTGTGCATAACAACTGAGGAATACTTACGAGTAAAATAAACTTTCTTGAAATCATACGGTGTGTTATATTCGTGTTTTAAATATACCGAGTGTGGAATGATCTGTTTTGTTAATTGTACCATTCAAACTATTCTTGCCATATATTTTGCAACTTACTCTCACTGAAACAATAAGTTAAAATGTCAAAATTGTCAGCAATTATCATAAGTATCAACAGTTTGTGGTCCATTCCTCACAGGCATATAATAGATGTAAGATGGCATATAACCTAACGGATGTATGATCTACATGTAGATATGGCCTGGTGTACACAAACAACCGTCTCCATCATTTTGCGTGAAATGAGGTTACCCCCCCCCCACACACACACACACACAAACTGCCTTAAATTCACCAAATGTTCAAAGAATGAGCACCAGGGGATTGTCAGTTAAAGAAATCTCTAGACAGCGTATGAAATGCATCACCATTCACTGGCTAATTTGTGTTTAAATCACTAAAGATGCAATAGGACCAAATAAATCCGTTCAAAATTGTTCTCTTTTATGTCTCCTTTCCCGACATGGATCGCAATAAATATTAAGAAATAACCACACACACACACACACACACACATATATATATATATATTAGAAACCCATCAATCCAACCAACAACCACCTTCAAATACCATGACACTAGACGATGTGTGTCAGTATGCTACACGTATATTCATATCTGATTTCCAAGCGAGTATATGTATGTGCAGACATACAAAGTTAATACTCAACACATGTAAAGCGCTGATATTGTTTTACTCTTAGCTTTTTCTGCACAGTTACATATGCCACAGATGTTGTTATTGTGTTTCCATCGGGATACAATGATTCAGCGTGGCCAAGTATAATAGGAAGAAACAATGCATATCTCCATATGTGGCTATTTAAAGAAGCAGCCCCGTGTTGTTGGGATATACGAGAATAGCCGGCTCTATCTACTCCCTGCCGGGTTTAAAATTTGTATTCCCCATAACATGCAATAGGCATTCATTAAAACTGATTGTATATACCTTCTTGGAAATATAATGTAGAGCAAATATCAGCCCTCTCCTCGCAAGAGAGAACAGTATTTGAATAAAACTGCGTTCTTAATTGTTTATCTATTGGTCTATGTGTACATTATTTATTCTCTTTATGGAATTTTACACAGCATAGATCTCGACGAACCACACACATCTACTGCCAGTGGATGATAGCGTTCAATGAAAAATTACCAAAAAAAATGTTTACAACAACACGACTGTTGATGTTCTGGTGGCATACACATTGCATTCTGCATTTAAATCTTACACGGCTGTCTTTCGGTAAAGTTTTGCTAGAGTTTGGGGAAATGCTGACACAGGCAACATGAATTTTCCTTTGGTTAGGGCCGGACATGTGATCTGTCTAGAACACAGCACAAATTCTTGATAAATGCAACAATGGGATTTCGTGTCCTTCTGTTCCCAGGATTAGATGAACAGACTCTGTTAATTGATAGGAGGGACATGTTAAGAGGTGGGATGTCAACATTTAAACGACCGACACACAGATAGAACGACCGAGTTACAGTGGTGCTTAGTCAAAGCCTTAAAAAAGGCGTAAAAGACTGCACCGGTAACTAAAATCCCACCTGATTGAAGATGTAAACAAAACAGTAAGTAACTGATATGCACAGCCGTAGTCGGCTTACAAAGATACCTGAGATAGCTAGGTGAACCGATACAGCGCCGCTCTAGTTTTTGTGCTGCAGAGGGCGCAGGAATTGCGCTATGAACATCCCGCAGCCATCTGCCCGCCATATGGCACGCGTGGAGATCTACGTCACAGTCCGCTAATAACGCCGAGTTTACCTCCGCCAGGCTTTTCACTGAGGAGAAATCGGAGCTTAATTATTCATCGTTAAAATGCGACACGGATAATGGTGAAAGAATTTTAAAAAATACAGCTTATACATGGTGGAACAAAAAAAAAAAAATACTGGAGTCATGTGGTAAACGGGAACGAGGACAGTTTCTACCTGGCAGGCCTGGTGGGAGACATAGGCCTATTTTGGCCGGGGAAATCAACCTTGATCTTCAAGGCAGAAGTCAAGGGAAAGAGAGAAGGCGAGATTGTGCATAGTGAGTCTGGATTTACTGAGTGCAATGGAGGAAAATACACCAGAAATGGTAAGGATAGGTCTTGCGATCATGTTATTCTCACTATGTTACTAAGATGTGATTATATGTTATTTCATGGCTTCCTCTCCGGCCGTACGCGGGAAGGTCTGTCAGCTACCTGCGGATGGTCGTGGGTTTCTTCCTCGGCTATTAAATGGAATATCCTTGAATTCATGCAGGGAACACAAATTAAATGAATAAATAAATACTATTAAAAAGTACTTGCGACATTCCCGTTTGCGTTGATATTTCTCTCAGGCACGATGGTATAAATGTGAATGTATGAAGAACACAACTGGGATGTTCCTGACGTGCCATGGTAACCACCAAAAACACACTAATCCCGCGCATATGTTTTGCATGACATTCATATATATCTGAATGGGATTCCTTTCAAACTTTGCATTCAAACTTGCCAGTCGGTTTCCATACATGTGGCTGTTTTGATCACAATCGATTGTAACTTTTTAGTATATCGTTACGTTAATTCCATGTCTAGAAGCTATTGATAAGCTGCTTGTCTGTTTGAAAATATTCAATACGTATACAAAGTAGAGTAAATGTGATGTCCTGTTATTAATTCATGGTATATATGACTTATTGGTGACTGCATCGTACTCAGTTAAGAATATTTCAATTTCACGACGGCGGCAAATAATATACTGATGTGCGGGGGAATCGGCCAGAGCCCGGGTAAAATCCATTAGCATCCACCGGTTGCTGGCAGACCTTTCCATGAATTGCCGGCGAGAAAACCAGTTAGAGCTGTCTTGAACTCACACGGCCGCCGCATTGGTGAGAGGACTCATGGATCACTGCGCCGCGCTGGGACGCAAGCCACTTGGCCACGGAGGCCCCCAACATGGATACATATATGTACCGCCAATTCTGAGCCATGGGTAACTTACTTACATGCATCCGGACAGCAACACAGCCAAATGTTACGTAACAATTCGTAGCCGAAAAGCAATACAGCCGTTTTTTCCCTTTTAAATTAACCACCCAGTATAGAGCAATTGTTGGTTTACTACTTGAAGCTCACAAGTAACACAATTTACTGCCCTTCTGGATAGCCTCGAAAGGGACATTGTCGAAATTTGTGAAAAACCAGCTAGTTAAGGTAACTATGATGTGTTCGGCATGAGAAGGTTGTGGAAGACTTTCAAATCTGCTGATTTGAAAATTTGTTTTACTCTGGTAAACGTTGACTTACATTGCAAATTTTCTCCGATTAGGCTCTATAGGAGTAGGTAATCCACCATGGAGTGCACTCCTCTTCTGTCTTAGTCTATATACATAGGAAGGAAAAAAAGTCATTATTTTTGTTTCGAGCCGCCGTGGTGGAATGTGATGTTTTACTTGCATTCAAATGGGCTGGGAAAAATGACAGCAAAAGTCGATCAGTTTGTATAGTAATTAATTTGAGTATTTTTCTTGCCTTGAGGCATTGGCCACTTCGCCATTTCATGTTATATAACAAATTGTGTTAAAACTTAGTTCTATTAGACCTGACATTAGTGACTTATAGGGCTGATCCTTACCATTACTGGGGTGGGAAAAAAGAATACAGTTGGGGATCCTGCATGATAGGTTATTTTCTAAGGCCTTCCTCCGAGGTGGGGGGGGGGGGGCAGTCTGTGTGGAAGAACAATGTCTCAATACTAAACTCCTCAATTATTTACAGTTACATGAATAGCGACTGGAAGTGCGGTCCATTGACAACAGATCGACCAAGCATTTGCTCAAATATTGACACCGGAGACATTATTAATGCAGAAGTTTTATGTGAAAAAAGTCCATGCCGAGTGTTGTGAAGCGAGGAGCGTGACATGTTGGAGTAGAACAGTGGCGGTGTTTGTAAGAGACTCTCGGTTGGGTTTTTCTCGCTGTATCTTTGTGATCATTCACTATGTGGCCAGCCCTCGGAGGAGGATCTGACGGCAGCCAACAATTTTTTTCTTCTCTGTCACAAAATGTGCACATCGATCTTGCATTGCAACTCACACGTAACGAAAGACTTAGAAAACCTTATATGTTTGTACATACACGGTTGTGGGAAAGTGGGGGGGGGGGTGTCCTGCCGTTGCAGCGCGCCAACCATAGATCTATGTTACTATAGTTCTTTTCAAATTTAATAACCATGTTTTCATCTTAATAAGCAGAGCAATCCTCGTTTTGGAATAGTTTCCTTTAAAAAAAAAGAGCAAAAACTGACTGTGTCCCAAGCTTGGCAACCCAGCGTCAGTACCGATAAATATTTAACGTCATGTTTAATTTTTGCACACTGGTTTGTTTCGATTAGACTATGGAACAATGTAGCAAAATGACAGTTTGAAACATTCGATAACCACCTGTCCGCTATTCCCTCTACAAGTCACGAAATCTGGTTTGTTTGCAGCTGAGAAGCGGCAAGTCATCATTCAGGCAGATTCTCCTCCGAATGGCGTTACACGTACGAATGATATCAGATTTCAAGGGAAATAAACAAGACCAAGGACTGTCACACAATAAAGACGTTACAGTGACAAGATCCGAAGTGACATCCCCAGGAGCTCGTGGATTGTGGAGCTGTGTACCAGACAGCTGTACCGGAAGAAAAAGTAAACCGGCCTTCCACTGGATGCCGCCGAGGAATTCTTCACTTGGACACAAAACAGTGCCCTACATCCAACAAGGTATTTCATTATAATAAACAAAATGGTGAATTTTTACAGTTTAAAACTTGCTGACATGTTGGGTCACAGTGAATTTTTCTGAAAATAAAATTTAGTATTGTCACTTTACAGCCAAATGCATATAGTTACACTAGAACAATGTTGTGTAAAAGCACAAGACCTCGCACTTTTTCGCACCCAAAGTGTCGCAAAGGTTAAACCAACAATCAAATCTATCCAAATAAGATGGGAAATTACATCCAAAACGAGTGTATGGATTTCGATGATAAGTCTAAATTGTAGACCCTAATATAGCAGGTTCTTGTATTGTGCTTTGTTGGTTTATAGATCTACTTCATTTTTTCTTTTTAAAGTATTTATACAACAGTTTTTCTGTTGTACAGTGCATCGAACTGTACGTATATAGAGATTTGATATACAATATCCATGGTACACGCAACGGCCATCCCAGGGGATTCTTCTATAATACTACCGCTTTTACTGATTTAAGTGTAAATGAGTTTTTACACCATTGAGGATTTGAAACAATAGTCTGTCTACAAGCATAAACGCATATTCGAAATATGTTACCGAGATGTGTCAAAACCTTGTCAAAATCATCAGTTGCTGACAAAATAAGAATACATTAAAGTCGTATTATAAATCAACTAAACCACATGCAGCCAGAGAAATAAGCCTAGAGGAAACCACCGACCTTCACTAAAGACACCGTACATGTTAAAGCATACATAGTTTTGACTGTGGCATTCTGGTGTTGACGGAAATTGCTCATTGGTTTTATCGTCTCTAATCACACGCATCGGAGAGTTTATCTTCTCTCGCACAATTTTCTTTCCAATATGGGCATGAGTTCTAAAGCGGTTAATCATCTTCCCAGTTTAAGTAAGATATAACAGTGCACTTCATTTTTCGTGTCTTTCAGAACCCGCAAAAAACCACCGCAAGAAGTCGTGTCTCTACTTTGCTGCGTTACTGGTTGTGTTGATGATTGTGGCGTGTGTGACTGTGACAGGCGTTCTGTGGGCAAGTAAGACGCTCCTGTGCGACAATCATGCGCCAACTGACGTCCGTAATTAGCTCTTATTGACTCTTTGGTACATACCTATTAACTGTGATCCTGGTGATGATACAGGTGTCCCTAACGACTGAGCAACAGTTTTACATAAATGTTAACTATGCCGCAACTCTTCCAAGCAGATTCTTCCAATCATCTGTATCTTGGAACTTCGGAACTTCCACCCGCGAACTTGTTAAACCCCTATATCATGTAGCATTTTGCGCAAATCTGAGGCTAGCGGTCGTTCCAATTTGCATATTATCAGTATTTGAAATATTGTTGAAACTAGAAAACTAAACTGCTCTTCCGCATGTTGCTTTTTACTTTCATAAATGCATTCAATACCTGTACATGTAAGTTCGAATTTATGATTGGTTGATCATACTGATCTTATTTATTCGACCGATGTGTAACGCCGTTTTTGAGTGGATGAAACTGGAATGTCTGGAATAAGCCACCAACCTTTGTCAGGTACCTGTCATGCATTTGCCCTTACGTTGACCAAATATGAAACATCAATCTCTCTCCGCTGCTATTGTTTAACTCACTTCATCCATTGGTTGTTTTTCAGTCTGGTTCCCTGACATTCACACACCCTCGGGAACCAACGTGTCCGGACAGACTGTTACAACACAAAGCAGTAAGCGTCTTTAATAACAATGTGAATGTGATCTAAATGAAAGCAATAATTTAATAAAACATTAAAACACATTTGTTTTGACACATTATTGATTCAGCATCTGTAAAACATAAACATAATTTCCTTTGCACTGTTAAAATCAAATGATTCGTTAATTAAATGACTTATGAAAACAAAGGATGATTAAACAGTTTATGTTCACATGTTTACGCTAAATTAAACATTACATGAACATAACAGGTGCTTTTGTGACTCATTTTCTGATCCAGGTCTGAGCGGGAGGAGGGTGAGCAATAATCGCTGTGCGGCCGCGGTCAGTTTGATTCACCAGACCCGAAGTCGGTGCGAGGGTATCAGGCTGCTGAGCGGCAACCAGACGGACTCGGACACCGACAGGTTGTTTTGCAGGTAAACGTGCTGACACGGCTGAGTACTGATTTGTGTTATGTTGTTGAAATACACTATTCTAGATTTCTGGCACGAAGACATTTTTTTGTCGAAGGGTAGAATGTTTTGCTCAGCTCTAATCGCATGTCCTCTAAACCAAGTATATTTGGATGCTCAAAACCTGTTCAGACTATAGTCCAGATCTGTTTTACGAAGTTTAGGGGAATAACTTTCGTATGGCCGTCAGCATCTGTAGTAAGTGGATGGGGTGTTGTCATGAATACCGCGGTAGGTAGTGATGAACGGTATGACCTGACTTATTGACAACAAGGCTGAGTTTCGGGAGCATGTCTGTATTCTGCGTCCATGCACATGTACAACCCATAATAGTCAATCGTGTACATTTTTGGTAAGGTACCAGTTACGTGTAAACAATGCATTCACAACAGGTGTCATGTCTGGTGTCCTCGACATGAGTACCAAGTGAGTAAATAAGTCTGCATTTGAACTGCACTGGAACAACTACACCATCGTCATATGATCCAACTAACGTTGGGATCGGTGCTGAAGCCCAAAGCAATTAAACAAATTATCAACACGCAGGCAAGAGTTTTAGGAAAGAGCCTTTTGCTCGAATCAATTCACAGTCATTCAAGCGCAGGACTTAATACATCAAATAACCACAGGCTACGTCTGCACGATTGTTTGCTTCCAGAACTGTCCACTACGAGGCCCGCTGTCTCTTGTTCAGTCTCTGGTACACCGATGACCCCTGTCCATTGTTGGATATTCGACGGGCAGTCCTGATGATGTCAGAAGAATTACCACAGGCTCAACAAGCAGCCAACACTGGATGTTCAGGTAACGGTCACTACCGTTATGTGCGGTTTGTCGTTAGTGCCATTCGAAAACATTTTCTGCTGATTTACTATGATTCATAGGATTTACTGATAAGAATTATCATTTAGCTTGGAAACTGCAATAAATGCATGGACTAAAGAATAAACTATATCCAAAAGATCCGCAGTGAAAGCGTTTACAACGTTATCAATTTGGTTTACGTTATTTCTGTCTGCTTTAATTCGCTTTGGTATATACTTTAAATTCTTTGTTCACTTTGAACATTCAAACTTTTGAATCCTTATAAATGAGTGGAGAATGTTAAAAATTTCGAATGAAACTATAATAAGCCACCACACTTATGCCTATTATCGCTTTGAAAGCTTTCGGAACCCACATAATCACAAAGCTAAGGGAGACAACTTGATGGGTTCTAAGTAGTTCCAGAATTAACACTCAGAATTGCTTCGCCATAAATTTTATTTTACTTCATTGGTGTTTAAAGCCGTGCACTCAAGAATTTTTCTCTTTTAAAACGGAACAGTTTATTGGTGGAAAACAACACCAAAACCGCTCGGCCTCGTTCCACTCCCTAATCACATGAATACACTTTTGACTCATTGGCAATTCGTTCTTTGTGATTATTTCGTCTACTCGGTTGGAAGGTACCACGAATCGCATGGAAAAACCTATATAATGCTTGAAAAAGAAATACACGTAGTCCTAAGGTGCATTAAGTTAAACCCTAATCCAGTAAACGGACATAAAGCTACATTCTCATCTTCTTTTCTTTCACCGTTTTCAGGCCTTCAGGCAGTGCGGAATCTAGAAACGCTGCTCGGGCAACCCGATTCTTGTGAACACAATAACACTATGTACAGAATGGCGCGCCGAGACTGCCCCGCGATGATGAACGCCATTGAGGGCGAAGGAGCTAGAGAGCACACATTGTGCAGGTAGGCACATACAGGCTTACAGATTTTCGATACAACACTGAGTGATTGGTGTTTAAGCCATTGTATGATCTACACGAAATACACATAGACCTATATACAAATGTGGGACATTCGTTTTTAGATTTTACGCCGTGATTTCCCCCTAAATTGTTCAGGTATGGGCGGAAAAAAGGGAATAAACCATCTGCCTTTGGCTTCAAACATCTTGACTCCATGCATTGACCAAATTCACATAACATCATAAGCCCATAAGGCAACGTCAATTACGAGAACAGTTTCGAGAAATTGATTTGCAAAGTTTTGTGAGAGTGGATCAAGCGCTTAAACTGTGTAATAAGTGAGTAATATTAATAAGCAAACAAGTTTCTCTTTATATTCTGCTCATGTTGATATGTTACTTCTTTTCTGCCCATTAGATGATGCATAAACATTGCTCAGTGTTGGGAATCTTTTGCCTTCAGAAACCTGAAATGGCTGTTCTATTGCATGAGAGCCTCCCTTCGTGACAACCATGTTGACTGTCCCGGCATAACCAGCGGAAGCCATACCTACCTAGCGGCAGCTTTGTTCCCTTATCTCAGCAATGACACGTTATCAAGATGCACCGGTTAGATTTTCCTTACAGCAAATTTGTTTTAGCACGGTTTACATCTGCAATACACAAAACATCAATACTAAGTGTATAATTAGTAATTTTGTTTTCGACCCAATGTGTACATTTTCCTGTTACACATTGTAAGCAAATGGCATGTATGGTCGTTCTAGTACCTAAGGTTGTTTGATTATCGTTCATAAACTCGTTCCGTTTCAGTAACATGCTCCGATATTCAACAGGTACATGAAGTGCGATTTTATTTTCTGCATTGCAGGACCATCTATGTCCCCCCCGTGTACAGGTTATCTAACAGAGCGCGAGACCCGAGTGTTTGCTGGCTGTTCCCCAGTGCTCTCCCTTCAGTCATCCCCGAACTTTTCAGTGACACTCTGCAAGTAAGGATTTGAGTTTTTGCGATTGGTTAAAATTGGACGTCATTGCCAACTTGGTAATTGGTCTTCTCATGGTAGTTTGTACATGTATTAAATATGACTTTGATTAATTCTAGACCAGTGACGCCTTGTATATTGTATTTAACACTACTGCAATTTCTTTTGATCTAATTCTGTTTAAGCCATGGTGCTTCAGGCGTGTAAGTTGTTATTTCTTAAACACTTACATGAACGGTCAGAATAAAACTCTAACTGAGGTAAATTGTCAAGAGGCCGGGTTATACCGATGACATGTAACCATTATCCAACTATCACACTGCCGTCGCTGCCCTGGTTTTCTTCTCTATGATGTAGTCTTTTACATTCAGATCTTACAGAGACCAGTCGACACGAAGCCCAGCCGACACGAAACCCTTGTACAAATGATTAAATAAAGATCACACAATGTTAAAGATTAATGAAAAGTATCTGCATGTGTAATTAAAACATAACATAACGTTTTAAAATAAGGTATAGCACATTTCGAGTACTATTCCACTTAAATGGTTGTAAGTTGTGTTTTGTGTGTCCTGTCAGAATCTATGCATACATGACCAGATGTGTGCAACGAGGTCTGAGCAACATTGGAACTTCCTGCTCAATACAAAACATCATCCGGCGACTGGAAACAGACCTGCGCAGAGTACCGGAAGTCAATCCTAATCACATCAAACAGTGCTTAAGTAAGTGTCCTGGTGGAGTTGCGCGAGGAAGAAAAAACATGTGTACGTGAAAGTATTACGAAGTGCAATTAAATAATTTCTGACGCAATCTTTGAGTTCTAATTATGTTTAGAAGATTTAGAAGTTTAGAAGTCACCATTCAAAGTGGAAATAGAAATTTTCTCCTTTATAATATAATTTACTTAAACTAGCTTCATATGGCCCTTCCAAACCCATGTTACAGGTTTCATTGAAGATTACGACCAAGATGATGTCTGTCGTGAGGAGGATATTTTGGACATGGTGGCTCATTCATTCTGTAGGAAACCAGAAAGCCAACCCTTCCGGCTAACACAGACCAGGATGGCAATGTCACCGGTGTTTTCACAGTGCTCGTAAGTGTTAGATTAATAATCTAGTGTGTAAGTGTATCGGTTTATGTTTAAGTACGATCCGACACCAAGGCTGTGTACTTTGATTTGTTACTTTAGTTACTTTCAGTTTAAGGTCCATAAAACCCATCTCGTCACTAATACGTTTTGGGTCATTTAAAATTTGCTGAACAGCAAGAGTAGAGATCTGAGTCTGTTCTGGATGACTAGCAACACCGTGAGTCACGAGAAAATACGAGATTTGAATACGCCAGATTTCAAATGCTAATCTCAGTACTATTGATTTGATTAAGTCAAACTGGTCATGGCGGAAAATCCGTCACAGTAATGAAATCTGTCTGTCTGTCAATTGCCTTGTGATCACAAATTATATTCGTCCGCTCTCTGGTAACCCACAGAAACTTCTCGGCGGCGGTGACGTGTGTGAGTGAATATCTGACCAGTGTGGACATCTCCTGTCACCCCGCTCAACTGGAAACCGTCATGGAACAGGCGGGTTACATGCCCGAAGGGTCGGGACCAGGAACTAACATGTCAGAGTGCAACGGTAAGAGGCCTCATTTGGAAGCAGTTCTCCCAATGTGTGGAGTTTTGTGACTGTTTCAAAACAGGTGTCTAAAATACAACGCTATCCATTTTTCTATCTAATAGGTCATATTCATTTATTCAGGCGTATGTATGTGCGCATGTATCTGTCAGGTGAATATAGCCTGTAAACTAAGACCTAGACAATGTAAATTCAGATGTTTAAATTTTAAACATCTTTTATGCATCAAATATTAAACACTTAGAGATTATAGCATAATAACACTGGCCTATTTAAATCTTTTAAACACTTATGTTTAATACTTAAATATATATGTATATTTGTTAAACACGCTTATTTGAATTTCAATCACATTGATCGTTGGTCATTTTGCATTGCATTTTTGACCATATCTTATAACTTATTATTTCCCACTGTAAAGATGAATAAATAATATACCGGGTCCCACTAGGTTATTCAGTTCCTCTTTACGTGTTTTTTCCTTTTACAGTTGAAGTCCTATAGAAGATCCCCCCCCCCCCGTAAGATTATATTGCCCGTCGTCCTATGTGATTCTTATGTAGCCCTTATCTGCAAATACTTGTGTTTGTAATCTGTTTTGTTGAGGAGAACCCCAAGAGGCCAATGGCCGTGGGCAAACCTCTTTAATTAAATAAAACATTAAATTGAATAAGAAAACTCATGTTATAAGACCATCTTAAGACACATTTTGTGTTACAACAGATGTTCCCGACGAACGTCTCTGCTCTGACGGACAGTCCATTCTTCAAATCACTGGGGACACCTGTAACGTTGTACTAGGCTTTATTCAACAGCAACGCAATGACAACTTTAAGTGCAGGTCAGTTCCTACCATGGACCATTTGCTGCCACATTAAACGTGAACTGTCCCGGGTGGTCAATTTTTTCGCCCCAAACTGGCACAGAGTATCCTAAAGGCATCCGAAACATTGAGCCGAAGTGATTTAAAGAATAAAAATTGTTAAATGTTTTTAAAAATATACTTTTTTCAAGTTTTGTGAAGCTTGGTATTCTCTAAATGCTTATCTGCCGTTGATGTACCCCTTGTTTACGATGTCATAGTGGCGGTGTGCCGTTCTGCCAACTGTGCCACACACCGAATTGCCGACGAAAATTGATAATTGCCATGTAAAGTGACCATTTCGAACCGAATAAACAGTCTGAATTATTCTCTAACCATTTTGAAGGGACGTTTTTTTTATCCTACATATAAACCAGTAAACATTACTCCTCAAAACCGGAAATGCTATTATTACGTCACGCATGTTTGGCAGACTAGCACCATTCATGAGCAGAGAAGCGATGCGTGCTTTTCTTACCGGAATTTTTGGTGTTAAATATATGTTTATTTTCTACTAGTAAAAATACTCATAAGATGCATTTCTTGTTTGCCTAATTTCCTCATATCACGGGTATTTCATTCAGTTAACTAATGTGAAAAACAGAACCGGGACAGTTTATCTTTAAGTTACCTCTTGGCGGAATCGAAAAGGGTGGATGATTGCATTTACTTAATAGGGGATATGAGAAAAGTCTCACTGTGATCTTTTCTTAAAACAATAAAATGAAGAAAAAATATAAAAAAAAAAAACAAAACAAATAAACATAGAACTTCTACGGTATAAATTAACTGAGGATAATTTTGTCTAATCTTACTTCATCCCTTGAGTGATAAACTGTTTGCTGTTTATTTTAGTTACTTCCGGCAGTTTGTGTCATGCGTACAGACGTTATTGCAGTCACGTGGCTACGAGTGTCTCTTCAATCCATTGCAAAGAACGCTGACACAAGAACACGCTTGGTTTGATCACAGATCGGCCTTTGATCCGTCCTACTGTTCAGGTACTTATAACTAGGCCTCACGTTGTGGTGAGCATGCTGCCATGTATGGTAACAGCCAAAATGGTTCCATTGGTATGAACTTCCTAGAGTCGCGCATATTTTAAACTGTAGGAGAATCCAAACATGGCTGCAGAGATAAAGAAAAATGACCTCCTCTTGGACTACAGATGTATTTTACGTGGAGCTCATCTTTTACGAAATATCTGTATGAACAGGATGATGATTGTTTGCTCCACCTATATTACAAAAGGAAACATGTTTTTACATTATGAGGAGGTCTTCACTTGGTGTAATTACTATACTTCCTTTCATGATTAATATACCTTAGGTGTGTAATATATACATGTTTATATATATGTATATCTATATGTCTATGTTTTAGACCGAATGTTGTATCTTGGAATCTCACGCTTACAGGAAGACTTGCGTGATATTCCTCACAGACATGCTACGTTTTGTTAAAGTTAGGGATATTTCATATTGTTCATCAGTACAAAACTTTATTTATGTACCTTTCCATTAACATTTTGTCATATTATGTTGTTTCAGATCCTCTTTCTAAGTGACTGCAAAGCTACACGTTAAACTGCCAAGCACTTTGAATACAAGTATGGGTGACCATGTAATTGCATTGTTTTTCATTCATTTGAATGAAATGTCGTGATAAACTGCACTGACGTGTGTAATAAAATCAGTGCTGACACAATTATGCTGTTAATATTCTACTGATCGTGGCTCGGTTGTATGGATTTTAACCACATACTGTTGTGTGCATATGCTGAAATGTCAAAGGAGTACATGGCGGCGCTGTAGACTCATGAATAACAACGATGATGTACAAATTTGTGAAAGTACAGATTTGCAGCAGACAAGCCTGGGCACAAAATCCTTTATGTATGGAATTGTTATGGACTTGTACCTGACACAAAGAACTGATACCGTTTGTATGATATTGTGCAAAATCGCGAAATGAACTGTATTAGCACAAGGCAGAGGCCCGGTGTGTCTATGTGTGAAATCACAAAATGTATGAAATTCTAATAGTACCGATACTGTAGAAGGAAGGAAGGAAGGACTGATGTCTGTAGTATCGTGGTCAGTCTCTCTACAATGATGTGCATATCTAAAGCAGGAGTAATTGGGATGGGCGTTTCTGTTTCCCGTGCTAACGGTTGTGGAGGACGGGGGGAGGGGGGTATTTTGACTGACGTTTTTGCACAATCGTTGCTTAAACCGACGAAATATTTATTTTGATGTCTCTGTATAAAGGCGTTGCTTTCTATATTTTGACGATTGCTGAATGGTGTTGCTTATTTACTTACATTGATGGCACTTAAAACCCAAGCATACAGTGATGACATTTTGACTAAATTGTATAATGGTGTCGCTTACTCACCGAGGAGGTGGTTTGACTGATGTATCTATATAATGGTGTGTACAAACGGGAATGACATTTAGACTGACGTGTCTGTATAATGGTGTACTACTTACTCACTCTGATGTTTTGACTGACTGTATCTGTATGATGTGAGGACACTTTGACTGACGTGTCTATATACTAGTGTTGCTCGCTCAATGTGAAGACACTTTGACTGACGTGTCTGTATACTAGTGTTGCTCGCTTAATGTGAAGACACTTTGACCGACGTGTCTATATGATGGCTCTGCTTACTCAATGTGAGGACACTGTGACAGACGTGTCTGTATAATGGCTTTGCTTACTCAATGTGAGCACACTGTGACTGACGTGTCTGTATAATGGCTTTGCTCACTCAATGTGAGGACACTCTGACTGACGTGTCTGTATAATGGCTTTGCTCACTCAATGTGAGGACACTGTGACTGACGTGTCTGTATAATGGCTTTGCTCACTCAGTGTGAGGACACTCTGACTGACGTGTCTGTATAATGGCTTTGCTCACTCAATGTGAGGACACTGTGACTGACGTGTCAGCATAATGGTGATGCTTTTTCACTTAGGGTGAGTACATTTTGACTGACGCTTCTGTATAATGGTTTTAACATTTGGGCTGAGGTATCTGTATAAATTAAAAACATGTTCACTGAATTTGTCATTTTAGTGCTCGATATAAATGGATCTTGCTTACCTACAGAAAGGTGCTAGACATGGCTTGTTTCAAAGTCCATCTTCCTCTCCAACCATACGTGGGAAGGTCCACCAGCAACCTGCGGATGGTCGTGGGTCCCCCTCCCCCTCCGACCTGCCCGGTTTCCTCCCACCATAATGCTGGCCTACGTCGTATAAGTGAAATATTGTTGAGTACGGCGTGAAACCTCAATTAAATAAGTAAATAAATAAATAGCTTGTTTGTAATGGCTTTTTCCTATTCTGAAGTCAGTTGACGTTAATTTTCTGTAAAGTGATCTGGCTTGTTTAAATTAGAGTGCCATCTTTTATCTGTTTTAGTTAGACATTTGTAACTGACAAAAAACAAAAAACAAAAAAACAACAACATCATTTAAACTTTCGTATGCTGTAAGTACTTTTGACTAACTTTAGTTAATAAAGACAGAGTAAGCCAACGGTAGGTACGAGAGTAAGTTACATAATAAAGTTATAATATCAGCTGCCAATATGTGTGAAAACCTGGAATAACTTATAATGTTTTATACTAAGGGTATAAAGACACCCAAACTGTTTTGTTTGTATACAGAATAATTCTCTTAACTTACTGCTATACTTCAACAGACTTCGTCGTGGTGTCGTGTAATGTGATATGGATGTAGACTGTATTTTCTGCGTTCTACCGCATATAGGCCAACTGTAACGCTGTGTCATATGGTCATATTTCTTCGGCCGAGGCCCAAAGTCAGGAGGTTTGTGAGGTACCTAACGTGGATCGGTGGCCTACTCTGGGTACCCCAGTTGCCGCCACCAACAAATCTAGGGGAGTTTCCAATTACAACTCTATTATCGCTGAAGGTAAACAAAAAGGTCCTACTCTGCCATGTGCAAGAGTTGTCACAAATGGATGCAGTGCAACTATTTTCTGATTACATTTACCCTCCTACTGCATGAGCGTGAGAAGAAAAATGTTTCATAAAATGTTATTTAGTGCAGACGAACGATGGAGAATACTGTGGAGTCGAATGTTTGTGAACTTGAGTGGCGGTAATTCCCGAAGGATAGAGGTGTTATTACTACCCCCGGAACACAGCCAGACCCATGCTCGGTAAATTAAAGCCAACTAAAGTCGCTTAACATTTTCTACAAGCCACATGATACGGTGGGACTTTCTTTATCGTCTAACTAGAGGCTCCATTATTCTTGAGTTCTAGCGAATGACTGATGGGTGACTGAGTGAGAACTGTACAGCACAGATCCCATTGTTCACGATATTTTTTTACCTTTCTGAATAGATATAGTTTCTGCACTGATTACCATGCACATCTATACCTTCTCACACCAGAATAAAATTATCACCATGTAAATTTTGATGTTGTTCGTTTGGATAGAATTTTTATTACATAAGAAGAGCAGAGCAATCATCCAGAATGGCATTGCGTTGAAAAATGATTATGTTTGCGATGTAAGCTGACAGTGGTTTCCTTGATTATAGGGTGTCATATCCAGTGACTTAGTATGAAAATACATCCGATATGGAACTCAAACTTTTCAGGGAGAAAGTAATAAGGTTTCCCCTGGTTTCACATTTATGTTTTCATGCATTTGCGCACTTACGTGCTTACTCGCAGTAAGATCGCTGCATTGCAGTAAGATTTATCTACGTTGCCATCACATTGTAAAACTTTTGTCAGCGCCATCCATGCCTAGGTAGGAATTGTACTGTATGTGACTGTAAAGGACAGTGACTCTCTTCAGGCTCTGTCCGGTTTTCCACTTTCTCATGCAATCGTTGTGACGTCAAGCTTGTGATTGAACGCCACCTGTTTTTTACGAATGTACAGTTCCTTGTTTTTATTTTAGTCGTGTCCTTCTTTTGGCCAAACATGTATTTATATGACGATGAATCAATATTTTAGAGCCGCCACTAACTCTCAGAAACATTCGATGACTCGTGGTAATATGATTTAAACATGGAGACAGTCATATAGCGATGGTCATATGGTTATCAGTGTGCTGTAGTCACTCATATATTACATTAACAGTGGAACAATATATTCGTGAAAGGTAATGTACTGTGTAGCCAGTTTTAGACTGTCATTTAAGGGTACGCACCATTTAAAGGTGTGACATAAAATAGAAAACGCATAAATCTGAGGACGATTCTCTTTTTTCCTACATTCATAATTTACATAGCTCAACAACCAACTCAGCAAAATAACTCTCGAAATACATATATTACCAGGATAATATTAAGACTGTACTCAAGATTAAATTCTTTCTAATTCTATCATATCATCTTGCTAGACAATGAAATCGACTAGAACATGCGAACATTTTTATAATCTCAAGTTAACCACTAAAGGTAAGACATAAAACAAGCCTTTTATATACCTGTAGGCCATCCTGTACACATTTTTCAAAATTTCTGACAACAGCAGTGTCAGATGAACGATTTGAAGTTAATTGTTCATGTCAGTTACATGTCTTTAGCCCATTACCTCAGAAGGAATGCCGTGGATGAAAACATAAGGGTTGTTGTATGTAATGATTTTTACATGTGTGAGAATTAAATATCTACACCGTTTAGCTCTTGCCATTGACCTAGCATATAATTAAGTATGTAGCTCTGTAGGGTTATGTGATTACGAATACGATCACAGCTTCTGCGTTTTCCCGTACTGTCTTCAATACATCGAGGTTTGGGGCCAGTCTATCCATATTTATAGACGCCTTAAGCGGCCCATCCACGTTCAATATTATTGTCAATAACATTGTCAGTGTACGATATTGTCAATCATGTTGAACGTGAATAGGTGGTATTGAAGACTTGTAGAAAATAGACTCCCAAAATACAATCGTCATTATTGTTGCGTCTATATTTTTCACAATAATATTGCCCGTGGATGGGCCGCTTTAGCTGTCAGTTCAAGGTAGTTGCCCCCCCCCCCCCCGTCTCCCCCTCCCCCCGTGTCATCACTGGTAAAGCCAATTGAACGTAAAACTGATCTGATCCACTCGCGGTCACATTTTTGAATGCATACTCCTCACAGTGCTGGGTAACAAGACGTTCAGGAAATATGTGTACTTGGGAGATAGGGGGCGAGTTTCTATTCTAGCTTTACATAACTTACACCAGTGGCATGCTTTGTACAGAAATCTTTTCATTGATGAATGTTCATTTTCAAATGTATGTACGGAGTAGTAGTCTTTGTAGAATATATTGTACTGGCGCTGTGAATAGTATGCAAGCAAACATGGCGGTTGGACCTGAAATTTGTCCAAATTGGAACCAGCTTGTCACTCTTGTGCATTTACAAGTGACGAATCATGGGGACAACTACCTAGAATTGAAAGCTAAGATGTCTGTGTACAGACAGACAATTTTTATTGGTTCCAACCTTAAAGTAACCTCATTGAAAAACACGACCTTGTGGAAGAAGACAGGACTGTGATCAGAGATAATAATTAAGCCATTCTTCATCACTGATAGTTTTAAAAATATTCGCTGTTTCATAAAGACTATTTTGGGCCAATCATTGTTGTGTTATGTTTAGCACGAACAAAGATATTGCCAAATATAAATCTGTAGTTATCTAACATCAGGAGACCCTTAATGAAAAGCCTAATAAAAACGGTCCTAGACGCTTCTTCTCTCACTACGTATATCTAATTTCCTTCACAGCAGTACAATTAAACCTCAACCATATAAGATAAATGCATAAACCTACACAAGAGATATACCCTACCATTGTTCTGTATTTAAAATGATAAGGCAGGCTAAAGCTGACTCTTTCCGTATTATACTTGTCTTCATGACGGCTTACATGACGAGTACTTCTGCCCAGACGATTTCAAACTGACAATACACTGCGAGGAAGAAAACACAAACAAACATATTTCAGACGTTTAAGTATTTGAAAAATAAAATGTCGTAAATTCATTCAGTGATGTGTTCAGTTACTCGAAAAGCGTGTCATTTTTATGAAACTGCGTAATTTAAATACCAGCTTATTTATTTAATGAGATGCAAATAAAAGTGCCTTGACCGAAGGCGTTTGAGGGGAGGGGTGGGGCATGCGATAAAGGACTAAAAATCAGGTTACATGAAGTCCAAACTGTACATGCGCAGAAAGCTTACGTGTTTTCATGCTGAACAAACTGTCGTCATTTGGCTGTTTATGTCGTGGAGCTGACAGTGGCGTGTGACTGACATGGACGAGAAAATTAATTACCCCCGTATCTTCAGGTAAGCTTCCTTTGGTTAAGAGGCTGCATTTCCGGTATATATTCTCCACGTGCGTCCAGGGCACGATGATTTGTTGTCGTATGTTTTGCCACGTTGTTATTATATCTAGCCGCGGTCCTATGAACGACACTGAGTACGACGTAGAACACCAATCAAATAAATATTGTATTTAAATCATTTCGCAGCAGAATTTGCATTGCTGCCAGTCACTGCTGGGGCTTCTCGTCCTTTCCCCTAGTGAATGCTAATGTCGAATCATGCAGCCTGCAATCGTCTTACATAACCAGATTTCACTGGAAAAAAAGCAACAAATGATCTGCTTTTCTTATTTTGAACGAGTTTTGTATGCACACAAGTGTGGTGGTGTGGAAATGAAGACAGCTCCCGGTTTTAACATGGGCGACAAAATCTGTACGTTATATATTTGCTCTCGAAGCCCGCGGGCGATAACTTTAATGGGATTTTTAGGTAATGTCAGGAGGTTGAGTTAAGGAACATCGCCTCTTTTGTCTGCCTCCGTCACAAACGTAAGCTTCAGTTAACATCTTAAGCAACTATATTAAGGACGTCAAGATGCGCAAAATATTCCTATCAAGCCTACCCCTCGGCTGGCTGAATCTTGAAAAATAAAAGCGACGGCTTCCTTTTTATTTGCACCGGTAGCGTGAATCATCCTTCTGCGGCCTTGGAATACACCAAATAATCATTAAATTCCATTCATTTGCACCGCTTGATATTCCCCTTCTGACAATGGTACATGTATAAGTGCTAACGTGTCCGTGACTAGCGTAATGTCTTGTCATATAGACCTGGGCATTTGTAAAGTTGAAGCTGCTGTCACGTGATAGAGCGACGCCCGTTCGTTGATCGAAATATTCTGCTGTTCAAAATCAACATGTGATGAGCTGGTGTAGACCGCATATTTTTCTCTACAGCAACTTTCCAGTTGTAAAGGCAAGATGTGGGCGTATTGGGCGATGTGGATTTAATCACAAACTGGACTTTTCCCAACCATATGTTGTGGGAAGGTTCTTCATTAGTTTGCCGATTATATAGGCAAATAAACCGGACACTCCATTTTCCTTCACCCATAAAAACTGAGATACTGTATATAGCATTAAGCGACAGTCAAATAAATCAGTTCATTGAGAAAGTTATATTCCTTGAGGATCCCTGTGAACCTACGATCGTCCATCAGATAACCTGTCTAAACAGCAAAAAACATTTTGGTTAGTTTTTCACACTAGCTTTCATGAATTTGTTTCTGTTCTATAGAATACTTCAGTGCAGCGTGGCATGGATGCTGTTCCTAGAACAGGTAGGTTGACTGTTGATTCAAGCGTTAGACATGGTTCTAACATGGTCGACGAAATTTAGACTCCCCAGCTAGGACTTCTAAAGGCCTTGGTAACAGGAAGCAGTGAGTTGTGACGGAGTGGGTTGTCATTTACAAAGAACTCTTAACCTTGTTGTGATGGTTTGATTTTAAGACTGACAATATCTCTGTTGCCATAGGTTACATCGGCGTGTTATGCTCCTTAATGGTAATTGCGTCCACTCCAATCGTACATAGGAAGGTCTGCAAGCAGTCAGCCGTGGAATGGTCGTGGGTTTCTTCCAGGCTTCCCCCCACCATAATGCTGGCCACCATCGTATAAAGTGAAATATTTTTGAGTATCCGGCGTGAAGCACTAATTAAATATATAAATAAATCAATCATTGGTCATTGTGATTGGTAAGAAGTTGCCCTATTATCTGAGAAAACACATCGTTGAGACAGGTTCCTTTTTGGTGGATGCCTCGATCAGTATAAACTTTTCAGGTACCTGACCTGAAGGTTTCTTACACACTCTCCCATAAATGAAAATTTCTGAGCACGGCGGTTAACACCAGGCAGTCAACAAATTCTTCATGTCGCCTTTTCTTGAATGTCATTCATTTACCACTGTGACTGTATCAGTGGCCTAGTAGTTAGCGCGCTCGCCTCCGGATCGGTGGATCAATCTGGGCTCATGCCAAAGACTTCAAAAATAGAATTTGTTGCTGCATAGTTTGGCGCTCACCACTGAGAGTTCAGAGCAAGGAAACAGGACTGGTAGGTCCTGTAATGTGACTGGGTGTGGTGTCCTGTCAGGTGTCTTCGGCATAATGATCCAGTGGCGGCAGCATTCGCCCTGCCACAAGACAAAGAATATATGTATACTTTCTACGGATTCCTCGTCGTTATATAACTGAAAAATTGTTGAACACGAAGTACAATCCTAGCATTCTTAATCAGTATACATATATTAACCATTGTATTTCCAGAACCGAACTACATGTGACAATGACGTTAAATTCTCTTTAGTCAGAAATGCACAACGGTTAATTTATTGTGGTCAAATATAACCAAAAAAGCTTACAACACTTGCCTTCAGTTTTCAGTCCAGACGGAAGCTGGGTTGAACCAAGCAGATGCCCTGACGGACGAAAACCAGGCAGAGAACTTGGTTCTAAAGGCACTAGAAAAGTACAGAGAGGATGAAGGCACAATGGAAAGGCGCCTGAATACACGTACAGTTCTTTTGCCCTGATATACAGCTGATGAAATGTTTATCTACATAATGTAGCGAGAAAAATAAAAACCTGACATATTTTGGAGTTGATCTGATACATGATGGATTCCATTGGCCACCTTTCACTAGTACTCTGACAGACTAGGGTTTTCATTTGCATGGCGGGCCGGTTGTCGCCATTTTTAAATTTTAAATGCTGAGTATTGAGGCTTTGTAGTTTGATTTTCTTCCTTTCAGATGTGGATCTTCCAGCTTCAGAGTTCAAGGTCATCGCTCCGCCGATGATGTCGGCGCACTCGGCTCCACTCTCCGCCGAAACCATCAAGCGTAACAGTCGGATCATTAACCGGATAATTGACATTACCAGGTAGGTATGAATTCATAAGGTGGCGTACTATCAAGATTGTTTGGCAAGCGCCCCTCGTTTCATTCTCAACTCGCCGTTACTAAGTATAGGGCGAGGTATTTGTAGTGTGCGGAAACTGAAGTTGGTGTCACCGTCGGTGTCTCAGTGAGCTCTTTTAAGATCTACTGTTCAGTGGCATTAGACTGCCATTTAAACAGAAGCAATGAGCGGCGAGCTGCCTGGTTTATCTGAATCTTAAACAGGCGGTGGGGTCTTCATGGTCTCTCATCAATGAGATCACAGCTGTATAGAATCCAGGTAATTTGACTTCGCAGTTCGGCCAGGGAAGCTGTTAGGTTCTCCCGATTACCTCCACTATAAACAGCTGTTCTCTATCACCAAGTAAAAGAATGAAAATTGTAAACCCAAGCAAGGAATATGTGAGAAGGATGCGCAGTTTCTAGACAAAAATGTGTACTACCTTCATCAGCCTGCAGGCCTGCACGTAGGGCCTACTACTGTCAACATTAGCCTTTGCTTGCTTCTATACCCGATTGTCAGCCATCAAGCTTGCTTGCACTGGTAGAAATATGACATTAATTTTCAAATCTGCATGAATTAATACCATCATTGTCCTTCAAACCTGTTTGTTGTCGTACCATTAGCCTTCAGGCTAGCTTGTATAGTACCCCCAACATTAGCCTTAAAGCCTGCTTGTATAGTACCTCCAACATTAGTCTTCATGTCTGCGTGAATAGTACCCCTTTCAAGCCTTTCAAGCCTGCTTGTTATAGTACCCCCAGCATTAGTTTTCAAGCCTGCTTGTAATGTCCCTCCAGCATTTGCTTTCAGGCCTGCTTGTAATGTCCCTCCAGCATTTGCTTTCAGGCCTGCTTGTAATGTCCCTCCAGCATTTGCTTTCAGGCCTGCTTGTATTGTCCCTCCAGCATTAGCCTTCGAGCATGGTTGTATTGTACCTCCAACAGAAGCCCCACTGTATGCTAAGAACCTTGTGCCACTACTTCAACAGTACGGAAATCCAGCAAGGGCACATTACCCTATTGATTTTTTTCCAACAGAAAGTCCAACTCGAGCCGCTCGCTTCAAGACTATCTCCTCACACAAGCAGCTCGTTTAAACAATGTACGGTGTCCGTTTCTGCCAGTGAGCTGTGGAGCCATACGTGGACCGTACCGTAGCTATGATGGCCGATGTAACCATCATTTGCAGCCACTGTTGGGCGCAGCATACACGCCGTTTGTTCGACAGTTGGAGGCTGTTTACGAGTCCGGTAGGAGAACAGCAATGCAGATATTAAAATTGTACATGATAAAGATATACCCAGTAAGAGTGATCGCTGTGTCGTTCGACTGGTGCTGTTACGCCATTATTAGGTGCATTTGTGTGGGTAAGGTTGTCAGTAGCTTGCCAAAAGTTTTCCAGTTTTCAAAACAGAGGTTGAATCAGACAAAATGTGCAACGTCTTAATTTTTTGCAGGAAGAGCTACTATTGTTGCATCGTTTAGTAAGCAACCTTCAGCATTAACGTAATTCGGGAGGTATTACTTAGGGGTAAAAATGGAGATACATTTAATAGTTCATAATTAACTGTATATGTAAAAAAGCCGTTAAGAAATGTAGCATAAATGACCCCTGTGGAATTGTGGATTTTCCTATATTTAAGGGTACCGCTATCGGAAAAAAAATAATAAACAAATCGCTTGATCAACTCTCAGACAGCTATAGACCTTACACAAGACCAAGCAAAGAAACACGAAAAAGATGCTTGAATGAGGTCAATAGATATAATTGAACAAAATAAACAAGCAGTATAACTTCAATGTTATACAAGAACAATACATATAACTACACAGTATATAGTTTTTTAAGGATTAATGTCCAAAGTTGGAATATCTAGCTTCACAAAGGCGGGTCAGTCCACGTAAATTGAAATCCACTGTTCATGTGATCTCTTGAATCGAAGGATGACACTGGCCTACTAGTGACAAACGGTAGTGGGTACAGCACATCTAGCTACACCTCCCAGAGTGGACTTGTAGACAATAGGGTTCGTTATACCCAACTGGCGATATATGTTTCAATGCTCGGAACTGGCACAAAGTCACTCCAGTGCAATTTGGAATGACAAGTACGTAATCATAGGAAGAGACAATGAGCGATGCAAGCTCCTAAAGAACGTCTAGGAAAAAATAGCAGATGGCGAAACACAAGCCAACAAAGTACTGCGTACAGAAAAATGGAGTACAACATGACGAATGTTGAATGGCTCCAATCCCAACAATATCCTTTCAAGTTGACGGAAGTAAATATGACTGCGCCTGTACAACTTTGTTGGTCAAATTTGTAGGCTAACGTAAAGAAAATTCTGGTCTGTTTGATCGTAAACAACGTTTGGAAAACAGATACATCTTTCCACAATGTACACTCTATGTACAATGACACCAAACTCATGCAGAAGCCTAGAGAACGCTCGACTGAATTACAAAGTAGGCTATAACGTATACAGCAGTAAAAAATCTGTCAAACCATGATCTGATTAGAATACCAAAGAAGAAAAAAATATACAATATTTCAGTGAAGGGGTTCACAACAATATATATAGCTCAAAACATATAACGATTTTTACGAAATGAAATCAACTCCATGTTTTGCTAATCACGTATGCTTGTGACGTCCCCTCGAGTATACATGAGTTACACTCGAATCAACCAATAATGTTTGTTATCTTTTTGACAGAGGATGCCGTGGATGGCCAAGGACGACGTGATCTGCCCCGCCGGCATGGCGTGGACGGGAGCCCATTGCCAAACGCCAGGCTCGTCAGTAACGTCGTCCATAGGAGCAGTGAAGCCCCAATTGGCACCACTGTAACATCGCTTTATACCATCTTCGGCCAATCCTTATCGCATGACCTCTCGGATACGCCAATGGAAAACGGTGTGTTTTCAGAGAGCTTTGAATTTGACTGGTTAATCTCGAAATTCGTCCGATTGCTAACCCAAAGCGTTTGCACATTACCCCCTAAGGCGTTTGCCCATTACCCCCTAAGGCGTTTGCACATTACCCCTAAGGCGCTGGCACATTACCCCTAAGGCGCTGGCACAATATCCCTAAGGGTTGTCACAGTCCCGGTGCCCCCTCCCTCGGCTGTAGAGCGGTACCGGTGCCCCCACTCACGGCTGTGGCGATGTGCCTGTGCCCCCCGTCCTCGGCTTGCGAGGTGGAAGGTGAAAGCTTATCGCGCGGTAAGCTTTTATTAACAGTAATAGGAATGAACAATCCCTTCAGAGAACTGTATTAATGGATGTTTTTTCTTCCAGGGTTTGGTGGTTCTAAGCTGTCCTGTTGTAACCAAGCCATTACCACGTGAGTCTTTCACATGTCTCCGTGAATAGTGGCATTTGTCATCCAGCTGTTAGAAAAAGTTGTCCTCTTGTCACGTAACTTGTTCATCTTTTAAGAAAGCTGTGTCATCATAAAATCAGTTGGATGTAGTGCTGTTCAATTTATTTAAATCATTCCCAGAGAAGTTCATTGGAATCTACTTACGGAGACGACAATGCTAAAATTCAGCAATCTAAATAATATAATAAATACAAATAATGAGGAAATAGGTGTAAATTTATAAATACATGGTTTGGAATGGAGTAAAGCAAAAGGGCATTAAATTGGGAAAACAAACTTAAGAATTAATCCAACTCTAGCACCATTGGCCTGTTGAAGATTGTAACAAGTTTTTTGTACCCGTAAATGAAGGCCATATGTGTGCCTACATTGATTGGGAATAGGATATTGATCAACAGCACGAGTCTTGTTCACTCGAACAAATCCCTCTGCTAGTGCATTGAGAACTGTCTGCTTTGTGCACTTTACAGTGCATTGGTCATACTCATTTGTGTTTTCTCTTCCCAGAAACCGCTGTTTTAACATTGACATTCCCTCGGATGATTTCTTTCGCTCCTATGCTAGGGGTTGCATGGGGTTCGTCAGGTCTGCTGAAGTCACCGATATAACTTGCCAAACTGGTTAGCAAGATTAGTGGTGTTTTATCCATACAGTTCCATATATCTTTAACATAAAAACTGCGAACATTCGGTCATCAAAGAAAAGCGGAAAGATTATTCTTGGGTACCGCATGAAACAGCAATGAAATAAAACAGCACATGAATCAAGTCGTAAACACGTCATCTGTACACGTCATGATTCTTTAGAAAAGTCTAAGAAAACTATGTTTGACCAACCCCGGACAGAAATATATGTACAAGTGCTGACCGAATCTTTTGTGTTTCTTTGCTGCAGGGCAGAGAGAGCAGCTGAACATAGCTTCCGCTTTCATCGACCTGACCGTGGTTTATGGCCACACATCTGAGCATGCGCATATCCTTAGAGGAGAAAAAGGTAAGGCATATTGGAGGACATTGACAGTCTTTCAGGAGTTAAGTATTTAACAATGTATTGAAAATGCAAGAAATATGTGTCTTTTTATTTTCTATTCAAGTTCTATTTTGTTTTAGGTCAGCTTTTGTTTTCCTTCCCAAACAACCTTCCATATCAGTCGCATCCAAACAAGAAAGCCTTCCAGCAAGGAATCAACGTACTCCTGTCGGGTAATGGTTTTTTTTTCGTCTGAGCCCCGTATGAATATTCACGCCTTAATTTTGTACAACAGAAATCGGGACCCCTAAAGCCCCATTGTTCTCTGCCAACTTGATCAATGCCAGTTTCGATTATTCACAGGACTGTGCTGTGCGATTGAAATAACTAGTATTGCTATTTATATACCTATGAGTGCGCTGCTATTTTGAGTTGCAAGATTTGCTCCCCTTAGTAGAGGACCGGAGAAGCCGGTTGTGTAAGGCGCGACTCGCACTACATTCCTTTTACCATGCAAGGAGGTCATGTGTTCAAATCCAGCTCGTTGTAGGATAACTGACTGTGGCATTGAATGAAAAGAACGATGTTGTCCACTTTTCTTGTAACAGTAAAGATGGCCACTGTGGTTAAGAAAGAATACTCCGAAAGACGACTTGAAACTAATTTGAAATTTAAAAAAAAATCGGTGTAACGCTATCTTTGTATGTTGCATCACAGGTGATGAAAAAACCGGGGAATTTCCCGGTTTGACGGGAATTAACACACTTCTACTGAGGGAACACAACCGCATTGCCTCTAAGCTAATCCGCCTGAAGAGGAACGTTTGGAGAGGCCAAAGCTATCCCGGTTTATCAGAGGAAATCTACCAGATTGCCCGGAGAATCCTGATTGCTTGCATCCAGCACATCACCTACAGCGAATACCTACCCGTGACCATCGGCCTGGAGCGCATGACTACCTATGATCTTAACCCCTTGAAGTCCGATTACTACCACGGTTACGACCCTAAAGTCGATCCCTCCATCTCTAACGTTTTCGCCACGGCGGCCATGCGATTCGGCCACAGCATGATCCGCGACACCTACAGCCTTCTAGATGAAAGCTACCGGAAGACGGAAGAAAGCCTGCGCCTGAAGAAAACTTTTTGGAGAAACAATTTCTATACAAAGTATGAAGACGGTTTGTGGAGAGGCGTCTTGATGGATGATAGTGAAATGTGTGATCGTCATGTTGGCATTGATTTACGAAATCACATGTTTGAAACTCGATCGGGCGACGGCTTTGATCTGGCAGCTTTAAATATTCAGAGAGGACGAGATCATGGCTTGCCTTCCTACAATGAATACAGAAGGCTGTTCTCTCTGACTCCGGCAAAGGAATGGAGTGTTGATCCGTACAGGGGCTTCCAGCATATGACACAGGAAGTGGTCAACAAGCTACAAGCTGTGTACAGGTAGATGGTGCCCCACCGAATTCCTTCCTTTGACGTCACTCTTCCATTTAAATGCTATGCTAAATCGACTACTAAACCGACTTTGTATTACAGATAAACAAAGTGTAACAAAACACCTGCTCTTTTGTGTACCCAAGGTACACAACGGTGTATACCACCAATACACGTTCTTTTTCTTAAGTACACAATTTGTATACGGGTATCTCTACAAAAAAGCAGCATACACAAAACATGTAGATACTCAATTTTGTTACAGTTTTTGTATGCTTACCTGTGGTGCATGTTGGTTTTTAGAGTGTAGCTCGCTTTGAGGCGTTGGCTGTGGTTAGGTAGTACCGCTGAAAATGGTTATTAGCGAGTTCCGAACTCAGCGAACTTGAACATTTTTCTTCAAGCTCATTTTGTCGATTAAGTTAAATTTTATAAAATTCTTCTGTCGTACGTGGGAAGGTCTGCCCGCAACCTGCTCGTGGGTTTCCCCGGGGTACTGCCCGGTTTCCTCCCACCATAAGGCAGGCCGCCGTCGTATAAGTGAAATATTTTTGAGTACGGCATAAAATACCAATCAAATAAATAAACATAAAAGGCTTTTAAACATATTTCAGGAATGCTTTATCCCAAGTTTGCCAGACTTACACCCAGTAACCCTTTGCCCTGAAGAAGAACTATGTGCAGCCTACGCTTCCCTTTGAGAGTACATATAACTATCCTGACATGCCGGTTCCAGTTTTCTAATCCTTGTATTAAACACGGGACTGACTTCCTGAACATCTTGACATGTAGTTTAAATAATAAACCAGTGAAGTGGAATTCCCCTCATGAGAGATATTGGCGTACACCGTACACATCTACAAAAACGTCGAATGCGTTGTGTTCTCATAACAATTGCTTTGCCTGATAAAAGTGCGTTTGGCTTGACGTTTCTGCCTTACTCATTGTTGTAAGGGTTTGTGCTGACAAAAATAGCCTAAATGTCGACATTTTTCTTTGAACTTAACTACGTCAAAGCAAAAATTGTTGAAAAATTGACAAAATACCTTTTCAGCTTAGTTTTATCAGCTAATTTGGATTCTTGTCATAATCAAAATGGCATAAGTCAACTTAAAATTTAAAATAAAAATTCTTAAGAGGAGTCCTAATTTTAGCACCGTAAGCTGTTTCCAAGTTAAGACGAAGACTGACTCCATCGGACGGCTTCGTGATACTGGGGCTTTGTTGCTTTTACCACATATTCTCATGCCGGCGTATGACGTAAAGCCCGTGAGCTACACTTGACATTATCTTTTCCAGATCTCCTGAAGACGTAGACGTTTGGACAGGAGGATTGTCCGAAACGTTGATAGAGGGCGCTCAGACTGGGCCACTGTTCGCCGATATTCTTGCCCTTCAGTTTCAGAAACTTCGAAGAGGCGATTACTACTGGTACGAGAACGAGGAAAATGGACTTACGAAAGGTGAGCTGGACGAGTTCGTTTGCGTGACTTGATATCTTAAAATCCGATCTATTCATGTTTGCATGGCTAACCTCTCTTGAAACCAGTCTAACTTGATAGTGAACTTAGGTGTGACAAGGTATTCACATTGGATATACGAAGAAACAAATTTTAAAGGCTAACCTGTTTATCCAGTTGGCCATGACATGGGAACAAAAGTGCCGCAGTGATGTCAAGTAGTATTGAGGGAACTTTCGAGACTCCTTCCCGCCTTTAGCAAGGCAGTCCAAAGTTGAGTGTCCTTTTATTCTTTCCTGGAGCACCTCAGACTTGTCGGTGTGTAAAATATCCAGCTAAGACACAAGTTCTGGAGTGTCACTGCGAAAACAAGTTTCATTGCGATTTGGACCTCCTTGTGTAGCCCATCAGCCTCCCATTCATTCATTCCTGATTCATCCCGAGTAATTTCAATACCGTAACAAGCCAATACCATTGAGGCGTAAATACGGAGCCGTAAAAGTGAAATGCTGCTAAGGAACAATTTTGGTGATAAAAAAATAATAAATTTGTTTCCCGTGTGAGTGTGTGTCAGTGAAGATATCTTGCGCACGACATGACACTTATCTCGTGCTCTCGACACCTTTATTATGTCTTGCGCACGAGATAATTGTGCGTTTCTCTTTGTCACTTGTGTCGAGAGCATGACTAAGTGAAGAAATAGTGCGCAAGACATTCAGGAAACGCACACACACTGGAAAATATAAATACTCTGATTTTTTTATTACCAATATTTTTCTTTCGCATCATGTCACTTCTACGGCTCCGTATTTTCTCGTGTGTTTGTTTCTGTGTGTATGTGTGTTTTTTGTGTGTTTTTTGTGTGTTTTTTGTGTTTTTTTTAATAAGTCGTGTCCACAAAATCTTCGCTAAGTCGTGCTCCCGAGATAATTGACCAATGCAAACGCACAATTATCTCGTGAGCAGGGCATGGCAAAGATCTACATTGCCGTACAGGTTTCTTCCAGTCATAGACCTCTACTAGCGTTAAGTAAGGAAAGAGTTCTTAGTTTGGGGCGTAACGGATCAGTCAGATAAATAAATCAGTTAGGAGTTAGTCTACTCGGAAGTCTGTTTTTGCATCCTCGATCATTGAGTAGGATCTTACCTTGCCTGTGTTTTCACATTACAGCCCAGCTGGCGGAAATTCGGAAATACTCCTTGGCAAAAATGATTTGCAATAACTTCCCAGTCGAGACTATACAGCCGCGTGTTTTTGAGCTGCATACTGTTCGAGGGTAAAGTACAAGTTTCTTCTATATCCCCCGCCACCTCATCCCTCATTTAGATGTTTTAGTATTGAAATTCGTTTCAGTCCCTTCAGTTACGCATTTCAATATTGGAATTTACTTCCGTCTTTCGTTTAAGCGTTTTAATACTGGAATTGTTTTCTTTGTCTCCTACAAAAGTTTGAACTTCATAGGACTGGATTTCATTTGTCTCCTTGATAAAATTAAAACGTCGCATTGCAAAGACCTAGCAGCGTCTAACGAATTCGGTTGATGTGAGTTCAAGTCCAGCTCATGCTGGCTCCTCTCCTGTTGCATCGGAAAGACCTGCCATCAGCCAGCCGATAGGCGTGGATTTCTCCTTGGCTCTGTCCTGTTTCCACCCATCGTATTGCAGGCTGCCCTTATATATATATATATATGTGTGTGTATGTATATGTATATATTGATATATTCTTGAGTATGGCGTAAACCACCATTCAGATAGATCAGTATACCTAAAGCGTTGTAGTATTGGAACTCGTTGGTTCCTTGACTAGTCCAAGCATTTTAGTTATTGGAAAAAACATATTTCACAAATTCTTTTCAGGTAGTGGAGGGCAACACTCTTCTACAAGGTACCAGTCTTTAAATGCCCTGTCCCCTTGCCATATTAGAGTACATATTACTACGGCCCGAAAATAAAGGCAGATATGTTGTTAAGGCAGCGGTTTTTAATCGGCTTCCACATCAGCATGTAAAGCCGCGTTCACACTATGCACGAAAATCTGCCTGGGGTCCTTACCAAATTCGTGAACGATAACGTTTTCGGATGGTTGCGGGATTCGAGGACGGATCCGGTCTCCTAAGTAAATTTAATTAACTAAGAAACTGACCGTCATTTAGTTTAGCAGTGGGTCATCAAATAATATACGCTTAGCAAGCAACATTTGTGTTTGTTTTGACGTGAAACACAAAGCACACTGACTACGTTGTACAGTGACCAGTTTTCGATGCGAGACAAAGTAAACTACCCCGGCATATACAATAATCCAGTTACCGTTTTCAAATCTGGACACGTTGAGAAATCTTACTGAACAAGTCCATCTTGTTTCTCAAATCTTCGTAGTTGCAGTGTCTAAGATAGGACGACAGTTTATTCATTTCCACTTCGTGAATCAGCAGTTCAGTGCGATCTGTATCTGACGCCATGTTTAAAGTTAAACGACGCTGATTGGTTCCAGTGAAAAACCGTCACGATTTTTCTCTCGGGATCGGAAAAAATGGGTCTGCAAGCTATCTGTCCGAATCCTTGGCCTGACACTAATTGTGCTTCCGTGTATGTGAAAGTTTGTACATTTTCACTGCTATACCCATTTGGGACGAAATCGGAACGGAATAGGTCCCGCCCCTCCCCTCCCCGACCGTTTCCGTGCCTAGTGTGAACGTAGCTTAAACATTCCCTCTATATATGCATTTCAGCAACGCTAGGGTCAACTGTAATTCCCTGCCTGATATCAACTTCCAACGGTGGTAGGTGATACGCGAAGGAAGGCTTTCAAAATGAAGTATGACCTAATGCTGGGAAGAAGACTTGAATGCTACCTCATAGTATCATGGTGTGAGGGAACAGTGGCGTGTTCCATGGAAAAAAAGCAAATAGAACGCTTAGTGTCACTACGAAGTGAATGGTTTATTGTAGAATTATGAGCCCGACCCAACTTGCTTGACTCTGATGAACAATTCCACGAACTAAGGGCGTAATTGTTTAGGTTATAAAATCCAGATACTTTGAAATTGTTTTTGGTGCTGTTCTGTTGATGTTCAACATATGTTTTCTTTAAAATGGGAACAACCCGTGTATTTAAAAGAATTTAAAATATTTTACATGTTCAGGTGAAATTTATATGGTTGTAATTTATTTAGCTTGTAGTGTTAGCTGTTTAATGTAGGTTTATGTATATTAATTGTGAATGAGATATCTTGTTTTAACGTTGTACACGGTTAACTGATAATATTCAGCAATTGCTTTCTTAAAGTTAAAATTTTGGAACATTCCGGTATAAAATTTAAAACGTTTTAAGTATTCAAGGGAACTTTACAGTTGGCATTGGTGAATTTCGTGCTGTCTATTGACAGTTTTATGTTCATACACTATTAATGGGTTATTTTCATTGTATTCGAGACTGTATGAAATGTTTCTCTGTTATGTTATTAATTGTTCTTAAACCTTCATCGCTAGGTCTTAAAATAATAAAAAAAAATTACAATATTCTTAAACAGAAATATCGATTTGTTTTACGCAAATAAACTGGCTTTGTGAAAACGCAAGGTTTGTCTCCCTTTTTAAGACAGTTTATCTTCTCAAACGCTGGATTTGGATTGCCTTGTTTTCAGTTTATTGGGTTGGATATTTTGCTTCTCAGAGAATTGATTGCATGTTATCGGAATATAGTTTTACACTGCCAAATCCCGCATCTCATTGTGAATTTTTTTAAATGATGGGACTGCAGTGTGGAGCGTCTCCCCTACCCCCGATGGTTTACGACGCCTGTTTTTCAATCGATAGGACGCTAGACGTCTTTGTTTCTTGCGACACTGTGTTTCTTAAACGTATTTAGGGTAGATCATTGTGGTGAGGATTATGTGCGCATGTGCGTCACATGCAACATTTTAAAAGGGTGTCCTCCATTAGCACAATCTTTGTTCATCAAGACCCATTCAGTAAAGCATGAATGAATTGACGTAAGAAGTCACGTGGGGAGCAACACACTAACAGCAACTTTTGTTGTTTTTTTAAACTATATGACTACAACATTGAGTGAAACCAGAGCAGCGACAATAGTGGCAAATGGTCTCGCATTACCGGTGAAATCCGGACTCTTACCTCAGTCATGGTTCTATTCTAACTGTTCATGTAAGTTTAAGAAGTAGTAACTTACATGCCCCCAAGCACCATGGCTTTCTCAGAATTAAGTAAAAAGAAAAGTTGCAGTTATGTTATTTGCATTTCTTAAGACGTAAGTGGCTTAGAACTACTTAAACTGGGAAAGTAGAATAAAACGAGCTTTAATTTATTCTGGGATTGTAAACACCTTTTTAATTCTATAGACATTTCTTACATTGTGTGTAGGCCTCACAGGGAGTGGTGATTGGGTTGCATATACAACACATTATCATTCTGAAAAACTCTTTTAGTTCGTAATAATTGCAAAACCAGAGATTCATGTATAGCCATTCTCTCGCCCTTCCTTAATTTGCAATTTTGCAGTGGGAGACTGGGCTACACAAAGGGTAGTGAAAAAATGAGTAAACATGCACAAAATAGTATTACGTTCTACAAGGAAGAACAAAGGAACACATAGCTTTGAACCACTTTGTTAAAGGCGGGAAGGAGTTTTACGCGTTTCCCATTAAGTGCTCATTGTGTCAGCAGTTTAAAGGTCTATTTACAGTTCGCAGGAAACCTCACCTTCAACTTCAGGGGAAAAGAACCCGCTATATTTTCTATCACCGCTCCTACCGCTGACAAAGCATTGTGACCAGCCCGGGATCGGTCTGGTCCCCCCCACCTCATAATGCTGACCGCCGTCGCATAAGTGAAATATTCTTGAGTACGACGACACCAATCGAGTACACAAATAAATGAACAAACATTGCGACCATTATATAATACAATGCCAAGCTAATAACAGACAATTCACGGATATATTTCTTAATTATTCAATTTGTGAAATATATGCCATGCGGCAATATTTGCATTGAGATTGTTAAGTAGAGGTATTACTAAACAACAATGGCATATATATCACAAAGAGACACGGATATCACAAAGTGACACACACCAAATTGCTATACCTAATACATCCGTAATACGTGGAAAATATAAATTTGTATAGTCTACTATGACCGGATATGAGATGGTCTGCCAGTAACCTGCAAATGGTCGTGGGGTTCCAGTTTACTCCCATCATAATGCTGGCCGTGGTCGTATAAGTGAAATATTCTTCAGTCCGGCGTAAAGCACCAATCAAATAAGTTCAGGCTACTATAATTCCAACATGCTATACACCGGCCATGTATCAATCTATAAGACATCCATCGGTCTTCCCTGCTTTGCCTGCTTTTTTACAAACACCAATACGTGCAGCCATAGTTATAGTTCATCCTTACTCGCCTTTTGCACTACTTTTTTTTTATATGTATAATCCATGCACATCGTTATTAACATACAACTATGTAACATACAGTTCTTGCTAGTCCCCAATCCTTGGCATACATCCTCATATAATCCCACACCCGGCGGTGTATTTATTTCACTTCTATATCGCTGTTTAGGAACCCTTCGTACTTTTCCGGTGAATTTAGTTCACTTCTCTATTGCTGTCCAGGAACCCTTCACAATTTTCCACTGAATTTATTTCACTTCTATATCGCTGTCCAGGAACCCTCCACACTTTTCTGGTGTGTTTATTTGACTTCTCTATGGCTGCCCCTGAAGTCTTGACCTTTTTCTGGTTTGTTTATTTCACTTTTCTATCGCTGTCCAGGAACTCTTCACACTTTTCCGGTGTATTTATTTCACTTCTCTATCGCTCTCCCGAAGCTCTTCACACTTTTCTGGTGTGTTTATTTCACCTTTGTATTGTGGATATATTTCTGATCAAATCTAGGTATATTGGAGGTCCGTTCGCAATAAATTATGATTATTTTTTTAAAATATTAGAGATTTTAAAAACACAAATGATAGAATGGCCGGATTCTGGCATAATTCAAAGATGCACACATGCGTCACGTCTCCATTTAGAGTCATATTTGTTATTTGATCATACAAATACGCGTTGTTATTTATTTTCAAAGAGACTCTTCAAGGATGTGGTAAATCAAAATTACAATTAACTTTCACAGCCTTTCGTGTGACGCTCACATCATCTTTATGTTTTCTGCTCTTCCTCTAAGTCTGAAATAGAGATGGAAAATTTAGTTTCTCCGAAAACAACTCAGTTCGTACTATTTATTTTTTGCTATGTATGGAAGTAACAAAGCTTTTATCTTTTGCCCAATCTTGAGTTTGATTCATTGAAATCTGACCTCAAACATCTCACACCATTTCCTTTAAACATACTGCCGGGTTTTAGAGAGCGGTTTTGCCTAAATGAAATGCCTCGGGGATTTACGAAAGCATCCAAAATATTTAAATACGCTAATGCCTTGCAACCGGAAGTGAAAGCATTACGCCGGACGACTCGGCGCCATATCCTTCCACCTTATACTGCACAGGCGATAGATGAATTCTCTGAAACCTTGAATATTTTTTTGTATTATTTAAACGGTTAATGACAGAAGCCCCCGGGCGTTTGGTCACGGGCTTGTAAGACCGTGTCCTCACCCACTCGTGTTCTGGTTTATGCTAATCCATCACTGGTTAATTATAGCTCAATAAACAGTGGTCAACCCTCTTTGTGTGTCTGTAATTCTAATTTTAGGTGACTTAGGGTGGGATGTTAATATCTTGATCCACAGAATTAGACGGGAAGATCAACGTGTATGGAAGATGATTCGACTTATTAACGTATTTCCATTTTTGGTTTTTTCACAGGTAGTGTCCTCATTTCTTTTCTTTGTTTTCTTTTTTTTGTTGTTTTTTTTTTGGTGGCGGCATGTGATAAGCAGTGAAAAGCTATATACTTAATAAAATGGTTTTATCATCAAAGTCTGTGTGTGGTTTGACATCCAAAACAATCGGTGATATTAATATGATATGAGTTATAATATGACCGAGTTGCCATTCGATGATTCTGTAAAACAAAACTGTCCTAACTGGACTATTTTTATATACCTCTGACACGTTCGACTAACGTCAGTTACAATACTCCTGTTTCGTCACGATCATCTGATGGCAGAAGCGACAGGATGTAAAGATAAAACGGAGGCTGCAAAAATAGATGTGGACAAGGGAAACATGTAATCATGCTACTATCAGGATAACTCGGCATTTCGAGTATGTCTACCAGTGACGTCTGCTGAATTGCAATCAACTGCATTGTTATTGTCTAATTTAGCTTAACCCATGTTTCTAGAGGGCATGTCATTTGTTACTTTTTACATAAATCCCAACGCAGGTAAACTGGCAAGAAACCGTATTTCACCACAGGTTAAGTGTGATTGATTCCAACTGTCGGTAACACTTCCTAAATACAAATAGACCTAGATATATCAGTGTTCAAGGCAAAACTTTGAATCGGCTAAAATTTATTATTTATTTATTTGATTGGTGTTTTCCGCCGCACTCAAGAATATTTCACCTGTACGACGGCGGCCAGCAGTATTGTGGGAAACAACCGGGCAGAGCCCTGGGGAAACCCACGACCATCCGCAGATTGCTGACGAACCTTCCCACGAACGGTCGGAGAGGGAATGCACTAAAATAAAGAACTACTACAATTCGAACTCCTGCTCTCAATGGGCTGCTCATTCTCCTCAGTTACTATGTTAACGCATTGTACTATCAATGATGTCCTAGCAAACTGATACCGAAATAGGAATTTTAAAACTGGCAAACAATGACAGGACTGATTACGTTAACTAGTTTATTTTTTACATATGAAAACAAACGTTTACCAAAACAGAAACTTTGACAGAATGAAGACATACATAGCCGTGAAAGTGTCATATCGTAAATTAAAAAAAAAAACAAATTCAAAATTAAAATTAATTAAAACTAAATTTTATTCAGTCAAAGAATATCATTGTATCTTGCAGCAATCATCTCTTCTATGGGCATTTAACTTTTCTGGTCGCTTATACATCCACTTCTCATTCTAGAATTTACAGAACTGTGCTCTCTTACTTTTGCACCAGTAGCTCCGTGACCGAAATCCCGCCTTACCATACCATGTCTATGTTGATATTATTTTCTCTGTTAACATATACCACTTTAATACAATTCCACATGGCTGATGGGTGTAACTGTGCCATACATCCTTCGCTGCACATGACTGTTGCTATGCACGACTGCATTGGTTTCCGGCTAGGTCGACTGAATGTAGCGGGGAGGTCGTCTTGGGTTAATGACTTTATTGAGAGGGGGGGGGCATGGTTGGCAGACAGTTAAAATCAGTCGATAAGATATACACTATATCTGTATTCCCTGCCTTCTGTGTGAAGGTCAAACATTGTCTATATACTGCCTACAAATATCAATCCATGTAGTTGTACCTATAATTCATCCTTAGCCGCCTTCTGCACTTCATTTCTATATACTCAGACATATTAAATCATGCAAAACATTAATTACGCCTATCCTATATTGACGTAGAACGGAAGCAAAACTGGGCCATGGGCGTTGGCTCAGGAGACTCCAAGTCGGCGTTTTTACGGGCGAATTAATTAAAGTTATGAATTAATTTTATGCTTAAGATGAAATTAATAAGGAAAGAACAGGAAATCGCTGTCTGAAATTTTTTCTTTGAAAAGGTCCTAAAACTAGAAGGCTAATTTTTACGAATACAAGGCTCTCTTTTATTGATAGCATTATTACCCAGTTCTAACCTAATCCGCGGCTAATCTTTCGATACTTTTCAAGTTATTTTATCCACCACTCATTATCAATGTAATTATCTGTTGCACGCCAAATTTGCTAGTTTAATTTATGTAATGATCATTGTCCTATCACATTCCCGTCATGCCTTAGCAGGAGAAACCAAGCACGGTGTAATCCTGTCTGTCCGTTAGAAAGTCTCCTAATGCTTGACTGGACATATGCCATGAATACATGCTTTATTTATTTATCTATTTATTTATTTATTAGTGTTTTACACTGTATACTCAAGACGACTTCACTTATACGATGACTGCCACCATTATGGTAACAGGATACCGGGCAGAGCCCGGGGGAAACCTCGACCAGGCAAACCTTCCCACGTCTGGTCGGAGAGGAAGCAGCCTTTAAGCTGGACTTGAACTCACAGCCAGTTAAAATTCTATTCCCGACAAGCAGAATATATCATGGTGAACAAATCTGAAAATTTGTCATTTTTTATTCCTTTGTGAAACTTATATAATGTGATACATCTTTGGATACAGCAGCTCATATAACAATTAACTGCCTTGAAAATACTTTGTGAATAACCCTCCACTCCGTCTTTTCAAGTTACTGCTTAATGTACATATTATAGCTCAAAGCGACTTAGTTCACGGGAAGTGAGCTCCACAGACAACGTATGTGTATGGAAAAATATATGATACAACACCACAAGTGGCCAACACGTATACCAGGAATGGACGACCTATGCTTCGAAGAACGATATGGCAATTTTATTCATTTACTTATTTATTTGTTTGGTGTTATACGCCGTACTCAAGAATATTTCATTTATACGACAACGACCAGCATTATGGTGGTAGAAAACCGGACAGAGCACGGGGGAAACCCACGACCACCCGCAGGTCGCTGGCAGGCCTTCTTACGTAGGGGCCGGAGAGAAAGCCAGCATGAGCTGGACTTGAACTCACAGCAACCGCATTGGTGGAAGGCTTCTGGGTCATTGCGCTGCGCTCGCGGAACTGAGCCACGGAGGCCCCACGATGTGGAAAATAATCTCTGCGAAAGATCTGATCTATACATACAGTCGACTTGAATGGGAAATTCTGGTTTCAGACTTCCTCCATATTCCATGTTATCTAATGTATCCCCCCCCCTCAAATTTATTTATTTTTACAGATTTCAAATGATTTTATTTAAAGCACAAAAACACCTTAATAATTAACCAAGTTTTGAAGTCGATGAATTCCCCTAAAAATGCATTGACAACATAACTTGATTTGATTTCATATATATTTTTCACCTGGAATGCATTTATCCAGTTGATCGAATTGCGCATGTGTAACCTATACAGGATGAAGGCTTCTTCACCCCTATGGGCTGCTCAGGTCGTTTTCCCAGTGCGTGAAAAATGAAAATCATGCATATTTTTCCGCTGAATTAATGCCGTAAATCAGCTTGTCTTCTCTATGATTACCCTGATGACAGAATCATGATAAATATCTATTTTCATAAGGATGCACATAGTTGGTACTTCCATCTGGAGATTGAGTGTATCATTTTTGTGGAGTGTGTATCAACAGGGCGAAGACATAGAGGAATAATGTGGCGCCAGAAAATAACCGTAATTTAACATTTGAGCAAGATAGTGAAAGGACATATTGGCAGAGGACGAGTCTGAACAAGTATGGCATTTGTTCTAGGAAAGTGACTGACACTGTATTCGTCCAAGAGGATGTATTCGGGCAAGTATAATACAGGCCTATAGGTATACGCATGCAGTTGTAGTACTCTTCGAAGGGTTTAATCTTTCAACAAATACGTAAAGTCAGATAATAATAGAAGGGGAAGTTATTCCGTAAAAGTATCAGGAATTTTAAAGCTATTTAAACATGGTCTGAATGAAAGCTTGACAAGGGAACGCCTTTTCATTAATGTTAGTATTCGCCCCCCCCCCCCCACAAATGACAAAGCATGCTTGGATTGTAAGGTGGGTAGTATGAATCATGGTTATACATGTGGTGTTAGATCCAGTGATATCACACCCACATTTCTCATGCATTCACTAATTCACGAAATTCTTATTCGTTTTATACACACGTTTATGGATATGAATTAGCTGTTCCAAAATAACATTTTCTGTTTGAGATACAGTTTGAGAACACTTTGTCAATGACATTTCAAACTTTATAAAAGCAATACGAACCATAAAGGCTATCCTACAAATAAAATATTGAGCTCAGTTCACGTTGTACGAAAACATTTTAAAAATAAGTACTTAAGTGGAAATTTTTCCTTGTGTAATTGTTACTGTTTCATCTCATGCAACATGATAAGATCAGTTTTACATTTTAATTGAGGATACTTCCTGCTGTCATTGTGAAGAACTTCAGAACACCTTTAGCGCAGGGTTAACACAGTTCAAGCTGATCGTATATCAAAAAGGAATTGACCACTTACAAAAAAGTTAACCGCTGGTTGGTTTCTGGTGTCTTATTGTATTGGGCATATGTTGTATCTATCTAAGGATTTGATCTGAAACATCGTGACAGGTGTCAGTGAGTTTGTATTTGTTATTTTGTTTCTGTAACCAGGGAAAGGATGAGACTTCCCGGTTACGCGGGATTCCAAATGCGCTATGTTATAGGTGTTGAGCAATGAGATCTCACTTTTCAATACAGCTCTCTAGGTCGCGGCGTTATCTTACGAAATGTGTTAAGGAAACGACTAATGACGGCGATACCCTTTGTATTCCTCACACTTTCGTTCACCCCATAACTCTGACCTCCGTCATCTCAGTGAAATGTTCTTGAGTAGCAAATGAAAATTTACAAACAAATAAAAATTTTAGTGGAAACCAATTACCCTCCTAGTACTAAGGTGGTAACCAGAATTTCACGGACATAAACTAGCTCCGGACATTTCAACATTTCTATTTTCACTTGACAGTGTTGTTAACATTTTTATTCATTTTTTCACTAACACCTTTCCAGTAAAGTAAGAATTACAGGCTTACCCCTTTCCAGTAAAGTAGGGATTACAGGCTTACCCCTTTCCAGTAAAGTAGGGATTACAGGCTTACCCCTCGTCAGTCCATCAGATTATGAGGTTTTATTTTTCCGGACTATTCTTCATAATGATTCATTACTTTCATTCAATTTGCAACAGAAACACTAGCCGTTTCTTGTCATGTTTTAGATCTGGACAGTCTTTCCGACTCTTTTTAAACAGTTATTTTTACAGAGTTTCAACTTGGTAATGGCCTCACCAGGACAAGTAATGGGTTAGTTTTCAGTTTCGTCCCCATTTGACTCAATTTTACCAAGGAAATTATGGCCGTTTTATTACAGACATTTTGCAACATGGTACATGGTTTCATCGAGACAGGTCAAGTTCGACTTATAAGGCCGCTACGATCGTATTTCTCATGTGTTTGTCCTATATCCACGTTTACGTGCTCTTTAACCACGACCTTCCGGTCTAAGTTTTCGTGTAATCTGCCTTTGTCAACTGAAACAAACAAAAAAAATAATGTCACCTTTCTCTCTGGCAGTCCAATGCTAAGCTGTTTGTTTCACCACCTCCCATGATCTTTTCCTCACCTCAACTTTCTGGACTTTCCCACAGCTTTATCGTTATGTATCGTCGCCTACCTACATTCGTCCGTCACTGCTGACCAAATGCTAAAGAATGTCTTTCTATCCATTATTTATTCATGTTAGATGTCACTGCTTCCCTGTCGTGTACTGTTCTTTCTACTGGATTTCTGGCTTCCTTTTCAACAACATACGTGTGCACAACACCACAAATTCTACCTCTTTCTTTTTACCACCCGTCTTAACATTCCTTCCCACCACCTTCTTATTTTTTCAGCACCACCAAGCCTATATCTTTGTTTTCACCACATGTCGACTTTCCTTCTTCCTGTCTACATCACCACCTCTCTATCCTTACCTTCACCTCCTGCCACCTTTCTGTCCCACCACATTCTTCTTTTCGACACCACCACTTTTAACTATTTTCTTTTTTTACAGTCTGCCTACTTTTCTTTCCAACACCATCTGGTCTTCAACACCACCAATTCTTTTCTACATCTTTCATTTTATCACCTGTCTCCTTTCCTTATCAACACCATCACTTCTATATCTTTCCTTTTACCAACACCATCTGGTCTTCAACACCACCAATCCTATATCTTTTTTTCACCACCTGTCTGTTTTCCGCCCCAACACCCTGTGGTCTTCAGCACCACCACGTCCATATCGTTCTTTTCACCGCCCGCCTTTTATATAAATTTATATTTGTTTCAACCATCTGCCGATATCTTTTTACAACCGTCTTGACTCTACTACAATCCTTATACATCTTAATTTGTCTAATTATCCATCCATATGCCGAAATTTCTTAATTGTGTCGAAAGTTTCTCAAACATGACTGCATTCCTTTCTGCGGAGGTCTATTGGTGTCACGGTGTGAAAAATATCGGGAAAACTTTGGTATGTCGAAATTTCGACTTTGTCATGTCGAAATTTTAGTTTTTCATCTCCAAATGTTGACTTTGTTATCTCCAAATTTTGACTTTGTTATCTCCAAATTTCGACATAACTAAGTCGAAATGTCAACATAATAAAGTCGAACTTTCGACATATCCAAGTCCCCCGATATTTTTTACACCGTGACACCAATAGGGTTCCGTATAACCCCACAAATCGCATCTTAGATTGGACCTGTATCTTGATAATCGGGTGGATGGATATCTTTGTTGTTATCATTATCAACCTCGATCTGATATCATATAAATTTCAACCTTTACTGCCTGACCTGTTCTACTTTTGGTTTGAGTTCTGATATAATTAGACTCGTTCCGTTTTCTCAAACATGACTGCATGCCGATCTATTTACGTCAGATAATAGAAAATTATAATTCAGCAAAGGTGAGTTTTGCCCCACGGCCAGAGAAACAAGGTAGTCGGGGAAATTGTTTTTTTTTTTTTTTTAACATGCACCATATACGTACATGGGTATTCTCACACAAAAAAAAGAACTGTGATAAAAGCAGCCAGGATGCTGCCAGGTGACCAGTAAAGCACTGACATCCACTGGAGACAGGCTAACGCATACCCGGACCTCCCACAACTGAGAGAAGTGCAATGTGGCAAAGTTTGACGTGGTAAGTATACCTGTGCCTGTCTTTCCGAATCACCGAAAACATACTAACTGAAACTGAGGCAGCTGTATTTTTTGCTTACGTTATGAGATTAACCATTAATTAATTCGTATGTGTTTTTGCTGCCATGCTTGGTTTTTTCTTTTTTTTTCCTTTTTTTTCTTTCCTTTTTTTTAACTGTCGTATTCCATCAGTTATATGTGAGCAGATGCCAGTTGTATATCAAACTGCCTCGTTTCTCCCGTTTTACGCGCATCGCCTTAATATTTTTTTCTCGATATAACAACATAAAACTATTCCATAGAAAAGGAAATGGGATTCCTACTATAACAGCAATCAATGCATTGCCGAAACATAAAGCCCGTTACCAGTTACCAACAATGCTTCGGAATATATATATATATATATATATATATATATATATATATATATGAATGTTTGTAGACAGCAGAAGATGTCAAGATTATTGCCTCCAATTGTCCGTTTTTATTATATTCACCGTGTTTGCCAGCCGGAGAGAAATTAGATCATTAAGAACGACATGATGTATGTTGTGTATATGTAACATTTTGTGACAATCTGGTTAGGTTCGTCACAGGATATAGGCCACGATACAACCAAGTCAGCAAAGTTTTCACTCAAAGAAACACACACACACACATACACACACATATATATGTATGTCAGCTAAATAAATGAAAGGTAGGGTTAATTTGAACTGATTTACGGTAGCAAACAAACGTTTAACAGACTGATATTTAATTCTGACTGATAAGAAGATTCTTCTGTTTCGTATGACTGATTAATGTACGCTAGGTATTATGCGCAACGGAATAATTTCGTTGAAAATTCTCTATGAAAGGATCAGATAAAACAGAGATTTATTTCCGTAATGTATCATTCTTGCAACGAAGTCTTCAACACCCGTTATTTCAGTATTTATACAGCTTAAGGTGCATCTCGTCTGTAGACGCCACAGAGACCAAAACTTTGTTTCATTATGCACTCTCTTTCTGTGTGTGCATAGTGTTGACATTCCTGGGGTATAATTACAAGTAATTGTGGTAACAAATCTACTTCTGTCCATGCAGATGTCATCATGAAGGTCATTTCTTTACTTATGTATTTATCCATCAAATCAAGCATGTGTGACGAAAAGAAAGTTTAAAAATATAAAAATATTGGTAGTAGCCTCGAACACTGTTTGTTCGTCGCCTGACAGATATTTATCCACATGTGCCGCTGCCCCCGTCGGCGCCTTAGGCAGTAAGAACTTGAAAAATACGTCGTCAGGTCATTCTCATCTTCTCTCTCTTTTAATTACATATTTTGTTACATAGTTTTTCATGAAACAATTACGTGTCATAATCTACAGCCTTGCCAAGCCTCCTTATATGTCAATGGATACAAGGCATTACCTGAACAAGCACACGTCAGTGACTACGCTCGCGGCTACATGATTAGACGCTCACCACACACGATATTAGCTGGGATCAGACCAGGCACTGTCGCTACACGATATTACGTGAGGTTAGGCCAGTCACAGGCTTTACACGCGATATTACTCGAGGTCAGACCAGGCACTGTCGCTACACATGATATTACGCGAGATTAGACAAGGCACAGGCATTACAAGCAATATTACTTGAGGTCAGACCAAACACTGTCGCTACATCCGATATTACCTTAGGTGTGATCACGCACTGTCGTTACATGCGATATTACTTGAGGTCAAACCAGACACAATCGCTACACGATAATACCTGAGATCTCGCCAAGCACAGTCACCACACACGATGCTACCGGACCAGACACAGGCACGACACGCGATATTACCTGAACTCTGACAACACAAAGTGGCGGCTCACGATATTATTTACCTTTGATCAGAAGCATTTATATTTTATTATATTTACCCTGGCCATGATCAAATAACCGTACTACACACTTGTTCTCTACTTTTGCTAAATATCATTAAAAATGATATTTAAAGCAAAACCACACACACAGGCAAACATAAAAAAATGCAACAAGAATGAGAAGGACTGAAAATTTACAGGCTGAATCACTACATGAAGACTTGGACTTTGAACAGAGTTCATCCTAAAGAATACCGGCTCGCTGTGTATTGAGAGGACTAAATCAATAACCAAAAACCGATATGCCCCTGTACGTGCTGATTTGGTACCACAACGGTAACAATTGAAGTTGATTGGCTAAGACACGTAAATGAAGGGCATTCAGGAAGCAAAAATGTTGCACATAGAGCCTGTGACAGCGATTCAAACGTGTGCGCTGGTAGGCCAGATCTTAGGACAGATCAAATTGTTTTTATGACAGGTGCCCTTGATCTATATAATGATCAACAGAAAAGTCTTCCTGTATCCCTTGAGTAGCACTTTTTTTCACACGCAGTAAACTTGTCATAAATGTATGTAGTTTAACCCCACAGCGTGTTACCCTTAACGACCTGAGCAGACAGCGGTCATATTCCCCTGTGGCGTCACGAACACGCTTCGAACACGCTAATCCTGATTTGGTGAGACTTCCACCAGGCGTAGTCCAATATCTCACATAGCTTCATCCAATGAAGTGTCATAGAAATTCTTTTTTTATTGAATTTTTTTTTTTCGCATATTTAGCGTATTAGTCACCGCATCGCCTAAGGCCCACAGAGATTAACACGGTAGGTTTCAAAATTTGTGGTTTAAGAGTTGATTATATTTTAAGACCCGAGGTTAATCCCATTCTGCTGTTTTAGAAGTTTAATAGATAATGTGATCGGAATCACTCCTAGGCATTCTGGTCAAAGATCTCTATCAGAGCCATGAAACTGTTTTGTAGGGAAAAACCAACCAAACGTGAAGAGCATTTTGATGATATATACCCTGCATAGGGGTTAACGATACAGGCAACCTGAATAATAAAGTTCCCGGACACAGAAGTCATCGTAATGACTATAGTCACCTGAGGGGCTGAAATATCATTTGGTTATGAAATAATGTTTCATAAAAATACATGTATCTCTTAACAACGAGCAGTGCAAGGCTCAGAATTGCCTTTATTTTTTTAGTTTCCTGTAATTTGCTTATAATAATAAACACAAACTTATGTTTTGGTTGTATTGTTTTTCTGCCCTTCTCATGTGTTTTACAAATGAATTGGCCTCCGTTTACCTGTAGATTAACTCTGATATCGTATAATACGCCATACTGGACAACATGAGTATCTTTACACTTCTGTGATATCGTATAATACGCCATACTGGACAACATGAGTATCTTCACACTTCTGTGATATCGTATAATACGCCATACTGGACAACATGAGTATCTTCACACTTCTGTGATATCGTATAATACGCCATACTGGACAACATGAGTATCTTCACACTTCTGTGATATCGTATAATACGCCATACTGGACAACATGAGTATCTTCACACTTCTGTGATATCGTATAATACGCCATACTGGACAACATGAGTATCTTCACACTTCTGTGATATCGTATAATACGCCATACTGGACAACATGAGTATCTTCACACTTCTGTGATATCGTATAATACGCCATACTGGACAACATGAGTATCTTCACACTTCTGTGATATCGTATAATACGCCATACTGGACAACATGAGTATCTTCACACTTCTGCCATATCAGCATCAGCAATACACGAGGGAAAACGGAGGCAAAAAAAGGCTCAAAACAACTAAACGACGTCACTTATTGTCGTTTAACCGTGCGTGTCCTGCATACGCGTCGCTGATCACGTCCCAGTCGCTGTGGGTTCAGTTCTTTTTTGGGGGGTTACGTTTGTTTGTGTTCTCAACATTTATTCTTCACACCTTAATTGTTTCGTCTGTCATAAAGGTTTATTCATCATACATCAGCTTGCCTATTTAACACTGGTGTAGCTTGCCAACGGAAAGATAGACAAGGCTCGGAGAAATAAATACACACCACTGCTGATTTGGATACGGTATATCAGCTATTTTCTAAACTAGCACCAATTTCAGTGATTAGTACATATAAACCTGCCAAATCAGAAGTTTAGAGCAGGCTTATACCTGTCTGTCAGTTAATAATAATACTTTTCAGGTTAAAAACGTTACACCCGGCGTTAAATATTACATCCCTACATTTCGAGCACGACTGCCATTTTAGAAAATATACAAGTGTTAAGGTATATATTCAATTGTGTTTGAGTGAAGATTTCCAAATGAAAAAATCCATTTCTTTTAAAGAAAGAATTGCCATCCCCCCCCCCCTTTCGTAAATGATGCTACTTTATTGAGCTACAACACATACAGTGTATATTTATGGACAAAATATCTAATAGAACAATATATCTAATTTGAAATTGCCTGCTCCCGGTGTTCGTTCTACTATATATTTTTCGTTCTATAAATGTCCAAGCTACACGAGCCCATCAAACTCGAGGAAAAGTGAACTAATGTACTCTTTCTGTTAATGGATATTAATTGTGGTCAATTTGTGCTTGGTTTTGCAGGAAGCAGGTCGGCGTGTTGATTGTGACCTTTCTACAGGTTTCTGAGGTGATTACAACAGTGTTTGATCCACGGGTACGTACTAGTTTGACCTGAATGTATCTTTCAGATCTCCTCCGGGGGGGTTGGAGTGAAGGGGGAATAGGAGGGGGAAGGGATCAGTTGTTGCTGGCTCATGCGCGTAAGCCGCTGTTCTCACCGAAATCCATCAACTCAAGCCCTATTGTATCATGGGCTCGAATCTAAGCTTCGCTGTGTTAGTAAATTTTACCACTCGTGACGTACAGGTGTGAACAAATTATTGGTGGGAGATACCTTTAATGCAAAGGTCTTCAACGAGTGACAACGTTAAACGGCCACACGAGCATCGATAACCGCTTAATCTCACCAATGCCCAGAGCACAGCAATTGCAAACTTAAGGTGGGGGGAGGGGGTGCGGCTGTCTACAAATTCCTTAACCAAGTAGTAGTTTGAATCCGTACCTCTTGTAGAGTAGCCATTGGTTAAGCGCGTTTAACTAAATGTAATCGATCACAACCCGGTCCTCTTTATGAAATCAGCGCTATGTGATAAATGATTAGGGCGCATCATACAACAAATACCTGTTTCGTCTTGCACCCACAGACTAATCGGCGGCAAACATATCACAGGCCATCTCCGGATGTTTACCGAAAACGGCTGATTTTAGGCCATAAATACATCACAACGCCGATAGATTCTGTCGTCCAAGCTGGCGTGAATGTTTTGCGAAATGAAGAACGTCTATTGGAACAGAGAAAATCTTCAGGTCAGCTCTAGCATATTTCTCTCTCTCTCTCTCTCTCTCTATGTGTATATACATATACATTATATATATATATGATTATTAGCGAAACCGGTTACATCAGGTGTTGATTTTATTTTCTTATATATATATGTATAAAGACAATCTTCTATGACATCCTACTTTCTTAAGGACATGTAAATGCCCTATCAATGTACTGGTCCAGTGATACTACAATACCAAAGGATATCGCAAGGCATTGACGGTTATGGATGGCTTGCACTCACGGTCATGTGTGAACGAAATAATTTTGTGCTTAAGTGCACATAGTAAAGAGACCTTAAAATGGTTTTGTTTACAGATCCAAGATGGTCGTCTAAAAATCGGTTAAATTCAGCTTTTCAGTCGACCGGCAAAAGCTGCAGACATTTGATGGAAAAAGTTACAAAAAAAATCAATATTCATAAGTTTTTTGAGTGCTTGACGTTCTTGTACTTTTGTACATACATGTATAAATTAGTTTACATGGCGACTCCAAGGCAGTAACATATGTTTCCGAGATTCAGGCTGTTTTAATTCACAATAGAGAACTATTGCCACGGTGATGTGGCTTAAAATCTGTAGATCCTCCATGTACAGCTTTAAAAACTATACTTGCATTTTTCGGTGGACAAATCACGGCTCTAACACTTGGGTTAACGATTCCAGCGTCCTCAAGGCCACAAACCAATACTCGTCTTGGCAAAGTGTACTGGGGACACACGAGTGAAACGTGATGGATGGTCTCCTCAGCGTAGTGAACATGGCACAGGTATAAATCGAATGTTTTTAAGCTTGTACGTTTTGTATGGTGTTTTAGGTGTGGATAAGGCGGTTCCCGACTTTACATCACTGTCCCCAGCCATTCTGGGAGCGGCAAAAGAAACCAGGGGTACATCAATAGCCGAGCTCGTCAGACCCTGTCGTATCCTGAATAATGTGGTAGCCATAGCCAGGTAAAATGATTCTTTTGTCAACTTTTAACACGGGATATTGCTCGACAATCTGACTTACGCCATCTGCCAACAGTTTCCAGTCTGTTTGCCTTTGATTCAGGCTTGGCTTTATGTCAGTTATCATTTGAGTAGATAGGTGCGGCTCTGTGTACATTTCAGTGTATGCCTACTGAGATCTTTATAGTTACAAGGAAAATCTGTGCGCCTTAAAAATTAAGGTGTTAAGTTTAACACATTGCCATGAGTAACACTAGAATAGATTATGTTGCTGTAATGTAATATTAGCGCAACATAAGTTTCCTACAACAACAACAAAATAAATATGTCATGTATGACATAACAGTTTGTAACAATATGGTAATATATTCTGCCATCACTCACGAAACATATATACACTGTAAATTTCGATGTTTAACTTATAAACACTTTTATGTATGATATATTAAACACTTGGAGATTGTTGCATTATAGTGTGGACCTATATATATGTTTTGGACGCTTATATTTAATACTTTAATTAAAAACTTAACACTCTTGTGTGAAGTTTAATCACCTATTAAACGCGTTGGACAGATACTCAAACCATAATCTGTCCGCAGACTACACTGTAAAATGACCATGGTTTTAGTGTTTGTTATTGGCGGCAAGGGTGTAGCGTAGATCGCTTCTGTAATCCCTTGTCAGCGGTGAAAATGGGGGCCAGTATGATTGCCCATCTGTCTTCTGTTGTTGACTTTTAAACGACATTCACTCACGGCCATGTTGCATCTCGATTTCAAGGTTTCTTAACTATGTGCACTGAACCATGAAATTATTTCCTTCCAACAGGCAAAAAGGCATTCGGACGTCGACAGCAACCTTCATCAACACTCTGGCAGCGCGAAACATCAGGCTGTCCTGTCCATTTGTGCAACCAGTGTGTAACCCGCACGCCATCTACCGGACTGCCGACGGCACTTGTAACAACCTCGTTCACCCTCTCTGGGGCTCCGCGTACATCCCCTTTTCCCGAGATTTACCCGCTGAGTACGATTCAGGTGAGTTTGAGGTGGAGTCGGGTCATGACAATATGGATAGAGACATTAAGAGAGGCTTAAAATCCTTGATGGTAGTTCAGGCAATTTTGTTACAAGGTCATTGAGACTTTGACCCATGAAAAGGAAAGGATATTTTGGACATTTCCTGAAGTATACAAAATGAACATATGTATACGCTATCAGAAGAGTAGACTTGTCCGTTATTCTCCACTTAAGGTGAATGATCATTGAATTAGTGCTAAAATACATGGAATATCTATTCTTGAAAGTCTTTAGGAAACATTTTCTTTTAGGCTCTGAACCCTAGACATTGCTACTCGCGCTTCCTTGTATCCAGATAACACAAACTCCTGATGTATCTGTGACAGTGTTAAAAAGACAGCACCTGGCAAGGTTTCAAAGCGATAACTATTGGGTTTTGATTGGTTTGCAGCTAGTTTACATGCGCCCAGGCACCCAGGTGCCCTCTTGCTCGGTGTTATCAGCGCGCATGGCAAGTGGTAAACCAATCAGAAGTTCACTATGTGGCGTAATTGTTTTGAAACCTCTGCAGTTTGGGTGTTTAACATTTTAACTGCTCCGCTACCAGGCTCTGCAGGGAAGTCTGATGACGACAGATAGTATGATCAAGCTTGCGACTAAATATAGTAAAAAACAAAATGCCATTGGGCAAACTACCCGTGCACGACAGTAGTATATGTTATGCTGTCGTTATACACTACCGTTCTCTTCATTAACAAGTTGCTAAATTATTTCCTTAGTTTATGATTTACCGGCTGTTCAACTGATTTGCTGGTCCAGTGATTTCGCCGTCATCCGCCCAGTTTTTCAGCCCATGAAATGTTTCTATTTTGACGTCAGGAATTGTACAGGATGTGCTTCGTCATGATCTGCTACGACAGACCGGACGTAATAACGTGCCGCTACCTAACGCTCGGCTAGTCAGCAACATCGTGCATGCCTCCAGCTCATCGATCAAGGAAACTTCTGTGACAATGATGTACACGAACTTTGGCCAGGCTCTGTCACACGACCTCACCGACACCCCGATGGAAGCAGGTCAGTGGGATCAGCCTGATCTTTCTATAAAACCACGTTCATACTATGCGATTTGTCGTACACTACTCTTTCAATGAAAATACGGTTTCATAAGCAGGCGTTCACAGGATGTAATTTGTCGTGTCTATGATATTCGCCCAGGGAACACTCGAGGAGTTCTGCTTCTTGAATAATAGGGGTTTGGACAATGTGTTTTTGTGTAACTTTACAAGCTTTATGCCGGAAATAAGGTTTGTTCTAGTTCATTGGAGCACTCGAATTCCACGAGATAATTCGATATATCGCCCCGCGTGAATACCGACTTAGACAGTTCCATAATTGCATCCATAATTTGCCTAAATGCGTGAATACCCTTAACCCAACTCTGTTGGCCGCGCTATTATTCCATGTGTGTCAAAACCACATTCTTCAATACAAAGCAGTGACAGTGGCAATTAAGGCTTCATTAGCTGTGGTCCGCATTCAAAAATGATTAATAAATTTATGTGGAAACCACCAATTCACACTCAGACGTGATTTTTTGTTTCCCCTATAGGAGCAGATGGAGCCAAGCTTAATTGCTGCCACGAGAAATTTCAGACGTGAGTAACTCGTTTACTTTTAAACCCTTGTACAACCTCTAAAAACAAATTCTTCCATAGTAATAACCGTCATACGTTTTTTTTCCATTCAACGGAAAATAATACCTCTAAATCTTAACGTTCGATTAATTGAATCATTCAATTAACGCTTTGGGTTTAAGACTATGTTAAATGTCGATAAATTTAAACTTCTTCGGATTTTTTTTACGTAGTGGTGATTTTTGCAGCAATTGTTTGCCAAGATTATTATCCATCTTAATTCTGACAATTCTGGCAATTTTGAGTTTGCTCACTAATTGATAATGTCATCTTTTAATACCTTCGTGTAATAGTGCGTATTCTTTACATATTTCGCAGTCGACAAACTGGTGTCAATAAAAACAAATGACAAATATCTGTTTCAGCCATCGCTGTGCTGCGATCAGCATTCCCAGGAATGATTTCTTCAACACCTTTAACCGAAAGTGTATGAACTTTTTCCGGTCCACGGAAGTGACTGACATCAATTGTCACACTGGTGAGTATTTTGACGTCGAATTAAAGAGACCGCTATGCTTGTCATTTCTGACTGCCTCCAGTGAAGCATTTATGTAGCATCTTGAAGTGACTAGCAGTCAATTTTTACAACTAAGTATCCTTTGGTTGTATGGTCGTTTTATTCCTGGTTAATGTGAAAGATAAGATCTAAAGCAATCGGAAACTAAGCAGACCGATGGTTAAGCTGCAAGAGATCACCACAGATGAATTAGTGCAATAAAAGTGTAAGTTTAATTCCTGCAGCAACGGAATGACTTTTTGTAGTCATACTTTACTTCAATCAAGGGTGCGAAAGCAACTGGAAATAAGAGACTTACAGCAGAAGAAACGCCCTTTACACAGACCAGACTTTTATTGCCGAAACTGCACCGAGCTTGCTGGAACTTTTCTTAAAGCTTTTTGTTCCATTTATGTCTGCGTCTATGTCCAAATCCATGTGTTGTGCTTATGTGCGTTCGGTCTTCATGTGTTGAGGTGCTGTGTATTTGGTCTCCTTGTGTTGAGGTGATGTGTATTTGGTCTCCTTGTGTTCATGTGATGTGTATTAATATACCCTTGTGTTCATCTAATGTGTATGTTGGCTTCCTTTGACAGGTCAGCGGGAACAGCTGAACATCGCTACGTCCTTCATCGATGGCACAGAGATCTATGGTAGAGACAAGGTCGAATTTGCGGCAGTCAGAGGGGAAGAAGGTAATGCTCATTTTCTGAATTTGAAATTAGCCAAGTACGTGCTAAGAAAATCTTACTGACCAGGGCCCACTTGAGCGAAGCCCTCTTAGTGTTACGAGTACGTAACTACCGTGACGACTTAATGCCTTCAGTGCTGGTTGCCATGGTAGTCACGTGCTTGTAAAGTTAAGAGGGCTTCTTGCAAGTGGGTCCAATATTCCGGCAATAGATTAGGACGTTAAGAGTTTGTTAAGATTATAAGAACTGTTACTCTATCTCGTATTGGTGAATTTTAAATTAATTATTAGTCTGAAGATTCTAATTAATTAATAGTCACTAAGTGCAGACGACATTTGTGGACGCAGGTTGTGGACGTAGGGCTAACTTCACCCACGAAATGTTTTTACACATTGCTGATCTACAACGAATGCATTCCGTTGTTCCAGGGCTTTTGAGGACGTCATTTGGCAATCAGTGCCCTTTCCAGAAGCATCCCAATGAAAAGGCCTTTGAGATGGGCGTAAACGTATTAAAAACTGGTAAGTCCTCAGTAATAGTCTTCTAATAGAAACCAATTTATTGATTTCATTGAAGTTTTACACCGTAGTCAAGAATATTTGACTATACGATGTTGGCCAGCATTATATAGTGAGAGAAAACCTAGCAGAGATCAGAGGAAACCCACGATCATCCACATGCAGGTTGCTGACAGGCCATCCCACTTCACGGCTGGACAGGAAAAAAGCATCTAATGAACTTAAATTCACTGCATTGGTGAGAGGTTCCTAGGTCATTGCGCTACGCTAGCACGAATTATCCCATTGGCTAATGGACAATCTCGGGCTCAAATCCAGCTCTTGTTAATTTGCTTCAGTTTTAAAACGGGAGATTTCTCGGGTATTTAGTGATTGTTTTGTTAGAACTGTAAAGTGCATGGCCTCCGTCAAATATGTGAACAAAAGGAAAACTGAAGGGCCGCATCCAACAGTCATCAAGTTAATCACTATTCCCATAAATAAACGGGGTCAGAAGATCCGAGATCAGTCCCTGGTGTAGTCATACCAAAGATTTAAAATGGCACCTGTTACTGCCTGGTATGGCGACCAGTACTGAGAGGTCAGAGCCAGGAAACAGGAGTGTTCGGCCGGGTGTCATTGTAATGTGACTTTGTGGAGTGTCATGTCTTATGTCTTTGGCAAGATGTTTCAGTGACGGCAGCACTTTGGTGGCATGGACTCGCTCTGGAGAAGAAGACAACGTATATGTACACATTGCAAGAACTTCTCGTAGTTATATAGCTGAAAAAATTGTTGAGTACGACGTAAAACCGAAGCATAGATACTTGAATACACATGCATAAATTCAAAATATTAATAATTATTTAATTAATAAATTGTGATTGCAGGTGACGAGAAGGTATCGGAGTCCCCCGGCCTTATTGCCACCGTCACGCTGTGGTACAGAGAACACAACCGGATCGCCAAGAAACTGGCCGAGTTCCCCAGATTTGCCAACCTCCCTGATAGCATCAGAAGCAACACGATATTCGAGGAGGCTAGGAAGATCGTGATCGCCCTTAAACAACAAACTGTTTTCAAAGAGTATCTTCCCGTAACCGTAGGACCGGCCGCCATGACAAAATACAATCTATGGCCTCTGGCCAGCGGATACTACACTGGCTACAACGCGAGCGTCAACCCGACGCTGTCGAACTCCTTTGCAACAGCAGCCATGCGCTTCGGACACAGTATGATACGGGACGAACACTCGGTTTTGGACAAGAACTACGCCCCGACGTCCAATAACTTGAGACTGAAAGACGTTTTCTGGAGGTCGGGCTTCCATTTGAGGCACGAGACGGGCTTCCAGAGAGGAGCTTTGACCGATGCGAGTGAGGTTTGTGATCGCCACATGGGAGAAGACCTCCGTAATCACATGTTCCAAACCACGGAGAGTAACGGTTTAGACTTGGCGTCCTTGAACATCCAGCGAGGCAGAGACCACGGTCTGCCGTCCTACGCCGACTTTCGGCGGTCAGTGTCTTTGAGCGTACCTCAGGGGTGGCCGACCAATTCCGAACCATGGTTGTGGGATATGACCCCGGAAACAGTCAAGAAGTTCAGCAGCGTTTACAGGTACGGGTGATACACCGGCCCAAAGAAATTAACGGTTGACCGGAAAGCTACCCTGAATAATTTTGTACTAATAACAAGCTTTCCTTGAAATTCAATATGGCTGTATTTCTACTACTTGCAATTTTAACCTTCTGTGAAATATTTATTTATATGATTGCGCCGTTAACGTTTAACAAAGTACTAAAGAATTTGTCACTTATATAGCGGCGGCAAGGTTTATGTGTGAATGAAACGTAGGTCCCCGAAGTAAACCAGCGACAATCTACACGTTCCTGGCAAACTTCGAAGCAGAGAGAACGGGTTTCGTACACGCGACCTCATTGGTCAAGCGCCAAACAGTCGAAGGAAGTAAATGCTTTAACCGTCTTAGCTAGCCTTGTCCCTTAATTCAAATACACAATGTAGAATTACAGTTCACTTATCGAAGAGTATATGTGCTGCAGTCTAACTCTATTCTCTGTTCTTTCTTTCTCTCTAGGAGCCCCGCAGACATTGACCTGTGGAGTGGTGGAATTTCGGAAAAGCTTGTGAGCGGTGGAATGGTAGGACCGCTGTTCGCGGAGCTCCTGTCTAAGCAGTTCTCAAAACTACGGGATGGAGATAGATTCTGGTATGAAAACCAAATCAACGGCTTCCGGCCAGGTGAGTTGAGGAATTATCAGTCAAGCTACGCGGGACGAGTATATAAATGATCCCAAGTTTAAAATGTTATAACCTGTGGCCGATTCCACAAAGCCATTTCTGACTTGAGTCAAAATTTGAAATAGTATTTTTTGGCCCTGAAAATTAAATTTTTGCCGGATTGTCAACGTTGTCCTATGACAAAGTACTGAAATTTCAACATCTAGTGAGACAAACTAAGAATTGTGAAGAGGCTTTAAATTTAGACTTAAATCAGAAAGAGCTTCGTAGAATTGGTCACAGGCCAGGAAGAAATTGCGATAACCCGGATTAGACCTCTACACAATTATCTCCATTGCAAGGGAATTTCGCTGGTAAAGTGACTCGAATAGAGTAAAGTGACATGCCTTCCCACAATCTGTTTCACTTCTCGTAAAACACTGTCCATCCCGAGAGGTTTCCGCAGAATTAAGCCAGCTACCGCTGAATGGGATACATACTACACGATCATGCCCAAAAACAATACCCCACTATCCTCGAGGTCTGGTTAATGTCGGCTGGGTGGCAAAAAATATTATTCACTAATGTTGTCGTCCTCGTGTTGGAGTAGGCCTACCTGCTCTATTAGCCTTGTTTCCGTTGATGCTTTGCATTACCTTGTTGATGCTTTGAATCATCTTGTTCTTGTTTTGCATCAGTTGACTGCATCGTAGAGGGTTTTCTTCCCGGTGGAGATTTTGAATACTCCCGCCAATAACAGAAAGAATAACAAATTGAAATTAAATTGATGATATTTATAATCAAATAAATGCGAAAATTCGTGACGTGGTCACATTTACAGATGTTTACTCAAATTTTGTATTTCCTTTATTTTTTCGGCTACAGACCAGTTGGCCGAGATCAGGAAAGTTCCATTCGCGAAGGTAATCTGCAATAGCCTTCCTGAAATTGACACAATACAACCCCAAGCCTTCCTCGTGGCCACAACAGGAGGGTGAGTGTACCACTTGACTGTGCTTCATGTAATCCATCAGAACAGTATCCATTTAATTATTACACTGATGTGTTACGTCGTACTGAAGAATATTTTACTACCGTGGCGACCAGCTGTATTGTGGGAGGAAACCGAGCAGGACACGGGTGAAACCCACAACCTTCTGCAGGTTGCTGGCAGATCTTCCCACGTACGGTCAGAGAGCGGATGCTAATAGGCTACGCCACTGAATACCACGTAGTCCATGGCAAGGGCTTCATATGATTTGTACCTCCCACCGAACATGGACAGTTTCCACTGAGTAAAATGAATTGTTGGCATGAACTTTTAAAATTGAAGAAGATACCGCATGTGCATATATTCCAATAAAACGATCAACTTCATGCAAGAGCGAAATATTAACAATGCGGTGCTTATCTTCACAGATCAAATGATCGTGTACCCTGTTCATCCTTGCCGGATATGAATCTTGACCTGTGGCAATGAGGTGCATCCTGGGAAGATCCGATCAAGCCAGCTAAGAAAACCAGGACAGCAAGCTTTATATAATGCCGTATATTTAATGAACAAGTCACACGTTTTGATCATTTATATTATGACTTTTTTGTGATAGTGCCATGTATTTTGGTCTCCGTGCCATACATTTTGGTCGCCATGCATGCCATACATACAATCTGATCACTATGTCATATATTTCGATGGCCATATACCATATATATTTTGATCATTCTACCTTATTACAAATGCAGATGTGTTCTTAACTGAAAGTAAGGTCATGCGGAGTGGACTAGGGGTTACTGAATGACAGCAAACTCAGGAAGGGAAACTGAGCCCCTATCTCAAAGTCTATAAAGCTTCATTAAGCGACTATATTATTAGGGTGTAGAAAACCCTTCCAAGGAAATCCACATGACGCCAACTTGACTGTCTACACAGAGGGAAATGTTTCTTAAATTACTTGACACCCTCTCCGCCTGTTCATACAACAGAAATCAGTTACATTTTCTTTTCTTCCCTACATCTCCTCCGCTCTGTTTTACCTCGTCCCAGTAGAAATTTTACTGATCAACTTTCACTCAGTAACTTCCGGATCCACCTTTATTCATCTATATATGCTTATCCCACCTTTCAATGAACAAATATGTATATATATATATATATATATATATATATATATATAAAGCTTTAAGTTTTGGGTTACTTTTGGGACAGACGATCACACTGAATGCATTCCTGTCAATATTGAAAAGCATGGCGATTGTAATAAAGAAATCAGTAAATAAATCAATCCGGTATTTACTTATTTCACTGTTGTGTAGCGCCATACTCAAGAATGTTTCACCCGATGGCGGTCGGTTTTAATGGTGGACGAAACCGGATCGCTCGGCGCCCATCCACCGATTTTTGGCAAGTTACTGACAAACTTTACCAAGGGTGAATGATGGAAGACAAATGATCCTCAGCCAAGACTACGCAAATCGCCGCTAGAGTGTCGTGGACAAGTCAAAGGCATCTAATCCAAGACCTTGGCCTGCTCCCTAAACAAATCAATACATAGATAAATCTCCTTCTAGATTAATCACTCATGTCACCCGTTATTGAAAGCTTATTATAATCTAAATGTGCCCTGTAAATATCTAATATATGTATTTTGGAACTTTTCTTATCGTGACTGATATAAGAATAATTGAAATATTAATATACATGAAATAAATATGCTTGTTTGACTCAGTGCACAGATGAAATCGAATATCAGTGTGAATCACACGCCTATTTCAAATATATATACATATACAATGTCACATTATTGACTGCTATCTTTGTATTCGTTTGATGTTGATCACTAAAGAGATTTAAAAAAATATTATACTATAGACAATGTTTGCTTTTTGTTTCCTTCTTTATGTCCTGTTGCAAACCTATCACTGCAGTGTGTATATGATAAATGATGATTTTTTTCAGCAGAAAGGCTAGAATCTTCACACCGCTAGCTGCTTAATGCCCAACTTCGGTTTGTGAATATGATTAAGGGCACAAGGCTTTCTGAGGTTTGGTACCGTCCGGCACTTCTGACCACAGCCATACTTTGAAAGTTTGCTTACTGCTCAGATCATGGGAGTTAAGACTCAGAAAAGTTCGATCGGTTACAATTTTATTTCAAGGTAAATGCATCACCATTTCAAATTATACAAGGCCGTAAATGATGCGCTATAATGTAACCCTAATTTTGACAGGACTAATGATACATCCATTTGTGGAATCGTTTCTAAGGCCGTGACAGTTCTGCCTGCAAAAGCTGGTGGACTATGAACGGTTTATGGACATTCAAGTCATTTCCGGTTGTAATATTTATTGGACATGGTTCTCTTTTGAGCAAAAAAGAAGTACATAGGTTTGAACAAGCGATTTCATGCACTGTGCAAGACCAGATCTCGTTACCTGGGCTGAGGCGATTAGTCACTGTAAGAGAGTATGTATATATACTTCCATATCCCAGTATTGCAAGGATTTCTCGCAACCTATCCGGACAAGGCGATGTACGTCTTTCGATGTAATGGTTTTGTTTGATTTACTGTGTTTAACGCCACCGTAACGATAGCCGTCAGTTTTATGGGCATCGGAGGAAACTGGAGTGCCCGGGAAAAACCACAAGCTTTTGGCAAGCAGCTGAGAGCTGAGTCTCCACTTGCTGCGCAGAGGTGTTCATCCGTATATATGTATATTGTTAGTTACGACGTTAAACCCCAAGCACTCACATATATGTAAGTCATACTAGTGGAAGATTGATAATCTACAACGAATTTCATGATATTCCCAAATAACACTCATACAAAGATCCAGGAAGACACGCAAGTATCGTGGTACAATTGTATTGACATCACAGATACAGAGAACCTGCGGATGGTTGTGGGTTTCCTCCGGGCTCTGTTCGGTTTCCTACCACCACAAAGCTGGCCGCCGTTGTATAAGTGAAATATTCTTGATTAGGGCGTAAAACAGTCAATAAAATAAAAACACAGAAAAAATATAGATTTGCAGTCGAAATGTGTTAAGTACACAAAGACAAAAAATAACCCATAAAGCAATTGAAGATTAGATGGACAGACGCAATAATTTGACAAGCCATCAATATACATGTATCTGGTATCAAAATGCCATTAAATTTATGAAGCAGTTAGAAATCAGACATTGATGGAACATGTAACACATTTTTGACAATTTTCTAACCGTACACATGCATGAAATCTAATAGCCTGATATGTTGTATTAGTTTAATCCGTAGCGCTGACGCAGCGGCAAACACAAACCACCATCATTCACTAAGTACACACTTCACAATGCATTTACTTGTACTTGTTTCTACAGGTACACGTTTACATTCGACAGTATAGGCAGACATTAATGTAATTCTATGGGAGTGGTAACGTACATTAGGACAACATAGAGTCCAGTTTACATCTTGAAAGAACACATCGCATATCTGTACTTCACTACATCGATACCCATTCTCCGTCCCTCCAGCATTGGTATAAATAGTAAACAAGACAATTAATGCTTGGTGCTTCTGTACATGTGATGGAAACGGATAAATATGCATGCACCTGATATCTATTACCTCGGTACAAAGATCGTTGTGAGATATACGTCTTGTATAGTGTCTACCACATGTAGGCCAGCGGCCACTAGCTCAGCGCCATCATTCCATATACAATAGTTTCATGGGTCTCTACTGTATTCACTGCAATACAAGAAGAGAAAGGTCACATTTACGCAGAAACAGGCAGAACAGTTTTAGACCAATGACTAACTGCACAGATACTTCAATGGAAGTAATAAAATTACAAGTTTAAGTTGAATTTAATTCCATGAATCGTTTTAATCATATAGGGACTTCTGTTATGGGACCCTTCCCGCATGAAGTCAATTTTAGTCCTATTGCCTATGGATCGCTGAAAAACAGCATTCAAGTCAGCCATATAACGCGGGGAAAGTTGCCCCCATTATCCCAGTGTTGACAGCTTTGATCCAACAACCATGGAAATAAATACAAACCTGTTGTGAAAATCCCAGGTGATTGGTCAATGTACTGACCACTTTTCTACATCCCAATAGTTAGTTACATGTTACAGAAGATTAACATTTACAGAATCCGGTAACAAACATAACATGGCTGAATGTATGTTAACAAAACTCCGTACCATTATACTGGGTATACACGCCCCATTTCCAATGAATGACATATCTCCAGTACTGGCTAATTATCTGAAGTCACTCGTAACAATATTATTACACCACCCCTTCACTTCGCTTAATTGTCATAACATGTATTATGCAGACGCTGTAAAACTTACTGGCTTTTTTCCATGAAATCTGAGGAGTTTTGGAGTTCTCTCCAGTTTCCGTGTGGAAGAGGTAGGTTGGCGACCGGAGGGGCTCGCTTGTGCTGCTCCAAATGAAGAATTATCGGATAAAATAGACCTCTCAGTAAAAGAGGCCTTGTCCAGTGCATTCAGATTGGCGCCCTTCATCATTGCGACCTCCAGTTTTCGCAGTTCTTCCATGATGATTTGCTGGTTTGTCAACATTTGTCTCATGTTCTCCTTGATTACCTCCCCTTGAAGTTGCACATTAGGTGATGGGTGACGGAAGGTCAAGGCTGTCGTGTATCGGTCAAGGTCATAGATTGACGACAACGCAACGTCACTCATTGTCTACAGAGCAAAATTGAATCATTCAAAATGTACATCATTTGATCAGATAAAGAACAAATGTCGGAGTTTTGGCAGACGCTGTTACAAAGGACGCGACGGGTTAGTCTTCTATAACCGCACATAATATAGTATAATTCGTTTAGACGGGTAGGCCTTTAAAAATCTGTTATAATTTGAAATCAATCATACAATTGTGCAAAAACATACCTTTGCAGACTTCAGACCGAGAATGATTTTCTCTGAAAGGTTGCCATCATTCTGAAAAACAAAATTATACCAGTGAACACATGTACAAAACAACAAAGAACTGACCGCTTGAAAAGCTCTGCAGAATTTCCCCAATGGCCTTATCTTCATATTCAGTGTTATGTGCTTATTTATTTCATTTGGGGTTAACACTAATTACCGAAAATTTTTGGCGTATACGACAAACATCTGAATTATGATGGAAAGACAGATATTGTTCATTTTCGAATAGCCCCAAAATAAAATTACCTATTATATGATCATTGTTTCCGATTCAATTTAAATAAAAACAATGTAAATAGCCATTCCTCAATATTCCTGCCAAGATACTTACTTCCATATTCATGAATATATGCAGGTCAACAGGAATAAATATATGTAATGTATAGCTGGATGGTAGAACGCAAGTCGCCGAAGAATCAGTGTGTGGGAATTTTCACGAATATACCCTGGCTTTATAGCCAGCCATTGAGGTGTTTAAGAAAACATCCTGTCCTTAACTCCAGGGTACTCTGTGTGAGCTTGGAGTGAGCTTGGAGTGAGCTTGGTGACCACAGATGGGCCATTCTTGTCCAGGATTAAGCTGATTAACACCCAATTAACACGTGATCCAGCTGACTCTTTTCTCTGGTTAGCTAAGTACACATATACTTTTACATGATGTGTGTTCTTAAATAATAATAATAAGGACATTAATGACGATACATTTTGGCACTGCGTGATAAAGGCTACTCCGACTGTTCTCAGCACTATACAGGTCATTCCATCAACACTGTTTTGGCTTTGCACGCGCAGCTCTCACTGTGATACACGCTACTCTCAATGTGACACGTGAGATCTGGGCATAATAATGTATGGCGCGAGCATTGACACTACTTTAACACAGCGTGATACAGGTTAGTCTCACTGTTGATGGCACCCATTCTGGGCACGACATTGACACTGGCATTACCCTACCTTGTCAAAACATGATGTTCGGTTATAAATGTATATGACACCAGGGGTCGATCCCACAGAGTCATTTCTTACTTCAGTCAAAATTTAAAGCCTTGTCATTGTGCTTAGTGATTGATATTGGAAAATGACATTTTCACACATTTATCTGCTGATGATAATACTGATGATGTGGTCAAAATTTCAATTCCTAGAGTCGAAAAATAAGCTCTAAAATCGAATTTGAAATTTTGACTTATGTCAGATACGGCTTTTTGGAACCGGCCCCAGGGTCGTGACCCCTGGCAAGTTAACTAAAACATGCACAGGGCTCACCGGACAAAAGTCCACAGTCAGAATACTCTAGGACAAAAAGTTCAAAGTCAGAATACTCTAGGACAAAGCGTTCACAGTCAGAATACTCTAGGACAAAAAGTTCACACCTTACATAAAAAAAACGGGACAAAACGACCACAAATCATAATCAAGTTCATCCAAAATTTTTTTCACAGAGATATATGATGAGATGTAGACTTGTCGAATAAAGTTATAACTGAATATGGGTAACATGGCACCAATATATTTTTTATTCGCCTTTTATTAATAAACCCATTTAAAGAAAACGACCGTTGTATTTTAACTGATCCAGTTCATTCGCACGTTGCTACAGCTGCAATACTTGAACATGTGTGCCTCATTTCGCGATCATGCATGTATCATTTTTCATATTTCTTGTGAACAAATTTTCGATGAAGTAATAAATTTACCGCTTTCTTTGAAACTGTTTTTCATTGCCGTTAAATTATACACTATATTTACATTATCAGAGGCTTACTGATATTATAAAAAATGTAAGATGTCATTTCTCTTAAATATATTAATTTACGACTTTAGCAAATTATGTGGTAAAAAAAAGAAGTCTAAAACTTAGCTGAACTGGAATAGATATTAGATAAAGGTAGGTTTTTGTTATAAGTCTAATAACAAAAGATACTATAAAATACAAAGAAAAACTATTGTCAATACTGGTGCTAAATTTACACATAACGACTCTGTTTAGTCATTACTTTATTAAATAAGTTTAGATGCCATCATATATTTCTCTAAGCCAATTTTGGGTGGTCTTGATTATGGTTTGGGGGTGTTTTATCCACTTTTTACTTAAGGGGTGGACATTTTGTCCTCGGGTATTCTGACTGTGAGCTTTTTTGTCCGATAGGCCTTTAGTCCGTACCCTACATATACATGCACTACCACAGAAAATACAGTCCGCTACGCAAACATGTATTCATGCGCCAAGCCTGTCAACCTGCCAAATTAAACTTTAATCAATTTGGGCAATTTATTGCGACTATACGTACATGCATGGGCTGTTTTGCTCCTGTTGATGTTTTGTTTCTACCAACCCGATGCATGTACTGTACATGTACAATGCCTTGCCTATTGATTTAGGATTACAATGGTATATGCAAACAATTCCGATTATGATAATTTATGCTGAGTGTCGTTAATAAGAATTTCCATTGGGAAACGTCATTGTAGGATGTTATATGTCCCTACTGTCAGAAGCCGATCTGACATTTCGCCCTGTACAGATGTACAAAGTGAAATATTAAAAACATATAAAACATATAAAAAAAACATATAAAAACAACAATCAAAAAAAATAAATTGATTCGGTGACCTGCAGTGAATTAATGACAGATTAATATGGATCATTTGCTTTGCATCTTTTTCTTTGGTTTTTTTTTTTTGGGGGGGGGGGGTTGTTGATCATATTTTGTTGTAGCTGTTAGCTCATGTCGCCCATTTGTTGCCTTTTACCTTAAATGGCTACTAATCCACTTCCGTGAGAAACTAGACCAGATTTTGCAAATTGTAGACAGGAAATCTTAACAAGAGGCGTTCGAAAATTGCGGTAATTAATAACCGGGATAATGTTAGAAAAATGAAAACGCCTGATATGTCCATATCCAGGAGGACTAAAAGTAACTTTACCGGAGTACATCTGAAACAGTTCATCCAGCGAACGTTTCAACTATGTCATGGTGGTCAGTTTTTTGGCTAGAGGAAACCGGAATGTCCCGTGTAAACCACCGACCTGAAGAACTGCCCATCGTGTGATGCTAAGATACTCACTCCATATCGGTGGAAGACGCATGTGTGGTCTTCAACGAACACTAGACAGCCCAAACGGTCATTATTGTCAAAATTTGAAGCATAAAACACTACAGAAGGGAGAGTCAAACAAGTAAAACGACGAAAACGTGATAATAAGTATAACGGTTCGAAGTATAGTCGGTGAAATGGTCAATTAACATCAGTTAGGATTTTATTCTAACTATTCATGTAAATGATTAAATGGTATAGCAACTTACTCCCCCTAAGACCATGGCTTAAACAGATGCATGGATGTTAATTACAGTATGCTAGAAGACACTATAGCTTAGAATCACTCACATGCTATATACTGTCACATAAAATCTGACCTTATGATAAAGGGCCAAAGAGCGACGGGATTGTTTCACAAAATTCCTCTCGCCGACTAAGGCTCCTAGCACCTCTGGACGTAACTATAATGATTTTAGACTAATTTGTGAAATCTAAGATTAAAACTTCAGTTGATAGCCAAACATTTTTTTTGTCCAAACATGTAAAACTGGCTTTTAAACAAAATTGTTTGCTTATATCGGAGTTCACTGTCTGGGATTTGCCTTTGCCAGGGGGCTGTTTGGTCACTAGCAGAATCTTTTGTTTTATTCAAGTACACAATAAGAATTAAGGTTTCCCCACGTAATGAAAGCGAAAATTCCCAATTTCCCAGACAAAAACCGGGTTAGAATCCGCGCCTCGTGTGATCTAGCGACTGAAAACTTTAACCACTAGGCCACTGTCCGTTGATTGTGTGTGTACCGTTATTGATTTAGAATTATTTCAGTACACTGCTTAAACTGAACCATGGAGTTGAAATCTTGTTTGAAGACGAAGTCGTTAAATATCTATCCCAAAAGACTGCTATGATAAAAATTTAAAAAATTAAAAATAGCTGTATGCTCACATTTGAGACCTATTAATATTTTTCGAGTAACCGGGTAGTAACAATCTTCAACGTACAAACGCAAAATAAATGAAAAGAACTCTAACATACATTGCTTGCTTTATTTTCGTAAACTGATGGCATATCCAAACAAGTTTTCAACTAAAAATATATCAACTTTTAAAAAAGTGCCTGATAGGCTGTGTTAAACGGTGCACTGTAAAAGAAACATTAAAAAGCGCTTAACAAGCGCTTAAGTACACAGTATGGGCTCGTAATATTTGTCACAAATCTTCGAAAAACTTTAAAATATGCATATAACCGGTATATGCAGCAATACATCAAATCTATGAGCTAATGGCGTCTTTCCATATGCATACAAAGTATCCAACAACCTTTTCCACTCAAGTCAAAGAAAAGTCATCGCAAGACTCGTGGATCGCTCTCAGAGATGAAGGTCTCGGTGGGAAGTTTCTGGCACGTATGCATCCACGGTACGTTGCTATAAGCGACAACATTCTGTAGGCCTGTTTCTCAAAGTTGAAAAAGGGCTCAGACCGCGTTCACTACAATACAAGAAGAGTCATGCAAACGACGCATAAAAACCACAGACCAATTTTAAATCAGCTGTTAAATGCGTAAGTCCACACTTTACATCGTGCAATAACATAGATAATTTATGATAAATATAATTTCTTTACATGAAAAGGTAGGATTTCAACAATTCAAAGAACTGAGGTAATGAGAGATTAAGGGTGATTAGGCTACAATCATCCCAGTGTAAGCATTTTTTTTTCGACTAAGAAGGCAATTCAATGTGATTGGACCAATTTAGCAAATGCCACCTGTGTTTCAGCATTATTTCAGTCGCTACATGCCGCAAAATTTATTTAGGCTTTACCTTTGCGCTACAAACACAACTTCAGTTGTATTGTACAATATTGTATCCCATAGTATCAAACTTACAATTCTGTCAGAATAGGCATCCAAGCCAGTTGTCCAGTGGTGTACATAACAGGGTTTATAGGCCTGCATTCCTTCCATGTACCCCTGATTACAAATTGCCCCATTACTTGCTGATTAATTTCTATCAAAATTAAAGTAAGGTAAAATAAATAACCCAGTCCTTTATTTCATGCATTTGGATTTTTCAGCAAGTTTATTACTCACCATTTTTTTCTCTCCCGCCAATCTGATGATTTCAGGAATCCTGCCCAGCCTCTGTACATGGAGGAGAAACCATTTGTCGCCCGGCATGGATTTCTTGTGCTGCTTCAAGCACACATTCGCCAGCTAAAATAAGCTTCTCCTCCAATTCACTCAGATACCTGCTGTTTTTTTATGGCGTCCTTCACCAAGATACTTCACTGTTCTACGACAGTTTGCTACTTTCTCAACACCTGCTTCATTTTCTTCAAGAATACCTTCTTTTGATGTCAGACATGAGGCGATGCGTGACAGAACTTTAAGGCTACCGTGTCACGCATTAATGAACAGCCAACCGTACAAAACGTCTACAGGACAAAAATAACCCCCCAAAAAGCATGTATATTCTTATATGCATCATTTGATTAAATAAAGAACAAACAGCGAAATATTTATAAGTGCTCTTATGAACGACAAAGATGGACTACTCTTCAATAAATCATCATTTACCCTGTCAGGTAAGGTCTACATAAAGCAATGTTGGTCCTATTTATTTATTTAGTTAGTTAGTTGATTGGAGTTTTATCCGTACTTCATATAATATATATTTATATTTCACTTATACGACGGTGGTCAGCATTATGATGGAAGGAAACCGAACAGAGCACGAGGAAACCCCGCGACTGTGTGCAGGTTGCTGGCGGACCTTCCCACGTGAGGATGGAGTTGAGGCGAGCATGAGCTGGACTGATGAGAGGCTGTAATACTGGTCTTAACAGAACACTTATAAAGTGTTCCTAATTTTAACTCTTATCATTTATATTTACAGATATTTGTCAGTTACGCCTGTTTCGTACGACTTGAACTTTTTACTTGGTATCCTTCAACTCAGGTTAAGTCACAGGGCATGAAATGATGGAACTTAAACGATGCCAGTTTTATTCTGTACTTCACTGACTAGCCGGCCATTAAAAATTTAAAAATGGAATAAAAAAAATAACTGTTAATCCATCGTTTTTACTTTTTACTACGATCTCTAGGTATTTAGACTTTTCCTATTTTTCAAAGCTTTCCGATCAGGTAAATAGGGTTTATCAGGAAAAATTGTTAGGCTTTAAGTTTTATTTGTATTTCATACCACCTCGGAAACTGGAAAAAAAATTATAGGCATTTAAATTGGTGTGGCCTTAGTAGGCGCCACAAGTTGTCGAGCTGGATAGGCGTTACGGAATGATAACAGAAACCAAACCACAACACTAAATCCAACCGTAGATCAGTTGGGTAGGCCTATACATGTACGGTACATACATGCACTTTTACAACTAAGTAGGAAGCACTAGTATGTAATAAGTTCTAATAATTCAATAACATGAGCAAAAACAACGAAGTACAGACAGACAAAAAGATTAACATGTTCTTGGTCTCATTAACACAAAGGCAATAAGAATCACAAACACAATGATCGGTCATTTATTATTTATTTGATGGATAATTAACACCATCCTGCAGAACTGTTCGGACAAACTATTCGACAGAAACCATCTTCAGGCATGGGGGAAACGTATATATGATCGAGTGCTCACTTGTGCAGCTTCACGAAGAGTTTCCCTTTTGTAGTCAGACGATGAAAAGTATCTCTCCGGTCTATTGCTCTGGTTCTGTATCATATCTTTGCCTTATCAGCCCTTGAAAATAGTGTAAATGATTCCTCAGTTTTTATATTAATTAGTTCCCAATACTTACCTCCACTGTTAAGGATATATGTGAATCAAACAGACTAAAATATCTCGTGAAATAGCTGGGTGGTATAATCCTGAAGTCGCCGTATGTGGAATTAAAGTGTGACGAAAGTAGTGTGGATTTATAACCATCTGCTGAATGTGAATAAGAAAGAATCCTGTCCTTTACGCAACGTGGCTCCCTGTTAAAGCTACTATTACGCTGAACACTGAGTTTGGTGTGGTATCTGGCGACTACATGCAGTGAAATCCTTCCTAGGAGAGCCCATTAAGGTTTCATTAATATATACGATCCAAGACGAATCATCACGTTGTTGTCGTTACATCAGCCCTAGGTTAAGGGGAACATCAAAGTAACACCCCATCCCTTAAAAAGAATAGAGCAATAAGACGCCCCACGAGGGCCAAAGTTCTAGTATATCTTAAGGAATGGTCCAGTGTCACGTGTGCATTCCGCTACTTGACCCTCGCCCCCTCCCTCCCCACCGATGGTATAACGTTAACAGTATCCAGACTCTTGGAACAAAGTTAACGGGTTGAACAGTGGAGGATTGTTTCAGGCTCCTGAATGTCATGATTATATTGTGAGGTGTGTGTGACAACCAATAACACCTGCTGACAGACCATGGGTTCATGGAATAAAAAACGCTTTCATCAAAGCACCTTTGCATGGGACAGTTTATTAAAGCCTCTATGACACAGGACTTGGATTTTCAAGCTTGCAACAAAGACGCCTTGAAGTTACCGCCATGTCTCTATTATGGAAGTTATATTTCTGAGTCATGCTTGAGTGTGAATCTTGAATCCAGGTAAGTTCATAATCGCAGCATCATGTACAGCAGTATAACAACCATAACAGCAGGACTTATCACGAAGGGGTGCTATCTCGTTGACCCCCGATGTTACACTAAAACTTCTGTAGAATACCTGTCAAAGAATACTTTTACGCTTGGAACATTGACAGCATGCATGCTCTGGGTAGAACTATACTGTCGGTGTCGTTTTAATTTCGGGCTGGAGACGAAACTTTATCTGAATTTATTTGTAGAATATGTCGTGTGGCGTATATACATATACCAAGGAATACCTTTTACGCTTGGAATATTGCCTGACACAGCTAAACAATATTGTTGTATTGATATAGGTTTATACTGTTAATGTGGTTTTAATTTTGGACTGGATAGAGACAACTGGCTCAGGTCTATTCTTCGAAGCTTATGGCATTTCCAGCTGGTCACTGTCAAAGGCATGGAATAACGTGGTTATCCTTCATTGGTCCATGACTGAGCAAACAGTTTGACTGGGCAGACATTAGGAGCCTCAAAGCTTGATCCTTAGTTCTGAACGCCTTCCAAAGACATAAGTTGTTGTGACAATAAATGTTACACGGGCGGGTGGAGCCTATTCCGTTATTAGGCACAGGTGTTATGTATAGGGTTCCTGAAAAGTAACGATTAAGATAAATATTCACCTTTAAAACTCTCTTTTGTTCAAATGTATAATGAATTTAATACGCTGTCATTTTCAGCCAGATTACACGAAGAGAAAGTCGGAATATCAGTAATTAAGAAATAAACAGCGGAAGCTCATTTAGCTCTGACACCATGTCACGTGAACCATGTATGCAGCATATACCTCCAACCGTTTGCTAGTAATAATGATTTTTATGAACGGGAACTGGCAGCTAATTTCACATACATGGTCACGATCACCATATTCAGTGGACGTTCATTGTGGACGTCGGTGACGCCTGGTGTATTTTGGTACAGTATACTAAGAAACGCTGTAATGACGGGACGCAATTCAAAAGCGGTCGGCAATGTTAAGTGTAGACGTGTCACGTACCTACTGTACACTAGCAAAACGCGTTTTAAAGATGTTTAAATGATTTCTGAATAATGGTTTTGTTCTTTAAGTACAGCTTCACATCACTTGAACACTACGTGTGGCCTTACTGCGTTTTGGAGGATCGTTTTTATCAGATATTTTTATATTTTTTTAAGATATCAACTTTATCATCAGTACACGAATTCTTGCCAGTATAATACATGCAAGCAACATTAAATTTGCTGTCTATGGCAACGGCAATAAACATCATAATTTCTTAAAGTTGTGTAATGGACGAGTTTCTTTTCTGATTTATCAAATCTTTGTTTCATCTTGGTGCAGATATAGTTGGCTTTAGATGAGCTTCAACTGTAGCGCTTGCTGTGGTGAAAAAATGAAATGCTGCAAACCGAACGGGCAGTGGCGGTCACGTGTCCGATCGAGCTATTCCAAGACAAACATTTGATCACAGCAGCCACAAAATGCCCGTCAATGCCGAAAGAGCAAATACATATTACGCAAGTGTAGGTGTTAGCCCTTTCAACATGTGCACTGCCTTCAGTTCATAAACATATTATGGTTTTACAGGATACTAGTGTTGAAGAGATCATTTCGTAATCGTCTTGTATCCATCGCTAATATGAGACAAACATGCTTTATTCGTTTATTTACTACATTGGTATGCCTCTGAAGCCGTATTCCAAAATGGTTTGCTAACTTGATAAAGAAATCCAGACGGTGAACAACAGTGAATATTGCTCATGAACATTTTGTTTACTCGATGGAGGAAAACCCGAGGGAGTCTGATGAACGAACAGCCAAAGTTGCTCAGTTTCCTTCTGACACATCTGTGTTTTTTTCCCACAGGAACTATAGATGTAAAAAGGTAAAGAACTGTTTACCGCCACATGGTTACTCTTGAGGCGACGTATCTAAGTTCAGACCTAGAGGGAAGGTCTTTTGCCACGAGATAAATAAGAACTCTGTCTGGTCCCCGTTGCACAGAGGCTAGACTCCTACAAGGAAGCTTACCAATGACACAGCAAATGAGCATATGCAAATCTCAAAAACTCAAAAACTCTAAAAAAATCAGTCTGGATAAGGCAAAATGGATTCAGCTGAGCAATGGATAAATTGCATCAAATAAGCAAATATATACAATAATTTTGTATCCTTTTATCAAAATAAATGCACAATCGAGCAATAAAAGGTATCATAATATATAAACATCTTTAAATTGCAAAACTATTCGACAATATTATAGTCACGGCTCGTGTGCTTTGTGAAAGTCAAAGTAAACAATCATGGACATTTGTGATACATCATGACGCAGGTGTATAGTGAATAATTGCACTGACAGCACAGCGTGGGTTCCGCTTGAAAGTGTCAAGGATCCATAGCTGCATAATCCCAGGTTTTTGTGCTAACGAAAAACTATCCTATCCGTGAAGGGTTCCTGGTAGTGAAAAAGTGTTTAATGTTGTCTGAGACACACATATGTATTGCCCTAGTTTATTAAGGGTCCACATGATAATAAAATGACTTCAAGTTCACACTCTTGGGTTGGTTACGCCTTGGCAGGGTGTGCGCAATGATGTCACGTATCAGTGGCACGTATACTAGGGTTACGTGCTAACCAAAACAATGAGGTGACACTCTTGTATTGACTCTGGTGACAGCATGTTTGTTGGGGTCAGGGGTCTGGGGTCAACAGCTGCATGGCCCAGGCCTAATGGGGTCCATATGGCCACCCTCAATACTGTGGTGGCAGTCGTGGGTACATTGGTGTGATCACAGGATGGTGTCGGAGTTGGACCCAGACGGGGTTCTGGCCAATCCACTGAGTTGATAAGAGTCTTAAACTTGCAGCTGCAAAGGTGTGTTTCATGGGGTCAGAAACTGGGGCCTTTGAACCTAAAGGCATTGTTGGGGTCCAAGTGTTGGCCGAAATACTGTGATGACAAGTCCCTGGTTGGCAGCTGAGCTGACTTGGAGGACAGTTTATCCCTGATTGTGGGCTTGCCTGTCATCACATTAACCAGGGATGTGGTCGTCAGTTTCCTGTCCAAGAAAGACAGATTCAATCAGCAGATTGCGTTAGTGTGTATTTTCCACTAAAAACACTAAATTACATGTTCACTATACATTTGTAGCTAAACAAAAGGTAATAAATTACTGTAGTCTAAAGCCATATTATGAGGGCTGAGTGCAAGTGGGGGCCCTAAAGTGCCTGGTTATAGCCATCATGTACTATGGACAGTGAGAGAGGGGGAATTCCCCAATGCCCTATCGAAAGGTGGGTTTAAGCACATTAAAATACTTCTCCCAGTGCATGTCCATAAAAAGATAATAGCTCTGACACATATTTCTACTATGAAGAGCATATACAGAGTGTCCTTTAAAACAAAAGAAAACCTCTAAAATGGTTTAGGCAGTGTGTACTGCGAAAAACATACATGCCCATGAAAACATAATAATAAAAAACAGCTTTGTTTTTCCCCATATTTGTCCATTTAAATAACGTAACAACCCTGCAACTGGTTTTGGTAGTAAACTGCACTGTGAAAAGTTCATGTCCATTCAAAAAGAAAAATATATACAACAATGTAAATACAGCAATTTAAATACACAGTAGATACAGCTTTAACTCTAAAGTGAAGGGAAGAACTGTTAATACTTACTTTGACTGAGATGCTGGGCTTTTAAATGCGGAGGATTTCACTTTTGTTATTTCCTTCTCCACCTCGCTCTTCGGATGTGACTCTTGCCAGGTCACTATCTTGTAACTCTTGTAACACATGGGACATGTGATCTCGTTTTTCACTGAAAATGAAAGTATTTATATAAACCACAGAGGTGAAGAAATGAAAAGATATTGCAATTCACTGCGTAAGGGAAGAAAACTTGGCCTGTATTTCCAAATATCAATTTTCGAGTGATGACAGAGTCTCTTTGTTTGGAGTGCATGAAGCAAAAACAAGCTTTAAATAACTGATTGAAAAAGATGTTACTGGTTTTGAATGAAGTAAACTGTGGATAAACACGCAGAGTTGGAAATATTGGGAACTAACAAAATGGTGACGGACATACAAGTATGCAGTTGGAAACTCTGGGCATGAACAAACTGTGGATAAACATGCAGAGTTGGAAATATTGGGAACTAACAAAATGGTGACGGACATACAAGTATGCAGTTGGAAACTCTGGGCATGAACAAACTGTGGATAAACATGCAGAGTGGGAAATATTGGGAACTAACAAAATGGTGACGGACATACAAGTATGCAGTTGGAAACTCTGGGCATGGACAAACTGTGGATAAACATGCAGAGTGGGAAATATTGGGAACTAACAAAATGGTGACGGACATACAAGTATGCAGTTGGAAACTCCGGGCATGGACAAACTGTGGATAAACATGAGGAGCTGGAAACATTCAGGGAATGAACAAACTGGAGATGCACATGAAGATGGCTCAACATAACATTTTGAGGATGTAAAAACTGCTGGTGGGCATACAGAATTGGACATACTGGAATGAACAAAGTGGGAATGGACATATGGAGTTTGAAACACTGAGAATGCATGAAATGGGGATAGGCAGGTGGAAACAGACACACAGCAAATGAACAAACTGGGTATGACCATGTAGCGGTGGAAACCTGCGTATGAAAAACTGAGGATAGACAGTCCACATATGCTGGGGCAGATCGCCACACTCGAAAACTTGAAGAACGTTATGACCGGGGATGGAAATTAAGGGAATAAGATGTTCAATCAGATTTAAGCTTAACTGTGTCAAGCATGTCAAGAATGAACACTGCAGTGCTTGGTTCATGTGTATCACTAGAGCATGTCCACGGTCTTACAGTGCTGTTGACCTACTTGCTTTCTCCATGTCCTGAAAATGACCAGACTTCTTAGCCAGGTCCAGAGGGGTCTCCTCTCGAATGTTCTGCCCATGTAGTTCTCCATCATGCTGCAGGAAGCAGTTCAAACACCCAGGGTGACCTCTCAAGGCAGAATAATGACCTACTGTGTTTCCAAAATCTGCAAATTTTAGAGAAAATAGTACATGACTGGTTGGAGAAATGAGTTTTCTGATAATACCATTTCATGTGCACTCACAAATAATCCATCAGCATGAAAATGAAATGTCACCAATCTAAATTAATTTAAAATAGATTGCTAAAATGTACATGTATAAATGGAGGAAATTGAACAATTTGTGTTGTTTTTAAGTTGTATTATATCCCAGGTGTTAAATTTCAGTTGAAACATTACCTAAAAGATACTGATAAAGCATAGAGAATAAAAGAAAAAAAAAATAACAAATCTTACAATACTTCTTGTCTAATTAAAAGCAGTTTGAACTTTGTAATTCTGTGAGTCCTTGTTTTTATATTGCCCACACACAGCCATGACAGAGTGGTAGTGGTGAGCCATGTGGATAAAAATTTCAGTTAACATTCACTGTTCCAGGCTGTATTATTCACCACCTGAAGCCACTTAGTAAACATTAAAAACTTTAATAAAAGAAATATTTGACAAGTGCAATACATAGTACAAAGCACAGTCACATGGTGAAATCCACATATGAACATATTCATGAACAATCTGTGCAGTGAACAGAGCACAGTAAATGTCATCTCATCCCTTCAGCTATGTCAGTAAGGCTGTGACTGTTGTATTCCTATGGAGCATGTAAGCACAAAACCAGGCCAAGATCAATCTGAAGTTAACATCTGTGAGCACAGAATTCTGGAGCCTAGTGTGTGGGAAGAGTATACTATGCCCTTTTAAATCAATACATGTATGTATAATGCTGATGAGCTGACTAATAGATAAATAATACAAGTAGTTATAGCTTACGGTCACGGTGGTTGGCATCAAATCCTTTGTCCAGTAGCCAGTGGACACAGTTCACAGCTCCATGAAATGCTGCCTGATTACGAATGGAAAATCAAAAGTTAAGGTATTAGAGAGAACAGGCGCAAAAAGCAGAAAAATTGAAGTTATGAAGTTGAAAAACCCAACAGTGATACCTCAGGTTGTATATTTGAGAAAGCATATTGCTCAAATCAAGTTAAAATTAAAGTGTACGAACAGTTATTGGGACCCAAGCTCCAGTATAAGTCAGGAAATGGTTTGATCAAGCTACAAAACATCTGTTTACTTATTTCATTGCTGTTTTACACCGTAGCCCCAAAATAGGCAATTTACAGCTGACTTTATACATGCAGGTAATAGGTTGGAAAAGTCTGTCAAGTGGCAGGTTTTGATCAAGCTGCAAACTTTAATTTGTGAATGCTAAGCTGAAATTACCTGTCTTGGAAAACGAGCATACATGTTATGGTGTGCATTCAGAGTAGATAACAATGTAAACCATCAGTGTACATGTTGACACGTGCACTGGAATCTGACCTACCATATGAGCCGGGGTTTTGCCATCATTCTGCGTGACCTCCATGGATATGCCCATCTTGATGAGGAGCCGCAAACAGTTGGTCTTGTCATGCCATGCTGCGTGATGGGCAGCAGAGTTACCATTGTTATCCACAGCAGTGATATCACAGTCAGACTTGATGAGGTACTCTAAAACCTGCAACGCTGTGACACACACATCCAGTTAGATATATGTCCTTAGCATCACAAGTATCTAGTAAGAGCAAGTTGTTCAATGTAAATGAATCAAAACTTATATGGTTCAATATACAAGCTTACAATGTTTATATTTGAAAAGAGACAGTTGTTAAATACATGATTAAATGAAATAAAACTTATATCTGTCCATATACAAACATATTTATTATTTATTTTTTTCAGAGATTGGTGTTTTACACCACCCTCTAGAATATTTCACCTCTACAACAGTACTCAGCATTATGATGGGAAGAAACCGAGCGAAAGGAAACGACTACAGTTATCATCTTTCTTCTGCTATTCACTTAGTGAGTATTACCTCCATGCTGAGCAGCATAATGTAACGGCCGTTTGCCCAGATCACAGCCACACTCCATGTCTACCCCGTGATCGTAGAGTAAGCTTAGTATGCCCCTGTGGTTTTTTACAGCCGCCATGTGAGCCGGCTGTCTCCTTCGCTTATCTTCGGATGACAGATTAGCTCCTGAAAACAGGAACAAAATAAAACAAATAACAGCTGTTTCACAAGCTTGAGATGCAGCCATTATTATAGACGCAGGCATTGAAAACACAAGCTTTCCAGCAGTGACAAAAAGTTACAACAGCTTGAATGCATTTTCTTTCTTGGAGTTCAAAAGAAGAAAAAAATCAACAAAGTTAAATATAAATGGTAATAACTTACAGATTATCACCAAAAATACATGCACTTTATGATACAGGAAAATGGCTGGTTTACACCTGAGACAGACGCGACATTAAATGTCAGTTAACACCAACTGTATAAATCAGCCGTTAATTAGACATTATGTAACGTACTGACAACCCACACATGTAATTTGCAGACGTGATGCATCACACCACCACAAAGTTTCATAAAAATACATGTACACAGTCTGCCTAAGATCCTACCACACATTACCACAAGTACTGTACAGCGTGGCAGCTGGGAAGCCATGTATATATAGTAGCCACTCGTCACACTGGGCTCATGACATCTACTGTACCTGCACCCGCTAACACCGCCAGGCAGGACCGCTCCCCATGATAAGCGGCCAGGTGGGCAGCAGTTTGACCGTCCTTGTCCCGTGTGTCCAGATCCTGGGTGTAAGCCAGCAGCAGGGTCACACACTTCACATGTCCACCAATGCACGCCTCATGGATAGCTGTCCTTCCCACCTCAGACCTCTGCAGGGGGTCCTCTCCTGCCTGAATAATAATTTAACAGGCTCAAAAGTACAAACAATCGTGGCTGAATAATGATTCAATAGACTCCTGAGTAAAAACTCTCCTGCCTGAATAACAATTCACCAGATTCAATCTGCACCATCTCTATGGTTGTAGTCTGCACTATTTTATATATAAGTTATCATGTATTCAACCAGAATAAATATTAATTTAACTAACGGAATGTGCGATTACTACCTAGAAAAAAAAATGAACATTTACCTTCAGAAGCTGTTCAGCCTTCTGCAAATCTCCATATGAGCAAGCCACATGAAGGGGTCCACGGCCAAGCTGCATTGGTTCTTTTGCCATGATCGTCACTTTAAATGTTGATCTGCCCCCAATTAACACAATATAACAATGTACTCAATGGTTTACACAGTAATCTTAAGTGCGGTGCTACATGTGAAAGTCTGTCTTTCACCTCTCCCACAGTCACGGTTGCATATGTGTCATTCTGCAAATAAACAAAATTTGAAGTGTGAGAATACATGGCATACGTACCAACTATGCTGAAAAATCATTTTAATGTTTTAAAACTGTTTAATTGTCCGTTTAACATTTGAGTTCATATTGAGCTCATAAATCACATATATTCAGTAGCTGAGTATATCATATTATGTTTGTTCTCTAAACACATGGTTGGCTAAGCTTGATTACACTAAGAAATTCTACTTGTGGCTATTGAATGATTTCAAAGATTTTTTTAAAACTAATTTTGTTCATATTGATAGAAAGTTTTTACATTAATGGGGTATCTCAACTGTACATGTACTTATAGACAGCCTCAGACAACCTGAACCACTTTGTCATTTTCATCCTCATATCTGTGACCAGTGCATATAAACATGATAAAACAAGACCTGAACAACTACCAGACTGTCATGAAAGTCAGCTCATCTGCTGTTACATTATATCCTGAGCACACAGTAATAAGAAAACTATACTTCTCTCATAAAAGCTAGCATTATAACATATGCAAACATAAATGCCAGAGATAGGTTTAAACAATGACTACATTAGCACAATTCCAGTAGCAACTCCTTAAATGGCTATGATACTTTGGTGCCAAAACCTCGGTGTTGATCTTAAATACAAGGTGAAGTTATAAAGATTGAGATGGCATATATTGCTTTCCTTAAACTTGGTAAAAAATGCCATGTATTAAAACTGATATATTAAGTGTTTTGTGGGAGAATACAGAAAGAAAATTTTTATGTCCTTCAAACTTTGTCTGGTGAACTAACGTCACGCTGAAGTACATGTGTTCAGATATGATAATACACTTTCGAATTGACATCAACACAGCATAAACACCTTACTCAACATCATATGCATATATTATCACGTCTCACCTGCAAAATTTTACCACAACAGACACAGATTTTGCCTCTGGGTACTCTTCAGTATGTAAGCCCCTACGTGTTATTCATCGCATTTATGCTTTTGAACCATGTTAATTACAGCTTTGTTCCACAGGACTTCATATCTATCATGTTAAAATTACTACCCAGATTGTAATGGGACTGGAGTGGCACTTCAAAGGGATTTTTAGGAGAAGTTAGCCTATGACATTACAATCTCTGACAGCATCTAAGTAGGAATAATTGTCGTCCCTTTGCCTGTATTTAGGCTTATATTTAGGGCTAGGTTACCTTTAAAAGAGCCATACTCTACAGGTAGCCAAGGTGTAGGTTTAATTCCATGGATAACACGCGTTTATGTATACGCAAACGTGTCCTTAATGGATTAAATTCCGACAAAAAGGCACACAGTTTTGCCACGGACTCGGCAATTCACACAGTGGTACCGTATCCTCAGTCAGTGTATGCCCGACATGAAGTAAAATAATATATAATTGCATTATGCTTAACTTATATTCCCTGAAAAGTCTCCAGAACCAATTGTCTAATATCAAAATTTATCATCGTCGTACTAGTAAAAGTTAATTTACACTTACGTAATTTTATCGTGAAGAAAAAAATTTCAGGCCCTGAAGCATTGTGATTTTCACCCCAGTTTTCTCCACCATTTGTTTACGACAGCAACGAGGAGTAACATCAAAATTTAGGACTTAGGCACGCACGAAAAGAACAGCATACCAACAGCTTAAATTTTGTTTATTTTCCTACTGTTGTTTCGCACGGTCTGTCAGTCGCAAGATGAAACCATGGATTGATTTCCTTTGGTAAAAATTGTGAAAACTTACCATTAAAGGAAACTTCCAATAAGTGTCCGTTTCATTACTAATCTCCAAGTTTTTAATAACCCGTTAATGACAGCATCCGGCAGTGGGAACGCGTGTCGTTTTGGCTTGGTGAGAAGTTCATTTCTTTTACAGATTCCATGTTCTTTAACACCAACTTTTGTTATGAAATCTGAGTTTCGGACCACAGACCTGTTTGGAACCTTATCGAAACAGCGCCCATCTAAACACATCAGTTCCCAGTGACAGTGACATGTTTTGAGAACCAGAATCTATGTGTCAGTGTTCAAATCCCGCTTCCGCTTGTGTTTTCTGCTTAGTCTTGTAGATGATGAGCTGGGCTACCGTGACTGTTAAAAATTAAAACCCGGTAGATAAACTAATTTATCTTTCATTACGACACAGCTGTGCACTGATACCGGTAGACAAATTTCAAGATAGGACTTGATCGCCAGACTGTGTTCTTCAGGGGTGATATTAGCCCGAGGTTGCTCAAGCGTTGGAATTTGCATATAAATAACGTAATGTGTGGCGATGCGGGCAGACTTTCTGATCGGGAATCTACGCCCGAGAAACAAGTCTGACATTGCCCAGAACTGTTATAAAACTGCTCCCAGGAAACGTATATAACTACATAATATGTTATTTCGCCCATCTAAGATAAATTGATAGCTTGAGGTGGTATCCCTGAGTCATAGTTGCTGGAAATCTGTCCATTGTCGTTACATGCTGAGGATGTCAGAGTGTTTTGAGTGGAGTGAGAGGGAGTCGTTTTGGATTTGTTTCTGGTGGGCAACAGACACCGGGACTGAATAATTTAGAAAGGGTAAATAAAATGATATGTGGTCACCAAGGTTTCTGGGGAGTAGTTTTATTACAGTTTTAGGCTTATGTAAGGTATGTTTCTTGGATGTGAAAGGCCAGTTTAAAAGTCAAACTGCATCGCCGCACAGGATAGTGTCTAGGACAGATCTCAGACATGGAATTCGAGCGACCGTGTCGTTCATAATGCATATTCAAACATCTCAGTAACCTGGGACTAGGATGGTATGGGTCTTACGTGTAGCTTGCTGTCGTGATGACACATATGTATGCGGGATGATATGCAGGAATCAATGTGCCTGTATATCGGATGTGTATAGACCCCAGTGCTAATAGGCCATATTAACTGATTAATTCCTCCAGAAATTAACCTGATGAAAATAATTACTTTACTGTTGTATATTATTTAATTGATTGCATTGGTTTTATTCTATGAAACTTACCAGTGGAAATGTCTGCCATGGGTGGTGATAGCCTATTGTCTGATGGCCTTCTGACTTATCAAGTTTAATGATATTTTGCGCAAATAAATTAGAACGCTATAGTTCTGTTCCTAATCTTTTTTCTTTCTTTGGGGGGGGGGGAGGGGGGTGTTGGAGGCAATAGTAGTTACATGTATCTTGAACCTGTAAACATGAGAGAGTTTGTTAAGTCTGTCAGTTCATTTCGACCTATGGTACTATACCCATACACGTGAAAGTGTTTTCTCGAAAGTATTTGGTTTAGGGTACAAAACAAATCCTGCATTTAACATCCTTTGATCATTCGAGGTGCCAATATATGATTCATTAATCAAACCATATAGATAGCAAACTCTTGACTCCATGTGACGTTGCAGTAAAAATCTCCTGAAAAAGATATTAATATATATCTGATATTTGTTTTTCTTACAATTATTTTAAATATTCTTTTCAGTAATTGTATGAAGATATTATGTGTGTGTTTTTTTCCACAGTGCAATTGTACCTCGATCCATGGACCAAGACATTACGCCTGTGCCTACAAGTGCATGTGTGTGACTGGGTGCCTGTTTCAGTCATGCCAACAACACAATGGCATCTATCCTTCATTGTGGAGGTTCTTCTCCGGGTAGTCTTCTACATTCTCTTCAGGTATTCACCTCAGGAATTTCAAATTATACAGGTGTCACTGTATGTGTGTATTGAGTTTTACATCGTAATCAAACATTTTTCAGCTATATGATGATGGGGAGTCCTTAGAATGTATAAATGTATACTGTGTCTTCTTGTGGCAGATGAGTCCATGTGGCGTAAGCGGTGCATCCATTGGCGGTTATGCCAGAGACACCAGACATGACACCCCACCTGGTCACATTACACTGGGCCGACCAGTCATGTTTCCTTTCTCTAACCTCTCAGTGCAGTGCTAAGTGAGGCAGCAGCAAGTACCATTCTTTAAATCTTGGGTATGACCTGACCTGGGATAGACATACATGATTTATTTTCTGCTTAATATGCTTTTTCATACTCAGTCTGCACAATTTTTTTGTCTTGATACCTGTGGATTCTCTTTATCTGAGGCCATCTGTAAACATATGCTTGTTACGGGTGACTCAACTGACCCTCCAAAAAAAGGGCTTATGATAAAGTTTTTATTGGGTTTTAGACTGAATTTCATTTTTTTCATTCTCTGTGTGTTAATTTCTTTAAAATCCTTGTCTTTTTCATAAGTATGAATGAAAAAATACATTTCCCTACCAATCAACCCTGTTTTTTGTGATGAGGTTGTGTTACCAGCAACAAAGAATTTTTTAAGTATGACCTAGAGTATATACGACTTTCCAGCAGACACCTACATGTACAGGTGGACAGCAATTTCATTATAGCGATTACAGCTGATTATGGTTCCCTACAAGGATATTAGTGGTAAGGCCAAACCTAAATAAGCCTACCCCTGTCGCACTGGGTCCAAAGTTCAAATTTTTCTGTTGGTGACAGAGACAAAGCCCTTTACACTATACACACTCTGTCCCTGATCTTGTATTTTGCAATCACATTATACTGTTTGTTTGCCTCTCTGTACAATTATGTGTATTTTTGTCCAGGCAACTCCGTTTTAAGCAGTGCTACTGTATGATATGCATGAAAAGTGACATGCAAAATTCCATCATCTATAACCTTGTGCGTGCATAATGTTCATGATATTGGCTGTAATGTTTGTAACCATGTTACTTCCCTTGAGGCGCTCAGAAGACTTCAGGTACGAGTTTGTTCACGCGGCTTCTCTAACTTTGCAGACAGTACAGTACAGTTGTACAAAAAATTTGGGTTCCTAACTAGAAATCGCAGTTGCTCTCTAGGTACCTGGTGCAATGATGCTTTGTCATGTGAACAGGCCAACATTTACCGGTAGCAAAGAAGGACACCTTGATGTATTTCTGAGTGGGTTGTACATGCTGTTGTACCTACAGGCTGTAAATCCATTACCTGCCATTTAAATATATATCCTTCATCTTAGGAACATGTTTAAGAAGAAAAAGCAAACAAAAAAGCATTTACTCCTTTTTTGCCTATTCATTCTTTATGTAAACTTATATAACAATGATGTAAGTACTTGAATTGGAAGCCTTTTGAATTCTACCAATACATTATGTTAAATGAAGAATTCAAAGCAACTGCATAAAACTGCTGCCACTCAACCAGTCCACACATGATATCATATACTGAGCCAGGCAACTGTAAACATTTCATTATTGTGTGTTTAATATTCCATAATATTAACATTAAACATGACAGAAAGTAGTCAGTCATCTTGACAATAAAATTTATTTCCTTCACATTTTATTCGTTCAGGGTGACAGATGATGCCGAGCCATTTCACAGGAAGATACAGCCTGAGGAGATGTGGTTGTATAAGAACCCTAGAACAGATAGCTATGTTCCCACTCACCTTCTCTGGGTATGTTCAACTGACACCAAACTAGAAGCTGACAAGTAAACATGTGTTTTTTATTTATTTATTTTTTTTCTTTTGTCTTTTTATAACAAAGTAGTAATTTTTTGCATACTTTGCACATCAAAATAAAGAAATATAGATCGTGGGTAAATGGCACGATGTATTAGATAAGTTAATTTCCATTTCTTTTCATTTCAGACGTTCGTGTTTGGCTGTCCTGCTCTTGCCATAGGCGCCTTCTTCCTTGTGAAAAGAGATGTAAAGGATGTTATACAAGCAGCTTTGGGTGAGATCACCTGTACATTTTTTTCCTTCTGAGACGTGTTGTTTTTCAGCAGATACATGTACATATGCCTCAGGTGTCTGTTTTACAAACAGGGTGAAAGTTATGTCACACGTAAAATTGCCATGACGACTCATACTGTGGAGATGCGTCGCCATGGTAGTTACATTTGATAAAATGTTATAACCTGTATGTAAGACGGGCCCCTGCAGAATGTTATAACCTGTATGTAAGACGGGCCCCTGCAGAATGTTCACGTTTATATAACAAGGAGTCAACTGCATGTAGTTATGTAGTAAGCTTCCTGCGTTTCTGGAATAAGTTACATGTGCATACAACGACGCATTAAACTTCATACAAGTTTGGTGTAAAACTAAAGCTAGACCCTCAGAAGGGTGCTCCACTCTGACCCTAAACTACGCACCCTGCTTCTCTTTTGTCAGCAACAATGTTAATGGCTATGGTAAGGAAACTTACCACCTTGTCCGTCTTTGAGGAGCATACCTTTGCCCCCTGCCCCTTTCGATTTCTAGTACAGGTCCGTCGCTGTATTTTGAGGTGCACCTATATACATGTTTATCTCAAGGGTATATCGTATGCTCATCTGGCTTAAAGTGCAGAAGCTTTAAAGGTGTTAGTTGTTGTAGGGTCATCAGATGCACTGCATATATCTGCAAGCTCCACCCTATTTGACTGCAGTACATTAGCACTCAGCACTGAGGGGTAAGAACAAGGAAATAGGACTGGTCTGGCCTGTGTCAGAATAATGTGACTTGGTAGGATGTCATGTCTGGTGTCTCCGTCTTGATGCTCCAGTGGCATCTGCACTTTGGTGGCATGGACTCGTCTTGCCGCAAGACGACACAGAATATATATATACCTTCTAATGACACGCCATTGTCATAGAACTGAAAAGTTTTGACAAGGACAACATTAATCCCAAACATACATACCTACTACAGTACATGTAGTTTTTGGAAAATTCCCTAAATGTATGAGGTTAATCACAGTAGCATTGCTGTTGTGGCCACTGTCAATTCGTTGTATCCTGCAGGCTGTGGAATGTCTAGGCTCGTGATGTTTTGCTAGCCTTGGATGAGATTCTACATCTTTTAAGTCCACATTCTTGTCAGGGACATGACCAGGTGCAGTGGTTTCACCCAAGCTCTGCCTGGTTTCTTCAATGGTTTACATCTGACACACCTGTTCATGACACACATGTGGATGACAAGTCATGCACCTGTTTGTGACATGGGGCACACCTATTTTTGACATGTGGTACTCTTGTTGGTGAGATATAACACTCGCTTTTGAGATATGACTCATGTTGCATGGCATGTAGCATACGTGTTCATGACGTGACACACCTGTTCATTGTGTGTGACACATCTGTCCACATCATGTGACACACCTTTTCCTGGCCTGTGACACACCTGTTTTTGACATGTGACACATGTGTCTGGCAGGTGACTTTGGTTGGATTCTCTCTGCTGTATATTCATGATCCTGTATTTGATATCTGACAGGTGTCACCCTATCAATATGGCTGACTGGTACAGTCACTAACTGTATAAAGCTGGGTGCGGGCAGGTGAGTCTTCACAAACACAAACACCCAAAATCTTACCTATGTGACCTGACTTAAAGCCTGTGAAGAATCTGATTGATAATTTCACTCATGTCATTTCAAGTAGCCACTTTTTTCATGGAATATCCCTATGTGTCAGTTCACACTATGAAAGCTGATACTTTATTTCATGTAATGTTTGGCCGGTAAAAATGCGCTTTCTGGAGCACATAAAGGTCGTGTAATGATATTTTTGTTGTCATTTAGGACTCAAGTTTTTCTGATAAGAAAGTAATTAAACTTCACCAAGAGCTCTTAAATGGCCCTGTAATGTGAATGAATTAATGGGTATCAAGCCAGACGTGTCACTTGAAAAAAAGCTAAACATTAGTTCAAATAGGGTAACTGCTGAGTTTCTTTATTAATCGTGATGAACTGTTTATTTAACCAGGCCCCGACCAGACTTTTTTTACCGCTGCTTCCCAGATGGGCATTTTGTTGAGGATATGAAATGTACAGGCTCACCAGATGCCATCAGGGATGGTATGAAGAGCTTTCCCAGCGGTCACTCATCGTGTGAGTTACCATGGCTGTAGTAGTGACTTTTAAACATCTTTCTATTGTGAATAGAACTCTCACAATCAGGCAAAATAATTAACTTCTTCTCATTTGAAAGTTTAGGTCAAATGCTGAACTAAACCCTTGTGTTTTAATAATAAAATGTATTTAGAGGATGAGAATTTACAAAGGTCGTATCAGGGTCGTCTTTCAACAAAACTTCGTTAATCAGTTTCATGTAACTTTTCTCGTAAATCACGTTGCCTTATGGCAAGACGACATCTTTTACGAAAAAAGTGACTTTTGAAGCTTTTTGAAAGTGGATCCAGCACTGCAGGGCCCACTTGCACAGTGCCTGCTTATCGTTACGGCCATGGCAACCAGCACTCTTATGGTGGTTACGTGCTAGTAACGTTGAGAGGACTTCCTGCAAGTGGGCCCTAGCTTTTGATATTGAAGTGTGCTGTCACACCCCCAAACCTGTGCATGCCGAGATGTGTGGTATTAAAGTCCTAATAATTCAAATGACTTTCTGTGTTTCAGTGTCCTTCTCCAGCCTGATGTACACATTCCTTTACCTGGCCGGCAAGCTGCACTGCTTCACCTGGAGGGGGCGGGGCCAGTCCTGGAGACTCTGCCTCGCCCTCTCGCCCCTCCTCATTGCCACTATGGTGGCCGTGTCACGCACAGCTGATTATCATCATCACTGGCAAGGTACTGCAACCTACAGACCTGATTGCTGAGTATTACTGATACAGCCCTGATTACTGAATATTACTGATGCAGACCTGATTACTGAGTATTACTGATCAGGACCTGATTACTGAGTATGACTGATACAGACCTGATTACTCAGTATTACTGATACAGACCTGATTACTGAGTATGACTGATACAGACCTGATTACTCAGTATTACTGATACCTTTGTAGGAATATTAGTTGTAAATAAACAAAGAAAAAAAGAAATGCACTGTAACAAGACTGTACTCATCAGATTTCTTACTCAAGGAAAATGCCTTCACTAATTCCTCCTACGTGCATTTTTCAACTCATGAGATTTTACCTTTGATGACTTGATGTGTAATTTCATTTAACTGATGGCCATCAAGCTTGTGTGACCACCAAGCCAGAGGGACACCTAAGCTCAATCATGGGCCTTTTCATGCTGGCCCTCGTTGTATTTCCTCATTTGGCACTCAACCTATTAAGGAAGAGTTTTTGAATATTTACTTATCATGCACGCGAGGGGCCCCATGCCCTTGACATGGCATTTCAGTGAGGCAGCACTGGGAAAATGTGAACATTGGGAATCTTTGCCCTGTTACATGAGATATGGGAAGTATCGCTGAAGTTCCAGTTAAAACCGAAGTGGACTAACACGAAAATACATTGCACACCCATATCCAAGTAATTTAGGCTGTTCATATACATATGCAACATTGGATATGAGTGACATTTACCCCAATTCTTCAACCTTTTTGCATATGAAAGAGCAACTTTCAGTGAAGTTTATGCACCTTTTGAATCTGATTTTGGAGTTTCAACTACATTTGTTGGGTTGACCGATTTCACAAAAAATATAATTTAATTAGTTTACACAGAATAATGCCCTAAGAGCATGCAATATGGTTGAAGAATTCCAGTAGCTATAGCCCATGTTGTGTTAAAGTCTTGTTTGCTTCAATTTTTATACACAGTAAAGTAACATGGATATTAATATGTAGATTTCTGTTCCAGATGTAGTCATTGGCTCCTTGTTGGGGATCAGTATAGCCTACCTGTGCTACCATCAGTTCTACCCTGCCATCAACAAGAACAACTCTCATCTGGCTTATGTTCAGATACCTCCTGCTTTAGACAAGATAAAACCAGCAGCAGAAGTAATCCACTCAGGAGAGTTATCTCCTCCACTTATACCTCCCTCTGTGCAATCTACACTGATCGACTTCAGCTCCAGTATGAAGCATGTATGACAGGTGTTCCTTGGCGTTGGTTAATAAAAAAACCAACTGGTGCTTCCTTAGCATGTGAATTTTTTTCACATTTTTAATTGACTCCCAGTTCATGTTTTTATTAACCACATACTAGATTGCTGTTATGGACAGATTACCAAATCCAGGAAATCATTATTGGTTGCAGTTTTGGAAATGACATACCATATTTAAAAGTTAGAATTTTGTCAAAGACCAAGTTGTTCATTTTACCTGAGCATCCTACTGGTGAAACTAAGTTTCAGCACCAGAAGTAATACTTTGTGACCATATTTCATTTTTGCCTCTAAAATTAATGCCCTTGTTATGTAGTTTTACGGCAAACACATTAATATTAAGTCTTATTAGAGTAAAACGGTGACCCTAAAAATATTTTGATATACCGTTCATGTATAAGCAAATATAACGGGGAGTTTATGCACAGTGTTGAGGTGACAATAGTCCTACAGATATGACAGATCTCTTGATAGTTAGAACCTGACTACAGTATCATGGCCTGTGAGTTATTCTGTTCAAAATATGCACCAGTGTCTCCTGAAACTTATTCACCATTATTCACCAGCCAGTGGCACATTTTTGACCGGTCAACATATGTTTAAAGCTTATTTTGTGTTTCACATGTTTTGCAGGGTCAGAGTATAATAATTGTATTTTTATTTTTCTCACTTGAATGTTCATAAATGGAGCATATATTTCAGTTGGTCAAACTGTTATTGTCTCTAGCCAGAGAGCTTTTTGGTTGACTGTAAAAATATACTGTATGAATTATAAAAACATTAAATGTTGTTATAATGACTTATTGTAACTTTTGTGATCTAGTCCATTTGTGGATGAGTCTTGTGAAAATACGATCTGTATTTTTTCAGTGAATCCATCCAAATGTGAAAGAAGGGGATTTTTTGTGATAGACTGTTGGCTTGTTCAAAGTGAAGAGACATTGGTAGAGATAAGATAAAACAGATAAGATAAAATTTAGTTGACATTGGTTTTACGAACATATAAAACATTAGCTTTCAAAAAAGCTATAATCACCAACACATATACATGTACGAAGTATGAGTAGTTAAGTAATCAAATTCACATCTACCTCTTTTGTTGTTGTTGTTATATTTTTGTAGGTTAGAAGAAGGACTTGGTTTTGTTGAATTTCAGGAGTATTATTCATAGCTTGGAGTTAAGCAGATGGCTAGTATGGCTTTGGTGCATTTATTAAGCCATGTAAAAACTGTTTATATACTGAAATTTAAGTATTTTTATGGAGCCTGTTAATTAAAAATTATGATGCACAACTGCAGGCCATCTCCAGAAAGCTGAACCTAATTTAACAATACTCATCCTTATTTATATTTCACTGAAGGGGATTTAGATGTTGACGAGGGACTGCAATGGACAAGGTGATTCATACGAAAAAACAACTTCCTAATGTTTAATGAACACGAAAGTTTAATGTAGGTAGGCCTACTAACATCAGTGTCGAGTGAATAATTTATATGGGTATTATCTTTGCATATTGTCAAGTGTTCAGACAACTATCCTTGGAAAAAAATCTCAAATATGATAAACCAAACATGATTCCAAGCTTATTTACATGTCTATGGACCTCAGTGGCAACTTCTTCATCTTATATAGCCTTAAACTTGAGACATACTGTACATGTACTTCACACTGTACTTCTGTCTAAGTGGATTGTATTTCTTTATTTATTTATTTGATTGGTGTTTTAACCCCGGGGGAAATCCACAACCATCCCCAGGCTGATGGCCCACGTAACCCTGTGGCCAGACAGGAAACCATGGCAGCATGAGCTAGAACTCACAGCGACCGTATTGGTGAGAGGCTCCTGAATCATTTCTCTGTAGTAGCCCGCTAAATCCCTCGGTCACGTAGGTTGTATAACATTTCTAGAATTTGTTAGCAGTAGAGATGACATGCTTGTTTTGATATACGATGCCCCCCCCTCCCCCCGTACTGAATCGGGAAGGTGCGTTTTCATATTTCATATCTTTCGTTGCTTGTGTTTGAATGTCTTCATGGGTTATCTGTAACTCATAATTGGTTTCTAAACGAGGGACACACTGTCTGTCTTCTGAGCCATGTCGAGAATTATACATGAAATGGCTTGAAATCTGTTTTTAGCTGTGCTGGTTGTGTTTCCCCCTGAATTGAGGCCCTAGCCAAGAACTTCTCAAAAGAGCTTATCATCGAAGACTTTCGTATCAAATTGTAGACTTTTTTTACCATGAGATTTTGAAGTCTGTTTTTAGCTATGCCGATTGTGTTTCCCACTGAATTGATGCCCTGGCCTAGAACTTCTCAAAAGAGCTTATCCTTGAAGACTTTCATATCAAATTGTAGACTATTGGTAAAATGAGATATTTATTTTAAAAAAAAATAACGTTTACCTGTACACCTGTCAGAGCGTTAACATGATTTTAGCCGACGTTATTTACTGTATGGACATTTACATATGTTTATTTAACATTGCATGCTTGTGCTCTCAAGAGGTAAATGATCTCACTATATTGTATACTTGTGTGAACAGTTTGGTTGGGTATCCTGAAAACTTGGGGATATATATATATAGGCCTTACGGTAAGGCACCAGTCGCACATCGGGTATAGGCACATAACTTACGCTCAGTAAAACATGAAATAAGGGTTTGATAGTCTTAGTTAATTTCACTTTGAATTTGCTATTAAAATGGAGACCAGTGGTGTCCAGGCCACACCATTATTGCTCCAGACCACGTTTGTGGTGTCTGTCAACAGCGGTTGTTGGCTTGATTGAGGTTAAACGTCGCTTTTGACTCTATTACAGCCCTATCACTAGGGTCATCTTAATCATAGTGTAATTAAGATCCGTACATATACATATATTGACAGTGCTGCCTCAGTGCTCTACGCCGAACACACCAGACGTCCCACTCAGTCACATTAAGCTGAATGTATGCCTTTTGTGACGAGAAATTTTGCTGCTTTTGATGGAAAAGGTTATCTTCCCTTTGTAATACCTTCCTGGTACAATTTGCATTGTTTTCATGTTATTGTGTATATATGTGTTAAATGTGATGACAACACAGCACTTTGAGTAATTCTAGATCAGCGAGGTCTAATAAATTGCATTTAACATCACTGTATTTTTTTATTACCTAATTCTGCTTAAGCCATGATGTTTGGGGGCATGTAAGTTGTTACTTCTTAAACACTTACATGAACTGTTGGAATAAAACCCTATATGACTGAGATAAAATGACACGAGGTCGGATTTCAGCGGTAACGCATGACCATAAGTCAAATATCACACTGTCGTCGCTGTTGTGGTTTTTACTCTCTTTGCTGCAGTCTTATATATTTCTCCACGCCTTACATGTACAAGTTAAGCATCTTATCCGATATTCGTATACAAATGGGAGACCTTGAAGGGGCGTTCCAAGTGGGAAATAGCAAGACCCTTTTTCCAAAACAATCTGTATATAACAACAAATCTCAATAGAGTATGCAAGAAATAATATATAAATTGTGAATAAAGCTTGAAACATGTAACAGATAAGTACTCAGTTTTCAGGTACACAGGGAGGACAGCGGACACTCTAGGGATGACATCCGAATCATAGTTTAGACTCCTGTATAGTTCATTAATTTCCATGTCGAATATAAATATACAGGATGTCAATATCTCATGAGGGGTTATCCAGTCCTATAGCCCGGGGTTAAGTGGAATTAGACAAAACAATGTATAAATCGTTCGCCCCGAGGCCGGGAGAAATCAATCACGGGTCCTGTCATACCACACTTGAAAAATGGCACTTTTTGCTGCCTCGCTTGGCGCTCAACACTAACATAGGTTAGAGAAAGGAAACAGGACTGGTCGGCCCGGTGCTCATATAGTGTGATTGGGTGGGGTGCCATGTCTGGTGTCTTCGGCATGAAATTCCAGTAGCAGCAGAACTTTGGCAGCATGAGCTCTCCCTACCACAAGAAGACTCAATATATACTAAGGACTCCCCATCATCATATGGCTCTACTTAAACTCGTAAGTGCGACGTAGAAACCTAAGCATACATACATACCTACATGACCAAAATTTCTCCCATGGATTTCATCAACATCTGTATATCGGTGGCGCAGAATTCATGATAAAAAGTTTGATTAGTATCTGCGAAGTACGTCTTTTTGCTCACTGTGACTTTTCCTTATTTTCCTAATATGCTATTGCCAACGTCAAAACGCGGTGTAGTTGTATGTATGTCACATATAATGGGTTTGAAAATGCTGTGTGAACAATAGTGTGGGTAGATTTCAAATACATGTCATGCAAACACCAGACATACAACACTGCACCGACCATACTGAGAATTGGCCTGTACTTAAGAACCTTCTGCGCTGCATACAGTCATATTCCGTAACCGGTTCATGCAGGGTGCCTGTATGCTAGTGCTGCATAGGCCTATATTCAGTAACCCCTTTATTCTGTAGGGTATGATCTTTTATTAATATAACCAAGAGTATCGCAGTGGTTTTCTCCTCATCTGTTGTAAACACATTTGCTTCGATGTAAAGACAGGAAGCGAAATATCTGAGGGCATCTCTTTACATAAGTATTTACCCCTTGGGCTATAGGCCTATATACATGCAACGACCTGTATAGATAAGGTACATTTTAATCGCTGAGATATGCTCTTATTGTCTGAGATATGCTCTTATCGCCACAGACGATTACGGCGTTGAATCGCTGCATGTGACCATCTCGCCCCTGACCGGCAGTGTCCAGCTCTCGTTGTTTTGGATGTGGCTTTAAGTTTGGAGGTTTGTCAGGTACATTTGTCGAAGGGCGATGTTTCACTCGGGGTACTCTGCAGATTTTCTCAGCAACAATCGAATAAAAGAATAAACGATATCGGGAAGTTTGTCAGGTATCTGTCGAAAGGCGCTGGTTTATTCCCGGCACTCTGATTTCTTCCACCTATTAACCTGGTCGTCGTTGTACGTGAAATATTCTTAAGCGTTAAACATCAATCAAAAATGATGATGCTCTGCCAGTTCAAGTGTCTTGGGCCCATGATGGAAGATAGCAGGAAAGCTTTGTTGAAAACCTTTACAATAATATAGATACCCTAATTGTCAGGGGTTACGGACAAATTTACCATCACCCAGCATTTGTATCGTATTAAACACGACAGGCCTAACTTGCGTATAGGGTGTGATGCCTGTTGGGGCTGACTCTAAAACTTCACCCCGTATATGTATAATTATAGTCTTTCACAAGTGACCAATGCGAAACAGTAGCCAGAATGTTTCAGACACTTCCTCAAATCGTCACATTTTGGTACATAGCCTAGATATATACATGGATTTCAAGACCATCTAACATGGGACACTCTATACACCGTTCTTCCTAGAAACACGTAAGCCGCATATAGCTGCTGTGTTGTTGCATGCGGGTTATTAATACGTATTAACACCATATATTACCTAACTTCGGGATAAACGTTACTACCAATACAGGCTTGTGGGTTACACCTGCTAAAGTGAATTCGTTTGTGTTCCGTTGTTATTATAGGTATGTCCATGTATCTTAACGAATGCATTTTATCCTGATGTTTCATGCAACACCTAATGCAAACGTTGCCTAAACTGACCTCACGAATTCATTAACTGTAAAAATTCTAGCTTCTGGGGAGGACAAGAGGAGGTCACCGTTACGCACCGTCACTTCTAGGCGGCCTCTATAATAATGAACTAGATTATTACTATCATTTTTTTTTTTGGTTCAGACAGCGAAATGTTTATATGCTGACTTTGTGAGTGTGAACATATGTTACAAGAAACACACGAGGGACAATTGGTTCTAATTCACTCAAAATATACCCTGTAGATGTTAACCCTTCAATACAATCATAATTAATTAAAGTTTCCTCGAATCCATCGAGAAAAATAATTGTACCTATTATATTTTACAGAGAATATGAGTTCTTATCATAGAAAATAAGGTATAGCCCATTTAGACTGAATTCACTGTAGACTTGAGTTTAGTTAGGAATCATTTGCCCCATTTGCGTGTGAACTGATGAGTTTGTCAAACGCCTAAGGGCAATTCTTACAACATCAATATTTTAAAACTCTCTCAGTCCTGGTAATAAACTGGAGTGGAAATTTGTTCTTATTTGGACAACTGCTGGACTAATTTATATCTAATTAAGACAAAATCATACTTCTAGTATTGTCATAATTAATATTCAAGTAACCGCTCTTCCAGAAGCACATAAAAGAAAAATAAATCCCGTGAGGAAAAAAAAGACAACCTTGTTACAGCATGTTAGTCGGATGCAAATTTTTCTGATAACAACGGTTTTATCGTACATGAACAGAAATCCTGTATATGTGAGATGTTCTGTAAACAAAACACATATACGCATAAAGGTCTTAGTCCTTGACGATTTGTACTGTTATCTGGAAGACACATTGCCTACGGGGGAGTATCACCACGCTCCACTGAATCCTATTACTGAGATAAAAACTAAACACAACTCCTGAAGATATACCGTAAGGGGAAGATTTAGACTAGCCAATGCAATAATGGATTAAGTTCAAATAAAAAAGTTTTTTAAAAAAGAAAAGAAAACAACAAGGACTATAGGCCAACAAGAAATCTTGGCAGTTTTTGTACTAAGCGCTGGAGGCGTTTATGTATACTTGCGCTCCCAATTACTGATGTAGCCCCAGAAATGCCGACGTTAGATATCACACAATGCCCAGGAAACTGCTGATTGAGGGATAAAATCAATCTTTCTCCTATTCACAATATCACGCAAATAAACGAGATCTTTACTATCCCTTTCGCATTTCAGTCAAGCCCCCACCGTTTGACAGCTCGCATGTGGAGTCTGGGGATGATAAGGTCAGGTTTTGCAATGTTGTAAAAATTGTTTTTGACGAAAACGCGATAACTGAAAATATCTTTTATAAGCTTGACATCAGCACAGCAAGCCTACGAGTTAACCTAGGCGACATCGCATTGGCCGTTGACTCCTTTCTCAAACATGTAAGTATAAGTTGAAGAATCTAATTTTTTGGCTTTTATTATTATTATTATTATTATTATTATTATTATTTACAGTGATGTAGGAGAGCATCATGGGCATATATATGACAAGTCGTTTTGACATTTATTCTCTAATGATACATGTGTGCAAAAAAAATATATTTCCGTTTTCTACTTATATGTATCTGAAAACCACGGTTTATTTGTACATATGTGGAAAACGTTTGTACGAAGTTTTTACACATATGAAAAATAGACTTTTATTTCCACATGCATGCATGTCCAAAATACTTATACATGTGTACCAAAGATTACCCGGGCTCAGTCGGTTAGCACGCTAAAACAGCGCAATGACCGAAGTCTCTCACCAATGTGGTCGCTGTGAGTTCAAACCCAGCTCATGCTGGCTTCCTCTCCGGCCGTACGTGGGAAGGTCTGCCAGCAACCTACGGATGGTCGTGGGTTTCACCAGGGCTCTGCCCGGTATCCTCCCACCATAATGCTGGCCGCCGTCGAATAAGTGAAGTATTCATGAGTACGGCGTAAAACACCTATCAAATAAATAAAAAAATCAAATTAAAAGATTTCCCACGTGTGTAGGAGAATTTTACACAAACATTTATTTGCATCGACGAGTTTACATGGAAGTCGAACTTAATCAGATGTTTTTTGATGACGAAAGGCTCGTGCTGATGAAAATTTATGGAAAGCAAATTGCATGTACATGATTACAAACATAAATGGATATATATATATAATGTGGATAGAGACGGAATAGAGGAATCTGGTTTCTAACCGCTAATTTACAGTTATCCGAACAAATGTGAAATTTGTAAAACTCCTTCCCACCTTCAACAAAGGGGTCTAAAGCTGTGTGCTCCTGCTCGTGTGCTGTGCTGCTCTTCCTTGGATTAATTCACACTTCTAGGTGCGTGTGTGCTCAGAAAACACTTAGGTAGTACACAAACACGGCAACGTCACAGCAGAAAACGATGTGTTTCTCTCTGATTTGGATCCATTTGTATAGCCCGTGAAAGTCTCACATGCATTGTATGCTCACATACAGGTACCTGTCGGATGAAAGGTGTCCGATTTACCACCTTTTTGATGACGTTGTCAGATCTTACCTTTAGCCATTTTTTATTCACTCTATAAATTTCGAAGTTTTGAAATTAAATGTTCGATATATCCCAAATCCAACATGAACGTGCTGTTTTTCTCTATTTAATTCAGGGCAAAACTGGTGCTGTTCGTCGCCATTGTGTGCACTGTGGCCTTCATCCAGGTAAGTCATGCCACGGATCACGTGATCAGACATGCTCCGCATCATTTGTGGCCTTAAATGAACAATAATGAAACAAATAAATAAATATCAATAATTTGCTAATTTAACTCGAAGTCTGCATGTATCATTAAATGTTGTTCGGATTTTTGCTCAGGTAGGGTAAATAGATTAATCGCAGGCTGAGAGTTTGGGTGCGAATCTGATGAAGCGGTGGTGATCATGATAGCTGGTGAGGTGAGGGTTGGAGAAGGAAGCAGGGGGTTGAAGATGGAGGGAGAGGGATTTAGGAGCATTAGTACTTGCGGATAGGGTATACAATTTTGTGGCGTTCATTATCATACATACATGCATACATAAATTGGTTTACATGGCGACTGGCGTTCATTATCCCTATGCCGGTAAATGTTCAAATTCACTCACTCACCATCTTTCTGGATTATCCCGCTTTCATTGTTCTCGGAACAGTCCTCTTTTTGTGTGGACGTACATGAATTTCCTTTTCCACTTTCCTTCAGACCAGGTATTGAGCAGATGTTTGTCGGTTATGTCTTTTATGGAGCGTCTGACACATGGAACATATAGAACTATGTGTTGCCGGTCAGTTCGTATACGAAACGTGTGACATATGGAACATACAGAACTGTGTGTTACCTGTCATGTCGTATTCGAAACGTCTGACACATGAAACATATAGAACTATGCGTTGCCGGTCAAAGGGTGCTTCTAAAGCACAGTGCCAGGGAAGGAAGTTGAAGTTCCCAAAAACTAATGTTGTCGATCACGGTTGAGAACAAAGGTGAAGCTCATTTTACTTGTTCCTCATGACAGCCTTAATTATAATTAATGAACGACTTGATTACCGCTAATTGCGAGTGACGGACGAAGATTCTTTTTCACCAACAGAGACCGTGCTGTGTTGATTATTAATTGATATGGTCAACTTCACGAAACCCCTTAAGTCTTTTTGGTTGCAAGCAACGTAATACTTTACTTATATATGTAGTGTTTGACTTGACTTTATTCTTTTCAAGAAACACACTCCGCATTGTACCCTAGCAATTTACTGAACTTAGGATACGAACTTTCGTGAAATTCGTCCGTTATTCTTTTGTTCCAACACCAAGCACATAGCCATTTAAGAATTCAGATCAAAGTGATTATTTGGCCTAAATTATCGAACAAAATTAATGTTATCGGTCACGCTTGAATACAAATGTGAAACTTATGTGTTTCCCATGACAGTTTCATTCTTTAACGCTCCAAGAGAATACATGATATGAAATGTGTGAATGGTCGATTTAACAGATTTAATTATGAAGGGTATAACTTATGCGTGTTTTTGTCTGTCTTAAGCACGATGAAACATATTGTAACTCTTATAAATCTCAGTTTAGCTGAAAATTATGGAAGGTTAGAGGCTTTCTTGGGTGTTTTCCTGAAAATAAAAAAAGCAAACCGTTCTGATGAAACACAAAGAATCTTGGCTATTTATGTTGGGTGAAACATTTGGGCTTACTCCGTTGTCATATCTCAAAAGGCTGAATTGACAAACATGACGAAATGACAGAAAGGTTTACATTTTGTAAGCTTGTTGTTATTTAATAGTTTAATAATATAATCCAGAGTTTTTAATTTGATTAGTTATTTATCTGATTGGTATTTTACGCCGCTCCCAAAAATGCGGCGTTCTCAAGAACGACTTTGACCAGCATTATATTGGGAGGAAACCATTCGTAAGTCCAGCCCAGACCAGCTGGACTAAAGCCTTCGATTTAACTGGTCAGCGATCCGCATTGGTTACGGTCTGGGAAAAGTTTTGGACGAATGACACAGCGAGTGCACTACTGGCCTACTTCTTTCTGAGCATTCGTCGATCTCGAGGTTCACTGTTGTCACTACTAACAAATTTTGTACAGAAATCTTGAACGCCATCAAGATAAGTGAGGTCACGGTAAGAGTTAAGGCGGAGTGATGTGAGAATAAACAGTATTTCTGTTTTAACTGTTCTTTCTACATAAATACTTAATACATAAATATTCTATTAAGGTGTGCACATTTTTGCTCCTAAAACATCTTAATTGATGAATGTTGATTCCAGGATGCATATTGCTAGAGCTGCTAAGGTCAAGGTTAATTGTTTATAGGTAGCATTGATGTAAAGCGAGCGTGTAGAGCGGCACATGCGCAGCAAGGAGTATCCGAGTGTCCCTCCGTGGTTATGACCCTTCATCTAGTATTTTAGCATATGTTACCTTGTGATATGCAACTATATGTGGCTGATATTCCCCGCAGACCGCTGGATATGGTGAGTCAAGATTAGATCTTGAAGAAATCATCAAGAAAGCTGCGTGGTTGTACAACAGAGAGGAGCAGATTATGAAGAAGCGATTCGACACAGGTTGGTTCCCATTCTTTATTAAATACGGATTGATCGCACACGGGTGGATATCCCACCACCTTTTCTCTTGACAACATTACTTTTAGTGGCACTTTCGATGAAAGCAATCGTGCGTCATCACCTCATGGTGTCACAGTAAGATTGTACATTTGTGACCAATGCTGGGTTGACACAGTATGGTTTATGATTGGTCAAATGGGTTTTGTAGATTGACAGTTTGGAAAAGTCCATTCTTGTACCATTTAAAACTGGAGTAAATGCATAGATCAGCCAGGACAATGTGAAAGCTGGCAAATGGTTTCGCTTAAGTGGTGAAATCCGGTTCCTTTTTCAGTCTACCTAAATTATAGGGTTTTATGCTGAAAATGCTTAAATATTAGCAACTTAGGCACCTCTGCCCCTACGCCCCATAAAGCATCACTGCTCAAGCAGAACTAAAAATATATATTAATATTAATTAAAATACATGTTATAAGCGTCATGCTGTGTTGTCATCATATTTAATAAAAAAAAGTAACATGAAAACAGTGCAAAGAGATCTTTGTAATGATGTTAATGGCAAATATTATCGACGTCACTGGTCTAGAATTACTAAAATGATGTACTGTCATCATTTTTAATAAAAAAAAAGTAAGGTGAGAACAGTGGAAAGGCCTCGGGAACTCATATATATATTGTCCACCAACAGAATCCTCTGCGTTATACAGGTACACAGTATTTATATACGACTACAGTAGGGGCATAGGAGATGGGGATAGAAGAGGGGGGTAGGTGGGGGGTAGGAGGGTAAAACCAAAAGTAGTGATGGTCGGATAGTTTTCAAAATGGTCACACGTAACCAATGAAATCAGATCTCTTGCCAGTTTACATCGTTAATGTTTTACTTCCACTGATCGTGTCGGTGCTCAAATAGAATATAACGATGCACTCATCCCCTATAGCACCATACATTAAGCAGGTTAAAAATGTAATAATACGGGTACATCAAACTACGGTTTTCCACTGCAATGTCTGCCTAAATCGTCACTGTATGTGGAGCACATGCACACAAAAGTTGTGACGTATATCACAGGAAAAGAGAATATAGTGAAGACGTCAGCACTCAGGAGAGAGTCCTCATTCAATGCCAACACCAGATAGTATTATTCGATTGAATAATTAACAAGAGAAAAATTAGTTTGTGATTTAAAGAACAAATGCTACACTCGCTAATAAAATGTATTAGGTAATACACCCAAAAATTCCAAACTCGCACAATACATGAAAGTCTACACAAAAGTATATTTTCCAAAAGAAAGCTTGAATGAATAATTTTTTTTCATTTGATTGGTTTTAATCCGTACTCAAGATTATTTCACTTATACGACGGCGGCCAGCATCATGGTGGTAGGAAACTGGGCAGAGCCCGATGGAAACCTACGACCTTCCAACGTACGGCCGGAGAGGAAGCCAGCATGAGCTGGACTTGAACTCACAGCGCCGGCATTGGTGGGAGGCTTCGGGTCATTGTGCTGCGATAGTGCGCTAACCGCCTGAGCCGCGGAGTCCCCTTGAATGCATATTGGCGTTTAACACTAAATTATCAATAGTTCACCCATATCGCGGTTATGTTCCTAAGACGATATCAAGAAAAGTGGCTAATGCCTACTACATTCCACATGTACGTCATGCAAAACACTGCCTTACCTGGCGGCCCAGCAATTACAAATCCGCAAATCTTTAACTAGAAATATTATGAAATGTGATACTCTATATAATAAATCATTTCAGTTACTCCAAGAAGATCATATACCGAAAACTTCATAGGCCTACAAGTTACAACTCTGCTATTGAACAATTATGACGTCTATGGCGACTTTATGACGTAACTAATGCTTAACTTTTCACATATTTTGGACGATGTTACAAGAGCAAGGCCTCAAACCATTATATAAGAATGGCTATAGGATAACCTGAGGGCAGTTAACCTATTAGGGTTGTCCAAAATGATAGCGTCTGCTATAACTGGAACAAAAAAATTCACTGGCTGTTGACAGGTTGACGAACAAGCACGTGTAACCCAACCCTCCCTCGGGGTATACATCTGACCTTGAAAAGGACTTGTTAAAGTGCAAATTCTGTGCACTCTAAAAACCCAACCCGAAGTAAAAAATTTAAATGGGCACCGACACCGACAACAACCCCACGGACTTGAATTGAGCGAGAAGTACCCAAATCACAGTTTAGGCCGTCAGCTGATGAAACACTATATCCAAAGTCAAGCTCTCAAAGGACAAAATTAAAACTAAATTAAAAACAATTAAAATCAATATCTACCATAAAGATATATATATAATTATATGATTTTAACGCAAGATAGTTAACTGAAAGTAGAAGTAGTCAACAGTTTCCATGCAGTGATGTCGGATGCGGATGCAATAACCGATTCATCAAATCCATTACTTATCCCACAATGTTAACAATGAAAAGTCCTTATTTTTTACACGCTATATCCTGTTACAAAGCAAGAATAGTTTTTAAAGTACATGTATTTCAATTAGGGTTTTATTTCAAATCTTTATATAACATCAGCGGTAACAAATCATCGCAATGTAATTCTTAACGGCGAGCTTAAAAATGTATTACATGGGAAGATCCTCCGGTGGTCGCGCGTTTCCCCCGGGTTCTGCCCAGTTTTTTCTCACCATAATGCAGGCTGTCGCCGTATAAATGAAATATTCTGGAGTACGGCTGAAAATATCAATGAAATAAAAATAAATAATTGAAAACAGCGCTAAAATAAACGTAAGCTGGAATGAATGGCTGTTGCTTTATATTTTCGTTGTTTGTTGTCTTCATTAACCAGGTATCGACAAGTTGGCACCTGAGTTTGACACAGCAGAACCCGCTATTTTGGAGGCGGTGACGCGCCCCCTGGATAACATCACAGAGAGTGTGGGAAAACCAAGCCGTGTCATCAACTGGATAAAAGCTGTAGCCAGGTAGATAATTATGTATATTGTTTTCCCTCCTTACATCAATTTTTGTCATAAAGATCCTCTGGTCAAACAAAATAAAAAGTGAAATTTAATTTTTTTAAAAATTGAAGTAAGTGCATCAGGGATAATTTAGACCCAATTCAAACTAGGCATGTTTTATCTTGAACCACCGTTATTTGTGTTAGATTCGGTTCACTTTATTGCTTGTAATCAAATGCTGAGCAGCCTCTATGCAACAAGGATTAGGTACAATCATAAGAGGAAAAAACTGCGTTGTTTCGAAGGTCATTTTTGTTAAAGATGCAGTTCTGCATAAATCGGAGGAACTGCATTGTTTTGAAGCTGATTTCTGTTAAAGATTCAAGATAATAATATAATACTCAAAACAAAATTTGGCGTCCGTGGACTAGTGGTTATCGAGCTTGTGCAGTACAATAATCCAGGAACCTCTCACCAACTGGGTCGCCTTGAGTTGAAGCCCAGCTCTGGCTGGCTTCTACTGCAATCGTACGTGGGCAGATCTTCGAGCAACGTGCGCATGGTCGTGGATTTACCTCAGGCTCTGCCAGGTTTCCTCCCACCATAGTGCTGGACGCCGTGGTATAAGATATTCTTGATAAAACATCAATCATATGAATAAATAAATAAATGAAAACGATGAAGTGTGTCGTGGTGCTTTCAAAGAGCGCGAGGGAGTCTTTCTTTTAACAATCCATATTCGGTCTTCCTGAATTCACAGGCAAAGGAACGTTCAGGCCAGTATTGCGGAGATCTTGTCGACAGGCCTGGCTAGACGCCTATCACTGAGTTGCCCTTTCACCAAGCCCAGAGACTGTAGCGTGAAGGAGAAGTATCGTCGTGTGGATGGCCGCTGCAATAACCTTCGTCAGCCCCTTTGGGGAGCTGGCTTTACACCCATGGCTCGTCAACTGCCACCAAACTACGGCACATGCAAGTAGCTAAGAAAATTCTTCAATATATATATTTTTCAAATCTAAGATATATTGTATTCGTCAGATCCACTTTATAGCGGTGATCCTGAAAAATGCAGACATTTCCGCCATCGAGTAGGAAAAACAAACCGGTTGAGTAGTCGGAATGCTCAAACTATGTTGCACTGATGTAGTTTTAGCTGTGGTAAACAGAGCATTTGTGATTTAAGATCAAACATGTTTTAAAGCAGGCAAGAAAAAAAAATATATATATAAGCAGTTTAAACTTGATTTAGGTGGACTATTTCCAAACTCGAATTTCATCTGTAACTTGGCACAGTGGACTTCCACTCCAATATTTTAAGGCTATGCAAGACCGTGGGAATATCAAAATCATAAACAAATTCTAAAAAAAAAGTGAAGAGACTAACAGAAGATTTGCCTGATCCAATATATTCCCAGGGAAAAAAACTGGAAAAACTTTAAACTGGTTAAAGAGCTACTTTGGTGTCAACACATCTGTGTCTTAAAAACCAAAGCGAACTGATAAAGACTGGGATAGTCTAAATTGCTTTCCTAAATTGTGAAAATATTGCAGCGTATTAAAACCGCTATTGCACGTTTCATCCGAGTATACGGAAACAAAATATTTCTGTCCCTTCCACTTTGCCTGGTGTGACGTCACCCACGAACACATGATGTCATCAATCGCTAACGTGTAACCACAAATAATGCTGCCCTTTCAATCGCTCTCGACGTCATTCCAACATAAATGCCTTACTCAGCATCACATCTGCCTGATTTGACGTCATACAAGGCATATTTTTACGTCATATCAGGAAAATTTTACGGACTGGCGAAGATTTTGTTTTTCAAGGAATCTTCAGTTATATGGCTAAAATAGTGTTATTTTATCAAAATCCTTTTAAAACATGGTGTTAGGTTTACTCCGTGGGATTTCTTTCGTGTCATTGTAATATTTCTACGCAATTTTTATTCTGACCAAAGTGGCAGTTAAAAGAATTGTAAAAGTTTATGACCAGTAGCCTTAGGCGCACAAATGAGTTACCTTATGGAAGAACACACTAATATACGCTTTCTTTTCGTAGGAAAAACAGTAATAAGATGCTGGTAGTGGTTTAAGATAGTTTTATCAACACGGATCTCTGTTTACAGTCGTCGTTGATGGGATAATGAGGACGGACTTGCCCCGAACAAATGGAGTAGGTGGCCGACCCCTGCCGAGCGCTCGCGTTGTCAGTAACAACATACACGAGTCTTCCAATCGTCTTCCAGAGAACTCCGTGACGATGGCTTTCGTGTTCTTCGGTCAGCAGACGGCTCATGACGTCACCGACACGGCCTTCGAGAGAGGTCAGTGTACTCAAGCATGTGGATTTATTTTATTTCCTCACAAATTTAACAGTAATATCTCTGTAGTATTATTCGTTGATTTCAGCGAGTTAGTTTGGTCTTGCCATCATGCCCTATATACTGTATAATCACCATGGCGAATGTTTGAGACGGTGAGGAACGTCATTTGTTCGTTTCTCGCCTTCAAACCATTGTATGAAATATTGTAAAATACTGTGGCTTTAATTGCCTCTAGTTTTGGCTTGTAATGCTTGAACATCTCTTCTCGTGGTTTTACAGGAACTTTTGGTTCATTTTTGGACTGCTGCTCAGACACGTTGACGACGTAAGTGGAAATTAAGTTTCATATTCGAATTTAATTTCGAAGAAATTTTATTTTGTTGCCGAGCAACCACATTATAGAATGTCTTAAGACCATCCTTATTTTTTACGCAGTCCTATAAACGCTGGTCCTTTCACTGCGATTCGTGAGATAAACTTCGTTGTCCTTCACTCTTTCCTTCATATAATTCACAAATGGAGTATGTAAAATTTAAGGATACTAAATACTTGGCTAGAATCAGGCATCTCGGAGCTCTATTGATCTTAGAAATGTGTTGTAGGTATATTCGGACTTCACATGCAGGGCCATATCACAATGGAAAAATGTAAATGGCAGTAACCAAAGTAACACTTTGAGACCTTTATTTGCCTCGGAAAATTCAGTTTTTCCAAGGCCAATACGTTATTCTGTTTTCTCAACATTAGACAATTAAGTGCTAATTAAGGTGTCCAGATCTGCGATCTCAGGAAATCATTTTCTATTTTATCTTCCAATAATTTCATTTTAGGTGTAGAAATAATAAGATTTCATATTACCACATCACTGATGTTGCAGCCGGAGGTGTTCGAGCATTCCAGTTCCGGCAGGAGATTTCTTCCAGCAATTCGGCAGGAGTTGTCTGCCGTTGGCTCGAGCTAAAGAAGTCACTGACCTGAATTGCGAAAGAGGTGAATAAGTTATAAAATAGCTAAAGAGACGTGGGTTATTGCTACTCTTTGCCATAAGCAGCAAATCAGGAATTCTTCAAGTATGATTCATTGAGGCAGTAACCTAACAAATGCAACATATGAAACCACTTAAATTGTGAAAATACGTCAAAGAGGAAAGAATGTAGAAAAATACATTTGAGTTTGGAACCAATGTTAAAAATGTTCCTGAAAATAAATATCTATCTATGACATTGAGTGAAAACTGGCATCTGGTCAGACGTGTGGTTTAACTGTCCAAGGCAATTTAAGCTTAAATTGCAGCACTGTCCCTGAGCACGAAATTATTTAGCAAAAATATAACATTACATTGCTGTGGGAATAGTTCTATTGGAGATGTGTTCGATATCATCACTGCGATGAAATACCACAGGGCCTAGAAAGAAGGAAGGTGAGAAGTTTCTTTTACACTGTATTAAGTTACTTGTGTATATTTACAAGACAAAAAAATTCCTCAGTAATGGGAAGACAAGACAACACCTTTACTCTATGAAGAATTCTTATTAGCACTGAAAACGCAGTCCATTCAATGATTGCTGAGTGTATGGCTGTATAATATATCATAGATTTTGGGAAGGCAAGTAATACAGCAGACTTAAGAAATAAATACATATATGTCAGACCTTTAAAGAAATGAGAAAGGGGCCTGTATGGTACTTGTGCAAAATTTGTAATACATGGTGACTTTCATTCATTGAAGTACGTACAGGGCTATATATCGCTGTAGACAGTTATAACTCGAGGCATACTAACTTTACTTTATGAGTACGAAATTGCTTTGCTTGAGCCGGTTAGATTGGAAATCAGGTTTCATGAAATACAAAAGGCTGCATTATGGAGAAAAAAAAAACCGAGCAACCAGGACGGCGTGGGGGTTGATAAATAGTCAAGGACAACGGATGAAATCCGGCCTTTCTTTCAGTTAAAGGGGAAAAAAAGAAAGAAAAAAACCTTACACAGCCCTAAGAATAGCATGGCCAATGCCAGATTAGATATAGAAAAAAAAAACGCAGTGATGTCATATAACCGTGCATTGCTAAAGGAAATCAAGAATCACTGTAGGACTATAATGTGGTGGAATAATTTCGGATGTATTTTATGTTTGCAGGTGAACGAGAGCAGCTGAACATGGTCTCTTCATTCATCGACGCTAGTAACGTGTACGGTCACACTGAGCAGGTTCTTGCTGAACTTCGCGGAGAGGAAGGTGATAATGGCCACCATAAAAAATACCATGTACATTTTACACGAACAAGCAAAGCAAGAAAATGTTTAATTCGTTCGTGTCTCGTGCTGTATAATCGCTCGCGGAAGGCTTCACTAAATTTCGGAGGCTATAACTGATTGAGACGAGCATATGACTGATGAGAAGGGAATCCTTGTCTCCTTGTGTCATGTTTTTTTTTTCTTTTTTTCTTTTTTTTTCTTTTTTGTAGATGAATATAATTTCTTTCAGAAAAACATCCTAAAACTAACGTACGGTGAGCCGAAAAAAGCATAAAGATATGACTGTGATGTTCTACTGACACGTGAATATAGAGGTTTATAATTTATTGGTTATTTTCAGGACAACTGGCAACCTCCGAAGCAGGCCAGTTGCCTTTTCAAATGCACCCTAACGTGAAAGCGTTTCAGAAAGGCTTCAACTTTCTAAATGCTGGTAAGTGCATATGAGATTTGACCATGTATATATATCATCAGCGTAAAAGATACATAGTTTACATTCTTCACAGGCAAATATTCATGCCATTAACCGGTTAACTTTTGGAAATTTGTTTATTTTGATTAATTTCAGTCTGAACGTGTGTGATTTAACATTGCTTATTCTACGATCCGTATCATCGTTCCCAAGTGTCGTATTTAGCCATGATAACACTTGATATTTTCCAACAATGTCTTGTTTTATCCCAAAATGTGGGACACAAAAGAGCGCCCAATTAAGAAGCTGTAATCAATCGTAAATTGCGTTTGTCTTCATTATCTGACACTAAATTTACCTGTTTCACCTTCAACCAGAGGGCACGATTCGTCTCCAATGAAAACCATAGTAGCTGTATTTGGTCATGTACTTCTTCAGTGATTGTGACCTTCGCTGGCTTGGTGCCTAAATCGCTGATGACGAAACCGTATATAACCACTGTGGTCGAATGATCGAATCCAGCGCCTTATGTGTACGTCAAAGACCTTTACAAGTGCAAGACGAGGGACTCAAGAAAAAAAATACCACCGTCGATTAAGTCCATGTGATATTCTTGCCAAAGAATTGTTTATTTATTTGATTGGTTCTCTACGCTGTACTCAAGAATATTTCAATTATGCGGCAGCGGCCAGCATCATGGTGGTAGGAAACCGGGCAGACTATCCCACGGCTATCCGCAGGTTGCTGGCGGACCTTCCCACGCACCGCCAGAGAGGAAGCCAGCGTGAACTGTGCTTGAACTCACAACAATTGCATTAGTGGGGGGCACCTGGGTCATTAAGCTGCACTAGCGCGCTAACCCCCCCTTGGCCACGGAATGAAATTAAAAAAACAAAATAAAATCAAACAAATAATTACAAAATGAAATATTTTTTTAGGTGACGAGAGAGTAAGCGAGGTGATCGGTTTAACAGCAGTGACTACCATCTGGCAGCGAGAACACAACCGAATAGCCAGACAGTTGGCCACTTTCCCCAGATTTGCCTCCCACAAGAAGAGGAGTGACGCTATATTTTACGAGGCCAGGAAAATACTGATCGCTATTAAACAACACGTGACGTACAACGAGTTTCTCCGGTTGACGGTCGGACCTGAACGAATGACCAAGTATAAGATCACTCCGCAGACCAGTGGCTATTTCACCGGCTACGACTCGTCCGTGAACCCCAGCCTGTCTAACGTGGTAGTCGTGGCTGCCCACCGGTTCGGACACAGTCTCATGCGAAGCGTTCTCTCTGTGCGCACAGAACAATACACTTCTTCCGAAAACGTCCTATTGCTGAGGGACGTCTTCTGGCGCCCCAACAACTACCTTATGCACGAAAACGGCTTCCAGAGAGGAGTAGTGACGGATGCTGCCGAGATGTGTGATCGTCACATAATCGCTGACATTCGCAATCATTTGTTTGAAACAAATCATGGTAACGGGGAGGATCTGGCAGCCCGTAACGTGGCTCGAGGCCGAGATCATGGCGTTCCGCCTTACAACGCTTTCAGGACTTTGGTTGGTCTGTCTCCCGCCACCACGTTCACTACAAACTTGACCAATGGTTTTCCGGACATACCTTTTGAAGTGGTGAAGAAACTCCGGCAAATATACAGGTGAGTGAAACAGATTATGATATTTCTTTTGGTTTCGTTTCATTTATTTAGTTATATGGTTGTTGTTTAACGCCGCTCTCGAAACCTTTTCACTTATATATAACGGCGGCATATGGAGTAAACCAGCGCCCTTCGGCAGGTACCTAACAAACCACTTGACTTAAAGTAGCAGTCAAAAGAGCCAGCGCTGGATTCGAACAAGCGACCCCAATGGTCAGTGGCTTACATGATAATTGCGGCCAGCAAAGAGATTTAACGGCCTGTAACCGGGTTTGGGTCTTACCCTAAATGGAGATGGTCAAATTCACTGATATAGAGCAAACCAGACAACCCACCAAGTCCTGATGTTTAGCCCCCCCCCCCAAAAAAAAAATGCGCAGCTGAGTGGTTTGAAGAAGGGAGTGTTGCCAGCCTACTGAGTGATCAAATATCCGTAAATTGAGTCGACCTGTGACAAAGCATGTGGCATGTCTTCGACGAACTTATGCTTAGATATATAACACATCCATGAATTTGTGCTTTCAAATTAAATCTACTGTATTATTAAGGTCAAGGAAATACAACAAAACAAGGATGAGTATATGCAAAATGCAAACGTGTGACGCAACGGCTGCTGGCCACGTCATGGTCAAGGAATGTCGGACTTTCATGTATCGCTTAGACATACTGGTGTTGTTTATCGAACTTATTCAATACATGTTATTTACTGACGGCTTGAATTTCCCTCCAGTTCTCCAGATGATGTCGATGTGTTTACGGCTGGCATTTCTGAGACGCCTGTTGGTGGAGGCGTCGTAGGTCCGTTGTTCGCCGAACTTCTGGCAATGCAGTATGAGAAACTTCGAATTGGAGATAGATTTTGGTATGAAAATCAGCAGCATGGCTTCACAGCCGGTGAGTTCTTCTTTGTCCATTTAACGGTTGGACACGGCTAGTAATGACTGTTACTAACGGCACAGTGCGTAAGATAGAAATTAATGCACTTAAACGCTCGATTGAAAACTAGAATAAAAACAAAACAAAACGAAAATACTGATGACCTTAGCATTCTGGAGCAAGGGATTGAACAACAATCAGATTAGTAAATAAATAGATACTGCCAATTTTTTACATGGAATGTAATACCATGATAGTACTACAGAATTTTAATTACTTGTATAAGACATATACCGATCTTAGTTGTGTCAGACCGAACTGATGCCAGAAGTGTCAGTGTTATCAGAATATGCGGAGAACTCGTTTGACTTATCGAAACATTTAGACACCTCGTAGGGTTTGATGCTGTAGTATGCTTCTACACGTTGTGGCTTTGGTGGGCAGCCATTGTACAGATTCGTTTATGGCATTACTTTGTTGACTGAGATCGCCGTGGCTTGCAATTCTGTACGTCATGCACACGTGGGAAAGTTCGACTATAAATTGCCAGAGGTCAGTGGTTTTATCCCTGATGTGCAAAAAAAAATAAACAAAAAACAACTGACAACCATTGTATAAGTGAAGCTCTCTTCAGCGCAGCGTTTAACAACTGCCAAACTCTGTTTAAAATATGAAACAACCCCCACAAAAAATGTGCATGTAAAACGTTATTTCTTAACTCCACTTCATTTATATGCCCGGAATTAACGTGTGGGATCGTGTTTGTAGCTCAGCTAGCAGAAATCCGGAAGGCGACGATGGCGAGGTTAATGTGTGATAATATACATGGGATCACGCATATCCAGCCCAGGGCTTTCTTAATGCCCTCGGGGTAAGTCCGACATAATTCTTTCCGAAAAGACCTATACATATATAAGTCTTCGTGTATAAATGAAATAAGGGACCTCCGTGGTCGATGGGGGGTAGAGCGGCAGCGCGGCGTAGTGACCCAGGTCCCTCTCACTAATGCAGTTGCTGTGAGTTCAAGTTCAACTCATGCTGGCTTCCTCCCCAATCGTACGTGGGAAAGTCCGCCAGCAACCTGTGGATCGTGGGTCGTGGGTCTTTGGTATACCCCGGAGTCTGCCGGGTTTCCTCCCCCAATAATGCTGGCCGCCGTCGTACAAGTGAAACATTCTTGGGTACGGCGTATAACACCAATCAAATAAAGAAATATAAATTCAGTCTGTTAGAATGAAGCAAAGTTTTTCACAACACTTTGGTCGAATGCATTACAGTACCCATATGTATGTTGAAAAATAGCAAAGTTCACTCTCAAACTGTACAGTTACTAATGTCAAACAGCAAAATGAATGATAAGAATTCTGTGTATAGTTTGCCGATTATTTTGTTAACTGATGAAGCAGCAATGAAGCATGTTTCTGTTTCACTACCCGATGTGCGGAATATATTTATTTATTTATTTGATTGGTGTTATACGCGGTACTAAAAAATATTTCACTAATAAGACGGCGTCTAGGATTATAGTGGAAGGAAACCGGGCAGAGCCCAAGGGAGACCCACGACCCTCCACAGGTTGCTGACGGATGGCACGGCATATAAGTCGCCTATATACATATATATGCATGGTATAGTCCGTTTCACCGTTTACCAGTGATATGCAATGATAGGTTACCTTAAATGTTTTACACTTTTAACATGAACTTGGACCTTGCCCTGTGCGCGACTTTGTCTTGTAGCATTGCTTCTCGTTGTTGTGGACAATCCGCAATGTGACAACAATAAACAAAACATGTACCAGGAGTTAGTTTACACTATATTAGTTTTTACGATTTTTAAGTCGTTCAACAGAATCTTTTTTTCTTTTCAGTACCAATAACCGCGTGAGATGTGATTGGATACCGTCAGTGGATCTTTCCAAGTGGCAGTAATACAACCCAGTCCTCCGGCATCAGACTGAAAGTTTTTATATGGTATTGCAGCTGCTCCTTTTGTGGTTTTGAAGTTTTATAAATTTTTGCGATCTTTTCTGCGATCCGGTGACTCTCTAGGCTGAAGTTTTTACAAGTGTAATGTCTAAGGGGTTCAGAATCGCGTGCCTCTTGTCTATGATCTGAACCCTTTCCAAGCCGAAACTCTCATCTGAGATCTAAATTTATTTATTTATTTATTTTTTGGATGATTAGTGTTAACACCGTGATCAAGAATTCGTCACTTGTGTGACAGCCGTCAGGTTTGTAGGTGGAGTGAACCAACGACCGTCGCTAATTAGCTGACAAATCCAAAGTTCTAGGATGGACATATGTGCCATATGCTGTTTGGCCTGCATTCCGAGGATTTATCAACCAAGTGTTTCGTTTACACAGGTTCTGTGGATTTTATATGCACCAAACGTTTATGCACATAGGTTCTTTATATTATATTTTGTTACATAAGAATTTACACTTGATCAATTTATCAGAACACAGTAAGCTTTAATAACAAAGTTCCCATTTAAAATATGCATAATATTTAAAATGATGATCAAGACATTCAGAGCACACATTCTATACGTATTGATTAAAATACAGGAACATATTGAAATGAAGGTTGCACGAGGGATGCAAAAGGTTTTGGGTTGTGGGTTGTTGTGAGTGTTGTTGTGGGTTGTTGTGAGTGTGGTTGTAGGTTGGTGTGGCTGTTGGTTGTTGTGGGTGTCGTTATGGGTTGTTGTGAGTGTGATTGTAGCTTGTTGAGGGTGTCGTTGTGGGTTGTTGTGAGTGTGGTTGTAGGTTGGTGTGGCTGTTGGTTGTTGTGGGTGTCGTTATGGGTTGTTGTGAGTGTGATTGTAGCTTGTTGAGGGTGTCGTTGTGGGTTGTTGTGAGTGTGGTTGTAGGTTGGTGTGGCTGTTGGTTGTTGTGGGTGTTGTTATGGGTTCTTGTGAGTGTGATTGTAGCTTGTTGAGGGTGTCGTTGTGGGTTGTTGTGAGTGTGGTTGTAGGTTGTTAAGGGTGTCGTTGCGGGTTGTTGTGGACGTGGTTGGCTGGGATGGATCTCTAGACACAGAAAGACTGCCCATCGTCGATTCTATAGTGAAATGAATCATGTAGTTATACGCATACAAGTCGACATCCATTTCACCATGGGTGGTGTAACATATATCTATATTGCACTTGAAATAATTAGAGGATTCTCGAGTTTCTGTTGAATTTTCTAGGAAATAATTGACTGTATAAGTGTGAATTTGTAATGGAAAAAACGGCGCGGGGGCGTTTTGAATCATATACATGTGAATCTAGTTGAGCTCCATTTCGAAATTTGCAATCAAACTTTTTATAGTCATCAGTTTCCATACATCTGACGCGATATGTTGTATAATGACGACTGAATCCTGTGCCAGTACAGTTCCTTCATCATATATCTCAGTGTTAATGCTAATCTGGTTATCTGTGTAAAGACACTGTAGCAGGCAAGTTCTGGTTATCTGGGTAAAGATACTTCTGCTGACTAGTTCTGGTTATCTGTGTAAAGATACTTCGGCTGACTAGTTCTGGTTATCTGTGTAAAGATACTGCAGGTGCCGAGTTGCTAAAAATGTATTAAAAGTGAAGTCACGTACATGTGTATCCAAATACAAAACTAATACCAATAATTTATTAATAATATTAAAAAGTTAATACTTAGCTTAGCTTCTGAACAACCTATCCCTGTATATTAACAGTTGTAGATTATATATTTGCATAGATGGGTCCTTAATTTTTTGAATAGCATATATATCCGTGTCATCGTATGAGACTTCTTGGATGCAGATAGAAGGTCATGGACAAAAAGTGACGTTCACTTGTACTACTATCTAGATTTTATGATATTATGTATTAAGGTGATAAGCTGTGGGAAATATATACAAATTCTTCCCAAGGAATCAATACAATTTGCTTTTCTGATTTCTAGTAGTTAAACGCCGGTTTTAATATCAGGCCATCATATCACGGTTCACTGTATATAGAAAATGTCAATGTCATTGAATTCAGTGATCTGCCTTGAACAGATACCTAAGTCTTCGGACAGTCACAGAAAACCGACATCAGGCGACCAGTTCTTGGTCAGGCATTCTCTGCTGAGTTGAAAGCTAGGAAGACACCAGAGTGCCCGTTCTATTTAATTGACCTTTGTTTAACGCCATAAAATTTTTCACTTATGTGACGTCGGTCAGTTTTATGGCCGGAAGACACCGGAGTGCCCGTTCTGTTTACTTGATCGTTGTTTAACACCTTAAATTTTTTCAGTTATACGACGCCGATCAGTTTTATGGCTGGAAGACACCGGAGTGCCCGTTCTGTTTACTTGATCGTTGTTTAACACCTTAAATTTTTTCAGTTATACGACGTCGATCAGTTTTATGGCTGGAAGAATTAAATTACTGGAAGCCGGCAAAAATTAGCGACATGTGGCAAGTTACTGAACAATTTCCCATATATGAGGTACTGATATTTGACGTCAGTCAAAAGTTTCAAATAAGAGTTTAGAGCTTATCTTTCGGTCCTGTATACATTAAAATCTTGACTACCTCGTTAATGATATTATCAGACAAATGCATCCAAATTTCAACTTCCAGTACGAAAAACTAAGCATTGCCACGTTTTAAATTCTGACTGGAGTCAAAAATGTTTTTTGGGGAGGGAATCGGCTGCAGGTGTGTGATGTAGTCTACATGTACAGATGTACCTACAATAAGCATACACTCAGCGGTCTAAGTAGCTATAGTGCAAATATATCCTTCCGTGAATACAAACCCGGTGTTAATAATTAAATGCTTTCTATCCAATTTGAAAAGAAGTCTTCAACACCAAGGGACCTTATCTTATCTACGTGCCTACTAAATTGCATTGAAAATTTTCTCACAAACGTTTTTGTCTTTAAGTTAAAAGATCGTATCTTAACATGGCTTACAAGATAAGTTGCTAGTAAATACATAAATCAAATTGTAAGTGTTGTGAAACGTCACGACTGTCCCATGATAACCAGCGGCAGGCACCATAATGGACTGCTCAAGGGGAGACCACTCCCATGATAAAATCTGCTAAGATTTGAGCTATCGAAAAAACAAAATATAAACACAGAATTCTGTTATACGGCACTTTGGCTTTTTACTATTACATACAACGACGAATAAATCAAGAAACAACATGGTACATGAATATAAAGCAAAATTTATGTGCTAACTAATATTTATTTACTTATTTGACTGGTATTTTACGCCGTACTCAAGAATATTTCACTGATATGACGGCCGCCAGCATTATGGTGGGAGGAAATCGGGCAGAGCCCTGGGGAAACCCACGACCATCTGCAGGTTGCTGGCAGACCTTCCCACGTACCACTGGGTCATTACGCTGTGCTAGCTTGTCAAACAAGTGAGCCACGGAGGCCCCTGAAAAACTAATAAGACATATGTGAAACAACTAAATTTTATTTTGCTCCAAGCATGTCTCACCCCTCTCCTTTCAGTGGGAAGGTGGTCATTCCCCATGCAAAGAATCGTGTAGTTGTTGACAGCAGCCTGTGCAACCACACCTAATACCTGCCATAGTATTCAGTGATAATCATGAGCAAGTCTACATGAAGCACCCTACAAAGTGCTGAATGTTGATCAATTTGTCATCAACATGAACACATCTGCAGGACAGAGAGATAAGGAAACTGGGTTGCTGCCCAGTTGTGAAAAAAGTGAATGAAGACTCAGGCTTGGTATCACTTTTGTTGTGAATGTGTCCAGATCCTGTATGGATCATCATCATACATGGGAAAAGCTGTGAAGCAATGCACAGAAATCCAAATACAAGTGAAAAAACAGGGCAACGACTGTTTTTTATTCTATCAGTGATGTGACTTTATTAACATATGAAAACAGGTAATGAAATAAATATATAGAATCAAGTTTGATGTGACTGCTTTAGTGACAGAGCAACGGAGCAAAATGCCATATAGCAAATACAAAAGCGGCCATATTCATTTTTAATGTGTAGTGTGCAGTTCCAAACAAGAAGTTGCAAACAAGGTCACTGATACAGTTAGATGGTTAGATGTACAAAACTTGTTCACAGACATATATTAGTCATACATGCACAGGTTTCAGATCTTGAAGCATCATACATGTACAATCCACAGCTGGTAACGCCATAAACAGTCCACAGCTTCTAGCATCATGTGTACAGTCCACAGCCTGTAACATCATACATGTACAATCTACAGCTTGTAACGTCAGACATGTACAGTCCACAGCTTGTAACATCATACATCTACAGTCCACAGCTTATAACATCATACAAGTACATTCCACTGCAACATCATACATGTACAATCCACAGCTTGCAACGTCATACATGTGCAGTCAACAGCTTGTAACGTCTTACATGTACAGTTCACAGCTTGTAACATCATACATGTACAGTCCATAGCTTGTAACTTCATACATGTACAGTCTACAGCTTGTAGTGTCATACATGTACAATCCACAGCTAGTAACGTCATACATGTACAGTCCATAGCTTGTAACATCATACATCTACAGTCCATAGCTGGTAACGTCATACATGTACGGTCCACAGCTTGTAACGTCATACATGTACAGTCCACAGCTTGTAATATCATACATGTACAATCCTGAGCTTGTAACGTCATACATGTACAGTCCATAGCTGGTAACGTCATACATGTACGGTCCACTGCTTGTAACGTCATACCTGTACAGTCCACAGCTTGTAATATCATACATGTACAATCCTGAGCTTGTAACATCATACCTGTACAGTCCACAGCTGGTAACATCATACCTGTACAGTCCACAGCTGGTAACATCATACATGTACAGTCCACAGTTGTAACATCACACATGTACAATCCACTGTTTATAACATCATATATGTACAATCCACAGATGGTAACGTCATACATGTACAGTCCACTGCTTGTAACGTCACACACGTACAATCCACAGCTTGTAACATCACACATGTACAATCCACTGCTTGTAACATCATACATGTACAATCCACTGCTTGCACCATCATACTTGTACAAAGAGTGTAATGGCATACATTAAATACTGTTTGCAGTTATCCATTAACAGGTTCCAGAGTTTATAGCATCACATGTATACATGTACGTTCTGCCTGGGCACAAGTTTCGCTATTATATAAATATCCTTCACGTTCCTGATTCCAGAACTTGTAGCACCACACCTGTACAAATGGTGTCACACATACAGATTCAATTCAGACCAATGCTCCCATGTTTGCTCTTCGTTCTTAATGTGATAATTTGTTAACATCCATACATGTAGAACACATCATGCTTTGCATCTGAGACTACAGGGACACTGTGATAAAAAAAACAAAAACACAGAAAACAGGGGCACTGTAAAGTCACATAATCTGTGCAGAATCTGTTAGTCAGTGTCTTTGCACGTAGGCTGTACCACGCTACTGTCTGGGCTCTCACACTCATACTCCGAGTGATTTGACATGCTCCCTGTCTCCTCTATAAACGATGCTTCCTCTTTACTATCCTCTGTGTCCTCAGACTTATTCCTCTCAAACTTTTCCTTGTTCCCGGTGTCTGCTGACTGCGCGCGCTGCAGACGCTCCTTCTCTCCGCCTCCCTCCATGGTTGCTTGTCGCAGGTTGGGTACGTCCATGGGCCGGTCATGAACAGAGGCCATGTGACTAACAATGTCATCCTTGACACTGCTTTCGTATGAACACTCGGGACACTTGTAAATGTACAGCTTGGACTGGCTTGTGTCCGCTGGTGCTGACACATTTTTCGTGAGCCGTCGTAGGCGCTTCTTGGGTGGCGAGGCCCTTCTGGAGATGTGGTAATTGCGGTAGTGGTCGGCAAGTTCGTCTCGCGAGCCAAATGTCTGCTCACACATTTCACAGGTGTTCCCTTGGAAGTGACAGCTGTCCATGTGTGTCCTCCAGTTGTACTTGGAGGAACTCTCCTTACCACAGATCTCGCAGCGGTACAACTGGTAGCCCTCGGGCAAGGCAATACCATGCTTAAAGTACTTGTGATAATGAAGGTGGTCGTGATTTTTGTTCACTTTGTAGTCGCACAGGGGACATTTGCCCTTGACCTTCGCCGAGCCCTTCCGCTCGATCGAGACATACTTGAGGACGTCTTTGGCCTGGACCTGGTGGGTTTCTATTACGTGTACCACGCAGCTCTTGGCCTTCACGAATGAGGACGGGCAGAACAGGCACCTGTACTGGCGCTGGTTCTCAGGGATGGCCGAGGTCTGGGTGCGCTCCAGCAGGCTGGCCATATACCGCCTCTGCTGCTCGGGATTGCTCTCACTCAGGAAGCCATCAGGAATGGGCAGGTTCTCAAACAAGATCCCTGTCTTTGGCATGGCATTCCTCACCTGCTGGGTCAGGAGAGCTGGGTCGCTTTGAAACATAAGAAAACACAGTCACATGTAAAACTAGATGACACCTCAAGAGAACAAATCTCTGCCACAGCTAAGTGTACGAATTCCCACACTACAGAAAAAGTTACAATATGCAATATAAGGTTCAGCACACTGCATTTATGTTAAAATAATTTCTGGACATCAATCACCACCAAAATTTAACAGATTGATCTTTAGTCAACCTGTGCTCAAATCTAATCAAAATTGGTGTGTAAGGGGCAGATTGTTCTCAGACAAACACAAGCAAAACCAGACTGTTCTCAGACAAACACAAGCAAAACAAGACTGTTCTCAGACAAACACAAGCAAAACAAGACTGTTCTCAGACAAACATGACCAAAATCAGATTGTTCTCAGACAAACATGACCAAAATCAGACTGTTCTCAGACAAACATGACCAAAATCAGACTGTTCTCAGACAAACACACACACACATCTGAACCAAACCAGAAACACGAGCAGACTCAGAACCAAATGCGAGTAAGACAGGAGAACCAGGACAAGAATGCTGGTAAATAAAGTGAACAGCAACTGCCAATAAGATTTGGCAAACAGTGTCCCTATTACCATTACATCATTTTTGACAATAAAGGGCAGCACAGTTGTCCCTAAAATAAGAATTACAGTAGATTCACATTAAATGACCTCAAATTTCATCCATGACAGTGTTGCTCATGTCAGTCAGAGTTCTATATATTCTAGAAAGGCTTTCTGGGATTTGTTTGGAAGACAGGATGATATCCTTCTGTAAAAATGTAAGTTTCAGCACACAACATAATATTTTATGGTATTTATTTCTAATATCTAAAAAAGGCACTCTTTTGGATGAAATTTTAGGTCATTTACAGGATATTATAATAATAACATTACTGTCTTACTTGTTAGCTAGCAGCTGCTCTGAGGACAGAGGTTTCGACCTGTATCTGGAGGATGAAGGAGCATCAGGAGGTTCCATGCCCTCTCCTCCTTCCTCCTGGAACTGAACACTCCCCAGCAGGGCCGGATTACTCTCATCTCCTGATTCCGTGGCCGAGTCCTCAGGTTCCATCTTCACTGCACTCATGTCTGGCTGGTCAAAGCTGCCTCCTGGGCTGTCTGTGCTTTTAGCACTGACGTGGTCACTGGCCAGAGGACTGCCCAGGAGCTGGTCACCAGGCCCAACCCCTGGGCTACAAGTACTCCTCTCCTCTGACGTGTCGTAACTTCTCTTCCACATTCCCTTCAGCTCCTGCACGCGTTTGCTGTGAAGGAGGGACGGGGAATCCTTCTGGGGTTTCCCATACTGCTGCCCCTCCTCTTCCACAGTGGACTGTTGCCTCAACACTGGGCGCTTCGGCCAGTTTTCTGGGTCTGTGCTGCTGGTGGCGGGCCGCAGCTGAAGGGCCACAGGCTGAGGACTGGGAGAGCCCACAACGGGGATGGGTAAACCCGCTGGTACGACCATTGAGTGAGCCAGCGGGTACAGAGGGGGCGTGGCTGCTTGTTGGGGTACGGAGGGCTGAGGAGGCGTTTGACCTCGGCCTTCCTGAGCAGACGGTTGCGGAGGTGGGTTCGCACCCAGCAGAAAGGTCTGACAGTAGCCTAACACCGAGTCCACTTTAAAAATTGTTGCTAGCCGCTGTATGTCCATGACTGTTGTGGCCGAAAGGTAGAGAACACCTTCGTAAAGGAACGTGATGAATTTCTGCACGGCATCCACGTTGAGGTCACCTGGCAGTTGCAGCTCCAGAATAGCACCGTCTGTCTTGGCTGCCATGTTCATTATGACTGAGCTCATTGATGCTAGCACGAGTTTGTGGGCCTGTAAAACACATAAACAATAACACTAAAGCAAGGCCAGCACATTAACCAGGATTGGTCTGAGGTATTATCTGTAACAACTTTACACTAACAATTTGCTGAACTATATTTGAGGCTACATACCCAATAATTTCACATTACCCATGCTTGGTTCGAGGTATTATTCCTTAACAACTGACCAGTCGACACACCAATAATGATTATGTCCATCAAATGTGTTCCCATTGGACTGATGGGATAACCAGATATGCAAAAAAGGTCATCGTCATCAAATGCATGTACTTGGTTTTCCACTTGGCTGTTGCAGTCAGTCATATTATTTTCATTCACCAGTGATAGGTCTATTTAGTTCACAATACAATGCTGAGTTTGAGTGTAATCCCCAACAACTTCACGTTCACCATGTTTAGCTTCTAATCAATCATATTTCCCAATGCTTTCACATCTAACCTTTTAATATCCTCTTGGGACAACATGTAAACCCAAAAATGTCCGCACTACGTTCGCTAACCTTGCTCAGCTTAAGACAATATCTAGGAATTCAGTGATATAGCATGGAATAATTTTGGCTGTCAAGTGTACTGAACTCTGGCAACACAGCCAGAACATTAGACTAGGATAACCTGCCTTAATCCTGATGGTGTATCCCACACAGATGGTAGCATCGCACATTTTCCCTAGCCTCCAGAGATCTGCCAGCTTGTTGAGTACTTGTGAGGAATGATACGGACTGAAGAAGGCTTTCTCATGTACAGACATTTTACTGGTACTTGGAGTCAGAGCCATAGTAACCACTTCACCGCCTTTTGAAGTGGGCACCTACAAACACACGTGTATCAAATTTTAGAAGAGTCAATCATGTTAGTCGACGACATCTTTTCACTTATCAATTATTCCTCAATTATTTGCCACATAAATGTTTTAGTGCATTTTTAATTGCAGCATTTCTAAATGATGTGTCTGGCACCAATCAATCAATCACCAATGTCCTAACATACTAGACTAAAAGTGTCTACATGAAGATATTGTGCGCAAATGAACAAATTCATAACAGGAGTCTGGTGATGTATTGATTTCAACCTTATGGCCAGCAAGAAGACTTATAAAGCAGGTCACGACTATGTTTAATGTTAAGACCTGAATCATCATTGACGTCACGGGCTGTGAGCTGCATAATTTTCAGACTGAGTGCTGGGGTGTTAGGAAGACTGTAGTTTAAAACTATTTTTACCTCCCAAGGAGAAGTCTTAGAATTTCTGTACATTAATATGTTAGGACACAGCCTTAATTGCTTTTCTTAAAATCCTAAAAAAAAAAAAATAAAAAATAAAAAAATAAAAAAATACATCCATATACATCCTTTAATATAATATGCTGAGAGATATTTTACAGAAACTAAAGATTGAAATGACATGAACTTTTCAGTTTTCTCATAATGTTTCCGTAACGCTGTAATGTACTGACTGCTGTGCCAGTAATATTGTCCGGTAGAGCAACTCGTCTCTCTGTGGGCTGTGGCAGTTGGTCAGAGACCATCATATAGCTCCCTGGCTCCCCATCATCATAACTTCTGTCTCCATGTGGCTGCAACACACACAATGTAATGAATTTCAGGTCATTTTGTCCGTCTGATAAATTTATTTATTCATTTATTTGATTGGTGTTTTAGGCCGTACTCAAGAATATTTCACTTATACCACTTCTGCCTGATAAATGATACTATGATGAGAATTCCCTTATAAATAATAAATGCTCTAAAATTCTGAGAGTTATACTGATCTTAGAAAGATGCTCTGAGGTATGTTTGGAAAGTTGGGGGATAACCCACTGGAAAAATGTAAGTTTCAGCACTCAAAGCAATATTTAATTATATTTATTAAAGCAATAGTTAATTATATTTATTCACCTTTAAGAATCCACTTGTGTGGTAAATATTTAGGTCATTTCCACAAATAATAATTCTAGATATTTTGTTTAATCTATCAATAGTATAGATTGTATCTATTGCAAGACTTACATGCAACATTCATCAATCCAAAAACCAAATTATATGATATATGGATGGGGTTATATGTAAAAGCCACACTATCAAATTTCTCGAGGTTTGTCTGTTTTATGGTCATAATGATCTCTGTAAAACTGACAGGTAATCTTTCCCTTGTATCCGATAACTATCATGGTATACAGAATTGGTAAACATCACAATCACTGTTTTAATGTACTTAAAACTTCACAAGAACTTTTAAATACATGTTAAAATTACAAAGAAATGTTTAAGTCACATGGCCTCTAGGCCAAAGTTCTTATGTATCGGGTGGTTTACAAAAATTAAATTCTGTGCCATACTTCATTTAGTTATTCCTTTGATAGATGTTTTACTCCAAACTGGTTCTCAAGATTCTTTTACGAACGGAGAGAAACCAGTCTGAGCCAGACTTGAACTCACATCAACATCAGGCCCATAAGTCAGAGGTCTGAGCTAGCACGCTAACAACTCAGCCCCCTATTACAAAGGGCTATCTACACCTGAACACAATACATTTCAAACTGCACTCAAGAGTGGGAATTCCATTGTTTCACAGCTGGTTTTAACTAGATATGCTTACGAGTTATCTGGGCCTCTCTAAACGTTAATAAAAAAATAAGCACATGACAATGATACTCAGAAAGGGCCTACTCCCAGCGACATAAATAGCATTAGGCATAAAATTAACCATAGTAACAGTTACTCGTCACATAAATTATCTCCCTAAGTCACTTCATACTACACAAATGTCATCGACACTGTGACAATTAACATTAACTTATCAGTGCATATAATATACTACTACAACAACAACGACGACCATAACAAAGACTCGGGAGAAAATTTACAACCCCTAGGGCTAAGTTATTCAAAATGTGGATCACACAGACTAAGAAATAGTTTTACAAAAACTCCAAGTCACCTCCTCGTCACAGTCACTTTCATCCACCCAGATTCTCAGGCGTTTTTTGCTCTTGCTCAAGGTGGCCGTCCCTCGACCCCGTCCCTCCGCACCCGCCTCTCCGTCGGCCGACATGACAGCGTCAGCCCGCGATACACTCGGCTTCAGCCCTGGTACTTCCACTCCCGTGGTCTCTGGGGTGAGCAGAGGTAAAGGCGAAACAGCCTGACCCTCGGCCTTTTGACTCTGGGCTAACTCCGCGTTGTACTTGGCGATCACATCAGGCCACTCTTTGCTCCAGGGGAAAACTGACGGACAGCTGTTGTTTGCGTTCCTTCCGTCACTAAAATGCAGGCTGCAGATACGCGATAGCTGCTGTGATGTCGTCTCTCTCGTCAGACTTTCGTTACGTATCAACCGTAACCACTGCTCCCGCCTCTCGTCACCCTCCTCGGGCAGGCGGTAAAACTGGAGATTTGGCGTCCGTCTTGTACTGGAGACACACAACGCCACACAGCAGTTCGTGTAGGGCATGACTCCGCGACGAGCTTTTAGCGTGACGTACTACGCGGTCTTTGATCAGATTAAAATTAACGACCTTTTAAAATTGAAAGAGATGTCAGGCTCGACTCCGATGACGTATTAATAGCTACGAGTTTGGGCACGGTGCGCTAAGGCCGGATGAATCATCGCCACAATTATGTCTGACAAAACAGTGAACGCCACATAAAGCAGGCCAGCTCGAGTTGTTTGCAGAAAACCCGTGGATATTATGCAGAATAATGCAACCTTGGCGGCCCGTCTCGCTGCACGGAAGCCTAGCTGCGACTCGAGCATGACGTCATGTCTGGTTATGGCATAGCGGTGATGACGCATGTGCCGCTGTCATGGAGATGTATGTGTTCTATTTTAGGTCACGGGACACAAATCGATGTACAAGGAGAAAGCTTGGCTGTACAGACCTATAATGTATAACTGGATGTGTGCAAACTGGGGTGTACAATGCCACTGCCTTACTGTTGATATTGTGCAGCTTGTAAATATATGACAGCGAGTGTAGCCTTGTCATAGTTTTCATATACGTGCATACATATTGTATATATACAGGACAGAAGTACCATATGACAAACATATTAATACAGTATGCCACAGCGAATCAGAGCCTGTACACTTCTAGGACGATAAATTAAGGGTGTGCCCTCAATGGGAAGCGCCTTGAAGAGACACCTCCAAAAGAATAAAAAATATCTGCTTAATGTAATGTGGAAGCAAAAACATTTTTTGCATTCCCTTTATTTCTTGAAATAATGTCAAAATCAACACTTCTGAGTCCATTTCTAACCCACGAATCACCTGAAATGTATGTACAATTTCCAAATAAGTCCAAATTAATACAAAAATCTAGAACAAAGGGGGTGCTCAAAGTACAATAATCTGAAGCCCTGAAATATTCTGTTATTGGCCTGCACGTCCTACCGATTTAATAATTTCAAACCTTTTAATTTAGATATTGGCTTCCGATTATACGTACAAACTGAAGGCGTATGTCTACTAATCCATGTTGACCACATGTTCATGACATTTGTTCATATTCATCGACGTAATATATGTTGGTCAATGCAAATTTAAAGCTCAATATGTATTCTCTCTAGTGAGATGCAAAATTATTATCTGTTGAAATGATAAAGTTATACAGTGTGTATGTATAGAGTATATAGTTCTGCGTAGACATGGTCTGGATGATATTAGCAAGCGAGGTGTATTTGTACACTTGCACTTAGACGATTTTCAGAAAGCTTTCATCTGAGGAAGTATCATATATTCTACAAGTAGCGAAATGTCAGACAACGCTAAACTTGCAAACTTCTACATTCGGAGCTGTTTTAAAATTAGGTTAATTACGGCATATAATAACATATTATTTATGCTTTAACCCAGAATCTTATCTCTTCAGATCAGCCAGAGAGCTTTGATTCCGATGTATAAGGACAATACCTAGCATAAGCACTATACATGGCTTATTCGACAAACGAACTTGTATACATGTTTCGTAAAGTAAAATAAGGGGCCTCCGTGGCTCAGTCGGTTAGGCCTTTAACACAGAGCAATGACCGAAGCCTCCCACCAATGCGGTCGCTGTGAGTTCAAGACCAGCTCATGCTGGCTTCCCCTCCGGCCGTACGTGGGAAGGTCTGCCAGCAACCTGTGGATGGTCGTGGGTTTCCCCCGGGCTCTGCCCAGTTTCCTCCCACCATAATGCTGGCTGCCGTCGTATAAATAAAATATTCTTGAGTACAGCGTAAAACACCAATCAAATAAATAAATAAATAAAATAAAGTAAAATAGTATAAGAAAAACTATATATTCTCTCGCTGCTCCTCGCGCAATCGCTATATAATAAATGGATATTGATAATCTCACTGACGTCACGTAGTAGATGAAATATTTCATAGCGCATGTGCCTGCATGAATATGTGGGTATTTCATCTTGACAACTTTCGTCCATAAATGAATTATTATGGCTTAACGCCGAATCACATTTTCGTCTATTTATAAGCCTGTTAAAGTCTCACTTGTATAGGCCTACAATATATTTTAGCATATCGACTACCTATGCGGTTATGCATGATGAGTGAAGTTCATTGACCCCTATAGAAAGACCTCCCCGATGGCCTTGTGTCTCGAGGTCAGGAGTTCCGGGATCGATCCCGGGTGAAAATGGCTGCCTTATTTGGCAGGGAAAAGACGGATTGGTCGACCCGGTGTCAGTATGATGTGACTGGGTTGAGTGTGGTGTTGTGTGTATTCTGCATGACGTAGTACCGGCAGCAGTTTTGCGGCATGGAATCGCCCTAAACAAGAAGACGCGGTATATTTATTCTGAAGTCCGCCTACTCATCTTATAACTGAAAAATTGTTGAGCACGATGTAAAACTGAATCATACATACAGAGATTGACTGCTACAGAATTCAGAGGAATATGAAGCAAATATCTGAGTATGTACTTTCCCAAAAAAAGAAATGCACCATACGCAACATGGTTACGCCATATACGCAAATGCTGACATCAACATCCAAGATCTGTGACCTGGGATCATCGCTGATCGAATGGGCTCCTGTTGCTCCTGTTATCATTTATATGACGATTTTGACTTCCACATCATGACATGGGTCTTGAGTAAAAACTTAAGCAGGTTCATCATGCACTCGAAAACTCGCCCATCTCAACGCTTTTTTATGTCACCTAGAATACATAATTATAATTACACCCATCTGCAAACACGCATGGCTTTATTTTTTTTATTTACACTTGATTTGTGTTTTAGCGTATTCAAGAATGTTTCACTTATAGATGACAGCGATGACGTAATTAAGTTTGTGTATGCTTTAATATCAGACAAAGCTGTATACATACATCCAATTATTCGTAAAAATATACGGCAACGAAGGCGGGCTGATTATCCATATAATCTGAAATGTTCATAACTTAAAACGGCAATTAATGTGTCACCTGCATATATATACTCCTAATGAAGACGCTCTTAAAACGTATGCATTTTCAAGTCTATATACTATGGAGAAAACCTATGCAGTAGGGTCGGGAACGCAATTCCAACTATAACTTCCTTGCCAATAATTTCCCTGAGTAGGTATTTCTTGCGACACAGACACACAGTTCTACAGATGGTATGCATGGTTTTCTTGATGGCCCCAATATTCCACAGATGGTCTGCATGGTTTTCTTGATGGCCCCAATATTCCACAGATGGTCTGCATGGTTTTCTTGATGGCCCCAATATTCCACAGATGGTCTGCATGGTTTTCTTGATGGCCCCAATATTCCACAGATGGTATGCATGGTTTTCTTGACGATCATACAATTTCACGGATGCGTAGTGCATGCATGGTTTTCTTTTACGGTCACGTAGTTTAATTCACATATGGTATGCATGGTTTCTTTAGTAGTCACACAATTTTACAGATGGTATCTACGGTACTCTTGGCGGCGATACAATTTCAGAGATGATATAATTAGCTCTTTGTGTTGGTGGCAAATTGAATAAAGATTTGTTATACACTCCTATGTAAGTTACAAATGTTAAGGATTTCAGAAAATATAATATAAAGACTATACATGTAGTATGTGTATAGAAAGCATGAAAACGAGATCTGCCACGACAGTGTGATATTCCCGTAACTGGGAAATGGTCGCGCGTCACCAATGAAATGCGGTCACTTTTTAATGTACCTTTTCCTGATATACCGGTACGTTCCCGTATGTCAGGAACGAGGGCTAGGCCCTACATATGGCAAATTACACCTTAAAGTGTGGTACATTCAGACTTATCAAAATAAGAAATACATATATAAATCTGGATGTATCTAGTTTGTCTACAGTCTTATTTCGACAAGAATACACTTAATTTTCAACAAGAATCGTCTGAGAAATGCAGAAGTGAACAAAATAGTACAACTGGAATTGCCATGCAGTTGGAATTTAGCCATGCCCACGCCATTTTATTTCTGCTCCCTAAAAACGACTGTGCATACCATACGTACACAACCACCAGTCCACATGTTTTTTTTGTTTTTGTTTTTTTTTATATCTTTCTAAAGTACACAATTTGTATACTTAGCAAAGATGTCGTTTGCATGACTTATCAATTGTCTCGTCCTCTCGACATCTTTATTATGTCATTCGCACGAGATCTTCACTCAGTTGTGTTCACGAGATAATTGCTCGTTTCCGTTGGTCAGTTATCTCGAGAGCACGACTTGGTGATGATCTCGTGCGCAATACTTCTTGGGAAAAAACACACACACACACACGGGAAAATTTAAATACTGTGTATTTTGCATGTTTGTTTTTGTTTTTGTGTTTTTGTTTTTTCGTTGTTTTTTTTTCGTTTGTTTGTTTGTTTTATTTCCAATATTGTTTTTGCAGCATGTCACATTTACGGCTCCGTAGAAACTCGATGATTGGTTAAAACAACTTTCAGCAACCAATCAGAAGTCGTCTTTCATTGTTGACATCAGGTGACCACCAAAGACGATGCTGTGCAAGATCTGGGTAGTTTTACATGGTATTTATTACTTTTTAGGTGATGATCTGGGTTGTGATCAACCTAACTACAAATATTAACGTACTAGCATACTCTACGTGGAGGTGATATCGTCCGAATGGCATACTTTTAATCGTTTGAAACGGAATCATTGGTGTGTCGAAAACTGGCCCCTAAATCATATCACACATGCTGAGATGTCTTTAGCACATACCCCCTCCGCCCCAGATAAGACATACCACATTATTGTTATTTTTTGACAGCGCTGTTTCTGGGGAGTAAAACCAAAGGTGTATAACTTGTCGGAATTTCACAGGGAAATTCTTAGGAATACTTAGGAAATCCACATTCTATTTATGTTACGGCTAACATAACTAATTTAAAACAAAGTGTAAGGCAGGGAAACTTACATTTTTGTTGGAGACAAAATAGTGATTTATGTAACCACATTGGTTATGTTTACTCTATAATGGACAAATTCGTATGATAAATATAGGTCTGTGGATGGTCGTGAGTTATGGTAGGCTCTGCTCGACTACCTCCTGTAATAATGTTGACTGCCAACGTATAATGAAATATTCTTGAGTAAGTGGTAAAACACCAATGAAACAGATGAATAATAAATACATCTATTATAAATGTGCTGAAGTGTCGGAATTGGTTACTACTTGGATTTAGATAAATTAAAATGTAGTAAACTTTGAATTAGCCACCAGTGGTGTGTCATGTTACAAATTGGGAGGAGTAAACTTTAATTGAAACAAAAGACAGCACGTGACTGAGGCACTGTTCAGTAAAAGGTTGACAAGATTTTCTTGAATGCAAAAACCTGTTTGAATTTGTATGCATTCGTTGGTGATAAATTGTCTTTGTTTGAAATGTGGAGTATTTTCAAGTTAGCTGGGAACCTGAAGGTGCCCATGCATTTAAGCTTATGAGAGATTGCTAAATCAGAGAGCTAAGAAATATCAGCTGTTTATGAGCTGTGACCTAAATCTTCTGAGTTGACTGTCAATGTAACATGTAATCACATAAGGACAGGACATTGTTTTAATGTTATGTAGTTTAATTATAGTAAATACATGTGTGAACAACACTGCAAAGGATTTCCAGACCATAGTGTTGTGGTGGGAGTAAGTTTGTTGATCATTTCTTGCTGTAAATTTACATACACACTTAAGTTTCAAACACAACTTTAACAGCTGACTACAGTCTGAGTTGACAAAAGTGTTTCGTGCCTGGAATAATTACATAACAGCCCACACAGAATGGCTAGGTTTCATGCTAGCCAACAGAGCACAGTAAATTGTCAATTTCAGGTGTTGTAGAAGCTGTTACAAAAAATACTTCACTGAAATAAACATAATATTGTTTAACCTTTTTGACAAATTTAACTTTGAACATATGCTGTCTTTCACTTTATATCTTAGTGGTAACCATAAAAAATAATTAAAATTTTTTTTAAACTTTTTTTCCCACTTTGTAGGTACATGTTACTCTTCGGAGTTCAAAGATGTGGTAAGTTGAATCTGTCGATTGTGGTCAGTCAGAGATTTGTCAGCCTGATAATTATGCTTTTTGTTTTCAGAATTATTCTTTGGTGTGAGGTGTCTTTTGCTATGAACCCTGTCTATTTTCTGCACCCTTAAACTTTACCTCTATTCATGATATGAATGGAGCATCATAGGAATGAAATCTTCTTCGGCAAGACATGAAAAAATACTTCAAGATTGCTAGACTTATTAATCACGGGATATTATATATGTGCAGTTATAAAATGCAGCAAACTGACTTATTTCATGTTTAAGCAAAATTTTGCAAATTAATCTCAATAACAACTGTTGAATACTTTAGTGGGTTGTTTTGAGCTTACAGTTCTTTAATTGCTAATTGTATTATATACACTGTTTGGCTGAGCCCTTTCTGTCTGCAAGAAGTCAGGTACTATATGTGTTTATCTTGACCTTGCGTTGTTTCCCAGATGTAACCGTCAGACATGGAGAACTACGAGACAGTGTGTAAGCTTGGTTATGGGGCCTGTGGGTCTGTCTCCTTGGTGAGGAACAAAACCACCAAACTGTAAGTCAGAGGAAGGTCAAGGTCTTTGGGGCTGTTAGTTGTTGGCTAAAGATTTTGCGGTCACTTTCTTGTTGTGGTAACCAGAGCAAGAAATATCAGAAAATTGAGATTAAACCAATTTTGTTTTCAATAAATAAATTGAGTTTATGTTACATTGATGTTGAAAAAATACTTTTGGAAAAGAAACTGGCTGGAAAAAGCCCTGTTGGTATGAACATTAATATAAAAAGGCTTTAGTTCACAGAAAGCTCCTGACAAGGTTTCTGAACTGTTTCTGTTAAGTACTGTTAAGACTTATTGCTTATTGGTAGCACATTGATCGTGCAATGGTCAAAGCCTCATGCTGAACTGACTGTTCTGTCACATATACTTCTTCATGATACTGGAGGACCAAGTAACATGGGAAAATCAGGAAAGTTATGGAATTCTTCTGCCATTATGACATGAGTACTTGACTTTGAATGACCATCCTGTCACTGGCTGATTGTAGTTTGTGTGCTCTGAAGATGATCCAGCTGGACAAGTCAAAACGGACCAGGACCAAAGAGGCTGTTCTCAAAGAAGCAAAGTAAGCCACTAACATTTCCTTTTGTATTCATAATGCTCAGTTTCTATGACAACCATTTTATATGCATTAAACTTCGTGAAAGCTGTGATTATAACCATAAAGATCATTATTTTCGAGCTACATGTTAGATACATGTGAAATCAAGGAAGTGAAAACAAATACGGATTAAGTGAATGCTGCCTCCAGCCTGCATGTAGCAGTACTACGTTAAGATTTAGGGGCCTCAGTGGCTCAGTTGGTTAGTGCGCTAGTGCAGCGTAATGATGCAGAAGCCCCCGACCATTGCGGCTACTCTGAGTTCAAGTGCAGCTCATGCTCTCCTCCTCTCCGGCTGTATGTGGGAAGACTGCCAGCATGAAGGTCTGCAGATGGTCGTAGGTTGCCCCCAGGCTCTGCCTGGTTTCCTTCCACCATAATGCTGGCTGCCATCATGTAAGTGAGATATTCTTGAGTATGGTGGAAAACACAAATCAATAATTACACCATAATTTCTTGCAGGCTTGAAGAGATATATGTAGCACATGTATTCCAAAAATAAGCTTATTTTTATGGGTCTGTTGGTGAGAATCACCAGAGGCCCATTATAGAGGCATGAAAAAATGTAGAAATTTTTCCGAGAGCAGTTTCACCGAAGTGCTCAGTGTCGGTGTGTTGAACGAAATAGACCGTGTGTTATGGTTAAATATTAGCTTCCTTTAGTGATGTTTTTTGCATTGTTTTGTTGAGATTTATATGTAATAATTATGTATTGAATAAAATTTTTAATTATGTCTGGAGTGGTGCTTTCATTTATTATCCTTTCAGTTTTATATCCGAAAAGGCGGTATTTTGAGGCTGGTCATGGTAAATGTCAGATACCGGTCGGTACCTTGACTGCCCATGGTAGCTTATGTAGCGAAAATATTTATATCATCCAAGATAGCTTACATCGATGTATTTAACAGCTCCTAACTGTATTTAGGCCTGCCTTGCAGCAGTCGAGGGCTTGGGTAGTCATTAAAATGGTTTAAATAAAAAATAATGTGGAAGTTAATAATCAGATGGCAGGGATGCCATTTTATCTGACCCCATGGGTTACTGCCCAAAAATAACAGACTGGACTAGAGTAAAAACCGGAATAGAGGGGATGTTAGTTCATCCAGATGGACTAAGAGTGTTATTTTATAATTCTGACATGCATTGCAACCCTGAGTCCATTACCCGTTCTCAAGAAAAATCGCTGCAGATCTCGAAGAACTTGAAGTCGATGGAATTGCTTTCAGTGAGGTCTGCACATTTGACCTTGGCCCAGTGGGTTACTGCCCAAGAATTTCAGACAGGTACCTTGCCAGCTACTGCTGCCAGGTCCCCCAATTACAGACACAATAATGGATAGGCACTCTGTGCCTGGAGAAGGCTAATGAATTGTACTGAAAGACAACTGGTCACTAGTTATGAGAAGAATAGAAGAACGATACACCCATTTCACAGCCCTGGTGCTCTAGTTTTTGTTGTTGTTGTTTTTGACAGGATTCTTTCCAAACTAAAACATCCCCACATTGTTTCCTTCCATGAGTCATTCTTTGATGCTGATGAAACTTTCCTTTACATTGTGCAGGTATGTTTGTGGTTATGTTCTGTTAGTAAGTTAACCCTACCTATTCATACATGTCATTGTAATTCATGACTGGAAAAATGTTCGTTATTTTGGCCATGATTTTACAGTGACACACATATATTTGAGGTGAATTTGAGAGATATAACTTTTTACATGTAGATCATGGCTTGAAATATCAGTATAAAGATCAGTGCACCCTTTCAGTACAGTCCCATAGTGGGGAGTAGTCTATTTGTATATTTGAGAAGAACAGCCACTAGAATTGGATATAAAAGATCTGTCAGTCACATTTTGTATATCGCTTTGACTTGACCAATAAAACCACAGGCATTAAGTGTTCTTGAGTTTAGAAAAAGAATACAAGATGGTTTTTGTAATCTGTACATGTCAGGTCTCTCATAAAGGCACTTAGTACAGATTTGGTTCTAATTTTTTTTATTTGATTACATTTTCTTTACATTTAAGGATTACTGTGATGGAGGCACCTTGGAAGATAAAATAACAGATGCTGTTAGGGTATGTACCTTACTCTTGTCATGTATTTTTGTTTTATTATAACTGTTGGGTTAGAAAACCAGCTCGGTAAAGGAGCATGTTTTTCTTCTTCTGTTAAATTGGTATTGCAAACAGTACCTAGTTACCTTGCTCCATTAGGAGATTTGTCTCCACCCATAATGCTGGCTGTCGTCATATAAGTGAAGTATTCTTGAGTACGACATAAAACACAAATCAAATAAATAAATAAATTAAGAGAGTTGTCTACCTTTGTTAAGCAGAATGAAATATCTTATTCAAAGGTAGATAACTCAGTTAGAAGCATAGAAACAGATGTTACTGCAGCTATTATCAATTGCCTATCATCTTCTGTATTTCAGAAACAGACAAGCCTTCCAGAAAAACAGATTATGCATGTGGGTGTTTACATCTGTCTGTCTGCATAAACGTTAACATAATTTCTGAGTCTTAACTTCTGTGAGCCATAGATTTTAGTTGCAGAAAATTGATTTGTGGAACTAGATTTTTTTTTTGTAGAGGACACTCACAACAGAGTTTGTACATGAAGGATAGGTAATGCTGGAATATACATGTGTAGATATCCAGTATGTGCTCGTTCAGATGCAGAGTGAAGGTCAGGAGGTTAATCAGCACCTGGCCAAGGGAAATGGCTTCCCTGAGGGGTCAGCTCTGTTTCTTTTACTCATAGACCCATCTGCCTGTGTCTATAAGTGTAAATGTGTGTGTAATTTACGATTTTAAACTGCATTTGAATTAATTAAAAGCTGCATGTATGTGTCATGTAATGACCCTGACTATTCACATTTGCACACATTCTGGCTATGTTTACCTGCTTCTCTGTCAGCTTCTGCTCTACTTCACAGTGGTTTATCCAGGTCGTCATGGCAGCTCAGCATATGCATTCCAACAAAATTTTACACAGGTGAGCTGTCTGATATTAGACATCTATAAATTAATAAATAAATACATTGTATGTTGTATTTTATTATTGTACTGATATCTGTTACCTATAATTTTTGCATGTGAATTCAGGTACATACATGTATATAAGTGTGCATGATAACAGAGCAACACTAATGGGATGTGTCCTAATGGGATCAGTATTTTGTGGGCCAGTGATATTATTTATGGCTTATCAATAGTGCTTTTGGGATGATGATATTAAATTGTATTCCATGTTGTGGTATTCTGGTTTCACTCATGCTTTGAGATCATCCAAGTGTTTAAATATTCAGTATTGTATTTGTTTATTTGTTTGATTGGTGTTTTATGGTGTACTCAAGAATGTATCACTTGTATGACTGCAGCCAGCATTATGGTGGGAGGAAACTGGGCAGAACCCTGGGGAAACCCACAACCATCCATAGGTTGCTGGCACACCTTCCCACATACAGCCAGAGAGTAAGCCAGCGTGACAGTATTGTAAACATAGTGTTTTATCATTCTGCTTGCAGAGACTTAAAGTCGGCCAATGTCTTCCTGACCAAAAAGGGCGTTGTGAAGTTAGGTAGGTTTTCCTTTGTGTGTTCCAGTCTATGTTTATTTTGATTTTTCTCATTCCTTTATCTCTCTCTCAGTTGAAAACTTTATTATCATCAGTACATGAATGATGCAGCATTTGCAGTGTGATGTCCATGTGCTAAGGTTTTATTGATTGAGGTTTGATGCTTTTGTGTTATGGTTGCTTTAGGGGATTTTGGGATCTCCAAGTCTCTGGACACTACAATTGACATGGCAAGCACAGTGGTAGGGACACCCTGCTACCTAAGCCCAGAGCTCTGCCAGGACATCCCATACAGCTCCAAGTCTGATATCTGGGTAAGAGGGTTGAATCCATTTTCGATCAGGTCTTGTATTCCACATTTAACAGTCTTGGTGCTGATATCTCCGCATCAAGGATCCACCAAATACTGATCTGCTCAGTGTCAATTAAAGATGCTCTCACAAAAATGTTGCATGATTAAACTGTTTCAAGTTTATTTTTTTGCTTATCATTTATCGTCTTTCCACATTACATGGATACAGTACAGCAGTGTGAAAGAACATTCCACCATTCAGCTGTAATTTGTACCTAATTATCTTGTAAAGTTAGGTCAGCGTACCTGATGTATATGTTTTATCTTTTTGATAGGCAATAGGTTGTCTGCTGTATGAGATGTGTGCCCTGAAACCAGCGTTTGATGCCCAGAATCTCATTAGCTTGTTCATGAAGATAGTCCAGGGGAAGTTTTCGGTGAGTTCTCTGACAACATTGCGGTATAATTTGATGCTTTTAGCTCCATGATGACTGTAATTATTACCTGATAGTTACTGTGAAGGAACCGGGTGACTCAGTGATATATAAATGAAGACCTGTTAACTTACTAGCCTCCTGTGATGTGTACTCTGTGTGTTCCTGTGATGTAGTGATATATACACATGTTACTAGCCTGCTGTGATTAGTACTGAACACATGTTACTAGCTGTGATATTTGTGTGTTTCTGTGATATAGTGATATCTAAATGGACACGTTGCTAACCTGCTGTGATATTTGTGTGTTTCTGTGATATAGTGATATCTAAATGGAAACATGTTGCTAGCCTGTCATTATGTGTACTCTGTTGCAATGCTGTGATATATCCTGTGCATGTTTCAGCCTGTTCCTGACCAGTACTCGCCTGCCCTGACGGACTTGGTGGGCTTCATCTTGAACAAGTCCCCAGAAGAGAGGCCCAGGTAAAGATTAGGTTGTGGAACAACCATCATACATTGGGTACTTCAGTTGAGCCATTTTCAGACGAAAATGGAGACAATGGAAAATTCATTTGGCCTAGTTAGTGGTAATATATGTATTCAGCATGCTGATAAAGAAGGATTGTGGCAAAGGATGTTTCATAACACCAAATCATCCTATATGCTTACAAATGATATAATGATGATTATCTTGATGCTATGCTCATTCCTTCAGTGTTTTCTGAAAAAAACATTGCCCAGTACTGTAGTCATTGTTTGATGCAGGCAGTTAAAAGCATTAAATGCAGTCCTCTTTAGTACCTCGATGGTTTATAGTTCAGTTTTGATCAATGTTATTGTCAAGGTTGGGCTTTGATACTTTAATAGTTATTTCATATTACTTCACCTTGATGTAGCTTTCTATGCAGGACAAAATGTAACTCTTCAAAGTTTTCAGTCATTAAAGTAGTTTTTAATGTAAGGGTACCACTATCAGAGAGGAAAAATGATAAACAAATGGCTTGTTCAAATCTCAGACAGTGATATTCCATGCACAAAATCAAACAAAGGGACACGAAGATGCTTGAAGAAGTTCAATACATATATTTAAACAAAATAGACAAGTAGTACAACTGACAATAATATACAAAAACAATACAGATAATTACAAATATATATTTAGTTTCTTACTGATGCTAACATCCAAATCCTGATGAATATTCAGGCTTTACAAGATGAGTCAGTTCACAAAAATATAGAATCCGTAGTTTTGGGGAATTCTTGAATTGAAGGATGACAGTCCTGTAAGTGATAAACAGCAGTGGGCACGGCACGTTGACCATGAGTTATAACCAACTTGCTGTCAAGGTACAACTTCCCAGGGTGGATTGGTTGACACTAGCATCCGTGATGCTGAGCTGGCAATGTATGTTTGATTCCTTGGAAATATAAAGTCACTTTCAGGGTACACTTAGATGAAATGTACGTAATCGCACAAAGAGACAACGAGCAATACAATCTTCGAGAGAACATCTCAGAAAAATAGCAAGTGGCAAAGTCAAGTTGAAAAGTGCTACGTACAGAAAAATAGAGTACAAAATGGCAAGTGTCGAATGGCATGAAAGCCGATATCTCTAAACCCAGCAAAATCCTTCAAAGTGGAAGACAGTAAATATGACTGCTCTCAAGTGGACTTGAGTTAAAGACTGCAAACTTTACATCGTCGTCACTCATATTTATACTCTAACGGAAAGAATATTCTGGACAATTTTATCATAAATATGTTTACAACATGGGTATACCGTTCCAGAATGTACTCTCTATGTACAATGACACAAAAGTCATAAAAACAAAAACCTCGAGAACGCATGACTGAAATTCAGTGCAGGCTATAACGTAAACAGAGGGGAAAATGTAGATCAGACACTGACTCAATGTAAAAAGTTAGTTAGACAAAAACAGATATAATACAATATTTTATAGACCAGGTTTGTAACATTAAAGGCAAGTGGATGCATACAGTTATTGTAAAAACGAAGTGAAAAATGATTTGTTTGTGTCTACACAGGTATAAGCTTCACAAAACTATGAGAATTATTTCTCTACACCCTACAGTTCTCAAAGAAAATATTGCAGTTTTGCTTTTAGGGGTGGTTAAAAAGGTTGAAGAATTAGAGCAGGTAACAGTGAATTTTGTTTCTTGCCTTTTGTTTAGCATCATCATAAAATGTTATATTCTCCTGGAAGTGTTTGGAAGCTTTTTTGTTACTACATGCATTGATATTTCTTTGTACCTTTCAGTGCCAGTGCAATCTTAAATCACCCATTCATTCAGCAGCATCTGGCAACATTCATAGAAGAAAAAGAATATCTGCTGCAACAAAAAATCATCAAGGAAAGCCAGCAGCAGTTGTCTCCCCTGTGCTCAAACCGTAACACAGGAAATGAGAAAGAGGCTCGGTGAGAACTATCAGTTGTAGCCACATTCATGTAAATGTGTCATATTAATGAAAGTCCTGGGAAAGCCATGGAATTCTGTCTGAAAAAGTCCTCGAAATTTTTTCAAGTTTTGATTTTCCCGAACTCTCAATCAAGAACACACATCTGACTAATCATAATCAGTATTGGTGCAAGTGGGTCAACCACATGTCCCACACGCTGGTTACAATGCGCACTGTTTCTGTGACATCATGACATCACAGTTGTTTTTACTGGAAATGGAATGAAAAAATTAACAATGTCACCAGAAGGTTTGGGGCATTGAGTGTGGTGGATTTATCCATTGTCTGGCGTGAACCTTGGTATGAAACAAGGACCTGTCAAAGGCCCAGTAGTAGGACCATTATGCCATTTTTTGGACGCCAATTGCTCCTTTTCCAACTCGTCATAAGGATGTCACATTGAGAATGACGTTACAGCAGAAACTGATACAGTGTAGCATGGTTACATTACATTGAATTTCTGAGGTCACAGTGATCCTGCTTCACACCATCTCACCACCTCATGGGATTGACAGATATGCCCTCTCCCCTTTGTGGCTGGAGAGGCTGTTAGCTGAATGCATATAAATGTGTAACTTATATGAAAGGGGCAAGGACACTGTAAAAGTTATTTTATTTATTTGTCTATTGATTTGATTGGTGTACTCATGAATATTTCATTTATATGACGGCGGCCAAAATTGTGATGTGATGAAACCGGGCAGAGACAAGGGAAACCCACAAGCCTCCACAGGTTGCTGGAAGACCTTCCCACATATGACCGAAGAGAAGTCACCATGAGGTGGACTTGAGCAGCAGCTGTCCCAACTAATATGGTTCAGGATACCAACTGTTGTGGTGTTGATACTTATTTATAGGTCTTGAGTGAGTTCAATTCCAGCTGAAACTGGCTTCCTCCCCGGTTGTAGGTGGGAAGGCCCGCCAGCAACCAGCAGATGGTCATGGGTTTTCCCTGTTTCCTCCCACCATAATGCTGGCCAATGCAGTTTAAGTGAAATGTTCATGATTACTGTGTAAAACACCAACCAATATAAATAAATAAACAACTTGTAGTTGAGGTTATGGTGGATACTATTGACATAATGTTTAACCAGTCATTTAACTATGGCATTAACTGTATGCTGCTAACTGCAGAGAGATAAATGTCAATCATATAGACATAAATATACATTCATACTTCTGGTATGCAGACAGGCCACCACTCTGTTTCTGGCTACAAGCCGCTTTCACTAAACTGCGTAACATAGGCATTGGAACGGGTGGTATGGTTGAGGGGGTAGTCCCCAAGCCCCCCCCCCCCTTCAAAGCACGAATATGCATATCACGGACGCAAAAGCTAATTATGGTATCCATTATATGATACAAGAACTAGTTTAAGAGTTACCTTCATAATATATTCTTTTGGAACATCTAAGTGCACGATTTTATTTTTAAAACACATTTGTACCAAAAGTGGGGATGAAGGATTCAGAAGATGCCTAGGTAGCCATTGTTTTTCAGTTTTAATTTTCTCATCTCAAATGTTAATAAATAAGAAGCAACAGTTGTACATTTCTGCTTAAGAATGTTATATTGTTTGGGTCGTTTTCTCCAAGTCTGTTTGTCCCGTACCATTGCATACAGGTGTAATTGATGTGAGCATCAAAACATCAGGAAATAACATGAAACGTGGAGGTGAATTATACCTACATGTACCAACTTGTTGTTAAAAGAAAAATTAATCTTAAAGTTCTGTACAAATCAGGGGAATTCTGTGTGCTGATTTTTTTAAGCTATATCACATGTAAGAGATAAGTATACATGATAAAATACGTCTTCCTGTCTGCATTTGCCGTGTTGCACATTAGAGTGAAGGATCCATTTTGATTCAGCAGTTTTGTTGGAGTTTCCCCAGTGAAAAGATTCAAAATTATTGTCATCTCTTTCAGAATAGAAAGTTCATTAAAGTTTAAAACAAACTAAGAACAGCAAAATAAAACCAAATAGAGAGAGAGTGCTTGGGGTTTAATGTTGTACTTAACAACATCATCTTATAACGATAAGGAGTTCTTCCTTTGTGTGCATATAGTGTGTCTTCTTGTGGCAGGGCAAGTCCATGCCGCCAAAGTGCTACCTTCACTGGAACATCATGCAGATGACACCCCACCCAATCCCATTATACTCACACTGAGCTGACCGGTCCTGTTTCCTTGCTCTGTCCTCTCAATACTGAGTGCCAACGAGGTAACAACTAGTACCATTTTTAATGTCTTTGGTAAGACCCGACCAGGCTTGAACCAACCCACCAGGGTTTTGAGTGATATTGCTGTGTTCATATGTGCCAAGCACAAATCTAAAGACTCCAGGTTTAGTGCAGGGCTAGGTCACACCGAAAAAAGTTGCTGCTTCCTCGCTCACTATTATGGGGAAATAACAATGACTGGTCATCCTGGTATCAGTATAATGGACTGGGTGTCTTCAGCATTTCCTCTCGTTCAGGTAGCACCTAACAAAAGAGAGGTGCAGTACATATACACATACAAATGACAGGAAATATTGTTGACGTTAAAGCCCAAGCATCACTGCATCCAGCAGCCTTAAAATAGAGATGATGCTTATCCATTTAAATTACCATGGTAATTTTTTCTGCATTGTGAATTCATGTCTGTGATTAAAGTACAAGAATATTTCTTCTCCCATCCACCTACCTCATTCCTAATGATATTCTGATAACAGAACTTAACATTATTTAGAGATATTCTCACTTTTATTTATTGTATACGATACAGTCACCACTGATCGGTATATCAGAATATATATTTGCTAATATAGTTTAATGCATAGTCAAAATTTTGAACAGGATATTGTAAAGGAACCAGCTAAAAATAGGTCAAATCTCACTATACAAGACATTTTCAGTTCTAAACTTCATTGGCTTAATATTGATCAGAATGCATCTCCGGGCGTCTGGCTGTACCGGGCTTCCTGGGCTTAGGCAGCCCTCACCTAAAGTTGGCAGTGATAGTCGACCCTTTTGACACCTATGCATTAGCCACTTTTCTTGTAAAGGGTGTCAGCTAGGTTATAACACTATAAAGTGATGTGATTTGTGAGAAAAGTTATGAGAAATTGATGTACAAAGTTTTGTGAAACTGGGCACTGGTCTGATGTTTAACAGCTCTGGTTTTCCAAGACGGAAGTACTTGGATGTGCCACTTTTTCTATTTTTTTTCCTCTTCCACCCACAGAGGTAAAGGGAGTTCTCCCACCATCCAGCTAGCCAGCCAAGCCCCACCCTCTGACACATCAGTGACTACCTCAGACAGTGGGGTTGCCCTGGATGGAGCTCTGAAAGGTAAATTTTTATTATTCGATGTTTGTATTTCAGAAAGTAGAGTTTAGGATAACGCCATGATTCTCTGACAGCATCAACATGTTATGCCGTTTATGTGCACACTCTTAACATCAGTGACCATATGCAGATCATGAGTTTATTAGATCCCTGTCTGGCTCATCCAACAGATGTATTGTTCTTGTCGCAGCCCTGACCACGGAGATTTGCTGGATTTGATTTATTTATTTATTTGATTGGTGTTTTTAGGCCGTACTCAAGAATATTTCACTGATACGACGGCAGCCAGGGTTATGGAGGCAGGAAACTGCACAGAGCCCGGATGACACCCACGACCATCTGCAGGCTGCTGGTAGACCTTCCCACGTAGGGCGGGAGAGGAAGCGGGCATCAGCTGGTCTTGAACTCACAGCGACCGCATTGGTGAGAGGCTTCGGGTCATTGTGTTGCGATAGAATGAGTCATGGAGGCCCCTGAGATTTGCTGGAGGTCTGCCAGGTACCTGTGGTCGCATCTGGTATTTGTTTACTTCAGGTATACTGGTTTCTTCCACCTGTAAATCTTTCTGCTGTAATACACGTATTAGTGAAAAACTCTCAAGTGTTATATTACATATCAGTCAAATGAACAAGTATATAAACAGACTTTTTGGAGTGTTGCTCGAGAATATTTAACAACGGTGGTCGTCAACTCCGACATTTAGACAGGTGCAGGAGGTAGTTGATATGTTTTCTGAAGTAGTGGTAGGTGGTATTGTACACACCGCATCATTTGTCAAGAACTGGTGGTCTGAACTACAGAACCCATAAATATACATGTTACATCTAATTTTAGGGACGGATGTTAGTACTGCTAGAAGCCGAAAAATACATACCTCTCTCAGTTTTTTTCTTGAAAATTAGATATCGATATGTTAAGTAGATGGAAAAAGAGAGAAGGAAGAAAGTGTGTAAATTCCTGTTACAATTACATATGCCTTACCTAACAAGAGCAGACCAGGTGGCCCATTTGTTGGAACAGTTGGGGTAATGCAGCTTTAAAAACCTCCTGAAGAGTGGAAATTGAGAACTCCTAGCCAGTGAGAACTGAGAAATGTTTGAGTATCTTGTCTGTATGTGAGCAGGTGACAAGGATGTGGAGGATGGGACAGGTGACAATGGATCAGATTATTCAGACGATTTTGACTCTTCTGATGAAGAACCTGGCAAGTTATCTATTATATTATCTATTATCTATCTATGTTATCTATTATATAATAGATAATCTATTATATTATCTATGTCATTCCCCTATTGTTTTAATTCTGAAAACAAAAGCTTAAACACACTTTAACTTCCGAGTAATGCCTTGATTTGGGTGCTTTTCAGGTGGCTTTCAGCAAATAGTTATAGCTAAGTTATTGTTTTGTGTTGCTCAGAGGCAGGGGTTACCCGTGACCCAGGACTACATGATTGCCCAGGAGATGTGTCAGAGTTCTGTGAGGAGTACGCTGATGATTTTGAGGAGGAGGACTCCTTTGCTGAGGTGCATTGCAGTCGGAGTGTCGAGTTTGGCAGCAGCAAAGCTTATATGCACAATTGTCACAATCTCCATTGGTCGTTGATATCAGTTGAATTTTGCCGAAACATTTTTAAGACCTTGAAATTACTTGATTTATTAATTGTTTGAACTGAACCCGATGTATGAGTTATCAAAATACTATCCATTTAATCCCTGCATAAAGTTTTGTCTTGATACTGAATTGTCCTGGAAAGTCTTCAAAAACATGTGGTATCAGGTCTGTAGAAGCCGTTGAAAACATTTTTTTTTTTGACTTCACTGGTGGGAATCCTGGAGATGTTCAAAGGGTGTAGGTTAGCTAGGGACATGCACATGTATATTACATTGTGTATACATGGTTGGATACATTGGTTACCACATGTTATTTCAGGGAAATAGTGGAAAACCAGTGGGGTATAACTAAGGTAATGCTAAAAAGTGCCATGAGAGCAAAAACATAGGAGCACAGAGATAGACACCCTGTTCCTATATAATATGGAAGGTTTTCCTACGTGCAAAACTTACATGTAGAAAAAAATTCGTCATAATTTTGAAAAGAAAAATTAAGCTAGAAATTAATGAAACAGGATTAATTTGTAAGATGTTTGAAAAAGATATATGTGTACATTATGCCTTTTAGATAGTTCGAAATATTCTCGTTATTTGTCTGCAGGATTTGGATGACATTGTCATTCAAGCTAGAGAAGCCCAGGGTGTGGCTGTGGAGGATGAGTATGTTGTGGATGAAGACACAGACGTGCACAGTTTAAGACAGTAAGACACTTCATCACGATATGGCTCAGACACTGCCCATATGGTGCTACTCATTCATTCATCCTGACAGAACACTTACTCACACTAACGCAGTTTGTTACTGTACTGGTTTTGACCTCAGATGTCCATGGTGTGACTGTAGAAGATGAGTGTGTTGTGGATGAGGACGCAGACCTGTGAAGTCTGAAACATTAAGACAAAACACTCACTGATTCTAACAGAGTTTGTTACTGTACTGGTTTTGACCTCAGATGTCCAGGGTGTAACTGTAGAGCATGAGTGTGTTGTGGATGAGGACGCAGGTCTGTGAAGTCTGAGACATTAAGACAAAACACTCACTGATTCTAACAGAGTTTGTTACTGTACTGGTTTTGACCTCAGATGTCCATGGTGTAACTGTAGAGCATGAGTGTGTTGTGGATGAAGACGCAGACCTGTACAGTCTGAGACAGTAAGACACAAAACTCACTGATACCAACAGAGTTTGTTACTGCACTGGTTTTGACCTCAGATGTCTAGGGTGTCTAAATTATCTCTCTTACAATCTCTTACAGTACTGGTTTTAACCCTTGACCTGTTTGGTGTCAGTACATGTTTATATAACCTGAGAGGGTGAATCAGAGCACTGAAAACCTTGTGCTGGTGTTATGTTTTTTTACCTCACAAGTTTTGGCACACTTTCACGTTTCTTAAATCAATTTTCCTCAGAAATGAGGAGGCCACTTTGGTGCTGTAACCTGTAGATGGCATTTCAGAAAACCTGACGAGAAATCTTGTTTACAAAGGTTTGTGAAAGTGGGTCACCTTCTGTTTTTAGTCATGCTGTCAGATGGCCACCAGAGAGTGTTCTTTTTACCCAAGCGACATAGAGGACAAAAAACCTCTCTTCGTAGTGTTTTTGAAAAAAAAATAGGCCTGTGGTGTCATTGGCTCTATGGGCATGCAGATAGGCAAATCACATGCTGTAAAGCAAGAGAAAACTGGGCATTTAGTTTCAGGATCTGATTCCTGGTGTCAGAGCTGTTTCAATTCTGACTGATCATATTTGCATGAAAGCTAAAATGATGCCATAAGCCTGCATGAATGTCCAACATGGTCTGTGAAAGAATTGTCTTTTTGAGAGGCTCAGTGGCACAGTGTATTGAAGTGACCTTTATGAATGGGTACAGTGTGTTCCTGTTACGTACAACTGACATATTTTAACATTTGTGACTTTTCATATTGTTTCACCAGGCAGTGGTATAATGTCCTGGGAGAAGAAAAGTTTGAGGAGATGAAGAAAATCGTCTGTAGTGATATATCAGGTGACGGCACCAGGTAAAAATTGTTAGGATCACTCCTAAAAGGTATGGCACAACCTTACTGTTACATGTGAATGGTAGGTGAACATGGCTTATAACAGTTGTGCTACGTGTGGTGAAAACCCCAGATGTTAAGTGATAAGCCATAACCTCACAAGGGACAAACACACCATGACTCTGTCACAAATGAATTGTTGGTGAACATAGCTGATAACACTTATGCTGCCTGTGGTGAAAACCCCAGATGTTAAGTGATAAGCCATAACCTCACAAGGGATAAACACACCATGACTCTGTCACAAATGAATTGTTGGTGAACATAGCTGATAACAGTTGTGCTGCCTGTGGTGAAAACCCCAGATGTTAAGTGATAATCCATAACCTCACAAGGGATAAACACACCATGACTCTGTCACAAATGAATTGTTGGTGAACATAGCTGATAACAGTTGTGCTGCCTGTGGTGAAAACCCCCGATGTTAAGTGATAAGCCATAACCTCGCAAGGGATAAAATGTGTGTTCTGTGATACAGCAAATACTATCAGAGAATGGTTCCTGAATATGTACATGAATTAAAAAAATAATTTTACAAGCAATAGTTTTAAAACAGTTTGCAGTGTGGTCAAAATGGATGTCCAGTTGAGCTTTTAGGGTTTTTAATAAAGACATTTGTGAACAGCTTTTGGAAAAATTACTTGAGGGAAGTTTGTCAGTTACTTGTGTGTGACACTGACTGTCATGGTATAAGTGAAATTTTCTGAGGTATGAGGTTACAAAAAAACCAAACAAATTCAGCCAATAAGAATTGTAAATGTTGACTTTCACACATACGGAGATTCAGTGCATTACGTGTACATAACGATGTGTATCTCAATTAACTGACCATATCTGGACATGTTCTCGTTGCAGGCACCTGTCTGTTGGATTACCTTTTTTACCTTGCAAATCATCTGGTTTCTCCGAGCAGTATTAAACCAAAGCTTGTAGACGTGAAACATTTCAGATGTTGTTAGTGAGAAAACAGCAGCGGTATTAATTGTGCTTTGTGATAAAGCAGTTGCCTGTGTTTTGCAGGCTGAGTGTGCTACGTCGTGTTGGAGGGGACAATGCAGAGGTGTGTTACCTGACCTGTGATGAGGAGAAGGAAGGATTAGGCTGATTGGTCGAACAGCAGGTCCCATCAGTCACCTGGACTGGCGCTGTGAAGGAGCTCCATGTCATGGGCTGTGTTAACGCTTGACCTTATCATTGTACATGTAGATACCAACAACATGCATAAAGTGTGCATGTAATATGTGTTACTTTTGTATACACCTGTGACCTTGTGTAATTTGTCTTTTATTCACTCTATTACAGTGAACATCAAAAACGGAAATGGGTAACTTGTGATGAATGTATTTTTTTCCACATAATGTAAATCTCATCTCATTTTACCCCGTAATAAATTGTCAGTTATAGAAGTGTTCAGACTTCAAACAAAAGGCATAGTTTTGTTGGTGTGTGTGTGATTTGTTAAAAATTTTGGTGCATTAATTGTTACAGCCAGGTTTTTTCAATCGTTCAGGTTTGAACCTGTAGAGAGAGCTGACAATAGTTTGATTTTATGTGTTTGTGCAGTTTTATGACTTATATCATGTTATTTTCTGTTTTATTTGTAGATGTTTCCTTTAGTCAAGTACTGTATTATTTGACAGAGAATAGATATCCCACATAGCCAGCCTTTGACTTAAGAGGACCCAAGACCTGCTGACTTCAGAATTTCAAGCAGAAGAATGAAATGCTTTTTGTACTGTTAAGTAAGGATAATACATACTGTTTGGGCCAAGAACATAACTACAGTTATGCAGAGGCGTTAAGAAAGTCACAACTGGAAAAGTTTTGTCTCCAGAGAGATAATTTTCCAGTTATATCCCAAACCATAACTATGTACAGGTGTTTAGAAAATCCTGACGACAGATTTTGAAAGGCAGATCGTACTTCCAGTTTTGACTAGGAACGTAACTGTGTACAGGTGTTTAGAAAGTCGTGGCAGGAGAGATTTTGTCAGGGAGATGTAAGAGCTAGAATTCACAATTATTAAGCCAGTTAGGGACACTCAGTCAAAACAGGTATGAGCAGAATCATACTCCTGTAAAGGTGGTTCAATCTTAAAATTAGGTCAGTGCGGTTTTAACTATAACACGACTTTACGGTAGTTAAAAATGGGTAATTACATGTAAATTTCCTTTCATGTTGTGTTTCACCCAGGCATGAACTCAAGGGAATGGCCCTTGAGAAATGTAGGACGCGAATAACAGGATTTAAAAAATGTTAACTAGTAGCCCATGTTAACAGATGGGATGTCAAAACGTTGACCACCCACCAACCGACAGAGAGGCAGAAAGACAGATAAAGTGACCTATACCTAGTTGACAACAGACAGGCAGGCATGGAGGCGGACAAATGAGTTTAAACATAGAGATGCTTGTTAATGCATATATAGGTGTTTCGATGTATTTTTTACCCAGAGTGATACTAACAACTTACATAGTAGTGAAGTTTTCATACCACTGCTTTCTACAACATGTAGGCCTATAATCCATACATGTACATTGTTATACACTGTGTAATTCATCAACCTGTGCCATTTTTACATTTTTTTGCTGTCATGTTAAAAAAAAAAATTGAAGTGATCCATTTTTAAATGTTTGTTGAAGACTGACTTGGTTTTGGCATGTGCTGTGCCAAGTTTGTAATGTATATGAACCATGACAGTCTGCACCAAAGCTACTTTGGGGAGCTGATTTACATGTGATATTCTGTCCAACTTTTAATCTACTTAGGAACAAATTTATATTCCGTCCAGCGTTAGTCCAAAATCACCCAGTGTATTTGCTCCTTTAAATATTTTTTTCATTGTTACTACAAATGTATTTTATGGGAATAAAACTTGTGTACATTTGTTTGTGCTTAAACTTTGTGTGTTCAAGATCTGGACATAATTAAGTGCTGGGTAATGTATTAAGCTATTATCATGTGCAAGTGGAAGTGGAACTTACGTGTGTTTAGTCTTACTTTTCATATATGACAGCTTCACTACTCATCAGTCCACAGAGAGTTTACCCAGCTCCACTACTCATCATTCCACATGGAGTTTACTCAGCTTCACTACTCATCATTCCACATGGAGTTTGCTCAGCTTCACTACTCATCAGTCCACAGGGTGTTCACTCAGGTTCTATTGTTAACGTGCCTTTGTCTGGTCACCCTACTTCACATATAATTTTGGGATTATCATCTCACAGTTTATCCTGGCTGTGCCAGATACTCAATATATTGTCACGCCAATGATATGTCACTTGTGGGAATGTGGTGGGTAAGGCTCTGGTTCTCTCCTCCATCTTGCTATAGAGCGTTTATGCTGGCTCTGTCAACCTGCCAATATGTGAAACTATATGTAAGTTGTGGGAATGCGGTGGGTAACTGATTGGTTCCCTCGGTCTCTACAGAATGTTTAAGCAGGCCTTGCGAACCTCCTCATGTGTACACTTGGTATGAATGAATATTGAGACATTGTAGTGGTTTCAAATCGGGGTGTTACTTGTTTAACATAGCACTGGTATATAAGTCACCTTCAATACGTCAGAAACCCAGTTTCAATCCTGAGCCAAACAATATATACTTAGCAATCTCTCTAATACCTGGCCGTCTAGGTACTTCCCGATTAGGCCTCTGGAAAAGATTATAAAGGTAAGAACAAGTCGGCGCGGTTTCAGTTTTAATAAAACTATAGAACTAAACTGAACGTGTTGTCTCTGGTTGAATGATTCACCAGGCGTCTGCGTCTCAGAACATTTTTATGGTTTGGTCGAAATGATGTTGGCAGCATGGAATCCCACTGAAGTCTTCACTATAAGTCACTCCATCTAGTATGCACCAGGACATAAATGCTCCATTTCACTGCATGTCTCATTGTGAAGTGCTTGGTTGGACAACGAACGTGGCACAGCGTCTTTTTTTAGCTGGCCTGTACTAAGTACAGGCATGGCTTATGTCATACCCTGAGCGTTTGCATGGGCGTCAAAGGCCAGTAACAGGGTAACAGCAATGTTTGGCAAAATGTTAGGGGTGGTATCTTGAAAAGTACTGCAAGCAATGAACTCAGGGTTTGCACACCTGTAGAGCAAAACACCACCAAAGGGATATTCCACCGTAGATTCTGTGTGTACATATTAAATATTGTAAATTACCAAATTCCTGACTTGGTGTAACCGTGTATTAGAATCTGCTAAACAAAATGTTAGGGGTGGTGTCTTGAATAGTGCTGCATGTATTGAATTCAGGGTTTGCACACTTGTAGAGCACAATAACACAAGGGGGATATTCCCTCGTTGATCCTGTGTGTGCATATTAAATATCGTAAATTACTGAATTCCTGACTTAGAGTAAGGTGTATTAGAACCTGTCTTAAACAAAATGTTAGTGGTGCTATCTTAGAAAATACTGCATGTATTGAACCGAGGGTTTGCACACAATTAGAGCACAATAACACAGGGGCGATCTTCCATCAGTCATTCCCTACGTTCATATTACTGGCCATAAATTACGAATTTCACCCTCAGATGCCCAATAACAGGGAAAGCAATGCACAACGAAATGTATCTTTTAAAAAAACTACTGCGTGTATTAAGCTCCGCCAGTGTTACGTGGTTTGTCAAAAATTACCCCATTCACAAGTCTGTTATGCACTTTCACAAGTATATCAATTTTAAGTATCTATCTCATCAACATTTATCTGTTACTCTCTCGCCATCTATCCTCTAGAGGCGAGCTCTTTGATAGCCCTACAACCATATCTCAGTTCATATGTTAAAATGTTGCCTTTAATCTAACGATGGCAGATCGACAGAGGACGACGCCGACTTAATATACGTTGGCCCATTTTACAAAACGGTGTAAGTTACCGTAGTTTCGCCATAATATGGGATGCTTTTTGGGCAACTGTATACCATGATGCCTTGCGAGGGCTCTTGTCTTAAGTCATAAGCTATCAGTGGGGAGAATAGGAGATAACCTGTAGTTAGTTGCTCACAGTCCATACTTTCGTTACGCATCACTGAGCCTCACCAGCTGGCCGAGACGACCCTGCCAGGTTGTGAAAAGTTTCACCTTTTCTGCCACTATAAGCTATGCACACATTGATATGCCTACAAACTGCAATATTAGACAAAACCTGCGATTCGGTAAACTAATGGCTTCGTCTGTAGAAGAATTCATCAGTTCGCGTTTGATATCACGGGTAAATGTATTTGTAAGTTTGACTCTTGAATTACTAAGCGACAGTGGTGAAATCGTGTTCAACTTCTTGCACATCACTGAAAGTTTTTTTCATATAATTTTCAAATTCGTATGTAATCAGGTAAAAAATATAAGTGTCTACAGATTGAAGGATATTTTCTGGAATTTATAAATATATTTAGAAAATTGAAACGTGTGAACCGTGTTTTTTTTTTGTTGTTTTTTTTCTTTCCATAAATGTTTAGTGTAATTTTCCACTAAATGACCTAGGGTTTCAGTAAGTGTGCATACGTATGGTTTGACAAAGTTTGTAAATGCAGGCGTAGGTTACGCCCATCACAGTGAAATATCAGATGGACCATAATATACATCCGTATTTCTCGGTGCCAGTGAATTGTTCTAAACCTGAATAAAATGTGCACCGAACACGTACCCTGATCCTTCGTCTGGCGTGTACTGCATAGTGAGAGAGAGAAGAAGAAATGCAAGTGGTGGAGGGATTTTGATCTTGGGAACTTGATGTAGAGGTTCCAACAACCACACCAAGCTTGCAAATTCAGTACAATCTCAGAAGGACTCGGGGGTTTAGAAGCTCTGAAGTTCTGCCTTGGGTTACCAGGTGTCCGTTGAATTTGACTGAACTGGCCGTCTAACATCAGCCACATCTGATAATGTAAGTTACAATACTCTAGAAACATGAGTATGTGTACAGGCCCCGATTTCTAGCCTTTCACAATAGAAAATACTCACTCTCATATTTTCCAGCAACACCTCAGAAAAAATGTTGAAGCATTGCAGGATTTCCATGAAGTCGTCTGTAAACTGAGAGACCTTTCTTGACAGGTAATTTGCATAAGAATGGCAATGGGCATGGCCGCGGGAAACCTTCCCAGTTGTACCAGTTCATTCTATTGCAAATATACCGACTCAACCACATCCTAAGGCTGGATTTCACAGTCTTTATCATTGCCGATAACACATGAACTGTATGAAGTTATGAAGCATTTTTTTTTACCTTGACAGTTGTGGGTTTGAATTTTTGTGCATAGCATGCAGAACACAGATTCAAGCAACGACAAGACTTTATGCTGATACTGACAGATTAATTATTAAATAGCAATGGGTTATCACCCAACACTTGTGATCAATGTGTCGACGCGATGTTCAGTTTTCATTAGGCTATTTTTTGGCATATTGTGTATAGACTATAAATTGCCTGGATAGATTGGGCAGTAGTGTAGGCCTGTGAGCGGTCGTGAAAGACCTGTGTGATCTTCCCGGCTGACTTCAGGGTGTCTCAGTTATAGAGTGTTCCATTTTATGGAGAAATTACGGTATGTCATACGTAATTGCCATCACGACACATACTGCAGTTCACGTCGCTAAGGTAGTTAAATGAATTTAACCTAAATTAACCCAATCCAATGAAGCCTAATGAATTAGACGGTGTATGCCACCGATATAATGTCCAACAAAGGTCCATTTGAAAAACGAGAGATATTTTCCTACTTGTATTCAGACGCTGCCTACCCTTTCAAATCTGTATGTTCCTTAATTACCAATGATCAGCCGGGGGGATCGCATGTCGCAGCGGTTTTAAAACGCTTGTGTTAGGGCCATATCGGTTGTTTTAAACCATTGTTTCGGTCGAAAATTCCCGCAGTCCACCATGTTTAGTCAACCGTCAAGAGAATCCGGTAATCTCTATGATGTGGACTTTTTCGGTACTGATACACGCTGTTACATAGGTAGCTCAAAAGCCGAAAACTCCCACAATGTGGAGAATTTACGATGAACAAAAATGTCTGCTATTGGGAAGTAGTTAATAATGGGACCGCTGCCTAAAACAAGCGAGGTGAGCTTAACACAAGCGTTTTAAAACTGCTGCGACATGCGATCACTTCGGCTGATAATTGCTAATTGAGGAACATACAGATTTTAAAGGGTAGACAGCGTCTAAATACGGATAGGAAAATACCCCTCGTTTTTCAAATGGACCTCTGTTATGGGTAGTACACAATGTGGTATTGATTAGGCCACGTTTGACGAAGCGTTACACCCTCTTCGTAAAATATGGCCCAGAATGTAGCGCTTATCGGTTCACAGCTTGATAGGGCCACAATGGGAAACCACGATACTATTTATAACATTACCATTTGGTGTGCGGCGAAATTAATGCTGCCTTGAGATTTCGTGCAGCTGGACGTCGCCGAAGAAGCGCTAGACACAAAGCGGGCCCACATGATAGAGACCTTCCGATCGAACAAAAATATCACTGACTAGGTAGGAATTCTGTGTTCAAAATGTTCATACCTCAAAATTTTCTTAAATCTACTTGCATTTCTGGCAAATTGATGACCTATATCGTCGCACAGTTTGCATAATTGCTGCACAGCAACGTACTGTATGATATATGGTGTGAAAAAGTGATTCAGAAAAAAATATGGAAAGTAGCCTTTATCCCTTGTCCATTCACAAATTCTTCACAGATTGTAACTTGACCCAGCGTCAAAATACTTTATTTATTTATTTATTCATTTGACTGGTGTTTTACGCCATACTGAAGAATATTTCACTTACACGACGGCGGCCAGCATGATGGTGCGACGAAATGGGACATTTCGGGACAGAGCGAGGGGAAACCCACGGTTGCTGGCAGACCTTCCCACGTACGATCGGAGAGGAAGCGAGCATAAGGTGCACGTGGAACTCGTTATTCGATGACAGAACCCTGTCGTATCAGAAAAAGTGACGCATCTGACAAGGATTGTTGAATACGCTGTGTGTTGTGTAGACACATCGCAAACAAGTAGGTTAACTTTCCATTTAGGTGGCTAAATTGATTTGTTTGATTGGTGTTAAACGACACACTCAAGAAGTTTTAACTTGTATCTGTGCTTGTACGTCAGAAGTCGGTGTGGGTGGAGGTGCTCTGAGTATAACACCATTCTTTGGAAGGTAATATTGAAGGCTACAGAACAGAGGGTAAAACCAGAGCAGCGACGGCAGTGTGATAGTTCGCAAATGGTCACACGTGTAGTGAAAATTTGCTTCAGGTTTATTCAAACTGCATATGCACAAATGCATAAATAGTAACAGCCTACCCCACCCCACCCCCACACCACTGCACAACTGGAATTATGTTTAAAGAATGTGGTGATGTTAATTGTAATATATTACACGTCCCTTTTCTCCGGTTACTCAAAATGCTGTTATCGTTATCTGACGGATTTTCCCACGTCACGCAACTTTTCAGCTTATTGTCTCAACAGACTAAAGGTGAGACCTTCCACGATGACGTGTCTCTGAGCTGCATATTGCAACCAAACCCCAGCAACAGTGGATGTGAGGGGAAGCCCCCAAACTGCCAACACATCGTTTATCCCTGATTCAAAGGAGTATCTCAACCATGCGGCAAAGACCACTGAACCCCCAAAACAGAGCTTGCCACGATCTGGAGCTACTCTTCTTATTTCCAATACAATGTTGACCGATCTGTGCTCAAAATTCTTTTTCTCAAAATGTCACATCAAAAATGATCTGTACGACGACATGATTCGATAATAACTCTTATTCACAAAGCACCTGTACAAGGGCGATAACTCTAAAACACCAACTGCAATGTTAGGCGCTATATGACAGCCTCTCTTAAGATATATCTAGCCGTCGCGCCCTATGTACTAACTTGTCTGTAACTGGATCAGAAATAATACATACTCCCGTTTTGCTTTGGTGGTCGTTCTCTAGCACCCATCAGAGTCCCCTTTTCTATGAAATGAGTGGAAGATCCACTCATTTGCAACAACATGGAAGCAATTAAGAATTCCACTGAAAGAATGGCCGACGTTCGATGTGAGGGTAAGTCTTTGTGCAGATGTAGTTAGCGGCAGTAAGTCAGTGAAGGGAACCTATGCTGAGCGCATTTAATGATATAAAAGACGAAAGCATTCAGAGTAAAACCAGATGACTATTTTTCAATAGCTGTTAAAAAATGGTCACATATATAACAGGCGAAATCCGACCTGGACACTTTATCCCTGGGTGTTGTTCTGTTCTGACTGAATATTAGCAACTTAAACGCACCGTAGTACCATGGATTTAAGTACAGTTAGGTAAAACAAATTGTAGTGATGTCTGAGAACAACTTACTTATGTAGCCCATAACATTATAAAAAGTAAAGCGGAAAACTAATGAAATGTCACGGACAAGTTATTTCATGTTCAATAAGAAAAAGTAGATTCTTCAGCTTTCACTGCTTGTGGGACTAATACTGCTAATGCTATTACTAGTGTTGTCACCAATGACAATGTTGGTAAATGAACAACCATGTTCCTAAGGCCGTGTGTGTTGTCAAACGTTCGCTGAAGACCACTTGTCTTCTATCATGCGGTATGATATGCAATCTGTACGCCAAACGTGAGACCCATCCAGGAGGTTGACAGTGAGCACAGATGCCCATCTAGGATGTGGACAGTGATCCCAGATGCCCATTCAGGAGGTTGACAGTGAGCGCAGAGGCCCATCCAGGAGGTTGACAGTGAGCCCCGATGCCCACCCAAGAGGTCGTGATCCCAGATGCCCATTCAGGAGGTTGGCAGTGAGCGCAGAGGCCCATCCAGGAGGTTGACAGTGAGCCCCGATGCCCACCCAAGAGGTCGTGATCCCAGATGCCCATTCAGGAGGTTGACAGTGATCCCAGATGGCCATCCAACAAGTGGATAGTGAACCCATAGAACCATCCAGGAGGTTGATAGCGTGTCCAAAGACCCATATTGTGATGTTGACAATCTACCCAGATAGGGCCCATATATACATGTTGCACCCCGGGCCTATCCATAGGTGACTTGTCCTAAGGGTCCATCCATGGGACTGATAATGTGCCCAGCTACAGGAATGTCGATAGTATGGTCACGGCGACTCATCCAGCGATGTTGACAATATACCCAAGGCCCATCCAGCGATGTTGACATTGAGCTCTTGTCCTGTCCAGCGATGTTGACAATGCATGCAAAATCCATCCAGAGTTGTTGACAATTTCCCCAGGACCTAAAAAGAGGTACATAAAGGCCCATCCGTGGGGAGTTGCGTGCACGCCGGGCCCACCCAGTTCTTTTGTCGATGTACCCAGACACACTTCACGGATGTTGGCAATGTACGCAGTGCCCACCCAGGGCTTTTGACAATGTACTCAGTTCCCATCCAAGGGTGTTGGCAATATACCTAATGGCCCACCTAGGAGTATTGGCAATTTACACAGTGCCTCATCCTGGGGATGTTCGCAGCGTACACAGGGCCGATCCAGTGGGGTTAGCAATGTACTCAGTTGGCCATACTAGGGCATTCTCATAACCGCTCTCACACTGAGCGAATTTCACAGCTTTCTCTTTTCTCGTGTATACCAGTTGCAACTTCAGAACCAATAAAAGAACCAGTTTCTTCAGAAAAAAATTTAACCTTGTTATTGGGATACACAAGTTCAGTTCCGGGTTGGGGCTGGTCGTAAATTGGTAATCATGGTACATTATCCCTAACGGCCCTGCATTCGTGCATGGCTGTTATGTGTGGTGTTTTAGACATGACGTTCCAGCAATGCAGCATGGCATACATGTTGACATCGAGACACGGCGTGTACAGGCGGAACCTCTGTCGTGGTGTGACCAAAATATGGGTGAACCTAGGCGTCGAAACCGACATTCGTATACCAGCCGTCAACCAAAATGGGCGTTCCGGGTCAATAATGGCAAGTCCAGTTTCCAAAAATGACAAACAACACAAAGCACCAAAGAAGTAAGAAATATATAAATATAAAAACTAGGACGGATTCATGCAAAAAGAAGCAGTCAACAGTATTCAATGATGACGAAAAGACACAATGAATGTTCTTGGAGGACGAATGAAATCAGAATCCAAATCGTGTACGATTTTAGTATATATGTTGTCGATAATCAACTACGCATCTCAGTTACGCTTTGATTGCAACTGTTCATATATCCAATGTGGGGATCACACACTTATAAAGAGTCTCAGAGATTCTGAATTCTCCGTCCGTATTTACCAACAAGAGATGGGTAATCATTGTAAACTTCAAGAAACTTTTGAGTGCATATCCTCAAGACACTAGTTTTTGCAGGAATAACTTGTAACGTTGATTGAAGTAATCACACAGCACACAGGATCTAACAATTGCTACATGGCGAGATATGTATGCGCCATATGCAGGACCACTGGGTATATTTCTGCCCACGTAGGGATAATTCACAATATCAAAATCGAAACTATCCCTCTTGCTGTAAAGTCGACGTGACAGGAAACCATTGTCGTCTTTGTGCAAGTCCAGATAAGATGTATCATCCGGAGAATCTGTAGCGTCCTTTAAATTCAGCGAAGGTGGATATATATCTTTCACAGCCTTTGTTATATACGGGATGTTTACAGCTAGCAAATCATCAACATACCGTCTGGTTAATGGGAAAGATCGAGCCTGATGAAGAATATTCTTTAATAACTTCTGCATAGAGTTGCATTCATACGAGAGCAGGTATTGGTCTGTCAAAAGTGGAGTACAATTTATTCCCATAGGAATATCTATACAGTATTGTCTATTGACAAATGGTTTCCCCAAATTTCACATAGATATTATTAATGCGAAATTCAAGTAATTCAATAAACAAGGAGACATTCCACGAATGATAATACTTGTATGTAATGGAACTGAAGAAGGCTTTGTTGCCACTGACATAAGTGTAGCGGTGACCCGTTTTTTTTTTAACACCGAAGCAATTAATGACGAAATTCTATGAATTAAATCTTTATAAGGTAAAGTAGTATAGAAAGAGACTGATGTAAAACTCCAAGAAAGAGAACACAAATAATAAGTGAACTTTGAAAAAAACGATAAAGAGGGTTTATGATGTGCGAGATGATCTGATAAAATCCCTATTAATTTTTCCCAACTTCAGATAATTATCTTTGGTGTGTTAAATTAATTTTGTTCGCAACAGCCAGTTGGAAGACGTTTATCTAGACCAGTAGCTTAAGATAAGGAAGGAATGCAGGCTCACATTTTTTGCTGTTGGCCCTGTTGATGCGAAATATGAAACCAGTGGAAACCGACGAGATGGAGTTTCGATGTAATTTCATTTGTTGGTTTTCAATGGCGTTCGAGTCTCGTTTAGGTTTTCTGGTCAGGGCTGGAGCATGGAGCTTTCGCCATGCAAGTCGGAGATAAGCAACAGACGTATTGATAATATTGATTGGTCCATAACGAGAGTACGACTATATAGTTTTTCCCTTACTTCAGCGTAATAATGAAAACTATCCTTTAAGACAAGTGCGCACTTAAATTGTCAAAATGCCCGTATGTAATAGCTCCATGGCAACAGAACTTCAAAACCTCGCGATCGGTCTGCAGGTTTGGAAGTGTTGGTGATCAGACAGTCGGCTTACTAGTGGCATAAACCTTCCATGTGCAAAACAACAAAGCCAAACCTCGCGGCCACAACCAACAACTAAAGCATATCTGAAGCGAACGCGAGATTCCTTTGGATATCGGGCTTGGGAGAAAAATCAATAGAGCCTGGGAATCTGACCCGGTTTGTGGTGGATTGACTGAGCAGACTGGGGGCCGGCCAGAAGGGGTCAGATACGAGAGGGACTAGTTGATTATAGACAGAGTCAATGAGAGTGGAGAAGAGCCAACAAATGAGCACCGTCACCAGTGGCAGACGTATACCAATCCTCTTTGTAAACAAGCCTAGCTGATAACCAGTAACTTTATAGCGATGGCCATTACAACAGTATATGATTGAGTGTCAGATCGAGCACGCTGTACATATATATGACCTGACAGCACTGACACTACAGTACTGTCCCTTTCACTGCACATACACTGGATACGCTGGCTGCAGCGTGTCCCTGGTGGGTTTCCCTTTCGTGCTCTGCAACAGCTCAGCTAGCTTCGTCGTGCCCAAGGCCAAATGTCATCGACTGTAGCATGGCACTGCTCTGTGTTGAAACGATCAGGCCATCTGGGGACATGCAGCATCAGTCCAGGCCTGTCATTGTAGGTTACATGGGCCGACACAGGCCGGAAACATCGATGCATGGGTACGCAATCAATGAACGAGCTTCTGCGCGTCTTGGGCGATTGTTGTGTGCTAAGCCGGTCTAAAGCATCGACAAGCAGGCGGCCTCCCTTGACAGAGAGGCGGGTTGGCGGGCAATCAAAGTGTCTCTGCCGGAACACCAAAATCGAGCCAATGCCCGTATGTGTCCTGGCCTGTGTAGGACTGTCAAGGGACGCGTTTAAATCGACCAGTTTGTACAACTACAAATCTAGGCCTAGTGTAGCTTACTGGGCTTATACAGCCTTCTTGAAACTGCTTGTGTCTTGAATCAAGGCTGCTAAGCTTTCAAACAAGTATCTTGACCAAGAAATAATACAACTGAACCAAGCATCTGTCGCAATTCCGTAACAGGAGTTCAGATCTGAACCAGATACAACAAGGTATGCGACACCGCATAAATGTGCACGCGCCGTACAGTATTAGCGTGCTCATATTTTGTGGTAGTGCGTCATTTAATGACGAAAAATGGCGAGCTGAATGGACGAAACATATCGAAGGAAAAATTTTCATGACAGCTGTGACAGCAAGTAGGCCATTGTGATAAAACTAAAATTGTGCTTGGCAAGCGTGAAGGCCTCCTTAACAAAATGAATTCTCTCCTTTTACCAGTCTAAATCCCTACATGTAAATGGGAGTGTTAATTACATGCAAATTTAGGTTGAATAAGTGCGTTTTTGGCCTTTGTACAGCATGTGTAGATATACGGGTGGATCATTTGTTGCAACATAGATCGCATTAATCATGGCAAAGTAAAAACTGTCAGACATCGAACGTGGGCTTCAGGGAAAAGTGATATTAAGATAAGCGACGTGTTCCTAGGAGAGGTAATAATAGAGGTAACGGAAGAGTATAAACTCCTCAGACCAGTGATTCCAATCTCAGGGTTAAACAGAGGTCATATTGTGCTATGTTCAACTTAGAGAAACACACGCTGAATACACAAATTGGAGAATCTGATAAGGTTATATGTAAGTCTTAATGCACTGTGGTGTAGTGTAAAGTAGTCTGATATTATTCATGCATCTTTGTTATACCGAGTTTACACCGTCAGTATACTTTCGTGAGGTTTGTACGAAGAGGGTTTGGCACCAGATTGACGGGTGCAGTCGACGACACCAACGGCCACTTGTTCACTGCAGCCCGATGCCAATAGTGTTAGAAAGATGCGGCACGGAACTCACGTTTAGGGCAAACTGGGGAGTGTTGATCGTGCCTAACGCACGGGTATCGATCCCCAGAAGACAGGAGATAATGACAGCCCATCGGACTAATTAGTTGAGGTCTGAAGAACTGGCGGTTGGTCAACACCCGGGGCTCGCTAAGCCAGCTTATAAACGGTGAACAAAGAGAATATGGCTAATTTACCCCAAAGACGCTGGCCCCCGTACACCGCACGCCAACCCTCCAGTTTGTTTAGCTTTCCCAAATGGCTGCACGGATACATTAATATTGTCCGTTTAAGGACCTGTCTCGATTGTGTATAATGGTCGTTAGCGGTAAATGTACGGAACATGGCGAAAACGGAGGTAGATATATATAGATGGATAGAGCAGGTCATCATAATCTGCCAGACTAGTTGCAATTAACGGAGGGGCTCTCAGGGCAAGGCACACAAAATACTGCGAAGGAATGAATCTGTAATGCTTGGCATAATTCTTACTCTATACATGGGTACAGTTTCCTATACCATTACTTACAAGCTTCAAAGTCATAGTTTTAGTGCGGGTTTCTTTGGTTGGTTGGTTGGTATTTTAAAATCATATTTAAGAATACTTGAATTGTGTGACAGCAGCAGTCATTGTCATGCACGGAGGATTCAGTCAAGGGTGCCAAGAGTAAACCAACTTCTTAAATTAAAAAACCTCCAGCTCCTAAACAACTTTTTATTGAAACTTTTCTTAGATGCCCATGTTATGGTAAATGTAATCAGAAATAGCTGCCTACATCTTTGACAGGTCACATGGCACAGTAGGGCTTTTCTTACCTTGAGCGATAAAAGAATTCGAACTCGAAACTCCCTTATTAACGGAGTTACTCCAAGAAATCATATATATCCTGTGGGGTCACGAATCTGTAAATCACCAGTTTCTACATTTTAGTGCAGGTTTCTTTGTTATTTGGCATGGTTGATCATCGATGTTTTAATACCGTGCTGAAGAACATTTTCTTACGTGACGGCAATTCATCTCATTGACGGAGTATGCCGGACTTCCCTGACGTGCAGTATGGATGTGTGTGTGTGTTTCTCTCTCTCTCTATATATATATATCACTGGCACCATTTTAAATGTATCTGCTCCTGTAGTTTTCTATTGTAATTCACAATCATCGACGTCTGTTATAGTGTTTAGTGGCGGTTTCTTTGGTAAAGTGTTATTTTTCACGCCATACTCACGAATACATTACTGAGGAAGTTTGCATCAAGAGCGAGCTCAAAAGCATTTGCCATGATGGAACACCTTTTGTATTCATTTCCTTCGTATTTCACGTCGATCTCAGTTCTACAATGGAGGCCAACATTGTGGTGGGAGGAAATCGGGCAGACCATCCACAGGTTGCTGCATCGTAGATCGTTCCATATACAACTGAAGCACAAGCCTACATGACTTGACCGCATTGGTGACCCTCTTGAGTCATAGGGCAGCACTGGAAGGCTGACCGAGACACCCATAATAGCAGACTAGTTATTTTACTGGTGGTATACACTCATATACTTCACTTATAAGACAGCAGCCAGCTGTTGGGAAGAAAACAGAACACGGTGGAAATCCACGACCACAGCACCTTTATGTTGCTGAAAAACATTGACATGTATGCCTAAATTGTGCCCGAGAGAAAGATTTCATGTATCGTGGCCTTGCGGCCTGAAAAAACACATTTAGTATAACCCTTGTGATAAGGTTAACAAACAGCTGATTTTCATTTCTTTCTAAAGAAGGCTTTTACTTCAGTTAGTGCTTAGACTCCGGCAAGAGGTTGGTTGGGATACATTGATACTTGAATTTCTTTTACAATAATAGTATTGGAAACCTACAAGTCTTTCTCTAAAGCGTGATTTCACCTTACATGAATTTCACGCTAACCGGTTTGTGGTGACAACACGGAGGAACACGAAAGAAGGAACATCAAGAAACCGGGGTTAAGAAGAGAATCTTTATTGGCCATTATTGTCAGTCGTAACAGCTGACCTACAACTAACAACCCGTGGTGTCTAGATGATAGGTTAAGGTTGCACAGATCTACCACAAAAGCCACCAGACTCGACACTTCACGGTCCACAGTATAACAACACACCTACCCCGCCACGGCCAATGGCAGGGTTTAGCCAAAAGACAAATTTAAAAACCAATGCATGAAACACCTGCAGAAGAATGTATCCCCTATCAAAAAGGGATTGGACGAATAGGCAAAAATATTCTGGTGGACGCATTCGAAGTGAAATACTGTCATAGTTAAGTCCAAAAAACCTGGCACAGCAGTTTGCACAGTCTTTAGATACAGCAGAGAGAAAAATAAGCGTCAATAATGATAAAAGAATAGACCAAGCAGTAAGGAAGAGTGACAGGGTTGATGTCACAATGGCGGCGATACTTGGCACTTGCCAAATTTACACGAACTACATCAGTTCAACTTTCAGGTATGAAGAAAATAGACATACAGAAAGAATTATATTTATCAATGGAAGTTTCAATGTTGGAGGATTACCTACGGGTTTTTTCCAACAGATATTAGGGAATCCCTCACAAGAATCATTATTATGCTTAATACATATAAAAAAAAATCGTAACATTCTTCTGAACTACTGATTTGCCCTGGTGTCTTTCCAGCTACTGAGGTAGAAGATCGCAACCTTTACCCTCCTGAATCAAATTCCAGCTTTGGCCAACTCGCTTTCGAGTTCACCTTCTGCTATTTACAGATAACTAGTCATCACTTCTTTCCGTTCCTGATCATCAAGTTCTTCAGTTCCTGGCTTCTGGTAACAATGTTCTTCAGTTCTTGAATGCTGGTAATCATGTTCTTCAGTTCCTGATCGATGGCTATCAAATTCTTCACTTCCTCACCACTGGTAATGATATTCTTCAGTTCCTGACCATTGGTAATGACATTATTCAGTTCTTGACAACTTCAAAGCCAGCCAACCGACCACTGCTGTTCCTCTACATCATCATAAGGCTGACAAGTTCTTAAACAGAAGACAAACGACCACGTCTTTAATTTCCTGACAAAAGCACAACCACCAGGTTCTATAGTTCTTCACAAATAGAGACATTCACACAAATGGCTCCCAAGCCTTTTCCATTCCAAACAACTCGAAGTGAAGGACATAAGTTACTAATAATCTGTCATCCTGCTCCTTGGTTCTTCACAACTGCATGGTTATTATGTTCTTCAGTTCCTGGTGGCTGGTTACTGTTCTTCAGTTCCTGGCAGCTGGTAATCATGTTCTTCAGTCTCTCATAGTTGGTCATCAAATTATTCATGCACCGGCAACTTCATAATTCTGCAGCATGTCATGTTTATATACAACTGACAACTGTCCAAGAGTTTTCTCTCTAGATCGGCCAAGCTTTCGCCCTTATTACCGCCATCCCTTTCTACCCACATACAGTACAGTCTGATTTGATCATGGTGGTTATCATGTTGAAGAGAATACACCTCAGATATATGAAAATGTATGCTTAGTTATGAGTATTCTTAGTAGTAATCACGCCTCCCTTGAAGAAGTCTGTGTGATCATAAACAATGGGATGACTACTATGTAAGCTGTACATGTGCACTCTTTGACACTGACTTTTTTGCCTCGGCCTCATCACTGCTTATCTACAGCTGGGTCATGGAAAGCCAAGGTTCAGCAGGCCGATACAACATGTAACTTCGAGACACAGAAAGAGTGGTGAGGGAGGGCCGACACACACATAGTTGCTAATGGGTTATAAGAGTATAACAAAGCCAGTTTCTACTTCTGGTCATCTGAGCAATGGGTAGGGGGTAATTTCCTAAAATATAGAATCTTCGGCAAAGAGTACAACATACAAAACCTAAGCGCAATTAACACAGTTATGTTTGTTCATTCACAAAGCCAAGCCTACAGGATATTCCACTACATGTACTTATACCTCTAACACGTAACTTGAGTTTTGTATTTTATATAAAACAGTACGATATGACAGACACACCAGCCGTGGGACAAGCCCTTGGGTAGGCTACATGTAGAGTTTGAGTAAAGCTGCCCTGCCCCTGGTTGTCTGACACTGGGGTGGAGGAAGTCCTCAACCTTTAATCTGGGACTATTACATACATGTATAAAAAATATAATGTATGTAATAATCCTATTATATATAATTGTCCCGGCTTTAACTCAAGGTCATTCGGCTTGACCTTCCAGAATTTCAGCACCTCTGACAAGCACTTGTGCCATGGCTGTCTTAATACAATGTAGACTGTACATGTAACATGCGATTTGATCATGGTTACATATGAATTGAAACTAGACGTATGATAACAAGATAAATGACATTAGACATAGTAAACAACTGACTTTTCAAGTTTACACAAACATCATCGCATATATATATATTTATATATATATATATACACATATAAGTGTCACTGTATATAGTATATATATATATAGCATACAAAAATTAGTCGCATCAGAAATTAATCTTTTCACAAAAGTATAACAAAATTTAGACAAGTTGAAAATTCTTTTAAAAAATGTTCCGTAAATCTCCACCTGGGAAAAGTTGACAAAATCAATTATAAACCATTGTAACAATATGTACCTCTGGTTTTCAAAATGCAAGTTTCATTTTTAATTCATCAGACAAAAAAAAAAACTATAGGGAAGTCCAAGACTACCACTTGATGCTTAACAGGATTCCACTGTGAATCAAAAAATATAGGAAAAAAAACCACCAACAAACAAGCCATCAGAAATTTCATTGTAGGAGACAACAGTAAAATCTTAGTCATGAAGAAAATGTAAAAAAAAAAAAAAAACTGAATGGGTAAGCATTATTAACATGCCAAAAATGACCCCTTAAGGGTTAACCACAGAAAAATAGACAGTGTGTGCACAATGGAAACAAAACTCTTCTGCTATCCTGGTTGTCTATGAATGAGCTCTATAGCCTACCTGAAAGAGAGAAAAAATAATCCATACAATGACTGATCATTCTCTATGTCTGTGAACAATGTTGCAATGGTATTTACAATATATTGCCTTAAATGGATAGTCTGTTACTAATATCAAAGTTCTGCTAAATATTCATCAAAGAAGTACATTTTGTGAGACAAATACAGATCATAAAATACTACTTTTGGTACCAAACTATCATCTGTCAAGCAGGATAACATCATATATTTCACACAAACTTCAAAATATCTTTTAAGGTCAATACAACATCAGGCAAACTCAGTAACTTAGTCATGGAAGCAATTCTGGGGCAATGAATATAATCATTGGTTACAGGACAAACACTGCCTCTGTATTATCAGGATGATTGGGAAGAATTATTTGCACGTGTACAAGTTGTTGAGGTACTGACCAAATGATGGCTAACACTCTATGCATTCACTTCTTTGATTGCACAGCAAAGGACCATTGAGAAGACCATTCCCAGGATCTGTGGACAGGCAGACAGATGGGAATTAGTTAGTACGGTTATGCACTGCATCCTTCATGTGTTCCCACACAAAGTACTCATGTAATAAAAAAACACATTTTATAACATGGGATTTTCCAATGTTGTACATCATGTGCACCAATGTGTATTGGTATATTTCTTTATATACACATAAAATATGCAAGTATAAGGTAACATGACAACATATACTACTTGCAGTGCAGACACAAATTAACAACAGGACCCATGTTGGTGTTGGAAGTTTATCATCACCAGCAGTATGTGTTAAAACCAAAAACCAAGCAAATTCTGTTCTGAGAGAAGACCTTCACGGTCATTTGGCACTTCAGACAGTATAGTAACAAAACACAGCCACTCCTGTAACATGTTACTTTTGACAGCTACTGCTATAGCTGACTAGCTACTCCTGCAATTCAATGTATAAACAGCAAAGGCTACACAGCACCACTAAAGGTTATTTTTTTTGTAGGTTATGTTATAGCTTAACAATACAATAGCACACATGTATTTATTTATTTATCCGATTGTTGTTCTATGACATACTCAAGAATATATCACTTATATACAACGACTGCCAGCATTATGGTAGGAGAAAACAGGGCAGAGCCCAGTGGAAAACCTGTGACCATCTGCAGGTAGCTGGCAGACCTTCCCACGTAGGGCTGGAGAGGAATTCAGCATGAGTTGGACTTGCACTCCCAGCTTACAGCACACCTCTAATCAACTGACTGAATGGTGCTGTACATGGCAATTCTCGAGACTATTCTGATGGCTACTGCTCCAACTTACCAGTACAATAGCAATTCCAATAGCTACTCCAGCGATGATTAACATATGGTCCGATACCCATTTGAAAAAAGATTCTGCACAGGGCTGTAAAAAAAAAAAAAAAAAAGGTGTCTCAAAAATGCTTCTATTTTTGATTCAATACCCAACAAATCACATGATCGAATGGATTTACTGATGAGTCAAAGAGTCAAAGCCACACCTCTCAATATTCATTACTGAAGAAACAAGCCACAGTGTTTTGTATTCACCATGATTTGCAGGATTTCTTATTAATCCAATAAAGCAACCAGTCTTGACTGGATATGAAATATTCACACTTCAAACCTCCATCCCAAAGCATGACATATACCCAACCCAATCTCAATTAATGCATGCATTCATGGGTTTTCATAATACACAAACTCAAATGGTGTAGAATTTTCGAAACTCCGAGTAATGTATAAAATCAGCCTTTTCATGTGCAAATTCACACAGATTTCAGAATTTCTGTCACAGCCTATTTAATATGATGACTGCTGACCACGCTCACCCCCTATAAGCCAGCTGTGGATTATATTAGTTCCTGGCCTATTATTTGATTTCCGCGAAGTGAATTCAGTGAAACTTTTACTAGTAACCACACTGAGGGGAATTCCCGTACCATGACATATCTCGTAGGCTGGTGGTGTGACAGAAGCGAATGATCTTGTATGCCAGACACGAGTTATCTCGCAGCACATGGGTACGAGATAAATCGTAGCTGGCATATGTAATTGACGGTGCACGTGACAACGCCAGTCTTAGAAATAACTTGTATCCAGGGGTAATCCTTTCGTGTGTGTTTAGTATATAATTCACCAAATACTGTGACTTATGAACAATGGTATCCACAAATAGAAAATTTGTTGCAGTTTTTATAATATTTTCTCAAACAGGTTACTTGACGTGGCCATGAATGGGCTATTTCCAGTGGGACTGTCTTGTGACCAATTTCTGTCACATTACTATGTAAAAAAATAAAGCCCAATGGGTTTGATTTTCTCTTATCTTTTGGTTTGTTTTTTTCACCAATAAACTACTTAGTGCATAAATCATGCCTATAATACACATCGGGACCTTTCACCAGGCTTTTTACCAAGTCAAGATTTGATTTATTTATTCATTTGATTGGTCTTTTACGCCGTATTCATGATTATTTCACTTATATGACGGCGGCCACATTATGGTGGGAGGAAACCGGGCAAAACCCACAACCATCTGCAGGTTGCTGGCAGACCTTCCCAAGTATGGCCGGAGAGGAAGTCAGCATGAGCTGGACTTGAACTCACAGCGACCACATTGGTGGGAGGCTTCGGGTCATTGCACTGTGATAGCACGCTAACTGACAGAATCATGGAGGCTCCAAGTCATGATTTGATACAAGTTAACTAGTACTTGCCAAGACTTGGGACACCCAATACTACAAGATATGTCATTTTTGGCAGTCAACGTGTTAAACATATATTTAAATCTTCTAAAGGTCAGTATAATTGGAACACAATTAAAATAAAAGACAACTCATGACTGAAATACTCTTCACTAAAAAGATTATAAAATTCTCTCTTGAATGTAAAAAGCCTGTTTGAAATTGTATGAATTCCTTGCTGAATTATCTTCATATGAAGTGTGGAGTATTGTGCTGCCGATCTGACCGTGTCCATGCTTTTAAGCTTATGAGGGATTGAACAATCTGAGAGCTAGGCAATATAAGCTGTGACGTAAATGTTCTGAGTTGTCTGTCAATGTAACATGTAATAACATAGGGACAGCACACTGTTTTAATGTTATATGTTTAAATTATAACAAGTACATGGGTGAACAACACCGCAAAGTATTTCCAGACCATTATGTTGTGGCGGTAGTAAGTTTCTTGATCATTTCATGTTAGGCGACGGAGCACAGTCAGATGTCAGTTGCAGCTGTTGTTGTAGTTGTTAGAAAAAATATTTTACCAAAATAAACACAATATTGTTCAACCTTTTTGGGAAACTTAACTTAGAACCTGAGCTGTCTTTCACTTTAAAACTGCTGTTAAATATTTATTTGATTGGTTTTTTACACCATACTCAAGATTATTTCACTTATATCATGGCAGCCAGCATTAACACATGAGGAAACCAGGGAGCCTGGGGAAAACCCATGACGATTCCCAGGTCGATGGCAGACCTTCCCACATATGACCAGAGAGGACTCCAGCATGAGCTGGTTTTAATTCACAGCGGTCACATTGGTGAGAGGCACCTGGGTCATTACGTTGCACTAGTGCGCTAACCCCTTGGCAAGATAGATGGTTTGGTAATACCTTGTTGCACAGGTCTGTCTGAGAATGTCATTATCGTACAGTGTGAGCAGACATTGATCACTACCACTCACCTCTTCGTAGTGCTCCTTTTTACAGGACTCAGGCTCCAAGTCAGTTGGGTAGTCCCTACGTCCTCTCGTAGCCCCACAGCATTCAAACTATAGCACAAAACCATAAAACTTAATACAGAAATAGAGATCATAATGATCAATGAAGACATACAGGAAAGAAGTTAATACATGTCTCGGGTGCAAAGCACAACATGAATGTTTACAATTCAAATCTTTTGTCTTTCAATTTCTTTGTGTTATCGTTTTGATACATTTAAGCTATGTGCATTTAAAGCTTAGTCACTTAGCACCAGAATCAATATGCCATTTTAGCTGATCAAACAGAAAGTTTTTCTTCTCAACTTCGAGCCATCTGAAGACTGAATGACATTATAATTTCAACTATCTCTCTCTGATAGCCTGTTTTAGTCATTTTTATTTAGCCAATAAAAAAAACCTCATGCAAAACAGTATAGAAAAACTTGGAAACAGATAACCCAACAGAACAGACTTTTTTGTTATTCTGAATATGAAATGTAACTATTCCACACAAAACCGAAACATAATATACAGTGGCCAGATCATATCCACTAAATCAAAATGGTGAGAGGGATGGTAAACATAGAATAATTTCTGGCTACTGCTTTGACAATGTGATGACCTTGAGCATGTGGTTTGACTTACGTCTCTTTGGATGTTGTCCATGACGTTGCGGGCAGCTGCGTTATCCCTGTAGTTATTCACCCAGCTCTTCAGGGTGTCCTCAACACTTACTCGCAGCTGCAGACAAGAACACAAAAGAAGATAAATTCTCTGGCTTTATGACAATTCTGTATTTATTTTTTTTCTATTTTATTCTTAATTCATAAACTGGCATTGGCAAATGTCTGTATTTCACCTAGACTTCACCTTTTCTTGTGTTGAACATTTCCTTTAATTCTGAGTGATTCACCACAGTAACTGGGCCACTTACCAGTGTTCTGAAAGAAATTTTATAAATCAACTAATGATTCACTTAAAACCACCCGGCATCAGGAGTATCATTTAAGGCCTTTGTTTGCTTCTGAAAGTGCATTTTTACAGGCCAAACTTCAGGAAAAATACAGTAAATTGATTTTTCAACAAAACTTGTGACGAAATTTGATACCTGTCCATACAAGGATTAAGCATCCAGGAGTGAGGAATACTGTTGTGCCTGTATAGATAACACTTTCATGCAGTGGCCAGTTGATGGACTAGTGGCCTCTACTCACCGTTTCTTTGGATACCACGGCCCAGATACCGAATCCCAACAACACTGCGAAGATGATGAAGAGGCAGACAAAAAACTGCAAGGAAATGGAAACTGGAGTTTGTAAACAGTGCAGATAAAAACACTTACACATATGACTAATTAATCTGAACATACCACACTTTTCTAAATGCTGAATTTACACATCTATCTAGGAAAGGTCAAGGTCAAGTGCAGTGCTATGTACCTACTCTACTAACACACATGCACAAGGGTTCAGTCTACATGTACTTTTGTCATTATGATGCATCTACCCCTGAAGGCGTTGTCTTTACTTGTGTCCCAACAGGTTACACATATCTACTGCTACAATGTACAGATGTGTTCACTTTTGTCACAGCTTACTACAGCATACAAGTGTTGAGTTCACTTGTGTCACAACAGATTACACCTGCTACCACGGTACTTGCAGACATTGTGTTACCTTGTATCACAGCAGATAACACCTTTCTACCCTTGCTACCACAGTACAGGTATTGTGTTCACTTGTGTCACAGCAGATAACACCTTTCTGCCCCCACTGCCTTACAGGTGTTGTGTTCACTTGTTTCACAGCAGATTGCACCTTTCTACAATGTTATCTTACAGGTGTTGTGTTTACTTGTGTCATAACAGATTACACCTTTCTACATCTGCCACTACAGTACTTGCAGGAGTTGAGTTTACTTGTATCACAGCAGATAACACCTTTCTACACCTGTTACCACAGAATAGGTATTGTGCTTACTTGTGTCACAGCAGATTAGACCTTTTTACACCTGCTACCACAGTAAAGGTGATGTGTTTACTTGTGTCGCAACTAACCGACTACTCACCCCTCCAAGCATGCAGGTGTTTTCACGGATGGCTCCACAGCAGCCCAGGAAGCCTATCACCATAATGATGATTCCCACCGCTATGAGGACGTAGGCTGCCGTGTAGAGCATATTGAACTGGTCCTGGCTGTTCACATACTTCTCAAAGTTGGGGTCAACCCGGATCCAGATGCCAAGGCCCAGTAAGGCACATCCTATCAGCTGTAACAGATAATCAGAAATCACATAAGGCATGATACTTATTATTTATGTAACTATTTATATATTTGATTGTAGTTTTATCTCATTTTTTGGACTGATGTTGTAAAGCATACTCAAGAATATTTCACTTCTACGATAGCTGCCAGGACTATGGTGGGATTAAGCCAAACAGTGCCCAGGAAGATTTTTATTTTAATATCACACTGAAGAATTTTTCACTCACATAATGACAGTCAGTAATCCACCTTCCACATGTGTCATGTATATACATATATTGGTTTGGCCTTAACAAATGTTAAGCTTTGGAGCATCACAGACTGCTTTTGTCAAATTAAGACCTCACTAACAGTGAGAGCATGGATTAATCCACAGATCACTTTCTGCAGCATTCAAACCAATTACAGAACAAAACGTGGAATTCTTTACAGTTAACATTCAATACGACAACTCAATAGGTTGACACTGGAATCAATATTGGAGCAATATTTGAAAACTTTGATTGCATATTGCTACATATGGAGGTCAGCAGTTGTGCTAAAACCTTTACACCAGTCGACTGTCACCATTTACCGATATGACCACAGATAGAAAATGCTGAATTTCATACGTACATGTTTGTGTATCCAGGGTGAACATAATGAAAGAATGAAGCAAAGTGTTCAGTGATCCATATTACGACTGACTAAATAGTGTTAATGTGAAGAAAGAGATCAATTTGTGCTCAATATCTCAGCATTTTATTATGTCATTAACAGGAGCTATGATGATGTCACAATAAAATGCTGAAATAAAATGAATAAATCACACTTCACATTAAAAACACTTTTGTTTTACTACTCCACAGCTTGCAACTTTAGTTTTCTAAAAAGTGCACAGAGCAAATTCCACTTTCAGCAGACCTGGGAGTCTTGACATTTGCACACATAGAACATATAAATCTTTGGCTCTATGTCCGACAGCAGCACCAGTTAACGATATCGCATGACATTATCCAGTAAATCTTAACAAAACACATTATTCATTGCGGTCTGAGTAGCCCATTTAGATGAATGAGGTAAGATGTTTTATTTAGCGTGGGGAAGGCCATCTATTGCCAGTAGCACCTCGTCCTGCCACAGGCTGACCCAGCTTCCAGGTGCCACCATGCGGCCGTTCTTACAGCAACATATGGCAAGCTAGAAAAACTGGACATGCATATGAGTTATTCTGGCTGTTACCCAAACTATGATCTGACCACCAGACCTACATGCTTCTTGGCTACTAGTCAACAATGAGCCGGCCCACTGATTCCCTCAAGAGACCAGTTATATCATTACATGGTTCAAGGGTCAGTCAAGCCTCTAGAGACTGTCCACTGGATTGGGCCATAAACAAGGTTCTCAGATCAATGCCCCACTAAAGCAAACACAGCTGGGGCTGTCTCATTGGTCATGCATTATTAAAGCATAGTAGGGCTCAGAACTGATCTACGTTGGTAGATCAGTTGCTAGCAAGATAAGATTTGGCATATCTGTCTCTGGTCTTCTGGGCAGCATAACTGAGACTGTGGCACCGTAAGTAACATTGACACCTTAATCAATTGAGGTTCCTGTCGCTCAGTGCATTCAACTTTCTACAAGAAATGGCAGGATTTTCAAGAGACATCAACCACTACTACCACCACCCCCAACTCTCATTACATCTATTGTGAATTTATTAAGGCCACTTCTTTGGTGAGTGGAACCCAACCTTATTGCTTGATAGGTAGCCTAATTCTTCCCTTTTTTACTGAAATGAAAAAATAAGGATTTTAAAGAAATCATCACAGAGAGAAAAAAAAATTCTACCAAAATCCCAGTAATAACTTTAGAATATGTCCTCTTCTTGGAAGTTTGGTTGGGGTACACCCAACAAACACATTTTTGATGCTCCCCTCTCACATTTTGAAAACCTGTTCAAATGCCATACTGCTAGCCTCAAGCTACTAAAAATGAGTATTGTCAACAGTGTTTGGCTGGATGCTGTACCCTACACACGAATGTACAAGAATCAATTGTTTCCATGCACTTACATGTAATCATGTTCATACTAAATGATTCCCATGCACTTTATAACTGAATAATTCAGTATATCTGCTTATTGCCTCTGGTACTAAATGAAGCATTACCCTATAGCCCTGCCCTGGAGTCAATTGAATAACAGAACAACACCTCAACCAGCGGTCAGCCTTTGTTTGGAATGTGTAATAGTGCATTTTTGCCAAACACAATGCATCCAACAGAACACTACAGAAAGCTCACCTCGACATGCCTCCATAGTATACACTGATCTCAAAATCTTCTAAACCTAGCTCGCCTCTTCCAAGACAATATCTTGTAAATACAATCTTTCATGTACACCAATTCCTCACCCTACTGAATGAACTCCAGAATGTTATTAGTGCCTTTGTAATTGGATTTTGGAGACAAAACTATATTGGTTGGATTGGCTAATTGCAGGGCTTCACAAGAAGGATAGTTTTGTCAGTCTACATACACTACCATGCCCTCAGGAACAACTCTCTTGCAAACACATAAAGAGAACACACCAAAAGATTGAAGCATTACTCTATGAAGGATCCTGAGCCTTCAGGAGAACAAACCTCATATACAACCCACCTAACACAGGAAATGTGATAAAAAATGATGAATAACCCAACATCCAAACATTTATTTCCGCAGGGCATCCATCTTTAGACGCAACCTAGCTATACCCAGCTGCCAGAGGTTTCCATATAGAAGACCATATAGCAGCGTTTGATGACCTCAGTGTAATGTTTGAGCGTTCTGCCAACTTAAGCCTGTGCCTAGGAGTATTATAAAGTATTTACAGGTTAGGGCAATCACCTGACTGTCTGCATATTCTATTAGACAGTGCTGGCTATCAATCAAGGTGTAAAACCTGGGTGTAGCACATACTACTTGCTGGGCGTTTCATCCCTGCAGCCTTGGCAGACTGTTGCACCGTCATCCATCAGGCTCAGGCCCACAGCCTCTCTCAAAATGCACATCCAGAAATACTCAGCCTTGGTCGTCCATCAGCCGGGCCTCGACGGCAAATTAATTCACAATCAATTGTCAGAGGCAAACCCAAACACGGGATGTTGTTAGATGTTTGATAATTACAGAACAAATTCTACTCCGTATAAACTATGAATAAATCATGATGTGTGTAACGGGCGTCAACAGGAGTCGGTGAACAGAAAGTGGTCACACTACAGACTGTGCATGATAACTGTTCTCTCTCTCTCTCTCTCTCTCTCTCTTAGCTGCTACACAGTGCAGCACAAAATACACACACAACACTGTACTCAAGAATTTCATTTGTTAGGAATAAGTCCCAATGCCATACATCACAAACACACTTCAGGGATGTTCTCATGGCACCAGCGTGTATTACACTTCAGGGCTATTCTCAATGTACCGTTGTGTATTACACTTCAGTGATATTCTCACAGCTTGAGCGTGTATTACACTTCAGGAATATTCTCACAGCACCAGCATGTATTACATATATCAGAGATATTATCACAGCACCAAAGTCTACTACATATCAGTGATATTCTCCCAGCACCAGTGTGCATTACATAGCAGGGATATTATAACAGTACAAACTATACCATATAACACAGCAGAGATATTACTGTACCACCAACCCGAATAGTCAACATTACAGATATTCTCATGGTACCAACACATAATATTACACACCAGGGACAGTCTACCAGTGCCATTAACTTGTTTATCACACATTAGAGATATCTTCCTGGTATTTCATCCAGGCATCTTTTATACACTCTAGGCATACATGAACATTCTGCAATTCAAATCATATCTCCATGTTGGATGCAACAACACCATTATTCCTGGTAATTAATGTAATCCAATCTCTGAACAAAGGCTTAGAGATAATTATTCTCTTCCTCATTATTTGCCCGTTACTTATACCATGACCACACTGCCCTTGGATATAGGTGACTTTTGTATTATACACCCCATTAATCATTCTGTATTTGGAAAAGGGTCAGTTCAGGAGATATTTAAATGCCACATAGGAGTACTTGTTGGTATGTTAAACAGAGGTCCTAGTGGTTTGTGAATTCATAGTTTGTGTCAGGAGTTCTGGTAACAATTTAAATATACATACATACGCATACTGTGTACGTCATTGTGCACTGTGCACAGCATCAGGCTTGTGAAATTCTCCTGACCTAGCAATTACAGAGAAGTGCCACTGAGTCAGCCATGTTAAGCCAGGGATCCACAAATAGGTGAGCAAACAATTACCAGAGAAGAGATGAATGCTGGAGACTGCCGTATTGGCCGAGTACCGATATGTGTAGAGTGCCGGCCTATTGAGGTGCACAACAAAGTTGATCAATCCTTCCTATTGATGACCGCTCACAGCCTCAAGCCCCGCGCAAAGTCCAATCCTTAGTTTTCAGGCGAACCGCACTGCCGAGTCTTAGATTTCTACAGATCTAAAGCACAGCGGCGTGTATGGGTCGGTTGTTAGCATAGCTAACGTGAGCTGCACATGTGTACAGTGGAAGACGTTGTCCGTAACAAGGGCATCTTTATATTTTCATCGTTGGCTAAAAACTGAAATAAGCCGAAGAAAAAAAAAAACAAAAAAAAAAACAGAGAGAGCGAGAGAGCAAAAAAAAACAGCTGCTTGCTGTTGCCATGGTGACTAATATGGCATCCACTGGGTACAGGTGTGCATGTTGTAAGGCGTGTTCCAGCCTGTTTGTAGAACGTACCTGCTGAGGAGAAAGTGGGCTGTATTTACAGGGGAGTGGGCTTAAGAAATTCAGAAGTTAACACTGAGGTCATATTTCACAGGGGTAGGTGGTGAAGTGGTCAAAAGGATGGGCAGAGTTCAACAATTAGCCCTTATTCTTCAGGCAGGATCTGATCACCTGGCTTCACGCTGGAGCGTAAGGTGATAGGGTGTCTGGTGGGTACATGTCGCTTTCCTGCCTTAGGGTATCATATATGACCTCATTCTAAGGCAAGGGGAAGGTAAGACCCTGGGGACGTGGAGTCTTACTGATAGCCTGTCACTGGCCAGAGTGCTCTCCCATGCCCACATCATACCACGGACCATCAATACGTGTGCCATGATGCATACACTGACCAATCATCATCCTGGGTTTCTGCGACCTACTTTTTCGCAGCCATGCTGGAGCTTGCCACAACACAATGCTAATTTTGTTCCAATATGGCTGACCAACATTTGTTCTGCTTGCCTGATACAAGAACAAAAACTTCAAGTTCAACTTATAGTATTTGAGGTTGCCACTTTGGTGTGTAATTGTAACAACAAAGCAACATGTTACAGTGTGCATCCATGGTGATTCCTGGAAATCTGCACGCCAAGTGAAGACATTTCTACTTCATATATAAAATGCTAAGTGCTCTTCGATACATGTCTCTGCTGACATACATTCAACATTTTAAACCACTAGATGCTGGTTTTGGGTGTTTCCCATGTCTAATATCTGTATGTAGGTCATCTGTAATCACCCCCAAAATCTGTTTTACAACAGGTTTCCTCTAGATAGAATCTTGTGGCATTTTAAACCGAGCTATATATAATACTGCCCTAATATAACCTGCCCAAATACTGGGGCTGATAAACCAAACAACTGTATGTTTACTGACCACAGCATGAAAGTTTCAGCATATAATCTACACACTTAGAAGAATTTCCCCAAAAGTACCAGTATATTTTAGCAGGCAAATAAATAAAAAAAGTCACAAAATATTACTTCTCTCGTCGAGACAACTTTCTAGTTGGATATCCCTCTGCCTTTCAACAAAACCTAAAAAAACATCTACCTGAACTCAAAAGATAAGAAAACATGCAAGTCTTGGACAGAATTATAGGTCAAACTGCATTGGGTTTGGGGTATCAAGATGAATCAGTCCTGGAACATATTGTTTATGAGAAACAACAAGCAGGAGCCAAATGATTTACTGAATCACATAAAACTTAAAAACTACATAAAAATGATTGAGCACATCTTTAACAAGTCTAATGATTTACACATTTTGTAAATAATACCATGGTTACACTTGGTTATAGGTCAAATATGACGTTTGCTGTGGTTGGGCCTACAGCTCGACTCATTCATGAAGGATGCTCTATCTATAACAAGGCCATATTTCCTCGACACGATCACTAGAGATTACTCACAAGTGCTACAGCAAGATACTGTCTCCACAAGTTAAGTGTTTGTCCCTACATTGTGAATTCAGATAACCTATTGCTTATTTCATGGGCTGAACCCAGCTTAAGTTCAAGAATGCTTCACAGATGGAGAGCAGCAAGGTTTGAGTTGGGGTCTTGACTGCATACATGTGCCACATGTGTGGAGAGACTACTCCACCCAACTGTGGGAATACAGGCTTAAAATAACCTGGGATTCGTGCTGGGTTAGAGAGGATAGATCACACCTGATCGCAGTCTGCAGAAAATGAGTCTTACAGGTTGCCATGGAAACACAATAGAGTACATGTAAATTAGTTTGACAGTAGTGTACAAAAAAACAAAAAACAAAAAAAACCCAATGAGAGATACACCATCGAGGCTTTCACTCTACTTCTATGTGTAATATATGTCATGATTTCACGAATTAATCTGCGGCCACCATACCTGTATCACCACAGAAACGTTTAAAAAGCAGGAAATCTCTTGCCAGGGTATTTGTTTAAATCACTAGGAAATGTGCTTGACAATTGCAAACACTAGAACACAGCCTCTGTTGTTTAATTATTAGGTTATTACCTTCAAAATGATCAGAAAATTGAATCAATGACCTTTACCCAACTTTACTAACTTTCATGAAATCACATTGTTACTAGTTCTGTCAAAAGAATGGCAACTAGACTTGGAGCATCTGAATGACCTGTTTCCCAGTGCTGGAAGGCTGACCAGATAATTTATTTCCATCATATATGCCCCAATATGGGCAGGTTAATCTGCCACAAACTAGGGAATATTCTAAGCAGACAATTTATGGCTACCATACATTATTTATCCCAAAATAGAAAAACTTAACCAGATAATCTATGGCCATGTGTTTAATTACATGAGTTTATCTACCAAGACCATAACCAGAGAGGCAGATGGCCAAACAGAATCCACCGCCAACAATCCGTCCCAACAGAAGTGGACAATTTACCGTACACACCATGGCTACCCATACATATAGACAATAACGAGACACACTATAATATTACTACCTTTCCGCATGTTATTCATCTTCACCATTTGATTATGGGGTTAATTTATCCCATGCGTTTGCCAACATCACTGCTTCACAGAATATACAATTTTTACACTCTAGGCATAGAAATACCCTGAAAATATGCATACTGTATATACTGAACACCTACTTGCACAATGCATCGTTAATAACACATATTATAACATAAAGCATATATATGTGTACCTAGTGCCTGACAACACCCTCTACTCTACATGTGTACCTAGTGCCTGACAACACCCTCTACTCTACATGTGTACCTAGTGCCTGACAACACCCTCTACTCTACATGTGCACCTAGTGCCTGACAACACCCTCTACTCTACATGTGTACCTAGTGCCTGACAACACCCTCTACTCTACATGTGTACCTAGTGCCTGACAACACCCTCTACTCTACATGTGCACCTAGTGCCTGACAACACCCTCTACTCTACATGTGCACCTAGTGCCTGACAACACCCTCTACTCTACATGTGCACCTAGTGCCTGACAACACCCTCTACTTTACATGTGCACCTAGTGCCTGACAACACCCTCTACTCTACATGTGTACCTAGTGTCTGACAACACCCTCTACTCTACATGTGCACCTAGTGCCTGACAACACCCTCTACTCTACATGTGCACCTAGTGCCTGACAACACCCTCTACTCTACATGTGCACCTAGTACCTGACAACACCCTCTACTCTACAAGTATAACACATCCATTAGACTCTCCACAAAATGACCCTTACTAATGTACAACACACATTATTTACATTTGACCTGTCTTGATACATGAACAAACAACATCTTGACACTAATTCTTCACAAATTCATTAATTTATATATATATATATATATATGATTGTTTTTTAACACCATACCGAAGACTTTCCCACTCACATGGAGAGTTCTATCTGCAGATGGCAACATGAGAGCCCTGTGTAAACCATGCATGAGGGTTTTACACAGTACATAACCCCCATACATAAATCATGCTGCACTCATTACCAACCCTACACCATGTATGTACATCATATCCCAAACTGCAAGCACACACAACAGCCAAAAGTTTCACTAAGCAGAGTATGCAGGCAGATACACCCAGCATTTCAAACACACAACATCTCTCCTCTCCCTTCAAAGCCAACATGTACATATAAAAGAAGCTGATCCAGCAAATTTTAACATCAGGTCTAGGAATGCCCAGCCTCCCAGGTTTCATCTAATGAAAGCTGCATTTGTACACAACACAAACCTGACTGACAACTGTTCCACAATTAATTCCTCTGACTTTTTTTCTTTTCTTCTTCACTGGTTGTATACACCTGCTTCAGTTCACAGGTTGTAAGATGTACAGCGCTTAAAAATACCAAAAAAAAAAAAAAAAACCCAACCTACTCTATCTTGGTCTGTGAACAAGGGCTTTCATTTAAGAAGACTTGCACAATGGACACCTTATCGATCTAAACTGCATAACTTCAATACTTTTCTGGTATCTTTTCTTTTAATTTATATCAGTTCTTAAGGTCAGTTGAATTATTCAGTGAACTACGTTGAGTATATGCTGATATATATGATTTGCAAGGATTAAATACTGTATTTTATCTGATGTTTAGCATTTTTCAAGAAATATATTTACACGATTATGATAGATTCAACCTCCTTATAGCCCCACTTCATAGTTTTTTTAAGAGTTGCCATGGAAAGCAGGGGTCAATTTCAAGGGTTGTCCAGTGGTCTGTGAGGACTGACCAAACACTATGATGACAGAAACATGCCATGTGTTTCCATATGCTGAACTGGTGTTGCCCCGTACACCTGTTAAAACCAACTTGTCCTTAATAAAATTAATAACTAGTTGGGAAGGCATGAAATTTTCAGTGAAAATATACAGACTGAACTCTGTCTGGGCAAACAAATTTCATTACAGGCCACCACAATGACAGGGGTTGGTAGCCCTGTGGGCCCCCAGGAAAAATCCTTAAAATTGAGCCATGAAAAGTATCATTTTAATGTGCTGCTGCAAGTGCATTTTTACATAATTAACTTTAGATAAAACACAGAAAATGAGGAAATATAATTACCGAGTCAGGAAAATAGACGTATGAACATTTTCACAACAAAACATACGTGTGCACATCTAGCAGTGAAATAAAGGATCGGGGTAAAAACATATTAATCATCAAATATGGACAAGGCAGCCTGCCAGGGAGTGGGGTTGGGAGGTTCAGTGATACAGACAGCCAGTGTCACTTGATACTCTTAGATCTGCATCATAAATTTCCAGCACAGACTGTGTGTCAACAGCACATGGATTAGGGTAATGCCTGGCAATTGGAACCCATACATTACACACAGCAATATGACAGACTGCAGTGATGTCAATACATGTAAGGTGTATAATGAGTCAGTGTGAAGGTTATATACTTGTACAGTGATTCCTCTAGAAATCTGGATTGACTATAAAGCTCTGCACACCACCCAGCCCTAGCCCAAGAGCTACATGTATGAAAAGACCAGCTAACACACCCATGAGGTAACAACCCCAGGCTTTGGAATACATTTACAATGTAGCTTGGAAAAAATGTGCAACTCCTCAAGTTATCATGTACATGTATGTGTGTTCATATACATGTACATGTACAGAAATGCACATTGTTCTTCAAGTTTCAGGAAAATGTGTCTTTGCAATGCACTGAATTCAAGCCAATCTTTAAACTGAATTTGCTATGCAGTCTTTGCCATTCAAATTAAACTGTTCTGCATTTGCTGGTTTAAGCTAAAAATATTCAATGAAGCCACTGTAATTTTGTAAAAAAAGGTAACTTTGTTGTTTGACCGTCTGTTTAGCGCACCAGGTACCCCATAGGTGCTCCTGCTAGCATGCGTCTGTGTTATCTACATTACCACCACACCTTAGCAACAAGGACAGGCTGCACCAGCAACAGTGGGATACATAGGAAGGCCACTCTTAAGTAATCCGCTGTTTCTATGATCTCTTTCTTAAGATCACAGATGGCACAAATGGTAACTATTAATTACTTCTTATCCAATTCCTGCTTAGAAAACACTATGTGTGGTGTGGTGCAAATGAGTGGGGGGGGGGAGGGAAGGGGCATGTGAGCTTCACCTACGACACAATCTAGGCCAACAAATTACACTGAATCTGAAATTTATATTGCGGTACATTATCTTTCCAGCAGCTATCTGTTGTGGATAATTCAAAATGTTATGCTTGTTTCATTTAATTCTAAAGAGATCCAATTTTAACCATGCAACAGGAAAACTTAAGGCGGCTGGGTCATTACAACTAAACAATTAATTATAAATGGCCTACTTAGGTACAGAGGTGTGGGTTAGTCTGCTGACAGGGTGTTAACATAGTATATACCCAGGAGAATCCTCTCAGGCCTGGGAGACTAGGGAATTCAGTCTTACGACATCAGGGAATGGGCGATGTAACAGCACTAACACAGTGTCTACTTATGGCCACATTACCAGCATGCTGCATGCTATGATAACGCTGATCATGTGGTCAACAGAAGTGTTTATGTGAGGAGAGCGACTGGCAGTTTGGCTCAGAGCCAGTCTATTAAACACATCAAACTGCCAGGCGGGCAGGCGAAATCCTGCAGCCACCTAGCATAGGGCCAAATGCCTTACCCTCAATAAATAACCAGAACAGAAATTTAACCAGATATTTTAGGACACAGACCCTCTCCCCCAAACCCCACCCCATCATCCCCTCTTCCAAAAAATAATAAACACAAAAAGTACTTGGTATTACATAATAACTAAACACAGAATCTCTCCAGATTGAGCACTAGGCTTGATAGGATCATTCAGTCCGATGATCGCCTCGTTTAATTATGGTACAATTTCCTGTTTTAAGAGCAAGGAATGGGGAAAAGGGAAGAGATGATGCCGCTGAACAATGTCACACAGTGGTATAATCAACAGGTGGCCAGCATTGAAATTTGCACATAACCTATACACATGTATGACATGATCAAATCAGCCCAGCTTTAGTTCTATCTCACTCTAACAGAATTTACACCAATGGATGTGTACAATCAACAATCAAGCAAATAATCAACAGTGATGGTTAAAAATAACATACAATTTTGTAATCATTATATAAGTATTTACACACTTATTTATTCATTTAATTAGTTTCAACATCAGGCCCAAATGCTGGTTTATGGGTAATACATGTATATAAAATGTACAACATTAGAACTAACATGAATGAACGCAACATGACAATGTTTGTGGAAGGATACTGTAAGCTGATACATAAGTACAAGGCAACAATGACACAGGATAATCACAGATCATGTAAACATACACTGCACAGTAGATGGAACTATGTATTCAGATTATTACATGTCTATCAGGAAGTAAATTGCCTTTTCAGCAGCAATATTAAATACACATACTTAGCTTACCCCTAACACAGTACTGGTTCAATTATGTATATGGCACAATGTTAGGTCGGTTTTCACAACTATTAACAATGTACGCACAACAGTATTATTCACATCCTTTTTTTGTATCCCCTTCGATTCTGTCTTAAATATTTATTCATGCAGGATTCTGTACCAACATTGTGTGATGTTAATATATATTCCTCTGATAATGTCTCTAATTTCTATAACACATAATGTCCCAGATATCACCATGTAGACATACAATAAAGGGTCTAAACTTTCACCCCAAAAGAGCATTTTGAGAAGCACATTAATGCTTTAGAATGTCATTTTGGGGGCTGGAACTTATATTTTTCCAGTGGGATATCATTCTACCCTCCAAACAAACTTCATAACACTTTTCTAAGGTAAATAGAGCTCTTACAATCAGAAAAATGAGCAACTTAGTCATGGACAAAATTTTCAGTCATTTCGTGTATATCACAACAACTTCAAACACGTTTGTTTGCAAGGCCAACTGAACCTGGGCACTGACACACGGATGTCTCCCACCCCCACCTTCTCCGCACCTACTTCTCTGATCCCTTTATTACCCTGGTCAATAAGCTCTACCTGTGACAAATTATCCTAACAAAACACTGTCACACACTATATATACACTGTGACAGTGTACAGGTTACTTCACTACCAGAGACCCTGTCACAGGTGACCAGAAGAAAATAAACTGCCTACATACAGAACAAGGCGATGAATGTTGGCCCCAAGCATTCACTCAAGGATACAGCAGTCATCTACCTTAACGCTTCAGCTAACATAAAGGTGTCTGTTATATTAAACCATGTGAAAACCTGTTTTAAATAGATCTCCTTCTTTCAAATGCAGCGTGTATTACCTATGCTACCTGGAACATTTCCACTTCGGCACAATGTGGAGTTTTTCAGTAAGTGTCCTCAGGTCCTCATCAAGGTGCTGAGTGCACTGCTTCCCCTGGCCTCATAAGTCTACAGTCACCTAGTTCCATATAGCCAGACTGATGTTTCTGTTTTTGAGCAGGAGTGTGATCATCCCACCCCTGCAGAAGATCATGCCAAGTTTCAGGCCCGTTACTAGCTCACTTAGATTTTGTTTCAGGAGTGTGCTTGGTGTGGGAGTGTGATAGCACGACTCCAGTACGAAGACCTGTACTAGCTGTCCACCGGAGCGTAAGGGGAAATGAGGGAAGGGGCCACAAGGGAAGCATGGCACCCTGTGTTAGTGTACGAAATGGAGATGCACATTTGTACGCCCTGTGGTGATTGGTGTGCTTTGGTGACCGAACTACACATGCATGCACACACTCTGTAGCATGTATAGCACATTACAATGATGTTTTGTACATATAGGTGGGTGATATATCTTTTGCCCGTTGAACATTAGTACGACGAAAGTATGGTACCTTTCATCCCCACGTACATGTACAGTGTTTTAACTTGACTCAACCCTAAAAACATTTCTAGGCTTACATTTACACAACTAAGCGATCTTTAACCTCTTAAACGTGCACTAACACAACACCACAGTATGCCAATGTATGGCATTTAAAATGATCCCAAACCTTAACACCATTTCTTGGCTCTCTTCCATGTAGGTGATCTTTCGCCATTTAAAAAATTTAGTTAGATACGCATACAGTAACCCTACGCATCACGCTTAAAATGATCCCAAACCTTAACACCATTTCTTGGTTCTCTTCCATGTAGGTGATCTTTTGCCATTTAAAAAATTTAGTTAGATACGCGTACAGTAACCCTACGCATCACGCTTAAAATGGCCCCAAACCTTAGCGCCATTCTGATCCCCAATGATCTTGGAAGCATTCATCAACATTCACTATACTAGAAATACACACTCCTGCCAAGCTCCCATCCAGCTAACAAGGCTAAATTTAGTCACAGGACACCAGTGCATGTCTAACACAAGTGAAAAATGAGATCATTCTTATTTCAACTCCTAACTACCGAGCATTATTACATCAGAAAAAGAAAAAAATCAACAGGCTCATTACTGCCGGCAGGAATGATAATGTGAGTTTGTAACGGCAACTTGGGAGTGTTCAGGGAGGGCAAGAAAGCGCAGAGGATAATGGCAGGAAAAACTGGACCATTGGGAAATGAGGTGCTGTAATAACATGCATAACCATGTCAATCTACAATTTAGCCTAGACAGACTCTCTGGGGGAAGGAAGGGATACTGTTAGTTAGATGCACCACACTGCATATGTAATACACCCTGCATTTAACCCAACCTGCATCAGCATTTAATGAAGGCAGGGAGCACTGCACACTTAGTAACACAAGAGCTATGTTGAAGAGCTGAATGAAACATAACTCAAACACTTACATGGAAAAAATCAATGATATCTATAGATACCTGTATCTATAGACATGTTTTCCCATTCTCTATGTGAATACCCCAGATTAACAAAGATTACTTTTGCACTTTATGTAGGTACATGTATATATAGCAACAGCTGAACTGTGATACAAATTTCCCAGGTACAAATGCAGGTGTGACCTTTCAGATAATGTAACATACTGTGCGTGTAATAGGCCTACTTATTTAATTTGCTACATGAAATGTGGAGGCATACCTGTGAGGAAGGAAGAAACAATACACACTTACAATAATGGTTTTCCTAATGAACACTTAATTGACAAAGAAACATAGGAAACTGTTGCACGAATGTTAACACAAATGAAACCTTAAAAGTATCTTGTAATTTGTCATTATTGAAGCAGAGGTTTCTGGGAAAATCATAAGTTTTCTATTATACAAACACTCAATAAATAAGTACCTTTGAACACTGTATTCTTCTTGGTAAGGCATGCACCAAGTCAAAAAAAAAAAAGAGAAATGGCCTCAGGGAAATAACTGGCGCATGTCATGTGCACTTTGCTGTGCTAGTGAAGTCTGATAAACATGTAAATGTACATAACTGGACGTTACCTCAGGTGTATCAAGGCTATGCATACACACTCGATACAAATATTTATTTACTTGTTTGACTGATGTTTCACACTGTACTCAAAAATATTCCACTTATACGACGGCGGCCTGCATGACGGTGGGAGGAAACCGGGCAGAGCCCAGGGGAAATCCACGACCATCCGCAGGTTGCTAACAGACCTTCCCACGTACCTGATACTTCTTGGATAATCATAAAAGGTTATGTTCATTCACCAAGAAAGTACTGTTTTGCTGTTTGTCGTAAACGTCTGACATAAATATTCTCAAAAAATCTTTCATTAAATTGGTAATATGAGAACTGACGCAGAGTATTTCTGTCCACCTCACAGATCAATTAGTTCCTGAGTACTGATTAGTGTGTTATCAGTAACGGATTAATTCATTATCACGAATGGATTCATCTGTTAGAGCGGCGAAAATGCCATGTATCATCACTCAGATGCAGGATCTAACCCATAAGGGTATCAGGGTACCCTTCCACAGGTGCCAGCTTTAATTTTCAGTAAATCCACACAGCTTTATTGCTCATTTTTCACTCAGAACATGTGGCAAAGCCTCAGCACAGAACACAGCTTTATTGCTCATTTTTCACTCAGAACATGTGGCAAAGCCTCAGCACAGAACTCTGCTCTTGTACACATGCAAAATTCTGAAACATAGACATCAGGGTTATATCAGGTCATTCATACCGTTTTTACTGGAAGAAACAATCACGTAACAATGGAAACAAAAAGTAGGTTCCATTTTGCATGGTAGACTAATTTTGTCCGCAATGATTACAAACTGAGCTATGGTGAAGTTGTAAAAGTGTAAGCTAATGAATGAATGTTGCTCTTAAAGAAAAACAGGAGATCAATTTCTGGATACAAAACAGGGAAAACCGAAAGGCAAAATTTCATTCAATTTCTTGGAAGGACTCATAGAAATTCTATGTAGAGCACAGCTCATGTATTATATGTCTGGTGAGGGAGTTGCCCTGTAGGCACTAAGTTCTGAATCACCTCAACCATAGGAAGGATTTCCCCTCTAAAAACAGACCTCCATGTCAGTGCCTCCTCCCATAAACTGAGTAAGACTTGTGGTTTAGACAGACATACAAAGTGGGTGTTGAGGAATGCTGATATACATATATACATATAACACACATGTCATAGAGCTGGTCTTGCTTACAACTGCTAACTTTGTGAAGTGAAAGGAGTGGTGGCCATCAGTAGGCTATGTAGTCACACAAAACCAGAATATGCTCAGACAACTGCACAATCTCACAGGTCAATGTTTGCACACAACTTTACAGGTCATAGGTACAGAGTCCTTGTACAAGGGAGAGGGAGGGAGGAGGGGCTTATTCCCTGTGCATGAAAAGTGATACCCCAAATCTGTAAAGGACCTAGACAACACAAACAGTCTTGTCAACACTACATGTCTCCACACAGACACATGAAGATTGCAGAGCCTTGACATGCTTCCATACCCTGGGTTATCATAACACTGAGAGGGAAAATACCACTTGAAAGATACACAACATTCAAAATGATATCACCACGAGTAGGAAGATACTGTTGTCTTTTTTAACATGTTTAAACACGTAATAAAGTCATGTACCTATAGGCTGACCTACGTTGATATCAAGCATGGCTCAGCCGCAAACCAAGTTAATAAAAGTGTGACTAGGCTTTCATCTCGTTTATGAACGGCCACTGTAAATTATCCAAGTTCCCAGGTTTATATCAGATTTGCTGCTAAGACATGCTTCATCATAATTCACTTTCCAGTTTCTCCACCAAAGGAGTTCACCATATCAAGTAGAAACCAATTTATGCCCCTGGGCCAAGAATCCACTACATGGCTCAATGAGAATATTTGATCACTTCTGATCAAACTATTAACTCAGTTCACATCAAAGTGTAACAAACTGCACACCTATCAATTATTCATACACTAGGCTTAATAATTAATACCTGCTGATTAAAGTTTAACTGGGCTGGACTGACCAATGAACATAATATACAGACATATACAAATATAAACTAACATGTCTATTTATATCAGGATAACACAATATCATACTTATAATATCTATAGATCACACCATGGAAATCAAAGTCATACCCAAACACACAATGGTCCATGTAATTTTCTGACCTGCCTAATATGTGACGCAGTAGACATCCACATCAATGGCTTCTTAAAATGTACACGTGTATTTGTGGCAAACAAAAAGCTATCAAGGCTTTAAGTGTGGGATCTAAGGGTAAGGCTTCACTGAATTCACGTCAACTCCTATCATCAAGGTGCATTCACAGATTACAAGTTTTGGTCGTGCCAGCCTGGGTAGCGATGGACAACTGGTCTAAATGTACTATCCTCTCCAAAGCTAGGATGATCAGTAGTTACCACCACCACCACAACCAACCTGGATACACGGCATCAACAATTGAAGAACGATGGACAACTGGTCTAAATGTACTATCCTCTCCAAAGCTAGGATGATCAGTAGTTACCACCACCACCACAACCAACCTGGATACACGGCATCAACAATTGATGAACGATGGACAACTGGTCTAAATGTACTATCCTCTCCAAAGCTAGGATAATCAGTAGTTACCACCACCACCACAACCAACCTGGATACACGGCATCAACAATTGATGAACGATGGACAACTGGTCTAAATGTACTATCCTCTCCAAAGCTAGGATAATCAGTAGTTACCACCACCACCACAACCAACCTGGATACACGGCATCAACATTTGATGAACGATGGACAACTGGTCTAAATGTACTATCCTCTCCAAAGCTAGGATAATCAGTAGTTACCACCACCACCACAACCAACCTGGATACACGGCATCAACATTTGATGAACGATGGACAACTGGTCTAAATGTACTATCCTCTCCAAAGCTAGGATAATCAGTAGTTACCACCACCACCACAACCAACCTGGATACACGGCATCAACAATTGATGAACGATGGACAACTGGTCTAAATGTACTATCCTCTCCAAAGCTAGGATAATCAGTGGTTACCACCACCACCACAACCAACCTGGATACACGGCATCAACATTTGATGAACAATGGACCACTGGTCTAAATGTACTATCCTCTCCAAAGCTAGGATAATCAGTAGTTACCACCACCACCACAACCAGGCCGGTTACACAGCATCAACAATTGATGAACGATGGACAACTGGTCTAAATGTACTATCCCTCCCAAAGCTTACATAACCATCAGTTACCACCACCACAACCAACCTGGATACACAGCATCAACAATTGCTGATGCATGTTTACAGCAGAAGGAAACAACAACTGCAGCATCCATACGTACATGTGCACAGCATTTGTATACAAAACAAAACCAATGTTTACAATTCCAAAAAAAATCACCCAGACAGGTATAACTTTCATTAACCTCTGTTTTGTCTTGATGGCTGCAATATTATGTGGCCTTTGTTCTGGTCTAACCTCTACTTGTGGCCTCATGCAAACTGTTTCGTCAGCGAGATGTGACTTTTATTCACCATAACCTTGTATTCCATGAAAGCATTTTCCTGGAGGTAAAGAGTAATACTTTAGACAAAATAAGCCTGTCATGACTACCCCACATTAACTAAGAAAACCAGCACAAATTTGCAATAGCAGTGAAAATTCTCGCAAACAGTTGATGCCTTCTTGCACTCCAGCCATTAACTTAATGTGACCTACAGAGTATAATGTTACCCTAAAATTGGACTTGGTTTGATGTTTGCCATACAAAGACTTGTCAAAAATTTGACAAGCCCACCAACCAACATGCAGACTTCTACACCTGAAACTTCCCCACAACCAGAAACTTCACATGACATGGTTGTATGGGTAGGTGTGACGCATTGTCTGACAAAAACACAATCACTGGCGGAATGCTCACAGGTGATTTGTGAGTTACTTGCGAGTGGATCCAGCTACAAGGATCAAGGAAGATGTCAGAACTAGTGAAGGAGGTAGAACAAACTCACACTGTAGGGTGCTGGCAAACAGGAAGTATTGGGGTATAAACAGTTGGAAGCACTTAATTATTACAATTAATGTGTTTGTTCTCGATACATGTTCATGATAAGGTAATTATGGTGTTATGCCGGACATGGAGCTACCACTTACCCTACATGTATGTCTATATGTACAGTACACATATGTAAGTCAATGCCTCAGCTTAAAACCATAATATTACGGACACTTTTCATCTAACTGAAAAAAAAAGACTCAAAACTTATTCAGGACTGTCTCTGCATATATAATCACGATTCTTTATGTGTCACTCAGAAAGGCCGATCATACCAGCACCTGTGGTTGTATGTGCGCTTAACGACAACTATACACGGCCTTCACACTAAAATCACTAAAGTCGCTTTATGCCAGACAAATGGATATGTTCTGAACTGTCGTACTATCAAAGAACAGTTAGCTTAATACAAAGCAAATACCTACAAACATGCCATGAAAATTTCTCTCAATAAATGCCAATGCTTACAGCGATCAATAGTGCTACTGTACTAAGCCCTATTAAGCTTCCTACTGCATGTATATAATAAACATGGGCTGCCAAATATATAAGCTGTAGTTCACATTGGAACTTGCACACTATCAGCTCTATACTGGTAGGGATGAGGTGCATATTTGAGGAATGTACTTTAAGGAAGGGTTCCTGGCACACTGGCTGCGAACCAACCATCCAAGCCAACCCAACCAAAGCATACATGTAGAGCCTTCTTTACGAGGTATATTACTTTTTAATTCATCCCCTATTTCACTTTAAATACAATGAAAATTTCAATGTCTTAGGTGGTATCAAACACAGACAACCACTGTGACTTTAGTAATACCACTGACAACACTACCATCTCCTGGTTTCAATGATACCACTGTGATCCCATGCAATGCCAAGGCAATCATTTTTGATCCACATATAGACACAACCAAAATGCTGACTTTCCCCTGACCCACTGAGGGAGTGGTAAAGAAAAAATTAGTGACTGAACTGGTGACTGAAGTCCAGATACTTCTCAGATATTAGAACATGTGTCTTTACAACAGCTGCCATCACCGACACCATTTTGACACCAAAGATCTCCTCCCTCAACCGTTGTGATCGCCTGTTCCACAGAACAGACAAGCAGTGATCTTAAAGACATATACATGAATCTCTCATGTACTACCACCACTATGGTCTGATGACTAGCCAAAATATCAAAAACTCCTTCACGACAATGTTGCTCTTTTTTCCTGATTCTTGGAGTTCTCCTCATGGAAGAAAGGTGATTTGAAGTTTGTTTGGAAGGTAGGATGATATCCTATTGGAAAAATGTAAGTTTCAACTCCAAGTAGAGATGTTAAATGATATTTATTTGCCTCTAAATGTGCATTTTTTGTACAAATTACTAGGTCATTTACGGCATACTTAATGATCCCCAACTTGAACAACAGACACCACTGATCTACAGACACACTGATGTACATTAACTAGAAACCATCATAATCTCATAGATAATGCATGAACCACAGACACCACTGATCTACAGACACATTCATGTACATTAACTAGACACCATCATAATCTCACAGACAATGCATGAGCCACAGACACCACTGATCTACAGACACATTCATGTACATTAACTAGACACCATCATAATCTCACAGACAATGCATGAACCACAGACCATACTCCGACACCAAAGGAAACAAGCACAAATACATGAGTTTACCACCTATGACATGATGTTAGGTTTAGATGATTGTGCTGTGCGGCTAATTTTTTAGTTTGCAGGATTTAAGGAAACCATGAAACACCAATAGACTCTTTTGGAGAAAAGGAAACGAAGTACAGAAAAATAAATAACTTCTGACTATGTCAAATAGCCACCTTTGTACCCCCAGGTTAAAAGGCATAGAACAACAGCTGGACAGTTGTCTGATTCCAGTCTACAGAATGATAAGTATGGGTCAAATGCAAACACTTTACATGTATCTAAAGGAGAGAATATCAGCTGTCTCGTGTTTTTTTTCTTTTGTAGGCCTTTCAAATGACTGTGAACTTGAAGCAAAGGTCTATATATATGTGAAGAGATGGATTTTGCTGTAAGAACACATGAACAGATCCTGTTGAACTTCCATTCTAGCTACAGTTTCAAATATCTCTCTATATAACTTTAAATTGTCTATATTAACTGCATTTGGGACTTCCTACATCTGCCCATTTGGACCTCAATGATCTATATGACAGACATGCAACCAATGTAATGCACACCCTTTATATTATGTCCCCAACACATAAATTTGTGGAATTCAACTTGTTCAAAGATATGTAGTATGATGACTGATGTGATATTAATGCAGAAGTCCTGGGTACTTGATTTTGAAGGGTATAAAATAAGGAGCTCATATGTACATAAGTGTTGTTGACCAAAGCTAGCTGAGTCTGATAATCAAAAATGAAAAGGTATTTGGGCAAGGTTTTTACCAGGCCGCCTTGACCTGGATGCCCCTATAACCTCCTGGAGTCATCACACATCAATGTTAATGGGGTCGCGAGGGATTCGCGTCCCCAGTATGATTTAGCCTCCATCAAAAAAACACATTCTCGCCCACTCTGAACCTCCACCATGATGCGGCACCATATCTTCAGGGGTTCAGCAGCAGAGACTGTAACATTACCACTACCCTGCCTGTTAATGCTTAGCAGAGAATCCTTCTTGTATTCCATACATGTATGTTATTGCGGCTAGGCCGCCTCCCCTTCCCACCTACTGCTATTCAGCGTGCGTGATAGAGGCGATAACACTACAGTTCAATGACGACTGGATAGGATATTCGCGTTTACTAAACACACACACGCTTTGTTTGCAAATCTGAAAGGTAATGTTAGGACGTACGAATATCAGGTGAAATAGGGACTACTTACCCAGAAGAGGAAATTGAAAGCGAACATCAAATATTTGATGCAGGAATAGCATCCTCCTAACCCCATGTTGACTGGTTGAGTTTAGTTCCCGCCTGCACAACTACAGCTAGCTAGCTCTCTTTCTCTGCGTCCCTCCCTCGCTTTTCGGCCTGGCCCCGACTCCAAAACACCCAGCTCCACGAATTCCACCACACACACCACAGCACGGCCAGATCACACCCAAAAAACAGTCCGCGTTCCCAAGTAGCTTAAACCAACACGACGTAAGCACCAAAATCCGATGCCTTGTTACTACCCCGACTTATAAGACGAGGGAAAATTAGACAAATTTAGTCAGAGTCCTGTAACGTCACTTTGATGCGAGCGTCGACTACTGCAGACCGGATAAGCAAGCCAAGAAACTAGGTCTTCCGCCCCTAGAACGAGGCTGGTCTATTTTTAACCAGTCAGCACTTCGAGAATAACTAAGCTTCGGATAGCCAGTCCCAGTGGTCACCTGGTGGGGTGGGGATTCTAAAAGCCAGGGTACATACCCCGCAGTTACGCACACAGCTGGATTACCCTTGGTCCTAAAGGACAGCCCAATGTCATAAGAACAAACAAAGGCTGTATTGTTGGGGGAAATGACATGTCTGGATTGAATCCACAGACCTGCTTCAAACCATGCAAAATAACTCATAAATGTAATAGCCTGAAATGGCGGGAATGGCCATTTCAGGCTATACAAGTATACTGCATTCGGCCTGCATCGACTCACTCAAAATAAATCCAAATCCCCTTCTTGTATATACACATGGCCCACGTTGGAAGATAAATTTAGCCACTACACATCTACCCATATCTGCACTTGAGCAAGTGTCTTCATTGGCCATCCAGGTTTATCACGTACATAGTTTAACCTTGTCTATAACCGAAACACTTGGGTAAGGCGTGTACAGTTCTATTTTTATTTAGTTTGCTCACAAGTTATTCTTTATTATTTGGATATTTTCTTTATGAATAATTTTTAACACTGTTAAGGATGCTAAAAAAAAAAAGAAGAAAAGAAAAGAAATAGTTGGCTGACTTTAAAATGGATATTCTCCCAATCTATATTTATAATCACCCAAAGTTTAAAGAAATCGGATCTTAAACGAGATAAGCAGTGATCATGCTTGACAACGGTTATCTACATCGAAAATCGCCCATACAGAATGAATGGATTTACCCTCTGTATATTCTCCAGAAAACTTCCAATGATAAATACAGTCATCGGCAATCAAACCCATCCTGGCACCCATTGCAGCCCTCACCCCATCTTCCACTGTATATATAAACGTCATTTCCCCACCCTACCCAAGTTCCAAACCCACCATGTCAAAGTGGCCCCCCAGCAGTGATCCTTGGAGGACACCACCTGGATAGAGGGTGAGGACAACAAAGCCAGTCATCATAAAAATCCTTATAGTCAATCGTTTATAGCGGTCACGTGGCCAAGCAATGATTCATTCGCCACCTGCGTTCCAGCGTTATTCCCACCCTCTTTGTTTCCGTGTTCCAGTTTTGCAATGCATAAGTGTATGTTTGGCCAGCGGAGATTTGTTCTAATTAATGCTACATGCAGGAAATTCTGTAAACTGATTGTGCAAAATAATATTTATCTAACTGTAGAGGAATTGCTGTAATTGCTTGTATGTCATCAAATCTGTCCTTCGTTCTTCTCTATAACCCTTCATCCCACTGCCATGCTTTTGCTGAGGACTCAAAGAAGTGCAGTGTCGACAAATCGAACAACAGCGTATATTTGAATATTACGCAAGATGGTGCAACAAATCTTTCGCTTTACACCGTGTGAAAGATATGAATCATTTTCAATGACAATTAGAATAGTATGCATTTTTATGATTTGAGCTGCTTTCCAGCGCTTATACATATCAGCAATTTGTAGAGAAATTTTCCCTTTGACTTGGTTAGAAAAAATTGAATTTCGAATGTTGGGGTTAGAGTTCAAATCCTGCATGGTGTGACCAAGGGAGTTCATTCTACTTTCCATAATATTCACATATCTGAACGCATATTTTTATGATATTAATCGAGGATGACGAAAAACGGACGAAGCCTCTTGGTTATTTTGCAGGCTTATGGACATGCAAATGATTTATGGTATTTCGCTACTTCCGCCAGGAATATCGTGGGCCATTGGTAGATGACACATTCACTCCACCCATCTATACTCTCATTTAATTCTGTATGTGGCGTAATTACATGGTAATTAGCAACTGACTAGTCAGGAAAGAGACACTTGGCTGTTGTGTATATAGGTGTATACATTTAGACCCGCGATCATACAGTATCAAGGTTTAATAACGTATAATATAATCATATAACGACAATGCGCCTAAACTAGTAGGCGACTATATACATAGGGTTTAGGTATACCTAAACACCATGTATGTAGTCGGCTACTAGTTTAGGCGAACTTGGTTACTAAACGAGTTGAGTTGATAAACAGACACATAGTTATCACAGGCCGTCAGGTGTTTTTGCACAACATTGCATATATCCAGTAGACACAACTGAGAGAAAATACTAAATTACTTGTTTTATTGTTTGTTTTCAATCCAACACAATCACCACAAAGAGCTAACATGCTGTCAAATATTTGAATTGTTTGATGGACTATACATGTGTATATGAACTGTATGTCGGTGTGGTTTTTGTTGTAAATGACATCCATTTTTTTTTTCTTTACCCAAAGTATGCCGTGAGGTTTGTCAGGTAGGCAACTGTCCGGTTAGCGGTCTGGACAGGTTAATTCATGGTATGTTTCCCCGACTCCGAAAAACAACCTACATGCAACGATAAACCCGATGATCTCTGTTGTGTTGTAGCAGTGTTCGTAATCTACAAACTCTGAGTTATAAATGTAACAAATTCCCCAAAATTTGTCACTGGTGCCTGTTTACCCCCTCGGGCAAAATTGGCCTGTATAGGTTTGGTCGTAGCGGTCGGCGTTAGCCCGTCCAACTGTCCAGAAGAAAGAAACTAGGCCATTATTTTTTCTTGGCGACCTTGGCCAATTGTTTCAAATACGTCTTCGAGATCATTCAAGTGTATTTTATGACAGACTTGTAAAGGGAATATCTCTTAAAATTTTTAAGCAATTTTCATCGAATTTGTACCATACGTGAACCTGTAGTCACAGAGAAGAGCGCATTTGTTGTTCGTTGACCTTGACCTATTTTTCAAGGCCACCGGACCTGTGCCTCCATTACGTTAGTAGCACCCTGTCTCTTGGTTGTTTGTAGTTAGATTGACCAAACTTGTATCACATAAATACACCAACTATTCGTTGCCAAAAAACCCTACTGATTGTCGGTGATCTTATAGCCCTGATTATTTTTTAAGCTATATTTTACAATTAAGGGGCTTGCAAACATGATGGCAATTGTCATTAAATTTGTGCCGGCTGCGGGTGGACCAACTTGTGCAGAAGAACTCCATGTTGCCCATATACCTGACCTATTCTTTTATAGGTCGTTTGGCTTAATTTGGCAGTTTGGCAGACTATGTCACCATCATCGTAAGATTGCGGCCTCACCCCGTAGCAGTTACAAGAGAAGACGAGGGCATGCATTTCACGATTCTTTTATTCCACATATCACCAGGGTTTCTTTGATCTTGGTAGAGGAAGTTAGCGCGCTAGAGCAGCGCAATGACACAGGAGCCTTTCACTAATGCAGTCGCTGAGAATTCAAGTCCAGCTTATGTTAGCTTCCTCTCTGGCCATACTTGGGATCTTATCCTACGAGCTATCTGCTCGGTTTCCTTCCACCACAATGCTGCATGGAGGCAGTCGTGTAAGTGAAATATACTTGAGTACATCGTACAACACCAACCAAAAAAAAAAAAATAATAAACAAAGAAATAAATATAACTTAACTATTTCTGAGCTCGGCGTAATATACCAATAAAATAAATAAATGAATTCTTGGCTCTTAAAGGGTGCTCTTCTGCTCTGAAATATAATTAAATTATTTGAAGGATGATGGATTGCATTCCGTTGATCGAACGGATTAATCGTTTCATGATTATGGATGAATTCGTTAACAGGAACGGAATTATTCATTTCCGGGAACGGATTCATCCGTTAGAATAACGGAAAGCCAAACCGTCATCTCACAAAGAACGGGTTTAGTGGAAGATTGTTTTGAGGGTGGCTGCATGTGTGATCTATTTTCCTTTACACAAATCAGATGATCATAGTTATTATTGGATGTGGATGAAGAAAACGCATTCAATTCTACATAATGCATCTATCACGGCGATGCTTCATTCGGATGTTAACGTAAACTCTCGATTTCGGGTGACGCTATAATAATATAAACATACTGTTTGCTTGAAATAAAAATCCTGTTGCGTCAGATGGGTAACGTAAACTTCAGAATATAGTAATGGAATATACATGCAGTAGGTCTATAAGGGGATGCCTTATCTCATGCATTGAGCCTGAAACGGTCTTAAATATATATACGGCGATATATATCGTATGTATGCATGTTTGGGTTTTACGTCATACCTGGTACTCCTCAAGTTTTCAGTTGTATGACGACGAGGAGACCTTAGAATGTATACATATACTCTGTTTTCTTGCAGTAGGACGATTAAATGAAGCCAAAGTGCTGCCTCCAGTGGAACATCATGCCGAAGACACCAGAGACGACACCCCATCCAATCACATTATAGTGACACCAGGCCGACCAGTCCTGCTTCCTTGCTGTAACCTCTCAGTACCATTTTTAAAATCAGTGGTATGACCTGATACGGGGTTAATCCCGGATCATCCGGTCTCCAGGCCGAATGTGACGTAGACTGTAGGTGCCGACCCCACCATGCATGCTCCCATACAGTCGTTCGTGCAGGCGAGGTTCTGGGAAACAGATATTTACACACATGTTTATCATAATGTCATATATGTCATGTGTGCTCTTTATACACATAGCATAGAAGTTATTATAATATACCTACATTCCAGTTATCACTGCATGCCGTCAGGAGTTTAGAAACAGCACGGCAATGAGAGATCGGGTGCATGCTGTCGATCCCACAATATCTATATAAAACATCACGACTTACGATTCATATGTGCATATAGATAAAGTGAGTTCAAGGCTGCACGGGTTATCTACTTGCGGTTTTTGCACACACACACTCTGTATAGCCCCGTAATGCTGGTGCGGTCTACAAATTCCGGTCTCGTACAGCAGGTTTGACAATTTATGAGTGCAGATGTTTGCATCCGACAAGGATGAGCGGGGTGCAAGTAAGGACTTAATTGCATACTAATATCTTTACACATGTAGAAAGATGCGAAGCCGATTGGTCTTCCTAGTCGCGCATGAGACAAGATAGGACTGGATATGCGTGCACGATATCACCTACAGCTTCTTCGAGATATCTCAGTCTTGTGAATTTGAAAGTAATGTGTTAAAATTTGTTACTGTATTATAGTGAAAAAATCTCCAATGTCACACAATAAAATGCATGTAGTTTCAATCATACCAGCAGTGTAAATTATTTGTAACAATAAACTGACGTAAATAATAATGTTTTACGCTATTATTGACTATGAGCAATAAAACAAATAGCTATCACATTGATTTCTACTTCCGTTTTAGAAGACCAAGCGCTGTTGTTTGCCTCAATTACATATATCCCGGCAAATCTGTCTTCGATTGTTTCAAACTCCAATGTACCAGGAAGTGGGACGTCATGTCTTGAAGGATCACTGGAGGTACTGTAAGCCTTCTTTTCAAATTCCGCCATCTTTAAACCATACTATGTTGGCTTCAGGCTTGGCTGCATGATTTCACAAGATATTTTCACCCGCTGTCCTTCAAAGGTGGTCACATGAACTGGGATACACGTAATATTTGGGGGATCTAATAAAACTGCACACGAGTAAATGACATTCAACAAAAACATGATCAGGTGCACAACTGACAAGTGGAACATCAAACGAAATCTTCTGATGGGCAATATGTATAAGTTAGTTGATGGGTTTAGGGGAATGTATTCATCTTTAATTAACCACAGCCAATTTCCCCGGGAGTATATATGCTCAACAGATCAGTTGCATGATGACGCCATCATCTGCATTAACTATAGCCTTAGGCATCGACAGAATTGTTTTGCAAGATGGTGCAAGATGTGACATTAAATCTGTCCACCTGTTAAGTCTGTGCATTGTGCTTTATTGTGCTTCATTGTGCTTTATATCAAAGAATGGCGAGGATTGTCAACAAATGTGAAAATGCTCAGCACATATAGTTTACATGTAACGGTCAGATCGATTGCAAAAGGAAGTCATCACCTGCGCGCACTATGAGTGTAACACAAGGTCAGATCTGTTTAAAAGATAGTGGAAGGTGTATTAAAACCATCCAACCTATCAGGATAGACGTGCTACATAAGAAAGTGTGATGGTGGATGTCATCGAATGTAAGGAAGCACAGCACTCATGGTTTACACGCATAAACCAGACAGGAATTGTGGACACGAGGGACTGGACATGCTACATATCAACAATCAGACACTAATATACAACTCTAACAAGCATTCACTATCGTCACGTCCCTTTTCTGTGTTGAAAGGGCAATAACTCTGAGATTAATTGACGCGGGTCAACCCAAATAGAACATACAATGCGCTCAGTGTCTCATGAAAGTGTAATCGAAACTGTAGGAAAACGCCGGTGGAAAAGTCCCCATTCTATGTTTAAATGGGCAAAAACTCCAGAAATGACTGATGTGGCTCAACACATGTAGCACATGGATGAAAATCTTTACGTGCCTCTGTCATGCCTACAAAGTGTCATAAAAGTCCACCAAAAACTAAAGAAGATGCATTGACAAGGCAATGCTTTACAACTCGAACTTTTCCACAACCACTGTTTATCCACAAGTCTGAGATTACCTTTCGGGGAAGGACGTTGAAGTGTTTCAAATGCCTTAGATGTGTTTCGAACGTTGCAGTAGTTTGCATAAAAGGCCAAGGAGCGGGACAGAAAGCTGGGAGAAGGGAGACTACTGCTGATTAAATTTTGTTCTTCACACTCAGAAAATTTTACCTTATAGAATGGCTGTCCGCCGATCGGAGGAAAACGTGCCCGTGGTAAACCATCGACCTTTGCCAAGCCACTGGCGAACTTTCTCTTATGTAACGTACTGATGTGCACATTTTGGGTTGAAGATGGCTGGTATTCAACAACCGGCAACACGAGCGTAGCTGGACGCTTATTGTCACCAAAGCCCTAAGAACTGTGTAGAACGATATCTCTGAAGAACAATGGTGTCACTTATTCCTTTTGTCTACTAAACAACCTCTGATTGTTATATGTTTACGTTCTACTTGAATTTACATGTAGTACTACACCCGTGTCTGTACTTCATGTAGTAACCAGAGCAGCTCTGTAAAATCATTGTGTGACGTCCCTGTGCTTCAGTCAGTATGGCCCGTAAAGTACACGATACATTCACAACATTTGATTGCGTTTAATTTGGTGGAAAAATCTACCCCCCCCCCCCAAAAAAAAACAGTGAAGGTACTTACAGATACAGTTTTTTATGCCCATTTCACAACTTCATTTCTAAGTGGTGCTTCACTTTAAACAACTGCAAAGCTATTTGTACATAGCACATAAATAGTAGCTGAAATATACTGATTGAAAACTGTGACTTCGGTATACGGGGTTACGTGTAAAACAGATTTGTGGAACCACTAGGCTAATAACACAACCACCCAAAGGACCCAAGAGCCATACAGACAGCAATATACAGCCTATATCTGTTACAAAACACTAAGACTTTGTGCACGTCAGGAAGATTTGCATACGCATGTCCGTGTTACCATATGATGTAATGCATATGACTGCGAGTCATTTTTTTTCATGAAATGACTGACAATTTACATGTTGTTTCATGAAATGACAATCATTACAATATATGTCTCATTGACAATACAGTCAATGAGGTATACTGTGTCTCAATCCAATACGATGACCGATATGAGAAAAAAAGTGCTAAAATTGATTCCTACCGGACACACAGGACGAAAAACTAACGGATGGACTGACCGTCAGGATATAAAGACACCTCCCCCCTCCAAACCCAAGGGTTCCTAAATAAATAAATTTAAAACTTTTAAATACGAGACGTTATCCGAGAGAAAAATAATAAAACGTAGGAAAAAACTCTAAGAAGACTGTATTTCAAAAGGTTTAATGATCGAAGACTAGTGTCTTATATACGGGAACGCTTTATATATAATTATAATATAAAAGACTACAGCATCCAGAGCAAAACTGACCTTAGATAAGGTTTTTTCTGTGCTAAATGTTTTAATAATATACATGCACAAATAGAAGCAACATAGACAGCCCCTAGCACCGTGCCTTAAGCAGAACAAGAAAATAATCAAGATTGCAAAGACGTATGCCACTTCTCCCCTTCGTGACCCTCCCCTTTATGACTCTACCACTTGCTACCTGACAGTTTCCTGCCCTCAATGTTAATTCTAAAATCCTATGCCATCTACTCAAAATATATCCTGTTGTATGAGCAACTGCAGACAACTGCTCAAAAAAGCAAACGTGAAAAAATAACCCAACAATGTACCATTTCAGGTTAACTTGACGCTTTGTGTCAGTTTGAGAATCCTATGCCATATGATACCAGAGTTATGCCCCATGTAATAGCCAAAATATGTCCAGCACAAATTTGCTATTCAGTATCTCTGAAAATATGCACACGGGCATGTAACTCCAAAAACAGATCAAAACGTTAAAAAATGACTTGTCAGTGCACAACTGTCGGCCACTTTGCACACTTTGTGTGAGTTTGAGAATCCTATGCTGAATAATAGCCCAGAAAAGGCACCCACAAATTTGATGTCAGAGAAAGAAAAACGGAATCACAAACATTCCTAAAACCGATGAAAATGTAAAAAAGAAAAAAAAAAAAAAAAAAAAAAAGAAGGATAAAGCACAATTGCAGGCCATTTAGCGCATTCCCATGCCAAATAACTGATGGTTAGAGGAGCGAGAGGGACGGACAGAGGGAAGGGAGAAGTGATCGCAACGAGTTCTCCCTCATTAAAGGGGGGAGGGGGGAACATAATTAGGTAATGGGAGGGAGGGAGAGAATGCAGTGATGTTAATTGCAATATATAGCTGTCATCTGGAAACACTAGCAAATAAGAGATATTAGACTTGCCGCATGCTTGTTATGGAATTGCCTAAACTCACTCGAATCACTCACTCTATACGTAAGGTTGAAATAGGTTTGCACTTAACTGATCCCTTGTATAGTGATCGATATAGTGCCGGTAGAGTCACACCCATAAAGCCTGTTCATTACATTCACTACGGATGTAGTGTCTTCGTCACATGTACACAAAATATGTAGGTTCTCGTGAAACTCTATAGGAAGTCGTAAATTGATTTAATAAGGTCAAAACGTTAAGCATTTTCTGAAAACAAAATAGTTGAGACTCTAGCTCAGGGCCTCAGAGTCAGTAAGGCGTCTTCTCGTTATCCGCTTAGTCTTTTCATAACACATCCTTCTTCAGAGTCTCTTCATAACACGCCCAGTTCAGAGTTCCTTCATAACGCGCCCAAGTTTCCTATATATTACCAAGAAAAATGGCGAAATATCGTGGACCAGACAAAGAAAAGAAAAGAGATGGTACAGTTTGATAGCTGGTGCAGTTTGTCAAGCAAGAAACAAGAAAGGCCAACGACTCAATATACGGCCGAGATGCCATGAAATGTGAAATTAAGCCTACCGGAGAGCCACCAAGCACAAAGAGTAACCGGCCTAGGGGTACTTTCCACACCAAGGTTACAGAGGAAGACCAGGGCAAACAAGACAAGACGTCGGCTTGCCTGGAGAGTGAGAATTGGCAACCTGAAGGTACAAAAAAGGAAGAAAGGCCTCAACCACGCAGCAACGCCTTTTCCAAGCCAAGTTTGTATTGTTGCCAGGACAGTCATTGTTTGGAATATTGCCATAAGATACTTTCATATCAAATCAGAATTAACTTTCTGAAAACAAAAGGTTTGTGCTATGGATGTTTAATTAAAGTGCCTTTGTAACTCTTTCTGAAGGTCTGGATTCGTATTGGGGCCCCGTGATCGGTCTTGCAAAATGGTCATTATATCAGTTAAGACCAAGATTAAAAACGACTCCAAGGCATAGAATACGTACGCATTTCTTGACTCAGGCAGCGATGTGTCCTTTTTGCACCGTTGCAACAAATCGGCGGCAGTGGGAGACAGATGAACAATTACACTTGACAAGATGGGTACTCCCCACTCCATGGAAACTTATGCGGTTAGTGGTGTGCAGACACATAACCTTGATCTGAATACTGCAATCGAACTTCCCAAGGCTTACACGAAAGATAAGATGGATATCCCTATTCAAAAAGACGTGTCTGCAAGGAAGCACTTTCCCATTCCAAAGATTAATTCTAATGTAGGATTCCTCATTGGTAATAATGTACCTCAAGTATTCACTCCATTTGACATGAGAACTGGCCCCAGTGGCAGTCCACATGCCACCAAACCACAACTTAGGTGGACATTGTGGAATGTGATTTGTAGCAACCAAGAAAACACTGACACGACCAATCACAGTCCCCAAACTGTGAACAGACCTGCCATCATTGCCATTCAAGAATCCGGGCAGCTGAAGCAGTTCGACAATTTGGTCAGACGATTCAATAACCGGGGATTTTCCTGAGAAAATGCTTGACGATAGCAAGGATGATAAGCAGTTTCTTGAAAAGGTAGATAATAAGAGGACGGAGGAAAAGTCGCTTTCACATCTTTGTGGCCAATAGTGACATTCATTAGGGAAGCATTTGACTTAAACCAATGGCACTATGTGGATTCTAAGAGCAATCCAGCACACTCTGTTTCAAAAGGATCAACGATGACAAAGTGCATTGAGGATGGAACCTGGGTAAATACACCCACCTTCCTAAGGAACGGAGAACATGATTGGCCTCAGTGTCAAGCATTACAATTAGCCCTCTCATCCACAGATCCAGAGGTAATGAAAACCATGATGGCGAGAATGAATGAATGAATGCTTATTGTTTAACGCCCTACTCAAGAATATTTCACTTATACGAAGGCGGTGTCTCCTTGGTGCAGGACGGATTTCCACCGTATCTTTTATCTGGTGCTGCCTCACCGAGACGGCTTGCCGAAGACACCCAACAAGCCCCCTCACCCAGTCACATTATACTGACACCGGGCCGACCAGTCCACCCTCTATCCTCTTATTGCTGAGCGCCTAGCGAGGAAGCAGAATGTACCATTTTTTTAAAGTCTTTGGTATGACCCGACCCAGGTTTGAACCCAGATCTCCCCGTCCGAAAGCGGACGCCCAACCAACTGCGCTACTCGGGCGGGTTGATGGCGAGAGTGTCTGACCATAAACACGCTACGATGGACAGGCTTCTGAATTATTTCCCTTCAAGGACGAAAATGAAAGGTCCAGTGGGCTGGATTCTAGTTGCGATAAGGAACTTGCAGAGCATTGTACAGCTACACAAGGACATTGAGACAGTGGCTCGCCTAAAAGAAGCTCGTCTCAAAGAGACGGATCCTTTTAGACAGCAGGAGTTCGTGGATCCTGAGTTGAAGGTCATAAAGAAAACCATGTTCTCATCTTCAAAAGCCGGAATCTTTCTATCACACGCTCTACAGAAGGTAACGAACGCCATTATCAAGTATGTAAAGCGACCCTGCGTTGTGTGATCGAAGTAATTCTGAACAGCAGAACTATCAGTGTAATCTCCAGTAATCCAAGTGACCTCAACGCCCTGGCGCCAAATCACCTGTTGGTGCTTAGAACAGTTGAACAGATGCCGGCCAGAATTTTTGACAAGAAAGGCAGTTTTGTTCGACAGTGGTGGCAAGTTCAGAACTGTGCAGATATATTCTGGAAACGCCGGATGAAGGATAACTTACCATTGTTACAGGAAAGACAAGAGTGGAAAGCGCCACAGGAGAATGTTTAAGTCAACGACATGGTCTTGATTGTCGATGATTCACCGAGGAATGCGTGGAACCTTGGAGGTGATGAATAGCACAATTTTAGTATTTAGCATAACTAATTAGGAGGGAATAAATTTTACTTACCCTTGCACATGTTTGCTTAATTGCACTTTTCCTCGGAGCCAACAAACCAAGGAAACAACAATGACGGCTATGGCGGCAGCCTCGGCAAGGAACCCCATGGCAAACGTGCCTACCTTACTGAGACCGCCATTAGGAGCTTCCTTCTCGTGTGTAAAAGAGCATGTTATGCGACTACTTTGGTAGATGCGTGCTGTGAGAAAGTGTTATATACTCTGAACATCACAACAAATAACACACACAACACAAGTGCAACAGTCGACCTATAACCCCTTATTTCATGTTTTCTATGACGACAAAAAGTACTGAATATGTATATTTTGATTTGGTTTTATTACCATTAATTACGTTATGGCTACACATACTCGTAACCTGCCATATGTTATCATAGAGAAGTTTGTTCAACTCCGAGAACAAGTTGAGTATACTCACTTGCAGTGGTGCAGTTAGTCTCGGTATAATCTGACACGGCAGTCTCCGAGTCAGACTGAAGTCTGAACTGGTATAACACCCCAGGCTGCAGATTGTCCACACTGGTCTCCACAAACTACGTCGCCCGGTTTTCGGACGAGTTCTGCCTTCCAGATATCTTCCCCTCCTTTGTACTACAGCTTGAAGTATTCCACCAGCGAGTCGTCGATCCCAGAGTACCAGGCAAGAGAAGCCGGGTTACTGGTACACGATATCACCTTCAGTTTCTTCGGGATATATCTGCTGAGATTATGTCTCAAAAACAATCATCTACCTCACAAAATAAAATACATGCATTGAAATCATACACTGTAGAGATTCAGATACATTACAATTAACAATGAATTGAAACACATTACAACGGATTCGCTCATGGTGATTAAGGAAAACAAAGCAAATACTTGTCACTCTGATTTCTATTTCCGTTTAGAAGATCCAGCATTCTTCTTGGCCTCAGTTACATACACCCCAACAAATGTGTTTTCAAGTTCTTTCAAACTCCAGTGTCGGTATGGTCACGGTATCTCTTGAAGGATCCTTGGAATTTCTAGATGGTGCATTAATATTCCCTCATCTTTCAGCCCCTCTATGTTGGCTTCAGGGTTGGCTACATGATTTCACAAGACATTTTCACCCGCTGTCCTTCAAACATGGTCACCTAAACTGGGAAACAGGTAATATTTGGAAGATCTAATGAAAACACACATGAGTAAAATATTTATCGGGAAGTAATGGGAAAGCCTATAAATACTGGACAAAGTGTTCTTAATGGGCAATTTTCCTTTGCACAACAGCTGATCAGTTAAGGTCAGGTTTGAATTTAAACTTAAATTAATCGTGGAACAACTTATGAGGCAAAATTATATAATGCTTTAACACTCAGAATTTTTTAAACCAGGGCCAGCGTGATTATCTATCAGAGATAGACATTGGAGTGTTTCAAATTCCTCACTACTGAACACGAATAGCTTAAGAGTTTATGAAAACCGAAATGTCCTCGGTTAACCACTAACCTTTGGAAAGGCATTGACGAATGTTTTCACATGTGACGTACAGATATACAAATCACACTAGTAGAAGACAACTTATCTTCAACAAATCTTAGAACTCGAAACTTGCCACAGGAGTGCCATCGAATACTTATTGTCACCATTGCCCCACGAAATGTGAGTCCACAAATTCCAGGTTATCACTAATTTTATAGCAAAGAGTTGGATAAGAGAAAACTTCAATAGCTATCTTTATTCGATCTTTCCTTGGCTCAAACTATTGTTCTCGACTCTATTCCTATTCGCCTAAGATCGATCATGAGTGAAAATAACGTGCAATTCAAAAAATATCAATAAATCGAAATATCAAATATCAATGAAAATTTGTCATCTGGTGAAAGCTGTGACGACCACACAAAAATGAAATTATAGAGAGTGGCAAGACCGTGAAACTGTATCACTGATTTTTCCATCAATTTAAACGCAGTTAAATATTTCACTTGTATGGTGGCTTTTATGGGCTCTATTGATGATGTTCACAAGTGACATCACAAAACGTTTAGTACACCTCTATATTTAGCTCAGAATAACGTTTTTGAGAAGTGTACTCCTGTAACGTTTGTTTGTGTGTGAAAAACTCATTTTACATTAAAATTTTAGCTTCAGGACAGGATAAAAATAGGTGTGACGTCATTGGTGAAATTAATAAAATATACCATACAAGTAAAATATTTGCCTGCATTTAATTTGGTAAAAAAAATCTAAAAAATACAGTGAAAGTATTTTCAGATACAGTATTGAATGTTTTTCACTCACTTAACTATTTTGGCCTCTTATTGTATGTAGGGCTATCCATCATTGTTTATCTGTAGTTATAAAATATCTCAGGCTCTACTCACACTGTACATTTAGAGCGAAGACTTGTGAGTATACGGGAGGATCCGTCACACTGTTGGAGGTGTTACTGTACAGCTCAGCTCCGTTCTCCTCGGCACTAGCTGTAAACGTCAGTGTCCGGGTTCTGGTCTCTGCTCTTTATAAAGAGTACTGCTTACAGTAATCCGAGGGGTCTAGCTCCCGGACATTATCGGAACTCCGTATGTAGCACTTATACAGGTCTGGGATTACTGACCGAGGTCACACAGGTAAAATTTGTAGGGTCAACGGCCACCACTCTGTCTGGAAGGCTCGTCACGCTTACCGATGTTACCCTCACTGAAAATTAAGAAAACTATTGTGATTATTATTATTCACTTTCCACGAAACTGTACAGTTTAGTGACCACGTGTACAGCACAGTTATGTGCATAACATACGAAACTGAAATATCTAGGATATGCAACTAGCAATACTAAATATCAGTTTAATATTTGGGAAAATAAAGTTAAACCAAACCACACAGACTAACGACAATTTGTCGCTACTAATTTAATAATTTAATTTAATTTCTAAGGAAATACTGTAATCCAACCTTTTCCCATATTTGTAAGATGTCTATTCAGACATCTTCTGAAGGCTTCATTTGGTTAAAACTGATAAAAGTACATTTTGCTAATCTCTGAAATTGGCCAACAGAGCCAATCTAGCTCTTTCTTCACAATCAGTTTAAAAGGGGGCATAGATCGTCATGAAAGTTACAACTTTCATATGTGAAAAGGTTGAGGAATCAAGATATAGTCTCGAAGGTTTTTTTTTTTTTTCATTGATGAATGATTTTCAGAATGATTGATTGGATGCCTATAGTTTTACGTCACTTGACTATTGCATATTAATGTGAAAGGCAGCTCATGACTGAGGAACTGTTCATTAAAAAGATTATGAAATTCTTTCTTGAATGCAAAAACCTTGCTGAAATATCGTCGTTAGAAGCGTGAAGCATTTTGCTGCCGACTGGGGATCTGAAGTCGCTCATGCTTTTAAATTTATGAGGGACAGACAAATCAGGGACCTAGGGGATATGAGCTGTTTATTTTCTGTGACGTAAGTGTTCCGAGCTGTCTATCAATGTAACATGTAATAACATAGGGACAGCGCTGTGTTAGTGTTATATGTTTTAATTATAACAAGTACCTGGGTGAACAACATTGCAAAGTATTTCCAGACCATGGTGTTGTGGCAGTAGTAAGTTTCTTGATTATTTCATGTTATAAATTGACATATGAAAGCTTTAGTTACTAACACAACACTAGCAGCTTACTACAGTCTAAGGTGACAGGAGTGTTCCGCCCTTGGAACAATTACGTCACAGTCTAGACAGAATGACTGCGTTTCACGCTAGTCGATGGAGCACGGTCAATTGTCAGTTTCCGCTGTCGTGGTTGTTGTTAGAAAAAAATACTTCACCGTAATAAACATCATATTGTGCAACCTTTTTGGCAAATTTAACTTAGAACATGCTCTGTGCTTCACTTTAAAATATTGGTGACCTCAATGTGGGATACAAGAACCTGAGCATTAAAATGATATTCGTAGTTCTAATGGTGTTTCTGTTCTAATCTATTTCACAAGGTATTTGCATTCATCTGTGTATATGTCATCCTAAACATGAATGATTTAATATATTTTTATTCATTAGACATACTAAAATACGTTTCGCGCATCAAGTAATGATGTCTATGCGCATCTCTTCGACATAACATTTGTAAATATCTTCTTCGGCATTTTATTTTATTACCGATTAAACAGTCTCAGATGTTAAAAACCAATATGCAAAGAAATAAACATTGTTCAAAGATGACCAGAATATACATGTTAATAAAGGAACCGAAAATGTTTATCATGATTCAGTACTGTTGTAACTGCTTGAAACTTACTGGAAACAGCTATCTAGTTATTAACGAAATAACTACCTTTGACGTTTAGATAAATGATGTCTCTTACTGAGCCATATTCACATATCCAGCTCATTGCGCGTCAATGCGTCCCAACATGGACGTCTGTCCCAGTCTTCTTTCACATTTTGTATCGTCAGTGTGTAAATCTCTTCGTCCTTGATGTGTTTACAGCCCCCCGCCCCTGTAACATCACCTAGTGAGAGTGGATGTACGCCAGGGGTTGATTAACTAGTATGGATGGCGTAAATCCATCGTTACTGTATATAGGGGGACAGTAAGAAAACCTCCAAGAGACACTGTTATTGTTATTTGATGGTCTGGTTATCCTACACTCCAGAGTAAACGATAACATTTCCCGGTGGCGTGATGAACACGTTGAACAGGCTGGACACGGAACTGGCTGGAATACGTGCTTTGACGTAAATATTTATTACTGCAGGTATATGTCATACTTGATCACATATGCGCGATTGTGCCAAAAATATACATGCATACATGGCCGAGGAAAGTTTCGGAGCCGTGGGCAAGTTGGACAGATCTATACGATCTAAAAATTGTATCGACCATATTGTTGGCGATTTCAAAAGCTTTACACTGAAACTGAACATAAAGCTGTACCATGTGAGATGTATTATTCCTGTGCTACGCATGTTATAATTTGATCAGTGCCTATACAGCGCACTGTCACAATTTGATCGTTAAGCCATAACCATTCATTCATTCACAATACAATGGTATGTATGTAAAAGTGCAACACAAAAAAACTGTCACTTGCATAACTAAATAAATATACACCTGCATTTGTCGTTAAAAAAGGCTTGCCTTTCCAAGCACAGAAAATTAGTATTGCCAAACTTGGATATGTCAGTATTCAGTTTTCATATACCAGGAAGTGATTTGTATGATGATCCTTTGACTTGAACAGTATGTTTTGTGTGTGCTTTTGTCGAAGTGTGAGACTGTTTGCTGTTTGCTAACCAGTGCCTACATACCAATTTAAATACTTTTCAGAAGTATTTAAATAATTTAAATACTTTTCAGTTTAAACGTTGCACTCCTGCACTCATACAAGACATCACTGATGTGTTTTAAATGTACAGTATTTTTTAACTGCAGGCATTCATTTGATTAGTGTCCAACACCGAACTCCATAATTGTTCATTGTACCAAAACCATACCTCTTTTACTCGAATATGGCAGGGTAGAGTAACTTTCATAACTAATTATACTTCAAAACATTTTCTTCAAAATATCTATCCACCAAGACACGTGTAGATGCAGCTAATCAATTTTATGTAAAAATCATAATAAAATGGTTTCATTTTCAAGAGTGGTTCTACATTTTGATCTGATACATTTGGGAAGATCCTTCATAGTGACTAATGGTGTATGAACGTGTCAACTATTAAGGCATTCGTTTTGATTTGATTTATTTATTTATTTATTTGATTGGTGTTTTACGCCGTACTCAAGAATATTTCACTTATACGACGGCGGCCAACATTATGGTGACAGGAAACCGGGCAAAGCCCGGCGGAAACCCAGAACCGTCCGCAGGTTGCTGGCAGACCTTCCCACGTACGGCCGGAGAGGAAGCCAGCATGAGCTGGACTTGAACTCACAGCGACCGCATTAGTGGCAGGCTTCTGGGTCATTGCGTCGGCATTCGTCTTGCACCAGACCTTTGGATCTACTACTGCTTCATAGTTGGAAAGCACCTCAACTTCTGTAAAATTTCAGCCTACACAATACGTTATCAAAGCAATAAAACCATCAAGACTAACAAAAGTTAAGCATTTTTTTTTGTAATATATTGTGACTCCGATTTCATCATGGTGAAAACCGTGGGAACCATGCCACTAAGACGGGTATTTAAGTTTTATGATTATTCTAAGTGGGTTTGTTAAATGGCGGTGTTAGGAGTATAGGTTTTCTTCGTCCAGTATCTTATTTCATCCTCATTACATCTGTACTGTTGTCAAGCATGTAGAGCTGTGCACCGGCCTTAACCCTTGACTGAGGGAAAGACAGAGCCAGGGTTCGTCGCACAGGCCCATACGTGTATTGTGCCATACCGCGGTTTCGCACGAAGCCGTTACAAAAGCCATATATCAGAAGCATGATCGAAAGGCATATCACTTAGGTCATTCACATAAACGTTAAGAGTAAAACTACAGAGCAGCGACGACGGTGTAATAGTTGACAAATGGTCACACGCAACGGTTGAATTACAGATTCTTGTCAGTCTACCTCACTTGGGGGTTTATTCTCACTGTTCATGTTAGGTACTTAAAACGTATCACTTCACACGCCGTCATTAGTTTGCTAACTAAAACAATGTGACGAAGGTAGAACTGAACAATACAGTAATCAGTCAAGGCCCGTATGACTTTAGTCGGGAGGGGTTCCCGATTAGCTGCTATGCACCAATTGTCAACATTCGAATAACGAAGAACGAAAGTCGTGCTAACTTGAGTCCGCTCTCCAGGTCAGCATCTCTTCAGACCACACACTCACTCTTCTCACAGCACACTAGTGTTCTCGTAGTCGTTGTTGCGAGGGGTTCTTGATTCCGATGGTGTTCTTTTGAGGGTCTCGTAGTTTGGTACTGTAAATATCATCATTAAATGGCAAACTTTCATAACAGGGCAAGGTCAAAAATGCACTGGGAACCATTTTAAGAACAGATTTTATTTCATTGTAGTTTAAGTCAACGCACATTTTTATTAATTCAAGCAACATAACAGTCGGTTTATTTTTTTTCTAAAGATGCAAAACTGCAGGGCCTGTGGTGTCCACATCTGCAAAAGACAAGACAAACTCTCACTTTTGTCATATTAAAGACAAATGAATGGGAGAGCGGTTGTGACATTCCTTTGCCCGCGACTGTTTACAAAGATAAATCTACCTGCGACGAGAGGGGAGTGGACAGTGTATCTGGTTATATAATGAGAACAGTTCTTCGCGGATAAGAGAAGGGTTTTGTTTTGATTGTAAGACTAGGACACATGTCGTTTTGCAGCTTTTAAAGTAACCCCAAGAAATGCTCACAGGACCATCATACTGTCAACACGCTTTTTATCAGTAGCATGCTACCACATACACCCCATAACCAGTCCACAGCTAAATCACAGGCACACCACAATCAGTCCAAAGCCACACCACATACATACCACAGCTAAACAACAGACACGCCACCAGCACAGAGCTACATCACATGCACACCACAATCAGTCCAAAGCCACACCACATGCATACCACAGCCAAACCACAGACACACCACAACCAGTCCACAGCTACATCACAGACACACCACAACCAGTCCACAGCTACATCACAGACACACCACAATCAGTCCAAAGCCACACCACATACACACCAAAGCCAAACCACACACGCGCCACAACCAGTCCACAGCTACATCACAGACACACCACAATCAGTCCAAAGCCACACCACATACACACCAAAGCCAAACCACAGACACACCACAACCAGTCCACAGCTACATCACAGACACACCACAATCAGTCCAAAGCCACACCACATGCATACCACAGCCAAACCACAGGCACACCACAATCAGTCCAAAGCCACACCACATACATACCACAGCTAAACAACAGACACGCCACCAGCACAGAGCTACATCACATGCACACCACAATCAGTTCAAAGCCACACCACATGCATACCACAGCCAAACCACAGACACACCACAACCAGTCCACAGCTACATCACAGACACACCACAATCAGTCCAAAGCCACACCACATACACACCAAAGCCAAACCACACACGCGCCACAACCAGTCCACAGCTACATCACAGACACACCACAATCAGTCCAAAGCCACACCACATACACACCAAAGCCAAACCACACACGCGCCACAACCAGTCCACAGCTACATCACAGACACACCACAGTCAGCCCAAAGCCACACCACATACTTTCACATCACAACCAGTTCAAATCCGCTTGACTTACAGAAGTCGAGGCTAAATGATCAAGATCTGGATTTAAACGCGCGACCTCATTGGTAAAATCTTATGTAGAAAAGATTTGAAAAAATTCAAAGGTCTGAGAAAAGCCATTTACGTAGTTGATATTCCGCATCTAAAGGGTCCGTATGTAAAAGGTAATATATATATTGGCTGCACCGGCTGTGCCACGGAATTCTCATACAATTGGAGTTATTCACAGGGAGCAGAAATAAGAAAAGGTAAACTTGTAATAAAAATAAAAAAAAATAAAAAAATGATGTTATAATATACTGCCCTATAGTAGAACTAGTAAAACAATTGAACATTCGAAAGTACTGATTTCGCCCAAAAAACTTTCGACACTTCAGCATGGCCATAAGTTTGTCGAAAATTCAAAAAATTAATCCCAAACTTAGTTTCTATTCATTACAATAAACCCTTATGGAAAACAGCAGTCCAAAAATCTGACAAATTCCAATACAGGATGGAACCCTGTATTGCCCCCACCAGTTCCCCGAAAGAGGCTGTAATAAAGCCTCCAGCTACACGCTATACCTACTCTGAAATCAGAATTTTGCACAGGTTTTCATCACATAAAAATCAGACAAACCGATCTTATACTAATTACAACGTTAAATTACAAAATGTAATGTAAACATTATTACACGTAAAGCTCTGAAGCCGCTGATCATTCTCATCTGACTTGCGGCCAAAATCACCGACAAATCTCGTTGCTTATATACAATTTCGAGCTATAACGTACATAGTGTTTTTAAAGTTGCAATAAAGGGCATTAGCCTGCCGATAAATGTTTGCGTTCAACACGCACACTATTTGCCTATGACCAGCCTACTGATTACTGGTGTGAAAAGTACAAAGGCTTTGCAGTCGATTGAAGATAGACTGCACGAAGGATGTGGACTCGAGGAGCTGGCTGGTCCTTGAAGAGTTGTCTCCCTTCTTTAGCTTACAGGTTGTTACGAGTTGTCTGTCCTGAATCCATATATGCTAACTAGTAAAAAATAACCGTGGCCAGCAACTAAAACATTGTTATTACTTTGTGAAAATTAAATAACAATCTTAAAGCGAAAACTATTTGCACCAAATGTGTTAGAATATCTCTGGTTTTTATTCATCAGATTTAAGTGTTACACCACTGAAACACCTGTCAACTGGTTCCCGTCTTAACCAACTTGGTATAAACCTACAAAACCTTATGTTTTATGCCTTACTCCAGAATATTATATTGACACCACTTATTCATACATGGTCAGCTATGTTAACATTTAAAAAATATATAAGGAAAGCACAAGGAACCATATTACACAGTATGAATTACGCTTTCCTAGTGGGGTAAACTTTACACCAGTATAATACTCTAAAATAGTTTTTTTCGGCTGGCTTCTCCAGAATTCATTGCACAATCGACAGTAAAAGAATGTTTACGTTTATTGCACTTTGAGTAATAACAGGGCACTAGGAACAGAATTTGAAGGATGTTTCACAGGAATCAAAATATTATGGTGTACTAACCCCAGTGTATTACAGTAATCAAGCCATGATCCAGATTCGTTAGTACAATAAAAAGGCTTGACAAAAACATAATACTGCAGTCTTATAAAATCTGTGATATACTAAAATCATCCGGTTTGAAATAGCTATTTATCGCATTAAACTCCGAATTATTTCCCCAAAATACATTATAAAAACGTGTCTCGATATTATGACTGATGCAATTAACATTTACATCCCACAAATATAGATTGTGATTATCTCCCAGACACAGACTGTTATGAACTTCTGTATATGTACACTTTCTGGCACTTGCATTCATAATTTTGGTTAATATCACATGATGATTAGTATGTAAATATAGAGAGTATAGTACTTATACATATATATATATGACATTTACATGATTTTAAGTGTAAAATAAAAACACATTATGCAAGCCATAAACTGCTTTGCCAGTAATATAAAATACCTATACATGTATTAGAGCTGAGACATTTGCTTTCTTAACCCATGCAAAATTTAGCAGTAAAATGTAATTCCCATTTTCCCCATGGCCTTACATAGGTCACGCGAGTGTATATCACAGTAACATTTTTGTGTTTCATTGTATGTGGCTGTGAGGTTTGGACAGATCTGATAGGATTAGCAACAGATTCCACATGTTTAAATGATAATGATGAAACAACAGGTGACAATGTCTTATCAGGTGTCTTATCTGTCCGCACAATTACACTCCACATAACCGACGAGGGAACAATAATTTCGTTCGTGCCAAATTCCGTGGCCTGCGTGTTGTATATAGCCCATAATACTCACAGATAGCCAATTGATCTGAAGTTGCTAGTTTCTGCCACACAGTATGATAGACGTAACCTTTCGTGTAACCTAAGGTTCGCGCAGAGTTAGAACGACGTAAACGAACAATGGGTTATGTAGGTCTGTTTTCACATGAACAGCATTTCATTCCCTTAGGGTTTTGAAAAAATTACAGCCTGTGTATGCGACAGTGATCAGTCCTCTGGGTCTGGCAGTCACCGTTCATCTATGTGAGTGACAGTGATCAGTCCCCTGGGTCTGGCAGTCACCGTTCATCCATGTGAGTGACAGTGATCAGTCCCCTGGGTCAGGCAGTCACCAATCATTGTCTTGTGATGAGGTCATGGCCTCCAGCTCAATTTCGGGACTGTGGACTGCACTGTGGGACAAGAGCAACTGGCGACCCTGAGATCTCCGCACAGGGGCTGGGGTGTTGAACATCCTGAAGGTGAACTCCTCACGGGCACGACTGCAAGGTAAAACACAAATGGTAACAATGTAGGTGACGGGGATAAATAGTAGGGAACAGTGTCACCATGTGACTTTGAGAACATTACACTGAATTGGAATGACAACCCAGAAGCAGGTGACATTCAAATTTGTTTTAATGACCAAAAGTTTTACTTAACTCTGGAAAGCAAATTAGAGTTAATATCAAATTTATTTTGCCAAAGCCTCTATTATTTACACGTGGTGAAAAGGAGGATCACTGGGAGAGTGTTGCAAAATAATATAAGTCTTATAAACTGGTGACACTCAAGATCCAAATTTGGAAAATTTTCCTGTTGTCACTTGCTTCTTTTTGTCATTGTAGGGCAGTATAACATGAAGCACACTGACACTGGGAGGAAGAACACGCCATGCAGGCCCACTGACACTGGGAGGAAGAACACGCCATGCAGGCCCACTGACACTGGGAGGAAGAACACGCCATGCAGGCCCACTGACACTGGGAGGAAGAACACGCCATGCAGGCCCACTGACACTGGGAGGAAGAACACGCCATGCAGGCCCACTGACACTGAGAGGAAGAACACGCCATGCAGGCCCACTGACACTGGGAGGAAGAACATGCCATGCAGGCCCACTGACACTGGGAGGAAGAACACGCCATGCAGGCCCACTGACACTGGGAGGAAGAACATGTACATCATGTAGGCCCAGTGAGACAGGAAGAACATGTATGCCAGGGGGACTGTGAGGAAGAACATGTGTGTCATGTAGGCCCAGTGGGACTGTGAGGATGAACATGTGTGTCATGTAGGCCCAGTGGGACTGTGAGGAAGAACATGTGTGTCAAGTAAGCACAGTGAGACTGTGAGGAAGAACATGTATATCATGTAAGCCTAGTGAGGATGTGAGGAAGAGAATAAACACAATACAAGTAAAAGAAACTGTGGCCTCTTCTTTTAAGAAGGAAATACATTTAAGAGAGGAAGTATGCTGATCATTTCAATCATTGTGTTAACCTCTGCCCCAGGTGTGTGTATATACATGTATAACGACATACCACTGGCCACACACATACTTATGATGTAGGTTGTCATCAGCAGGTGTTCCCGGCGTTCCTCCGTACTCTTCACTGGATGGGCCCGGTGTGACTGACTGCGCATGTCGCCTGCGGGTCACTCGCTCAGTGTGCGCTCTCTGCAGAAGGCGCTGAGTGTGACTGCGCTTTGCTGGTTTTTGACTCGGCTCAGTCCTTCCAGTCATAAAGTTGAACAATCTTCTGAAGATGGATGGGGAAGCTGAAGACTTCACAGAAGGCTGCACTGAAGCGTAACAAAATTATAAAATATCTAATCCACAGGTTCGTTCTGCAAAGGCTAGATAAACACTTATCCTAAACGACCTCAAAATTCGTCCTGACTAAGTTGCTTCTCATTTTGAGGGCTCTACTGATTTTAGAAAGTTGTTTAGCGGGTTGACTTGGTAGGTAGGATGACATCCCACTGGAAAAGTTTCTACACCAAAAATAATATCATATGACATTAGTTTACACTATTTGGGGCACAAATTTTCATTTACTTAGTGTAATTGATAGCATACAATAGGTAAGTTTTTTTTAACTTACAGATGGTGATTCCAATACAAGCCTGCAAACAGGTGCCTGACATTTCTGAAAACACCCCGTTGGTGAAAATGGTACGACCCAAGAGACCTTTTTCCAGTATGTCTAACATGGACAACATGGTCATACCCTGTCATCTAAAGAGGTGTTTTCAAAAATGTCAGGAACCCATTTGCAGGCTTGCAATACCAGCCAGTTTTTGGCCTTTAAATCTAATGAATCACTTTTCGGTCTCTTGGCATCCCCATCTCCACTGCTCTGCGAATCCCCAGACAGAATCCTCTTGCGCTTCTGTCGTATCACCTCCTCCTCCGAGATGACTGCAAGCAGAGACTTTATCTCCCATGGCTCAATGTGGATTTCCAAAATCACTGGCACCAAGTTTTCGTAGCAGCATCTACTCAAAATACAAATAAAGGAATAAGGTTCAACGATAAGGTTAATATAAGGTTTAACATGTGATCCACCCGTGGTACAAGCTTTATGAAAATTTCTTAAGAGACAAGGAGATATTGTTTAAGAGCCTACCATAAAATATAAGTGAAATGACCCAAATGACTTGGAAAAAATTGCCATGAATTGGTATGAATAGTCGAAAAAATGAATAGGGTTGTTCAAAAATTTCCCTTGGCTAAGTGTGCATGTAATATACATTTGGGAAAACCTGGCTACAAGTGTTCAAGAGTTAGTGTAAACTGTTTACAAAATAAAACCAAAAAGAAAAGAAGAACCAATGGAAAGTGAGACCGGATGCCAACGGCTGCCAATTTTGACTGAGAGATAAAAATTTTCAGGTATTTTCACATGAAGTTTTAAAGAGTCATATGCATATAGAGTACATATATTATTATTGTCACACACATGGGCTCTCTTTGACCTAGGGGTTATTGTTGCTAGTGCAGTTTAATGACTCAGGAGCCTCTCCCCTGTGCGAGTGCTGCAAGTTCAAGCCAGGCTCATGCTATCTTCCTCTATGGCTGCACATGGGAAGGTCTGCCAGCAACTTACAGGTGGTCGTTGGTCTCCCCAGTTCTTTGCCCGATTTCATCCAGCCACAATGCCAATTGCTGTCATATAAGTGAAATATTAATCGCTATGGCTTAAAACTCTAATAAAATAAACAGATAAATAAATGGTCACTTACACATCAGGTGATACATGTAGCAGCAAAGGTAACAAGTTGGACAGGTCCTCGCATTCCATTATTCTTGTCTCACACACCTGCAGGATGGCCAGGGCCACGCGGAAAATCGTACTCGCACCTGATACAACAAACAATATGACAAAAAGTACAGGAAAGACATGCATCTACTCACACCTGACAGAGCAAACAGAGATACAATGTGACAAAAAGTACAGGAAAGGCATGGATCTCTCACACATGACAGAGTAAAATGAGGCACAATGTGAAACAAAGTACAGGATAGGCATGGAACTACTCAAACCTGACAAGGAAAACAGAGGCACATTGTGACGCAAGAACAGGAAAGGCATGGATCTACCTACACCTCACAGAACAAAGAGAGGTACAATGTGACATGAGTGCAGAATAGGCATGAATGTAACCACACATGACAGAAGAAACAGAGGTACAATGTGACACAAGTACAGGATAGACATGGATCTACTCACACATGACACAGCAAAGAAGTCTGACAGCCATAAGATGGATGAACACACCAATATACCTGAATGATGTCATGTATAAACACTTACCATCCAGAAGGAAGAGATCCCAGATGAAGAGGACAGTGTCCCAGCAGGGAAGCTCAGAAAACACACACATGAACCAAGGTGTGAGAAACATCAGGGGCTGTAACTCCACTGACCTCTACAAGGGAGACAACTATAACTCAGTTCACCATAAACAATTTACCATTAGCAGATCATCCACACTTGCAGTAGACTGTTAGGTGCTGGGTTCTTAACTTTTTTTTAACTTGTTTCTTTGTTTATGACATTCATTTCCTTGTATTTGCTTTAGGATCAACTCTAAACAATTAGAATAGTACACATAAAAAGATAAGGTTGTGCAGCTGCAACAAAATTAAATAAATATATTTTCCACAAGATATTTTACTTAATTTTATCCTTTCGAGTTGGTGACCCAATGCGCATGTAAGAAAAGTAATGTGCTATTCAGCTTATATCGTGGGCAAGAGCTGCTTACCAGGTGCTTGGTTAGGCCAGGGAGTTTGTAGGCTAAAAGTTTCTTGAACACCGCAGCATAATTCTTCATCCTTTGAACAGAATCAATCCGATTTACTCATCTGACATTCACACAAAATAAGGGACATTCGCAATTCAGGCTCAGCAGCTACACTCGCCACAACAGAGCAGCAGCTGTGGTCAAATTAGCTACAGGTCCCTGTCAAGTGCCCATCAGTGGCCTTTGAAGTTTGAGACTGAACCTACTGTCTACAGCTAATAAAGCTGAAACATTGCAAAGTAACACTTTCTACTTGATATTTTCAGTTTGCCCATTGTACCATTTACTCTGCACAGGAACGGAATCTGCACTGTAGAGTTTCAATAAAACTGATATTGAACATTGTAAGCATGCATCCACTAGGTTAAGTGATAGCTCATCGGACAAATATAGCACCCAGCTTTTGGGGTACTCCACGATTTTGTAGTATTTTGATTAAAAGAGAAAGCGGCCATCCCAAATGTGAACGTTGCTTATGATGTTCAAGCTCCACTATATCGTACACGCTCAAAAGTTCCAAATTTAACTCCTTGAACTTTAACTTTCGTGAAGCAGACCGTATCCACATGTTAGCTGGACCATGCCGATAAGGTGATTTGGTACTCTGAAGACTTTGAACACAAGCTCCTCAGCACATTGGCAGGATTTCTAAAAACAGCCGGAGGGGCGTGCACAAATACCCATGTTTCCTTGGTGGTCTCTTTTCCTGTGAGGTTTTCATTTCTGCCATGTTTGGTCAAAATCAAAAAAAAGGACAGTTTCAAGTGCCCCATTCCTGTAATGTTGTGCATCAAAAAAACACAGAATGATACACTGTCTGATCATCTGGCTTCTTTCCAGCAAACATGTCACAATTTCTTTCTGGTTAGTCAGGAACACTAGCATGGGTATTTGCTACCCTATCATCTAGCTATCACAAAGTAATGTTTATATCATAGTAGAAATCACCAGCTAAATTCTTCGGTCAGACTTACTTCATTTTTGTACTTAAGAATTTTTCACTTAATGATGGTAGTTAGTGTAGGAACGAGGAATGCTCAGAGAAGCTACTGACTTTTGGCTAGTTACTGACCAGCCTGTTAACTTCTGGAAGGTTGGTCTCAATGCCCGCATAACCATGGGCTTCAGCCATAAGCCTAAGTGTCAAGGTATCAGTGAAATGTTCTCAAAACCGTGAAAGTGCTTGACAAACCCAAATACTAATGTATGCATATGCTTGGGTTTTATGTCATACTCAACTTTTTTTCAGTTATATGACGATGAGGAGTCCTTAGAATGTCATTACATATGCTGTGTCTCCTTCTGGCAGGGCGATTGTATGTTGCCAAAATGCTGCCCCCACTGGAATATCATGCTGACGACACCAGACATGACACCCCACCCAGTCACATTACACTGACACAGGAACAAGCAGTCCTGTTTCCTTGCTCTAACCCCTCAGTGCCGAGCGCCAAGTGAGGTAGCAACAAGTACCATTTTTGAAGTCTTTGGTATTACCAGACCCAGGACTAATCCCCAATCTCCCAACCTCGAGGCGAACGCTCCCACCACCCGGCCACTGTAGCAGTCAACAGTATTTATTTATTTACTTCATTGGTGTTTTACTCCATACTCATGAATATTTCACTTATACAACAGCAGCCTGCGTCATGGTACGAGGAAACCAGGCAGAGCCCGGGGGATACCCATAGCCATCCCCAGGTTGCTGGCTGATCTCTCCCCATACAGCCAGAGAGGAAGGCAGAATGAGCTGAACTTGAATTCACAGTGAGGTAAAACCACACCAGCGAGAACTGGACACAACCTCAACAGTCAAGGGTCTATCATAAAAGCGATTGTAGGTCAACACTTACTTTTTCAAAGAATCGCCAAAGATTCCCTGAAGGTATTTCGGTCTCTCCAGCAGTGCCACTAGGCACCAGAAGGCCTCCGCTTCTGACATCTGCATCAGTAACAGTCCTGCGATGTATGACATGCCTAGAGACAAAGAACGAGCATTCTTTTGTCACACGTCATATTGACACAACAACTTTATGTTCTTGTCGCAATATCTCCATTTGACAGTGACCTTATCTGGGTAGTTTCACAGACATCCCCTATCCACGTTATTAAGAAACTTTTAAGGACATTTAAACAGTCTGAATGTCGTTCTATTTGCATACTGTTTACATTTTATCACAGTTATCCTAAACACTGTTTATATATTTATCTGATCAGTGTTTTACGCGGTACTCAAGAACATTTCTGTTATATGACGGTGGCCAGGGTTAGGGTGGTAGAAAACTGGGCACAACCCGGGGGAAACCCACGGCCATCCACAGGCTGCCGGCAGACCTCCCCACGTACGGTGGGTGAGGAAGCCAGCATGAGCTAGGCTTGAACTCACAGTGACTGCACTGTGAGAGGCACCTTGGTCATTATGCCGTGCTAGCTTTGCCTAAAATTATTGGAGGTCACAGGATTTTTTTTGGTCACAGTCACTTGCATCCCTACAGACAGGCTTTACAGGTTTGGCACGCTATCTTGAGGGGTGTGTTACCTTGACAGTAGCCGACCTGCCTGTTGTACCTGGCATAGACAGCGAGGACTCGGAATAGGGCAGCACAGCCCTCCTGGCCGCTCTCACAACGGCTGGAGAACATCTCGTGACTTGGGTAAGTCCGCTCTGAAGACACAATGATACAACCAAAACATTGATCAGCACAGCTGCATTACCTATTCTCAAGTCACAATGACAACTGAAATATGACAGTATGACAGGCTATATAACCTTCAGTATCTATATTTTGGCCTTGAAATGAATACCTATGTCACAGTACGTGTCTCCACATGACAGGCTACATGTATATAACTTTCTGTATGTATAATATGCTGTAGAAATGACTACCTATTTCATGGTATATGTGTCTCCGTGTTTCTATACCCAGGTCACAGAAGGGATGTCTATGTGTGACAGGATCTATGAAATGTGACAGGATCTATGAAATGTGACATGGATGTGTTCTCCTGTATACTGGACCCTATATGTTATTATTTTTGATTTATTTATTTGATTGGTGTTTTACGGCGCATTCAAGAATATTTCACTTATACGACGGCGGCCAGCATTATTGTGGGAGGAAACTGGGCAGAACCTGGTGGAAACCCACGACCATCCGCAGGTTGCTGGCAGACTTTCCCACGTACGGCTGGAGATGAAGCCAGCATGAGCTGGGCTTGAACTCACAGCGACCGCATTGGTGGGAGGCTTCGGTCATTGCACTTCATTAGCCACAGAGGCCCCGTATATATGTTATTATACCTATGCTACAGAATATCTGTCTCAGTAAGACAGGACCTATGAAGTGTGACATGGATTTGTTCTCCTGTATACTAGACCCTATATGTTATTATACAGAATATAAGAATATCACAGAATATGTCTCAGTAAGACAGGATCTATGAAATACATGTATGATGGACACTATAACCTATACTCTAAAGACCTTCTAAGAAACTGACCATGAACTCATAGCATGGAATATCTAAGACGGTCTATGCAGTGTGATGTGCATAAGTTGTTCTCCTGTATCTACAGGCCCTGGATGTTACCATATCTATGTCACGGAATATCTGATGGTAACGGGTCAGTGTGATCCTATATGTTACCATACCTATGTCACAGAATATCTGTCTGAGTGTGACAGAATCTATGAAGTGTGCTGTGGAGTTGTCCTCTTGGCCCTCTAGTGGCAGGTCATCCTTCAGGTTGCCAAGCACGTTAAGGGATTCTGCAAACTGAAACTCACTGATCCCCAGCTCCACCAGCTGCTCTCTCATTGATACCACATTTGCCTGGAAGGTGTTAACACGTAATATATTTACCCTAAAATTTCAACCCTGAAAATGGTATTTTTAGAGACAAATTAAGGCAATCAGATATTTCCCTTGGTGCAGAAACTCAAGGCAGAAACGCACTTTTCCTATAAGTTCCACCCGAAAAGAACATCTTTATCAGCAAATAAAGGTTATCAATTTGGCGAAGGGGATGGTTTTTCTTAGATTTTTTTACGTTTCATCCTACCACAAAATCCTACCGTATCTTTCAACCAAATTCTCCAAGTCAGGCAAAGTAAGTAGCTTAGTCATGGACAACATTTTAAGTATCACCCTACCATTAAAACCCCTTTTCAACAGAACTCTCAGAATCAAGCAAAATAAGTAACTCAGTTATGGACAACATGAGGTCTGAAATAAGAATTTATGAGCTAAACCTTTTCATAAAATGAGCTTAGAAAGGAAAACAGAAAACCACAAAACTATATCAATATGTCCAATGCAACCTGAAAACAAGTTCATGGTGGTTTGACTACCAAACCTACCTTATAACTGAAATTTGCTTTCATAGCTAACATTTCCACATCAAGCAGTTTGACCCATAAGCGCCCTCTGCAGTTGTGGGGAACTCCCTTCTTAATGTAGGAGTGAATCTGAAACAGAAAGCCTCCAGATGTCACATAAGCACCTGGAATACATGTTGTCCTATGTATTAATATTTTTTTTTTTAGTTATATACAATCTCAATGAGAATTTTCATCCCATTATCAGAATACACAATGGGATGCTCTGTAATTGCATCGAGTGAGTGAGTGCATGGGGTTTAACTTTGCACTTAACAATCTTTCAGGTATATGATGATGAGTAGTCCTTCTGGTGTGTACATATAGTGTGTCTTCTTGTGGCAGGGCGAGTCCATGACACCAAAGCCCTGCCTCCACTGGAACATCATGCTGTAGACGCCATGCCACCCCACCCAGACACCAAGCTGACGAGTCCTGTTTCCTTGCTCTAACCTTTCAATGCCGAGCAACAAGTGAGGTAGCAACAAGTGCCATTTTTAAAGTTTTTGGTATGACCCGACCCAGGCTTGAATCTGGATCCCCCAAACTCTAGGCAGACACTCTAACCACTAGACCATTGAGGCTGTTCCTTGAAGTGCACTATGTTTTCGCTTTGAAGATGCTTAAAAAAAAACAGGATTCCAACAGAAAACACAAATCAAGGACAAACAATGCCTTGTAAAAGAACATCAAAAAGCATACCCATAAGAATGGCCATCTGCCTTCAGGACATTCAAATTCCACAAATGCAGATAGAATATGGCATTTTCAATGTTACATGAAGATGTACCTTAGCTGTCGATATCTGATGTTTGTTCCACTGGTCATCTTCTAGCAGAGTTGCCCACTTCTTTTCCACCAGTTCATCTACCTCACAACTGAAAATAAAACATACAGTACTTATATCTCCACATGACTTGATCAGTAGGTCAACTGTTCAGTTTTATACAAAATTATGCTGTGGAAAAATGCTATTTCCTGTAGCTTTTTTTTCTTTTCTCAGGCTTTCATGTCCAAACTTGTAGTTTCCTTTCTGTGGAAATTCAGCTTGATTCTACTCCTTTCTGACAAAACACAATGACATGTTAAGTTCCCGAAGTTCACAATGCCACAATTAACACTATGGACTCGAACACTAGTACATGTACCTACCCTCTGAAATAATTATGGCATCTGGGGTATTCCAAGTCGTCATCATCACACAAAAACCCGTACTCGTCCAAGTGTGGAGGGCGCCTTGTTTGCATCCGACTATGGTGCTCACCTCTTGTTCTTGATCTCAGTATTCTGCCCTCTGCCCTACAAGCTGTTCTGTCACTAATGGGTTTTGTATCGACTGCATCCTGCATGGTGTCCTGGCTGGTGTCTTGTGTGGTGACTTGGTTGGTGTAATGTGTTGAGATATGGCTGGTGTCTTGTGTGACGACTTGGTTGGTGTCCTGTGTTGAGTTATGGCTGGTATCCTGTGTAGTTTCCTGTGAGGTGTTTGAACTGGTGTGACTAATGTTTGGTTCACTTTGAGAGTCCGGCTCTGTGGATATAGACTTGCACTCAGCCTCTGGGCTACATCTCACCCTGCCTGGACCACCGTCAATTGCTTTACTCTTCATGTTTCCACAACAATAGCTATCTAGGACTTAATTATCTCTAGTGTACTGAAATTAGAAAATAAATACAACAGGTAGTGATTTCGACTTCTTCAATATTGGGCACATTGCCCTACTGATTTTACCCTCACTCAGGGAATATGCTTGCAGAATATTTGGGCCATATATTTTCCTGAATACTTTCCTCAATCCAACAGCTGAACAGGAAATGCTAATATGTTTGTATTTTGATGTATTTATTTCATCTTTGTTCAACAAAATATCATACACAAGAATTTTCTCTCACAAACACTGACAATGGCATGGTCATATTTATTTATTTATTTGATTGGAGTTTTACGCTGTACTAAAAAATAAATCAATTACACAACGGCAGCCAGCATTATGGTGGGAGGAAACCAGACAGAGCCAAGGGGGAAACCACAACCATCCACAGGTTGCTGGCAGACCTTCCCAGTTCTGGACGGAGAATGAAGCCAGCATGAGCTGGATTTAAAGAGCTACTTTGGTGTCAAAACATCTGTGTCTTAAAAGCAAGGTGAAATGATAAAAATTGGGATAATCTGAATTGGTGGAAATATTTTAGCATATTAAAACCGATATTGTACATTTCGTCAGAGTAGACAGAAAGAAAATATTTCTGTCCCTTCCACTTTGCCTGGTGTGACGTCAAACACGAACACATGACGTTATCAATCGTTTACGTGTTCCACAAATGACTCTGCCCTTTCAATCGCTCTTGACGTCATCCAAGCATAAATGCCTTACTCAATGTCACATCTGTCACATCATACAGGGAATATCATCACGTCACATCAGGAAACTTTTACGGACACAGCTGAAGATTTTGTTTTTCAAGGAATCTTTCATCATATGGGTTAAACAGTATTATTCATCAAAATCACATCAGGCTTACTACATAGAATTTCTTTCATATCATTGTAATATTTCAATGCAATTTGTATTCTGACCACAGTGGTACTTTAAACTCACAGTGACCACATTGGAGAAACTCAAGGGTCATTGTGCTTCACTAGTGTGCTAGCCACCTCATCCAGGGAGGCCCCTGGCATTGCTACAATGTCATTGTTATAACATTACAGGCTGTAATTTTTCAAAATCTACGTGAATGAATTGCTGTTCGTGTGAAAACAGACCTACGTAACCCATTGTTCAGTTAAGTCGTTCTGTGTCTGCGCGAACGTAATCCTACATTCCTGCAACTCCACTGTCACTCTGATATTTGGATGTCGCTATACCAGTGGAGTCATACAACCTTCCATTTAATTTCCTTGGTGTACTGACAAAGTTCTGGCACCTCACAACTCCGCCATTTATCTTATGTCTCCTGCCAATGTACAGACACTTGCAAACATGCGCAATACAATTTCTGCGGTCTCACCCTCATTATTTAGGAGCTGACCGGCCTAGAAGCTCATCACTCCATATTAAAACAAAAACCACGCCATGTTTTATGGTTACTTGCTAGAAAGGGAATTGCTGTCATAAACAAAACTCAGAGTTTAATGTTAAGAAGTGTGTAGTGAGAGTTTGTAATTTCATCTTAGCAAAATAAATGATCATCAAGGGCTCTTTCAGTATTACTCAAATGTCTGCTAAGCGAAGACAAAATAATAGTTGAGGTTGTGCCTGCCCTAGAGGTTATGAAAATAAAGACGTCCGCTTCCTGTCTAACTTAAGACATACATGTACCCACTTACCAGGCCAATGCAAAAGGACTGGAGGCTGGCTAAATGTCGACCGACAAGGTAGATATCATGTTAACCAGGGAGGGAGATCATTTAGCTCGCTGAATTAATGCTGCTCCCTGTATTTAGGCATGAGTGAGTGCTTCCATACAGGCTATGTTTTTATACATAAACACAGTCCCACAGATATAAGGGTGTCACAGTGTTCTCGATATTACCAGTGGGTCTAGCGAAAAGGTATAGTAGGTCCTACAGGCCATTTAGTTTGGAATTCCATGCGATTACAAGACAGGGAAGAGATTATCCCAAAAATCGGGATGTGTTAAATTCAAGGTTCAGTCTTCAAGCATACCACCATTAGTGTTAGAAAGTACCCGTATTAACGACGCACTCGTGATGTACAAGTATATTTAAGGAGTTGTAAAGAGTAGCTTGAGCTAGTGTTCGTCGCTGACCCACTTTTCCGATGTTCATTGAGAAAAGGACATTTTTCAATGAACTGACGTCACCCTACCACGTGATATCACCCTCATCCTTACGACTGCCCATTTATGATTTCGTACTAGACTTACTTAGACAGCAGCACTGTACAACAACAACAACATCATTCTCACCAACGGTTACTGGTTGCAGAGTTCACCTACGCTTTTTGAGTCAGAGTCACTAATACACACAGTCAGACAGTACATTAGTAAACATTTATATGGGCACCCAGTGCTATCCTAGAGACAGGGCGTCATTTTCACCGTGAAATCTTCTTTCAGTATGTCTGCTTTCCACTCGCATGTCCCGCCATCTGCGAAAGAACAGCCTCGCTCTCAGTTTGGCTGTTTCGTCACTTCCGCCAGAACATCAAAAAATTGACGGAGAGACGATAGGCCGTAGTGTTGGTAAACATGCACAGTGATGAGTCCAGGTATTATATGACGCAAAGACATAAATAAAAATGGATCCAGTACAGGGAAGCTTGATTTGGTAAGCCATTCGAAAGTGGTGTTATCACAACAGCCGATCTCCCTGGACTCGGATCAGCGGGGTCGCAGGCTCAAATCCTGCTTTCGTCTTTTTGTCATTTTTTTTCTCAGTGAAGAGTTGTGGTTAACTTCATTTACTCCTATTCCTGTTAAATATGTATCTGTATAAGTGCCTGATCAAATCATTAAATAAATGGAGTTAATTATGAGATTATGGTTATCGCTTTCAGCGAGGAATATATCATTATGAAATGATTAGGCCCTATTCGTCATAATAATTGTTAGGCGAAAACTGAAGCATGACTGGAAACACGTTTGCATTCGCATATTTCGGCCTCCGTCCAGGGGCATATAGAGAGCTATAGGCTAAAGGTATGAAATCATTAGTTCAGATGTGTAATTGTCACTTTCAGGGCATGGAGGTTTCAGGCATATGCTACACAGTGTTATGTAATAATGCATGATTAATGTTATACCCACCGTGTAATGTAATAATAATTTCCGTCTTATGTAGTATTGCCACATAATGTGTAAACAGACAGATAAATAAATTGCAGAGGTAATGGAAACCAGGAGAGTATGGGCATAAGACTGAAGTAATGTTGAAAACGACTGCTTTTGATGAGCACACCTGTACGTTTCAGTGTGTGAAAGCAACTTAACGAAGGTATGAGGATTCCCTCGAGAACTGCTGCGTGTTATATCCAAAATAACTATAAGATCAGATTCCCACAAGCACTTGAATAAGCACAGAATAATGTATATACCTGTTGTGCATGTTATTACATTACACTGAAACTTTTGTTACAATATCCCTTGACTGGTTTTGTTGCATGACATGTGTTTACATTACGTGGTGATATTAATTATGAAATAATTATTACATTACACGGTGAGTGTTACATTACTTGTGTATTATTACATAACATGGAGTAAAAGGTATGAAATATACATGTACATGTATGTATGTAGATCTGAGATGTGCTTTAAAACTTGAAGGACTTAATAATGTTGTGCATGGAGTAAATCATATCCTATACTGATATCAGTATATTTCAGGAGTAATAAACACATGTAACATCAGGTAATCTATACAGAGCAAAATGGACAGCTAAAATGTCAAGGGAACAACGAGAGAATGCCGGAATCATACCCAGAAAAAGGGTAGATGTACAAAGAAAGCATAGATAGATGACTGAATTGCTTTTGTCCTCTTAACGACATCTGTTGGGCAACACAGAAAGTTTTCATGGAATCATTTACGTACATAACTTGCTAATGCAGAGGTTCTGAGTAATTGTATAAGTAGACTACGTTCATTTTCTTTTAGGAGTATATAAACATTTGGCTTTCTGAAGGACTTCCGTGGACCGGTTCCACGAAACATTTATTGTAATGGTTATTAGTGTATTATTACTGACGTTCAAATCAGACATAAAGCCCAGTTATATGGCCCCTAAAATTAAAACGTTCGAACACATTGAAGTAAAATAACTTGTCAATTTTAAGTCTATACATACGTCAGGCAGAACACGTAAGGCTTGATTTTGATTGATGCTTAACGGTCACATATTTACGGCAAGCCTTCCGTTGAAATCAGAATTCCCCTTTTCCACAAAGTCGGCACTTGCTTTGTGGACTCGGCCCTTGATGTACTGCAATATGTATATATACCCACTGTTATGTGCGACTAATAATATAGTAAGTACTGATATAATGTGCATGTATATATAGTAACATCTTTTCTATAAAGGATTGTGTAAATTTTTTCTGATAATGTAGTTATGTATGCAGAAATATTTTTAACATTATCGGTCGTTTTTACAACAGTACTGGTGGAATTGTTCTGACATGGTCTGTCAAAAAGTGGTACAACATCGATTGGTCTATACCTACAACTTTGTCGGTCACAACAATCCCTCTATCCGAAAATATCTCATTGCTTTGTTGGTAGAGCGCGCGGTGAGATCAGATTTATAGGGATACAGACTGAGAAACTGGGGGGAGATGTACAACGTTTCCACGCCCGGAGACAAATTGCGTTAAGTAGTAGTTTGGCCTTGTTTTCAGCGGTTGGGAATACACCTTTATTTAACCACAACTTGTGAGGTAGCTTGAATCATGTTTTGTTTAGAGTGAGCATGTGTTATACCCATTCATGTGTATGTGGTATTTTTTGTTCCACAAAACGTGTTGGGGGGGAGGGGGAACACTTACTTTTGCCCCCACCCCCTTCAAAATGTGGATGGGCAATTGCCACCGTTATCCCAACGCCTATGTGATATATATAAGATATATTTCCTATATTGTTGTGCTCTGACTTGTTGTAACTGCATATATGGCTATGTCACTGTGCATTCAGTTCTGCCAGCTGATGAATTTGTCGATGTTTTCAAGTAATGTGCTACTTTAGATTGTTTATTGTTCACCATGTATGTCTATTTTCTATGCAGATTCTTCCAATTTTTTTTACTGAATTACATACGAAAATGTAGTCGGAGTTGTTCCACTGTTTTGAGTTGATTGCATAGTTTACTATAGCGTACATGATTTTCTGTTGGACATTTAATACTATTGTTCCCCAACATGCAGGCATCTATACTTACAAGTATGTGTAACCATGAAACCACTGTTTAAAAATAATGTCCTAAATAATTTGTCAAACAGTCAAAAAAGGGGAATTGGAGTGAAAATGTAGGATTGTAAACACGTGTTACACCTAGCCGCGATAATTACATAATTGTTGTACATGCATATGCATTTTCAAAAGACAAAAATATACCCATATGTCTGAACACACGAACCTGAAAGTTGGTTGGCTTTCCATCAATGAATCGCACTCCTATATATGCTACTATTCCAACTAGAGAAGAAGTAAAAAAATTTGCGAATGAAAACTAAAGTTACTTATATGAACTTCCAACTTCACCATGCAGTGAAAGCAAGACAAATAGCCATCCTTTAATTTTTTTTTTAAGTGAAAATTAAGGAAACAGATTTTCTCTCATCATCACCTATATGTTAAATCACCCTTGTTTACCCCTGCTGCCGGTTCAAGAAGGGCAACGTAGGGAACAGCTGGTCCTGTAAAAACATCTGACAGATATAAATTGCTTAATATTTTTGATGGCATTTTTCCTTATAGCTTCATCTCGGCAAGGTTGAAACATCTTGCTAAGCCAATTTATAATTCCTCCATGGCATGTCCTCGAAGTAAACATATATTAAAGATCTGAAAAAGTTGACACTCATAGGTTTTATTTTACAGCTTAAATTCGGCTCTAAATGGTTTTGTCGAATGGCTTTGTATAACAAGTTCATGTCTGCTCTAAAATATACACCAGCTGAACATAAATAGGGTAATTGTAGACATATGCATGGCATTAGGTGCAGGCTGGCTGCGTTGGGACAATGGGACAAGTAGCCTAAGACACTGCCACAGCTTATAGATCCCGATAGTATTCAATTTTAGTGCTTTTTTGTGATATACAGAATTGTATTTGTTGTGGAATACTGCCTTGAGGATTTGTCTGTATATATTCTAATCTACGCCTTATAACCTCTGTAGCATCAGAAACCATATATATGCACTGGTGCAATCCAACTTCTTCAGTAATGTGGATATGCAGGCTGGAATGTCTATAGTTAACTGTTAAACTATGTCTGTTGACTGTTAAATATGTGAAAGGTGTTAAAACGTGTTTGTCATTATCTGAAACAATACGCATCAGGTTAAAATATATATATTTTGTACAGTTGGGCCTACCACATGATTTTGCAGAGATCAAGGATGATTTGCGAAATATTGTCGATAAATTATTGGTGTAATAACCGTTTTAAGTATGCCAAAAATGTTATATACATATAACCGGGTTGATGCTAAGAGCCTGTACTTGTTGCTAAAGGGAGATAAACGGGGTCAAATCCCTGGAATTGTAAATTGTATATGATCGGACATGAATATCTGTGAGGTGGGATTATTCCTAATGAACCAGAACTATCTGCAACGCTCGGGGAAAAATCAAATCAAATCTGACTATGTCATGACAATCAACTGTTACCGTAATGACCGCTTGGAATTCTATGTTTGTATATGATGGCTTTTGGTTTTAATATACATATAGGCCTATACCTTTCAGGATTGTTTATGTCTCAACAATATATATCGGTTTAGCAGTCTGCATAGTCCCATGCTCACAGACATTTACATGTGCTCCATACATGCTGCATCACTGGAACACCATGCTTGTAATATCCTAGCAGTATTATAAGCCTAGCCCTTACTGTGTAATTCTCGAGTACGGGTGGCAGAAAAAGTCTGAATATATGTGCGTTTGTGTTTAATGCATGTTTGGTTAAATCCAGTGATAAACAGAGTCATCCGCTCAGACGGGAGCAGCAACTTAACAGTGGTGCTACTGCGGAAGCCTCTCGGACATGCATTACTGTATATGCATCTACTAAACCCGAATGTGAACACGTCTACAATGGTAACTCATCTGTGCATGTTCCTGTAACCGATTGTGGAACAAATGAAAGTAGAAGCAAGTGCGTAAATCCGAAGTCCAAATTTAAAACTTTTTAGACGTTGGATACTCGTATGTGTCGCGTTCACCTTTAAATTGTTAGTCGAATGCCTTTATAAAAACAGTTTACACAAAGTTATACATCAGCGTATATATAAATGGTGCCGATATACCGCGGCCATATGGTAAGTGTTAGTCCATGGGTGCATTGGGGCTACCCAATTCCTGTTATACCTCCACCCAGCGATAAGTAAGAAACTAGAGCTGTGATGTCTGTGACGCTGGGTGGTGTGAGGGACCGGTTATAGGGTTACGCGCTCTTCATCCATCCCTACCTAAGCCCTCGGGCGACCTATAAATACAGATGGGTGAGGGTAAAGACCTCTGGCTCTGAGCCGTGAGGTTTCTCAGTTTCTCAAGCTGAGAGACAGAGAGAGCCTTAATAAGACTTTTCATTCATCTCCCGCTAAACACACTCAGGCCCAAACCACGCCATATGGGTACTTATGTATACATAAACTGTCACTTTGAATTTGTTAGTTTCACGGTTCGTTGTTGTGGAACCGTCAGATACTAGCCATAGTAATGTGTAATGAGTAGATGAGTTAATACATGAACAACACGGAGCAAGTTAAATGCAATCTCCTTTTTTTCACTTCCATCTAGCCGTGTTGATTTTTTTTTTTACATTACGAAAATGACTCCACTGTATGTATAATAACACCGTGAAAAACTGTGTTGTTTAGGCCCCACTGATAATTGATTTTTAGTGCTCATTGTGAAATAGCCTACAATTTTACGCTGATTAGAGGCTAATGCCTTGTAGATTTATCAGTTATCCCATGGTGTTAGGGAAGCTCGAGATATATGGCCCTATTATACAAAACGCTCGATATCTACATTATAGTCTGTTACTATATACTATATGCAGGTCTGTCAACTCTTCACTAGATGTGGAAGTTGTAAACGCGTGTATATCAATCAGATATTCAGTTTGTTTTGCATAAATACTGATCCACGTTGTTCAAACCTACCAGAGACTAGAATTTTAAAATGTCTTCGTGATCATTCTGCATGTGCTGTCTTCCAGCTAGTCTTTAAAACAAACTAGGGGCTTCCATGACTTAATTGTCTACACAGCATACTGACCTAGGAGCCTCTCACCTATGCGGTCGCCGTCAGTTCAAGACCAGCTCATGCTGGCTTCCTCTCCGGCCGCACGTGAAAAGGTCAGCCAGCAACCTGCGGATGGCCGTGGGTTTCCCTCGGGCTCCGGCCGGTTTCCCCCCACCATAATTATGACCGCCGTCGTATAAGTGATATATTCTTGAGTACGGCGTTAAACAATAATCGAGTAAAATAAATATAATCAATCAATCAATCAAGCTAACTTCCAGAGTTTCTTGGTCACATCACAGCGGAGTCTCTTTCAGTAGAGATACCTAGTCTGTTATTAGAACACACTGCATGGTGTCAGATGTAAATTACAGTCAGCCTCATCTGAAAAACTGTGTTGTTAGATCATGCACACTGTACATGAGTTATAGGGCCACTCAATCAAGAATGAGATGCAACAGTCCTTATATCAGCTGCCAAGATCTTTTAGCTAGATGCTGGTGCTGGAGGGGGGCGGGATCGTGCGTGTTATTTTCAAACAGTTTTCAAACATTTACATGAACATCCAGAAGTTAAACCCTAACTGAGATAAAATGACAAGACCCCCGATTTCATCGATCAAATGTGACCACGGCCAACTGTGGCACTGTCGTCGCTTCTCTCATTTGTCGATTTATTTATTTTATTGGGGTTTACGCCACGCTGAAGACTATGTCGCTTTCCATTTTCGGGTTTATTAGCTGTATACCCCTGATCGGACAGTGCGTAGCATCTGTCAGCACCTGGCATCTAAAACTAGATACACAAAAACAGAAAAACCCACTGATCAAGTTCCATAGTCGTCCAGTCTCTCATCAGTTCCAGATGGCTGACGCTGTTCTGGCCAGTCAGTCACGCCTCATTTGTGTTCCATCTCTTCAAGTGGATCACGCACCAAATCGCCCCAAATTGCTCATACACGTGAACTGTAGCGTTCTGACATGTCTAAACAATCTAAACTTGTCAGAGACAGTCAACATAAACACTAAGCATCATTAAAACGAAAGCTAATCATCCAAAATCTTTGCATTCGAAGAGCAATTAGCCAGTATGAGCTGTACTTGAACCCACATCGATTGCATTGGTAGGAGGCTTTTGAGACCCTTAATTTGACTCGCATATGTATGCCTCATCTCATCAAAGGTTATCCCCAAACTATCATTTTTGAAAGACATTAAATGCAGAATTCTTGAAATACATTACCGTACTTTCTCTAGAGATCGCCTGTCATCATGGTCAGATAGATGATGCTATATGCCCGTACAGACAAGCCGCTCGGACCCTCTGCCTATCAAACGATGATTCTAATGAGCTATCCGAACGACGGGATATATGGGTCCGATGAAATGTTGATCATTTGAGAAGATATAATGAAGGCAACAAAACAATATGATCTTATTCGGCGATTTTCTGTCCGAACCTTGACAAAGACAGTCGCCATTACGAAGAGCAAATTGGCAACGGCCAGGAAATTAAAGCGTGGAAAACAGACCTCCTTGAAGAGAAAATATAAAGTGGAGGAAGTAAGTGTTGCTAGCTACAGATTTTCTGCATACAGTGACTTTTTAAAAAAAGTTAAATGGGTTGAAAAAATGTTCTTTGTCAATAAGTCATGTCATCATCAACACCACAATTAAATGGTAGCGCTGTGCACGTGAATCCAGCAATGTGTATCCTATTGTGAAATACGTTGTCCCTCATATGTGCATTCTGTTTTTTTTTTCAGCTTACATTCTCTGGCTCAGTTTCGTAGAGGGGCAGCAAGAGTTTGATGTGTTCACTGTGGACTTTGACATTTGCACAAGACACATGGGGATCATCTGACATGATTTCAGTTCGAAAAACTCACAAGTCACATCTTCAGTTTGCAAACGAGATCGGTATGTCACGTGATGCGTTTGAACTGGGGACGAGAGGTTAGTCGGGTGATGGTCGGGATGACAGACACGAAGCATGAATGGAGTGGGGAGAGGGGAAAGCTTAAGATGCCGTGATTTACACACTGACAGCTGTCCCTTCCCCCATTCGCGGGTTCTCACTGTCAGAGAAAACAAAACAGTTGTGTCCAAGATAAACAACAAAATATATACCGCCGTTTCTTTATCTTGGCCCGAGGCGTTGATGAAAGGCAGGCTGGAAGTATCACTGCGCGTGTAGAGATGCTGTAAACTATGTTGCGGACGGCTAGGCGGTGACCAGATGATGCACGACCGTCCCTCGAGAGACCAAGTATTCCCGGGGGCAGAGACGCTCTTATCTTCTCGTGTAAACATCATATATACAAATCACGAAACCATGTCTATCCAACATACGGATACCCTATAGCTGGTTAAATTAGAAACCGCGAATCACCGTTGCCGACCACCCTTAAGTGTCTAGGTGAAAATAGCCACTCCAAGAAAACATCTTTTGATTTTTCATCCTCCTCCCACCCGGCACCACCCCAGGGGAGATGATTACTATGCATGAAAACGCCATTTTTTTCCCATTTCCCGTAACAGATGATTGTAGATAGTTTTAACTTAAGGTCATCATAATTTTTGATTCCGAGTTATGCGCTGAAGAAACCATGCTATATATATGTATAGATAATCCTAAACCAGGCGGTTCCCGAAGGAAAATATTGCGAAAGTTCTTTGTTGCTTCCAGATATGTAAACCTTCAAGTAAATTCACTATACGGATTATTTTTTTCAAATAATTCTGACAAATGGTAAAGGTACATCATTCGGCATGATGTCAGAGAGGAACTTGATCGTTTGCTTAGGGAAGTAAATTCTGCCCATACGTGCCCGGCGGATGTGGCCCCGGGGGTTGGTGTTTTGACAGGATCGAGCTATTATACCCCTTACAGACTAACAGCTCGATGGTTTCAAGCTTCAGACTGGGCTACAAGATGTAAGTCATCGTCAGATGACATTTCTCGAGTTTCACCTAACCATTTATCTCTCTTACGAGAGAATGCGGGAAGACAATGGCACACTCTTGTGGCAAATATCAGTGCTATACTGCTATACCGTTGTTTTACAGGTCTGAGATAGACAACTGCTTGGTAGGTCACGCCACACTTAACTCGCCCTGAACGCACGGTCAGACTTCGGATGGACAGTCTGTTCTCGTTAAATCTAGCCATCTTCATTCTTTGGTCACTTCATCCTCTCGGCGGCTTAAAGACACATGTCTATTTCACGTCCACATTATCTGGCGTATGGCATTTATTCAAACGTCTTAATTCCTGTCGTGTTTGACATACCTAATCTAACCCGAGCCTGACTGTAGCCACTCCATCTGCTCCATGGACACGGGACTGCTATACAAACTCGGTTCTTGCTGTAAATGTCAGCACGGTATAACCCTACATGACAGTTCTACTCTAGCTCTGCAACATCTAACCCGACCCAGATGCTTTCCACCAAAAACCGCCATCAGCGATATAATGTTTCTTACTTGGGGATGAAGTGATGCGTAAGAAGTTATGTTCGAGGTAAACTAACCTGGAAGCTCTTTAAAAATTGCCTGCTGGTAGTCGTGGCTGCAGGTCTATATCGTCTGGGTGGACCGATCTAATGCTCACGTCACACTAAAGAAATATTGCTGAATTCTCCCTTGCGCCGTATTTGTTACTATTCACCCCGAAAGCTTACAGACATCCCAATATCATTATCTCTTTTTGCAGTGTTCAATGGTTGTCTTCACAGCTGTATGCCTGCTGAGGCCGTTAATATATTATTTGCGGTTCTAGTTATGGATGGACTTACAGGGTGTTAAATTGGCTACTTATGCAGTGCTAAACCTCTCACAGTTTAACGAAGGATGTGAGGTGGAGGGGGGGCGGTAGGGGTCGTGATCAGACATTAAGAGTAAAACCGAATCCCCCAGTGTTGTTTTTCTTCTTCACCTTCAACTGACAACCATGCCCAATGCCTTTATAGTCCATGCGGACTTTCTGGAACAGCTAGATGTTTGAAACCTGAAAAAGGATGTATGAATGCCCGTTTCAGTTTAGGTCAGTTTGAAAGTGAAGTGTTTACATTCTGATCAAGTTTGTGAAGGAGATTTTCCAGCTAAGTGCACTAACCAGGTCTGCCCATAACCGTAGGTCTCCATAATCCCAATCCTTCCTGATAGTCACAGCAGACGACTGGAATGATACCCTTTCCTTGTGCTTTAAAACAAAACTACACAGCCACAGAGAGGTGTGGTCTGTCGGCGGGCGACAGACCCTGATTGGTCCGCGCTCTGTCACATGTCTACAACCTCGTAAACTAATCCGACCGGACTGGTCTGCGGCGTTTCTGTCATTAGCTAGCAATGACTGTGAGCAACGCTGGCGCAAGTAAGTGATAACAACCCTGTTGTCCTGACCAGACACAGACAGCCCGCGCTGACACTCTAAGTCAGTTAACGACTTGACTCCGGACCGTCAGCGTCACACCTGGTCAGTTTACGGCTCTCTAACAATCTGAGAAACGCTACTAGGTATTTCTGCACCAAAACCTTTTTGAAAGTTTTTGTCCCCAAGCGTCTGACACATGTGCTGTGCACGTGGAGGTCGTCTTGCTGTAGCCAGGAGTGTGTACATCCGATACCATTGTGAAATTACAAACGATTCGACTACCGCTGAGATTCTGTATCCAGTTAGAAACGTTGCAATAACAGTTCGCCCAGGGAAAACATGAACAGTTTAGGCAGCTTGAACTACAAAGGCAGGACCAACACGGCAACCGAGTGTATATAGGATAGGTCTGCTCTACATGTTATCTGGAAATGTACAGAAGTTAGAAACACCGTTTCTTATCGCACTAGTGTGTGAAGAGACCATCTGACAACTCTACTACGTAGCGAGGGTCACCTATCACCACTACGCCGCAGCCACCAGTCACCATGCGGAGGGGGAACCGATTCCTGATCATTGACCCCTGGGACAATGAAAGTGTTTTCACCTATTACTCAGAATTTGAGGAACACTGGGCTGGTAAGTTCTCTGTACACACCTGACAGTTTGCTCACGTTTGGAAAAAATGTATAGTTCAAGATAAATCAAAATCAGTACTCTTTTTTGCGTAACGCCAGATTTCAAGTGCCATAATATTTATGATTAATCTTATCTGTTCTAACCAATATATCTCATGAAATTGCTTTGTGTCTATAGGCGCTTACAAACTATATATTTTGCACAAATTATTTTGTGTCTGGATAGTTATTTTGTAATCTACATTTTGGGGCTAACTGGCTGTTTCCCTTGTTATATTTCGTATCTGGTGGAAGAATATATATAACATTTATTAACCCATGCTAGTACTTAAACGATGGTAAGGTTTTATGGTGACAATGCATGCTCTGCATTCCTAAATTAGTATGAACAGCATGAATTAGGCGTAACGCCATCTTTGTAGAACGTGAGCGATACCGTGGCGAGCTTAAATAAGAATATCTGACTAATACTGATATTTATTTTAAGTGTGTTTTACTTTGGCTTTACCTTATTCATAATTCCAAGAGGAGTGTTAAGGACAGTTTTGTGAATCTAGTAATCATGTGTACTGCGCGCTGGATCAACTCGACTAATTGACATGTCCACTATGTGTGTTAATTGTTGGCTTCTCGTGTCGATCTTCTCTGTACTGGCTGAAGTGCAGCTGTGTAAAACTCTTGATGCTAAGGAGCGGAAGTGAGCACTTCACTGGTTGTTTTGACGGCTCCGATTGATGCCAGTCTTCGTAAACTCAGGCGTACTCACGCTAAAGTCGAAGTTCACATTTTTATTTTCTTGCTGCTGAGAAAAATAGTTGATGTTGACCGTTGGATCTAACCTTGTATGTCAACCACAGACAGCAGGTGACTGATGCAGGTGATCGGATTTCCGTTTGAACCTGCGGTCCTGAATTTCAGTGTGACTGACCCTGTTGGCATGACAAGATGAGGTTTGACACAGATGCCCGGATAAAGCGTCGGGTTTCTTCCACTCCTCATAGGAGAGTGGAGATTTTGAGACGTGGGAGATTGCAAACTTGTGTGACGTATCCGCGGTCGATGTCAAAGTTTACACGCTCAAGATCAAAGATTAATGTCATGTTCTGATTCCTTTGCGGAGCTGTTTGGCCGAGTTGATGTCCTTACCATGCACGGAATTGTGGAAGCTCTGTCTCAGTGCATGTTACAAGTCCACAGTAGCAGGGCAGCAGAGATGGATGGAAACTTACTGACAAGTACTACAGTGACAAAGTGACCGATGATTTCATTTCTTTATTTTCACCATACGTTTGTTGCTGGCAGACCCTATAATCACCCTGCTATACCAAGTTGGTGAAAAAAAGGGGACAGTCGAAAATATATGGGATTTACAGTAAACCGCAAATAACCTTTCATGATTTTCACCATGCGGCTGGTTAGCCTTCTATACGACAGTTCGTACAGACTGACTGTTATATATAGCTGGTGACAGATCTTATGAAATTAAAGGTAATTTACTGTGGTACAAACAGATAAGTCAAGATGAGTCGAGCTCTTAATTACGCAACCATCCTATTAACAGACTCTCCATTGCGTTAATCTCGCAACATTCAATCGGCAGCTGAGTGTTAGACGTGCTCGGTGTACATATCTTTGAATTGGTCGCCTTATGCTGCGCACGCACCTGCTTTCATTTATCGTCACCAGGCAGCAGATACGAGGATTTCGATCAAACTGATAAACATTGCTTCAAATGACAGTTGCTTTGTACCTTTGGATGTATAGGTCGCAACACGCAAGTTTGGTGTACAACGTATTGACTGCAGTTTATTAATTATCCATGAGGACGGCGATTCCATCGCATGGGTTCCCTTTTCTCGTAATTTTATCACACAAAGCTTCATGGTCGTAGAGTTCTTCTTTATTCTTTTCTATACCGTGTGCATCTCCATTGAATACATACATCCTCATATATATTCATAGAAGTAAATCATCCACATTGAATAACTTGACAAACTACAAGGCAGTTATGGAACTTTGTATGGAAAAGTTTGTGGTGGATGTAAGACGATATAGCAGCTGCCGATTAAAGACAGTGTTGTGTTGATTCACGTTAAACATGAATATCTAAATACATTGATTCGGATTTGACGGTGTGGAATGAGGGTCCTTAGGTAACCATCATTAGCCATCATCGTACATGGTGACATCAGTAGGCTTCAGTTACTCAGTTATAACCCGGACTTACACTCGATGAGAAACTCAAGAGATACTTGAACTCTTGAGTTGTAACAATGTAAGACTCTAGACTAAGATTCAGTTAGAGTTCGCAGCTCTCAGATGTCTTCTCGGTAGGGGGTTCGCCTGAGTCATGGACATGCGTAGAACTCCCGGAAAAGACAAGGGAGATTGCTGCATACACCGGAAAATAATAAGTTTTTGCAATGCTTACTTTTCCCTCGGTGTTTCTTTTTCTTTCTTTCTTTTTTTTTTTTTTTTTGGCGGTTGTGACTCTTGAGATAATGTGTTCTGCAAAGAGTTTGCATTTGACACTTTCCTAGGGGTGAATGATACCCCCGGTAATCAATGTGCCCCTCCCCCAAGGGGGAACTGAGTACATACGCATTCTGTTTCAAAGTATTTGAAACAACATACACGCAGGAAAGCACTGACGATGATCCCCCCCTTCCCCGTAACCCCGGAGAATAACATGGAAAGTGAGCGCGTGAACGGGACACCAGGGACGTGACCAGATGCTGTCGCATGACGTAACGTGTTTGGGAAAGGAAAGACGAAAGGATGTGATTAGCCAATTAGCGTTATAGTTTCTGATATACAATTAAGATTTACTGTCTCTGATATACAATTAAGATTTGCACGCTCTGAAGGGCTAAATTGCCATATGCTCTGTAATAAATTGGTCCTTTATATGGCGTAATTGAAGGAGAAAGCGGTGTCTGTGTATCGCATCAGACAGATCTGGTACGGAGTCATTCCGGGCGCCTGCCTCTGTGTGAAGACGATTGGGGGAGAACCGGAAACAAGGCACAGAAATATTTATAGTTTTTGGAAAGTTGTATGTGTAGATTATCGGTCGGGGGGCTAACTCCGCGATATGAGGATATAGGCAATTGTAGCTAATATGTTTGGTTTTAGCTGCGTGTAGCCGTAAACACTAAGTCGGTGTGTTCCGCTGACGTTGGCCAGCTGTCTCTCTCTGGAGACACCGGCGGACATCTCAGAGCTACGGGACTTGTGAACTTATTGCAATACAATACACTCTTACAGAGACCTTTAGAGGCAAATCCCTAACCTCGCCAGGACGACTAGTATAATTTTGCAGATTATTTAGTGTTGTATGGAGGTGAAAATCAGGACTAACCATCGTACTTTGTGAGGTTAATAACCCTAATACTAATCGGCCTACTCCAAATTTAACTCTCTTCTAAGTAGGCCTAAGAAACTCATAAGTCTTGATTAAATGCGACGAGAAAGAAATTAGCCCAGTTTTAAGTTGTCTGGAAATTTTTTACTGGTATATTGTTGTATGAACAACCAGTTACTATAGTTGCCAACGTATTTATCACTTTGTGGAGGAAATCAAAATCTGAAATAGGCCCATATTAGGCCTACTCCTGGAAAGAATTTACTAATATTTACGTGGTAAGTAACATGCTGAGTCTGTAAATGTAGGCCTGCATTTCTTAACCATATTCACCCAGCGTTCACCTGCTAGCAATAACACTCGGCTAACTTCGGCGTATTTCGTCCCCACCCGACATAACGCGCAAAGCATGGTCATTCAGGACTGCAACAGTTTATATGTTTTGTTTGACATTTGGAAAACTTGGAAACTCTGTCAGTTGACAAGGTTACGCAATAAACAGAGAGTGGCGGCTTCTGTTCCGTTTTCACAGTGAGGCACACCCTTGTTTATCAGCCCAGAAACCTCAGCCTCCATGCAGTAGCCCGCATGTACTTGATTCAGAGTGACATGTTGAGGGTGTTGTGTCGGAAGCTAGTTACAGGGAGATTTGCCCAGAAGGCTGTGGCTTGGCTGACTGCGTGTAACATGACTCTGAACAGCGAAGAACCACAGAGTCTGTTTGCACTTAATGACTTCTCGGATACAATTTGTGAAATGCGAAATCTTGCTTCTCACCCTGAATTTTCTTTAAAATGATAGAACTGATATGCAAGCAAGTTACATGCAGATATCGAGAATTCTCCATACAAAACTTTCTCACCCAACCCTTCCAGAAATTGTACATCCCAGCAAAACTGCAACTCAAAATTGGAGATATACCCAAGTAGTATAATCTTTGATAACAAATTAAAATAAAATAAAACGTGTATTTCAGTGCAAGTAAATCTGATTTTAAATGCAACTAATCATATAATTACCCTATAGATGCTATACCGATGGAACCATCAGACAAGGGAAGAGTTAGGTATAGTTAGGTAACAGCATACCGGAAACACGAGTGTATATGGCACACTAGTTATCTGTCTTGAAGTGAACTTTAATACGTCCTGAAGAATTTCGGGTTTATCTTGTAGAGTCTTGTAAATTTACTCAGTTCGTATGTTAAACCTTTCTTGAATGAGCTACAGAGAACAAGTGTAACGTTTCTTTGTGGAGGTTGTCCCCATGGAACTATGACAGTCTGACCTCTTTAGAAAAGTTGCTGAGTTACCATTTATAAGTGCACTTAAACAGACTTTGTCTGTTTCTGTCGAATGTATTACAGACAGGGTAATGTCAGAATTAGATCCATCATTCAGATTTGTGAGTGATTTACAAACGTTTGTTTATAAGACTGAAAGTGTTAAAGGCACGATTGTTATTAAGGTTAAGACCCCTTGCAAAGCAGTCCCTCCCAGTCCATCCCATGCCTTTACCTCTGGCAGGGGAGCACCCTGTCACCCTCTTAAGGCGTGGTACTCTCCGTCAACCTTTAAGCCAATGGCCCATTCTTTTACACTCGTTACCCCAGGGTGTCTTTTTACTTCTCAAGGATTACGTAATAGCGTTTAATGGACACGTTTCTCCAGCAGACAGGATGTCTTAAGTAGATGGCTGCTGTAAGTTAAATGGAGGATCGTGTATGATGGTTTGTCTTCCCTACTGAAGGGAACCGAATGACCTCAAGGAGGATGGGATATCATTGCGTTCGTCCCTTGACAAGTGTTAATGTCTCGGCAGGAGAAATACATATATCGGGTAGTGGTTATAGGATGGTGATTAGTTCTGGCAGAGTGTCACACCGCCGACTAACATCTATTTCCCATTAAGGCAAGATGGTTTTCTGGTGTCACAAGTTTAGGAAAACCCGGAGCCTCTCAGTGACTGCTGTCAAACTCAGCTTGATGGATCACAGCTTCCCAATGATGGCTGCCAGTTTTATTTAACTACGACAATGATAAATTTCTGGCTATTTTTCCACTTTAATCGTCTGTAAGTCCGATAGGCATGAAACTGTACCCGATCCCCAATTCCAAGGAAGCAAATGAACGGAAATGGCCAACGTGTGAATTGCCTTCCAGTCCATTAGTGGCCACCCGCTAGGAGCACTTGGCAACACAAATACCGGCCACGGGACGAAGGGGAATTCACCAGGAACACGTGGGACGTTTACACTTGAGAATTTGATTGTCATTCCAGGCATTGGCCGAATGCTGTGGTCAAGCCGATCAGCGGAATGAGCTTGCCCCGGGTTTATGTATACATGCCCCTGTATCAGTCTATGCTATTACCATAATGGCGTTGACAATATACACCGCTAATCAATATATATAGATAAAGCTCATGTCTAACCACACATGTATCGCTTGTCCATCTGTTGCGTTAAGAATATAGCTTATCATCTGTTATATCTGGTAACTGTACATCTGACGTGGTTAACACAACTGACAGGTTTGTAGCTTATGGATGAAGCAAGGGCAAAGAATACAAAAAATTTGGTAAAAAAATGAGAAAACTTTCAGTGCACCATTAAAAACTCTCCAAAAATGTGGTTTAGTTGTCAGATGTATTTTTGTTGTGGAAAGGAAGATGATAAAATGCTTGGAATATGGGCTCTACAGAAGTTATTGTTAGTTCAAATTGCCTTACAACATATCAACAGTATTTTATCCCTTCATTTCGTGTTTTATATATCATAGAGTAAGTCCATGATCTCTACCATATAATGCGTAAGCTGACTATTGAATTGGGTAACGGTCACTTACGTTGCTTTGGCTGTAAGGAACAAATGCGGCAGTTCAAACTATACCGACATAAAGTACCTGAAACCCAGAAAATGTGGAATCTATACCAAAAGATCGTCCCAAGGATATTTCAATACGCCTCAAGTTTATTACCCAAATAACGGTCGCTAAATAAAGTTTGTGAGTAAACAGTTCATTGTTAAAATGTTTGAATGTTTGCTTCAATAGATATTTATCTGTGCGTTAAAAGCTGCTAGCAGAATCAATACAAGCTAATATGCACGATTCCAAAAATGTAGACAGGAACAAAATTTTAAAAGAAGTCTCTCCCCCTAAAAAATCCAACAACAACAACACAACTGAAGCATTTTATCTGTTATTAAACTGAAACAGAACAAGCATTTTGTTCATTGTTTGTGGAAAACTTTATCTGAGGTCCTATGCATAATGTCATCCGTTTACAGTACCATGCAAGCAGTCACAACAGCCGTGGACGTTGCCCCAACACAAATGAGGCAAGTGGTCAGGAATATTGTCGAGAGGAACATGCATGACTCTACACATCTGCTCAGAAGTCGCCAACCACTTGTCCACGTGGACTCTCCTTTGGTGCGCCCTACTGGAGACTGGACAATCGCCCATATCCACTCTAGCACTTAAGCCAGAATGGCGCAGGCATCGACAAAGTACATTGTTAGAATCAATGACTTCAAGGTTTTCGCCCCACGACCCAAATGCTTTAATGACGCTCCACCCAGTCACAACTTTCTGACTCTAGACAGAGTCATGTCAGTTTTAATAGCTCAAAGGAAAAATATAATGCTTTGAAATGTGAAAAATTCACAAGTGTATTAGAACATGAGGAACGAATTGAGAGCACAGCGGCCTCATTTCTGCGCTTCGTTGGATTCTTGTCACCCGATTCCAGAGTTGTGTTCTTTTGGACCCCCACCCCCCACCCAAGCCTGGGTACACGCAGTCTGTGACAGAGGGTCTCTACGAGAGGACAGAAGATGGCTGGTAGCTCGGAAGACTCTGGGGGCACTGCGAGGAATGACGCGTTTCAACAGAGGGTAAAATTACCTCAACTTTTGGCTAGGAAACTTTCTCACGCACTAAATCAAGTTGTCAAAACACAGCAGCAATTACATTAAACAGTGGCTATGGCTTGGTTGAAATTACGCTAACAGGTGCTTTCCTACTGTGTGTATGCCCCGGTGTTTGTGAAATTAACTTCCATATCAAATAATTTCCTTTTAGGAGCACCACCCTGTTGGATCACGTTACTTCGCCGAGCCAAGGGCCCTGTCACCAGACCTTGTCTGGGGACGGGGTTCACGCTCTTACCCCCAGACTGATGGAAAACCTCTGCCTGGAGCACAGAAAATCACAGATGGCAACATTATGCATATGAAAAAACCTTTCATATTAGGATACTGAATTTCATGTAAAATAGTTTAAAGTTTTTCTGTTTTCTTTTTTTTTTCATTGCAGGTCAAACCTATGTAGAGGTCATCGTGTTGGTTCTTATATTCCTGGTGGGCTTTGTTAGCAACCTGCTGGTGAGTTCAGGAACAGTCCATGTCTTCATGTACCGACCGTTCTAATTGGTTCCGGCTGGCTACCGTGACCTTGTTGGCTCCCCTCCTGAGTAGCTTCATAAACACAGCTAATAGCCTCCAACACTCCTCACTCTGTCAATATCCTCCGCTATCAAAAAGTCACATCTTTTCACAAAACTATGAATTAATACACAAAAGACATTGTTTTATAAAACAGGAACTGTGCCAAGTTTAGGTTCACTGGCTGATCGAGCTGATACGAGAAACCAGTTTTTCTCCCAACACTGCACGAGATGGGGAGATATTGCTGAGACTGCAGACAGCAAGAGTACATGGTTAATAGTCGGCTGCCAAAGGAGAAGTACAAATGGCTCAAACTTTATTTCCTCCGGTCGCATGTGAATGTTGCTTTCACAGTTCTCCCACATTGACCGATAGTGTCCCTTAATTGTCATCCTTTCCTTATTTCTAAATCGACTGCGCGTTATTTGAGAATTACGATAATAGGGTAACACTTTCTCAGACCACTACCGCTTAGTCATTTATTTATTTATTTATTTATTTATTTCATTATTCTTTGGCTTAATGGTCAAGAGAGTTTAACTTGTAAGATGAAGGTCAATTTTAAAGATGGATGAAACCACCCACCCTCGCCGGGAAAATAATCCAACGACCTTCGGCAAGTTACTGACCAGCTTTCCCATGTTTGACGTTGATATGCACAGACAAGTCGTATTCAGAGAACGTTAGACTGCTCAAGCTTTAATACGGGCGAGGTCGACTGATTTTTGTCAAAGAGGCCCAATGAAAAGTTAGAACGCGGATCTACGTTCGTTTAACGTTACACACAATTGCTGACAGATGCATTGTCATGTCCACTCTTTACAGATGTTCTGACAAAACATTACGCCCCTCTCTTTAACAGAAAAGTGAAAGTAACTGCAACTATGCTTCTATCAGAGAGTTTCGTGCATGGAAATATAATTGATGTTGACAGTCCCTGTCAGATGCATGTCAAGAGCGAGTGCAAGTCTCGAAGTTATGAGAGCAATGATTTTGCCAATAGGTTATCTCCGGTAAACCGGACCTTGCTAATGGTTTGGGATAATTAAAGCGGAGACAGGATACTGAAAACCGGAAACACAGAATTTTAGCCGTGCAGAGAATGCCAAGTTGGCATCGTAACCGGTTAGCGTTCGTAAATACCTGAAGGTGCAATTTTGACTATATCCGGAATTTCTTAATTGTCTTTTCGATATCCATTTTGTTACGGAAGTGTTCACTGGCACATTCCTTAAATTGGCTTTTCTACTAAATTAGCATACAAAATGTGAAAGTTATGTTCAATGTTTTTCTTTACTGTTTAACTAAATTAAACCGATGGTCATGGGTTTCCCTTGAGCTCGGAATGGTTTCCTCCCACCTTGATGGTGGGCGTCGTGGTATAAGTGAAATATTCTTGAACGCCGATCACATAAATAAACCTATAAATTAAAATCGATAAAGGAGATGTGAAAGTCCTAACCAAACTGATTCATCTCCCTTCTACTGAGACGGACAACTTGTTGCCTTTTGATCTTGTAGGAAGTTGGATTATTCTGCTGAACCATGCAAGAGCTCATATGTGAAATGTATTATTTTGCAGGTACTGGTAGTAATAAGGCGGAAGAAGAGACGTCCATCAATGAATGTCACGGATGTGTTCATCGCCAACCTGGCCCTATCCGACCTTCTCTTTACCATTACCATTCCCTTCATCATCGTTACCCGGATCACCGTCCATTGGGCACTGGGAGGGGTCCTCTGTAAGATGCTCTCCTTCCTCCAGTTCGTCAGCGCTTCAGCCTCCATCTTGACCATGATGATGATCAGCATTGACCGTTACATCGTCATCTGCAAGCAAAGCTGTTCTCGACCGATCGGTATCAAGTTCACCCCCGTAGTGTCTGGCGTTGTTGTTGTGGTGGTGTGGTTCGTAGCGTTGTCTTTTTCCAGCCCGGTCGCCGTGGGTTTGACCGAGAGGCACATAGACTACCTGGGCAAGAACTACGTCTTCTGCGCCATTCTCTGGCCTGAAGGTTTCAGCGGGGGTTGGTTCTTGGTCGCCATGGGCGCCTTTCTATTCGTACTGCCCGTTACTGTTATATCCATAATGTACTTGCAAATTTTACTTTTCGTGCGAAAGACTTCCCAGAAGTTCGCACTGCAGCCTATACACCAGAGTACTCAAGTTCAGCTGAAACTGGTGAAAATGTTCGTGACGGTGTTGGTACTGTTCGTGGTGATGTGGCTGCCGTTCTTCATTGTGTCGTTCCTCATCCTGTACACGGAACTCGTCACGTCCACCCACTTCACCACCACAGTCATAATGGCCCACCTCAGCCCCTGTATTAACCCCGTGCTTTACGGCTACTTCAACGAGAGCTACAGACAAGGGTTCAGGAAGCTATTCGCCAAGGACAAACGAATGAGCATGCGCATTGATCATAATTCAACCGTTGTGAACGCATTGGTTTCCGTGCGATGATGTAACAGCAGATGATGTCACCCGTGATAGTACGTCATGTCTGTGAAGATCAGCCAAAGCACTTAGCCGTCAGGGGGCGGCACTTTTTGTGTGGAGTCACACGCGGGAGGTGGATGCTTACATTCCCACGCTGAACTCGGGACCACATGGAATAGCCATTCATATTCTAAATTCATCCGCCCGCTTTACGCATTGCAGTGCTTGCTTCTAGTTCTTGATAACATGCCATTTCGCGTGTGTGGATTGCTTTAGAACTACATTCTTTGTCATGTACACATGACACAAGCCCTTACGAATTCATTGACCATTCCCTGCTTTGTAGGACAAGCTTGTGCGATCAGAAAAAGGGGCCAGAGTAAAATGACCTTAAATTAACTGTGGCTGTGAGGCTGTGAGACAACACAGACCTCCTTATAATCTCGTTACGACTAACAGCTGGCGTCCTGAAAATGATGTTTATTCAGAGAGACGAATTTTGTGAATGGAATATCTGTTTTACGAGATTATATGCTTTGAACCCAAATCTTCATTTATATTCAAATGATACATGGCACTAAGGGACACCTTTGAAAATTAAGTGCAATGAATTATGATGCCATAATATCATATACGTGCGGACAAAGCTGTTTGCATTATTATTGTTATCATATGTACATAGATGCCAGTATTTTTTCTTGCTGGATCGTTGTTGTCGCATTTCAATATATTGTTATTGTGATGACGTACACAGGTGTTAATATTGTTATTTAAGTGCTTTTTCGATGAATCGACGTGTTGCTTCTGGAGTAATAAAAAGTCACAATGTGCCTCAAGATAATCAGGTGTGTAACTGAGATATGTTTAGTCCAATGACATTTTATACCTACATGTTCTTTCCATTTGCCCTTTGATGCTTCGCTTGACGCTCAGCACTGAGAGGTTAGAGCAAGGAAACAGGACTGGTAGGCATAATGTGACCGGGGGGCTGTCATGTCAGGTGTCTTCGGCATGATGCTCCAGTGGGGGCAGGACATTGCCAGCATGGACTCGCCCTGCTACAAGAAGACACGGTATATATACATTCTAAGGACTCCTCGTCGTCATATGACTGAACAACTGACTGCAAAGTACGACGTAAAACCTCAAGCATACATATACGTACTACACACATCTGAGCTTTATAGAACGCGAGGCAACATCTATGAATAGTCGAACAGAGTGGTGTTATAGACTCTAGTCAAAATGTTAAAACTGGGTAATACTGTCGCACAAAGAAACGAATTGTTACAAGGTTAGCCAACTCTCCCAGCTGGGTCCCAATCAGTTTTAGTGTGGTCTGAGTTCCCTTTCGGGCTACCACGGAATGACCACAACACCTTATTTATAGCCCATAGAAAACACGTACAGCCCAACTAGGGCACGTTGAAAGGCCCAATTTCAACTCCGTAGGGCTGGCTCAATTGGGGCCCTCGTGGAACCATGTGTCATTATTAAAAGGGTCCGATCAGAGCTTAATTTGTAGCCCTCTGTGGCCCAACATGGGCCCCAACTGCCAGTGTTGTCGTGATAAATGAAGATTTAAATTTTTAAAATGTACTTTAACCTATAAAGCTTTCATTGAAGTTTTGACTCAGCTTGAAAACTCTTTGAAGAAGAATGCAAAGTAGTGCTTTTAACGAAAGAGTCTATTGCCTGAGGATGTGAGAATGTGGATGTAGATGTGATGACTTTAAACAGAGCAAAGTTAAGTTTATTGAAATGATGCAGTTTGTTTTGAGCCACTTGCCTGTTTCTTTTTATTGGTGTTTCGTGATGTAGACCGACTCAAAAATAGTTTTCTAATATGGTGCTCAGAAAACCGGGAATATTGTATGCATGAGGTAGCCTGGCTTCGCGACACAGTATGCTTCCTTCCTGTTTAACTATAGTTTTCTTTAGTCAAAGATTCTTACGGATTCATACCCCTCAACCCACGATTATTCTTATGCGCAAGGTCATGTAATAACAAAACGAAAAGGCGAACAAACCTGGAATCATTAAAAATGTGACGTCACATGCCGCTTAGTGAACTGTTGAACTTGTTCCTCCCAGCGCGAAAGTGAGGCGGAGTATGGAAAGGCTCCGTGTGTCCGTTCTTCGGCATGTCCCTTCGTCCGTTTCCTATAGAAAAGAGAGACCTTTACTAGTTAATGAGTGACTTGTTCGGAGGTTGTCGGGCATGCCTTCATGGGATGTTTTCAGCCAATAAAGTTCAAACTTATCACAGTGGCTTGAGGTCAGCGGAGGGACAGTTGATGTTGTTGGTTTGGCCCTCTACATAGTCAAGGACCTCTAGTTATGGGCGTTTTGGAATTCCTGGCTAACACACCTTCCCCCTTACGTATTTATACGCAGTAAGAATGCCAATTTATGTGAAAAGACCGGTGCATATGTACATGATGGAGATATTGTTTAAGAAACTTTGTCCTCAAAGATATTAAAGAAAATTTTGGATGAAAATGTTCAAATACATTGTGTAAGGTAGGGCTTTGTGTTCGGTGTATACCTCGATCGGTTGATTACTAACCAGACATCGATCAACGCACACCCACAAGAGTACGTCCCCAGAAGCATGTCTATCCAACGAGGAAGCCGAGTGAACTTTTGTAGACCATTATGAATGTATGGGTAATTATTTACATCATCTGTTCTTTTTTTTGTCATAAAACAGACTTGTTCTGTAAACTTTTCACATCATTATACACTTCACCTATTTGTTCATTCGTGTTGTCAACTTCCTTACGTCCATTACATACATAATTACAATATTATGTTTATGGCGGCCTATATAGGCCCCGGAAGTATTGGACTCTCCGATACCCGGAGAGGCGTTTGATGCAATTTCACCAGGGACATAACATGATGGGAAGCCGGAATAGCTGATTTTGATCTTTGACGTCATCGCATGAAGCTGACAATGTCATTTGCTCTATTTAAAAAGGAACACAATTATTTCACACCCATGGGCGGGACGGGGCGCGGGGCGGGGAGATGGGGTACCCTTTCATTTTAATCTAGGAAGCTTCATGCCCTGCAGTTTCCCCTCTCATCCCATTTCGCCAGCCTTGAATCACGCTTTCTCTTCTCGCCTCTGTCCAGCTTACAGTCTAGTACACCAACAAGCAATGCTTCAAATCGACGACGCCAGGAAATTATGTCAACCAATCTATTAACATTCGAAAGTTCGAAATCTGCCAAATATCATCATGATATTTGGACTTGGCTACGGTCAATTAATACTTGACAAGCGGTGACACGTGGATTGGCTCTACATTTCCTTTTTCTATATTGAGAATGATTTCATATCACCTGCGTATAATATCACATAATATGGAATCCGGATGAGGACATCTCGTGCCGCGCCTCGTGGATGGAGACCCGCAGCATAAGAACGGTACCATACGAGCGCGATTTGGGCCGTCTTGGAGTCACAGGCCTCAATCTGGCTTCCATAATGTAAGGCAATGGGGGACCTTTCCCGTCTTAAGTAAACCAAGCCCAAGCTATGTAGTCTCTCTTATTTATTGCTGCTACTGTGGTGACGATTTGTAGGCAAACTGTTAACGTAATATTCATGTGTTACAAGGAGCAATAGTTAGTTATGCTTGGGCCCGAGTCGCCGTTACACTGGAAAAGGTATCGCTTCTGAAGGGCCTTGGAGAACTTCCATAAAAAGACGTTGAGAAATTATGTCAAAATCAAAGTTTTCATTGCGCTTCCTAATTGGCTAGAAATCCCCCAAGATCAATACAGAGAATTTAGGGAATCTGAAGGATTCACTCTCTGAGACTGGAACTGAACCAGTACCTCAAGTGTCCTTGTGGTGAAAAAACATGCATCTTCACCATTGGGTCAAAAACACTGTCTGGCAAGTAAGTTTCAAAGGAAGAAATACTTAATATGACACATGTCAAATTGTCTCTCATCATAGTTCACACGAGATCATATTACCAGCTCATCACTGGGTGTCGACATGCGATTCAGTGACTACATGCAACATGTTATACGTGTTCAGATTCTCACGACTTCCCAGCGCCTGACTGTAATCTCACATAGTGTGGCGGACGATCACGTTCGTGTAACGGTTGGTGAACCAGCTGTTCGACTACATCAAGAGATCTACTCCGACATTAGGTAGGTCTAACCCCACGGATGGACAAAGACAGATGTCAAACAAGTCGACCAGACGGTTATATCATCATCATTAGGAAGACCTTCTCAGTGCGCTGTGAAGTAAGGTGCAAGCTTTCATGACAACCCTTTTCTGATTTGAGTGACGTGTTGACCAAAACAGACGCCATGTTTGTTTGACATTTACTAGGCTCCCAAACATCTTATTATTGCCATGGTGGTGTCGTTATAAACTTAGATCGTTGAAAAATAGAGGGTTTAACTGTACATTTTGCGCTGATAGTGGGGCCAAACCGTATTTATCATTGGTTCCTAAGCCATATCTTATATTAAATTAAGGGAGCTAGGCCTCATTCCCAACGCTTCTTCAGCCACTAAATCCGCCATTCACTCAATTTTTCGCTCGGAAGCGAACTCTCTCCTTCCCTCAGTCCCTCACTGATTAACTCAATCCATACTACACTCTCCATCTCCCTCCGACCACCAACACTCCCTCACTCAATCACTTAACAAATCACTCATTCCTTTCCTCAAACACTCCCGCACATTCTCGCTTAACATTAGGTCTACCATTAATTGTCAGAGGAGTGAAAATCTAAATTTGCCTGGGTTTCATGTAGTTGTGAGGAAGCCCAAACATATACTGCCTAACAAAACCAGAGAGTTCCATTATAATACATACATTCTTCCTATATTTAAAATACTGTGTTACCATATGGTATAACTGTTCAAAGGCACTTTTGGATAGAATGTATAAACTGCAGAATACAGCGGCACGGCCAATATTAGAAAACAGTAAAAGCATGACTACCCCTGAAATGTTTTATTTATTTATTTATTTATTTATTTATTTATTTATTTATTTATTTATTTATTTGATTGGTGTTTTACGCTGTACTCAAGAATATTTCATTTATGCGACGGCGCCCAGCATTATGGTGGGAGAAACCAGGCAGAGCCCGGGGAAAACCCAGGACCATCCGCAGGTTGCTGGCAGACCTTCCCAAGTACTGCTGGAGAGGAAGCCAGCATGAGCTGGTCTTGAGAACTCACAGCGACCGCATTGGTGGCTTCGGGTTCATTGTGCTGCGATGGCGCGTTAACCGACTGAGCCACGGAGGTCCCCTGAAATGTTTTAAGCATTAACATTAAAAACTATATATGAAATAACTCAGTATCAAAAATATGACTATTTCCCTGAATACACAAAAATATATTTCATATCAAAGAAGAACAAGAAAAACAGCGAACATCAAAATCTAAAATTCAACCTATTCCACCTTTTCCTCATTCGGAAATGTTTGAACGGAGGCTTTCCTATGGTGGAAGTTTGGCTAGGAACACTCTACCTACCACTCTACAATGTGCCTAATCCGTCAGTGCAGAATTTCCAGCATCTATTTAGCAAGTAGTTAGTCAACATATTCTGAAGGAAAGCTACATTTAATGTATAATCTTATCTTGTAACGTATACAGTAGTTCCTACACCCAGCTATGCCTAGGGTGGGATATATTCCGTCGTCTACTATTATGTTTTTGGTATTTTCATTTGCATTACTTTTTAGTTCGCGTAGAATATTATGTAAATGTTTGTGTGGGCTGTTGATGCATCAAGGGCCTCAAAGAAGATCGATAATATATTGACTGAGTTGTGTGTTACCTTGGGAAAATGAAGACATTATTATATTGTTATATTGTTATTATAGCTTTCAAACATCGCCTGACAAATCTACTCACTCATAGAATCACTAACTCCTTCATTCGCTTACTTAATAATTCATTAAATCACTAACGATCTCTTTACCCTGTCCTGTAGACGTCCTCCCTCCACTCATTCTGTCACTCTCTATATCACCCACTCCCTTCCTCCATCACCTCCACACTCACTAACTCACTCATTCCCCGACTATCTTAAAAGGACAGCACAGTGTTGATGTCTTATGCATACGATCCGCCCATGAAGTCACAGTCTGTCAGGCGAAGTTGCAGACACCATGAAAGTGAAACCACTAGAGTGGCAAAGGCCAGAGAGTGTCACAGCCTGGATGGCGGTTGTTACAGGCTAATTGAAGCAGCCTGCTGGAGACGTTCTGTTAAAACTGACATACATTGCTAAATAGCTTACACTGTGGACGAGCAAGATATGGCTTACTGGCTAAGTTTTGTTGTTTCTCTTTTTTTCACCCGTAAAAGGCATGGCTCTGTAATCACTGCGATATTCCTTAATCTCGCCCCAGCGGGGCTCCCAAATGAGGCTCCACAGGGCGTCTATTATCTTCATAGGCACTGATTCTGAACTGGGTTTTAATTTCGATGTTATCTGAAGGCAAACGGCAACAGAGAGCAATAGGATCGTTGCCTGGATGCAAAATGATTAATGGCGTCTCTGATCACGTGACAGATCTATATAAACAACTGTGATTTTCCACGCTGGAGCAGAAAGAGAGTTGGTGATAAATGACTGGCACTGTGGTGGACATCTTGAATGAATTTGTCTCATGTTATATGCGATATGAAAGAGAAGTATGTCTGGCCTGTTTTTTTTTTTTTTTTGTTTTTTTTTGCTGTGCTAGTTATCGTGGCGTTCCCAGACTGTGTGACCGGGTTGATATTCTAGCTACTCCAAACGGAGGGGGTGGGGACGCTAGGGATAAGCAAAACACTTGATCGTACTGAAGAAACCACTCAGCAACATACTTTTCATTTTCAACCGCGTTAAAGCCCATTTTAAACATCCATGCGCTTTATATCCTGAAATCTTTTAAAACCAGGCAGAAATAAAACCTGTCTTTTTTACTTCGTTGGCCATTTCAATCGTCCACAAGTGCATTTATCATTAAATTTCGCTACCAGACCTGCAAATGATTCAACAGACTATGATCACAGCATATGCACATTTTGAAATCCATTAGAATTTTAACATTGCGCCTAGCATTGTCAAGTCATCTAGTCATACTGTAGATGGTGAGTGGTTTTTGCCTGCATCGGTTCGAAATACATATTCTGAGTCTTCTGAAGAATCTCCTTGTGAAGACTGGTCAGTATATAGCATATATATCAATAATACATATTTCTGTCGGCAATACGTTGTCTTGACAATCAAAAGATAACTGCTATACCATTAAACAACAAAAGTACATTTCCTGTATGATGTGAATTACGTTCGTCTGAGGCTAAGTGCACGGAAAACTATTCACCATTGATTTCGCACTAACGTGTTCGCATACGGGTATAAAAACACTAAAATATATCCTTACTATTTATGTAGTAATTTCACAAAGAACATCCACCTAAAACTGTAATTCCTAATTTTTGTTTGCCCAAATGACACATACTGTCAAATAACCAGAGGCCTTGCCTACAACATATTCAAATATCATTAGGGTTTGACCACTGATTTCTCAAAATAAATCTGCTGGAATGCAGATACTATTTTTCTTGTGCATTGTGCACACCCGGTGTAGGTTGACGGGGGAGAATTTCAGACTGTGAAGATTATTATCGTCTGTTTATTTTGGCGAAGCTATCTGCACACACTGACGCACATGACGTGTACTCTAACATCGGGGTAGTCGAAAGGAACTGTTTTTTTTGGGGGGGGGTTGGGTTTGTTTTTTTTTTGAAGTGAACATTGTAGCATCCACCTTCCGCTCAGTGACGAAAATGTACAAAATTTGTTGGACTATAGATTCTATTCCTTTAAAATCTCTCTTCCCCCACCCCCATACATACATACACCGATATATTCAAGATGTTGAACATTTGGGGACTAGATGTATGTTTTTGTGTCTGTGACATCTAGGGATATAACGCTTAGCATTAATGTAAGTAAATGTAAAATGCATTGTGTTTTGCGAACATTGATATCTCAGTTCAGACATCCAAGCCAGGTCTCATTAAGGGGAGACAGCTTTTGCCAGTCTGTTTTATGCTTAGAATTATTTCCCTTGCCTCGCTTAATTTCCGACCAATAGACAGAGCCAATACTTTGGCTAATGGGATTTTCGCGTGTCCACCTACATTCAAAAATCATTTTCAGTAATTTAACCGGATCCATCTGAAAACAGATAACTAGGATTTTGGGAAATGAGGAGGCATTGTTCTTTTCTTCTGAATCCATGTTTCCTTTCTTCTAAATCTAATTTTTGACAACTCCAAACGTCTCACGGAAGAAATGGACACTCAAAGCACACGATATCAAGGCGTATCCACTTGAGATTTCTCTACTTTCTATACCTCGAATCCTCACAAACATTTAACTGACAGAATACCATTGCTCGTTGATCTAGGTGTTCACTAAAAACAGGTCACCGTTATATTGGCAAAGGTAGCATGCTTTCTCTGACTCTGAATCTACAGGGATTATAATTTGTGGAATATTTAATCATTGTTCATTTAATTTCTATAATTTCTCGCAAATAATAACCATGTAAGATACAATTTACGAACAGTGCAAAGGCATTCCAGTGGGTACCAATTGCTCACCTCTGTTGGCAGAACTGATTTACATAAAAAGGACTGCAGAAATTAGTATAAAGTAATATTTTTAAATCTCGACCCTTTTCATCGGTATATTTTTTATTATATATTTATTCTAGAAATAAATAATTCCCAACTTGCCGAGATGGTTAAGACAATCTGTTGACCTTCGTTGGATTTTAAGGAGGCAAAAGATATTCCGTACGGTATTTTTTGAACCCCAGTCTTCGGTGTCGGGGTCGGGAGATCAAGGTTCAAGCCCGAATCCGGTCACACCAATCTTTAAAAATGGTACTTGCTGTTGCCGTGCTTGGCCCTCAGCATTGAGAGGTTACGGCAAGGAAACAGGGCTGGTCGGCCCGGTGGCAGTATAATGTGACTGGGTGAGGTATCATATCTTGTGTCTTCCGCATGATGTTCTTTGGCGGCATGGGCTCGGCCTGTCACAAGAAAACACACTATATGTACACACCAGAGGGACGCCTCGTCGTCATATGACTGAAACATTGTTACGTACGACGTTAAAAGCTAAGCACTCACTCATTCGCGCTTATTTGAACACATATCTGTACAATGATGATCAAGATGTCCTCTCACATCTCCAAATAACAAAAGGATAATTTGAATTCTGAAATTCTAAATTATTCGTGCATTTTGGATGGTGAAAGACCAAATCTCCTGCTTATACACATCTAACCTTGTGGTGATCTTTGTTATATCCTAGTGTAAAATGTGATGATTTCAATCCATATTGATTCAAAAACTAGGCTACTCCATCAAGCACCTTCACTTTTAAGTAAAACACCAATCAAATAAATAAATAAATATATAAGTAAAAAAATAAAATAAATAAATGGGATACATATATTATATTCGACCTGGAAATTATGCACGGACCACGATATTGAATTGGATTTCATACTTAGAAAATGGACTGTATTCCCTGCATCACTGAAAATTGATGAGTGCTTCTGTCATACTTATTGCCAGCTTTATTTACTATTTATATATTTATATTTATTCTTTCTTACATATTCCTTTTTGGAACCAGCGTTATGTAGGTGTTTTTTGGGAAAGGGCCTTGCGATACTTTATTTATTTGATTTCTTTATTTGATTTATTTATATGATTGATGTTTTACGCCGTACTCATGAATATTTCACTTATACGACGGCGGCCGGCATTAATTACGGTGGGAGGAAACCGGGCAGAGCCCGGGTGAAACCCACGACAATCCGCAGGTCGCTGACAGACCTTCGCACATACGACCGGAGAGGAAGCCAGCACGAGCTGGACTTGAACTCATAGCGACCGCATCGATGGGAGGCTTCTAGGCGTTGAGATACTATAGCATTAGTTGGCGCCTATATCGTTTAGTACAGGAAGGTCTACGGACATATTACACTTGTCTTATACACTTGGGCCGAATATATAAAAAGTGGGTAAGGCTATTCCGAGAAATGTTACTCCTCTCTTCCTAGCATGGGAAAATTGGTACATATATATGAGGAAATGTAGTTTTTCACTGCATCGCTGAACGGAAAACATAGGCTTATTCCTTTGTGTAGCGCTGTTCTATGGCATTGGAGTGCAAAAGAACAAAATCTGATCTCATCTGAATAACAAGAAGTCTACCACGAGTTGGTCGTGGCCGAGAAACTAAGACACTTGTCTCTGAATCGCTCGGGTAATACCAAAGACTTTAAAAATGCTACTTGTCGCTGCCTCGCTTGGCGAGAGGTTAGAGCAAGGAAACAGGACTGATCTTCCCGGTGTCAGTATAATGTGACTTGGTGAGGTGTCATGGCTGGTGTCTTCGGCATGATGTTCCAGTGGCGGCAGGACTTTGACATGGCATGGAATCGCCCGGCCACAAGAAGGCATAGTATATGTACATCCTAAGAACTCCTCGCCGTGATGTGACTGAAGAATTGGTAAGTATAAGACGTAAAACCCAAGCACACATACATACATACTCAGTCGCTAGGACACATAAGATGCAGGTTCAATCCCTGTCAATATGGGACAGGGAATTTATAGATTCTCTTCTCTCACTGCATCTTTATGGGACTTTGGAAACAACAGGCGACCGAAGCCACCTCTTTGTGAGGCCGTTTGTGCAGTTTAACGTTCGTGGAAGGTGACTTGTATTCCACCTGTATTTGCATGTCTGTATAGCTGACCCGAGAAAGATTGATTGTAATTTACCAAAGATCGATGGTTTACCCCAGACACTCAGGTTTCCTGCACGAACAAAACTGACCACCGTATATATGTGGAATATCCTTGAATACTGTGTTAAACAATAATAGAGTGATTGTGTGTTTGATAGTCGCAGATTTTCAAGAGAATTTTCATAGAATTATTTCAGCATCATTTGGAACCAAGCATTATCGACTCAACAGAAGAAAAATGTGACAACACTGTCCACTAAAGTATTGCAATCAGCCATCTTCCCTCGTTAAATCTACCCCCAGCCAGGTATAACATGCACCAGCAAATGTGGCACATTTACACCACAGAATGAGCTATTCCCGGTCGATGTGAATAACACCGCCTCTCCCAGGAACATACGTTATACTGCAGTTTTACTTATCCCCAGCTTTATGTATACCAGCTGTGGTACAACCGCGAAACTGTATATGGGATAAGTTATACTTCCCTCATTCCACTTTATGCATTCGGCCTCCATCCATATGTCTATATATACATATATATATATATAGACATATCTTGTAGCTTACTACACTGGGATGGGATAACCGAGGGAAATGTTAGGATGGAGGTGTAAATAGACATAGTAGACAGCCATGACATTAACCAAGCCGTCAGACGGAGGTGTATATCACATGGGCCAAGTGGCCCAAAAGAGGTGTATGCGGCGGAGTACACAGAGATGGCATGGACCAAGCGACCAGACAGAGGTGTATATGGCGGAGTACACTGAGATGACATGATCCAAGCGACCAGACAGATGTATATATATAGAGGAGAACACTGACATGACATGGACCCAAGTGGCATGAAGAATTTAGTCTGAGTAGACTTGGATGACATGATGGCCCGACAGTCGTGTATGGTGGTCTGAACAAGTCGGTGAGAGGTGTACACATCATGTACAGGGTATAATGCCACGGCTTGCGCCTAGCTACCAGACACAATAGTGTTGTTCGTATAGGGATAATGCTGGTTAATCGGCCGGACAAATGTGTGTGTGTATATGGGTACTCTCCTTAGATCTCTTCATAATACATAACGGTAAGAACATTGACATTTGGAGCAGCCCCGGGCAGGCGGAGAGAGAGTTCCCTCGTTCTGATAGCATTAATAATGATTGAGTATATCCATTACCTTGGTTAACAAGCAACAATTTTTTTTGCCGGCTTCATAAATATGCCCTCTTGTAAACTTCGCAGCAGTGGTTAGGTGTTTTATGAGGTCTCAATGGCAGATGATAACTACAGATCACGATGGATGTCTGAGAGGCACGGGCAGAGCACACATCATCGACAGTTTATACCAGTGAGGCCGTATTAAGCGCACCAGATGAAATGTGGAGATTTATGGCGCTGACAACCCTGTTCGACTAAGCATCTTCTTTGCTTATTTAAACACAGGCTGGATTGTGAGAATTTATAGGTAGTGATTTTTTTCTACTTACATGTGTCCTGGAAATTTGATCTATTCTGTATAACTTTGAAAATCGTACTGTGAAAGGAATTTTATATTTACCCTTTAATGATCGTATAAAATTGATGACCAATTCCCCCACTTATTAACAAACAGATATTCCTGCACTGACTGTATAGTTATAGCGAGTAATTTCATCCCCACTGGTTCTCGGATACACTTTTATTCTGAGAGCGCAATAATCGTATAACAAATGATGTTGCACGTTCTCACAGATACATCGTTGCCGATGGTCTGTCCCGTTTACGATGACAATAAATTGATTAAGATTTCCCCATTTATTGAAATATAATGCTGTTGATAGTCTGTTAGCGAACACTTTGCTCATGTACCGACCTTCTGATTTAAGCTCATCTACAGTCGACAGTTGTACAATGTTTAAGGATAGTTTCATTAATAGTGGGAGAGTTTCTGTATATTTCTGTAGGCTTTCTTCCTTTAATAGGATATGTAACTAACTTAAAATTTCCGGATTTATTAACATACATACAAGGCTTTTATACTGATTGGACAGTGTGGTTAGCGGCTATGTTTATACATCCTGAGTTGCTGATGTACATGCTACTGTGTTCGCTAAGCACACTGCTATAGGAATGCGAGAATGATCACGCCATGATACGCCGTGTTTCTACGGCATTACCCTGTCAGTTTTTTGTTCCAACGTACAAAATCCAATTTAAACATTTTCTCCTGTAGTAACATTAAACGGTATCAAAATGGATCTATGGAGATTCAAATTGTGCCAATATATCTCCGGTGAGTTTTTTTCCTATATGTTTACATGAATAATGTGTGAGTAATTCCCCAGGGCTCACATCAGTGAATTGTGACGTTTTTTTTAGATTTACGCTGTGCATTTTTTGTTTCTTAAGCCATTTTAAATACATTAGATTTACTAATGTAAAATGTATTTATTGTCAGTACATTAACTGTCCGTTATAGTTTTTATGTATTGTGCTACAGACTGGGTGCTGTTGATCAGCGTGAACCGGCAGGTATTTAAAACAACATAGATTTTCCTGGAAGTGTACGAGATTGTTGATTCTGGGCGTAAATGTCAATTGTTACGAGAATCTGTCCTTGCAATAAACATGTGTTACAGCCAGACATAGCCCATGTACATGAGTCCTTGAACACGGGAAAATCAATAGACGAAAACCACTCTGTATTTCTTACACGTAATATTAGTTATTGTTATTTCTAGTCCGTAATTAGGTGCATATCTGTTGACCTTTGACGTAAATAAATAAAAAAATGAATCAACCAGAAACACGATCGAGAATCTGTCCTTTTGAGGAAGACGAGCTTTTTTTATTGTGAACCTAGGAGTCGAAACTGACATTCGAATACCAGTCGTCCACCAAAACGGGCTTTCCGGGTCAATATTTGCCAGACCAGTTTCCAAAAACGACAAGTAATAACAAAATAATAACAAACTACCAAAGAACTGAGAAATGGTATAAAATGTATAAAAAATTAGGACCGATTCATGCAGACAAGAACAGTCAACAGTTTACAATGATGACGAAAATTTGCAATGAATGTTTTAGGCGGGTGAATAAAATCAATTTTCACTTCGTGCACCATTTTAGTATATATGCTGTCGATAATCAACTATATATGTATCTCAGTCGCCCTTTGCAACTGTTCACATATCCAAAGAAGCGATCATACTCAACACGATTTCGGGTCAAGCGGAAGGAGACACATTTAGGTATATAAACACTAATTCGATTTTCTATGCAAGATTCAGGCGCACAGAAAATGGCGGGGAAGGGTAGGGATTGACTGTATCTCTGAAGTGTGCTGAAGTACTGCCAGGTAATTTTGCGGGTATAAACTATGACAAATAATGGTTGAACAGAAGTCCATTACTTGTGGCAACAATTAAACAGAGAAAAATATCGTCCAATCAGCAAGTGCCCCCTACACCCTGTTTCTATGTTGATAGGACGTTAGTACGTGCATTCCAGCTGATTTATTTTGATAAAATGGAGGTCAACCTCTGATGATATTTGGATATGTTATAGGCCAGGCATCTAGTTATTTGACAGTATGTGTCATTTGGGCCAACGAAAATTGGGAATACAGTTTTAGGGGGGTGTTCTTTGTGAAATTACTAAATAAATAGTAAGGCTATTTTGTAGTGTTTTTATACCTATACGAAGAGGAGTCCCAGAGAATCTGGATACTCCGTCCGTATTTACTTATAAGAGAAGCGCACTCATTGTAAAATTTAAGAAATCTAGTTACGGCGTTTGACGAAATATCATGGACTCACTAGTGTTTACGTCAGTATCGTGTGACGTTGATTGAACTAATCACACAGCATACAATATGTAACAAATAGTATATGCAGGACCATTCGGTATATTGCTATCCACGTGGGGATAATTCACCATATCAGACTCGAAACTATCTCTCTTGTCATAATGTCGGCATGAGAATCACGAGCGTCTGTCTTTGTGAGAAACACGAGAGCTTGTCCTTCTGAGAAGCATGAGTGCCAGTACTTGAGAAACACGAGCCTCTGTCTTTGTGAGCGTGCGTCCTTCTGAAAAACACGAGTGCCTGTATGTGGGAAACACGGGATAAGACCAGCGAAGAACTACGAATGAGAAACTGCATGGATATCTGTGCAAACAGTAAGTTCCTGTCAGAGGAGACAGACGGAGGTAATTGATCAGACAGAATCAGTTATGTTTTGATGTAGTTATTGTATCATCTTGGCATCGATTTGTTTATGTATGGATCAAGTCAAATCCTTATGGAATTTGTTATGGTTCTGTCTGGCATTAATTTTACGCAATCCTCTTACGGTCATTCGTTACATCCTTAGCTCATGTCAGTCACTTATATGTTCTTATCTCAGGTTTGTTATTTGTATGCTGCTGGTCATTTGCATGTTGGTCATTTGTATCCTGTTGTCTTATTTTGGTCACTAGTATGCTGTTGTCTCAGTGTTGGTCATTTGTTTGCAGCTGTCTCACAAAACCTAAAAAAATGGTATAATCTTAGATACACTAGATTTGGTATTTTTTTGCGCTTTCAGCTTTATGTTAAACTGTAAATACTCTGGCATTTAGGGTGATCTGCTAATGATAAGTGAGTCACCAATTTGTATGTAAACACTTTGGAAGTATCTATAGCCTGTTAAACATTTCTGTGTAATCCCAAGATCCCACCGGCAGTCTGTTATTGAGGTAAAGTCGAAAAGAAACCTTTCAAACATTCAAACATTCAAACGAAAAGAGATCTCAGTATATATTGCATTGTATGGAGCCTAACATTTGTTACAGAAATAAGAATAATCTAACGTGCACGAACACAAAAATATTTGGCTGAGTGTTTCACACAGACAGTCGTGACGATATGGCCGGAATACCGCCAAGGTAGAGTTAAATTGTAATCATTCATTCATACAGACAGAGGTCGCACAGCCCTCATAGGTTATTCATTGTGACATAGGAGAAGCAGCCTTGTGAAAGTCCGATTATAGGTCTACAGCACATCAGGATTTTTCTCATGAGCTTAGTTGTCCAGCTTTGTAAAATCGTGTTCCGAGCGATCTGAGACTAGGTCTAGTCGCTGGTTGGGGTCTGTTCTGGTCTCGTCTCGTGTACAGCTGAAGGATAACGGGATTACACATTACAAAACACGGGGGCTGGGCCGTTTAATATGACTAGCTAGGCTATAACCGCCTTCCTGTAGAGACATGTTGTCACCTGAAGACAATCCGCGTCCCCGGAGGCGGTCAGTTAGGCCAACACCCTTTCCATGCGGAAAAATGGAGAATATATCGCATGGCAGAGAAAGAATGAGCACCATAGAGAGTTTTAAGACTTGTGAAATCATCCTTTAGTGCATTTTATGAGAGAGAGAAACTTCCTGTCGGGGTTGGTTACCAGTCAGCTGTCGTCCTCGAGGGAGGCTGTCAGTGTAAATTACAAGACAGTTAGAGGTCTGGCCTTGGCTCCTGTACGTACAGATATGGAGAGCAATGAGATGGAAGAGCTTGATGGGACAGAGGTCCAGGAACCAGACCCGACCAGCCTACCTGGCTGTAGATTGACATTTCTGTAGCCTCAGGAAAAATCCTCAGCTCTACGCCTATACCTCGTAAATGGCCATGGAAAGTCTTTGTATCAGGCTAATCAATCTGTTCTGTATGGATTATTTGAAAGTTTAGCAATGGGAACATCACTTGAATTAGGCTAAATCTATCTCGCTCAGTCTGAGAAGAATTAATTGAAACGCCGCGCATGCATGAAATAACAGAAAAGCAACCGGCAAAGTAATGCTGACCAAAAGCGAGAGAGTTTACTCGGAAATTTTGCATGCACTGTAAATATAGTTCAAAGCACAAAGCTTCAGCTTCAGCAACCAGCAAAGTATTGCTCACCTTATTAAAGCGAGATGTTTCCAACATTTGAATTAGTCCACTCGGAAACTGATTTGTGTGGTGTTGAAGACATTATACAATGATGTGCAATCAGAACAGTTAGATTCATTGCTTTATCCACAATCGTATATCATAATGCATCCTTGACAGGTTTATCCTCTCGATATGGTTGATACAACCTATACAAATGACCAAATCATGAGACGTCTGTATGGTTTAGGGGTTTCTTAACAGGTTTTGCTGGCTTATGAGATATAACGTGAGTGCAAGGTCTATATGGTATGAGATATGAATGATATTGTGTACAAACCTTCATGGAACATGTAGAACATCTCGGTTTTTAGGAGTCTTCAATGTTTGCAGGAATAATGCAGTGGTTTTTACACGTATTGGTGTTTTATTGGATGAATGTGCTGGTTTCTACCCGTACTTTGGCGATCGACATGTGTGTTTCCATACATGATTTGGCTTTGTGGAATGTATTTGCAAGTTTCTACGGCTGTACATGCATTGAGAAATACGCGCTGGCATTGTTCTACATTCGTAGCGTAATGCGCTGTGAGTTCGTGCCGAGCTTATGTTGTCTTCCTCTCCGGCCAGACGTGGGAAGGTCTGCCAGCAACCCGCGGATGGTCGTAGGTTTCCCCTGGGCTCTGCCCGGTTGCCTCCCACCATAATGCTGTCCACGGTCGTATAAGTGAAATATTCTTGATAACGACATGAAGCACCAATCAAATAAATAAATAAAATAAATCGTAGCGTAATTTCTTGTTGCGTATGAGCTTCCACAAAAATCCTCTCTCGTAAAATTTCGCCCCAGTGCTTAGGTGTTTTGTGAGGTCTCAATGCCAGATGATAACCACAGATTACACAAATTGTTTCACACAAACAGAGCACATATCACCGACATTTTATCAGATGAATTGTTCAGATTTATGGCACTGACAGCCGTGTTGGATTAAACACCCGTTACATTGTGAGAATATATAGTCAGTGGTTTGTCTACCTATATGTCGTGGAACTCTGATACTTCCTGTCGTGGCAAAAGAGAGTCGCACTGTTAAAGGAATTTCAGTTAACCTGCATAAAGCTAATATAAAATTGATTACCTATTTTGCCCGCTTATTAACAAGCAGTCATTACTGCATCGACTGAATAGTTCAAGTGAATCTTTTTATACCTACCGGAATTGTGATGTATTCTGCAGTCGCTACAATCTTAACGTTGAAGGAATGTGCGAGTTGTTGCGGACAGCTTCATTGCTGTTGGTCTTTCCCCTGTACGATGATACAAAGTTAATAAACTCTTCCTCCCAATTTATTAACAAATAAGGCTACTACTGGTAAGATTTGTTGGGTATGGGAACTATATTTCTTCACACTGGAATTATGTAATGAGACTATAAAGCAACAGAATATTTCATTACATTTCTTTTATTTATTTCATTGAATTTTGCGCACCATTTCAGAACATTTCAATTATACCATGGCTATTAGTTTCATAGGCGGGGGAAACACTACCGTCTTCGACTGTGCACCTGACAATCCCTTCTAACGTAAGGTCACAGGCAACCGGACCCTGCCGTATTCGAGCGCGTGACCTCTTTGATCATGGATTGTTAGTCTGCAACAGACTCGGCGCTGTACACGCCTGAGCTGACGACGGCCACGGCAACAAAATTAGCCATCAGGATAAATCAAAGTTGTCGATCACAAAAGAGACAGTGGGGATGTTATTGGAAGGTGGCTTCACACACAACAGCAAATAATGCGCCTTTGATCTCAAAACGATCTATTCTCAACATGTGTCTTATCCAGAGTAAGCCCTTGAAATCGAAAGTCTTATAGAGAACAATCGTTATCTAGCTGAATCAAGTTCGGTTCGAAAAATGTAGTAGATGATTAATGTCCCGGGACTAACAGTGTTAACCCAGATCTTCTACGAAACCGACCATGCTCGACCTCATTTATTATTTAAACTGTGGTGATGAAATTCTGGCGCCAGCTGTCAGCAAAGTCACGGGTACCTCTGTCTTCCTGCTCACCCCCTGTTCCTGAAATGGTCGTGATCACATAACATTTACCGCCTACAGAATTCAGTTTCATAAAGCCGTGTATAAACTCATCACTTCCTGAGGTTACGCCGAAGTGCTTGTGAACTACATGTTTAATGTACCACCATAACTAACAGAAGCAGTAACGTGGTACAGAGTAGAACAAAAGAGCATACCGCGGGCAATACTCCCTGCTCTCCGTGGATGATGGCCGACTCGCGAGACTTTATAAAATATATACATGGCTTTTTAAACTCGTTATTTATAAAATGCTACATGAAATAAATATGAATTAAAAAGGACTTGATGTTAAATGAAGTGGACAGTTACTCAGTTTTATTTTCTGCTCAAGATTTATCCCTGCAGTGTTTTTCTAACATGATTAAGCCGTATAAAAAGGATTTACTTATAAGATGAATGTTGTACGCCGTATTTAAGCAACTCTCATTGGTCCAACGAAGGCCTGGGCTTATGGGTGGAGATCTCAACCCTTTGTCAGGTAACTAACCAAATTTCTCACTTGATGACGTAGTCGAAGCAGCAGAGGGAGTCGAACACGCGACTTCATTAGCAAAATATTGTCGTCGGTAACGAGAATGGCGTTATGAATCACTGATATTCAACGATACCGTTCTTTACCATCACATCAGATTCCATTGTTTTGTGCAACATTTCTAATGGATGAGTAGAGCTTGTGTAAGGGATACAGTGTGAAAAGCAGTTGATTGTATTCTTGTAACTCGATGATGGCTGGTGCTTGTGTGCTCACTACAGCAGCGACAGTGCACGATAAGGGTTAAAGTAATGTTGCTTAATTGTACACGCTTTCCGAGAATTAATCCGTGTTGACAGAGTGAGCCATTCCAGTCGAGTTTATTTCAGCGATAAATATACCAGTTTGACAGAACGCTTCAAAATGAAAAGCGGACGCCCCCACTCTAGCGTTTCTAAACCAATTAACCGTTGTTCAACTAACTTACCCCTGGCACTGTAGACGCAGATGGCGTGCTGTCTAACGGATAACGATCCCAACATTGATGGTCACACTGACAACTCAAATGGCAATGTGTTACGAGGGTTACAAAGAGCAGAAGTTGCTGATCTCTATAAGAAAGCTTAAACGTAGGTCAGTGTGTCCCTTTGAAGCCTGAAGTTGCAGAGTTGTAATTAGACGATGTAATCTCTGCTTATGGTTTACTTCGCTTTGCTGCATCCACTTGTGTAGACATCGAAGAAAAGACGACAGCGTTGGTGTACCCTTAGTTGGATAATAACTCCAAAAGATATTAAATATTTTGTTACGGCCTGGTGCTTGTAAGGCTCTTTGTATAATTCATCGTTGTTTAATGACAAAATCGCGCAATACCGTGTATCTTATGGCTGGAGGAATCCGTATTGCTCGGGGTGAACCAAAGTCTCTTTCAAGATATACTGGCGAATTTACTCACGCGAAACGCATATTTATATACATCATAATCATATTGGAGGAAGATATTCAACAGCGAGCGTTAAACTGTGCGATGGTCTACGCGAGTGTCTTGACTGATTCCTGATTTGTTGCCAGTAAATTGTGGCTTAAATGAAACAGAAAAGCTCTCAACGAGTTTGATTAAATATTCGCACGGAACGCTGCCCGCTATAAACTGCCGATAAACATGACACAATCATCTTTTTTGTACAGTTTTAGACACATTAAAACTCCACAGTAAAACTAAATGCCAGCTCATGGTGGCTGCCCAATTTCGAATTCTCAAACCAGTACTTGTTGGTTCAATCCTATCCAGCCACAAGCGGCAGTTTTTGTTACATGTTCATGCTGTGCATGTTCTCGGGGCCTTTGTAACTATAAATTGTGATCAGCGCTTCTAGGAATGTTTATGTGGTCTGACATGAAGTTCAACTGAGGTCATTAACGGGAGTTTCCTATTACATAAAACTTACCGGTGTCATGGTGAAATATTTGAATTGTTTTTGTGTACATCCTGTGTACATTAATGACCTTTTGTGTGATTTTGTGGGGTTTTATAGACAGTAACCGACGAAACACAAACCTGATGGAGAACACATTTGCGATTACCAGTCCGTGTGATAGAGATTTGTGGTATGGCAAGTACGTGGCAGTGGACAGCCTTGATTGTCCAACCACCTTACTTTACATGCGGGGTTTCGTGGTAGGTTTACCAGCAGAAGGCGATGGACACATGTGACGGCCTTGCTATCTGCATCAATGTGTCTTACACGGGCACATTATAGTCATTCTGTACACAAAGTGGACTTTCTCCGTGTATGAAAAAGAATTAAGCAGTGGCGTGATTTCAGGCGATTTTCGGAGTCTGGTGGGAACGGGAATTAGTCACGTAAACAAATCAAACTAATGAAAGAAAGGTTAATTAACAGTCTACACATAATCTTTGGCCGCTTGATTAGTTTCAGATAGCTGTGGTTTTTAGGCGAAGAGCTCGTCAGGACTTGGCGCTGATAGTGTGATCAGAGCAAAGAACAGCAATGAGCTGGTAATCAGAGAGGCAATAAGGGCAGAATGTGGGTTTAAAAGTTTAGAACGGATCACTGCTAGGCGCTCTGATTACATTGTATTTCCGCTTGGAGAGGCTGCCCAAACCGCTGATCTGTGCTCATCTCTGTTACAACAGTCTGTGAAGGAATACCTGATGAAGTCCTGGTCAACAAAATCTGCTTAAATTCTTACTTCACGAATGATCTAGGCCAAAGTGTCTTCACCTTGATCTCTCGGGTCGATTTACGGCCGTAAATGTACGGAGGATATCCGCTTTGCTGGAGGCCTTCAGGGAACATAACTCCTAGAATGTAAGGGTATCAAATGCCATGTTAAAATGCTGTAATATGAATGAATGAACGATAAAGGCTTAATGCCACTTCTTCGATATTACAGTCATGTCGTGACGAGCTGTATGTAATCTGAAGAATTATGTAAAAATTGCTGTAGTATCAACTTCTGTTCTTCTAAAATAAGCCATATTTCATAAACAGGCACATTTGTGTTCGGCCTACAATATTTCAATCTATTTCTCCCTCACATATGTATTTATAATCCAGTTTTCCTGGAAGTTGCGATCAGCAGATAAAAGACCATATGCCTGATCCCAATATGGATTGCCAAAGTCGCAATATCTTTCCAAAAATATTATTTATTGGACAATTATCTCGAATGCATAAGTAGACCATCCACAGGTATCTTTTTCATCAGGTTTTATAAAAAAAAACCGAATTCTAGGAATAAATATTGTTTCTTATCCGAAAATCTCAAAGCTTTACTTATAAAAACCTGTCACCCTTTTATACCGAAGGCAGACGATATTAAGACGGGCTATTACGACATCAAATTAATTTCTAATGAAGCTATCCCGTTCGCCATTTTTCCATTTTGGCGTACATGCTTTCGGTGTAAGGCAAAATATTCTGAACAATAATCAAAATACTTTTATTGCATGCTTAAAATAGAAATTATTATTATGTTACATCAGTGCAACGTCTGGATATTATAGCACGTGAAAGCGGTAGAACTATCAAAAGTTATACTGGTCTCATATCAATATACATGATTTAAATTTACCCGTCAAATTTCGTACTTATTTATTTTTTCAATTGTTCATTGCGCACACCTTGGTAACTAAGTCTCGGTTAACTCTTCCCAAACCGAGCGAGGGAGAGGTATAACTTAATTTAAGTGCTTTTCCAATTACTGAATTTCCAATATGGATTCCTCTAGCATCGATTGATTAGCCTGGTACAAAGACGTTCCATGGCCATTTACAAGGTATAGGCATAAAGCTGAGAATTTTGCCTGAGGCTACAGTAATGTCAACCTGAAGCCGGATAGCCCAGTAGAGAGGAACTACACAAGGCTGGTCTGGTCGGGTTCCTGGACCTCTGTCCCATCAAGCCCTTCCGTCTCACTGCTCATTATTACCTGTACGTGTAGGAGCCAACTCAAGGCCAGATCTCTAATTGCTTTGTAGTTTACATTGAGAGTCTCCTTAGACGGTGAAAGCTAACTGCTAATCAGTCTCGACAGAAAGCTCTCTCTCGCTCATGAACTGTATTAAATGCTAACCCTCACAAGTCGTATTAAAACACTATACGACTACTCATTCTTTCTCTGCCATGCGATATATTCTCCTTCTTTCAAGATGGAATCGATGTAGGCCTTCCTGATCGCCTTCGGGGACGCGGGTTGTCTCCAGGTAACATGTCTCTAGAGGAAGGCGGTTATAGCCTAGCCAGTCATGTTAAGCGGTCTAGGTCCCGTGTTTTGTAATGTGTAATCCCGTTATCCTTCAACCGTACACAAGACAAGACCAGATGTCAGTTTCAACCAGCGGCTCATATCGCTCTGCACACGACTCCCCGTGGCTGGATAACTAAGCTCTTGAGAAAGATCCTGATGTGCTATAGACCTGTAATCGGTTTTTCACGACGTCCTTTCTTCTGTGCTACAACGAATACACTGACCACTGTCTGTATGAATGAATGATTGCGGTTTAACACTTCTTTTCAGCCATATCCAGGGGGTGTTTGTGTGAAAAACTTTTGCGCTGGTACATGATACATGGTTCTGATCTTTGTGGCAAATGTTCAGCATCAGACACAGTCATATATAATATCAAGTTCTGTTGAATTTTAATTTTTCTTATCGGTTTTACCTCAACAACAGACTTGCTCAGCTATGCTTAACAAAGAAGGGTTACTTCACAAGTGTGAGTATGCAAAGCTAACCTATAACATCATCATATTCGTTAAAACAGAATAATACCCAGCTGTGGATATTCTGTGAAAATACCGTAGTTCCAAACGCACACGTTGTACATTGTGGACAGCTCAGCAAGAATTTTTGACATTAATCGCTGGGTGGAGCAATGCAACGAAATAGAAATAAAGAAAATAGAGAAACAGAAATATGTGGCCAGCTTCATTTGCCACGATTTTCAATCTCTTTCCTAGGTCCTCATCTTATCATTTTTGTGCAACGGATATGACAAATTGTTTTCTTACCTACATGTGATATACCGTTAGCAACTGTCAGCTGCAGAAAGAAGGCACGACGTATTTTTTAAATCATTTCTAAATAAATAATTGAAGCTCAGCCTCCGATAGATTTGCGGGTTTCTTTTTAATCCAGTTATATCCATAAATATCCATATAAAAAGCTAAGGATGAGGCGAACCGGAGGCGAGCAGTTAAGATGTGTGTCCATTCCAGGTGTCACTTCCATCCCAAACTCGGGCTTGGAATCCCCAAGAGTTCTCTGTCTCTCTGTTCTTGTGGCGCAGGTGCTAATGACCAATTTGAGACAACGGCATAGAAATATCCAACATGAGAGGACAATATACACATGAACGGCATGAAATGAATATGTGCACCCAGCGACAGATATGTCCAAGTAACTCGACTCCCTATAACTTACCACTCAGAAATTCCAGATTAGTATACACAACGGCATGATTCAAACATAAATACATAGATAGATGGCAAGATGATACAATAGTTACATAAAATATAAATGATTCTGTCTGATCAGTTACCTCCGGTTATGGCCTTTGATATTAACCCCTGCCTACCGTTAAAACAGTTTCTTACAAGAGTGGATGTCAGTGTTTTTCACAAGAGCAAATGTCAGCATTTCTCATAAGAGCCGATGTCAGTGTTTCTCACCAGCCAGATATTATTGTTTCTCACAAAAATGGATATCTGTGTTTCCAAATCACAACAGCGCATATCAGTGTTTCTCAGAAGACCAGACATCAGTGTTTCTCACAAGACTAGATGTCAGTGTTTCTCACAAGATCTGTTGCCAGCCTTTCTCACAAAGGCAATCCCTCCCTCGTGTTTCTGATTTAATCTTACCGCTTTCTTTTTTCCTATATGCAATCTGGTGTTTATCTAATTACTTGCTTATTTATGTACTCGGCCGTACGTGGGATGGCCTGCCATAAACCTGCGGAGAGTCGTGTGTTTTCACCGGGCTCTGCTCGGTTTCCTCCCGCCACAGCGTTGGCGCTGTCGTATAAGTGAAATATTCGTGAGTATGGCGTAAAACGCAAATTAAATAAATAAATAAATATTGGTGCACTTATTTAATTATTGATCTACTCCAAAGACAAACTGTCATGATTATTTATGAGGCAGAAATTAACGCGCACAAAGAATAACTAACGATACGTTAATGAATACACCTTATTGAACTTTGCCTAGTCCTACGTGAACTCCACCGTCGCTCCGATATTTGGGTGCCGCGATACCAGTGGAGTCATAGAACCTTCCACTTAATTTCCAGGGAGTAGTGACAGAGTTCTGCCGCCTCCCAACTCAGTCACTTATCTTATGTCTCCTGTCAAAGTGCGGACACTCGCAAACATGTGCACTACAATTTCGGTGTTCTCATCCTCATTATTCAATTTCTGACCGGCCTAGAAGCTGATCACTCATGTTAAAACAAAAACGGCGTCATGTTTATGGCGACACTTCCGTTTATAGCGCGTAACCCTAAAACATGGCGTCGTTTTTGTTTTAGCAATGAAGCGATGAGCTTCTTGGCTGGTCGGCTCCTAAATAATGAAGGTGAGACCGCCGAAATTGTAAACTGAGCAGTTGCAACGCTCAGCTGAACAAAAATACACATATCACGTTCAGATAACTGATAAAACAGATCATTACGTTACGAGATCAAATGTGTGGCCTTTCCTTGTGTAGGCGAGAAGTATTATGCGATCACGCCCATTCCAGGAAGAGAGTGGTTAGAAGGTAGAGGTACCCTTGACTTTGCTAATAGCTGGCGCCAGAATTTCATCATCAAAGTTTAGATAATAAATCAGGTCGAGTTGCTGAGAGAATTCTCCTCATTGTTCATCTACAACAGGGCTGGTTTCGCAGAAGATGTGGGTTAACGCTGTTAGTCCTGGAACATCAATCATCAACCACAGTTTTCGAGCCGAATTTGATTCAGCTAGAAAACTGCTGCTCTCGCTAAAAGAATTCCGATTTTAAGGGCTTCTATTGGATAAAACATGTGTTGAGAATAGATCGTTGATTTATCCTGATGGGTAATTCTGTGTAGAGCGAAAATCCTGTTCCAGACTATCAGTCCATCATCATAGAGGTCGCGCGCTCGAATCCAGTTGTGTCCGGTTTGGACGCGGACAGACGTCAGAGGTATTTGTCAGCTACACAGGGGAGGGCGGTAGTGTTTCTCCACCAATAAAAGTACTCGTCATTGTGTCATTTAAACTACCTTAAGCATGACGCAAAATCGAATCAAACTAAAAAGGAAAGACAGACAAGGTTGTACTTTCAGGCAACTTATTAGCTTCCATTAGAAACACCTTCCTGTAGAGCTTTGCGTAAAATTTGTAGAACAAGTATAATATTCTTCTAAAGCTTGAAGACTTCTGTAAAGAGGATAAACCTGTCAAGGCTGCAATATGGTCTAACATCGTGCATCAAACACTGAAGCTTTGTGCTTTGAACTACATTTACAGTGCATGCAAAATTTCCGAGTAAACTATTTTAAATGAAGGAAACCTCTCGCTTTTGGTCAGCATTACTTTGCCGGTTGCTTCTCTGTTATTCCATGCATGTCTAATTAATTCTTCTCAGGCTGAGCGAGATAGATCTAGCCTAATTCAAGTGATGATCCCATTGCTGAATTTCCAAATAATCCACAGAACCGATTGATTAGCCTGATACAAAGATTTTCCATGGCCATTTACGAGGTATAGGCGTAGAGCTGAGGATTTTTCCTGAGGCTACAGAAATGTCAATCTATAGACAGGTAGCTCAATCTGGAGGAACCACACAAAAATGGTCTGGTCGCGTTCATGGACCTCTGTCCCATCAAGCTCTTCCATCTCATTGCTCTCCATATCTGTACGTACAGGAGCCAAGGCCAGGCCTCTAACTGTCTTGTAATTTACACTGACAGCCTCCCTCGAGGACAAAAGCTGACTGGTAACCAACCCCGACAGGAAGTTTCTCTCTCTAATAAAATGTACTAAAGGATAATTTCACCAGTCTTAAAACTCTCTATGGTGCTCATTCTTTCTCTGCCATGCGATATATTCTCCATTTTTCCGGATGGAATCGATGTTGGCCTACCTGATCGCCTCCGGGGACGCGGGTTGTCTTCAGGTGACAACATGTCTCTACAGGAAGGCGGTTATAGCCTAGCTAGTCATGTTAAACAGTCCAGGCCCCATGTTTTGTAATGTTATCCTTCATCCATACACGAGACCACACCGAGATCGCCCGGCACACGACTTTATATACCAGGACAACTAAACTCCTGAGAAACATCCTGATGTGCTGTAGACTCATAATCGGATTTTTCGCGGAGCGGTTTTTGGTATGTCAAAATGAATAACCTATGAAGGCTCTGCGACCACTGTCTGTATGAATGAATGATAACTGTTTAACACTACACTGATGGTATTTCTGCCATATCATGGCGACAGTCTGTGCGAAAAACTAGGCCAAATATTCCTACCTTTATAAATAAAATAATATTTATCCACTTTTATGAACTTTTTTATTTAGGCCAATTGTCATACATTTACTTTCGGACCCAAAAATTAATACATACAATACAAGAACTAATAATATGTAATTAAATACAGATGTTTGGTCTTAGCCCACGTTTCCTAATTAGTCAAGCTCTTATGTCCCGAGTATTATAGCTGGTCTCTGTTTGACTCTAACATGTGTTTACCGCAACGACAGCACCCTTGTAACAATTGTCATTTACACCCACAATCAATTGCCTAGTACATTTGCAGGAAATTCCGACGACGACTTTTATCAGTATATAAAGTTGATTCCGCAAACACCGAGGTGACATCTTTGAACATCAGTTGTTGCAACGCTCAGCTGGACAAAAAATGCCACATATCACGTACAGCAAGCTGAAAACATAGAACATTACGTTATGAGATCAAACGTGTGACTTTTCTTTGGGTATATAGACCGGAAATGTTGCACGATCACGAACATTCCATGAACACCATGGTGAGAAGGTAGAGGTACCCGTGACTTTGCTAACAGCTGGCACCAGAATTTCATAATCAAACTTTACATAACAAATCAGGTCGAGCTGTCACGAGACTTGATTGTCTTCATTATTGGTCTACAAAAGGGTCGGTTTCGCAGAAGATGTGGGTTAACGGTGGTAGTCCAAGAAAATCAATCATCAACCACATTTTCGAACCGAGTTTAATTTACCTAGATAACCGCTGTTCTCTATAAGACTTCCGATTTCAAGGGCTTCCTTTGGAAAAGACATTTGTTGAGAACGGATCATTTTGTGATCAAAGGCGTACTGTTGGCTGTTGTGTCTCAAACCATCTTCAAATAAGATCCCCACTGTGGCTTTTGTGTTCGGTATCATTGATTTGTCCACATGGGTAATACTGTTGCCGTGGCCGTCGTCAGCTCAGGCGTGTAAAGCACCGATATTGTTGCAGACTAACAGCCCATGATCAAGGAGGTCACACGCTCGAATCCGGCAGTGTCCGGCTTGGCTGTGGCTTTACATCAGAAGGGTTTGCCAGGTATATAGATGATAGCGGTAGAGTTTCTCCACCTATAAAACTTTACACCGTCGTATAATTGAAATAGTCTTGAGGGCTTCGTATAATTCAATGAAATATATTTAAAAAACGTAAAAAAACATTCTGTGACTTAATCACCTTTAGATGACCAACCCTCTAGAGTTTTGCATCTAAGGTACTCCGTTTCACTGTTAGAGAACACACATACATGTTACTCCACATTAGTGAGCGAAAATTACATGTATCAAACTTATGCAAATTTAGAACACCTGAACTCACTTGATTTAGAGGTAATAATTATTCCTGAGCCAGCTATATGGCTTATAGCCCGTTACCCAGATCTCTGAAGGTTTCCGCTAACAAACAGTTGCAGAATATCGCTGACCGCCTGTACTGACAAAGTTTTGAGTTGAATGTCCGGGAGACACAGACGTCAGTCTCGGAAGAGCGGCTACAGATGTATACAAGTGTTAAATGTGATGACGCGAGAGCATTCTGAGTAATTCTAGACCAGTGACGTCAAATAAATTGCATTTGACATCACTGTAATTTTTTTACCTAATTCTGTTGCAGTCATGGTGCTAGGGGGATGTAAGTTGTTATCTCTTACATGACCAGTTAGAATAAAACCCTAACTGAGGTTAACTAACAAAAGGCCAGATTTCACCGTTAACGTGTGACCATTTGCCAATTATCACGCTGTCACTCCTCTGTGTTTACTCTTTGTACTCTAGTTTTTTCACACTTATGTAAAGCATGTATTGACCTTTAACAATCACCATCAATCTGACTCGAATAGCATTTCAAACAAACACTGACGATACCTGTGTAACTCTTTGAATTCACTCTTGCACTGCATATACAACTTATTTAATTCTGGCTACACCACGGATTCAGATCTAGAAACCCTGAACACATTCGATTTTCATGTTCTCAAGGGTTGTTTACATTAACCAATTGTTATATTACAAATAGTAGGAGGCAAAGCCGAGAAGTAGGCATGAAATCAATGAAGTCATGCTAGCGTGCTAAGGTTGACATTTGGGCCGGCTATTGTCTCAGTGGCCATCATATCGAAAGACGTATTGATTGACGTAATACAAAGTATCTAATGTTGTTGGCTGATAGACTGACTGTTCTCTAAGCAGACAATGAGAATTCAAGAAATCAAATGAATAAATAAATAAATATATGCCCGTGGAAAGCAGGATATTCATCCTATAAGACAGGTACTCCCAGGAAAATCAGCGTACCAATCCCGGTAAACACTTTTACAAACCAGTGTATTCACCACACAGAACAAAACATAAAATGTTATGCAGACTGGCATATTCGTCCCACCCACCCCAAAACTTGCAGAACCAGTAAATTCATTCGATAAATCATGGACACATGGAGTACCAATATATAATTCCAACACACACAGAGGCTTCTACAGGCAGACATCTTTTTCCACATATATCATGGGGGACTGTATAAAATATCAACTTTTGTGTCATAATCCTTGTAACGAATGCGTTATGTATACACCACCAACCATACGCGTATGGTGATTATGTAAAGGTTGTATCGGGGATGTACAAAGGATAAACATGTCAAGGATGCATTATGGTATGAAACTGTGGATAAACCATTGAAGCTAACTGCTCCGATTGCATATTCTTCCATAATATCTTTGTAATGCTCAACAGGACAAATACATTTACAACATAAAGCAAAATTTTCAAGGTAAACTATTTCAAATGTTAAAAATAATTCGCTTTAATAAGGTGAGTATTACTTTGCCGGTTGCTTTCGACAAACACCATTATTCCATGCATGTCTGATTATAGACATCTTGGTGTTTCAGTTAATTCTTCTCCCGCTGAGAGAGGAGAGATATAACCTAATTCAAGTGATGTTTCCAATTGGTCGATTTCCAGCGAGTTCATACAGGATGGGTTGATTAGGTAGCCCAATCTGAAGGAACTACACAAGGCTGGTCTGGTCGGGTTCCTGGACCTCTGTTCCATCAAGCCCTTCCGTCTCATTGCTCATTATTACCTGTACGTACAGGAGCCAACTCAGGGTCACATCTTTAATTACCTTGTAGTTTATACTATGACAGCCTCCTTAGAGCTAACAGGAACCTCTCTCTGTCATTAACTACATTAAAGGTACAGCTCGCAAGACTAATTATAACTCAATACGGCTACTTATTCTTTCTTTGTCATGGGATGTATTCTTCTTCTTTCCAGGTGAAATCGACGTAGGCCTGACTGGTCAGTCCCAGCCAGTGGTAGATCAGACCGAGGCTCAGATCGCTCGGCACACGACTTTACATGACTGGACAACTCTCCTGAGAAACATCCTGATGGGCCACAGACCGATAATCGGATTTTCACCGGGGGGTTTCTTGTATGTCACAGTGAATAACCTATGAGGGCTGTGCGACCTCTGTCTGTATGAATGAATGATAACGGTTTAACACTACACTGGTGGTATTTCTGCCACAACATGGCGACTGTCCGTGTGAAAACTCAGCCAAATAATCCTGCGATTATTCCAATTCCGCCGACAAATATTAGCCTGTGAATGTTGTCACCCCAAAATGCTAATTTTTCTTTTAGACAACATCTCACCAGCAGAAATCAACGCTTTGTACATTTGTAGTAGGGCGATTGTTGGTTATTTGGGGTTTAAAGTCGTTTTTCAATATTAATTCGTAACAGATCAGTCCAAATCCCAAAGTATTTATAGTGGCGCCTAATAAAAAATCAAGCAGAAAAGTTCCTAATGTAATCGACCAGTAAATGTCCTAAGCGATTTCATCAGGTTTGTCGATAGTTACATGCAAGTGATCAACACGAGGACAGCCTACAAATGGGCGGACTGATACAGCATCACCCAAATGACCTTGTAAGAAGACCTTGACAAACACGAGACAACCGACAAATACAAGACCACAGCCTACAAATAACAAGCGTAAGAGAGCAACATTTCCAACATGGGACAACAGCATGCATATGTCCAACATGAGACAACAACATACAACCAACAAGTATGAGACAACAGCAAGTAAATATCCCATAAACGAACGATGAGATTGGGTAAAATTTATGTCAAGTATATAAGGTCATGTTCTAGATACTCGACTCCTTACAACTTACCGATATATCGTTTTGGATATATACACTGACTTCATCCATACATAAATAAATATTTCGATGGCAAAATCATATAATGACTACATGAAACCATAACTGATTATGTCTGGCCGTTTCTCTGTCGTTGTTCCGTTCTAGTTTTATCCCGTGTTTCTCACAAAGACCGACGTTCTTGTTTTCCACAACACGTCATTGTTTCCGACAAGGACAGATCGCCGCTTATGCTTCTGATTTAATAGTAATCCTTTTTTGATATCTGATATGGCATTTATTTATTTACCTCAGATGCCAGCTGACATACACTTGATTAAAGACCAGAAAAAAATGTATGAAATACAATATCTAATATTATATAAAGATTTGCAGGGTTTTTGTTCTTTGCCCATATCTCCCATTTAGGCACTTATACCTGGAATAATGCACATAGGATTTGACTGGATGTATTTAATGCAAGGACAGACTCTCGTAGTTATTGTTATTTACATCCAGAATCAAAAGGTTCATGTATCTCCTGGTAAATCCGAGGAAACATTTTATTAATACATTAAGCTGATTCCGCTAACAGCCAGATGGCTGCATAAATAGCAGGTCTAAAAAGCCATGAAGATGTTCCAAAGCTTTGAGAGCCGGGCATCTCCCATGCATGGATAGTGGGTAATTTTGGTGGACCAAAAAAGCTAGCTCAAATAGGGTACTCTTTTCTTATTTTCTGTAATGAAGCTGATTTAATGAAGGGCGGTAAATATTATGTGATCACGGACTTTCCAGGAATTGAGTGGTGAGAAGGTAGAGAGAGGTACTCGTGACTTTGTTAACAGCTGGCACGAGAATTTCATCACCAACTTTTAGATAATAAATCAGATCCAGCTATTGTGAGACTTGTCCTCATTCTTCGTCTACAACACGATCGGTTTCGCAGAAGATCTGGGTTAACGCTGTTAACATCAATCATCAACCACATTTTTCGAGCCGAATTTGATTTATCTTGAAAACCGTTGCTCTCTCTAAGACTTTCGATTTCAAGGGCTTCCACCGGGCAAGACATTTGTTGAGAACAGATCACTTTGTTATCAAAGGCGTATTGTTTGTTCTTGTTTGTGAAACCACCTTCCAATAACAACCGTACTATGTTTTTTGTGTTCGACAGCGTTGATTTATCTTGATGCCTAATTCTGTTGCTGTGGCCGTCGCCAGCTCAAAAGTGTAAAGCGTCGATCCTGTTGCGCACTAATAGCCCAAAGGGTTTGACAGGTACACAGAGGAGGGCGGTAGTGTTTTTCTCAGTATAAAGCTTATAGTCTTGAGTGTCCGCGCAAAATTCAGTGAAATAGATAAATATTGTTAGGAAATATTCTATTGTTGAATACTTTCATTCGGTTCACCTTCCATTTACTAACCCTGTAGAGTTTGGCGTCTAACATATTCAGTCTTTCTGTCTTATGTTGGAGCATACATATCTATGCAGTCTTCTGTTGGTACAAATCAGTGAGCGAAAATTCCATACATCAAACAGCTTTAGAACACCTAAAGTCACTCGATTAGCTCGTAATAATTACGCCAGAGCCAGTTATCAGTGCTACAGTCTGTTACCCAGATCTGTGAAGGTTTCAGCTAACAAACAGTTGCAGAATATCTCTGACCGCCTGTACCATCAAGGGTTTGAGTTAAATGTTCGGGAGACGACGTCAAGCTTGCAATAGGGTTTATCTAGAGCATTACTTTCCTTTAACACTCACCTTGAATCTGATTCGAATAGAACGAAACACTGGCGATATCTGGGAAACGTTTCGAATTTACCCTGACATACAACCCTTATAACTGATGGTATACCAACGACTGAGCTCTATGAATTCGGAACAGGTTCTGTTTTCGTGTCATCAAGGGTTGTCTACAGAACCCATGCATTGTTATATTACAAACACCATTAGACAAAATCGACAAAATCTAAGCCTAGAATCATTGAGGCCTTGTTAACGTTCTGAGGGTGACGTTGTAGAACGACGTATTGATTGAGATAATATAAAATGTCAAATGTTGTTTGCCGATAGATTGACTGCCTTCTATAAAGCAGGGGTACAGAATTCGCCAGTTTGCCACGATGGCGCCAGAATTTCATCACCATAGTTTAGATAGTAAATGAGGTCGAGTTGCCGGACGACATGACTTCATTTTTCGTCTACAATAGGGTTTCGTAGAAGATCTGGATTAACACCGTTAGTCCCAGAACATTAATCACCTGCTACATTTTTTGAGCCGAATTTCATTTAGCTAGATAACGGCTCTTCTGTGGAAGACGTCCGATTTCAATGACGTCCTGTGGATAAGACATTTGTTGAGAACGGATCGTTTTGTGATCAAAGGCGTATTGTTTGCTGGTGTGCGTGAAACCACCTTCCAGTAGCATCCCCACTATGGCTTTTGTGTACGACAGCGTTGATATATCCTGATGGCTAATCTTGTTGCCGTGGCCTTTGTCAGCACAGACGTGTACAGCGCCGATCCTGTTGCAGACTAAGCGCTCGAATACGGCAGTGTCCGGCTTGGCTGTGGCCTTACGTCTGTAGGGTTTGTCAGGTACGCAGAGGAAGGCGGTACTGTTTCCCCGCGTATAAAACTAATTGCCATCGTATAATCTCGAGTCGACCTCAAAATTTCATGAAATAAATGAAAGAAATGTGAAGAAATATAATGTTGCTTAATATTTTCATTAGATACACCTTATCGCTGGAATTAGAATTAGATAGATCAGAGCCAGTTATAAGTGTTACAGTCTGTTACCCAGTTCTGTGAAGGTTTCAGCTAACAACCAGATGCAGAATGTCTCTGAGCGCCTTTACCAACCAGGTTTCGAGGTGAACGTCCAGGAGACATAGACGTCAAGCTCGGAATAAGATTGACTTATAATCTGTTTCGAATAGGATCTCAAACAAACACGGAGGATATCTGTGCAACTTTTCGAATTTACTCCGGCAATTGCATTTACAACTTATATAGTTGATGGTACACCACCAATTCACATCCAAACACACGGAACAGATTCGCTTTTCATGTCCTTGAGGGTTGTACAGAGAACCCATTGTTACAAAGCAAATAGCAATAGACAAGTCGACAAGTAAGGATGAAATCAATGGAGTCATGCTGACGTGCTGAGGTTAACATTTGGACTGGCTGTTGTCTCAATTGCTTTCATATCGGAAGACCTATAGACTGACTTAATGCAAAATGTCAGATGTTGTTTGTTGCTAGACGGACTGCCTTCAAAACCGACAGACAGAATTTGCCGGCTTGCTATGCCTTTAGCTAGGTCATTTAATAACAACTATTATTTCTGCACCACAAACCTCAGGATTATTATTGCACCTGTACCACAGGTTCACCCCATGGATACCGGCGTGTTCAATCCACAGGTCAACCAGACGGCTGGAAACCGGCAGGACCTTCCCTGCAGTCATCAAGATGATTACAAACTCTTATGTTTATCTCGCAAGTCATTAAGACTAAGAAAACAGCCGTGGGTATGTCGCAAACCTAGAAAATAAAACAAAGCACTCGTGCATGTGTCACAAATTTTCAAGACGAGGCAAAACAGTGGTGAATATGTCATAAACTGTCAAGACGAGACAAAGCAGTCGTGTATAAGTCATAAACCATAAAGAGAAGACAAGACAGTCGTGTATAGGCCATAAACCATAAATACAAGACAAGACAGTAGTGTATATGTCATAAACCATAAAGACGAGACAAAGCAGTCGTATGCATCTCATTAACCATCATTAGGACGAGACGAAAGCAGCCATGTGCATGTCAGAAATAATCAAAATAAGAGAAAACAGTTGTGTGTATGTCACACAGCTAGGAAATGGTATTTTATCTCATTTTATCTCTATTCAAAAAGATCTATCACTAATAATAGTGGTAAACGTTGAATTATGGAGTCTCCAAGCAAACCAGGAAAACCAATAGGAACAGCCATATTCTCAAAACATTTATACGCGCGTAGAAAGCAGCATATTCGCGCCACAAGACATGGCAGTAAACATTAGCATTTTAAAACGCTTGGAAACTAGCGAATTCATCTCATCAAACACAATGAACTATACAAACATGCGCATTTACCACACAAAACAAAAGGGCTTAAAGAAACCCGCTTGGTCATCTCACAAAGAAACCCGCTTGGTCATCTCAAAAAGAACAAAATCTTTCAGAACCATCATGTTCATCTTACAAAACATTGACACTTCCTACTAAGAAGGTCTGCAAATATCTCACTCTTATCACTCATACCATATGAAGACCTGTAGAAAGAGTCAAGTTTTATCCCATAAACCACATACACGTCTAGCGATGCGGTGATGTTGTAATGGTTGTATCGGCGATGTAGAGAGCATAAGCCTGACAAGGTTGCATTATGGTATAATATTGTAGATAAAGCACTGAAATTAACTGCTCTGATTGCATGTCATTACCAAACATCACCGTCATGCTAAATAAGGCAGCGATATTTACAAACAAAAAGAAAGATTCAAGGTAGACTTATTAGATGCTGCAAGCAGCTGGATTTAGGTGAGCATAATTTTCCCCTCGCTTTCCACGCTTTGGAACGTGTATTCCACGGGACGTTTCAATTAACTCTTCCCAGACTGAGCGACATAAACATCGCCTAACTCAAGTGATATTCCAATCGCTCAGTTTCAGTCCAGAACGAAGCGATTGATTAACCTGATACAAAGACGTTCCATGGCCATTTACAAGGTATAGGCATAAAGCTAAGGATTTTTCCTCAGGCTACAGTAATGTCCGTCTGTAGCCGGATAGCTCTGGTCGGGTTTCTGGACCTCGGTCCCATCAAGCTCTTCCGTCTCACTGATCACTATTACCTGTACGTGCAGGAGCAAAGTCAAGGCCAGATCTCTAATTGCCTTGCAGTTTACATCGAGAGTCTCCTTATAGGATGAAAGCTGCCAGGTAACCAGTCCCACTAGGAATCTTTTTCCTTTATAAAATGCATTAAGAAAAACCTCAAGTCTAATTAAAACTCCCTATAGCCACTCATTCTATCTCTGCCATGCGATATATTCACCCTCTTTCCGCAGGTAATGGCATGATGTAGGCCTATCTGACCGCCTCCAGGGACGCGGGTTGTCTTCAGGTGACAACATGTCTCTGGAGTAAGGCGGTTATAGCCTAGCCAGTCATGTTAAACGGTCTAGATCCAGTGTTTTGTAATGTGTAATCTCGTTATCCTTCATTTGTACACGAGACGAGACCGGAGCAGACATCAATCCCAACCAGCGACTCTACATGGCTGGACAACTAAGCTCCCGAGAAACATCCTGATGTGCTATATAATCGGATTTCAGGAGACGGGTTTTCGTATGTCACAGTGAATAATCTATGAGGGCGACCACTGTGTGTATGAATGAACCATTGCGGTTTAACACTACACTGGAGATATTTCTGCCATATCGTGGTGAGAGTTTGTGCGAAAAACCCCGCCAATAATCCTCCGCTCGTATCTTAGATTATTCCAACTCCAGCGATAAGGCTCCGAAAGTTGTCACCCCAAAATGTTGATTTTTCTTTTAGAGATCATCTCAACAACAGACTTCAACACGTTGTGTGCTCTTTACAATGGAAGAGTAACGTTTAAAACTTCGGTTTTGTACAGAGTGGCGCCAAGACACTTGTCCTAACGAGGTGTTATACTTCAGTCTCAGACTCGGCCATTGAATCTCCTGGAGTTTCCCCGTCTTACAGTTCTCGTAGCCTCGGTAGCAGGACGTAATCGGCTGTATTCATTAGAGGGTTTTTACGTGTACTGACATGACATTCGTTGGGTATTTGGGGTTTAAAGGCGTTTTCAACATTAATTCTTAAGAGACTGGTCAAAAAGTATTTATATGGGCGCCTGATGAAAAATCAAGCAGAAAGCGCAAAACGTGCCCAATCTAGTCGACCAGTAAATGTCCTAAGCCATTTCATCAGTTTTGTCGAATTTATGAGATAGTTGCATGCAAATGATCAACACGAGGACAGCCTACAAATGGGCGGACTGATACAGCATCACCCAAATGACCAACACCTAGAAATCCTTGACACATACGAGGCAACCGACAAATACAAGACCACAGCCTACAATCGACAATTATGAGACAACAGCAAGTAAATATTCCATAAGCGAACGATGAGATTGGGTAAACTTAATGTCATATATATAGACAATATCCTATTAACTCGAATCCTTACAACTTACCGATATATTTTTTTGGATATATACACTGACTTCATCCATACATAAATAAATATTTCGATGGCAAAATCATATAATGATTACATGAAACCATAACTGATTATGTCTGGTCGTTTCTCTGTCGTCGTTCCGTTCTAGTTTTATCCCGTGTTTCTCACAAAGACCGACGTTCTTGTTTTCCACAACACGTCATTGTTTCCGACAAGGACAGATCGTCGCTTATGCTTCTGATTTAATAGTAATCCTTTTTGATATCTGATATGGCATTTATTTATTTACCTCAGATGCCAGCTGACATACACTTGATTAAAGACCAGAAAAAAATGTATGAAATACAATATCTAATATTACATAAAGATTTGCAGGATTTTTGTTCTTTGCCCATATCTCCCATTTAGGCACTTATACCAGGAATATTATACGCAGGATTTGACTGGATGTATTTAATGCAAGGACAGACTCTCGTAATTATTGTCATTTACATCCAGAATCAAAAGGTTCATGTATTTCTTGGTAAATCCAGGGATGCCTTTTATTGATACATTAAGTTGATTCCTCAAACAGATGACTCTGTGGAACGAATGTGCTTGCAACGTTGAGGTAAAATAAAAACAACACACAAAGCTAACAATCAAGAATATTTTATTACGAGATCAAATATTTTCCTGGGCGAGGGAGTACTCTTCAAAATATTCATACCGGCCCTGTTTTCTTGAAGGCGTGCTTCCACCTGAAATCAGTGTCCGCGACTTAAATCTTACATGTTTTGTTACCCACCTGAAAACGTTGATCGATAACACTTACTCCGAAGCGGAAAAAAGAAAAGGAGGTTGGTGTAATGACAGTAAATATGGATTAAAGTTTCACATAGGTAAATGCAATGTGTTTAAAATTGCTTTGGAAATAAAAACAATCAGTGTGTATGTCTGAAACAACTGTGGTCAAAAGTCACTGATGTAACCCCTAGCATTGCACATACAACACCTGATTGAGCTCCAAAAACCCGGAACAGATTCACTTTTCATGTCATCAAGGGTTTTGTACAGATAACAAACAGCATGAGACAAAATCGACAACTAAGCGTAGAATCATTGGGGCCTTGCTAACGTGCTGAGGGTGACATTGTCGAAAGACGTGTTGATTTGACATAGTACAAAGTGTCAAATGTTGCTTGCAGATAGACTGACTGCTTTCTACAAAACAGACGCACAGAAATCGCCAGTTTGTCACGCCTTTGTTTAGGTCATCGAATACCAGCTCACCTGGCTAATATTTATCAACCGCACTACAATGTTATGTGTTATTACTGCATCTGTATTGGAGGTTTATCTCCTATAATAGTTTACCACAAGGAATTCTTTTTCCTCCGAACAAAACACTAACCCGCAATCCTGGTAGTAAGTTGCGAAAGTATTGTGTTCTTACAGGGAAGAAATAAATATATATATACACATGTCTAATGGCACCATGGCAAAGTAAGCCGTAACAGAATATTTAACATCTTTTGAAGTTTTCATCTAGAACAACAACATTATCGTCTTTTCTCAGACATTTTCAGAATTGAATGCAGTAGAGCGAAGTAAAGCCTCAGTGGAGATTGCGTCGTCTGATCAGAACTGTGTGAACATAATCCGCAGTCTGGCTGCAGGCTTCAAAGCGACACACTGACCTACATTTAAGCTTTCTTCTCTATGCCTCACAAGCTTCTGGGTTGCTTTTTGTAATCCTCGAAACACCTTGCCATTTGAGTTGTGAGTGTGACCATTAATGTTTGAATCGTTATCCGTCAGACAGCACGCCATCTGCCTCCACAGCGTCAGGTGTAATTTACTGGAACAATGGCTTATTGATTTAACAACGCTTCGAGCGGGGGCGTCCGGTTTTCATTTTGAAGCGTTCTGTCAAACTGGTATATTCGTTGCCGAAATAAACCCGGCTCCAATGGCTCGGTCTGTTAACACGGATTAGTTCTCTGAAACAGTACAGTTAAGCAACGTTACTTTAACTGTGCGTTATAGCGCAATACCGTAGTTGTAGTGAGCACACAAACACCAGTTAAGATCCAGTTACAAGAATGCAATCAACTGTTTTTCACACTGTATCTCTTACACAAGCTCTACCCACCCACTAGATAGGTGGCACAAAACATTACAGTCTGATGTAATGGTAAAGAGCGGTGTCGTGTAATATCTAATTGATTCAAGACGCCCGTCTCGATACGGACGTCAAATTCTTTCCAATAAAGTCGCGTGTTCGAATCCCGCTGTTGCTTTTTCGGTTGCCGCTTCCAGTGAGAAATTATGTCAATTACCAGGTACAGGACTGAGATCTCCACCCATAATCCAGGGCACCGTTACACTGATGAAAGATGCTTAAGTACGGCGTAGAACACTCACACTTTTAAATATATCTTGGGTCCTCCGTGGCTCAGTCCGTTAGCACGCTATCGCAGCGCAATGACCCGAAGCCTCCCACCAATACGGTCGCTGTGAGTTCAAGTCCAGCTCATGCTGGCTTCCTCTCCGGCAGTATGTGAGAAGGTCTGCCAGCAATCTGCGGATGGTCGTGGGTTTCCCCCGGTCTCTACGTTTAATTAGATACGCCTTCCAATGACCCGCCCTCTAGGGTAATCAGCTGAAATTGCCCACTTTTTCTTCTCCTTTTTTTAGCGAGGTAACATGCATATGTAGTCTTGTGTTGGTCCATATTGGTGAGAGAAAATTCCACATATTACGCGTCTTCATCCTACAGCTTTAGTACACCTGAACTCACCCGATTAACAGGTAATAATTACCCCAAAACTGTTGTGCTGATCTTTGAAGATTTCCAAATTGTCTGTGACAGCCTATAGGAACAAAGCCTCGAGAGGGAACATCAAGAGGTCAAGCTCGGAAGAGCGTGTTTCACAAGCATGTATTGTCATTTAATAATCACCTTGGATCTAATTCAACAGCATCTCAGAAAATACTGACGATATCCGTGTAATTCTTTGACTTTACTATGGCATTGCAACTCATATAATTGATGGCACCCCACCTACTGAGCTGCAGAAACCCGGCAAGGATTTGCTTTTCACGTCCTCAATGTTTGTCTTCAGAAACCATTTAGTATATTACAAGTAGCAGTAGACAAAATCGACAAGTAAGCATAAAATCAATAGTCATGCTGACGTGCTGAGATTGACATTTGGGCTGGTTATTGTCCCAGTGGCCATCATATCGGAAAACGTATTGATTGGCGTAATGCAAAATGTCAAATGTTGTTTGTTGATAGATTGATTGCCTTCGTAACAGACATAGAATTCAAGGTCTGCCACTCCCTTAGCTAGGTCATCCAATACCGGTTCATCTACCTACAGTTTAGTATTTATCATCTGCACTGCAATCTTTTCAGTTATTATAGCACTTTTTATGAACATGTCCATTTCCAATGAAAATTGACATGTTCAGCCCACATGTCTTCAAGGAAACCAAATAGCCGTGTTTGTCATTAGTCATTATTCAAACGAGGCAAAACGATCGTGTGTATGTCACAAACGCCATTTTCATCTCAAATCCATCCAGGCCACCATGCATCATTAGAAGTCCTAAACCTGACGACGTAAATGAATGTTGAATTACCAACATGTAAACATAGAAGATCAAAGGAAACCAGTGTATTCATCCAGTAAAACATGTATATGCCTATAGAAACATTCAAGCTCTTATTCAACCCACAGGCCATACACACCTGTACGACCAAGCGTCCCAAAAAGCATTAACAAACATGTGTATAGAAACCTGGAGTAGATTTTCCCACAATGGGCATATCATGACGATATGGTACGGGTCTTCAATATAGACAAGGCTATAAGCACAATGCTTCCTTTGCTCTCGTGGAACTCCTAAAAATCTGCCAATATCTACATTTAAACCAGAGGCACCAAACTGAATTGCAGTTAAAGCACGTCTATGTTTACTTTTTACAAGTAGATAATACATAAGTTTCAGTTTTCATCTCAGATGTACACGTGCTGTATGGATTATTGTACCTCGCACTGAAAGATAAAGTGCTTCTCCATTCGTGCTCCATTCTCCATTAAATAAATCCTGTTTAAATACGACAGAAGTTTAGCGTGATTACCTGCCCTTGGTTGGCCCACACAAGACCAAATCCCAAGCAATTGCGCAAGCGTCTTCTTCCTGTAGTCCATACATGTGTTTGCCTTCACCACCAAGATCCTCGACATTACGTATGTTTTAAGGGGGTACCAGTATCTCTCGTCGGGCATGCTGAATAGTTTAAACCAATACTAAATACATCGAGTCACGGAGTAACAAATAATGGGTACCAACCACACTTCCCCAGGATCAATTGCATTTTGGGTACTACGCACAGTTTTTAATCATCTCTTGAAAGCTAAATACTGAACTCATTCCAGTGTTTTTCACCTTTGAAAACCCCATATCTCTGATAAATACACTAATACAGGCTTAACTTTCGAACAAAATAAAATAAGTATTAATTTGTATATCTCCCAAATTCCACCTAAACACTAAAAGGCGCGGAAGACTTCTAAAACCGCTTACTTTGACTGTGCGAGACGAGATGTTGCATTATGGAACCTAGGCTTCGTTGACACGTAAGGTTAACCTTTATGAAAACAACAACTTCAGTTTTAGATACATTTTACGCCAAGATCGCATGCCAAGAGAATCCAGTTGCCTTTGTAGACCCAGGTGTTGTAATGGAAAGCAATACAAGGTCATCTGCGAAAAACAGGAGGCATATTATCTATCTTTATTATATCAAGCCAGACACCCTGTGTAAAGCTTAAGCGTTTAGGACTCTGCCTTGCTTAATCGGCTAGACGAGCATGTTCCAGTCCGAACCTGAAAAGCCTTCATCTTTATCCAATCACATACTTGCCTGCTCAGGTTGGCAAAGAATTTATGCACGTAGTAAATTTCAAACGTGTCAATCAAATGTACTGAAAGCTTTTAAACGCCTGGTGGACGAACATTCCAAGTTGACCGAGCCATGAAGGTAGAACAGGCCACGCTATGTCCGGCTCGTGTAATGTTTTGAAGCTCGGGGTCGTACAAAGAACATATAAGTCTTCGTGGCCACGGAAGATTTAATTAGAGTTCCAAGGCTGGGGTAAGCCTGGGCGTCTCTCTCTGGTCGTACGCCTTCGGTCACAAACTGACTAGTTGAAGGATCAAGAGATTTCATCCTATTCTATCTCCATGACTGAACGCTCCAAGAAGTATTTTGACATCAAGTTTTAATATGACAGCAGGCCAGTGTCTGTCTGTTTATGTCAGTTTTATCCCCATCTTTACAGGCATAAAAAGTTCTTTTGTTTTCGATTTTACCTGCCATCGGTCGTGTGCGCGGACACATGTTGTTTCGTCTTTGCTGTCAATCAGTTAGGGGAACTATTATTTGATTGGGTAATACATTTACATTAATATTCATCAGCTACTTAGTCGGTGTGGATTGGTTATTTCTGCCCTCTGGATCAAGGCAGAAAGGGTAGATACAGGCGTCTGACTTGGTAAAATGAAGTTGGAGGCATATTGTCTAAATCTAATGCATCTGGAAAAAAATCTGGACCACATCTTTTCCGTGTAATTTGACATCTTTACAAAGGAAAAACAGCAAAGAGCTGAGTATGCAAAATTGTCTACGATATACATAAAGGCATATTTATAAAAGGAGTACATGGAGTTTATCGGTACACTCAAGGAAGGAGTAAATGATTTTTATGAAGATATTTAAGGAATGAGTAGATGCTGTTTATCGGTATATTTCAGAGAGAATTAGATGATGTTTATCGAGATATTTAAGAAAGGATTAGATGGTGTTTATCGGTATATTTAAAAGAGCAGTAGATGGTGTTTATCGGGATATTTAAAGTGAACACAGTCAGCCACTAAACCTGAATTAAGTTTCCCAGACGTGTTGTAAAAATATTTAAAAAATTCTACACTGCTTAGCACCAAAATAAATTGCATATGATGTCACTACTTAGCTACTCATTTGATGACGCCATTTTGCCGTGTAACTAACGTCACATTGCCTCGGTGCTCCCCTGCACCATCGATAGAAAGGGCAACTGTTTCAAAATGACATGCACGTGTACGTGACCAGGCAAAAAAGGACCCCTTGCAACTAGACGGGAAATCCACCTCTCGATTCGGTCGATTGCCAACTTGCTCACAGTGACAGATCCACTGTACAATGACGCAAGGGATTCCCCTGTATGCGATTGAAAATGTTATATAACAGGTCTTGCCGATGCAATAGACAAGCCCGAAAATATTCGTTGTTAACCATGAGCGTCCACTGTGTCTTCGTGGTTTCAAACAATTATTTGTTTGTCACGTCAGATTATAAAAAGCTGTATTTAAAACAAGTTTTGTCTGACGAATTTTATCGTGAATATATGACTGGGACTGTTGGACGTTCATTAAGGTGAAGGGGTCCTCCTGGGGTTAGCGCAATAGTGCAACGTAATGACGCCGGTGCCTCTCACCAATGTGGTCACTGTGAATTTAAGTCCAACCTAGGTTGGTTCCCTCTCCGACCGTACGTGGAAAGGTCTGCCAGCAACCTGGGATGGTCGTGGGTTTCCCCCGGGCTGTCCCCCCCCCCCCCCCTCAATCATGTTGGCCGCCGTTGCATAAGTGAAATATTCTTCAGTACGGCATAAAACACCAATCAAATGAATAAATCAAATAAATATTAAGGTGAACTGATAGACACATGTCGGTGCCTGTCCGTACAATGTATTTTTTCGATATGCTGACACCTAACGCGTGGCGCACTGAAACGGGATGATAACGTGAGCACCACACATATTTTTGAATGCATTGAGCCCTCATTCGGAAGTACATACCATATATCTGTGTATACTTATTGTAGTTGGAAACCCGTACGTGGGAAGATCTGCCAGCAACCTGCGGATGGTCGTGGATTTTCCCGGGGCTCTACCAGGTTTCAGCAAAGATTGAAATCGAATTAGTGACCTAATAATCCAGCTGGATTATTAGTAGCTTGTGTTACCGCTCTGCTATGGGGAAAACGATTTACAAGTATGCAGTTGTTGCAAAGGCCCTAAAATATTTCCTTTTTCTCCCCCATTTACAAAAATATGAATGCGTAGACCAACATGATACTTCGCAATATATCAGAACTCTCCAGCTTGACATGAAATACGCAAAAATGATTTTGGTTCACGTTATCATATTTTTATTATGATGGGGAATAAAAAAAACGCCCTAAAATAGCGAAATCTGCATTTGACATTTCTTTTGTCTTCTGATAAAATATTAAGAATGAATCAGACTTAATCAAGTTTTCACAGGTGTGTTGCATAGTAATTGTACTTAAGACTCAAGTAGTTTTTCTTTCCTTTTCTGGACGAATTAAATTACCCTTACTCCTGCAGCAGAGAGAGGGAAGATTTCCTATCCAGTTGCATGAGGTCCTTTGAAAACTACAAAATAAAAATAAAAAACGCCATGCACCCGATTCAAGACTTTATTTTCCTTTCAAACTTCCAAGTTCTGGCGTTTGTCATGGCGAACTTCATGGGCGCAGTGACGATTGTACGCCTTTCAGTGGTCCTAGTAGCTTCGCCTTCGCTGACATGAATGTTAGCATTAGCAGGTTGTAGACACCAGGGAGTATTCCGAACACAGCAGGCTATCTGTAAGAGATCCTTTTCCGTTGATACGAGGAAGATATTTCCCGCTACCTATCAAGGATAAACTGTGGCACGAAATCTTCTCATTTTCAAGCACTGGCTGTCCCGAGGCATTTTCTTGTCCGTCTTCTGCCCACTACGTGTACATTGTAACATAGGTAGCCGTTGTCAATGCCACGTAAATCTTTGACTTTCCAGTTGGGCCCCAAAACTTCACTTTAACACTCAAGATCACCTGATATTCCGGATTTATTGCTCCGATATCTGTCCATTTACCATAAGAACCTCAGAAACAATCAAGAGCTGGGACAATGTGACGTCGCAGCCAAAGTATCAGGACTTTCAAAGTGTCCAGTGTTGGTGGTTGCTGCTGAATTTTAAAAATACTTTTCCATGATACCTTTCCTCTTTTTCTCTGTGTATATACATATAGTGGCAGACTTTATGTTCACTTTAAGAGAGGTGATGGGTCTTATGGGTATATTTAAAAGAGGAGTAGGTGGTGTTTAGGTGGAATAGACGGTATTCATTGGTATACAATGGATGGTGCTTATCGGTATATTTAAGAGAGGATTAGATGGTGTATACCTGTATCTACCAGAAAAGCAGAGGAAGGCAAATATGTGAGCGGTATAATTTACCGATACTCATAGCGATAATGCTGATACTTATGGTGCTTGGCATTGCTGTAGTACTGGCGACGCTGGTACTGGTGATATCTCGCTACGATAACCATGACTTTGACGACGACGACAACGATGATGAAGCTGATCAAACAAGCGAAACAAGAACAGATGTCCTTGACCTGATCACCTGCCACATCTCCCGCGCAGCACCTAGAAAGGCGCAGGGGCGAATATGCCACAGCTGTATGGATAAAGGCTATTGAGGAAAAGCGAGCTGAAATCCGCACGTGTTTGTTGCAGTGTCGGCCTGGGGGGCAGACGGCTTGAAAATGTCGCTGGTGCAGTTTTCCTCATGGGGACAGCCTTAGTAATTATGGCCGAGTGGCAATATTGGCAGCCTTGAGCTGCAGGTACCGACACCCAATACAAGCACTCTCGTCACCTTATGATGGTATTAATCAACTTTCCAAATTGTTTCCATTTTTCTTTCCAGTTTTTCTTTCTTTTTTGTGTGACCTACAGGAACACAGTCGAGGTTGTGGAATGATATTGTATAACGATGACACAGAGTACAACATGACACTGTACATATGACCGTGATCGCGGTTAGAACTAGCGCTTTTAACATTTTCGTGCCTCAAAAACTGTGCCGTCGCTCATCATTACGTATAGTTGATGGGTGACACTCGTAAGGTAACAAATGATGAACGCGGGTGTCTTCAGTCTTTATCCGACTGGTCGAATTTGAATTTGACGACACGACAGCTTGCGGTTTGTGAACGCAACTTATGAGATAGGGCTTTTCCTAGTTTTAATCAACTGGTCGAAACCACAACTCGCGCCACGTGAATGCACATTATGAAATAAGGCTTTTTCTATTTTTATTCAACTGGTCGGTACGAAAACTCGCCCCGTATGAAAGCACTTAATAAAATAGTGCTTTTCCGATTTTCCTTCAACTCAGGGTGTGTGAAGTCAGGAGACTTTTCCGATTTTCATTCACTCGCACCATGTGAACGGTACTAATAAACACACTCGCACACTACAAACTATATCAAGCCTGAACAGTCGGGAGGAGGTGATCTTTAATACAATTTACGCACTTTCCTGCCGAAACCATTCATATCTGAACAATGTGAAAAAGTAACTAGTGGTACGGAAATATTTTGCTTTTTTTTTTTTCGAGGGACCGAGTGATCTGCCTTCATCACAGGATTTAGACACACCAGGCCAGGACCTTATGCAACTTCTTGTACCATTCAGTGATTGCAAATGCGTTTTTCGAGTTATAAATATTTTACTGGACCAGTTGTCGTCTTTTCCATAGTAATGTAACTGATAAATGTTGCCATGGTATCATTCTCCGCCAAATGGTGTTATCCATATTTAAATAGTTGTGTTGATACGGACATTTATCAGATGTGAAAACAACAGCTTTCTTCTGTTTCAGTATGGAAAGAAAAATATGTTCTCCGTCCGCGTATAATGTATACGATGACACAAAAGAAACAGTCACCAACACAAATTCACAAAAGAACATTAACAAAAATATCAATTCTTTGACATTTTTTTCTTTTTCCAGGAACCCCAACAAACGTTGGAGAAAAATTTGAGTTTCGTTGACTTTAAAATGCAGGTCTTCCTCTCTATCTACCCGGGGCCCATGTATAAACTGACCTTAATATTTATTTGATTGATGTTTAAGTCAATAATTTTTCACTTACACACGATGGAAGCCTGACTCTGTTGTGCCATGGGAGTCGACTAGCAAGCACAGGTGTGTTAAACTGAATCTTTGTCTTCGAAACATGTCAGGGACAGCATGGCTGTAGATAATATACACTCACAAGGAAACACTTCATATATGTATCTTGGCAATTTGTAGGGAAGAGGGATCCGACCGCTCGCGGTTTGTGAACACGAAAATGCGAAGATTAGGCAAAACCGCGCGAGATTAGTACAATTTCGTGTACTCTTGCGCTGCAAAAAAACAAACAAACAAAAAAAAAGCGGCTCGAGAATCCGCGAACATTTTCCCTGATCTCACCAGATTTTTTCAAACCGCGCAAGATTATCACTATTCTCGCCATCTCGCGTTCTGGAGCGGTGTGTTTTTTAAAACGCGTGGCTGGAGAACACGAGAACACGAGAACACGAGTTTAACCAAATCTGCCCGTTATTAGTGCTTATCTCGCGTTCTCGCACGCTAGAGCCGCGTGGTTTTTGAAGCGGGCGGCTCAAGAACTCAAGAGCACGCTAAAAATGTCCACGGTTTCTCAAGTCCGCGGAGTATTTTGCAGCGTCAGAACACGACAACGCGAGAAAATGTGATATTCACTCTCGGTTATGCCTAATCTTGTATTCTCGAGTGCGCGAGCTGGGTGTTTTCTTTTCTAAATGAGTGACTCGAGAACACGAGATTAGCTAAATCCCGCCCAATATTCGTGCTAATCTCGCGTTCTCGCCTTTTCGAGCTATTGATTTTTAAAAAAACGCCGGCTCGAGAACGCGAGAGGCCTCATCGTCTTCCATAGATTTGGGTCCATGTTGGATTAATCATTGTTTGCAATGACGTGTAGCACGTAACCAGTTTACCCGCGCATTGTCATCGGGAATGTGGGAGTGGACAGACGACCCTACAACAAGGAGCAGGGAACAGAGAAGGATTCGACATTGTTCATGCTTATCCAGGTAGCAATCCATGTGATTAGTACCTGATATTGATATAAAGCCTTTGCCACATTGTTTCTTGACATTTTATACATCAATATATCAGAAAACGTTGGTTTTTTCAATCAGGCCGTTGATTAAAATTGCATGGGTCTGTTTCCTTAGCTACTTGTGATATATATTCAGACTTCAACTTCATAAGTAACAGTTGATATATTCTTTCTCGCTTGTCAGTTTAGGAGAATATTCAATAGCATCTTTTACCAGTTTTTCTTCAACAGTGACATATAGGTTCAATGATTCACCGCCTACGATAGTACGGTATTGTTATTAAAGATGAAATTGAGCAAACAGCAAAATATGTATTAGTACCCCTGGGCTAAAACCCACCTGTAGCCGAAGCTGGATTAATATCACCTTGGGATAAAGACACACCTGTTAAATGGACAAAGCCATAACTTGCCAGGACATTATGTCGTGATATTTTTTTCTGGCATATGCACTGTTCAAGCGAGAAAGGGACCGTTATTCCGAACACCTCAGATGCTGTACTCATAAACCTATGTCATATAAGTGGAAAATTATAAAGTACGACTAGACACATCAAACAACAGGATAAATAAATAATAAATAAATACCTGTCAGTAGAAAGACGAATTCGGTCTACTGCAGTCTGATCAAAGATGTCCGCAGTCAGTATTATCAGTTGTACTGACATTTGCTGTTATACGCCCGAAGACGTACTTTATGTAAAAACGAAGATTGTTATATTTTCTGATTAATGATGACTTATCCTTGTTCCTCACCAGAGCTCTTATTTATCAGATTACTTATTGGTTCCCAGACCCCGTATATAAATGTAATATAAACAATAAACTGTAATCAATTATGTTCCTCAAGTTAGCCTTCGTCGCGACATCAGTTAGTCACATGAACACGTTGTTTCTCTGATATCATGAAAACCATTGCTCGTACACTTTTTAAATGATCTGTTATGCATTATGTAAATTAATTTCCATTTTCATCAATTTTCAAAGCCTTTCCAGCGAGATTTGTTCCGGGGTAAAAAGACCAAGACCTCTGAGTGAGCCGTCCACCTTTTTCTTAGACAGTTTTCTCTGTCATACCCAGTGTCACATAAAGCATGTGTTGAAAGACGGTGTCGAGTTTCTACTCTCCTGACTGTACATACAAATATTTCGGAGCGTCGCTGACGACGTTGTGATGACGTGTTTAAAATGTCCCGCTTCGAAACAGATTAGGATATTTAATGCTGTTTTGAAATTTTAACTGATGTTTGTTTTTTTATGGCAAATTTTAGGAACTTCCTACTTTGTTTTTTCTAATTTTAGATGCTGTTATTCTCACATGTCGAAGACCATATTCGCTACCTGATTCTAACATGTTCTCTCCACGACATAGCTGAAACTCTTCTGCGCTTGTGTGGTGTGAAATCTTAATCATTCATTCATTCATTCGTTGAAAGTCAGTCACCACATCTATAATTCATGAAATATTCTACGCTCAACCAAGTACAAGATGCGGGCAATCATTGAACTGCAAGATATTCCGGGGACTGCAATGATCTGGCTGTCCAGCAAGAATGAATGAATGAGTGAATGAATGAATGAATGGATGGATTAATGAATGAATGGTTAACGTTTAATACCACGTTTGTCATATTGTGACGAGCACAGGTGTAAAATAAGAGACAGCAGAATTTTTACCACTGCACTGACATATAGTTACAGGTATATTTGTAATTAGCTGAGTAGCTATTGCTCACTGCATGATTTATAGCCTGGACAAATGATGGTATAAAAGCTCGAACATTCGATGCTAAAAAAACCCGCAGTAATAACTCGGACTACAACTGCGAACGTTGTCATTCATTCCCGGATGTACCTGCTGTAGATTTGTAAAATCAAACGTAAGTACACAATAAATCTATCTCATAAATTCTGAACTTTCAGACATGCAACGTGACAATTAATAGGGAGTGATAAAATCAACCATAACTGCATTTCACAACACATATATATGTCACTGAAATGTCATCGGGATATTCATCTCGGTACGAAATATGGGAGGGGTAGGCAGGACCTGATAGTTATCGTCTGCCTTAAAAGCTGTAGTTTTTCTTTACAATTACGTAAACTTTTGTGGGGAAACGTGAGGCCTGTTGAAGTAAACAGAAACCAAAGGCAACAATGGTGATTATCAAAAACTTTGAAATGCTGTGGGTTCTTTCCCTCTTTCTTTTCCCTCAGTACGAATGGTCTCGCATTCAAAGTTTCCTGCGACATCCAAAGGATAACCTACATTACACATGAATGAAACAGACAGGCGCTCGTGCACCGATTTCTTTGGTTCAAATAGTGTTTTCTAAACTAGGCATTGTGTGTATTGCTGTTCAGTCTCCCATGGCCAAATTAATTGATTGATTTAATCATTTACTCTGTTATGGAATGTTGCTCAGTGGCATATTTGACGTTTGACGTAATGGCACATCTGACGTGTATCACAATGGCATATTTTACGTTAGACACAATTGCACATTTGACGTGTGGCACAACGGTACATCGGTCGTGTGGCACGCAAAATGACATATTTGACGTGTAGCACAATTGTACATGTGACGTGTGGAATGCACAATAACATATTTGACGTGTGGCACAATGGTACATCTGACGTGTGGCATGCACAATAACATATTTGACGTGTGGCACAATGACATACTCGATGCATGGTACAATCGCATATTTGAGGTGTGGTACAATTGATGTGTAGAAAAATGGCACCATGTAGATGACCTAAGTCTCTTTCAATGTCCTATTTCCACGTGTGGCCCCTATTAAATCCGCAATAATTTAGATGTACACGACCCCATACTTGACATTTGATCTCTTAGAAATATAGCTCAATGGCATATTAAAAATGTTGCTTTGTGCCATAATTGAAATTTGGCGTGTTGGCATATTTGACGAGTAGCACAATGGCATATTTGACGAGTAGCAGAAAGGCGTATTTGCTAAGTAGCACAGTGGCATATGTGACGAGCTGCACAATGGCATATTTGGCGAGTAGCACAATGGCATGTTTGATTAGTAGAACAATGGTATATTTGACGTGTGATCCAGTGGCATATTTGACGAGTGGCACAATGTCATACTTGGCGAGTAGCACAGTGGCATATTTGACATGTTGCACAATGGCACACTTGTGGCATGCACACTGCTATATTTGTGGCCCTTACGATAAATTACGTGTACAGGACTCCATACTGGCTCTTTCGCTAAATTGCGGTTTTCACCACGTCCCATTGGCCCCTGAGCCAGGTCATCGAGCTCTCGATGTTCAGACAATTTGCCGGGTATCTTGCTAATAGCACTGATTTACACGGGGTTATCCTGTTTATCCACCTACCAGTGTAACCGCCATGTTGTGTTTAAGATGGATTTATTTATTTCATTTACTTGACTGTTGTTTAACGTCCTATTTAAGAATTTTTCACATTACGACGGCTGCCAATTTTACATCTGGCTAGAGGAAACAAGTCCGAGCAAATCACCTTCCATTGACACGTCAGTGGCGAACTTTCCCACCCGTGACATACGAGGATGGCCAGTATACCAGGTCACCCACGTAAGTTAGCACAGTCCACCATTCATTGTCACCAATACCTTGAGAGGAAATGAGAGCATATAGGAATCTGGAAAATAGTCTTTCTTGGAAAGAAATAGAACCCACGTCCCAGGCGACTTAGAGTGGTGAAGGTCGAGTACCTTAACGATGTGGCCACAACCTTTGATCTATGGATACAAAAGTGCATGAAGCTCTGGTGAGGTTAAATTCATTGTGGGTTGACTACTTAGTGGGCGATCAATGTAAGCTCATTGGAGCCTACGTAAGTGGATATAAAGGTGAGGAATTGGAAGGATAAAACGTCGTGACGGCTGTCCTATGAGTCTTAAACTCCTTCAGGCACGCTTCCTGTAAAAACACTCAATATCCTTGTCTAAGTACACAGAAAATACAACTGGTAGAGTGCAAAAATGTCTTTCAAGTGGTTATTGGTCGGTAATTAAAACACTTTCGGTCATTCAAAGCAGAACAACTTTATGCTGACAATATATGCATCAAGTAAAGCATGGTTATAATGGACAAATTTTAAACCGTTGGGAAGAATGATTTTTGGCTAACGTCTCCAGGGAACTGAGTAATTAACTGGGGTGCGGTGTGGACATCACTCCCAAGTAGTCATTTCAAGCACGTGATCAATTATATGCATGTATGCATGTATAGGCTTTTCACGCTGAACAATTGTCAATCGTTAAAAGTCTCTGTGGTACTCTGACCACCCTTTACACTGTATCCGACATTCATCATGAGCCCTGATCAGTTAATGGCCTTAGGTTACACTTGCGGAATTCGAACAATTGGGTGCAAGATTTGCCTCCGGATTGAAGAGTATCCGGTCTTGGGTAATACTGCCACACAGACAGTCTAGGCTGTTGATGAATGAAGACAATGAATTTCTACACTGTCATTTTACAACTATAGCAGAATTCTGTCTGCTTTGGACACGTTGGATATAAATGAAAGCTTTCTGCCACGGTTACAAAGTGCTAGTACATCACTTCCAGAACCAACTGCTCAAAAATAGTGGCCATGTTAGGTGGGCTTTCTGATATGTTCTAGAGAAAAGTCCAAGCTGCATCTGGTGGCTTGGAATGCTACCGCGCGAATGTTTGGGGCTGTATCTTTTGGAGGTTGTATTTGACAAATTTTCTACATAAATACTAAGGAAAATCAATGCGCTCGTACAACCTTTGTAACTGGGTCATGTGTTTATAGCAGACAAGTATATCTTTCTAGTCTTGTAGAATGACGTCTGCCTCGCGTTAGCTGGCACCCATTAGACATTCTGGTAACGGAAACGTTAAATAGCTCCATTTCAAAGAAATGAACGACTCTTGGCTATTCTAAATAACGACAAACATGAATTCTGATTGACCTACTCGTTTCAGCACTTGAGCTGTTCAAACATTGGAAACCAGGAAAGCCTCAGAGCACATGTCCTATGCTGAAAGCTTTTCTGAGTCCACTAGAACATTACGGTTATGTTTGTGATGTATTCGGACCTTTTTAACTGTTCTGTTGTAGTACTGTCCACTTAATTACAGACAACGTGACACAATACGTTGTTTTGCAAGACAAAGATCTTTAAATTTATTTGAAAAACTAAATGCATGAGCTGAGATGAAGACGTCATTTTGGTGCTACATCTGTTCTCTTCTCAGACCGTGGTCAAGTAATCTCTCTAAGTGTCATAAAGTGGAGGACATTCTCATAAATTTTGCTCATGTATTGTGTGCTTCTGTACTCTGTAAACCAGCTCTTCCAAGATTAAAAGCCGGGTTTGAGTATTAAAATTAGCTTGTGACGCCATTGACAGGAGCAATAGTCTCTAAAGATCACCATCGGGCCCAAACATTTCGATGTACTGCATTTTAGAAAAAAAATGTAAATCAAAAATTTATAACAACAACAAAACAATTGACCAAAACAAGAAAAAGTCAATTTAATTTTGGATACAGTTTTCAGCATTGACTAGGTTTGTACTTCAATAATTGTTTTCATTCACTTCAGTTAACGTTCGGCTGTCTAACCATGGTGCTAAATGTGTCTTCTTAAAAGAGCGGATCACATTTACACAAAGTACGCATTATCTAATTATTTTACACAAAGCACGCATTATCATCTAATTATTTCGTGCCGATTCCAGATATGATATTCATTATTTCTTGGCATGTTTCTCCAGTGACTAACACGAAAGTAGAGATTAAGGTGCTATGGCGGAGTTTTTGGACCGTATTGAACAGGCAGAAACACAGTGACGTCACAGGGTATCTTTCAGCTGCTAAAGACCCAAGGCTGGCAGTATGTCTACGTCCTACGTGAATATATATGTAGTACAACGTTTATATCTGTATTTAATGTGGAAACATAACAGTCACAGCATGTTTAGCAGCAAATTAAATATGTGACGTTTCTACGCTTCAGCCCGTTTAATATAGTTCAAAAGTCCGTAGCACCTAAATCTTTATTTCTATTTTAATCATTGTAAAAAAAAGGCTTCAAAATGAAGACCATATTTGAAATCAGTACGAAATGTCCTTTTAGATGATGCGTACTTTGTTTATAAATGGTCTATTCTTTTAAGACACATGTCCATTCCAGTCCATAACGACACCCCCTTACCGTATTTAATCTACTGTTATTATGTATTTTTGAAGTGACATATGGCTTCGTCCCCAAACCCTACTCCAATTCTCGTGAATTGTTCGCTAATTCGACCTGATATACATGTCGCCAGCACGGAGCCTGTTACCATCACTCAGACATTACATAATAAGGCGAATGGCTCACGGTGCCATAAATTACAACTGATGGTCTTCTCTTTGAGCTTCTTGGTCTAACTTTAATGTCTCACTCTCGCGTAATCACTAAGAGCCTTGATGCTGCGACTAACAGCGGTCCGTCGGTTGGATGGTGTTTTACTGGAATCCCCTTAGCCGACGACGAGGTGCTGAGGAATAAACCATCCCTAATTAGCACCCTAGATCCTCCCTGTAGCTGATCGTACATATACCTGGACAAACTATTTGCCCGCTTCTCTTGAGCCACCAACTACCCCCCGTCACCCCCCCCCACACACACACACACACACCCGGAGGACGTCGGTGTCCCTACACCGGCTGAGTCGATCAGGTTAGGGATATAAAGAAGTGTCTTTGCGGTCTTCAAGGCGGATGGATCACGAAAGGAACTCGGCGTATTGGAATCGCGCGTAACGAGTGTGCACGATGTTTACGAGGAGGAGGTTTCCATCGACCAAAAACCACTGGCTCACTCCCCAGTGATCGCCGGGGCGTTTTTGTGCATATACCGGTTCCACTGCATTCGCGGTACCGTTTCAATAACGGGTATTGTGTGTATATATCTATGTATGTATGTATATATATATATACGGACTTTTCTATACTATCTTTCCAAATCAAAACGTGTTGGTTGTGTTGGAGTCGGTGGTAAAGTAACCACGCGGTTGCCGGGATAGAATTTATCTGCCAGAGAGATCGGTGAAATGGAGCTGTTCGAGATCGATCATTTGTATAGCAGCACTGGGGAGTGACAAGCAGTGATCTATTGAGGTATTATACCCGGACTTCACTCCCCGAACATTGAGGCCGCCCGCCGGATACAAGCGGCTGTCAGAATGTGTCACACAGAGAGTGTTGTACGGAATGGGTGCTCAGGATCGGTTAGTGGTTGTTGAACAAGTCAAACTAGAACAGGTGAGTCCGGTGTCAATTGATTGTATACAGTGTGTTTTGGATATGGACATTACATGCTAGATATGGTTATAAACAGTGCTATATGCACACACTGAGAATGGTGCTTACATGCCTAAAGGGGAATATTGTATATGTAGTAATTACATCTGAGCGCTCATTGTCACGTGATTTTTAATCGAGTATCGTTTCATAAAGTGCTGAGCAAATAGAGCTGTACTCAACACTACAAAAATATATATCAGTTCCGGTTTCATGTATTACACAGCTTATTCTACACCGTGAAAAACTAGCACATACAGATGAATATATGGTATACGCCTTGATAACGTCCTCTTAATTAACGTGAATCGGCTTTAATTGCTTATATCATTAGCTTTGTAAAAAGGCGACTGTCTTTGTCAACGAACAGGGCGCCGGCAGTGCATATGCTATAGGCCTATGTCCTTAAGTTCCTTTGCATTGTTTTCATGTTATTATGTATACATGTGGTAAATGTAATGACAACACAGCATTTTGAGTAATTCTAAACCGGGGACGTCTAATAAATAGCATGTAACATCACTATACTTTTTTCAGGTAATTCTGCTTAAGTCATTGTGCTACGGGGTGTGTAACTTGTTACTTCTTAAACACTTACATGAACATTTAGAATAAAACCTATACTGATGTGGTACCAACTATCAAACTGTTATCGCTGCTCTTGTTTTACACCCAGTGTTATAGTCCTTTCTATTATTTATACATCAGTGAAATCCAGGTATTTCTTCAATTGATAAAAGTGTTATTTTCAATTCACTGAAATATCACATTTTGATGTTTCGCATCCAAACTCCATGACGTCCAAAAAGAAACATTTTATTTCATATAGTTTCAATCTGATCTCAGCGGAATGACGTCATAATGCAAGTTTAGTCAAGCGCTACATTCTCACGTGACGCAAGGGGACATGACGTTATATAATACGTCATGTACACGACGTCACGCTCTAGGTATATCTGTGACAGCCTACGACCGAAAAAAAATGCCGAAAACTCTTTAAAGTACACAAAACCATGATACTGTTAAGGTATAAATAATAAATATAATATTGCACATTGAAGGCTGAATATCATAAATATTGTTCGAGTGTGAGGTAGGAGCTTCGCGTCTCGTGGGTTATCATTTCCACCTCTCACTCGAACAATATTTATGGCATTCAGCCTTCACTGTGCTATATTCTCTATATATTACTTCTCCTAATGTCATAGAGATAGTGCGTCTTTCCGGTAATTCAAGCCGAGGTAGTAAGTTTCTTGGGATTACTCAGCCACCGATAGCTGGTCTCCGCGGACACTTGGCGGACCATAAATACAGCGAGTCCCATCGGTTGTTCAGCCGCACATAGCAATTTTCGTCGGTTTTCTACGCTGGGAAAGTGAGTTATTAGTGGGGAAACTACTTCACTAGTGGGAAACCCTACTCGTCTGAAGTAATTGGAACCATAGCTGTATGTATAGTGAATTGTTCGTTCCTGCCTTTGACAATTGGTGAGCATACATGCGTCAACAGACACCAATGCATCAATCCAACCCCAATTGCGCGAATAGATGAATGTTTTGACAAGATAAAACATCTACTTTTGAACCTGTCTTCTACTTATCGGTTACTAAGAGCATTTAGAACGGGCGGCTGCTCAAGGCCACGTGGCCATCTCTGTTTCATAACAGCTGTAATCTGTAGAATACCTCAGCTCTACCGAGCGACTAACCAGTTAGGGTTTTGTTTAATTATTTGAGTGGATGAAATTTATCATTGAAAATAAAACACAAATAGTGCTCTATGAGAAGAGATGGTGACATATAATCAGGTATGAAATGACTTGCACCATTCGGAGACTTTGGCATGGATAGATCTAATAGTCAATTTCATGCTTCTGTTTACTTTATTTATTGTTTCATTTGAATTTTAACTTTTGCACAAAGGTGAGCTTCTAAAATAGGGGCAAGTACAAATTATTTATTTATTTAGTTGATTGGTGTTTACGCCATACTCAGGAATATTTCACTCATACGGCTGCGGCCAGCACTATGGTCGGAGGAAACCGGGCAGAGCCCGTGGGAAACCCACGGCCGTCCTCATGTTTTTCCATATATATGATTTGCACACGATGTTGGTGGAAGACAAGTGGTTTTCAACGAACGATTGCGGTTTTAAACTCATAACGATCGCATTGGTGAGAGGCACATTGGTCTTTACGCCTCCTTCGGCCACAGAGTGTCCCCGAGGCATGTGCAAATGTTTCTCTGATATTTGCATAACTTCATATTGCATATGGTTATTGTAAGATTCCACCAGCAAATATGCTGACGATTTGTTATCTGCCTCACGCTGGTTTTCAGCCGTGCCTACTGTTGTGTTTACCTCCTCCGTATGCCCGAATCAGCCAATCAGACTAATGCAATCACAACTATGTCCGGGTTTCTAATGCATACAATCCGCTTCTTGGAAACCGTCCTCGCTTACATCTAAAGAATGGAATGAACCACTGCAAAAACTGCTTTACTCGTGACAGAAAACGTGTTGCGATGCTGTAAAACAAAATCGAATGTCGGGGCTATGTAGAATAACGTAACAATCAACATCACGCATCAGAATGTACAAAATAAAAAAACGCCGAAATAGATACGGCCTACACGTTAATGTTGCGATTCTCTAATAGGAACCAGGATTTAATACTGGTTTCGCAGGTAAACTTGCGTCTGCTTTCAGCGCTTGGGTCGCCCTCTCTCTCCATATAGATGCTACCATATAGTCGGGTTTTATTTCATTTACACAACAAACCAGAAACCGGAACTGTCTCTAAAACTGAATAACGCTTTTTTACATATTCCCAGCTCAATCACTGGAACCCACGCCATCACAAAACCCCTGTGATCAATGTAAATCAATATAGTTAAACAAGCATGTTGTTTGTTGTGTCACGTGACGGCCACGATGGAAAGATATCACTCCACTGTCGAGCCTCAAGCATGCCGGCCGTGATGGAAGACTCTGATAGCTATTGAGGTTTCATCTCCTGTTTTCAGTGTGCAGTGTAACCTTTCACTGATTATATTATCCGGAAATGGTATGTAACACTGCGCGCTCTGTTTCAAGATAAATCTTACAGCGCAGCTGCTTAGTAGTTTCGCACTGAACTGAGAAATCAACAGCTTCGAAATGCTTCGAGAAGACAATTGGAGAATAAGAGACCAGCAGAGGGTTGTGGCCGTCAGTAGTTGAGGGTAATAAATATTCCTGACTCTGATAGGCCTTATTCAATTCTGCGGAAAATAACCGTTTACTATACAGGGTGTGACAGGAAGAATCGAGGCAGGCCATGCATCACGTGATGGCCAGAGTTTGACAGGCTCTTGTTGCTCAAGCACAACTCAGCCTCATCTCGCTATCTATTCCCTATATTTTATCCCCGATGAACTAAGCCGTTTCTGGAGCCCTTGGGATTTGAAATGTTGGAAAAAACGTCAGCTGGTTCTTTGTTTAAAACTTAACCCACTTGGAATGGTGAAATTTATTGCTGCAGTCGTATTTTTTATACAACTACCACGGATAAAAAAATAACAAGTTTTTATTTTACTTTGTCGTGTTTTTTCTCTTTGTTTATGGGACTCAAGTATGCCAACTGTTCTTCAGTTTTACCATTAGCCTGAGATTCCATCTTGTGCCCTGAGGCTGAGACTGAAAGAGTTTCTGACCGCATTCTCGGTCGTCCGAGAAGTGGATCTCTCAATCGAGTTACCACACCACACCATTGACATCTCAGCCGAGTTATATTGCTGTAATGTCTGCCTCTGTAAAGTAATCTCACCTGTCTGAGTGATTCGAAGTATCATTGCGCATGCGCGCTAATCAAACAGAGTAGGCTGCTTCGATTGTTTGCTAATTCTAAATAATAATAGATTCTTTCGACTGCGTTAGCATGATTCGTTTTATCATTTCACGCCTGAGAACGCGGACTGATTGTGACAGGCCTCTTGAAGGTTTATGGCCTGCTTGTAATATTTATTACCCCCTGCCCTCCCCTTCTCCTCTCTCTCTTTCGTCTCAACTTGTATGCTTACACAACGCCCTGATGCCTAGAGCACACCGAACAATAATCCAAAAGTGAACGATAATTATATCAGTACATGTGAAAGAATTTTATTGCTTCATGGCGATCTCACACAGTAAGGGACAATGTTAATGTTATAAGAGGACCTGGTTGTGGCCGAGCGGCCATGGTGCTTTTCTCTCGGTCTTTATGACACTCAAGATATTAGTTCAATCCCGGAACCAAACAGGATATCCCCAAAACTCCTTAATTTCCACAATTTTGCCGTCACCCTCAAAGAATTTATCTGTCTTTCATGTTTTGAGGGTAGATCCTCTCATAGACATCATCAGAGGCTTTTTCTGTCTGTTTGAGTTTGAGACTAGATCCTCGTGTGGACACAATCAGAGAATTTGCCTGCTACAGTTTTGAGCGTAGATCATCTTGTGGACATCATCACAGACTTTGTCTCTCTGGCACAGTTTGATTGTAGATCCTCTTGTGGAAACCATAAGAGAATTTGTCTGTTACAGTAGGAGTATAGATCCTCTTGTGGGCACCATCAGAGAATTTAGCTGTCTATTACAGTTTAAATGCAGATCCTCATGTGGACACTATCAGAGAATTTATCTGTGTGTTACAGATTGAGCCTAGATCATCATGTAGACACCATCCGAAAATTTGTCTATCAGTTGCAGTTTGAGTGTATATCTTCATCAGGACAGCATCAGAGAATCAGTGTCTTTTCTATACGATTTAAGTGTAGATCCCCGGTGCTGATACCATGGCAGAGAAGATTTTGTTTTCATTGTTTCCGTACTCAGGAATTTTTCACCCATAGGGTAGCTATCAGTTTCACAGGAGGAGGAAACATGTGGGCCTCAGATAAACCACCGATACTGACAAACGTTCTTATATATGTCTGTATTTATTTATTTATTTGATTGAGGTTTTACGTCGTACTCAAGAATATTTCACTTATACGACGGCGGCGATCATTATGGTGGGAGGAAACCAGGCAGGGCCCCGGGGAAACCCATGGCCATCCGCGGGTTTTTCCATATATATGATTTGCACACGATGTTGGTGGAAGACAAGTGGTTTTCAACGAACGATTGCGGTAACCGCGACACGAGCGTCGCTGATGGCTTGTTGTCACGCAGGCTCCATGGGTGTTGAGAATTCAAGAACATATGTTGATGCAATTTGTCCAATTCTCCTTTTTTGTGGATATTTTCGCTGCTGTTAAACTGTGTATCGACCAATGATGAGAGCAGATATTTTCTTGTTGCAAATTGACAGTATAAACCCTCGTTTACCATATGGAGAGTTGGCCATTTTATTATTATAGTTATTTTGCATGAACAGGGCGGATATCTCGAACAGAATTTGTCCCTCTGGAAACAGCACAAATCGTGCTCGTAGACATTGTAAATTCGGTAACTGTGCTTCTGTCATATTTGAATAAAATTGCTTGTCAGCTATTAGGTTTACGATGTATCTGGCTGTTGCATATTGCACGGGCACATTTTATTTTCTCCACTGAGTTTTTAATCACGTTGTGCACACCACGGGCGAAGTTTTTGTTTATTGTTCGTCAACGGTCACATCTTGTGTTGACAGGTTTTTCGCTGGTAGCATACAAATGTCATCACTTCACATTTCCTGGCCCGGAGCATTGTGTGGGGCCGCCAAACTTGCCCTTCCAGACAACTGACTTGTCTCCGAAATGACTGAAACCGCTTCACTCAAGATGCCCTATCACAGGACTGGAGTGAAATTAGCTAATCTGGCGTAACATATTGAACTGTCGTCTGGGGACATTATCGGATGCTGGCGTCCAAGTCTGAATGCTCCATAGAATATGTGCTAGGAAGGGGTAAAACCACGTAAACCGCACAGTCCGGACAAAGGTGGGCTGTGTAATTTCATTTGAGAAATACGTCGGACGAATACTAACGGAATGACTGGTCGTTCAAGGGTGCAAGCTGCGTCAGCCTTGCTTGCTAACACGCAACGAGGAACATGTATCAGGCAGGGTTTGCAGCGGGAATGTGATGATCTCATTCATATTTGAACACTGCATACACGATACTGTTATAAATTTTTGCAGACGCTATCATAGCTAGTGCTACAGAATGCTACCGGCGGCTGTGGATTTGCACATATGTCCCGTAGGAATTTCATAGTACAATTGCAATTTCACAGCAGGGCAGTTTAGCTGGGTGTAAGATTGAAAAACTCGCCTTGTAGCGTGGATGAAGAAATGTGGGCTGTGAATGAACGTTCTTTAACGGTCGAGAGTGTTCTCGTTCAGTTGAGTCCCGGTAATCCCAGGTGTTCGTAACGTAAGCAGCAAGCGAATTACAATCAACAATCTATGATCAATCTATGATCCCCAGCGTATTTGCCGTGGTCGTTTTTGTTCAATTGCCGACGCTGGCACATTATCACAGTAGATACACAATGGCCCTTCCTCCTCCCCTCCACCCTGAACCCCCTGTCGGGAATGGGCTTTATTCTTGGCAATAAACACGCCGTAATGTTCAGTCACGCTGATGGAAGGGAATGTGGCACTGGTGCAGACTAGAGGGATAACCTTGAAATTTCATACTTGTGGGCTATTTCGTTTCAGGCATATCGCTAAGAAATTTGGCAACCTGCTTCTTCAAAGCCCAGGAAAAATCAATAGCATTGACAATCCCAAGAGGCCAGGGGCCCCGGAGTCAGCGATAACACTAACGGGTATCTATGGATAGCTGTGACGGCTGCGAAAGAATGATGACCATTGGAACTATGATTTTCTTGGGAATGTTTTTACGTGCAAACAATAAAGAAAATATATCCCCGTCAAGTTGGTCTAACTAACTTTTGGTAAGATTTAACCAGGGTAATACCATGAACAAACTACAGGTTATAAAACTGAGCTATAAGTATGCTACAGATCCAATTTGTTGACTTCGTAGAAAACAAGGGTAAGGGGTATTATACCTAGCACAGACACAAAGTCCGTGAAGTGCAACCCGCAGACATTGCATTACCACGAACACAGTCCAATCTTCTTACCGCTGCTGTCACTATCTCACAGTTAATGTAAGACTGAAAATCATTTTACTACGCCCACTGGCGATTGCAAAAGGGAGGATCTTGGATTTCCTTTTATCCTTAGAGGTTTGTGTTCGTGTGATAGTGTGTTGCGTAATGTTGTGAGCCTGACATCTCAAAAACTAATTGAGTAAGGGCGTTCAAATTTGGTGCGCACTATCCTAGCATTATTATCATAACTTGATTGCTTTTCGAAGAATATTGCCTTACGTTTCTTTTTTATTTCAGTTTTCACAGATTTTGAAATCCGGCAATTTTCATTGAATTTGAATGCTACCCTATGCGCCGTACTTTACCCTACATGTGGGTGTGTGTCATGACATTGTTTACAACTACAAAGGGGGAAGGGACGGACAGAAGTGTTTTTACACTCCTAGCGCAGCATCTAGTTTACAAATGTCCTTGAAAGATACAGAGAAATCAGCTTAGATGAATAAAACTTGCACGGTTGCATGTGATTGGGGTATGGCCATATGTCATATTCCACTGTAAAAAAAGAATTTTTTTTCGTCAGCATTCATCACGGATTTTTCTGTTTAGAGCCGTCATCAGTTCTGCTCCCTAATACACCCATTTAAAAAAAAAAAAAAAAAAACTCTGCAAGCTGTGACGTGACAATATGGATTTCGTAACTTGATGTCTTGAGCGCCAATTCTAAGAAAAAGTGAGTGCTGTTAAATTAAAAATAATGCACTTCAAAAAGAGCCTGATTGCTCCTTTATGATTTGGCGGGGAAGTTCGAAGTTGACAAGTAAAAAGCGGTCAGAATCCATTAGCGGGACCCGTTTTTCAAACAGGGTGTAAGTGATGTCAGCACATATTGTAGAGATATGTCTCCCTGGTATTTACGTTTGACGTGGCGTTACTTGGTAAAACGGGACCCAGGTGTTTGACGATGACCGCTGTCTTACGGTACACCCCACCTCTTCCTCACTCTCCCCATTCCCCACCATGGCAGTTAGCTCTAGATTGGCACGCCATCATCTCAGATATATCTCCCAAACCCCTTAGTTCGCTCTCAGCTTCGTCCCCTAAGTACATACTTGTTTGTTGATAAATTTGCAAATGATTGGACGTTCAATACTCCTTTATTGGCGCTCATTTCGTGGCTGTGGCTGACGCTGGCAGGCTGTTAGCCCGGGTTAAGCCACTTTTTTCCGTTATTGACATGTTCTGTCCGCTCGCATGGGACGACTTTGTCACGTGACGGAAATAACCTGTAAGTTATCAATCAGCAACGCTCGAGGGAAAAGAAGGGCGTTTGATTGCTGGGAATCTGTCTTACCAGGCACATGACGTCATTCAGGGCTGATGATGACCTCTTTCTGGGGTGAATGTGCCGCTCCTCGCGGCATGCTAAATGTGAGAAGGTGGAGGTGTGTTGATTGCACTCCCGACGTCTCTCGTAGAGTTATCCAGTGTTCACTGGGTCGGCACCCTTGGGAACCTGACAGCAACGCTCCGTTGCATGATTGCATATACTTGCGGAGACTCCAAAACTGTACAAAACACTTACAGCATTTAGGAATTAAAACATCGCAATTGATTTATTATTTGTATAAATATTAAACCTGTATTTGTAATCTGGATGAAACGTAATAAAAAAAAAACAAAAAACAACACTTTTCAGCAGTTATGACTCATGGAAACATAGCTATATAACCATGATGAGACATCAGTCCATCATAAAGCTTTCATGTCATCTGCAGACTCGCAAACAAACAAGGGCGACAGTATGAAAAGGCTTTAAACCAGCTTTCATAAATATGCACGAGCCTATAGGCATCGTTCACGCTACATGGGGAAAAAAATGAACACTGTATAAAATGCCTGTTTTGTCCCTTTCGCTTTGCATAATTTAAACTTGACGACACTGCAAAATCTGTCTCTACTTGCAGATTTTAATCGAAGTTACATGCGATATTTTGATTAAAAGGCTTGTGTGTTTATTTTTTTTTAACGAAATAAAACTGAGCAGATGCCGCTTGTCAGAATTATGAAGTAATAGAGAGTATATTATACACTATGTAACTCGTAGGTAGAGATCCATCTGACATTTAACACTGAAATCTCCATACATATTTATTTGGTTAAGCTTGTTGTCTATTAACCATCCACACTATCTTACCATCTATGTTTACAATATTTTTACATCAGTATTGCGTGAAGCAGATTTCGAACGTAGCCTGGAGTTATGTGAGACTCACTTCGGTTGATCTCGCCAAAAGTTTGTAACCACATAATTTTAAACACTGAAAGCTAGTTATAGAGTGATCGCGACTGTCGATATTGCAGACTGGTTTGTGTTTAAGGCCATAGACCTAATCATATATTTCGAAATTTTCAGAAATCCCGGTACACAAACGATATTGCCAAGATACTAAATAAACCCTCCAAAACATCGAAATTAGCGTCTTTAGTAAGATCGCCATGTTGGATATATGGACAAATGCAATGAAAGCGCTACTGAAATGCGTATTTGATTAACGGCATCATGTAAACCATTGAGGGTACTGGATACTGATTTCATCCCTCTTCATTGAAAACTGCGACTGCTTCTCTCTGCATGAATTCGTCCTAATTTTTGGCATTTTTTATAGACATTCGTAGGTCTTTGGTGGTTGTTGAAGTACACCGCGTGCTGTGTGCTCCAACCACTAGGTAACTTCTTGTGATGATGTTCTCTGTTGTAGAACATCGCTTCTTGCAGAAGAGCATGGGTTCTTGTAGCAGGTTGTGGCTTTTTGTAACAGAGTGGATGGTTTCAATGATAAAGAAGATTGTGTGTACAATTCTGATTTTCGAACCAAGATTTATTCACATCAGACGCTACCATTGTGCCCACAGGCATTCTTATTCAGTAGATATTAAATATGTATACATTATTGAGAATGGTGAAAGTATTCATTTCATTTAATCTTCTCCAAACTGACTCTGACAAGATGACGTTAAGAAGCCATTGACAGAAATGATATTTCAGACCGTTTCTTAGATTTTTCTTTTTAGAACTTTCAATCAGATTGACGTAAGATCTGATAAATACAGCAGCCTGAATGTTCAAGTTTAGCTTCCCTACCTCAGTGCTGTCAGAAACTTCGTGACTTCTCCCGGCGTAAGATGGCGCTAAATCTCTCCGATTTCATTCCAGATCTCATGCGGCTCGGCCAATTGAATCGAGAGTAAGACCTCGGGATGGTCTGGGTTTCTCGTGCTGAGCCGTGGAGGTGTTTACACGACAGGATACACCCCAGACGAAGATTGATTTCTTCCCAATCACGATAACTCTGCTGCTCTATCATAGACAGATTAATTGTTCAGACGCTACTTGCGATCCCCACACCCCCTCAACACTTTCCGTTAAGTGTTAGCCGTGGCCTTAAGGCCTCTGAAGACATCACTCCATCCTGTATCACATCCGCCTCGTTGGTGTGCATAGTTTATTAACGCATGACCGGCAATAAGGTGGCCCATGGATAAAGAGCGTCCGCTTCGAAGAAACATTTGTTCTCTCCTAAGAAATGTATAAAGCACTTCAGGATTTGCGTGTAATTTGAAAACCAGACAACAGCGAGAAGTGAAATAATATGGCAAATAACAGAAAATGAGATTTAAAAGCATAAAAAATAAAATCTACTAAAACAAAACAATCTAAGCTATCAGAGAATTAGTCAAATAATATAGCCAATCAACGGATAGATACACAACCAAAGAAAAAAAGCAGACACACAAGCACAGAACCAAAGAAATACACAACCAGAGATCCGAGGAGACACATATCTAAAGAAACAAGCACATATAGAGGACATACAAAACTAGTGAACCAAACGAATGCAGAAAGATCCAAACAGATACACCAACAAAGCAACAAGCAGATAAGCAATCAAAGAATCACACAAATGCAATACCAGTCATGTAAGCAGATACTGTTCCAAGTAACCAATTAAATACACAAACCAAAATCAAGCAGATACACAACCAGACGGCTAACAGTCAGTCCATGGGCAGTGTGGCGAACAAGAAATTACGGCAGGATTCATCAAAGCTGTCAGAAGGAATACGATTTGGGAAATGTAATACAGGGCGTAATTCTGTAGTAGGTAATACAGAGTGTAATTGTGTGGTAGTTAAGACAGAGTGTAATTCTGTCGTTGTTAATGCATAGTGTAATTCTATGGTAGTCAATACAGAGTGTATTTCCATTGTAGTCGATGCGGAGTGTAATTCTATAGTAGTCAATACAGAGTGTAATTCCATTGTAGTCAATACAGAGTGTAATTCTATAGTAGTCAATACAGAGTATAATTCTATGGTAGGTATTATAGATTGTTATTCTACTGTAGCTACTTCAGAGTGTAATTCTGTGGTAGTTAATACGGTGTGTAAATCTATGAAGGCCAATGTATAGTGTAAATCTGTGGTAATTAATACAGAGATGAGGTTTTCATCCAATGGTACTGACGACGCACACCGGATTTGTTATAACAGAGCACCAGGATAGCTCGAACTGACAGCTGGTCTAAGTAGAAAGCCCCCCGGCCCACGCGCTGACGTTTGCTGAGAACTCCCAGAGCCAGCGGTCAGCTAATGGCAAGGATTATTAAGATTTGCAGATCAATACTAAATTTGGTGAAAAGATGACGGTGTCACGATGAGGTTCCGCCCGCTACAGTGATGTCAGCGCGAGGGAAGCTTTCAAATTCACCACCACCATCCACCCGCACACGTCCATAGCCATCTTCCGTTTATGACATCCTGTTTGCCTTTACAATTGTCGTGACGTAAAAACCTTGACCGAGAAACCATGCTTGTTTATGAAAACTCCGTTGGTTAATAGGACCTGTCAACATCTAAACTAACTAATTCCTAACTGGAAAACACCAACACAACACAGACATGACGTAAACTGTTGATGCAGACCGATAGAAATCAATATTCAGGTAGTCCGCTATGTTTCTGCTGTGTGACGAGAGGGAGATCTTACGATAAAACACAATCCCGTGTATATGCACTCTGTGCCGCTGCCGTGTGGGGACATGGAGCTATCTTACAACAATGTTCCATCCCGCATACAGCTACTCTGTACCTCTGCTGTGTTGCGACATGGAGCGATGTAACGATAAAGTTCCATTCTCTGCACAGATACACTCTACCTCTCCTCTGTCGGGGCCGCTCTGTCTAGGCGATAGAAGGGAGGGAGAATCCCAGCGACCAAGCTGTCGCAACAGAGCCCACGATCCCACGAGCCTTTTCGGTGTGACGTCTGTATGCAATACCCGGCAGTATACTAAATACGCATACAGACACAGATCGTGTTGGACTAAAGTAATCTGTACCTCATTTGTGTCAGGGCACAAAGGTGTTATGAGAAAGCTCCCTCCCATATACAGCTACTCTTTACCTGCTGTGCCCGGAAAAGAGGCGTTGTAACCACCCAGCCTCATACCATACATGAGCCATTTTTTGTGGTTGGCGTTTTGTACCTCCAGTTTGGTAGGCATGTAACTACCCAGTCAAAAACCATATACAGATAATCTGTATGTCTGCTCCCGGGCATGTAACTACCTAGGCAAAAACCATATACAGATAACCTGGCCCCCGTCGTGTAAGTGACATACTCTTGAGCACAACTTGAAACTCCAATCAAATAAATAAATACCAGTAATATAAATAATTATCTTCTGTAAACTCTGCTTGTTACAACCTACATACTTTGCAGTTGGTGCTTTGTACCTCTGCTTGCCCATGTCTCAGTCCAGCTTCAAGCCAGTTAGTATCCAACTTTCACAATTGTTGAAACATTGGTGTCACATATCGACGGTTTAGTTAGAGCCAATGGAGAGGCCGTTGTAAAAACAGGTAAAAGAAGAAGTGCGATGGAAATACCTCGCAGAGTTATAGAGATGCCTGCAGGACTGGATTAGCTGAGTGTGACCTGTAGGATAACCTGCTAGGCACAGGATTGGGAAATGACGCCATCTTGTCGAATGTTCTTGTCGTAAACAACATGATGCTTGTATATTTAGGGCACTGGCTCTTTTACGGGATCCATGTTGTGTTTTGCTTACACAAGTTGGTAATCGTTGCACTTTTAGAATACAGAGGGTTTCATTCTCGGCTTATACAGGAAAGCAAATAACACTTAACTATTGCTGTAACTGCTCTTGTATTTGTTGCGTACATACATGAATTCACTGGTGAGTAGGCCCAACTTTTAAATAGCACATTTTACATCAGACATACCGATCAGATAAATGATTGAATAACAATTTTTTGGCGTGTTCAATGCTTCAAATGACCCTGGTTTATATTCCTGCATATACCTGAGGCCCTAACCTCCCCGAACCTGCACCTTTTGCTGGCAACACGCAAGCAGTCGCTGGCAGCCTTCTCTTACATTATTATCATCACACGTCACCTATTGACAACTTTGATTAGCTGTATACAGTATTGTAGGGCTGGTGTCTAGAACTGTAGCCGATCAAAGGCAGGAAGTCACGCAGGCGTTCTATGGTTAGATCAATTTGTCCGTGTATGGCCAGAGGGGAAGTGATCAAGAGGTTAGTTAGCCTTGCTAGTGGTCAGTGTGGCAACTGCCAGGCCTCTCGCTTAGTAAATACGACAAATGACCAGTTGAACCGGCAAGACAGCATTATCGATCTGGTGTAGTTTGTAAGTGCGGGGTGGCGTAATACACAACTACTCTAATACTCTTTGTTCTTCGGTTTCCCAGTTTGATGAATGTATACACATAGGTTCTTTGTGGACATACTTCAGTTAAATGGGTTACGACTCAGATTAATCGCATGTATCTCAAAGAAGTGTTTGAGAAATCAACATCGTGCGGGCAAGGTAACAATGCATAGACCGAATGGAGAACGGGGCGTTTTCCGCAACCCCATATCGACTTGGCCTTGTTTTGCAACTGTAGATACATTTGGCCCTGTTTTGCAACTACAGAGGCTAGTATGTGTTTTGCAACGGTAAAAACCGGGCTGTGTTAGGGACCGGGAGCTGATTTGCCACTGTAGAGACTATAAGCAGTGTTTGGCAACTGTAGAGACGGGACGACGTTTTGAAGCTGTAGATATCTAGACGTGTTTTGAAACTATGGCGACAGAGTCGTGTTTTGGAACTGTAGAGACAGGTCGTGTTTTGAAACTGTAGATACAGGGTCGTGTTTTGAAACTGAGAGACAGAATCGTGTTTTGGAACTGTAGAGACAGGGTCCTGTTTTTGAACTGTAGAGACAGGACCAGGTTGTGGAGCTGTTACGCGTGTTTTGAACCTGTGGAAGGATTTCAACTGGGCCTTACTTTGCCGTTGCCATATAAGTGTGGATTGTAGCTGATATCGGCTCTTGCACCCTGGGATGCACGCTGAGGGCTAGGGCTAAACCAGTGCATGCAGGGTGGAGATTTACTTACGATTAAGATTACTTACCACGTTCATCCATTATCTCTGTACACTCGGGAACATCAATTTACCCAATGGACCCAATGCAATTTTCACATAAAGAAAGCATATTATGGATGACCGGTACGAGTTAATGACCACACCAGATGGCCTTTGGTATCTGCCTTAAATATAGAAAGTGAAACAACGCATTAAATTGGATCGATATTAACACGACTTAATTAAATATGCTCTATTTTTTTCAAGAGCAACAATAGTGAATAAAACATCAAATCCATTAGAATTCGGATAAGAAAAGGCCCGATCCAAAATGCTGACATCAAACATACACCGTTACAAGTATAGGGTCGTTTCGATCCCCCAAAATCTGGTCAGTTTCGACCCAAACATTGACGTACCCAATAAACTTAGTCGGATTTCGAGCCAAATTTTTGGGTTGCCCCAAAATAATGCACCTGACCCAAACTATTTGGCTCACCCCCACCCATACCATTAGGGTCCCCCTGAGCTAAACTAGGATTGTCTTTACCCTAGTAAATTGGGTGGCCTCAACCCAAATCTTTTTGGGTCACACTGTAGTAAACAACTTCACACAACAACTTCTGGCAGTTTTCTGCAACACAACACAAAAGTGAAATTAAACAATTATTATGGAGTTTCCACTACTCACAGGAGTAAAATCCTTGATTCTGGCGTCAAAGAAAATTCCGATGATATGAAATCTAATATAAAAGGTAAAGTAAAGGCAAGGAGCACTTAGCTGTCGTCGTTACTCTGTTTCATTCTCAGTGCCGTAATCCTTTATTTTCTAAACCATATACATGGCCTTATACATAAGTTCAATTCTTGGCAGTTATTTGGTAAATAATAGGAAGGGCGGATCATCACGTTCCATTCCTACACTCGTCCTCTTTTCACAGTCACATCGCTACATCATGAATATACAGCACCACAATGTCCAATGATTAAACTGCACCAGTCCATTATTCAATCAATTCGTGGTAGGCTTCCATTTCTCCAGCGATGGCCCATCTTGTCCACCATACTGTTATCAGCAGTTGTTTTTATGTTGTTGTTTTATTTTTATTTATTTTTTGTGCAAAATTTAATTTAGAACCATCAGTGTCTAGATTAAGTTTTTGTGGCTGGTGGTCGCGTAAAGAAGTCAAGCCTACATGATGGCGGTGATTGGGTAGGCAGCGTAATTCCGGCCACCGGAAATGTGGTGAAATACGTCCAATGTTTGGGGGGATGTACAGCCTGCATGGCAGCAGGCTGATTTGAAGGAGTCTTAACCCCAGGACTGACATTAAAAGGCTGGTATGATAGGAAATAATACACAGTATTTTAGCCTAAAGAATTTAACAAGGCTGAAATATAGGCCTATTACGATGGACAAAGGCTTCCCGTGATAATTGATTATCATTAGCAGAAAATAATGACATAGTTTCCCGGGCATTTTGCTAACTGCTATGCCACTGTGCTGAGGATACGACGCTGGCGACTCGCTCCGAGATTTCTGTTCAGGAAAGTTCAGTCCGTTCATCAATTCTGTATGAACCATCTCCCAGAGAGATGATCCTGGAAGGGGCGAAATTACAAACACGTCACTTAGTCCGTAAAGCAAAAGGGGCGTAAATCTGACAAACAATGGTGGACAATTGACCACTGTCTCAAAATATAGAGGGGTGATTTAATGACCCAGGCCGGTGGTCGATCAGTCAGATTCAGAAGAGAGCATTTTATCCTATTAAGTGTCAGTGGTTCTGTTCGGAGTGTGTAAGTCCAGTGAGGCCGATTCTCTGAGAGCCGCCATCTAACATCCCCTGCTGCAAGCCTGAGGCTATATAGTTCAGCTTAAACGATTGCTTGTTCAAGACTCTCCACTATTTAGGATCTGGTTGACCCATGCTCTAACTTCATTAGGACGCTCAAATTTTGAGGGAACCATGAGACAAAGCGATGTGAACAGCTAATTTGATTGATTGTCAGAATTCCTATCAACTCTAGGGGCTAATTAACAAGTCGTAACACGAATGACTTTTACCCCGAATCTCGGAACATGATGCTGTAATACTTTATGCGCGCAAGCGTCATATGTCGGTAGCCAGTAATGATCGTCTGTCCCGTGGCACCGTCTTCACTGCCATTTCAACAAGATTATCGGAAAACCAATTGGCGTTAATTGACGATCTTTAAACGCAATTCAGTCCAGTAACAGCGACCCAATTTTATATCGCACGCAACTTAAATTGGTACGTTATTCTCAGTTTATTGGGACACGTTTTACAGAAACGTCATGAAGAAAACTGACTGCGCTGACAGAGGCTTCGTTGAGAGAAAATAAATCGTTGTTACATTTGGATTTATGGAAGTCAGCGTGTAATACGAGAACGTCGGCGGATTGGCTTTCATGTAACCTGCAGGCATCAGATTAACCTGTTATTACCGAGAGACAGGTGAGGAGTAGCCGGACACCTGGTGTACAGTAGGGGAAGCCTGCGTGCCCCTTACCGTGCAGCCGTGCCATTATTGTTAACACAAGCTGCTCGGATAATTAGCAAAAGATGATGGAACTAATATATAGACAATTCACACCAGAAGTAAAGACAATTTACACGACGGCCTTGTAAAGGCAAAGCTTTTTAAACTTAATAGGGATTGAAAAAGTATTATGATTATATTAAAATAGAAAACTGGTTGATTAATTAGCTGTTCTCATGCAGTAAGGCTTATGGGTGGAAGAAGATGGAGTACCCTCGTCTAACCACCTACCTATTTCTGGCAAGTTACTGACAATCTTTCTCACGTGGGACGTTATGTGATGCCTGCCATGTTGGTGGAAGACAGGTGATGTTTCATCAACGTTAGACTGTGTAAAATGGCAATGCACTCGAACGTCATGGATGGCTTATTATCACTCACGACCCCTGAACACTACTTGCAATTTCCAATTAGCGAGTGAAAGATAAGCTACTCAGCTACGACACGCTCCCGATATATCAGGTTGAGCTCTTCTGGAATGGCACAGAAATACAAATACCATTTGTATCATGGCACGTTTTTAGAATAATGCACCATGTTGGAATATATGGCCTACTCGCTAACGATGTATACCAATCATTAAATAGAAACATGCCTCAATACAATATGACAAAACTTAGACAGGACCAAGCTACAAGAATCTTGCTCCTCCGAAATATACTGGTTGCTAAAACAGTAAAACACAATCGCCTTTTTCATCTGCCCATATTTTCTTAAATTATTGCCTCTATAATGTTCATAATTATAGGGGAGGGCATCACTGCCCTCGAAAAATTGAGACCCTTAACATTTACTCTGCACTCTTGACACCCAGTACAAAGGAACACGGTTTGTCTGTTGTTTATGGCATTATACGTTGTATTGAGGTAGCACTATGTGAGTACAACAAGAATGAGATTGGCCTGTCATAAGACGATAATAACGGTCAAAACGATTGGAAATCTGTAGCAAACGAGCTCTTGTTACTATTATCACTTGTTAATTGTCCACATTGTATGTCAACATTTCGAACCAAGAGCAGTTGCTAACAATGCCACTTATACTCGAGTTCATTTCATTTCCCAATACAAGAATTGATTTTGTCATCAGAAACATGGAGGCACCCTTGTGGGTCATGTTATTTAAGAAACATATAGTCCATTTGAAAAGTGAACATACAAGGCAGTGGAATTTCGCTGTTTTTTGTGTCAACAAATATTATGAGGTGAATGTTCGCCGAAGGAGTTGGACAATATTGTAAGGCATATGCTTACAGTACAAAAGTCTTCATTTGTTACTACAATCCAAAACGTACGAGTCCATTTTGAAGTTAATTTATTCTCAACAAACTCATAATCAATCAAGATGGCTTGCAATGGGGACAATTTCGTCATGTCACATTTGGCATGATATTACGTCAATGAATGCTGATGAATACCTCTATGACGTGTATAGCATCAGAGAGTTGCCAGTCAGACACCTGCTTATGTACAGTTAATCTCCGATTGTTCAGCCTTAATAATGAATCTGCATTTTGCACTGTTTGCTCGTAAGACTATGCACGTGGGCTGATTTTCTTTCCGGATAGAGGCGTCCTGTAACCAATACCTCAGAAATTGTTTCGTTTTCAGAAAGAAATCATCTTAAATCCGTTCTGCGTTAATGCGGCACACAGTAAATCCACAGGGATGGTTCATAACACATTGTTATTCCAGGTAAGGTAGTTGAAACATTTAAAGCAGACTTAATTTTAATACCATTCTCATCCTGGGAAGAAACAACCAAAAAGTGTTCAGGAACACTGGAGTTAACCCCTTATTTCGTTTTGAAAACTCTTGAAGAACTTAATCCTGATTAACACACAGCAAATGTAAAAGTACTGCACACCGCCGTGTCGCCAAGACAGCTCACGAAACGTGACAGCTTATTAAGTGTGACAGCTCATTAAACGTGACAACTCATTAAACGCTACAGGTATAACACATCCAAACGTCACAGCTGACACTATCTTTAGGTGGTACTATCGGGCAACTGTGGCATGAACCTGACTCGTCGACGGTATGAACACACACACGCGTTCTCGGTTAACTGTGCTAAGGGTGCCAACTAGTGCGTTAGTGGCCACGGATTAAGTAACACACGTCACTTGGTCACGTTACTCAAGTCAGGTAAGTCGTCGAGAACTGAGAGGTATGCCAGCATCCTGAACAAGTCCAACTAAGTCAATGGGGGTTTTGAAAGCCGCGATAGCGTGTGAGTGAGATCGGCTAGACGAGTGACAGCCGGCATCAATGGACGGTCGCTCAGCGTCAGGGACACTCAGGTACAGAGCCGCCGCCGCCTGAGTGCTCAGAGAAAAATCGTTAAAGCGACAGAGATTAAGAGGGGAGTTTATGTGTTAGACTAGGAGGATGTGATAACACTTTGGTATACTACCTCACGCTAAATGGCCATAGTCAACCAAGGCCTATTTGTGAAAAAAGGTTTACGGTACCTGTCATCGGGGGGGTGGGGGGAGTTTTTCACCTTGTCCTTTTAGTGAACGATAAATATACTGGTCTGGACGTGATTGAGGTGTGGACACAAGGTAAACTATTGGTCATACTGACCTATACGCGGACGTCTGAACTCCCGGTCCCCCAGAAGCCAATATGTTAATTCTTCAAACAAAACTCCTGACTGGCAATATCCAAAGCGGAGCCGTGGATTTCAGTGAGTAATATCATCAATCACCGGCGCCGAGGGTAGGCCAATCTGCAGGGCCCATACCTTCCATCAGATGTGCAGGCCCAGCCTTGTCAATGCCCACTGTTCGCGACGACCACTACATTAGGGATTACATCCGAATCGATTCCGATGGCGTTTTCTTGGTTCTGCTGTTTGAATTACGTCCTGTGAGATGGCAGTAGTTGGGTAGACTACACAGCCTCCACTGGGAGCTCTGGACTTCTGCGATAGGAGTCTGTAGGGTACGCCGAGCTGGGGGGATATACCAAGGTCCTACCAATCTCACAGGTAAGAAAACCACAGCTTCAGTTTCTGTTAAACTGGTGTCAGAAAATGTGCCTGGCTGATATGCCGGTCGATGTGTACAGTGGTTCCCAAGCCGGTTTCTCTAAACTAACGATCTTTAGTAAGTGAAGTAATATACATGAGAAAAACTGATTATATAGAAAACAATTGGAATTTAACACCACGGTTAATAGATGCCAATACAGAACATACATAAAATAAGCTTAACAAAATCATTCGACTTGCATTCTATGAAATTGGGTTCAATAAATGTTACCAAGATATTAAAAGCACTTGGAGAGTAATCAAGCAGTCACTAATTCGAAACGATAAATGTAAATTACCATATTCCTTTTAAGTAAATGGGTCCATTATTACAGACAAGAAGGAGATGGCAAACGGGTTGAGCAATTACTTTACATCCGTAGCTTCGAACTTGGGTGAAGATATACCGGAAGTGAAGTCTTGCCACTATTTTGGTTATCAATTTTATTCAGATTTTGACCTCCCAACAGTCACCAAAACAAATGTTGAAACAGTAATAGCTGACCTGAAATCATCTGCTTCTCCCGGTATTGACGGCATTCGTATGCCTATTATTAACTCTATATCTAAATTTATATCTATTCCTGTAACGCACATCATTAATCTTTCATTTTCTACAGGTATATTTCCAGACTGTATTAAATCGTCGAAAAACACACCAGTCTTCAAATCTGATAAAAATAATTTGCCGACCAGTATCTGTTCTAACTTCACTAAGTGAAATAGTCGAAAGACTCACCAGAGTTTATATCAGTGAATACTTAGAAGCACATAATATTCTTAGTGAAAACCAATTCGGTTTCCACTCCAATCATTCTACATAACACGCTGTGTATTCATTACACGACAAAGTTAATAATGCCAGAGAACATGTTCACAGCCATCACATTTTTAGATTTATCTAAGGTTTTTGATACAGTAAATCACGACATATGATTAAATAAATTAAATGGATTTCGAGCATGGCTAACCTGTGGTTTATAAGCTATCTCTCCAACCGAAGGCAATGTATCAGCTATAATAATACCCTATCTACACAAAATGAGATCGTGTATGGCGTTCCTCAAGGTTCAGTTCTAGGTCCGTTATTCTTCCTGATATACATGAATTATATATCCAAAGTTAGTCGTCTACTTAATCTCATTCTGTTTGCTGATGACACAAGTTCAATATTTTCCTCTACTTATATAAAAAAAACTCAGTCAATACTAATATTAATGAACTTCAGAAACCCTACATATGGTTCTGCGCCAAAACCTTTTCCCTGAACATGGAAAAAACAAAATATATACTTATAGCACCGAGCAATACAACACAGGCACATGTACCTCATATCCCAAATATAACAATGACAGGCACAGAAAAAAAAGTGTATCCATCTTCAAATTTTTAGCATAATTTTTAATGACAAACTCAACTGGAAAATCCATATTAACTATCTCTGTTCAAAAACATCAAGTAATATTGGATTGATCAATGTTTGTAACCCTTTATTTCAACTAATGCAAAATTGTACCAAAGCTTCGGGTGAAATAAATGACAATTAATTCAGTTCAGTTCATATAACAGTTACTCATCAAGCCATTAATCAAGTATTTAAATATTAGAGAGTTTTCACGTTGAAGCATATTTTTTGTCATATGAGGAACATATTCTTCAATTACTATTTTCAATGTTAGCAACTTGTTTTACTTCATAAATGCACTTCATAATTCTAAGCATGATGGATTCTGTCTGACACGCTTTAGCTAGAAACTGCAGGAAGTTATCAGGTAATAAGTTTTTATCCCCTCCATATATACGTTCAGGGTAAACATTATACTCACTGCCCTCGAGATATTATATTGATTCAATAAGTACAAGGATCAGTTGGATTTCAGGTATTGAGTTGCCTGATGAAATTTTCATACATGTATTACATAATGATCTTATTGGTTATCTTCCAAGAAAAAGAGGCTCAGCACCATTAAAGTGCGGGTATTATGTCCCTTAAAACTTGGATTAACCTCGCCGCGTTGTTGTTGCTACAAAGGAGCAGACGGTTTACGCACCATATACAACTGTACATAAGCATCCAGGATTAAACTTGTGTTACCTGTCCACAGACCGTTACACCAGGCAGATGTAATGATAAGTGAGATCCCATAAATGACCGGTTCTTACAGGTTTTACGTCTCTGTGTGTGAGTATTATCTCCTGTATAGACATTACACGCACGCGAATAATGGTAAATGTACCTTGTCATAGCATGGTGCACCTATGAAACTAATCAGATCATTAGCTATTAAATGCTGAAAGCGATCGTCAAGACGGTGTAGTCCGAGCTCTGATCTTTCAGATGGCATTGTCAAAGCACCGATTGTACAGACGTTGTAGTCTACTGATCATCAAGACAGTGTAGTCATACATTGATCGTCTAAACGATGTAGTCAGTAGACTGATTGTCGGGAAGTCATAGCCAGAGCACCTGCTCGACAAGTCGGTGTAGTCAGGGCACTGATCGTCGGGACGGTGTGGTGAGAGCACTGATCAAGATGGTGTTTTCAATGCGCTGACTGTTAAGACGGTATATTCAGAGCACTGATCGTCAAGACGATGTAGTGAGATCTCTGGTGGAGAAGGCGGTGTAGTGTGACCACTGATCGTCAAGACGATGTAATCTGTGCACTGATTGTCAAGAAGACAAAGTCAGACCACTGCTCGACAAGTCGGTGTAGTCAGATCACTGATCGTCAAGACGATGTAGTCAGATCTCTGGTTGTCAAGACGATGTAGTCAGATCATTTATCGTGAAGACGGTATATTCAGAGCACTGATCGTCAAGGCGGTGTAGTCTGACCACTGAGTGTCAAGACGGTATATTCAGAGCACTGATCGTCAAGACGATGTAATCAGTGCACTGACTGTCAAGAAGACAAAGTCAGAGCACTGATCGTCAAGACGGTGTATTCAGAGCAGCGCTCGACAACTCGGTGTAGTCAGATCACCGATCGTCAAGACGATGTAGTCAGATCTCTGGTTGTCAAGACGATGTAGTCAGATCATTTATCGTGAAGACGGGGTATTCAGAGAACTGATCGTCAAGACGATCTAATCAGATCTCTGGTCGTCAAGACGGTGAAGTCTGACCACTGATTGTCAAGACGGTATATTCAGAGCACTGATCGTCAAGACGATGTAATCAGTACACTGATTGTCGAGAAGACAAAGTCAGAGCACTGCTCGACAAGTCGGTGTAGTCAGATCACTGATGATCAAAGCGCTGTATTCAGAGCACTGATCGTCAAGACGATGTAGTCAGATGTCTGGTCGTCAAGGCGGTGTAATCTGACTACTGAGGTCAAGACGGTATATTCAAAGCACTGATCTTCAAGACGATGTAATCAGTGCACTGACTGTGAAGGAGACAAAGTCAGAGCACTGATCGTCAAGAGCAGTGCTCGACAACTCGGTGTAGTCAGATCACCGATCGTCAAGACGGTGTATTCTGACTACTGATTGTCAAGACGGTATATTCAGAGCACTGATCGTCAAGACGATGTAGTCTCATCTCTGGTGTTCAAGACGTTTTGTAGTCTGACCACTGATTGTCAAGACGGTATATTCAGAGCACTGATCGTCAAGACGATGTAGTGATCTCTGGTCGTCAAGACGGTGGAGTCTGACCACTGATTGTCAAGACGGTATATTCAGAGCACTGATCTTCAAGACGATGTAATCTGTGCACTGATTGTCAAGAAGACAACGTCAGAGCAGTGCTCAACAAGTCGGTGTAGTCAGATCACTGATGGTCAAGACGGTATATTCAGTGCAGTGATCGTCAAAACTCTGTTATCAAATCACTGATAATCAGAGCACTGCTCGACAAGACGATGTAGTCAGAGCTATGGTCGTAAAGACTGTACAATCAGTCGGCTGATCGACAAGGCTGTGTAACCAAAGCTCTGATCTTTCAGTTGGTGTAGTCTGAGTACTAATCTTTCAGATGGTGTAGTCAGAACACTGATCGTCTAACTGATCTTTCTCATGGTGTAATGAAGTTAGAGCACTGATCTTTCAGATCCTGCATTCAGAGCACCGATCTTTCGGACGGCGTAGACAGAGCACTAATCGTCAAAGCACTGACTGTCAATACGGTGTAGTCGGAGCACTGATCGTTAAGACTGTGTAGTCAGATAAATGGACGACAGCACGGTGTTGTAAGACCACTGATTGCTAAGGCGGCTAGTGAGGGCACTGATCGTCAAGGCTGTGTAGTAACAGAATTTGAACGAAAGGACAGTGTAGTTAGTGTACTAATCGTGAAGACAGTGTAGTCAGAGGACTGGGCGTCAAGACGGTGTAGTTCGAGAATTGAACTGCAAGACGGTGTTGTGTGACCACTATGTGACCAAAGCGGTGTGGTTGGAGTATTAATAGTTAAGACCTCGCCCTCAGATCATTGATCATCATGACGTTGTAGTCTGAGCTTTAAACGACAAGGCGGTGTGGTCAGAACGTTAATTATAGGGATGACTGTCAAATTGTGACTGTAAAAACATGGTCGCACCACTGATCTTCAAAACCGATCGTCAGGTAGGACTAACTCAATCAGACACAACGTTGTATCACCAGTGTTTGACTCATTCCCCTGCGCCAAGTACCTAGGGATGAAGAAGCAGGACCATCAGTTTTGAAATCATTCGGTTGACACTACTCGAATTGAACTTGGTTCCCTTTCTTACGAATCAGGTTCCAGGAGGTTGTAACACGGTAAGAAATGTTCTAGTTTGCGGTGGCCTTTCGTAACACACACCCTATAACGTGGTCTCTTAAACAACACGCGAGATGTGACACCAACGAGCTGGGGCCGTTGGCAAACCATTAACTGAAAAATTGAGCGTGTCATTCGGTTTAGCCAGAGCATCGACCGGGAAAACCTCTGATGATTTAATGAAAACTCTCGTCTGTAATGTAAAACTACTAGTTTCATCTGTTTGCCACCGATTAGCCGTCAGGTGCCACGTTTTAGCAAGCCTGCAGGTGGGCAGCGATTATTGTTAGCGGCGACATATAGGAACAGCTGTCGGGAACGCACCTGCTCGCCCATGTCTGTGAATACTCAATCCGCTTGCACAACACCCTAATCATGTACGCCATGACCACGGTGTTGTTTGGTGAGGCGCTAATACGCCGGATGGTACAAGCATTTTACCCGTCAATAACATTCAACCATAACGGAAGAATTCAACGAGAAACGTGCGGATTGTTACTTTAGATTGTTACTGGCCCACTCACAAGGCTTGAATCATGCCGAGGGGCAAAGTGAACTGACAATGGGAAATTGGTAACTTCATTAATCAACTAGGCCTCATGAATGTACTTTTCACATAACGGGTCATGTGCTACAAAGTTCTGGTTTTACGCTCCATGTATTTTGTGTTGTATGCCTACATAAACCGTTATTCTGTTGATGGGCTATGCTGCCCCAAAGCCCTGTCACTTTGCCATAACTTTACGTTATTGTGTGTTAAAATGACGACATAACATTTTTTAGCATTTTTTAAAACACTTTCAGTAATTTCCAACCAGTGACGTCTAATAAATTCAGATAAATATCACTGTCGTTTCCTTTTTATCTAATCCCTCATAAGTATTGGTACTATAGGTGGGCGTAAGTTGTTACCAGTTAGCAATTCACTTAAACACATTGGGATAAAGCCTTAACAGAGCTACATTGACAAGAGACCGGATTCCATAGCTTATGTGACTGCATCACATTGTCGTTGCTGCTCTGGTTTTACTCTCTGTGCTCTAGTCTCGAGTGTATATAAATCACTGGTGTTGTCAGTCTGGAATTCCCGAGGGAACTGTGTCCGACAGATAGAAGCACTTGTACAGCCGTAGTCTTAATGTTCCAGCTATTTGCCCCGCTGGTAATTTCATCCCAAGATTGTTGTTTTTCGCCTGCCTTCATCCACAAGGTGAATCTCCCCAGTACTTGTTACATATTTCCTAAACAGATTGTGGCATATGGAATTTACAACTGACTTGACTGAAAGACTTTATCGATTGGTCATTAGCAATGACACGGGTACACTTATTTACAATAGAGAGGATCGATAACCTGTAATTGATTAGCCTTGCCAGAATGATGTGAGCCGTGGGTGTCAAACCGTTGGAGTGGCCTGAACATTCGTCGCTCGAGTATGTGGAACTTGCCGAATCGGGTTATAGCTCCCCGGCTAATATTCTATACGCTTTGGATTTCACCATGACTGTATACTTAAATTTACGACATTGTTTTTGATGTAATAGGCCCAATTCAATCGACTGTATGCACGTTGGCCTTGGCTTTGGCATTGTTAACGCAAATCTCCCACGCCCATTCCGTCGGGTAATCCTAAAATGTCACCCTCTTGGGCAATCTCGAGAAATAAAAAAAGGGCCTAAAAGAATTGCATAAAATGTGGTTTAATAGTTTAGACCTTTATCTTAATAGGGCACTAAGTTGATTAGAATTCCATTCCACATGCGGGCTAGGATCGGGGCCCATACAACTCGAGTCTGCTTGTACCCACGGATAGTGCTTTTGGGCTTTGTTGACCGACCTTCCCATTTTGTTCATGTATGGTCAGAACTGATGCGAAGGGCCAACAGGACAACTCGTCACTGCGCGTGCGAGAAGAAGACCTTATGATTAAGGTGTACCAGCTCTCCCGATATGGAACCATACAGCTACAAAACCAGGCCTTGATATGCATCAGTATCGATGCGTTCACTTTTTTCAAACTGTCTCGTTTATGTGACAATTGCAGGATTTCCAACTCGCTCGTTCCCCATTAAAGGCCAAAGTGCGCCAGAGTTCCTTTGCTTTCTGGCATGTTCTCATGATGTATCACTGGTATATTTGTCTCAACTTCATGAAACTATTGCCGTTATTCGTAGATTACATCTGTTACTTTTTGAAGCTGAGTAAAGCTGAAGAATATATCCTCTGTATTATTTACAAATAACATTTTGTTACTTCTCGTCCATTAGCCTCTGCTAATTACAGTAAACATTCAAACAGTGATCGTATAGCACCTTTCTGACTAACGTAGTGTATAGCAAGCGATTTAAGTATCCAAATTACTGCTCAGGCCCTCAAGCGGTAAACCAGTGTCCGAACTTTTTGCAGCAGACGAGTTTTATCAATAAAATCAGTATGACAATTTCTTTAATAGGTACATAATTTTAACGGAAAATAGTTACCTGGAAGTAGAAGTAGGCAACGGTTTTCAGTGTTGTGGAAAACACATAGAGGATATTGTATAGTGAAGGTTGAATACCATAAATATCGCTCGAGTGAGAGGTGGAAATGATAACCCAAGAGACGCGAAGCGTCGAGTGGGTTATCATTTCCATCTTTCACGAGATATCTCTTGGATTATCATTTCCACCTTTCACGAGAACAATATTTATGGTACTCAACCATCACTGTGCAATATTTTATTTATTATTTATACTTTAACAATTAAAGTATAAAACTGTACTATGTTTATAACTCGGATAAGCGAACTTAGGACATACGTACTTACAAACAATAATGATCTCCCACGCCATAGCTGTAAGTTGGAATTAATGACAGGCATGTTTACCAAAATTAACGTTATTTCGATGCAATGTTTATGAGGTAGACTGAAATCGCCGATGTTAATTCATGGTTTAGTATATACGACCAGGCGAAATATGCATACACCATATGCGAGGCTTCCTGGGACATTGTAAGCAGAAAGCTGCCGGATGCTTTCACTGTAAAATAACGGTCATAACGGCCTTAATATCGTCGTGTGAAATAATATGTGAACTCCTCAAAGATCATGTGTTTTCCCCCTAAAGCGACATTTGTGGGAAAACCCTCGTAGAAATACCGGAGTCAGTACGGTGAAAACGTGGACTTCTCCAGTAGTGTAAAGGGATAGTTATAAACATTATCGAAATCAATATCATATCTCTTGCCATACACTCGACCTGAGAAGAAGCTTTTGTCGTTTTCAAGGATAAATAAGATGTGTCGTCTATAGAGAGTCAGTAGTCTCTTAGTGAATTGGGATATATTTCCCTTACGGCTCTGCTTATGTAGGAACTATATACTGCCAGAATGTCTCCATATATAATGCTTGGTGAATGTAAAGGATCCAGCTTTAGGAAGCTCCTGTTTTTTTTTAATTTTTAGATTGTTTTTTTTTTTTAGCGTTTTCTACACATAGTCGTATTTATGTGTGACCAGATAAAGGTTTGTTAATGTAGGGAATCGCTGTTGGCACCCATTAAGATACCTATATGTACTGCCCTGCCGAATTTCTAGTGGATGCTATTCATTCTAAATTGATTAGCCCTGTGAAATGTGCAACCTCCCAGAAATGTTTGGTAACCTGAATAGACGGCCTAGAACTGAAAATGGCCTGTGATCCTATGAAGTCACTTTATGAAGTCAGCTTTATAATGCGCAGGAGTAAGTCTTGATGTAGGATTGCGGTGTTCCAGTTGCAGAGTATATTATATTTGTAGTTATATTCCAGCTACAGTTTCTCACCGCTGTCTTTAAGGAGAACGGAAGTTCAAAACTACAGTTGGAATATAACGCTGTGAAAATTGAGACAGTTTTCACTGCTTGCCCTATGCCTAAACTAGAGCGTTATTAGAGCGATCATTTCTTCGTTGGGCTCTTATTTTCGGCCACTCACACTGTGGCAATTTCAAACTGACGCTTTGCTGTTTTAGATCTTTGTCACAAATAATTCATTTTACAGGGTACAGTATAAAGATTTCCGCCCATAGGTTATAATCGTTTGCACATTGTCTGCTCACATGACTTTTCACGATCGGGAATCGGACTGCGTTTTAATATGCACTTGTTGTGAAAATAAAAACATCATCCTTATTTTGTGGATGAAAAATTTCCCACATTTTCAAACGCAACATATATAGGAGAAAGCCATGTACCTACACTGTATAGTATCGCAAATAGGGAATAAACCAAGGGAATAGACAATACAGACATTGTTTGACATGGCCTTACAATTACATCTATGGTATATACAAGATACAATCCAATATATCTACACCTCACGGTAACAGATACTTCGCATTAAATATATTACGCCATTCGCCTCCTTCGACATAGAGTTGTCTCTTATACCGCCGACTCGTTCATATCCAAAACGGCCACGTAATTTATTGTGAAAGCGTACTTTAGAAAGCTTTGAATGGATGAGAAATGACTGATGTAGATCGACCTTCTGATACGCGCCAGAAAGTGCACGCTAATGGCTCCGCTTTGAAAGCCAGGCTTTTCACGTACGTTTCCGCTGGAATGTTGCTAGATGTCCTTGATACGAACAGCCCAGGACTTGTCTTCCGTCCAGGAATAATTCGAAACCTAAGAGAAGATTTCTGTACCTTTTGACATGCAATATCTCGTGTTGTTTTCGCGAAAGCCCAGTGTCACGAGGTAGCTGTTCATTTCCATGGTTACCTGGGTGACGGTAATATTTCACCGTCACGAGCTAGATCGCCATCTTGTTAATTATACTGTCTTCTTTCTAAGGTTTCCTTTGCAACCATTGAAACTGATATAACGTCGTGGCCTAATAATGGACTGTTTGATCTGAAGCGGCCTGACCGACGTCACAGCAAGCTGTGGTTGCGCTGGAGGCAGGCTCTGCAGACCTTCATCGATCGCCCGTGTCGGCAGGCTTCGCCAGGCAGATGACAGACGTAATGTGATTCCTGCCTTTCCGTTCCCTCACCCCTCCCGAGATAGTCAGATCCAAAGACTTAACAACCACAGTTGAATTACCTTGGGACGAAAACGTGACCACTATGTAACTAGTTTCCCCGAGTGGACTTTAGCGACTTAGGCCAAATGAACCACCCAAGTTGTCATGATAAAGACCCATAAGACAGCAAGACTAGCTGATGCTCCGAATATGTCAAATCCTGTTAAGTCCCAAGAATAAATGTAGCTGTACAATAACTGTAGTTTGCATGGTAACAGTTGCTGCCGATGCAAACTTCTGACGTAGACCAAGCCTATTTCGCTCGCAGTCATATAGAGAATGAGAGTGCAAAGTTCACAGGGAATCAATTAATGTTTATGGCTTAACGCCACCTCGACAATATTTCAGCCATATTGTGGCAAAGTTCACAGGGAAGACAGTAATAAATGTCATGCCTTGAATACTTAAAAAGACAAGATTTAAATTTATTTGATATCATTTATATGGGTGAGCATTAAAACGCTCACCACATCAATATTTCATTCAGGCGAAGACTTTCAGGTGTATTGTTGAACAACAACCAGACAATTAACCAAATACCTCGATGGTCAAGGGCTGGTCGGCCTGCAGCCAGAAAGACCATTTGACCGCATCAAAAAAAAAGAAGTAAAGTTGTGTGTCCAAAGAAATGTGTCCATTTAATATCCATATATTCTCCATATCCTACATCTGCTGCACTGGTGTTAAGTTGTATGGTTAACCAAGGAATAGCTACATATGAAACAATATCTCTTTCTGAGACACAACACTATGTAACATAACAAATACAACACTATACAGTGTATAACGCCGACCACTGTATTTATCTCTGTTTATGCCTGGCTGCTATTAAAAATGGCACCAAAGTATAGTTATTATTATCCCCTCTGGCTTACAGGCTGATCTCCAAATGAAAAATTGCTAATGTAAAAGTCAATAATGTCCCGACTTCAAAATGGAATTCACGTTAAATAAGCCTTAGATCTCTTACGGTTCCCTAGGGCAGTTTCCCCAGCTAATTGATTGCGGTATATGTGGCTGTACAAGTTATCGATACTGCGCTAAGGCAGTGGCATGCTGGGAAATAAGACCTGTATCACGAGGACGCCAGGTTCAGCCAGCTGCTTGTTGGCGAATAAGACATGTATCATGGGGATATCAGGCTGAGCCAGCTGCATGTTTGCGAATAAGACCTGTATCATGGGAATACCAGGTCCAGCCGGCTGCATTTTCAGGGAATAACATCTGTATCATGGGGATACCAGGTTCAGCCAGCTGCATGTTGTTAATAAGACCAGTTTCACTAGGATGCCAGGTTCAGCCAGCTGCGGGTTGGGAAATAAGACCTGTATCACGAGGATATCCGGTTCAGCCAGATGCATTTTGAGGGAATAAAATCTGTATCATGAGGACATCGGGTTCAACCAGCTGCGTGTTGGAGAATAAGACCTGTATCACGAGAATCTCAGGTTCAGCCAGCTGCATATTGGGAAATATTATTAATTACATTTAATAAATGACTTGAAAACAGTGAGGACAGTATTATAGTTGCCAGTTGGTCACACGTAACCGGGGAAATCCAGCCTCTTGTCGATTTACCTCAGTTTTATTCCCCAAAAATGCAGTCATGCTAAATGCACTTCATTACACGTCCTTGGTCTAGAATTACTCAAATGATGCTGTGTCAAATTTAATAAATATTTACTTGAAAGCAAATGCAAAGTGGCCACATCTCTGGGACTAATAGTCCACCAGCAGGATCCCGGTTTATGCAGGTATACAATACAAACGATAATAAATGTCCAGACATGCTGAAGAATTATATATGTGTCACACTGATGTACGCAAGTCTTAACCGCGTCTTGAGAAATGATATCTCGAGAACGTCTATACTTTAGCGACTAGGTAAGCGGCATGTTGAGAAAAGATATGCTTGTCACTTTGATACATATTTTTACTTCTTTATCTCATTGCTGTTTACCATCGTACGCAAGAATTTTCCACTGTGAAGGAAAGTGGAGTGCCCTCGATATATCTAAAACCTGGCTAATGTCGCATCCGGAAAAATGACACATATATACCCTTCTGAAGTCACTAATCAGTGCTGTAATATGCTCAAACAGCTTTCAGTGGTGTAATTGTCTAAATTAAAGTACAAAGAAATCCACAGTACGTGTCGTATTGGACTTAATGAGCACTTAATGACGAAATAATTCTTATCATAAGGGAGTCATAGATCGGTGTTGAATTGAAAGTAATCAGGTGAAGAAAGCGTCGGTAGTACACAGCTGTCAGTGGAAACATGATCTGTATCACATGCGAATCAGTAATAAGTGATGTGATGGACTTAACCGGCTTTAAGTGGAAGAATAACATGTAGTCAGTAACAACTATTATGATGGACATAACTGGCTGTAAGTGAAAAAAAAAGATACGCATCACATGGAATTCAGTGCCAGTATTATGATGGATTTCACAGCTAACATGGAGAAATGGTCTTTGTCGCAAGGAAGTCAATGGTCAGTGTTTTGATGGACTGAACCAGCTTTAAGTGGAGGAATGACCTGCATTACAATGCATTCACTGATCGTGTTGTCATGGACTTCACACCTTTACGTCTAGTTTTGAAAGAAAATTCACTGCTCAGTTTTGTGATTATAGGTGTTCGGATGCATTTTCACAAACTTAACTGGAGGAATAATCCATATCACAAGGAAGTCAATGATCAGCGTTGTGATGGATTTAGCCAGTTTTAAGTGTGGGTTTTTAAGAGATTGAAGTCACTGAACAGGGTTTTGTTAAATTTCACTGCTAGTAGTGGAAGAATAATTCGTAATACAAGGAAGTCACTGATCAGTGTTATGATGACTTCACAGATTTAAGTGCGGAGTTGATCTGTATCACAAGGAAGTTACTGATCAAGGTTGTCATGGACTGCACCAGCTTTAAGTGGGTGAACTGACTGTATCAGATAGAAGTCATTGGTCAGGGTTGTCATGGACTGCACCAGCTTTAAGTGGGTGAACTGACTGTATCAGATAGAAGTCATTGATCAGGGTTGTCATGGACTGCACCAGCTTTAAGTGGGTGAACTGACTGTATCAGATAGAAGTCATTGATCAGGGTTGTCATGGACTGCACCAGCTTTAAGTGGGTGAACTGACTGTATCAGATAGAAGTCATTGATCAGGGTTGTCATGGACTGCACCAGCTTTAAGTGGGTGAACTGACTGTATCAGATAGAAGTCATTGATCAGGGTTGTCATGGACTGCACCAGCTTTAGGTGGGTGAACTGACTGTATCAGATAGAAGTCATTGATCAGGGTTGTCATGGACTGAACCAGCTTTAGGTGGGTGAACTGACTGTATCAGATAGAAGTCATTGATCAGGGTTGTCATGGACTGCACCAGCTTTAAGTGGGTGAACTGACTGTATCAGATAGAAGTCATTGATCAGGGTTGTCATGGACTGCACCAGCTTTAAGTGGGTGAACTGACTGTATCAGATAGAAGTCATTGATCAGGGTTGTCATGGACTGCACCAGCTTTAAGTGGGTGAACTGACTGTATCAGATAGAAGTCATTGATCAGGGTTGTCATGGACTGCACCAGCTTTAAGTGGGTGAACTGACTGTATCAGATAGAAGTCATTGATCAGGGTTGTCATGGACTGCACCAGCTTTAGGTGGGTGAACTGACTGTATCAGATAGAAGTCATTGATCAGGGTTGTCATGGACTGAACCAGCTTTAGGTGGGTGAACTGACTGTATCAGATAGAAGTCATTGATCAGGGTTGTCATGGACTGCACCAGCTTTAAGTGGGTGAACTGACTGTATCAGATAGAAGTTATTGATCAGCGTTGTCATGGACTGCACCAGCTTTAAGTGGGTGAACTGACTGTATCAGATAGAAGTCATTGATCAGGGTTGTCATGGACTGCACCAGCTTTAAGTGGGTGAACTGACTGTATCAGATAGAAGTCATTGATCACCACTGTGATAAATTTCACACCTTTAAATGGAAGAATGGTCAATATCACAAGGGAGGCACTGATCAATGTTGTGATGAATTTCACAGCTTTAAGAGGAAGGATGATTTGTATCACAAGGAAGTCACTGATCGGTGTGGTGATCAGTGAATCATAAATTCTGAAATCACTGATTAGCGACTTCCTCATGTTACAGATTATTCCTCCACTCAAAGCTGTAAAATTGATCACAACATTGATCACTGCCTTCCTTGTGATACGGGCTATTCTTTAATTTAAAGGTGTAAAATTAACCAGTTTTAACCGGAAGAATTATCTGCATCACACAGTCTGTTATCAGTGCTCACGTGGACTTCAGCTTCTTCATGTGATGACATCGTCTGTGGACATTGCCATAATAAGATTTGCTTTGCACTTATCCAACCGTAAATGAAAGAATAACATTTGTCGCCTGGAAATCAGACATAAGAAGGTTGAAAAAATATATGTTATTTGTTATCATTTGATTGAAACGTAGGGTTTTAAAAACTCACTTCTTCACAATCTTTCATTGGATTACAACAACTCAAATGAATTTTAGAGCAATGTTAAATTTGGTTCCTCGAAATGCCCTCAAATTTAATGGATCTGGTATCACCCTCAGAATTCCACTGCGTGCATTTTCAAAACTACTGAGTACTGATTTTTCAAAAAGTGTTCGAATTATTTCAGAAAAAAACCGCAAACGCGTGTCAAGCAGTGAGAGCTGCGTGCTCGGTGACTCTGCAGAGACACAACTCCGGTCAGAATTTGACTTACCCGACGCCCAGGCTCTAGGAACACGAAGAGATCTCAGATTTAAGTCAAACTTTCAAATCGCTTTAAAATTGTTATTTCCAACGTAACAGGCTCAAAATATTGCTTGACAATGTAAATTCTGGTAAAGTTATTGTAAAACAAATTTAAGCTAAAATAAGAGAAAGGAGCATACCAAGTTTAATGACTGAAGTTTTGACTTAAGCCTAAGTTCGCTTCGTGATCCCGGGGCCTGATCTTCCTCTCTTACTCAAAGACTTACACAAACCGGTAGTGATAAATTGTAATTAACGTCGCTGCACTGCTTCACCCATGGTGTTCGGGGTGGGGTGTAAGATGCTATTACTAAAGCATTTACATAAACAGTGAAGTTAAATACCCCGTAAGAGGTAATTTATCAAGAGATGGGATGCCATCATTCATTTGTGACCATTTGTCAAATATCACACTGTCGTCGCTGTTCTGGGTTTACTCGATATATGCTGCATTCTTTTATGTTAGAATTACTGTGCATTCGTCTTTAAGAGAAGATTTATCAGGCTATGCCAGACAAAGACTTCAAGTGCAAATAACAGCTTTAAGCTTAAAATAAATCCTGGCAAAACCATAGTGATGTGATATTGAAATACCAGTGTGTTAGTAACTTTACTCTCTATCAAAGAAACTGTTCGGATTCGGATGCCACTTTCTAAATCATGAAGTCGAAATAGATATTCTTGTAACCAAAATGGGCGTTCCAGGTCAACAATAGCAAGACAAGTTTCCATAACAATGTTTAAAGTACAAATCCGCAAAGAACAGAGAAAGTATATAGGGCAAAAAAATTAGCACGAGTTCTCATGCGAAGAGAAGGAATCAGTAGGTTTCAGTGATGACAGAAACACTCCAGGAATGTTCCAGGCAGATGAATGAGGCCACTGTATGTGTCAGCATAATATTCATGCCACAATTTTTCAGGAAGAATTTTTCTCCACATTATTTTTTGATACCACAATGGTTCTGTTATCTTTTCGTAATTCGTGTTGCACTTTTTCTGTCTTTTCTTTTCACTTCTTCGGTTTGCTGATTCCAGTTTTCATTGCTGGAGCTAAGTACTGTGGATTGCTACAAAGCGGACTGAGTGACTTTGTTACAGACTCCGATTACCCCTTTGACGAGTGCCCCATGGTTGAGCAAAAGAGATATATAGCAGACCATACGTTTACCACCTTTATACCCCCAACTGCTGAAATAGGATTTTCGCTGTAAATATCATCTGCTACAAAGGTGTGTAAGGTTATCGCCACGTGGAAAATAATGCGTGCATTGATCTATTCACTGGTACCAAGTAAAAGTATTTATCGATACCATTGGTGACTGCTACAAAAAGCATTATTTTTCTGAATCAGTCCACCAATTGGCCGCAATTCTACAGGACAACTCTGTCGTGGGAGTACTGGAGAACTCTGTATCGTTAACACAGAGGACCTATGTCTTCACACAGCCTTTTTCTTTCCTGACGTATGTACTGGTAGCGTAATAACGTTATGCGCACAAACTACAGCTGGAGGGCAAAAAGCTGTGGTTTAGATCTCGACCGTATTTCGCAAAGGCGAGTAGATATAGGGTAAAAAAAGTTCAGTGTCCACAATCGCCAAACCCAATTTGGACACCAATTACTCCGATTCCCTTACAAAACAAACACATGTATAAAACAAGATCCGCTGTACGCCAACACAGGAAAAGTGAGAGATTATTTTCCATGAGTGCTACAGAGAACTTCTCTAAATTAGAAAACGCCATCCAAATTGGATGTCAAACTCATTTCGAAACATTGCGCCCTTATTAAAATTACCGTCGACATTAAAATAGGAAGTCAAACTCCACCCGCCTGAAACGCTGTCCAGGTCGAAACCGGAAAGGAAATCCAAGTCGGATGTCAGGCTCCGAAGCCAAAAAGTGCTGTCCAGATGAAACCCGGATATGATATTCATATCGGCTATAATTTCACAGAATACGAATCATATCCTATATGAAAATATAGGTTAACAGGTTATCTCAGATGCGTTTTATAAACTGCAACCACCCACTCACATGTATGGTGTCAAGGTCATGTTGTTTATATGCAGCCTTTAACGCAGCTATGTAACAGAATATAAAAGACTACAACACAGACAGTAAAATCAGAGCAGCGACGACAGTGTGATAATAGGGGAGTTTCGAGTTCGAACTTTTTTATCGCTAAAGGTAAGAAAGGTCGTACTGTATCATGTGACCTGTCCAAAATGTTAGACAACTATGTTTGACTGCAGTTACTACAGCATTTGCGTCTGCGAGAAGATGAACGATGGAGAAAATTTGGGAGCTGGAAGTTTTTTAATTTAAGAAGCTCCTGATTGAAGGGATATAGATGATCCATAAACTTATTGTCAACAAAATTGCCTGACACTTTTGACAAGTCGCATGACACAGATGAAATCTTTTTACCTGTTGCCACAAGAGATTTCGAACTCGAAACTCCTCTATTGACAAACGTCACACGTTACCGGTGAAATGCATCCTCTTGTCAGTTTATCTCGGTTGGGGATTTATTCTAACTGCTGAAGAAAATGTTTAAGAAGTACCAACTTACACCGCCAAGCACCGTGGCTGAAGTAGAAATAGGTAAAAAAGATTGCTGTGATGTTAAATGCAATATACTAGGATTGGTCTACAGTGCTGTTACTGTAAGAATGATTTAATCAAAACGCTCTCTTGTCATCACATAGAACACGCGTGCGCAGAAAAAAGCTTGCCCACGTCTATAGATAAGAGTGTTGTGCTGATATACTTACATGATATTGAAGACAAGTTATCGTCACTTTGCGCTGATATCAGGACGAACATGTAGATTATCCAATTGTTGCCTCTTTGTCTGTGGTGTTTTGTTCTGAATCTGAGTGACGTTATCCCCACGTTAAATAGTTTTAGAAATCTCTAAGCCAATAAACATTTCGGGCAAGACTTTTTTCATTTCTAAGCCACAAAGTCATAAACCCTTTGTTTCAGTATATAACAGGCTACAACGTATAGACAGTAAAACCAGAGCAGCGACGAAAGCGTGATAGTTTCCAAAGGACCATAAGTTACCCGTGAATTCCGGCCTCTTGTCAGTTTACCTCAATTGGCATTTTACTCCAACCGTTCATGTAAAGGTTTAAAAAGAAACAACTTACAACCCCTAACAAGATTGCTGAGTAAAGTAGAATTAACATCCGTGATGCTAATTACCATTTTTAGACATTATTGGCCTAGAACTCAATTGTTCTTGTTGTCACATTTAATACACAAAAACATGAAAACAAAGCAAAAAGATAAGGCCACGGGATGCTTAGTCCACAAGCAGAATCCCGGTTTACACAAAAATGCAGTATAAACGTCTACGCCATAGACAGTAAACAGGAGCAGCGACGATAGGGCATTGGTTCATAAATCTGTTTATCTACACCCGATGCTATAGGAAGAGAAAAATCAAAGTTTCAAAGTAGAAAAATAGGATACCCATTTCTAATCATTGGATAGGCTGTCCTTGTATCCGAGTATGACCAATTAAATACAGGTTGTGTGATGACACAGTTTACGTGGCGACTTCTCAGCTATTTGATACCAACTTCAGGTGTGATGACACAGTTTACGTGGCGATGTCTCCGTTATTTGATGCCAAATTCATGTGTGATGAAACTTCATATGGGGACGGTTTCGTTATACAGTGCCAAAGTCATCATACATCATATTAACATCATATTTTTTTCTGACGTGACAAGTTAGTGTGTGTTGCAAAATTAAGATGTAATGACAAATTATTATGTCTTTCCGTGATACGGCGTTCCTTATGTGATGATGACAAATGCCCGTTACACTGACAAGTGTAACATTTCCAGACAGGTCTCTGTATACGAGCATCTGCGGCTTGAGATTTGTTACCAGCCAAATCGGTCATCATACCGGCGACGCACGGAACGGAAAGAGAGAGGGAGAGTTAAGGTGAATGTGGGCTAATGTGATGCTAGGAGAAGAAGCATTACAATATCTGTAAACAGAACCTGACAACGTTAATCACCGAGCTTATCGCGCCTGTCCCAGCCCATTAGTTCCGGCTGTAATCAGTCATTCTAACGGTATTTATCTACACCCGCAATGCCGAACCGAATACGCGTTGATGAAGAAATATCCAGCGGGCTCTAAGCCATACGGTAGAACCAAAAACCTGTCTTCGGATTTTTGTGTGGTCCCTTGCCTTTTAATTAAGAAAAGATAGACGCCTACATGTTTACACGTTTTACATTTTCAGTGGAACCAGAGCACTGCAGATCTCTGCAGTATAACCAAACCACCATGTTTTTATAGTGTCGACAGAAATATAGGTCTGCAGATAAGCATTATTTAAACCATAGTCATCATACGATAGTTTACCTGTGGCGTCTAACAAATTACTATTTACATCACTGTTTTATTTTATTAGATTCTGTTTAAGCCTTTGAGCTATAGGGGGAGCGTAAGCTGAACAAAACGTTTACCCTAACTGAGGTAAACTGAAAAGAGGCCGGAATTCACCGGAAATCACGTGTGATTTTATTCTCCAAGCTGCAGTCGTTTAGAAGTTAGGCCTATACGCCTGAGCCAAGTGAGGGCCCTGGAAAGTACTGAAGCTAAGGGTCTTAAAACGAAATAAAAACAAGATCTAAAGCATCTGTTTAAAAGGAGTGGCGTACGTAAATAATGACAGTGTCAGGGTGTTTTGATGTAACTGGGGACGATGGCATTTAACCGCTACGCGTCAGTTCATCTTATACAAATTGAAATGTTAAATCTTGTTTGCCATTTGTAACAGTTTTTATGGTGCAAAGAGAAAGTATAAAGACCCGCATTGTCCAAGAAAATCGAAGTGCATTCACTAACTCCCCCAGGGAGATCGTTAATTGAAACCTCCCCTTCCGGCTTAAAGCAGGAGTTCTGTTTGTCTAAACCGTGATGACATTTCTCTATACCTGTAATGCTGTCGGAACGAAAACGGATAAGGCCTTTAGAGTTACCTCCCTTCAACACGGTTCTGATTTGCGACCAAGGACCCGCGCTCCATTTCACTCCAAGTTGTAAACCATCACTCAGGTCCTAAGTTAAAACTTACAACATACGACCGTTTCACAAAACAATAAACCTATTCTTTTCTGTGTACCGACTGGAAAAACTTAGATCTTAGGTATTAAGATTGGGATTTACGACTTAAGACTTGTTAGTGAAACGAGGCGCGCCGTTCTTCAAAACTGTCTCAAGCTGTGCCATGCGCAGTTACCATGGTAGGCAGCCACAAGCTGTGCCTAGCGAAACTTCCGTGACGACGGGCAGTGAAAAGATACGTCATCATGGTATCATCTACTTGACGCAGCGTTGCGACAGCGTTGTAGAACAGATTCCAGAACTACACATACAGAGATAGTTAATGTTTCACAACAAACGTTACGTCTATTGGGGATTTAAGGTATAACACTGACAGCAGGCCGACATGTATGTTAGGGTATAGACTATGCAAACATTCATGTGATATAACCCTTGCTACATCTTGTCAGTTAAACATTATAAATTTACGTCCATGCTTGTTGTTGCCTACTTTCGTGCGAAGTAAGTTGAACATTAAACATTATTTGTTATATCATGTCTCGCACTTTGTGTATTGCTTAACAACGTTTCTTCGTGGGGGACGAATCAGACACATTTACCCCATTATACCTTGATTGTTTCTTTGAAACTTAGATCGTACATGGGAAGGTCCGCCCTCAGCTTACGGATGGTCGGGAGTTTCGACCATAAATCTGGTCGCCGTCGTATAAGTGAAACATACCTGAAAAAAAAGAAGAACTCGGATTTAGGTTATGAATATTCGCTCTTGGTGTTCGTGAAACCCACACACATATACACGAACGTACAGCCTTACATCGACTTTCCGGTGGCAATAAGCAGCAGACAACGCTCCTATGGCGGTGTGTGCCATCTAGCGGTCGCTAAAGACCACTTGTCTTCGACTGTGGATCACAAGTGGGAAGGCTTATTAGAAACTTGTCAAGGTCGGTGGTTTACTAAACCATCGTTTCCTAGACTCACATAAGAGACCTCGTATATATAAGTAAAGAATCCTTGAGTGTGGAGATAAACAATAATCAAACACATAACAAAATAAATGTATGTTTGTGTGCATGCTCCGGGTTTTACGCCTTACTCGTTCATATGACGACGAGGATACATAGAATGTATATCTATACTGTGTCTCCTTGTAGCAGGGCCAGTCCATGCCGCCGAAGTGCTGCCGCCATTGGAGCATCATGCAGAAGACATCAGACATTATACTGACACCTGGCTTGTTCACTTGCTCTAACCTTTCAAAGCTCAGTGCCAAGCGTGGCAGCAACAAGTGCTATTTTTACAACATGACCTGATCCAAGATTAATTCCACATCCCCCTACCCTGAACTAGATGCTCTAAACACTAGGTCAATGAGATGGTATAAATAAATGAGTAAATAAATACAAAGGGAAATAAAAAAAATATTGGGAATATTATGTGTGAAGATCTACTAACTTAAACCGTTTCAGGATAATTTAACGACATTTTGCCCACTGCATGAGTTGTCAATACGCATCTTGTGAGCTCGCAGACAGAAAGCTCATCTTCAGCGTCACATGGAATACTTTAACTAGCTGGATGCCCGTTACATCCTATTTTATGTCTTTTCTAATGTCTGTTTTGCTCGCCTTTACCTGTGGGGTAGGGTGGTCTACATCTTCCCCGGTGTCTGTCGGCCAGCCAATTAGTGGTGTTAAGCGGGTCTTGGAGAGACTATTTACGGTCGTCTACACCTCCCCAGACACAATATGTCCTAACGAGACAATTAACCTCGATGATCAGGCCAACTCCTCGACCTATTATGGAAATACTGGAATTACTGTATGACCATGCGGAATCGTCGAGTTTTGAAAGACTTCATCCCATTGACCTCTTTCTGTCTACGGTGGCGAGATTGTGTCTGTGCGCGGTGCTCTTTGTTTGTGTTATATAGCAAGGTTAAGTAATTGCGTAATGCCCTTTCCTTGTGTTGTATAGCAAGATTAATGATGTGCGCGTTGCTCTTTGTATCTGTTATGTACAGTGTAGCAAGGTTAAGTATTTGCACGGTGCTCTTTGTGCGAGATTGCGTTGGAGTATTGGATGCTCTATGTATGTGTTTGCAAGATTACATGTGTGTTGGCATCTCTATTTATATGTCCGCAAGATTAAGTATGTGTGCGCTCTTCTTTGTATGTGTTCTCAAGATTAAGTAAACGTGCACTGCTCTTTGTGTGTGTTCGGAGGATTAGTTATTTGGGCACTGCTCTTTCTGTGCATGTGAGATGTAGTATGTTCTCGTTGCTCTGTGTGTGTGTTCCTAGATTAAGTATTAAGTATGTGCGCTTTGCTCTTTGCATATGTGTACAGTCGAATCTTCATGGAATTTATTAACTCTTCACTACTAATGACGGTGATTCATATTTTCAAGATTGGGAGAACATTAACCAACGAAAATCCCACATCAGTGGAACCACATATTTCATACAATTTGTTTACGTATAATATTTACAAAATGTTAGAAGTTGATGTAGATATTATTCCTGGCATAATAGACTACGCCAGAGGGAGGAAACCCAGGGAAGCGACTACTGTGTGATAATTGGCATTTTCGATGATTTATTTTAACTGTTCATGCAAATGATTAATTTTTGCCAACTTAGGCATCCCCCACCCCCATCACCACCAAATACAGTGGCTCAAACAGAATTAGGCACTAAAATGCAGAGACGTTAATTGTAGTTTATCAGTCCTCCCATTTAATAAACAGTCATACGAAAACAGTGCAATTCATTGCAGATCATAATTACTTTGACTTTTTGAGACTATAACTCAAGTTTGTGACTTTAGAGATGCTTGGCCTTGGCTGTACTGGTTAGGGTCAGTCAAACTCAATCAAGCGTCGATGTAGTTTTATTAATAGCATCAGACTGGACGGTGACTTCTCTAATTACACCGCTAATTAAGTCTGTTGGTTGAGGTTAGAGTTTTAGGGCGGTAAGTTCAGGTGTTCCCATATGTGCGTGCATGGCGCCAGCCAATGCCCTTCCTCATCCTCCATATGCTACATGTACATACAAATGAATGAGTTCGAATCCCATTGTCAGCCTTTGTCTTCCATAAAGAACATCAGAATCCCAGATTCATCAAATTAATAATCTTAGCGTTGGGAGGGAAATTGTTTTCGTGGCACAAACATTTCCAATATAAGCCAAAGGAAGTATTAAGCATAGATACCATATGTTGTATTATATACATTGTTTTTCAAATTATCGCGGCTATAATAATATATATAATTACCATAAGTCATCATAAGCCAAGTTACCGTTTGATAAACTACTACTACCTGGGTATTTTTATATAGAGTCACTATCAATCAGTTTACGTCATAAACTTCACTACGGTACTTTCTTTTTCTCATTTCCTCATTTGTAGGTCGCGTAATATTCCAATATTCAAAGAAAAAAAAGACACCAGGAGCGGGTCGTTGACAAGTGGTTGGAGGTGATTGTCTTTCAGTCGCTAAGAGATAAGTTGCGGGTTCAAAGCCGGTCTTGGACAGAACATTTGTCTATTGCGTTCACACTTTTTCGTGTAATACCCCAATGCGTTCTACCGCCTCGGTGGCCAGGTGGTTAGAGAGTCGGTCTCTAGGCCGGCAGATCCTGGATTTATCCCGTGTCAGGTCATACCCAAGATTTTGAAAATGGTACTTGTTGCTGCCTCGCTTGGGGCTCAGCACTAAGAGGTTAGCGCAAGGAAACAGGACTGGTCGTCTAGTTGACTAGTATAATGTGACGGTGTGGGGTATCATGTCTGTTCGGCATGATGTTCCAGGGGTGCCAGCACTTTGGCGGCATGGAAAGCCCTGCCACATGAAGACACAGAAAATATATACATTCTAAGGACTCGTCGTCGTCAGTGTTTAAGTACGACGTAAAACCCAAGCATACATACGTACATGCCCCAATGTATTCACCCCAGCTAACTCGCGTAAAACCTCCAGTATGTTTACATCATCTCGGGTAATGCCCCAGCACGTCAGACGACCTGATGTAATACCCAGTTCACAATAACTACTTGAATTTTCTAGTTTTCCCTGCCTTTATTGCACTTGGGACCTGGGCGGCAATAAGTTGAAGCACTGATGTAGTTTTGCATAAATCTTACTATGCAGATCACTATCCAGTGGTGAAAGCTTGCCGTGAAATCAACAAACAAATGTATGCGAATAAACAGCCCCAAAGTGTTTTTTTATTCCATAATACATAGATACACGTCATACATGTAATACATATAAAAGTATAGTCAAGAATACTGAGAAGTAGGATGAGCCAGGCGTGACGACAGTAAGGCTAATTAATTGATTGATCGACGTTTAATGCCGTATTTGAGAATGATTGTGTTTATGTTTATGAGTAGAGGGAACAAAAGGAGTGCCCGAAGAAAACCACCGATCTTGACAAACTTCTTGACTTATAGCCACAGTTGAAACTCACGGAGAGAGCTGGATTGGAACAGGCCACCTCATTGGACAAGAGCCTGATATATTTGAGACACGCTGGCCGTGCAACCAATGAGAATTGTATATATGGTGAGAGTAAAGACAATGTAATCTCATCATCCTTATATACCAAAAGGTTATCAATGTGTCGACTATTCGATTCTTCCCAGCGTTTTCACTCCATTTTGTGTAATACCTACCTGCCAGCCTCTTGATTGCATACTGTATGTTTACTCTCTGCCCCATATGTTCTCAAGCCATACACCATTTAATCTTTCACTTTTTTTTCCTTTCTTTCCTGTTTTTGTATCAGGTTGTGCAGCTCTGTTCTGAGTGAGACCCAGGATGACCTCTGCCGCCCATGCCTCGCCGCTGTACAGCAAAGTAGACCTACTGGTTGTGCCAGATTTGAGCGGATGCTCTTCTGCGCCGGGGCTGCCGACCGAAGGTCGTTCCATCGGCGGGTTGTCTCCCCTGGGTAGTCGCCGGCCCAGCAGTGTCTGCTCGTCTATTCAGGACCTGTCTGGAGAAGCTGACCAGTTGGAACGGGGCATCAAAGATAATGACGTGGTCATTACCAGAAGAATCCTCCAGTTGCATCATGGAAAATTTCCGGTGAACCTGCACGCGAGCATTTTAGACAAGTCCAGTTGTGGGGCACGGAGCCGATGTAACAGTCAAGTGAGTCAGGATGTGGACATTTTACTGAGGAAAAGTCAGACGTTGATAGACCGCTATGACCGGAGAGAGAGTCTGACGACAGAGGCTGAGGTACCTCTCGTCTTTCGAACCTCCTTACACTTGGCCATCCAGCACAATTCTCTTGACGTGTTAAAGGTCCTCTTACGATATGGAATTGATCCGAACGAACCTCGGGCGTGTACCCGTCGGGAGAGTTCCGCCTCTCAGATACCCTTTTCCCCGACCCCTCGGTCTGCAGTGACCACCGCCAGTGTACAATGGGCCCTTGGGCACGTTCAGACCAGTCCATGTCCAAGTCCGAGCCTGAGTCCGGCCTCGCACAGTGCACTGTATCCCCCTAACAGTGACGGACCCCAAACTGTCAGTGATGCCGCCAACAAACACAACCCGCTCCGTATTGTTTCTGAAAAACCGTTCGATTTTCCGGCGAATTACCGCGCGAATGAATTATTGAATTTACCCCCGATATACACAGCGGTGTCAGCGGGGAAATTTCACGCTGTGCAACTCCTCTTGCGGTACGGGGCCTTAGCAAACTGCACCGATACCGAGGGTTGCACGCCGCTGCACCTAGCCGCCGTCCCGGAGTTCTACAATCGAGAGTGTGCCATTCTGTTGCTGGCGAATGGAGGGCGTATTACCGCCAAGGATGACCGTGGTGTAACGCCAATAGACCTATGCCCGTCTCTGCTGCAAGAACAACGAAACCTTGTGGGGAATATCCTGACCGCTCAGCCGTACCCACGTAGCACCGAGCTGCTGCCCCTACTCTCCGACAGCATCCACCATGCTAACATCAACAGCTGCTCCACCAATGTCTCGCGATTCTTCAAGAGACTGAACAGCGATAGTCGTGTGAGAAGCAAAGACAAAAAGTCCAGAGAAAGTGCCTTTGGCTCGGAAATGCGAGAGAGAGCTTCGTCTGCCGGATCATACCGTAGTCTCAAGGGTCATCGAGAGCGAGGCCAAGTCATGATGGAAGACAGGGAGAGCGTCACATCCGTGGTGAGTAAACTTTTCTGTGTTTACCATTGTGATTTCGGTGATTATTACAGTAGCTTTTAGTGCTGCACGTGTCTGAAGTCAGTGGTCGGTAAGTTAATTGTGTATAATGAAGCGTGGTTTTGTATTCTGTTCAGGTGGTCTTCATTGCAATATATAGTAGATGCTGGAAAGTGACATACATGTATGTACGTTGTGTACAGTTGTGATTTATATGATTCGTGTACGAGGGAGTGTCTGCCAGCAACCTGCGGATGGTCGTGGGTTTACCCCGGGCATTGCCCGTTTTTGTCCCGCCATAATGCTGGCCGTAGTCATATAAATTAAGTATTCTTGAGTACGGCGTAAAACACCAAGCAAGTGAATAAATATATGATTCGAGCAGCTGATGTTAAAAGGTTATTTTCAGATCGGCTCTGAGTGTCATGAACTTGCCCAGAAGAGAAGATGACGTCAGTGGATTGTCGTATATTAGTTTTATTTACAACGAAATGGAACAAACGTACATGTAATGGGTGACATTAGCTAGTTTCCGACTGTATATATATGACATCATTGATAAGTGGCGTTTATTTAACTCGCGAACAGAAGAGATCATGACATTTGAAATGAATTTCATCGGCTCGCTTTTGGAGAGATTGTGACAGCCGTGGTGAATGGCAATTTAATGTGATAAAGAGAAAATATGACACCATGTGAAAGTATCATTGCCTTGTTTACATAGGAGCATCAATGATGGGTTGAACCACGGGTGAGTGGCGTGCATTTATTTTGGTTGAAAGAGATTCTGATATTCGAAATGAGTTATATTAGCTTTGTTTTCAACAGAGTATGACAATAGTGGAGAATTATGTAACCTTGAATGTTTGTAGGATTACGCTACATCAGCGTTCTTTACGCGGTACATTTAAATGTCTTTACCTTGAAGTGACGTCACGGATGACTGGCATGCAGGTTATTCAATGCAAAATGTCACATTATCTATTGCGGGTGGTACATGTTTTTTATTTGCTCAGCTGAGAGGCGTTCATCAATAGTTAACTGTAGTAGGCGATCATACAATGTGATCGGGTCCCAAACGATGAATATAAACAAGCATATTTACCGGCAAAACATGCTTACTTTAGGTTGTATATACGGAGAGAGCGATGGATATAAACAAGCATAATTCACAGCAAACACGCTTAGTGAAGGTTGTATAGGCAGGTAGCGATGAATGTAAACAAGCATATTTCATAGCAAACACGCTTACTGTATGTTGTATATGCAGGTAGCGATGAATGTAAACACGCATATTTAACAGCAAACACGCTTACTTTAGGTTGCACTTGTAAGTGAGGGCTCACTCAACGGCAACAACAACGACCCACCAAACTGTGCTATACACCTTTCTGTTTTCGGCCCGGTTTGTCTTACCGTTGCACAACGAATGCAAATGCAGTTTTGTGACCGTTCTTGTCCGGGATATCATGCAATTGCTACATATCTGCTTAGCCGGGATCAATACTGCACACGGTGTTAATTTAATTGCACAAATATCGCGGTGCAGGAACGTTGTATTCTCATGAGTAAATATTAGATGCCATCGAGTCCTATTAACCAACAAATGATTCCCATTTCAACTGCATTGTATTTGATAAACGCGTCGTGTAGGTCGGGCCGTACGGGGAATTCTCGGGGCAAGGTTTACTGTTTCCTCCAGGCTCTATCGATCGCTGGCCGTGGCTTGATGACAACTCTCCACCTGGATACATGTAGACCAGCCGGTGGACACCAGCCTGATCCTAGCTTCATTGTGATCTGTCAAGGATATCCAGGCACCGCCGCTCCACCTGGCCTTCCACCGCCCCTCCCATCTCATCCTCACTTCGACCTCTTCGAGTGGTTTGTACTGCAAGCAGCAGATGACTGATACTAATGACCGTTAAAGAGATAACAATAATAATTCATATAATTCATGGAATACCGAAATTATATCGTGATTTACCTTTTGTGCGAACCCTAATTCTGAAATTCTCCGCCCCCTCCGTCTGTTTTGACGCCTTGATTAATAGCATTTGATGAGCTCAGACTCAACGTGGATTTCTCACATATTCAAATGTTTCGCATTCATCGTGCGTTCACAATCTTGGTTATAACAGAGTAATAGCCAAATTTACACAATTCAAACTTAACAAGCGCGTCTCAGTGTCTCTATTAACGAAGCAACAACTCAAGGACAACTTCATCCATTGGTTCACGTCTTTCTGAAGAAAGATGCGCTCCTTGTAGAACGTTTAGACTGAATGATAAAGATCGGTGCCTACATAACTGCAATGAAACGTCAAAAAAGACGTTGCACTTCTGTAGAAACGACGGAGCTGGCGCTGAAACATAGCATCAACAGCGTTAATTTGTTTGAACACACTTATAAACGTGGAGGACGCTTGTTGATATACATGCAAGGAGATCAATAGACCATTAACGAACTGTCAATCAAGAATACGCATTTGACCAGTCATAATCAATGGTGTTGCAAGCAGGTCAACGGCATGTCTCACACAATGGTTACAAATGTTTAATCTTTGTCCGAAGTCATGACGTCAGACTTGCTTTTACCGAGAATGGAATGAAAAGTAACTGACGTTGTCACGAGACAGGGTGTTACATCGGCTGTGATGGACCTTAGCTCTAGCGCGCTTACCCATAGATAAGTTCCCGTGGCCCGCTTTTGTGTTGTTTACTTCCGAATCCTGCCAGAGGGGAGTACTCGACGAGCGGGTCTCTGAGTCTCGGTCGTTAAAGTCAGCCGACTATCGGGCCCCAAAAAACGATGACGTAGTTATCAACATAGCCAGTCCGGAGCGATTGACTTTCGAAATGGGTCTACCGTCGAGGAATTTTGTACCCATATGCATTTACTAGAGGCTGTACGACCGGACAACACGGGGAAACGAACAGGTTAGACATGTGGGTCGACAGAAATAAATTTTTTATTGGTGCCAACATCAGACTGAGAAGCACAGTACGGTATGTTGATAAAATACGGCTGCAGGGAGTAGTACGGGTCTAGGGCTTACCTTCTATAGGACAATTAGATGATAAATGAGTAAGCCCACTAGAGCGAGGTAGATCTCTCCATGGGAACGTTTACAGTGTAGCGGTGTCTTTACTGAAATATGAGGTTCTTGCTGAGTTCTCTGAAACATTTTACATGTGGTTTCATCTTGGTGCTAAGGCACAGTTTGATTTAGAGGGCATAAGAGATCTCATCATGGCGTCTAGTGAAATTCTTCGTCAAATTTAGCTGCTCCAACTGGTGCAAGATTTTAAAACTTTTGTTTTTTTCAGAACTGACAAATCATTGTGACCATCTGTCAGTTATGACACTGTCACCGTCATGATCATTGTTATCAGAAAATGTATTATATCTCCATCATTTGCCACGTTCTGTGTTGCATATAATATGAGTATTGGGTTGAGTGCCATGACAACATATTACGTCACTATGGTTAATATAGATGCAGCCAGGCGGTGTCGATATCTTTAATGCCAGTTGGTCAGTTCAAAAGCGGTAAGCGTCAAATCCAAGGCCGCTGACGAAAGGTGCTGACGTCTAGGTCTAAATATTGTCATGTTGTTCCGAAATTAGCCATTATCCGGAGGGTCACCTGTAACCCTGTTATATCTACAGACAGCGTGTTCGCATTGTCCCCTCTACTAGGTTATTACATCTAATAATAATCCTCACTTATGTATCCTCTGAGATACAGGTTTATATTACATGCACTGCACGCTCATCCTAGCGTGCATGTTCGTAACTCGTGTATAACTGTACCTCTTCTGTACAGATCTTCTGTGCTGCCGGCTCCTATCACCACGTGGCCCGACAAATCTACATGACTTAATGGATAGTGGTCTGTTACACCGTACACACTCCCCCTGTTAAACATGTATCTCTCTCCATCTCTGCTACTGGTTTTTGAGCGTTCTTCATGGGTTCTGTTCCAGCCGTTCAACAAATCTCTCGATCTTCCTGACCTACACGTATTTTTCTGCTACCGGTTCATCACACCTCACGGCCTCCGAACGTATATACAGGGTCATCACACCCCACCGTCTTCGTAATGCATTCATGTTTTTGCGCTACTGATTTATTACACTTCTAACTCCCCTTATGTATACTTTTTTTTATATTTTATGTATGTATTTTTGCGATCCTGGCTTATTACGCATCGTGGTCCTTCTAACGTCTGCATGTATTTTGAACTACTGCTTTATTACATCTCACTGTCCTTGTAACTTATACTCTTTTGCGCTCCTGGTTTATTACACACCATGGTCCTTCTAACCTTGCGCTTCTGGTTTATTACATCTCCCGGTTATCCTATTTTATGCGTCATTTGTCTTACTGCGTTTTTTATTACACACCACGGTTCTTGGAACCTACACGTCTTTTGCCGTACTGCTTGATTTATTACATACTACGGTCCTCAAAACATATATATTCATTTTTGCATTACAGCTTTAGTATATCTAATGGTCCCGCTAACGTATATGTCTTTTCACCTCTTGCTTATTACACGCCACGGTCCTCCTAACATGCATGCTTTTTGTAATGCCGGCTTCTTGCACCTCTCTGCTCTCCTCAGTTGCATGTCTTCGGTCTACTTAGTTAAGACAAGTGACTTTTCCTGTCATTCAATTAGTTTTCCTTATTCTAATACTGGAATAAGTCGATGTGAACGACGTTGTGTGACATAGTTCCATCATCTGCAGACATCCCCCCAGGAGTACTTAGGGGGAACGAATTAATGTACTCCACAAACTAAACCCGTGCTAATGAGTCTTCTGTAATCCGTTCCACTCTGTTTAGGCACTGCTTCATCCGACGTGCCTAGCTTGTTTTAATTAGTACTCAGTTATCTGACCACGGTCTCTGTGATTAGCCAGTTATCCGACAGAAGAGCAAAACACGAGATGTAATCTCGGTATGTGCATATACACTGTTCAACAAGCCAAGAGCAGAATAATATGAAGGGAGGCCTTGGTGTTGACGGACCATTCTGGTCTTAAGTCTTTCTTGAACAGGTGTATTGCTGTTGACACGTGAACGCTTTTGCCTAGCCACGTGACGGCTCTATTTTTGTTGGCACTGCTGTTGAGTTACCGCGCGACTTTGTATTGTTCTTCAGGTTCGTCGATGAAATCCGCGACGCTCCTCGGTGCTTTTAATCAGTAACCGCGTGACCACACTTTTTTCTTTCTCGGCATAACCGTATGTTTGCTTTGCGGAATTGCGAGATCTACGTTTGAATATCTTATTCCGGTTGACTTGCTTGATGAGTATCTTCGTGAAGGCTTTGCGCGCATTGTCAAATCTGCTGACGAGTACCCGAACAGTTTTCAAATTTTTCACAGCCTGACACATTCTTACCTGGTACTACAAGTTAACAGTACCGAAAACTGTGTATCTCTAATCTACAACGTCTGCATGTGTGGCATAGTTCTACTCGGTTTGCTGTGTGTTCAGATCTATTGATAAGTAACTGGGTGGATGCTCTGTATTTCTGGTTTATTATACTGACGAGTGATGCTCTGTATTTTGGTTGATTCTCTTGATGAATCACTGAGTGAATGCACTGTAGTTTTGGTTGATTCTCTTGATGAGTCACTGAGTTGATTCTCTGTAGTTTTGGTTGATTCTACTGATGAGTAACCGAGTGGCTACTCTGTAGTTTTGGTTGATTCTACTGATGAGTAACCGAGTGGCTACTCTGTAGTTTTGGTTGATTCTAATGATGAGTAACCGAGTGGCTACTCTGTAGTTTTGGTTGATTCTACTGATGAGTAACCGAGTGGCTACTCTGTAGTTTTGGTTGAATCTACTGATGAATAATTGGATAGCTGCTCACTATTTTTGGTTGATTCTACTGATGAGTAACTGATTGGGTGCTCTGTAGTTTTTGTTGATCATATTCAGTATTCTTCGTTACATCTACTGAGGAATAACCGCATGACTACGGTGTTTGCTTTCTCTGATCTACTGACGAGTAGCTTATTGATTTATTTATTTGTTTGGTGTTTTACGCCATACTCAAGAATATTTCACTTATATGACGACGCACAACATTGTGGTGAGAGGAAACCGGGTAAAGCCCGGGGGAAACCCAAGATCATCCGCAGATTGCCGGCGGACCTCCCCACGTACGGCCGGAGAAGAAGCCAGTATGACCTGGACTTGAACTCACAGCGACCTCATTCATGATAGCCTTCTGGACCATTACGCTGCGCTAGTGCGCTAACCAATGAGTCATCAACTCATGAGTAACTGAGTAAATATGCAACTACTCAGTGTTCTATGTCAGGCCTGCTGATGAGTAACTGAGTAACAGTGTGAGTGATCAATATTCTACCTAAGATCCTCAGATGACTAACGGAGCAACCGCTTGACTGCTTATTATTGTAGGTCAGCTCTGCTGATCATTAAGTGAGTAACAGTATTGCTGCTCAGTATTCTACGTTGCAGGTCGGCTGTTAAGTGACTGAGTAACAGTGTGACTGTTCAATGTTCTTGGTCAGATCTGTTGATGAGTTACTGAGTAACAGTGTTTCTGCTCAATATTCTACGTTACAGATCGGCTGTTAAGTAACTGAGTAACAGTGTGACTGTTCAGTATTCTGTACCAGATCTGCTGATGAGTAACTCCATGATTTTCTCTTCTGCTTCCCCAGGCTCAAACACGGCCGGTCCATTTATGTATGATACAAAAGATAAGCCGACGATTTGTTCGTGTCAGTTGTCTGTGATAGGAAAAGCCGTTGATCTGTCCATGTCAATTCAAGGTGCAGCTTGCCTTCCTCACTTTCAGATTTCCATTTCCTGATTTCTTGTGGTAATACGAAAGTGGCCGCCTGTCCGTGATGGCCGCTCCCTCTTACTTCCTAGTTGCGGCACTCCGTATCTCCCAGTCATCGCCACCACTCCCTTGTGCCCCCACCCCATCCTTCTTCCCCACCCCGACAGTGCTGTAATTTTGGGTCGAAGAAACTCATCATACCAGTCATTTATCACATCACGCCCACTTGCGTTAGATGCCACAGTGTTGGTCATAGGTTCATACATACATATTTGCCCTGTAATGTAGTGTAGTATGTAATAAATATATCAACCACTGAAAAGCGTAACTACCAGTTTGTTTTAGGCTTCTTTTTTTTTTTGCTACTGGAAGACAGGACATAGCACTTTGCCACCATGGTAATTTCCAGGGAGTTGGTTAGAATTTGAGCAAACAGTTTCCATTTTTTTCAGTGCAGGCATATTTTAACTGGGTAAAAATAACAGAAAACTTGTGGTCTATCAGTAACCTATAAATTCTGTGCGCCAGTAATGTGCAATCAGTGCGCCCAGCACTCTTCAGTTTGGAGATACGTTTTCTCGAATTATGCATAAATTGTCACATAAATCAAGTAGCAGTCCTAAAGATAGACACGTGTACAGAACTCGGCAAATATTACAGTGAATGTAACACACATTTAAAGTTCCCTCCGTCATCCTCGTGCTTTATGCAACTCCGTCTCGTCAGCCTTTTTGTGACACATATCGGCCTGTAGATTGCCAAAATGGACAAGGCATTATGTACAATGCCAGAGCCTTTCTGTGACATGATTTATACTGCCATAGCTTTTCTACACGTTGTACATCATGTAGGCCTCTAAAGCATTATTATCATGGACACGACATTATTTATACTGTCAAAGTATAATATTATACACTTTGTAGTCTTATAAAGGCCTGCCAAAGCCTTTACACTTTGCACGTATCTACATTTTGTGTACAGTGTTCCGTTATAATGGATATCCATCGGGGAATTTTCTTTACTCTCGACTTGGCAGGTGTGAGATGGCAGCGGCAAATGGCTTCAGTTTGGTGCATGGTATAGGACACCGGAAATCGGGTACCTGAGGCAAAATCAGCATTACTCACACAGACGTCGCTGTTTTCTCCTACAGTATGTTACATAACCGTGCTATGCTGCATTCGTGCACCGCTTTCGACGCTTAGATCTTTTTTTGCTTTTTTGTTTTTGTTTTGTTTTTTTTTTGTTCAGCAGATATGCATATATCATGCCTGAGAATATTCCATCAATATTAATAAGAATAATAATTCGTTATGAAATGGGGTCTAGTTTCTCATCGCCTCGCTTTTCTTGTAAGCGGAAAATAAGGCAGTTGAAAAATCGAAATTACTGATATCATTCAGTGAAAGTCTTTGAGGGGCTTGTTAAAGACATCTGGTAATAAAGGTGTGCGCACTGCACCGTTGCACGGACACACTAGGTTAGATCATCCAGTTAGATTTTATACCTTCGTTTCGTCCATCCAGCTTTTGGTGACAGCTGTAGAGTTTTGTGTCAGAGCTTGTTTTACGTCTACAGGCGACTGTGAGTATGGTGATACCCCATCTGAAGACACAAGAGTCGATCACATATATCTCTTAGTCCTGGTACATTTTACTTCGATACCTGTGGCCTGTTTCACAAACGATTTTGGGCTAAAGCCCAAAACTTTAGTCATTATAAAAAAAACAAAATACTTCATGCAGGATGCTCAAACTTGGCTGAAATCGCACTATCACAGCATACAATGAGGGATCAAAATTTGACCGATGTGATGCATGTATTTCACAGTATAATTTGGTTTACAATTTTAGGCTAAAGTCCTAAATCGCTTTGTGAAACAGGCCCCAGCTTTATTGGTAGCTTCCATATTAACTGCTCTGAATAGCTACACCTACCAACCTGGAACTAGATTCTGTAACCTATGCTTTCCTCGGAGCTTCAAAGCTGTACGCGACGAAAAGAGGTTTCCTGTGATCTTAGTTATTGTGATGCTGAGCTCATGTTACTTCATTATGCGGTAATAATACAAACCACAGTGTCGCAATTAACACAAATGGAACAGTCGCACCTACTCGGACATCATCCGAAATTCGCCAGCCGCGATCAAATGTTCAGATCAAATTTCCTCTTTGCCGAGCTGGACTCTGCTGCTCTTCCCAGACATAAGATCTTCTTTCCTTCCACAAAATTTTGCATACAGTTCTTTGTGATCATTATTAAAAGAAAAAATAATGTTAAGACTTAAGAATTTGTCAGATGCCATTTTAATGGTGTACATTTTTGTGGCTCCAATCCAATTATATGTTCTTCGCGTTCTTTTTTCCGAACAATGCCGAGTGCAGCCGACTCGAATCGAAAGTATGGCTTGCTGTCGAGGTACCAGGTACATATATGTTAATTGTGACGTTATCCTCTTTATTATTGAGGAATAGCTGTGTGATATTAAGTCAGAAAGCTATTGTTGTAACGAACAATTTTGTCATGCTTAGGACAGCGCACTCGAAAGGACGGAGCTCTAGTTTTGTCAATAGAACAGTACAGATTTGCATTTCTGAAAGCACAGCTGGGAGGAACGGAACAGATCTGAGATCTACTCTAACGTATCTGGCCCCGGCCTTACGGTGAAGCGTCATAGTGAAGCTGGTCGATCCGGGCCAGTGCGCGGTCAAGGAACGGTGGTCTAATGAGTTCTTACACGGCTCATAACAATCGCTCTGTAATAAACAGTTAATTATATTGACTACCTCGGACATCGCTCGTACCGCAACCCGATAATGTGGACCTGATGAAATAAAGCCTGTTAACGTTAAAATTTACGATTACAGATCTGTAAATGCGAAGAGGTTACACAACCTGTGTTTCTGCCTAGAGCTGGAGGGCTTCTGGACCGGTCATGTGCACCAACGGCGAGCTAATATTCTTCCGTCCTTAGCGGTAACATGCAATTTGCCCAATAGCTAAGCTTGTATAAAATGTTTTCACTCTCTCTGTCCGTCTCTCCCTCCCTCCCTCCCTCCCTCTCTCTCTCACTCTCTCTCTCTCTCTCTCTCTCTCTCTCTCTCTTTATTGCCACTTCGCACCACTGACATTAAGTAGATTGGACTTCAAACCGGCCGCTGGTTTTCTCCGCCTGTCCTCAACTGAAGTAAAACCCAACTTCCGCCTACAGATTCCTCGTGCCGATTGGTCGGCAAGCTGGAGTGTTTATGTGATGGTCCGTTACCTTTATGATCGACACTTGCGCTGAAGTATTTGCCCATTTTTTACTGCGCCTACATTCGACTGAACACCAATATGTCGTTTAATCTTAAACACTTCTTTTGAAATGGCTAAAGATGAAAATGAATGCGCAAAATCAGCATTGGCAGACTGGGGTACTTCCGGTTACCGCGTCGAATATAAGTCAGGAACAGATGTTTACAACTTCCGCAATTGCCTGAAGCCAGCTGTTATCGTTTTTCTTAAGCATATCACGAAGTTGCCAATTCGGTGTTTGAACGTTTTATCGAACTATTTGCTATTCGCCAGCCCCAATTCAGCGCCTTCTTGATTAGAGAATCCATCATCAAGCCGAACTCTCAGAAAATTATGTAAAAATTATAGGACAATATTACGTTATGACCCTTTCAGAATTCATGTCTAAAAGAACGTCAACATAATGTTGTGGCGAAACCCTGCTTCTTAGCAGAAAGCAGGCATATGCTATGATAAACCAGATTGGAAAATATAACGTGCGCGAATTTTTTCGCAAACATTACCGCTGAACAAATAGCTGACTTTATGGTGTGGAACGTGTTCAAAGTTTGTAGCAATAGATTTTTCGATCACAGGGGTTTTGTTAAAGTTTTGACAGAAATAGCATAACTTAATAATCGATATGAATACTACAACAGTATCAGGTAGCGAATAGGTGTGTCGCGTCAATGAGGACTTGTCTCTTTACGGACTGGCTAATGCTGGAATCTAGATATAGAGACCACGGTCTGTATCTATACGTTGTACACTGCCCATTTTTTCTAAAGGCGTGGCTATTGAATATTCCTGTATACACCAACCTGTTTCCACCTGTTTGACACCTGTTCGAAACTACATATGCGTAGTGACCTGTTCCTGACTGTTTGATTGAATCTACCTACATGTGTATAGCCACACATTATTCTATTTGACTGTTGAATATACCTACCTATGTACAGTGGTCTTTTTCTAACGGTTTGACTGTGAATCCACCTATGTTGACCGATCTTACCGTAACAGTGTTAGTATACACCGGCAACCTGCAGATGGTCAAGGGTTTCCCCCGGGCTCTGCCCGGTTTCCTGCCAACATAATGCTGGCCACCGTGATATAAGTGAAATATTCCTGAGTGCGGGGTAAAACACCAATCAAATAAAATAAACAAATAAATGCAACGGTGTTTTCTGTAGCTGGATGTATTACGGCTAGTTTTCGTGGACTATCTGCTATATCCCCTTGAGTCCACGGGCCTGTTTCTTTAGTTGTTTCACTCGAGTATCTGCCTTTTAACACCGATCTGTCTAACGGCTTGATTGTTTTATCTAACTGCATATCATTTCACACTTCTCATGGATTACCTGCTGTCTACACCGATGTTCATCTGCAGGCACTGTGTCATAGTGACATTCATAACAAACTGAGAGCATGTGTTGTCTGACACTCATAACGTGCAAGCCTTTGTCATTCCTGAATACTACGTGCAGTGACAGGCTCCTTTGTTTATGGTAACTTATTCACAACGGAGAGACACTTTCGTAATATGTGTCAAATTGTTTTTAAAATATTACCAATACGGATTTTTTTCTGCTAACGATTGACAGCTTGAATATCACTATTATATACCGGATTGCTTTGTTTGTTTTTTGCATTCTCGCTTTCAGTATTTTCCCTAAACGTCTCCATTCCTTATATAACTGTATTCTTGAAAACCAGCCCTGAAAATGTTTCTTGAATATCGCAACTACTGATCTGTTTCTTGAACACAATGGCATTTAGGTTTTTCCGCCCACATTTTATGTCGACTCCCCAACTCGCTTTTCAGCACAGTAGCTGAACATATCGTAGAGGCCTACCTCAAAATATACCTCCGGGAAACTCTCCCCCCTCAACCCACTGTCCTGAAGATGCTTTCCATGCTAAAGCGTACCTTTTCTGCACCATCAGTTCTGGGACCAAATACTTTTCCCGGTTTGTCTTTTTGTGTTTGGCAGTTCCATTTTTATTTAATATTTATTTCCCATTTTTTGCATGAAAGACCCCAGTGCACAGCCTTTTCAAAGTGATTTCAGTTTTGAACCAGTTATTACGACAATATAGGATCGTTCACCACAGTCCACATGTAAAGCTCACTTCGGCCATTTATCTCAATTTGAAAATGATCAATGACTTTTGAATTGATAGCGGAATTTTGAATCCTCGTTAATTTTATCAAGGACCATACTGATAGAAGCGATTACAAGGCACCTTGCTACCTAGATGAAAGGAAATTGCTTAATTAAGTGTAATTTCTGGACAGTTTGTGAGTTGGGTACAAATTGAATGGGTTGAGATCAGTATAAATGGTTGAGTAACATCAAGTGATCATGCAGCGGAGTGGTCAATGTGGAACGGAGTAGAGGTGTGAACTTTTGTTGAAAGCGTGCGTCTTGCGCTATATCACAGACTGTGATATATGAGGCTTCTGTATCGTGGCTGTGAGGTTTGCCGAGCAGAAATCGGACGGAAGCGTCAATATTTTTTTGGCACTTTGGTTCAAGGAAAGACCTAACCCCCACAATATAGGCTATATGATATCGGGAGTGATTATGAACCATGACAGCGGTAAATTATCCTATCCTGTCTGATATCTTCCACTCTCACCAGATTGTTATAGCTTGTATATCGCTGTGTTGAAATCTGTAATGGCTTTGGATGATGGAACTGTTACACACGTATGTTGTCTTGGAAAATGTTGCAATGACATAACGGTTGAACTCTCGCACGTGCGTTCCTGTTAGATAACTGACTCAGTGACCAGCCTAAGGCGGGGATGACGCGGCGTTTGAAGGATCAACGGTTAATACGCACTAATACAAGTTAATCAGATTCCACTAAGCTCCCGCCGGACCACATTAGACGTATTTAACGCATTTGGCCCATTTCAGTAACACTGATCTTTCAGCAGCCCAAATCCAGCTCTGAGTGATTCGGTGGCGGCTTTCAGTCAGGTATGTTTGTTAGGTATTTGGCAGTGGACAGTGGTGTATTCCGGGTTGCCATCCAGTCTGGTCATGAAAGTGACAAGCGATTAGCGCCATCTATAATGTCATTGGGAGAGAACCGGTCAAGGCTGGCATGTGCAGGGAAACAATTATTGAGCACTTGCTAGACGCCAATCCTGTAAATAAATGAATGTTCATAGTCATGTGTAAGTAGTGTACGCAGATACATCTCTGTGCCTATATTGTTATATCATGCATCCGAGGTACCGTTATCAAAGCGATTTAACATACAAATGTGCCTCTGTTGTATAGTGAATTTTCCACTTATACGTCCATGGCCAGGTTTATCGGTCAGGAGAAAAACGCGGAACTTTGACAACTACCTGAAAGACTTGCCGACGTAAATACACAGCCGAAATAGCATGCTAAACCTGGATTCGAACTCGCAACCTCATTGTCCAATTGCCTGAACGTAATCATGTGAGACAGCGAGCCAGTTATCTAATAGTCAGACTGTTCCATTATTGTATTATCATTATCTAACGCATGTAAAATGTCATTATGCCCGCCAAGTAATGGATGTTTCTGTCAGTGACGTTGTGTACCGTTATCTCACTATTGTAATTCACCGTTATATCATGGGTTTAATCATTGTTTTCTACGCCAGACTGAGGGTGAGTCTAAAGGCCAGGGCTATCCAGGTCATCCCAGAAAAAAGGGGGATATGGCATTCGTAATGATCTATATGTCGTCTGCAATAATTGCTTTTTAGGGCAACAACCCAGAACATTATTACCAGTATTGCCGTAACAATTCTAAACAGTATATGGGAACCACAAAAGTTCTAAGCTGGATTGTCATAACAAAAAAAAAGCAGCGAGAAAGTTTTTCGGTAATGTTAACACTCTGTGAAAATAGGGCTATCTATAATTTTTAGCCGCGAGATATAAAGGTGTGGGTTGTTCAGACACCTTTATTAAGTTTATAACCAAATGCCCGCCGTTAAAATGGCTCTGCGTTAGAAATACCTACAGTTAACACCAAAAGAATGATTGGAATTTCACTCTAGAAATGTGAGACAACCCGTCTCACTACACTGCGGATATTGTCATGCAGTCTATCCCACCAGACAACCCGTCTGACTAAATGGCGGATACCACCACACTGTTTATCCCACTCGACAACATATCTCATTGTACCGCCAATATTACCACACAGTTTGTCAAACCACACGAAATATCGAACCATGCGGCCGATATTACTGGACAGAATACCGATCTCACTGTAGGGTCGACATTGTCATACTTTGTCCACCAAACAACATATCAAAGTTTTCTGTCAATATTACAAGATTGTTTTACCCCAGACAATCGATCTCACTCTACATTAACATTCTGGACTTTCCAATCTCTCGTGGTAAATGATCTCACGGGTCAATCGGTGCGGGAAATTTTTAGATTCCACCGCTCTCTCTGCTTGTGGGGCCTTGCAAGTTGGTGAGAACTTTGGAAAGCCATCGACAACCCTCGCATAGTTCGTGGAAGATCACTTGTCTTCCACCAGTATGTTATACATATATCACAAGTGGGTAAGCTCGTCAGCTTTTTCCTCAATCCATGAAACTGACACACCGTCATCTGTGTGAAAATTCTCGAGTATGATTTTCTTACAATAGTCAAAGAAATAAATAATTCAATGTCGGTGTCTCTTTCGGAGTCGATGGTTCCCAGAAAGCCGAGAATGCAAATTCGTATTGTAACGGTAAACAACTAGGGATACCTCCGTCGGCTCTATCGGTACTTGACGGCATCGGCCCTCATCACAAAGCAATCAGTCACGTTCAGGAATACACAGGGAGCCATGTCCTTGCCACTCGCCGTTAGTTGTCACGACGTGGTTCTGTTCGTAAACGTATTCATCAGTTGTATGACAGCGGTTAGGTCTGGCGCAGCCAGCCGAGCGAGCTTATTATTAAAGCACGTGTCAGGAGCCCCACTACACGGCGTCCAGTCGCCGCTGGACTGCCCTTCATTACATGCCTTGACTTACATCCGGTGTGGCGCAGGGTATCGCGGCTGCTTGGGGCGATGTGTCTTGGAGCGGTCGTGGCCTCTGCCTTTGGCGCTTCTACGTATGTTGTATAATTACCGCGGCATCTACCATTGGCGTTTCAACATATGATGTATAAATACCGCGGTATTTGCCATTGGCGCTTCAACACACTGTTTAATTACCGCAGTATCTGTTATTGGCTCTTCTCCATATTGTATAATTACCGCGGTATCTACCACTGACGCTTGAACACATACTTCCCGCAATATCTATTAGTGGCGCTTCTACATATATTGTATAATTATCGCGGGGTCTACCATTGGCTCTTGAACACATAACCGCGGTATCTGACGTTGGCGTTTCTGCATGTTGCAGTTATCGCTGTCTCTACTAATGGCGCTCCCGCATGTTGTAGTTATTGCTGTCTCTACATCTTTGTCGCTCGTGTATATTCTAGTTATCGCTGTCTATACTAATGGCGCCCATGCATGTTGTAGTTACAGTTAACGGTCTCAGTCATAAGCGCACCTGCAAGTTGCTCTTTTAGTGGATGCATCTTTAGCGCTCCTGTTTGTTGTCGTGAGAGAAGTCTCAGCGCTCCTACACGCTGTAGTTACCACGCCTATATCATGATTGGCGTTACTATATATCGCAGTTTCTGTGCCTCTGTCATTGGCGCTCTTACATGACTTCGTTGCCGCGGCCATTTTACTTTGTATTCCTGCATGATGTAGTTACCACGTTATCGATCACTGGCCCTCATGATTGACGTAGTTATAGTGCCCTTGCAACCTGACTATATGGCGAAGTCTAGCATTGATGCTCCTACGTGCTATAGTTCTCGCGACCTCACGTTTAAATGGATTTTATTCAGTCATGAAGCGTGAAAAAACTTTAGAGTACACCTGACACTATACGGTCAGATTACGAATCTACAGAAAACATGCAAAGTTCTGGTTTAACCATATATTACAAGAAAATTAAACCAAGACATGGTTACCAGTCTCTAGCCAGAAAATAAAAACACAAAAGGATGATGTAATTGATTTAGGATCCTACAAGTGAGGGTTGTGTAAATCGTATTTGTACTTTCCATTTCCAATGGTTCCTTTCACCCCCGATCTACAGACTGCACATGTTCGTTTTTGTATTTACTGAGGAATTCAGTTTAGACTGCTAGCGTCTATTTTCCAAATGCGTTAAATGTCACGCTCTCCATCTTTCTTGCGCCTTTCAGGCATGATAGGGTTCAGGCAGCGTTTGGGTTTGTCAGTTTTTTTTTCGGGGGGGGGGGGTTCTTTTTTGTTTCCTTTTTTTTTTTCTTTTTTTCTTTTTCTTCATTGTTCTGGGTACCGTGACCCAAGCCACTGTTAAATCAGACGTTCGTACGACGTATTCAGTAATTAAGGATAAAGTAGTCAGTTATCAATGAGGATAATTAGACGTTGCCCGCAAATTCCTTTCCGGATCAGGACAGCGACTGAAGCCAATGTACAGGAGTTACCAAATGGCTGGACTATGAACAGGTTTGACGCCCGTGCTATCCATTCTAGCAGTATGGAATTATAACATCCACCAGAGCAACACCTAAACCAAATCAAACACCAAGCTATTATAACAAGTATTAGATAGTCCTGTCACTTAACTGCTGAGCAATGTCAGCATTCACCAGCTTGCATGTAACGGATTCTAAACAAAAATCAAACTTGCAAAACACCTACTTGGGAAGGTCCGACACTCTGGAATAAATCTGTCACAGCACATGTACCTGATTTTGCCACTAACAACAGCGACATAGACTGTCACAGCACATAAGTACCTTGATGTGCCACTAGCAACACCGACCTGGACTGTCACAGCACATCGTGCCTGACTGTACCACTAGCATCACCGACCTAGGCTGTCACAGAACCTACGTACTTGACTGGCAACACCGACTAGACTGTCACAGCACATACCTACATGACTGTGCCAATGGCAACACCGACTGTCACATCACATACGTACTAAATATGTCACTAGTAATACCGACCTAGACTGTAACAGCACATACGTACGTGAATGTGCTACTAGCAACACCGACCTAGGCTCTCACAGCTCATAGGTACCTGACTGTGCCACTAGCAACACCGACCTAAATTGTCACAGCACAGACGCACCTGACTGTGCCACTAGTAACACCAGCCTAAACTGCCACAGCACATATCTGACCGTACCTGACCATGCCCCTAATAACACCAACTTACAACATCACAGCATATACGAACCTGATTGTGCCCTTAACAACACTGACCAAGATTGTCACAACAAATAGGCTACGTATACCCATGCCAATAACAACACAGACGTGGAATATGACAGCATATATGTACCTTATTCCACCTTATTTTGTCCTTAACAACACATATCTAGAATGTGACAGCGCCCACTTGCCAGCCAGAGCCTTTAACAACTGGCTATGTCCCGAACAGACATAGAGGTCAATAAAAAAGACACCTTGTGAGTGTTTTCTTTTGAGCACGGGTTCTCGCTGTTTTAGGGTAAAATAAAGCAGTGTTTATTAGTCAAGAGACGATAACTGGACCATGCTAATGTCGCATTAGCCGATGGTGAACGACTTAACACAGACCTCTCATGTGAGTACCTGACTGTGCTACGAACAACATGGACCCCGCTTCCCTGGAACAATCCGACTGAATCTTTCCAATTAAGTTATTTCGCATGGTAAAACGTCAATGCCGATTACCTGACTGCAGTCAAGAGTGGGTATTGATCTCACTTTCAGTCAATACCATGCCGATAATACGCCTTGGGTCTGACGCTAACTCGGGGTTTTAGTAATGATTTCTCGGTGCTGAGCTGTTTATACTTAGAGGGCCATATGCAAATGGCGGCTATCGCCCTTTGTGCAAAGGCAGATTTGCGAATCCACATGAGCACGCGCTGACCTCTTACGTCACGTCGTTACGTTAGATATCAAGGGCAGCTTGGTAAAACAAAAAGCACCACTTGTGTCACTTTTTTTCTGTTTTTTCTTTTTTTTCTGCATTGAACGAACGAAGCAAGATAAATCAATACGGCATGTTATATGGTGGAAAAGTGCCTGACAGATGCTGATGCAGTGGTTTCCACCGGATGAAAACTGATTGCAGCAACTACAATCTGCCGGCCATTCAACGCAACGGGCCAAATAGGATTTTGTCCAGGTTTTTTCCATATACACATTATGTAAAAGTCTTATCCAAATGTTAAGAAACAATCATTAAATATTGCGCGGGAATTAGTACGTTTATTTATACATATATATATGTAAATATATTCTTTCTAAATATATTTTTATATTTTCGTTTTAGCCAGACAATACCACAGAAAATGCCCACGTTCTCAATGCGCTAATGTTAGAGAGTTTCGGTCATACACTGACATGCACATATCAACTTCGGCTAAACTGCTGGAAAAATATGTGGCGCTTCTTAAAATACTGACGACTAAATATCTCTGCTTATGAAATTGATATGTCTACAACGAAATCTTTCTGCAAGCGTGAGTTTCGTTAGAGAGAACTTAGAGAGGTCAATACACATTTATCAATATAACCTACATATAGAACAAGATTGCCTCTATATCTCGTAAAGCCCTGAACCAATCCGCGTAGGATGGTCCTAGCACCTGGCTGCAGAAACAGCACCTACCCTGGCATAGCATGCCCAGCGGTCACAGATGTATATATCCCCGTAAGCAGCCGTCTGGGAGCATCCCCCACCCCTAGTTTGGATAATAGTGCTTAGTACATTCAAAGGAAAAGACTCGGTAAAATGAAGCTATAGTGAGTAGAATGACCATTAAAAACTGTATCTGAAAATGCCTTCCATGATTTTTTTTTCAGACTTGTTTTTCACCAAATTAAATGCAGTCAAATGTTTTGATTGTATGGTGGGTTTTATGGATAATATGTGTCAGCCGTGACGGAATCTTTCCCTTTAAATTAAAATGTGAGCTTCTTTATGTTTGTTCACCTTCTCACTTATCTCTTGTCGTATATTTTATTAAATAAGCACATACATGTATGCACATCGGTATTACATATAAAAGGCTACGGCATGCCGAGGGGAATTCCAGCTTGACCAGAGCAGTTAACAAATGCTAAGCCAAGAAATTCGGCCATTTGTCAGTTTACCTGACTTTGGGTTTTGTTATTTATTTATTTATTATTTATTTATTATTATCATGATGGCTTGTTTTCATCAAAGCCAAGTATTACATAGCTTCGAACAGCCAAAGTATGGTTTGTATAAAAAGAGACTGATGTTTTTGTGTGTTTTGACTTTTCTGCATGCATCGAGCAGAAAACCTTGTCTAAGAAGATAACTCTAGCACCGTTACACTCATTTTTTGTCAAGAATGTTTGGGCCGTATCACATGTTTCTGCTTGAGCACCCCCAACTATTCCACGACTAACGTCAGCATTGACATCACACTCATAAACATAATTAAGCAAATGCTTCTGATTTAAAACATTACATTGGTCGTCCAAGTTCCCTGTTTAATTGGGTAAATATATAAGTATCTATCAACGTAACGGACCCGGGTTGCCTGTAGGCGTAATTTTACACAGTTATGTAAACTTGCTGTATTCGGTAATCTCATCAGGTGTGGTAATCATCACTAAATTAAAGTAAGATTTTGGACGGAAAGAATTCTGACAGGAAAAAGAATTACTTTTTAACGCCTTACAAAGTTAAACTCGGTCAACTTATTTATAAATTATATAAAGCAGTTCAGGTGAGTTCAGTGTATAATTGAATGCGGGGTTCAAGTTTTGGCCTTAAATAAACATGTCTCGTTTTGCAGAAATACGATATATCTCGTTAACACAGACGTAGTAACGGATATGTGAGAAATTTAAAAAGGATAACGTTCACTGAAAAAACCTTTAACACTGATACGTTTAAGATTTGTGTAAAATACATGTAACATTATGCAGTTTGAAGAAGGAGGGAAGAAAGAGCAAAAATAGGAAGGATTTTGTCTGTTGCGCGCGTTCTCTAATGTGCTCGCGACGCCAAATCTCCCATTCCGGCTTTTGGGAAGCCAAAGATGAAAAAGTGTCAGTATTGGGATGTTTGGTGTCCTGGCTTAAGTAGAACCGTTAGCTGACGGGGATAAAAAACAAGGATTACGGTAAAATAGAGGTTCTGTGAAGGACGATGCGTTAAGGCGTTGCTACTTAGCTTAAGCCAGGCATTGTATCCATTACACAGTATTGTTCTTGTCTTTTATACTGCCGAAGGTGTCTCAGTTCTTCAACAAACCCCCGTGTTACATCTTCAATTTGTTCGAGGCCACTCTCTTAAGGGTGAGTGTTTGGTATGGTTAAGTTCAAAATCATCGCTCCCGTGCGATGATTCGGTGTGTGAAATAAGCGGTGCCCCCTGACACACACACCCTTCCCCAAATGTCTTATCTCTTACCCTGCCCGTTTTGTCCGGCCACGAAGACTTAGTATTACGCCTCATATAAATCATTTTGCTCTTTGAGAATTCCATCTTGGTGGCTGTGAATGCCTGCTCAGCGTTTGTTAGGCAAATGGCCATATCGATCGGGAATAGGCCAAAGGGAGGATGGAAGCTAAGCCACTATCTTTAGCCTTTATTATCCAACTGCAACCTACAGGTCACGTGACTCCTATTACTGGAACCGACGTTTAGCAGTTGAGCATTTGCCAGCCCGATCGAGTTCTAGCTTTGCCTTCCGTCCCGCCCCCGATGTCCCTGAGTGCAGCAAACATCGCCTAACTGCACATCTACCTAGGTTATAGCCTTCCGGCTTTTACTCATCAAACACAGAACAGAAGAAACGATTTATCTGTGTTTCAAAACGGTCATAAATCCAACACTACATTGCCAGAAGCAATTATTAAGTATAGTTATTCGCTAAGTCGTTGCCGTGGAAAAAATCAAAGGAACCACTCAATTATATATACCTATTCTATATGGGTATAATTCTAAGACGACACTCAGAGTTGCTCCAGCTTGTCCCGCCAGGATTGCAACAATTCAAACATGCGTTCGCCAAAGCATAAAAACGATACTCAGCATTTTTCTTGTCTTTGGGGGTGTTAAGTCGTTGAGGAGGAAGGCGTCAATGAGATTTAATCGACGAGACAATTCTGCCAGTGTCATTACTTCCGTCATTAAACCGACTATTACTGCGATGCCTCATCAGATGCACAATCCTTTAAATCCTCTTGAATCTGTCATTTCGCCGTTCTTTTCGGAGGTTTTTATTTACCCGAAAATTCCTGTAAAATCGGCATTTCCCCTTTTCCACTGTTCGTTATATGCTACTTTCAGCCATCAGGCAAACCTCCGTATGTCTTCGTGTCTGGTATTTCACAGTTCGGAACAGAACATTTTCATCTACCGACACTGCGCCTCGTGTCTTCACTTTGTTACTAACACAGTCCGTTATTGGCACCTTTTCATACACAAGTCCTCCATTTTCGGCATTTGTCCAATATTGCACGCTTTCTTCCACCAAACAATCCTTTGCACTTATCATTTCCTTCACCACATTCTTTCATTCATCACGCATTTCTCTCGTTACATCGTCTGTTATTTCCATACTCTGATCCACCAAACATCCGCAAGTGGCGGTTACCTTTGTTACAACGGCCTTTGCACGCTTTCATCCTCCATACAGTCATCTGCATATCTCGTTTCCGTTGTTGCCCCGCTTGTTACTTATATACTTTCATCCACCAAACAATCGTTCGCATGTCGTCGATTCGTCGCTATTATCCGCTTGACCCACAAGACAATCACCCCGAGGTCGTCGTTTCCGTCTCATAGCGTTTGTTCTTCACACTGTCTGTTCGTCTGTCATGTAATCGTTGGCATATTGTCGTCATTTCCATCGTACCGCCGTCATCCATTTGCACGCTTTCATCCACAAGACTATGCTTTGCATGTTTCATCTTTACAACGTCCATTGTTGGTTCGCTTTCAACCACCAGAAAATCTCCTGCATGCCCTAATGTCTGTCGTTAAACCATCTGTTGTTTGAACGCTTTTACCAATCATACATTCCCCGAGATGTTTTCATTTCTGTTGCTATAGTGTCTGCTGTTTGCATACTTTCATCCACTTCATCTTCCAGACAATCATCCGCAAGTCGTCGTTTCCGTTGTCACACAGTCCGTGATTTGCATACTTTCATCCACTTCATCCACCAGAAAATCATCCGCATGTTGTTATTTCTGTCGTCACACAATCCATTGCTTATACGAGCTCATCCAACAAACTACCATCCGCATGTCGTTGTGTCTGCATGTTTCCTTCCACCAAACAATCATCATCAAGCCATCATTTACGTCAGTACACAGGTTTTAAATCAAACACATCATGTTAGATATCAAAGATAAGTAGCCATTCTCTCATCGATTGTGTGTGTGCCTGTGTGTGTGTGTGTTTGGATGATTTCATGTTTGCATGTTTACATATTTCGAATAGGGGATAGCCATGGATTTATACATACGCTTCAGTGAAAACGTTAGTGGATTTTACTAACGGTTATTCGTGTAGACATTGTCTCTATTACAACTGCTTCCCTCCTAAGACTGTGCCGATATAATCTGACCCATAAGCAGATATACGTAACCCCACATCTGTAAATGCAATAACCTTTCCTCCCTCAACCCCCACCAGCCTTGCTATAGATATTGTTTATGGTCTATTTATGTCCACTTAAGAGCGCACGGTCACTCCAGCTTGCTGGCTCGTTGACAATATTGATTCCAGCGGGAAGCTGTGACGTCACGTCTGCCAGTCTTTGACCACCGCGGTTAAGATGGTGCGTTAGAAGTGGGGCTCTCCTCACAAGCTTCATTATACACGAGGCTGCAGATGCTTGTTACGCTGTACCATTGGGCTGTTCCTAGACGACAGGCTCTCTTACCGGGATAGGTAGCCTACACAGTCTCGTTCTCTGCCTCTTTCCCTCTCCCTCTCTCTTTCTCCCTCTCTCTCCGTGCTTTTACCACGTCTAAAGCTCTTCACTTCAAATTCTCATTTGCCCTTGACTGCGCGAGAGCTGGAAAACAATGGCGATACGTTTACCATCAAGCCTGTTAATCGTCGGCAAAGATGAATCTACTGGTTTTGAAACTGCCTGACGAGCAACACGGCCCGCGAGACGATGCTCTGTGTCCACTCCGGAGGGTTCGGTCATCTCGCTGAAGCCAACCTTGTCTCGAGAGGAGAGACAGCCGCATTCCACTCTTCCATCCCTCTCTGCCTTCGATGTGTGCTGATATAAATGCACTAACAACGACGACGTGCTATTGACTAGACGCAGCCGTCACCGCTGCCACTCGGGGGATCGTACGTGGTAGCATTGTGCGAATTCCGCGGTTTACCAAAAATCGAGGACAGTTAGACTAGATCGATTGAGCAGGATTTGTGTGACTTCTAGGGCCCGCTGGTTGACCCCCTGATGTTTGCCGATTGTCCGCCGTGTTAGTGCTGGTCTTCCACAGACAGGTGAGTATGGTTCCCGGTCACATGGCTCACTGCCTGCCGTTGTTCACTCGCCATTTCGCTAGGGATCCTGGCTTTACCTAAATCTGCCATGTACTTTTAGTGCCACTGTTAGTTATTTAATAACCGATTTACTCCAAGTATCTCATTTTGCATGTTTAGCTGCATGTATCACATTACTCTGTTGGCCCCTGTTTTGTTTTGACCGGAGAATGGAGATGGCATGTTTCAAGTGTACATGTTAAAACGCTGTATTCTGCAAATCGAATGTACATGCTTACATGTGTTTGTGACATACTGTTCATTAAGGGTAAGCCGGATTCTAGATAGGCGTGTCTGTAGCTGTACCTCTTACAGCCTATACAGCTTTTATAGCCTTGCCAATAGCCAAGGCTTCTCGTCAACCAGAAAATGTCGTGACGGATTACCTTGGCCGAGTCATAAACAAGACATTATCAGGCTCTGCACTCCGTTATTGTCTGTTGCTCTGAAATCCTGTTGTAGCTTTCCCTTGTTTCAGTGATTTGGCGTTGTTTCTCTACCGTACTATACAGGTTTCGCATCTGGATATCTCACTGCATTCGTCCATTTGCGGACGGTTATACACAGGCTGTAGGGTTACCAAGTTTGCCACGCACTACCTATGCGGTTTTCTAAATAAATTGAGGTCATTTTAAAGAATTCTTCCCGCTGTGTGAGACATATTCTAAATGCATTCATCCATTTGCGGGCGCTTATGCACAGGTTTAATGGTTACCAAAGTTTACCACCTTTGCAATTTTCTAAAAGGATTGACACAGTTCGATAGAATTCTTCCCAGGTGTATGAGGCATATTCTAAATGCCAAAGTATTTTATTATAGTGCATGCTTCGCTTAGAATTGTCACACGCGACTTGTATCCGAGTGTTATGCTTTGTGCGTGTGCATACATCTATGACCTATACCATAATAATAGATGTGTATAAGATTCAAAATACTGGCAATGTTTCATTAGGTTTTTGAGCCCCGTGAATAGTTTTATGCATATACTGCGATGTACAAACACCAGATGTTGTTTAAAATACTAGAAAAGTTCCAATCAATGTCTTGGTTGACCTTTGCGATTTTGAACAGCCTAATGTTCAAAGAAAGATTTTGTCGTTGTTGCGGTTGTATTTGTAAAATTCCTGACACACTTAAAGAAAGAGAATTATCCATTATCCATGTTCTTTTATCCATGTTGGTAATTTGTTACCGACCAACAGACAGACATATGCAATGTAATCGCTAGTTCAACAAGCCTGTTATCAGTATACGCTCAGAGGATGATGTTGTGACTGTCATCCCAATCTGTAATCCTTCGTGCGTCCTTATACAACCTTTCCATCGAGTGCCTGGGGCTGTCGGCCTTATACGGCAAGTTCACCCGTACCACAAAGCCGACTTTTTGATTTCTCCCTGGGGCTACACTGGCAATATCAAACTGCTTTTATCCACGGTTTTCGTTGGTTTTGTTTTTGCATGCAGTGGAAAACTTGTGCTTGTCATGTCACCAGCTGTTTGTATGATGTGACATTTGCGAGGCTACTTTCTGATCGCTCAATGCTAATTATCCCAAAGCCCTTTGACATTTCTCTAGTGCGTGTTACGAATTGGACATACAATCCGTTTAATTTAACCCCGTGCTCTTTAAATTTACTCAGTCGAAATTCATTTTTCCCTTTCCCTCAGTAATCTATAATTATCTGACTGATTTGGGGGCAGATGTAAAGGTTCGTATGTAACATCGGTCGCAGTTGATTTTAAGTGTATTGCAAATTAGGCTTATGCATGATAAGGATTCGGGTGCGATACTCGCAAACAAAGCAGGTGTTTATGCAGGAGGACAGGAGACGTCTGTGTGGTACTTATACCCGTTAAACCAGGTAAGCCACACCGATCAAAGGAAGGTGTTTGGTATAGAACCACGTGAGATAACGACGCGGCATTCACAGCGGACAAAGCAGGTGTTTTACGCAGCGGGACGTGAGACAAGGACGCGGCACTCGTACCAGACAAACAGGTGTTTTGTGCAGCAGGGCACGAGGCAAGAATGCGGCATTCATAGCGGACAAAACAAGTGTTTTAAGCAGACATCACTGCGGCACCCACACGGCGCAAACTAGGTGCTTAATGCAGGAGGACATTAGACATACCGGGTAAACCAGGTGTTTTATGCAAGGAAGCGGCACTCATACCGGACAGCAAGCGTTTTATGAAACAGGACACGAGACAGGTGTGATACTGGGTAAGGGGCTTGTGTGGCTACTTGATCCGAGCGCAGAGTTTGTAGAGGAAGCGTTTTGAGTGGAAGCATTTTAGGGAAACCCTCACTATGGAGCCTATATAGTCTTGTCAGACACAACTAGGTAACACAACGTGCAGAGTGGAAACTATGCGCTGAGGTTGCCACTAACTATACCCGTAACGTTTATAAAACTATATAGTTTTATAGATAAACCTGTGGACAAAGTGACTACAACGACAAGGGGTTAAATAACAAGAAAGGAGTTCTTTAATATATACTTACTACTTATACTTACTATGTGCCGCTGTCCCGGGTTCAAAGTGGAGAGAGAGCGAACGCCAGCCAAAACAAGTCAATCCCAGTTCAATTTGGTGAAGTCGGAAAGCAGAGGGTATCTCCAAAGGAGAGAAGTTTTAGATCGAGGGTACCAGGAAGCACAGTAACGTAGCGTGTGAGTGGCCAAAAGACTTCTCCTTCCTTGAAATTTTGGATTCGCTTATATAGCAGCGAACAAGTAAATCTTTTGTTTCTAAATCACCGGTCGTAAATTTTGAAGCTTGCGTTATCTCACTTCATGTATCGTCTGGAGGTGCGCTCTGTCCGCTTTTGGGTAACATTGGGGGACCAACGGCGAGAACCATCTTTGACACATCTGTGGGAATTTCAGCTTGGACCATGATGTAGCATTGTCCCATCTGGACAATCAGCCACGCCAAACGGGCTTAAACCCGACCGTGAATTTAATCACCTTTTGTTTTCCTTAAACTTACGCGAGTCCTAACCCTAATCACGACATGTGCCTCGTAACAGGTGTTTTATGTAAACATCAATGCCACGCTCATACCGGGTAAACCATGCGCTTTATGCAGGAGATCACGAGACATACGAGATGAACCAGATGTTTCACAGGTATTTTACTCGAGACACGGACTCAAAGCAGGTGTTTATGCAGGGACATGGAATGAGGAAGTCTCACACACATTGGAATAAGCAAGTATTTTAAGCAGGAGAACGTCAAACACTGGCGCGGCACTCACACGGACCAAAATAGGTATTTTATGAAGGGGGACATCAGAGAACAGTGTGGCATAAACAGCATAAAAGAGATGCACTCGAACAAGTTCATTTCAGTAATCATTGACGCAAGCTAAAGAGTTGCTGTGCGCTGCATACTAGGCCATGTGATGGTCATGTGTTAGGCCCATCTATCTGTGCCACTGGTGCTTACCTCTGATCCTGTTTAGGTAGATCTATATTTGCTGCATGCCAGATGGTTACACTGTCATCTGTTATGCGTACATTTGATTCTGGCTATCAGACAGATATTTTCAAATGAGCCGAAGGACTGAAGATCGCACTGAGGTCTGCCATACGAGCATATTATTATTCCTATCCTGGTCCAGTTGTGCAGTCCAGGATTTACTGGTGTTTTTGACCGTAAGATCTTGGCCCTGAATGGACAGGTCAGGATATACTGGTGTCTGTAGCCGTAAAATGTTGATATTGAATATACAAGTCAGGATATATTGGTGTCTCTAACCGTAAGATCTTGGTCCCACTGTAAAGGTCAGGATTTTCTTTAGCCGTAAAATCATGGCCCGACAGTAATAGTTAGAACTAGCTAGTGAATGTGGACTTGTGTAGATTTATTGTTTCGTCAGTCCATTGTCAAAGGTCGGTGGGTTACCCTGGACACTCCGGTTTTTACCACCAATTTCGTTTTGTGTATTACTTCTTACATATTGCAATGAGAGCTGGTGTTTACTGTTTGTTGGAAGTGGTTCATACGATTATCCAGTTGGAACGCCCCTTTATTGTTTACGATATGTGTACCAATGTCGGACCTGGCGATTAGGTTTGCTTACTGCGCTGACACAAAGCGTCATCCCCAGTAATACCAGTGTCCCAATACCGTATATGCAGCCTACGGCCTCCATGTTATTGTTCATTAAATGTGATGACAACATAGCATTTTGAGTAATTCCAGGTCAATGAAGTCTTATATTTTACAGTTAACATCAGTCCATTTTTCTTTACCAATTCTGTATAAGCCTTGGTTAGGGGAGAGTAGAGGGCTGCTGCCATTTGTACCTTTACATGAATAAATGCACCCTACTTGTCCAGCTGTACAGGCCGCGGCTGATTTCTTCAACTGGTATTGCCTGACTGGTGTATTCAGATGGAAGCTGTCAGACGTGTCTGCTAACCGTATATGTTTGGAGGCACAAAACACTGACCTCAAGCCAGTAGTTCACATCAAAATATAATCCACTTGATGATAAGCACAATGTATAAAGCTGGCATCATAACCTACACTTTTTTACACCGTGAATGTGGCGGTAGCATATGCAAGCCTTTCGACCGCCAAAGTACCGTCATCATGTGTAGCGTTACGGCCATGGCATTGGCGGTGTCATTTAGAGATTGCTCCGTTTCGCAGGTGTCATCAACTTTTTTCTACAGCATGTTGCATCGTAGTTAATCATTTGTAGTTCACTCGATTTTGTGGCTTCGCTATTTGTAGGACCTTCGCTATACAGGTAGTTCGCTTCTTCTTGACGGCGGCGTCGGTATCTGAAGATTTCACTCTTGTTGAGGCTAACGTATCATTAACCTCGGAATACTGTCCAAAACATGACTTGCCAGCAGAAATCTGCTTGACTATCTGCACACTGTTTAACGAGTGCTAATCAATACAAATCCCTTTCGAAACCCAAAGTATCATTGCATTACCAACGGTTGAACGAATGTATAGTAGATCTGAGCGAGATATAATGTTAATTTTAGAATAGCAAAACCATACATTTCCGTACTGTGTTACACTTAATGGTGGTTGTGCTGAAGTTTAGTGCTGCCTGCGACTGTACGTATAGACCAACAGCGATTTACGCGCGAGTTTCCAACATCACAGAAACTCGTCAAACCAACAGCAATTCTCCAGACATCTAGTTTTCATACATCCGGATTAATTTGGGATATTTTTGTTACAGCATCGAAAACCATTGAATGTGACCTGGGTGTATGATGTTCTCGCCACAATAAGGCTGCGATATCAAGGTGTCAAAGTGTCGTTAAGCTCTTATCCCTCATTCATTCATTCATTCTTGTGTCTGGATCGACCCCTCGTCAGGATGTTATGTCGTGTGTTTCCCTTGCCTCTGCTAGATATTATAAACCTCACCAGTAAATTGAAGAGCCTATAGCTGTAGCTGCTGTGTAGAACCCTGATCTAAGAAAACATCGTATAGGAAATAGTTCCAGCTGTATACCACATCTCATTAATATGATTTCACATACGCTTCATCTGGCACACCATTGATTGCCATGAGAGTAGTCTGTCAAGTTGAATTCAATTTTACCTCATCCAGAAACCAGAAATTCTCTTCAGTATGGCGTTAATCTGATCTGATGACTGAATAAAAGAAATCAAATTTGGCTTGCCCTCTTCATCTGGGGTCAAACGACCTACCCTGTCAAGAGACTGTTCGCATATGCACATGTTTCACTGCCGCCCTTCACCTAGTGGTAGGCTACTAGAATAAAAACTTCATTCACTGACATCGCAGCACAATGACCCGAAGCCTCCTACCAATGCGGTCGCTGTGAGTTCAAGGCCAGCTCATGCTGGCTTCCTCTCCGGCCGTAAGTGGGAAGGTCTGCCAGCAACTTGCGGATGGTGGTGGGTTTCCCCCGGGCTCTGCCCGATTTCCTCCCACTATAATGCTGGCCGCCGGCGTATAAGTGAAATATTCTTGAGTACGGCGTAGAACTGACATATATTGCCAGAGTGCATCATTCCAAAGGACATCATTCATTGACATATCTTGCTGGGGTGCACCATACAGAAGGACTTCATTCACTGACATATATTGCTGGAGTGCACCATACCAAATGACTGCTTTCGCTGACATGTATAGCTGGTGTGCACGATACCAAATGGCTGCATTCACTGACATATATAGTTGGTGTGCACCATACCAAATGACTGCATTCACTGACATATATTGTGGGAGTGCACCATAACAAAGGAGTTTATTGGCTGACATATAATTCTGGAGTGAATCACACTAAAGGACTCCATCGGTTGACATATATTGCTGGAGTGCACCATACAGAAGGACTTCATTCACTGACATATATTGCTGGAGTGCACCATACCAAAGCCATACATCTGCAGTTTGAAATCTAAGCGTGTAATCTTAAAGATAATTCTTTTATTTCTTTGCACAGATCTTAGTGTTATAAAGTCAGTGCTTTGCAGATCGCTGCTCTGCAACGTACGGAAATAGGGATTTATTTGTTTTTAGTTGGTTTTTTTTATTACGTTTAGTCATCCTGAAACAAACAACGAACAGCCAATTGCAGGTTCTGTATGTGAGGGAAAGTGTCGTTTTGTCTGAATCATGGCTTTTAGAAAGAGAGAAGAAGGTAGACATACCCATTTTCGGAAAGTCTTAATCACGTGACAACATGCACTTTTCCAGGGGACAAGAGGCCCTGTAATCTGTGTGATACGGTAAAGTGATAATAGAAACGGACAAGCAAGGCACACATGGATCACGTGACCCGAACTGGTTTGAGAAGAGGTGTCAATTAGTCCCAATAATGACTGGAAGTCGATTGCGTGTTAGACCTGTGAGAGCTGGAGAAGGCAGATCTCTGGCACCGGAAATCAGGCTGGCCCAACAGCATGTGAACAATACATTTAGTGCTGTCGTGTGCGAAACACCAGGAACGACTGGTGATCGGTGGAGGGTAATAGGAGGTGCCTTGAAATACTCTACATATACAGCCACGGAAATCCTGGCAAAAAGGATTAATCCAAGCTTCCATTGCCAGCAACAGGAGAAATTTGCGAGAGAAATAAAACGAGCTTTCAGAACTTAAAATAAAATTTTAGATCGTGAGGTGCTAACTTGGCATGGTTCTTTTTCTTTCCTTTTTTTTCTATTTCTTTTTTTCTCTTTTTTGAGGCTGTATTGAAGCATTTTTTATGGTTTATATTAGCACCCACGATGAGATTATAGGACTGCGATTATATACGATTTGAAGCAAATGATTATATGGGGAATAATTAAAAGGATTTGTCGACCAGCGTGATCCCTTGATTTGTTAAAAGAAACGATCGCCAGTGAAGAAAAACTTGGATGTTCCTTTGGCAGAAATGGTTAACTCGAATTATGTGTCATGCGACTATTGGATATTGTCTGATCGGAAAAACAAAAGCAGACAGAAATTCTCTTCATTTGGAATCGGGCAGAATACCATGCCTGCAGAATTATGTCTGAAAGACCAGATTTCTCGAAAGCTTGTATAGTGTACAGAAGCTAAAAAGTCTTCATTACAATTTATTGGCAGCATCTGTATGTTAGCTGGCCGGCGGAAGGAATTGGTGGTGGCATTTATACAGGCGATAAAAAGTGACCGTTAACCCGTGAACCGGAATATCTAGTTTGGGAGAATGCTGGAGAATGGATTACATACGGACTTAAGAGGATAATAATAAGTGGCGCTAAAACACATCACAACTGACCAAATGCCCGAGATTGTCCGGCAGAGTGATAGACAACGATGCGTACGGGCGGGTGGCTTCTGTAGAATACCAGGGTATCGACTCCGGTCCAATGGTCCCATTGAGGGACCAGTAAATGGGGCTGTTCTCCGCCAGATCTGGGGCCAACGGCTATCGATTGGTCACCTTGGAGATGATCAGTAGCCAGGCATCAATGTAAAGTCGGCTGATGTCCGGGGTTAAATAAGTGTACACAATGAAAACTATCGAGATCTCTTTTCAGCTGTTTGCCGGAATGTTTGTATGCAGATTCTCAAGAACTTCAAACACTTTAGTCACGTACTTGGTGCTGAAGCTATTGAGCAATGAGAACAAACAAGACGGAGAAAAGAGGGTTATACGAACCCCATACTTCACAGTACTCAAAGGTCAACGGTCTAGTGAAACCGCAGGAGAGGGAGTTGGGATTTGGAGGGAGAGGGTGCTGATTCTAATCAAGACGATGTCCAGACATCCAGTGGGGGTATGGTTAATTACTAAATGTGAGGTCAGCGTATAGTGGATCGCGAATACCCAGCCTCTTGGTGGTCATTTCGAATCAGGCGTGTGGACCATGTTCTCAGCTTGCAACAGTGTAACCCATGTATGCCATGTTCATGCCTGATCTCAAATTCATCACAAACGTAAACGGTTCATCTGTTTCTAGGCTACCATTGCAGATGTAATGAAAGATTCTGTCATACAGACAAATACAATGTACAAATTCTGACAGAGTATAGGTTTGCATCTTTTCGAAAGGAATCTCCATTCAATGTTTTCACGTTGATAAATATGGCTTATAGTTATGCCACGATGAGAAATATATTCACAGAAAAATAAGGATGACAAAGGCGTTCTTACACATATTAAATGATATGGAAATGAATATGATTTGACTCCATCACAGAGAAGGAAGCACATAAAGGTGTATGAAAACCTGCCATGAGTTTACTTTGACAGCAATTGCAATTTTGGCTTTTGTTAATAGTAAATCTGATCAGTTCTCTAAGTATTCAAATACTTTTTCTATGTCCAGCACCATTAATGACCGACAACCTGGAATTTTAATTTGAACGTTTGCTGTGTTTCCATATACAGCGCTGTCGTGAACGTAATTCATTTGACAGAATAGATTGCATATTTCATGTCGTTATGACAGCTTCCATCTTGATGACTAAATGACATTCAAATTAACAAAATATGCGTCCTTTTAGTTTCTTGTGCTAATTCCGTAGTTGAAACTTACATTACTGAAGCTGATCTTTATGAATTGCATTTTTGACAGGCGTCCCTTTTGATAACGGCTTAATTTGCGTGGTATAAACGTGCACAGGCAATGAACCAAACCTCCACCAAGTACAACCTGCCCAAGCATCATCATTACTTATCAAAATCACTGACCGCGGTGCTGAGCATTCTAGTCAGTAGAATCGGAAACATCGATAGACTTCCTGAAAACTACTTCGTCGACAAAATGATGACTCAAAATAGTTGGTAAGCCAGTGAGAAGGAGGTGGGGGATAGGCAGTTCTCTGAGGCAGACAGTCATTGGAGTCAGAATGGTGTCCAATTACTGTTCTCTGCCTTTGACAGTTTCATCCCTTTAAGCCGCAGTGGTGATCTGTATGCTTTAGCGATGATTTTATTGCTGCAGACGAAAATGCCATAGTGTTATTCGTATAACACTTATTCATTAGACGCCCCAATCTTTCTTACGTTGGGAACCAATGCTGCCTTTGCTGCCTTTCAAGAAAAATACCCCTTGTTTCACCTGTCTTCGTCTTTGCCCGCTTGAAATGTCAAATGTGCGCTAGAAAAGCGCGTGGCCGTATTAGAATGATGTCCCAGGGAAACTTTCAAAGTAATATCCAGCATAACCGTCGTCTGTTTTTAAGACTTGACGCATAAGGTATGTGACAAGAGTATGTTGTGTGCACAGTTTCACTCGTATGTTACGGAAGATCTGGATAATATGTCGTGTATTTCCATGTCTCTGTTTTGGAGGTTTTAAAACGTTTTATAAACATTAGAAACGATTTATAAAAGTAATAAAGCAAATTTAAACTTTACAATGTATAGCCTAGAAATAAGTGATCGGCTGTTAAAGGCTTTAAAAATAATATTTTGATAATATTATGATATATATCTTTAATAATGATGTATGATAGTATTGTACGGCTAATCGTTGTCGTATAAGTGAAATATTCATGAATACGGCTTAAAGCACCTATCAAATAAATAAATAAAAAAAGACATCTAATATTGATTTCTTAACCCTTGAAACTTATTTTGAAAGCCAAATGAATGATTTTGTAAACTTAAAAAACAGCCAAGTCAAGATGTTATAATAGTTTTAATGATATGGAGTAAATAACACAACGATACCGCATCGAAATAAGCATGAGATGGTAAGGACAGTACTCCTGTGTAGCTGTAAAATAAAGCTAATTGCAAGAGACACATGATCCTGAACCGTAAAAAGATAAAGCCCATAGAGAACAAGCGTTATAACATGTAAGTTAAATCTTTGAATTTCTAAGAATGATGATGATGATGATGGTGATGACAATGGCACTTGCAAAACGTTTTCCCTTGCCTGTTGATAATTGTTGATTTGCACACACAGCTGGCTCGTTAAACATCATGCCACAGTTCCGCATCTAGGTAATAGATCCGTGAGCACTTCAACGAAATGCACGGAAATGTCCACCGAGTCGTGTAGTGCATGGTAGGCGACACTCCTGCTGGTGCCAAATACTGGCGGCAATTTAGCGAATGATATAACAAGGAAATTGGCGACTGTAACCGTCCCAAGGGGCTTGCTTCGGCCAGCGCCGGTCAAATCAGCCGTTCACCCGATCAGGGAGCAATGTGGCCACCTATCCGTTAAAGGCGTTGAGAGTTAATGTGTGGAGGCGTCATGACATAGTGAGGTAACTGGCCAATTAAGGACCGAGCTCGAGTACATGTGTGTGGGACGGTGTAACCAATTCCATGTTTAAAACTAAAACAGCCTTATGGGGATCCGAGTGAGAGGTCAATTGGAGGGCTTGGTCAGACGTCCAGCAATCCTTGATCAGCTAGTTGCTTTGACAGCTACATCTAACCATCATTCCACAACAGTCGCCAGTGTTGCCTTGTCCACATCAAGTCGGTTTTCATTCGACCGTGGCATAGTTGTGTCCACCTGACTTTCAGTATGGACAACGTCGAAGTGGTAAGTTACTAACCATAACCCATTGTCCCATATCAACCTATCGGGCAAACGCGCTTTTAATTTTTTCTGCGTTTGGAAAAATAAGAAGCAAGTTTTGCATCTAAATGTTGTCATTTGTTTGTTTTTATCCCTGATAAATCCCTGATAAATCCGCAAGTTTCACATTTTGTATCATACAGAAGACTGCACCACATAGTGCAAAACACATAAGAGACGCAAGTATGATAGTCGGAAAATGGTGACAGGTAACCACCTCTCGTCACTTTACCTCAGTTAGGGTTCTCTCTTAGATTTAAAAAGAAGTAAACGACGTTTAAGAGAGCAGCAAGAGAAAAACACGAGAACGTTTGTGTTGGCGAAAGACTGGAATGAAACAATTTCTTGTAAAACCCTTTATTTATTTCCTCACGCTACCCATAGAAGGGGGCTGTGGCTCAGTTGACTAGCGCGCTAGCGCAGCGTAATCACCCAGAACCTTCCCGCTAATGCGGTCGCAGTAAATTCAAGTCCAGCTCATGCTGGTTTCCTCTCCGGCCGTACGTGGAAATGTCCGCCAGCAACCTGCGGATGGTCGTGAATTTCCCCTGGGCTCTGTCCGGTTTCCTCCCACCATAATGCTGGCCGCCGTCGTATCAGTGAAATGTTTTTGAGTGCGGCGTAAATCAATCAAATAAATAAATAAATAAATAAAAACCCATATTAGAAGAATCTGTGGCATTATTGAGGAAATGACCAGTCGTTTTTCAGGATAATACATTCAATGGTTAGCTCGGCCATTCATGAATGTAGCCAAATTAATAGTCCCACAAAAACGTCATCAAAGCTCAGATGCAAATGTACTTTGTAACCAAGGATCCCTTGCTTTTGGCATTGCTCCCAAGTGGTTGCTTTTGTTCAAGTGACAGCGTTGACAAATAGGCGAAATATCTCAGTGCTTTTCATAACTAATTATGGGTATTATTAATAACGATATATTCTGTAAATTGAAGCGTATATAACCTTGAACAATGTGACACTGCACAAGAAGTATCTTTTGTAGGTTGTATAGGAAGAGACTTGAGCCCACGTTTTTAAAGTATAAGACTACGACAAGGAGGGTAAAACCAGAGCAGCGACGACAGTTCACTAGTTGAAATATTGTAACACATAGTCGGTAAGAGCAAGACTTTTGCTAATTAACCTGAGTTAATAGGGTTATATTTTAACTGTTCATGTAAATATATAAATATTAGCAGCTTACAGGCCCCCTAGCACAATGGCATAAGCAGAACTGTTTATAAACAAGTAAGTGATTGGTCTAGAATTATTGAAAATGCTCTGTTTCCATCATATCTAATAAACAATGACATGAAGACAGTGCAAAGCGACAAGGCCTTGGGGAACCGTAGTTCACCAGCAGAATCCTGATTTAAACAGAACTACAGTATAAAGTCACTGTTAGCGTCACGATGTTGTCTCTTGAGCATTTCGTTCAAGTCTGAGATCCAACAATATGGAGTATATCTTTAACGTTTCGCGGTGAACATTTGGTAGTGATGGTCGGGAAGACCTTCGTGGCATTGTCTGCTTGCATGTAGTCATACATATGTATTGCTCAACATGGTGCTTGTGCATAATGGAGCAACCATCGTTGTTTGACAAGTAGCTCACCACAAGTAGAAGGAAGCCGCTTACTTTATTCTTGTCAGCGCAACGGGCCATGTTGTATTTACATTACATTGTTTAATATACAGTCGTTGCGGTGGAGGATAATAAGGACACACTAAGTGACTGCCATTAATATTTATGTGACATTACCATGTAATAAAGAATGTGTAATACAGTAGAAGGTTTGACAGTGTAGTAAAACAACCGAAGCCTGCTTGTATAGGCTCCAGGCTTTCTAAATCAGTTCTTAATTCCTCTTTGTGATATGTAAGTCCAATTCCTGGGGACAGACCATCCCTGTGGATGAAATACCCATCACCTGGTTCAGCCCACGGCGCAGACTGGGGCGCTCAGTTGTCTAATTTAGAAGAAGCCTCTTGTCATGAGGCGGCGCAATAAATCGCTAAGACCACCATATATTTCACGTTATATTGCCTCTTGATGAGATACAGTCGTGACCATTAAACTGGGTTGAATAGAGCTTTGTGTGGGTGTGCCCTTCAACATGATATGTGTGACCCAAATACTAATTATTTAACACCATGTAGTCTGGTACATATTAATAAAATAGTTTTCGTGTATATGCGCGAATTTACATTCATTTTGGTTTATAGGGAAATACGGATTCGAATAAATATCGGCTGTTATTTATGAGACACCCAGTGGTATGCGCAAAGCGGGAAGAGTTCAACCCCGAACTGATGCAAATATACCAAAGACCTCTGTTCAGAGAACATAACTGGTCAGTGTTTGCAAACATTGACCAGCTACACAGACATTGTGAATTTAATAATTGTGTCCAGTGGCTTCTGCGTTATGAATCAACTAGACTATGCATATAAATATAAAAACGTTTGGATCATATAGTTAAATATGAATCGCTATTATTTGGGGTTACGGAAGGGCCTGATTCACTTGTGACACCAAATACAAAAACCTGAACAGGTGCTGGTACTGCTGAGTAAGTTTTTCAGTTTGATTGTCAAGTAGTAAAAGTGTACTGGTCACTATTACTAGATTATTTTCCGTGATTCCCCTAAATACATCCTGCCAGTGTTTATTAAATAACGGAAATGCAGAGCAGCAGCATATACAAATACTAAATAGCGATTGTTCTCTTAGGTTGCCCGTAAACCTGTCCTGCAGTGTCATTGTGGAGCCGAAATAACATCATGCACTTCTGAGGCCATGTGCAGATTTTATTTTCCGCATTGTTCTTGAACAATTCTTGCAGTGTCATTAAGCCTACCCAAGAAGTGAAACGACGAGGCAAAAAATGTGTAACGACAGGAAATAGGTCACTCTCAGTCTCCTTGTTCCTAAACAACCAAAAGACCGAAAAACGATGTATTTGTTGGGTTGACTTTTTAAAAGCCTCAAGATCTATGGAAACCCCAGAAGTGGATCAGGGGTGGACGTTAGCCGTGTCTGGTTGTATTGACATAGGGAGGACCGCAGATTGTTGACCTGCCCAGTTCAGGCCACACTCGGGCTATATCAGTGAGGACTGCTGAGCACTTGGGGCTAAGAATATCCCAGAATCAATCTGAAGACGGATTTTTCTACTAATGATTATTAGACGTCTGTTTGTGAAAGCGGGATCTTTCTGGCCTCGACGGACAGGACAGACCTGTAGGCATTATGTGTATGAGGGTGTGTGAGCCAGAAGAACTGTGGAATATGAGGATGGGAAAAAAGACACAGGGATGTAAGCTTTGTATGTGAGGGTAGGTGAACGGAACGGACCTGTAAGGGTGGGTGGACTAAACAAACCTGTGAGGGTGGGTGAACCTCACAGACCTGTGAGCTGTGCATATGAGAGTGGGTGAACCACAAAGGCCCGAGAGCTGTGCATATGAGGGTGGGTGAACTCAACAGACCTATAGGCTGTGCATGTGAGGATGGGCTAGCTTAACAGACCTGTAAGCTGTGCACATGAGGGTGGGTTAACTAAACAGCTAGCAGTATCTGTAATGGTGAGTGAATTAAACTGAACCGAAAGGTGGATATGTATGGATTTGGTTGAAACAGTCACGTTTATTAGTAATGTGTATAAGGCGTGTTGAACCGGTTATATTTAGAAGCAGTGTATATAAGGCAGTTTGAACCGAATATATGTATAAGCAGTGTTTGTGAGTGTCGGTGAACCGGGAAGGCAGGTAGCAGTTTATATGAGTGGAGGTGAACCGGGTAGACAGGTAGCAGTTTATATGAGTGGATTTGAACCTGGTAGACAAGTAGCAGTTTATATGAGTGGAGGTGAAACGGAATTACTTGTACAAGCTGAATATGTGGGGCTGGTTGATCCAGCCAGATCAGTAATATGCGTTTTAGTGTGCGGGTGAACAGAACATACCCAAATGGGTTGTATATGAAGTTTATAAAATCGTGTTAGTCAATTAGCGTATGGGTGTAAGTACACCAGATAGGTTTATAAACAGTGCATTTGGTGGTGATTAGGAATGAGTTGAATGCTCACGGGTGAACCACATTTGTCTATAAGTGGGTGAATAACAGCGCATGAATCGGACAGGTCGCTAATCCGTATAGTATACATGGAGCCTATATGTGTAGGGTCTGCGAACGATGTAGATGTCGTACGATAAACGAATATCTATCTGCCATATCTTTGCTCCAAAGCAAGGTAATTGGACAGATCTAGAAAGCCTACGGAATAACCGTTATTGCTTTGTGCAAAGTAGATGTATCCATCATAGCCTGTGTAAGGACTATGTGGAGAATTATCTCACATAGCACAGACGGGGTCCAACTGGGAAGAGGATCGAGTTAATGAGCTACAAAATGGCTTATCACTGCTGAGTGACAATTGATAAACCCTAAGGAGGAGCTCATCAATGCGCTCTCTGGCCAGATTCAATCGCTGACAGGATATGATGCTATCTCCACACAGCTATAGTCACTTTCAATAATTTATCTATAATGGTGTTTATAAGAATTCTTAAGCCGTTTTCTTCTTATTTACTCGTACACTATCTGAAATAGATAATTAACACCACCGTGCCAAAATATTTGAAAACCAATATCCCCAATCGATAGTGATCAGATATGATCTCCAGAAGCCAACGCGGAACCCTTAAACCTCTATTATATCTCAGCGACTAAGGTGGAATGATATGATCTCCAGAGGCCAATGTGGCTATGACTAGGACACATCTTGCAGGACTGTTTAGTTCACTCACCCTCGTATGAACACGCGACAGGTCAACAGGCCAATATGGGACCTCTTCAGAAGAATATTTCAGGTCTCAGCAGTCAACATGGAACCTCTGCGCAGGCCTCTTTCAGGTTTCAGCAGTCAACATGGAACCTCTGCGCAGGCCTCTTTCAGGTCTCAGCAGTAAATACGAGACACGTTATCCTTTGTTATATCAAAACACGGAACCCGTTGGCAAGCCTATCTCAGGTCACACCAGCCAACATGGAACACGTAAACCTCTCTTTATCTCAGCGACCAAATGAAAAGCTTAACCCTCTCGTATATCTCAGGGACCAAAATTAAACGTGTAACCTTGTATCTCAGCGCCCAACATGGGGTCTCTACACGTCTATCTCAAGACACAGCAGTCAACATGAAACGCGTTAGCCGCTCTTATATCTCAGCGACCAACAATGGATCCTCGTGGCAAGCCTATCTCAGGTGTCAGCAACCAAAATGGAACGCATTAAAGCTCCCCTTTGTCTCAGCAGCTAAAATTTATGGAATGTGTTATCCTTGACATGTTGCCATTTGGCTGACATCTCACCAGACAACAAAGAATCTTTGTAGAACCTTTGTGGACGTTTTCAGCCCACATGTATTCCAGTGGCCAACATAAAACCTTGGGAAGTTTTTCTTTAGTATTTAGTCCCTAACTTTGGACTAAGGAGCGTTCCCATGAAACGGCTAACGTAAAAACCAGCGAGACCTGTCACATCTCTGAACCTGAAACCCCTCTGCATTGCTACAGTCACACAGAAAATTGTGAAATTCAGATGTGTCGTCATGGACGAAACTCGCTGCAAGTTGTAGCTCGCTATTATAACTCTACCTTTGGCCTTTGATAAACTGATACAAAGCGGATATTGAGCCGGCATGGACTCCCCTAAAGATGTGCCTTCACCACGGTGAACTTGTCCGTTTGTATGCTGTGTAATATAATACAATGTATTACTTTTGTGTATTTTCTGGACCACATATACCTTTTTTTTTTGGCTCGTCATCATTCATTCTCCAGTTTATTTTTGATATTGGATGGAATAAAAGGTCTTTTGTCGAGGGCCCCTATAATGGTTAATGGGCGTTGCATATCATTTTTAATGCACGGATTTCTACACTTCAGCCGATATAACCGGTTCGATGCGCTTTTAAAGCTCTATCCAGTTCCTCTCTAGTATCAGTGCCATGTTTCAGGTTACAGTATTGGTATATCACACTGAAGTTAGGAGAATATCGGTGTCATTTGTTTTACTTGGGTTTTAACGCTTCTTTCCAATTAATTTCTGTCCTTTTAACACGGTGTTTGTGCAGGCCATCCCAGTCCATTACCGATATGCTCATACTGTTGCCGCAAAATAAAGTCATTCCAAAGACACCGAAGATGTAGTATACCGGTACCGACGAGGGGCGAACTAGTGCTTGGCCTTTCCATTTATGAACATTAAACCACGGAAATACCAAGATTGTAGATTCCAGTTTCTTATGTATGATTCTGACTGAACCCTGGCTGCATAGGTAATGAGGTGGAAACTATACCATTAGGCCACAGCGAAATATCATATGCAATAATATTTAAAGGGCCAAAAAAGAATTAACGCAATTTGCAGTGTAATTTACACAATGTATGTTTCTGATGAAAGCGATGGCAAATGTACTTTGTCAGACATAAGTTAAACGTTCGAGCTATGCAGTGGGATACCCTGATGAGTTTCACAACGATTTCCAAACCGCAGTAAACACACTGCGCTGCACTGCTTGGGTAGTATTTGAGGAACACAGGTACACCGAAAAGTGTGACGGGCCGCAGAAACAAACCAAGGAATGCAAGACTTTATTAAAGGCGCAATGAATTTTGGGAGTTCTGCAATTGACTGGGGAGCTTAGAATTTGTTGTACAGTGTCTCCAAAAATCTTTACTCGGATAAGAGTGTTTCTTGTCCAAGATCTCTGTGCTATCAAGACTTCATTGCTGCTGCATGGGATAAGCTATGTTTAATTGATGACAGGATGTACAATGCTGCGCTCCTCAGTCACAAAGCGAGGCGCATGATCTGGCATTATACCGATCGGACTAAAGCAGTATAATTTTTCTGTTAAACAGAGATTCCGCTTCAGGAGTGGCGCTACTCTGCAGCACCTCGCCTAGCATTGGCATGCCTCGTACCTTGTGTTAGAATCATTTGTTGGAGCTTTCTTCTTTGCAGAACATTTCGACAAACTGTTTGACGTGCCTGGAAGGAGCGTTTTGTTTCTTAATCGATAACAGCGTATTAATCTAATAATCACTAGGATGGAGGAAGATGAAGCGCTTTCAATTTTCCTCTGTCGTTTTGTGGTCCCGTGTGCATGGTCGGTTAAGGAGCTTGTGTTTGCACAGGTTGCACATAATGCCGCTTAGGCAAACCCAACCTTTTACCAAGGCTCATGTTGTTTATCTGAATGACCCGCTTCATCATTTTCCAGGTCGGCAACTTTTATTGACCTGTCGTTTTCACATCTCCTGTGTACTACAATTTTGACGGCTTTTGTTGGTTGTTTAGTATTGGATAAAACGTCGGATAGCGCGATACGGTAGAGCAGCGTGAAGTTTCTGCAGTACAAGATTACGGAAGTACCTGTTCGCTATCTGCAACCAGAGATCTCTTTCCAAGGTAGCTGGCGGATAGAGGCCTCATGATCAGGGATCAAGTGTATCGCACTTCTGCCTATAACCCAAAGACTCGTTTCTAATATTAGACATCTACACTGGCGTGTCTATCGTGTCTAATTTACGCTTGTTAATGTTGAAATATAACACCATGTGAATGACTTTCTAGTCAATGATCGGCTACTCACACATGCGTTACGACACCTAATACCTATGCCATATCACACAGACCAGCTCTGCCTATGTAGCAAATCCTAACATGGTGTCCTTACCGGCACTATTTATAATACGTTAGAACTGATGGCAAAATAACAGTACAAAAATGTATAGTGTATCATCAACTTATAATGTCTGTAGAACAGTGTTATCCAATTACTGTCTCAGGCCCTACTGTGTTTCTGTAGCGAGCTTTGAAAACTGAGGAAAAATGTTTTAATTACTTAGTTGATTTAAAGTGAAAGACAGCTCATTTTTTAAGTTAAGTTTGCCAAAAGGGTTGGACAATATTATGTTTATTTTGGTTAAGTGTTTTTATAACAACTACTACGACAACGGAAACTGACATCTGACCGTTCTGCGCCGCTTACCATAGAACCCAGCCATTTTGTCTGGGCTGTGACGTAATTGTTCCAATCGCGGAAAATTCTTTCCAACTCAGACTGTAGTAACCTTCTAGGTTTGTGTTTGTAACTGAAGTATATGTGCCCATTTATAACACGAAATGATCAAGAGACTTACTCCTTTCACAACACAATGGTCTGGAAATACTTTGCAGTGTTCTTCACCCACGTACTTGTTATGATTAAAACATATAACATTAAAACAGCGTGCTGTCCGTATGTTATTACACGTTGCTTTGGCCGACATCTCAGAACATTTACGTCACAGTTTATAAACAGCTGATATCTCCTAGCTCTTTGATTGGTCAATCTCCCATAAGCTTAAAAGCATCGGCGCCTCCAGATCCCCAGTCAGCAGCGCATTACTCCAAACTTCAAACGAAGATAATTCAGCAACGAAATCATACAATTTCAAACAGGTTTTTTTTTTTACAATCAAGAGAGAATTTGATAATCTTTTTAATGAACAGCACCTCAGTCATGAGGAATCATTCACTCTAAGTAAAGATTGATAATGGCTACACATAAGTGAATTGAAAATTCAAATAAGATATTCATGATGGTTCAGGAAAACTCTGCATATAAATGATGCATCGTTCCACACCTGGCACCCGGCTCTTTATAGTACATCTCATCCACGCTGAAATCCCCTGTCATGTTGATCTAAACTGATATATGATATGGAAACGTTCGAAGTCATCAGCTGACCTATCACTGATCAATCCAGCTGAGTACCATGATGCAGCGCCGGGCTCTATTAGACTCAGACGATTGCACACGGAGGTTTTTCCAGCAGACGGCCCAGCATTCTACCAATAAACATCAATACATATGCGTTCTATATTTATTTGTTATCTATATTTAGACGCTCTCTCTACATAGCTCATACAAGCCAGTCAGGCCGTCGCGTATGGCCGCATTGTCCAATCCAAACGAAGGAGTAATGCAGAGAGAAAGCCTGTCTGTTCGTTCCAAACAGCCGTGGGGAGATCTTTTTTTTCTGTTTAGTCCAGGTACAGGATGAGTGCGAGTCCATTGATTCGGCTGTCTCTGCCTCCCACCGTCTGAAGCCCATCGGTGGTGCTGTTGGATGATTTAGGCCTTAGGTACAGCTCTTAACTCTCTGCCGTGCGGTTTAGGGGCCAATGCTCTAGTTGGCGTCCGGAGCGACGAAAGAAATCGATCAGAAGTAAAGTGATGGAACTGGCTCTCCGCCCTGACAGAATTCTGTCGCGAGAGGTGATATTGTAAGTTGGTTTACAACTTAACGTTGCCGCCCGCTAACAGACTCAGTCTCTTAGAGCAGGAACATCTGAGGGACCTCTGACCCCGTTAAAAATTGGTTCGGCCGAAGATTCGGTGATCAGGTTGTGGTGGTTTTGGGTTGGTTGGGGGGAAATACAAAGCGATATGGCAAATACAAAGATACAAAAGGGGAAAAAAAATAAATAGATGTTGGTGCGTATTCCGACTTGTTCGTGTCTGAACATAGCAGTGATTCCCTGGAAGCGTATATATAAGAATGACGGTATCTCTGTCGTGGATGTAGCCTGGTGGGTCTTGCCTAATGGTGTGTGGATGACGAAGTAGATGACCTTGGTGTATTGGATTCAGTTTATTTGCGTATGATGCGACCCGTTTCCCCCACCCAACCCCTCCCCAAGCCAGCTTCCGACGACTGACGACACCACAGAGTTTGAAGCGGATTTATCAATAAACTTGTTCGCCATTCAGTCTATATATAACCAGACCATTTATATATAGTGCACACAAATTGTTCTATTTTGGACGCTCCTGTTTCCGTGAGTGTCGCTGTGGTGATGATGGCCATGTTATAATGCTGGAATCGCCTGGCGTTGGTGTATGGAGTATGTGTGTGAGTGTGTTAGTGAGGGGATATTATTGTATGCTACAGTTGATCAAACGGGCAACTTTCCAACGAAAAAGGAGCTCTTTTGGGCGAAATAACTCTGAATTCCAGGGACATATCAAACCAATTCTTGTCCAGTTCACAAAGTGCCAGGTCGCGATGTGTGTTCATGGTGACCTCCAACTGACCTTGATCGGCCGGCACGATCTAAAGGCCTTTTATCTGTTCCCCGATCAAATTCTCCTAGAATCAAATATCGAACTCTTCATCTTAACCTCAAGGCACTTTCATTGCGAGTTTGTTACTTCGCCTTTTCACAGGCTAATTAGTCATCAGCTTTCGCTAGCCGTATCTGACTTGACGGACAACTATTTTTTTTCTCATGATTCGAGGTTTTTTCGTTTTCCCGCGGGACTCTAGATCTAGACCAGTCCTGGAGGAAATTGCGTTTATATTGACTGTGGCCTATTGCTATTTGAAATCTTTTTTCTGAGGACATATGGATAGTAGATCAAGCCGATGATATCCTTATCGTTTCTAATCACTGTGTGCCGCGCAAGTAGATATGAAAAACCCTGTACCTTGTAACCTTTTCAAACTTGTTAAAACCTTATCATTCATAAAACCAGAAATCCACTGAGCGCCTTGCTGTTCCAGTCACAGTGTTGGGGAACATTTCGATTATCACAAGTATACATGAAGAAAAAGAAAGAAATGAAAAAAAAAAGCCGGTCAGATTGTATTTAGGGACTGTCTAATTTCGCTTTTCTTACCATGCTGATGTCAAACTTGCTACGATCTTATTATTTATAAATCCGGAAACCCGTTAAACGCCTTATGATCCCCGTGTCATTGTCGGGGATCATTTTGGTTATCAAAATTATACATGCAAAGAACAAAGAAAGAAAAGAAACAGATCAGTTTCTTCTGTTTTGGGCCCTCATGATTCTATGATTCTTACCATGCTGAAGTCGAATCTTATTATTTATAAAACCGGAAATCCACTGAGCGCCATGTGTTCCTAGTGACAATCATGGGAACCACTTCGGCTATCATAATTATACATGGAAAGAACAATGGCAAAACAGGTCAGCGTGTTCTATTTTGGCTGTGCCTTATTCCTTGATTCTTGCCTTGCTGATGTCGGCCGGCCGTGTATCTGCTATCGCTGGTACATGATGGCGAACATTTCACTACGGTTGATCAGCAAATGGCCACTTATCCTGAGTCAAACACTCAATCAGTTCATTTCCAATTATCGTAATGCATGGATATTACTTCCCGACTCGTGATTTAGGACTTACACTGTTTGTATGTGTGATGAATGTACGATCGCTGGCTTGAACAGAAAACGTCATGTCCAGCGGTATGAAATCTTAATTTAATGCATTTCCCGGACACTCCAGATATATTGTATTCGGTAAGTTCATGGAATGGTGGACGGTTTTGGATTTACTGCCCTCTCCGAGTATAAAAACGTTAGTTTGTTCAGCAATAGATGCGTTAGGATCGCACTACACCGTTCTTTAATGTCAAGGTATTGTTTAGGTGATCCCAGAAGCTGAGTGATTAAATTTACTAATGCTAAAATCCATCGTCTTTTCGCTAATTCTGGTCTATTAATTGTCGGTCCGTATTCAGTTTTATTTTGCAGGATTTTTCAAGAAGTTTTTGCTTTGAGGTGCGCTGAATTTTACAAAGATTGTCTTTTCCTGTCCTAATACTCCACATGACAGCCGGTCGTTTAAAAGAATAACGTTGACTGTGGAGTGAAACGCTAATCACAGAAATTTATTGATTGCTTTTATTGTGCTTTTTGACTGAATGATATTTAGTTTAACATCATTGGATGTAGCCAACAACTGCACTGACTTCCGTTTTTACACCTGTGTGGAGAACATCTGCGACGTCGTACCTCTTGCTGAATGGTACAGCTTAATATCAGTGTATTATTTACCCTATATGATAAATTTTGCAGTTAGTAGGTGAATATATATCTCAACGTTAATTAATGAAGGAATGCTTATTTATCAGGTGTATAATTTGCAGATTTATTTTTCATTCATATCTAAGCATGTGTTTTTCACTTGTCCCGTATGAGTGACATGTAGGAAAATAAAATATTGTTAAGTATAGAGTATAAGTGTACAGAGGTCTTCTGTAATAGTGAGGTTGCTGTATATGGTGAGAAGATTATGTGCATACCTGATACATGTGAAAAGCCTGCAGTGTATGGCTGGGTGTTATATATGTATTTAACACTCGGGTGTTTTCTTCAACATCATGCTGACCGCCGTTGTATAACTGAAGTATTCTTAAGTAAACAGTGTGGAACACCTGTCAAAGAAATAAATAAATAAATTTATTTATTTATTTATCTATTTAATTCTATTTTAAGGGTACAATTAAGAATGTTTTATGTATAAGATGGCGGTTAGATTTATAGGTGGAGGACACCGGATTTGTCTCCCACATGTGACGCACAGACATGCACATCATATAGGTGGAAGACGTGTGGTCTTCAACGAATCGTAGGTTATGTACAAACGGAGACAAGAACTTACTGGAGCGCTTGTCGTCACTAAGCAGACACAAGCAGTGATAGCTAGGTAATCGACTTATTCAAGGCCGGGCTTGAACCTCCACCTCGTATATGCTGTAGTAATTGGAAGGCAAGCTCTTTCATCCACGGTCGATCCCCCAGCAGCAATGCAGGAGGTCTATGTATTCCGTATTACAGTAACAGAACAATACACATTCTGGATACAGATTGACAAGTGGGATAGAGATATCCCATTTGGTAACAACACACCGTAATGTAGGTTGTATCTACAGAGAGAAATCACTTAATAGATAATAGACATCTAGCAACATATACCACTCGTTCCGGCCTGATTCTACAGTCTGCAGTAGCTGGCAGACGACAAGGATTTGCACAGAAATAGACATGAGTTTACGGAAGCGAGACAACTGGTCTGAAAAAGCATGATGGCTCTTCAGTGGATTGTTTAAAAACGTCGTATCGTCCACTGTCCAGTCGCATTCAAGTGAAAGATATAAGCAGTCCCATTCTCTCTCTGTTTTGGCGGATGACTTACCAGATCCAAAAGTGACAAGTATAGTGTTTTTGTCAAATGACCAGGCAGATAAATTTTAATTAGCAAAGAGAAATATTCTTCTATATGGAATTAATTTGCCTATTGTCACCCACTGTCGTGATGTCCCATTCCTCGTAACCCTGGTAAGGGAGCTCGACGTACAGAGTTTTGAGTATTGAATTATTACCATCAAAGTAAGACATATTGTACGCATTTGCTCAGATTTTCTGTCTGTCACATCGCGGTATGATCGTAATTTTACTGACCAGCTTAATTGCATCACTTCTATAACTGTGTGTATAATTATGTTTTTTCTTTTTCTTTCTGAAGGAGGCGGTGTTACCCCGTGACAAGTCAGGAAGTACAAAAGGCAAAATGAGTTTCCGGCGCAGACATCGAAGTAGCTGTGTCAACGAAGGTAATTTCTCTTTTCCCCTGCTTTTAAGTGTTACTCATTGCTCGATAAATGTTTGTCCCTATTCATTAAAAACATACGTATTCCTTATTGAATGTCTTACTGTACTGACACCACATGCTTATATACGTATGTCATTCAGTTATAAGTGTTTTAAACAGTAGCGTGAAACAAATGCTCAGAAGTACTAACTAGTATCATGCAACCGAAACTTGAATGGTATTGTGACGATCTTTCCTCTTGACACTATGATTATTATAGATCAGGATATATATATATCGGATTGTTAAGGTAGGCTACCTTTTTTTTAAAGGTATTCTTTGTCATCATATATCCTTGACAAAACGATATTACCTCATATATGTAGGATGCATATACTTTTTCGTTTAATTTATTGTATATGTGTGTCTGCTATTGTTTCCGTTGAGGTGTGGGTTTGAGAAACACCCAAAGGAGATTAATGTTCTGCTTTCGGCTTGTAATATGAGCTTAGTTATGTTGGAGTTTGCCTGGAAACAAACCTAGACGACCACAGCTAGTTTGTTCTCGTGCTAGGTGACTCTAGTTAAACAAAATTTTAATTTGCAATTCTTACGAGACCACTGGATGCGCCATCTTACAGAAACCGGAAACACCATATCGCGTGATTAGTACCCCGCGCCTTGTGCATGGCATTCACTAAGGAAGACAAAACAGTGCTCTGTAAAATGACTAACGCGTTTGACGGGTGATTAAGCTTCAAACAAGCGTGTTTAATAAATATGCACATATATTTAGATATTAAACATGTAAGTGTCGAAACATATATATAGGCCTATACTATAATGCTATAATCTGCAAGTGTTTAAGATGTAATGCATAAAAGTGTTTATAAGTTAAACATCGAAATTTACAGTGTGCTCGAATGACGTCAGAGGAAACAGCTGGGTTCTTCGGTTATACAAATAACTGGCCCCAAACTGGTTAAAATTGTTAACATGGCGGCGCTTTCAATTTTCTCAATACAGTATACGTGATTTTCGTACTCTGCACTGCGATATTTCGGTTGTGGAATGTCATAAAAATAAAAAAAGGGTATGTCTTTTAAACTTTATGTGAAATGCTTTATCACATACATTTGATCTCGTGTTGTCTTTTAAGCGCAATGAAGGCTATACTAACCGTAGACTGGTGTTGAGGACGTCAGATGAAATCCAGAACCTTATCTCAAGGGTGTTAATTGTCGCCTTCAGTCGTTAATTAGAATAAACACCAGCTGCTGGACAGGCGGTTTCATCCCTACCATCTTTACTACCTCCGATCGGCAAAACGCAGCTTACGCTTAAGAGATCACCATATGTCTTTCTGTTATACCATACTTGCGAAAGGATTTACCGAAAAAGAGAAGAACAACCTAGAGGAGAAGAATGCGTTCGTTATAATGGTAATATTGCACGGCTGGTCTGCTTTATTTCCGTCTCATAAGCTGCTATTACGTATAGTAACAGAACAACAGAAGCCGGGGCTTCTGATATGTGCTCCGTGAATTATTCATGAAGACAAATGCTTTATATCAGTCGTTAATGTGCACCCTAAAGACTCGACTCTCCTCTCGGCTATTCATTATTCATATAACCAGGCCTTGGTATATCGGGTTTGTTCGTTGTCCTTTGGGTGACACTGGTGGTCCACCCTGTCGCGGTGCACAAAACAGAAGCGTATATGCAAAAACACACGAATACTTTTTAACACGTCATATCTTTCGTGGCTCGGCTATGAAATGATAATAATGACGTTAGGTCGACTGGGCGTGAGGTGATACACTTGTGGGGACTCACAAGCCGGTTGATGGTTATCAGAGGGTGATGGGGTAAGCGGAAAATGGAGAAAAGGAACAGTTATGAACAACTGGAAAAGTGTCTTCTCTCAAAGAGGCCCGCGTAGGGCTGGACATAAACTCGATTATTTCAGAAGGTCGGGTATAATGCTTTGCCCCTTGTGGGGCGTTCCGAGTGCAAATCCTATTACGAACGATCCAATTTTAGGGATACGTATTTCAGTCGAAAAACCAATTCCATTCACCTCAAAAATAATTTAGATCTTGTCACCATGGCGTATTTATCTGAAAGCCGTTTTCATCTATTTCTTCATACCGGAAAACCTCTTGATTCGGGAGATTGTAAATAAGGTCATCAACCACAAGATTCCCCTACCTCTATACGTTAAGGGCTTGTGTTCTGGCTGTTTGCCGTTGTTTACACTTCGTCTGTATTTAATTTTTATAGCGTTGATGAAATGACATTGATGAAAACTGTCTTCAAGATGAGGATAAGTTTTTCTTTCTTTCGAGGCAATGCACTTTTTCTGCCACCAGTGTTCTCACCGCACTCTCAGTCAAGGTACTGGTTTCACATAGCACTCGTACTTTATCAGCACTCTGACTGAAGGATTCTAGCCCAACGGGGTCATGCCTGTTAATCCCTTTTACTATCCGCAGTGGCGGTTCCTCCCTTGCTTTGTGCTCTGCATAGAAGAACAGGATCCGATTCTGTAAAGTTTTGCATAGACAAATATTGTTTTCTGACCTTATCGACACTGGAACCCAAGTCTGAAAGCCGTGCTTTGGCCACCGAAATATGCAAGTTTATTTTTTGAAGCTGCGGGGAAGTTTATTTTTTGAAGCTGCGGGGAATTATTTATGCATGATCCAGAGATTTTAAGCCAGAGCATTGTGACAATAGTTTTCTATTGCCTGATCATTGTTGATTATAACAGCCTGAATTCCTTGACGCACATCTTACTGCCTCGGCGAAAATCATTCCATGCATTGGAGTCGCCATCTAACGCAATGTATTGTGATTGTATGTATGTATAATTTCGCAATGCAATTTCCAACTTAAGTCCAGATTCAAAACATCGTCAGCTTTATTTTATGAGGCGATCAAAATTTTAATTTCTAAGGCCCAGTATTAAGCCCTGGAATGGAATTTCAAATTCTCATTTAAATCAGAAATGACTTCGTTGATTGGCCAACGATCGTGTACGAGCCGGCCCGCTGTCAGTATATATTCTGTATAGGCTGGGTGTGATGTCTTGTGCATGGCATTCACTGAGGAAGCCTGGGGCCTACAAGTGTATCTACGTTTGGGGAGAGGGGGCCAGTCGAGGTAATTAGACGCGCTAGGGCAGCGTAATTACAAAGGAGCATCTCAGCAGTGCGGTCGCTGTAAGTTGAAGTCCAGCCTAGTCCTTCCTTCCCAGCCGCACGTGGGAAGGCCTGCCTATAACCTGCGGATGGCCATGGGTTTCCTCCTGGCTCTGTCCGGTTTCCCCCACCATAATACGGATGACCATCGTATAATGTCCTAGAGTACGGCGTGAAACCTCAACCAAATAAATAAATAAATACACAGACATTTAGGCTCATCTGATAGAAATAGAAATTGTTCTGATATGATTGTTCCCGATGAACAATAGTATTGTGCGTTCATTGTGGTAGCATGTACATAACTTTAGGAAACTTTTGTACGAAACTATGGCCTCGGTTCATTGACAAACCCTGACAGAAGAAGCTAATATACATGCTAGTCTCCATACATATACCTCCCAGGTGTCTTTTACACCAATTCTGAATTAGCCGCTGTTGTTACGTCAACACAAGGCGAGATTGGTGGTATGTTCAGCCATGGACATGTAGCGACACGACCAGTATTGAGTTGCCCACAGAGTAACACAAACGTTGTCAGTCTGGTTTAAATGTGGTTTGACGTCAAGGACAGAAGCAGATTAGCCTTCCAGATGTAATTACCAGGGAGCAGTTGTACATTCACAGATAATGTTGTCGTTACGACATTCCAGTTGGCGGTTTAATGACAGTGATCGGGCGCACGGGTTGGAAAGAACATTGTGTTGTTACGTGGTTGGCTCTCACCTCGCCGCGCAGAGGAGCAACAGGGATGGTATCCATGGAGTTGGAGACAATACATACATATGCAATACAGTCAGGCGATGCCATCAACTCTCCTAAGGAAGATGACAGACTTTGTTTATACAATATGTTAATGGTTAGACGAATGGGGGCACAATTGTGCCTCCAGTTAACTCCCGAAAAGGTTTGTCTGTCCTGATTGGTCAGTGTATGGATATGGAAATACTCCCGTGGTTCTAATTGTAGATAGGTGGATAGGTAATCTTTATTTTGAATACAATTCAAGATAAACTGCATAGGTAAAATAGGCCTCTTTTTCTTGGAGGTCGACTTATAAAACAAGAAATGTTAACAACACTAATAAACATCAATAAAGAATTAAATGAAAATAAACAAATAAACAAATAATAATAGATGGAATCAAAATCAAACAGTGTCACTGTCAAATTGTTCATTGTTGAGAGGATGAAAAATGGTTCCATCAAAAATAAACATATATGGAACTTAGCTTTTAGAAAGGATATTTTTTGCAGATTTCTGCAGATTGATTAATTATAGTTACTTATATGAAACTAAATACGTTAAGTAATTAATTCCCTTGGAGTTTTACGCTTTACTCGAGAATATTTCACTTGCTTTATTTCGGTCAGATGTGTAGATGGAGAGACCAATACAGAATGAGTAGACGTCAATGTAATCAACATCCAAGCCGAGTACCCTATTTACGTTAGTCAAAAATATGTATCTCAGTTGCCCTTTGATTCCAGTTGTTCGTGTCCAACCCGGAACGTTTATTCAAACGAGGTACCTATACATCCCCTAGCTCCTGTTAGAGTGAAAATAGTCACAATTAACGGAACGCCAAAGACGGTGGATTCTATAGACCCGTATTTACTCACACGATAATTATAGTCACTGTAATACCCAAGAAATTTAGGGTAAACCATTTGATGGTATATCTTTGGAGACACAAATTTTGCAGTAATATATTTCTTCCACCAATGTGGTGTGCACATGTGTACGTCATACGTTGTACAATTCAACAGTAACATGCCAAAATCAGAGGTTTACCCGGACACTCTACCATCCCACACCCATGGCCGGCAACATTTGAGTCATTTATGGAGGTAAACAAATACAGATTTTATTCAGATGGATAAAATAAATAAGTAAAAACTTGTTTCTTACTACACATGTCGATCCGCTATATGCCACTCGCCTGGTAATAAGCTGATGTACCGCTCATACAGTCTATAATTTGAGTTTAGTTTGAGTCGTCCTTGTAAAACAAGTCGTCGCCAATTGCTAGGTTAATCAGTCCTGTGAACGGAAATGAATTTTTACAAATTGGCTATTACTGTTTATGGGTTGTGCCGTTGGGAGTGTGAACGGACCGAGGGTTAGGGACAGTGGCTGTTACATGCGGTCCAAGGATTTTCCCGCTGGTCATGGCAAAGGCTTGAGCGTGGATGCAGATCATGGCGAGCTTATCGATCATACCACATGTGATTATGGACACGTCGAACAGCTTTACGGGCCCTGTCCATTGCTACTTGATCTCCCAAGAATGCCAATTACGGCTGAGAGTGAAGCCTTCCCCTAATGAAATGATGGAGTGTGCTGTTTGTTCCTCTGCGATTGAGGGATATAGTATAGAACCACGCGATCACGGGTTCCCCGTGTCTCTGGAGAACCAAGGGTTGTTACCAGAGAGGACCTTGTTTTCGTTTTACTTACTCTGTGGCTACTGGCTCGGGTGACTGTGAAGTCGAATTAGTGACAACCCATGGTGGTGGGACAGTTAACACTGACCCATACAAACCAAACTCTGATCAAGGAGGCAGCTTCCTGTGTTATTTTGATGGTTGCGGTATATTATTGCACGGTCTGTTGTGACTATTCTCCTGAGGCCGCTTGCAGAAAAGGATCGTAAACCTAAGTTGATTGTACAGAGATTGTAACCCTCACACAGTCGCCAGCCTCTTGCACGGAGCTGTTAGCCACGTATCGTCGCAATCAAAAATTGCAATCGACATAACCCAGTTGTAAATATTTATGAAATGCAACAAAATAAACTTTGAAAACAAATACTTGCCTCGGGTGGACTGAAAGTTAGTAACTTCCGACTCAACGGTATACAATTTCATTGTCACAAAACTGTGATACGTGTTTTTCACATGTTGTTGTTTGCTGCTGGACCATGATGATGTACAAGTCTTCTGAAAATGATGGCAAAGAGAAAGTTATCGACTTGTGCATTAATCATTTACACAGATCACCTAGTTTTATGTACAAGTCAAATCTGGCCACAGATCGCGATCTTAAGTACGGAAAATTATAATCACTTTATAGTTTCCTCGTGCAAGGGGCTTAACCTACTTTGACAGTCGATTGTAATGTCAATTATATGGTTTACAATCGCGATTGTAGCCACGATCCCTTTGTGAAAGTGGTCCCTGCTGCGAGTGTATATCGGTATCCTGTTATTGTAAATAATCTACCTGTACCAGGTTGGCTGTTTTGTCGTAGATGAGTTCCGCATAACAACCTAAGCCTATGACGCAGTCCGATTTTTGTATGGCATTAACGCCATGTCATGTTTGTAACACCTTCTGCTGCAGGCTGCACAGCTGACAGAACAATTCTTTTAATGCAAAGCTGTATTGACAATGGCCGAAATTGAACATTGGCTATTGTAGTCATTTTTGCCAGAAGACAATGTAATAGACTTTGCGTGTATCATACATGTAGATCTTATGTCGAAAAATCTATGTATCTGGATGTAACAGTATTTTAATTAGTTACGTGGTGACCATTACACGGCTTGTAGATGATGTGCTATGATTCACCCATGTGAATGTTTTGATAACTATATTAAATACTGCGTCATACAGAGTGAGAAAAAAAAACAAAACAAAAAAAAAACAAAAAACAAAAATACCGAGCAGCCACGGCAGGGTGGTATTGGGCAAATGGTTCCATGTAACTTGCACCAGGTCCTACATACGCCTGAGTTGAGGGTGAAGCGCGCAGATAGCAGGTTAGCCGTGTTTAAAGTCGAAGTATTTGCAGGCCTTAATGCTACCCTGTATTAAATGTAGCAATTAGTTTTGATGCCGCATAAATTAATCAATGAATCAATGAAATAAAATGAAATAAATTAAAACAAAATAAAATTAAAAAATCAAAAAAAAATCATGAGGATGAAGCAAAGGCTTGACAGCTTCTTGTATGTTCTATAAGCTTGGTAGAGGCATTTGAATGCGCAGATAATGAGCGTAAATATACAAGACTACAGCACAGAGAGTAAAACCAGAGCAGTGCGACGACTGGCAAGTGGTCCACACGCTATTGGTGAAATCCGGTCTCTAGATCGTCAGTTTACCTCAATCAGGATTCTATTCTAACTGCTCATGTTAGTGTTGAAGGGGTAACAACTTACATCCCCCTTTGCACAATGGCTTGAGTAGAATTGGGTGATAAAATTGCACTGATTTTATATGTAATATGTTAGATGTCTCTTGTCTAGGATTTCTCCAAATGATGTGATGTCAGCACATTTAATACATGTGCACAATAACATGAGTTAAATAAAGACATGTTGTTTTCGGGTCAACTACTGTAATACAACGGTAATACAAGGCCGGGACGTCATGGAACTGTAGTTTGCTACGGACGCATTCAGTGGCAGCGAAAAGGTCAATGCCCTGACCTAGTAAGTGATGATGAGGAGGAGGGGGAGGAATAAGAGGCAGTCGGATAAAACAGTGATGAAAAACGTGTATTTTACCTTGGTTGTTTTAGATCCAGAGAATGATATGAATTATAGGTTATGTGAGAGAAAATTTCTGCAAGCTTGTCAACGGGTGGTAGGCCTATACATGCATGTAGAACTTTGTGTCTTTAAGCCGCAATATACAAACGCGTTTCATGTATAATAATTCGGGTTTGCGTCTGGTCAAATGGATTGTAATCTTGTTTTATTTTTGGATTCTGGGTCAGTGACAAGGATAAATGAGGCATTATAGAGGCTCGTCCGTCAAAGCCACGGGCGCTGTTATCGAAGTTTGACAAGGCGACAGGCCATCGGTGGTGTTAAGATGCGCTTGTGACATGTCGCACTGTAAGCATCTAAGACCGGCTGTGAAATGTCTCAGGGATATAAAAAAGAGTTCTTGGAGATATTGATGCCGCATATCAATCAAACAATCGTATGAATGAAATAGGCCCTTTACACGATTCGGCTTGACGTCTGAATTGTGTCTTTGATGTATATATAATGATCCGAGGATTTTCTGGGAGCTAAATTGTTAGCATATATATATTTCACGAGTCTTCTGGACAGTTGAATGATGAAAAAAAAAAGAACACGTAAGAACCAAGTAGGAACCGGAAACGGACTTCTCTCTGGGGTCTCATAGTAAAGCGAAACGTCCCAATCACAGTGCCATCGGCAGAACATACGCTGCAGAAACAGTCATTATTTACCTTGAATACTAAGCCATGCATCAATTTTTCTTTGGCCTCTCTTCCGATAGAACACTGACATAAAATTTTGGTTGAATGCTTTTGTTTCGTATCGACCAGGTCACCGTTTACAATAACCGAGAATTTATCGATCAACATTTCAGTGCAAGAGGACCAAGCTGCCGTGTCTGTGAGCACTGGAGCAAATAAACGTAAAGCTTGTCAAAGACGCCTTGCCACCTCGTGTATAATAGGAGAAATGGCTGAGTGTATAAAGCTACAGTTGGCGCCTTGCAGTCTGTATTATTACTTTAGTGTGCATTTCTTGCGATGCTCCTCCACAAACCTAACCAACGCCTGGATTTCCCAATGTGGCACATTCTGCACCTATTATATAAACTGGTAGCCACTATAAATTTAGCAATAAGCTTTCTAAAACCCTTTCGATAATCCATCCCTACCACCACCGCACTGCTTTCACGCAGTGGACCAGATACTCCCAAACATATAGCATAGCATAATATAGCATAGTTTCTGTGAATCCCTATTAACATACGCGAGCCTTGAAGTTCATCAACCATAAGTATGACCCCTTAGTTATGCTAACAATAAGTCCCTGTTATGGGTGCCTTGTAATCCCGAACAAGATTTCTGTGCCTTTAAAATGCGAAAAAGGAATCTGGTTCCTTAAACACTTCAACAAGAAACTGAATCAAATGATCCTGAAAACTCAAAAAAGAACCTGGTGCCCTTAAATAGTAAAACATTCACGCATTTAAGCGTGCATCCGTAATAGCTTGGTACTCCCCTTCAGCATTTTACAAACAATCGACTTGAAATGACAAGCTCTTCAAGTCTTGCTACAATATTACAATAAACTTCGACTGTATGATCTAAGTAGCTATGGATAGTCCTGTCACCGCACCAAATTGGTCAGATCTCTAATAGTATAGAGCGTGTATGGGTGGCATCGTCCCAGGTTTCCGCAGCTAGGTATTGATGGTCCTATGAGACAGGCCTCTAACGCAAATCACAGACATAGACCATCTCCTCATAAAGTATTCACATTTAGCCTTTCTATTGGATAAATTATTGGCGGTGAATACGACCATTGCTGTTAATTGTGGTTGTGGTCTAGACTTTCTTGTTTGTCTGGTCTGTTAGGAAAGTGCCATCAGCCCCTGTGTGGCACCGTACCCTATAGGCCTAATGCCCTTTCCTCTGATCAGTTGCTTTATTATAGTGACAGTGAAGTCTTTCTTTTTTCGCCGTTTTTTTATCCTGTTAGCTCTTGGTCCATCGCTTTAGAATGGGCTGACCATCAGAAAGTTCTTTGCTGCTATTCATTTCATAACCAGTTGACTACGACGTCGTGTTGTCGAATCCACTTATTGCTGCCTCGGCTGTGAACCATGTGGAGAAAGGTTACTTGCCCTATAGACCAGCTCGCTTGGGTGTTGTAGCCCCTGTGGGCTATGGATCTTCTAGGGTCATTTAAAACCTTTTTTCTGCTTCAGAGTGAGAAAGAATGTTGAGTTCGATAAACAAAATATATTTATTTTATTTTTTTTAAAAATTTTTTTATTTGATTGGTGTTTTGCGTCGTACTCAGGAATATTTCACTTATACGTCGGCGACCAGCATTATGGCAGGAGGAAATGGGACAGAACCAGGGGGAAGCGCACCACCATCCGCAGGTTGCTAGCGGACCTTCACAAGCATGGCCGAAGCCAGCATGAGCTGGACTTGAACTCACAGCGATTGGTGAGAGGGACTGGGTAACTACGCCGCGCTGGCGAGCCAGCCCCCTCGGCCACGGAGACCCCAAACAAAACATGTTTGATACTAGCCATTCTGTGATTTACGTCTGTCTTGAACTGGGTTAAAAGTTTATATGCTATATCCTTTTCTGCAGAAACCGGGATTCTGCTGGTGGACTAAACATCCTCGAGGCCTTGTCCCTTTGCATTGTTTTCCTGTTATTATGTATACAGGTGTTAAATGTGATGACAACACAGCACTTCGAATAATTCCAGACCAGTGACGTCTCATAAATTGCATTTAACATCACTGTATTTTTTGTTACCTAATTCAGCTTAAGTCATGGTGCTTGTGAGTTTTTGCTTCTTAAACATTTACGTGAGCGGTTAGAATAAGACTCCAACTGAGGTAAACTGTCAAGAAGCCGGATTTACCGGTGTATAACATGTGACCATTTGCCATAACATGTGACCATTTGCCATAACATGTGACCATTTGCCATAACATGTGACCATTTGCCATAACATGTGACCATTTGCCATAACATGTGACCATTTGCCAACTACCACACTGGTGTCACTGCTCTAGGTTTACTCTCTGTGCTGTGCCCTTTGATATGGTGTGCGAAGAACACGGATGGTGTTGCATCAGAGAAACATACGGTGTGATGTCTAAGAGGCGTTTGAAGTACCTTGCAGTTTTGTTGTTTCACCTTATCCAATAGAACTACCAGGCTTCCATCAGACGAGCCAGACCATTGCTGCTTTCTGAGTCTCGCATAATCTCGTGTAATTGAAACGTTTTATGCGCTGTGAACTTCCTCCAGCCTCCTGTTTGCCGTCAGTGGTTTCCGCGGGTAGCTGTGCACAGCCACTTATATGGGTTTACATTGACGGCACTGGATGGAATGTAAGTTTTAGGTGCTCAAAAAAGCAGCTGGGAAAAAATCATTAAGTCGGGTTGTGTGTTGAGAGACTACACTGGCTTTCTAAACTGGCTAATGGTTTAGAAGGGTTCAAAGAACTGGGAGCTGTGCGGTTTACAGTGATAACTTCTGGGATTTGAGACTGATGTGAGCTACTATGTTATTCCCTCTTAAGACGGCCTTACATAACTAATGATCAGTGCGCTCTGCGCTCACGGCCAGGCACTCAGGTTCTCCAAATGGAAGGAAGGAGCTGTCTAGATGTATATAGAAATAGGGCGACGCTGTAGCGCATGCGTTAACTACATAACTATCCAGGCATCAGTTTCCAAATTAAAGGTGCATGAGAAAAAAAAGGTAGAAAGAAGAAAGGAAACACTGCACCATCCCATGAATTCGGATTTTGCAACAAATTGGACCAAGTAAATTCCAGAGATTTAATGCACAGGTACATCTGATGTTACATGTTTAAGATTAAAAACTGACTGTTTTGATTATTTTTGTTAATTCACTGCTTTTTCTTGAAGTATTAGTACAATAAAATAAACTATGATAAGAGTGATTGCTATATGGAACTGAAAAACTTTGTCCTGGCATTTTTTCAATAAATATATCAATAATTACACCTACCGGTATGCTAATTTTGCAAATGATGCAATCTTCCGCGGTGAGATTTGCCCCGAGGATCCGAGGTACTGGCCAGGTTGACGATTATACTTTTTTCTTCGGCATTCACGCATGCGCATCACACCTTAAACATGTGCCTTTGGTTTTTTTTTTATAAAAGGTTGTTTTTTTTTTCAACAATGTGCTGGAATACTTTCCCACGTACGGTAGAAGTGGAAGAGAGCGTGAGCTGGGCTTGTACTCACGCCGACCGCATTGGTGAGAGACTGGGAGGCCACTGCGCTGCGTGTCTAATGGTCTACTTTTCTGTGTCCCAAAACACGTGCATCCTATAAAAAACGCATGGCGTGTTCTGTGCTCAGGGGCATGCTTGCTAATACATGTGTCTGAAAGTTATCGACCAACTGCTTGTTGTAGTTATTAAACATTATCTCCATTATCCCAGAAAAAAAGGTTAAGTTAACTTACTTGATAAAAAAAAAATTCTTATTTAATTACCGTATCATACCGATTAACTAAAGTACAGCCATAAAGAAACCAAACATTCAGCCCGGTGTTATGACGGTCTGGGTTACACTGCCTAACTGAGAACGCCTTGGCATTATAATGCGGATTTTCACTTTAAAATACAACTATTATCCTTTACGCTGAATGAATAGACGAATAAATTATCGATTTCTTACCAAACAGAATGGTTTGTGCTCGAACAATGAGTCTGTCAAGTTCTCCATATGCTCAGCCTGATGCTTCTGACTTATGTGTGCCGCGCTGCGCAAATATGATTTATGGGATCTGTACAGCCAAAATGAAATCAGGGGTTATTAGAAATGAGAACGATTAACATTTGATTAGAAAACAGTTGAGCTTGGATTGCGTTTGCCTGTGCACAGCTCCTTCCACAAAAGTGATTCCCCTAGAGTCCTTGTCCGTTTGACATTGAGTTTCGTGTTTTTCATTTACCTCTCAGCACACAATTACGTTTGGCTGATTTTTAGCTTGGTCGAGCTGATATTTTGAAATTTTTGTTCGAGTATCATCACATCTCTCGAATTCTTCACCGGGATATAACCCATGACAGGTTGTGCTTGCATGTTTTACGGTAGTGTGGGTAATGGGTCTTGGTTATATGGATGCTGGGCGGGGGAAGGGAGTGGGGGCGGGGGGTATTTTTGAGCGTGCATGTATGCCGGCAGTGCCCAGGTCATACCCTGTATTTGGCTCAATGATGTGACTATAGTGCGGCGGATAATTGCATTACAGCAGTGGCGGTGTGAATGGATCGATTGGTTACAATCAGCGTACACTGATTAACTCCGGCTGCCCGAGACACCATGCGATATGCTGCGGACAACTGTAACACATCTTCTAACATGTTGGCTGCCAGTCAGCCTTATTTGATCGGGGAAAGCTGCCAGCAGTTTTCGAACAGGTTTGCCACCTCAAAAAGGCAAGTCTACGACAAATTAAATCCTTGTTTACGCAACTACTGATTCTTCTGTGAAATTAGTTGTAACTATTTTTTGGATAGGGTTACCCAAAACTCCGACTGGCGCGTTTTCCCGCTGAATGGCGCTGAATGTTTTGTTTTTTTTTTCCAGAAATTATGGTACTGAAATGGTACTGTCTGTTGATACGTGATACAATACACGTTAACTGTATGGGCCTAATCGTCGAAAATGACATTCGTATACCACCCGTAAACCAAAATGGGCGTGCCAGGCCAATGATCGCAAGACCAGTGTCCAAAAACGACAAATAACACAAACTCTGACAGACGAAGTGGATAGCGATATTGCACAGTGAAGATTGAATGCCATAAATATTGTTCGAGTGAGAGGGTGGAAATGATAACCCACGAGACTCGAAGCGTCGAGTGGGTTATCATTTCCACCATTCACGAGAACAATATATATGGTATTCAACCATTACTGTGCAAATTATACTTATTATTTATACATCTACAATGTTATGATTTTGTGCATTTAAAGAAATTTTAAGCAACGTTTTTAGCTGCAGACCTTCAAAGACTTGTCAGTAGCGTGACGTCGTACCAGTATACATGACGTCTAGTATGACACGTGTCTTCTTGCGTGACGTCGGAATATAACAGTTGACGAGACTTGTATTATGACGTCATTCCAGTGAGTTCAGATGAGTTCTCGAACGTCATAAAGACAAAGTGTTTCATTTTCCACGTCACGGCGTCTGGATCATGGATCAAGGTCACCAGCAGAGTAATATCAACATGTAATAGCAAAAGTGATATATGGCTAGTGAAGGTATCACTTTTGTCAGTGATATACTGGAAATACTGGGATTTCACTGATGTGTAAATAATAAACGTCTATATCCACATTGAAATGTGAATAGCTGGACGCGAGTTTTCATGAAATGGATTGATTCATATGCGGCCTCACCAAAGTTACAGTTAAGCCTACTCAGAGGATTCCACCGTTCAGAAGACGTTCATCCATAAGGCCCTAGCAGTGCGCTTACAAACTAAACCTCAAAGAGATTGTAGGAAGTAACCTAAGATCTAAGATCTAGTTTACACAATTATCGAAAGCAATGTCCATTTACCTACACCAGCTACAGATATATACTCCTGTCCACGTTCCACAATTAGCTAAAAATGTTTCCGAAACATTTTAGGTTAGGTTCATAAACCAACAGACCACGGTCCGTTCCAACACGGCATAGAAATCAGCCTTGGTGTCCAGTACCTCTTGATAAACATTTGGTCGCTGTGAATTCAAGACCAGCTCACGATGGATTCCTCTTCGGTCGTACGTGGAAAGGTCCACCTCCAACACACAGATGGTTGTGGATTTCCCCCGGGCTTTCTCGGTTTTCTCCGACCATAGAGCTAGCTGCCCTCGTATAAGGGAAATATTTTTGAGAACGGCATGAAACACCAATCTAATAAATAAATAATCAAACATTTGCTTTATACCAGACTACAATTATAAATAACACAAAATCGTAGCAAGTTCCAAATCAGGAATTTCTCAAGGTGAAATCTGTCCAGAAACCTAGCCATTATGGTTATCTATTATTAATATCCAAACACCACTTAGGGTTCAGAATTGTGATTTTATGATTTCTTCTATATTTAATATTACCAAATCATTATTACGCAGCATAAATGAATAGAGCCAAGCTGACATCCCTGTAGAATTTGTTAAACTGCTCTGCCCCCTTTCTTGTTAGCGCCTCGCCCAGCTGTTCAACAGACACGTTTTGTCGTAACAACCATATCACAACATTCACAGATTGCATGATGACCTAATGCAGGTCGTTTAAGAATGGCCCACCGTAATGGGATCATTATGAGCACCTGTTTGTATAGAAACTGGACATATTGTATGGCCGGTAAGCGGTTCACTAAAGCAGCAGGTGTTTTGACACCGCACAACACTAACACCCCGACCACTACCACCTTTCCCAAAGCCCCCACGTACTGCCATTGTAGTCGAGGGATGAAGACCCTTGTAGTTGAGGTTTGGCCAACGGCTAAATAACCATAGCTTACGTGAACCAAAGAAATGGCTGATGTATAAGCGTCATTTAAAAGCTATTGGGCATAAGTGATGCCACTTGCACATCGGCAGCTTTCGAGCGTTTCCGGTGTGGAATAAATATGCACGCAAATAGTGACCCACGCCTTCCGCACTTCCCAAACGTTCTGTCTTCCCTGGGATAACCATGTAGCCAGGACTAAGCTGCCAAGGGATATTCGGTGTGTGTACTTTACTCAGATCTCTGACAATAGGGATCGGAGCAATGAACGTAATCTTTGTAAGTGATAAAAGTGTTGTTTAATCGGCGTTATTAATAAACTGGCAGTAAGTTGCTGACTTCTACAGCAGTTGTAATGTAATGGATGAAGAAGTTTAATAGCCAAGGTAGTGGGGAGTTTCCGTTACCATCGTGTGTTAAAGGTACAAGAAGAACTCTGGCGGTTCTGAATTTGTGGACAATTGAGTGTTCTAGTATAGGGTTGTCGCAATATTTATTTATTTATTTATTTATTTACTTGATTGGTATTTTACGCTGTTATCAAGAATATTTCACTTATACGACGGCCAGCATTATGGTGGGAGGAAACCGGGCAGAGCCCGGGGGAAACCCACGACCATCCGCAGTTTGATGACAGACCTTCTCACGTACGGCCGCAGAGGAAGCCAGCATGAGCTGGTCTTGAACTCAGAGCGACCGCATTGGTGGGAGGATTCTGGGTAATTGCACTGCACTAGCGCGCTAACCGACTGAGCCACAGAGGCCCCGGTTGTCGCAATATATATCATATATAGTTTGTGCGTGTGTTTGTGTGTATTGTATATGATATTGAGATAGAAGCCTTTTCAATATTAAGTTTGGAGTAAAGAGAAATTTGAAGAATGCAGTTGGAGAAAAGTGCTCCCCGCATGGTATTGAGCAGCTGGTGGTAATGGAGTATAAAGTTGAGCCAAGCAGTGATCTCATCAAGCGACAGGGCAAAGTAGTGATGGAGCTTATCCCAGTTTGTCTTCTTCTGGAGGTTACGCCTGGCCTAATTGGTCTCATTGCTATTACACAATATACCAGATGTGCGGTGGTTGGTGGACGTCATCGGATTCTGGCTTCAGCTCATGTTACAATAGGTAGTCCGCATATCTGCCGTCAGGTGAGAGGAGCACATGTATAGGTACCGTGGCAATTACAATTCTTGCTAAACATAGCCTGGATACATGTACCGGCCTATTGGACAGGTGTATATCTGCGATACACTTGCAGAGTGCCGGCAGTCTGGAGGAAGGGATGGGAGATGACTGATAGCTAGCCATGTAGCAGGGAGGAGGGAGACTTGCACATCACGGAGCTAAGCGAGTGTCCTTGCCCCTGTAGCGAGGGGAAAATGCTATACCATGACCTCGCGCTCTGTGTGACTCAGCTCCTGCATTACCTGGACACCTTTGTGAGCGGGTGTATACGTTAGATCACGACCTCCGTTGCTGACCCGCAAGCTGTATCCGCCAGCATGGATCGCGTTGACCAGGTGTCAGCTGCGGCTAACTCGGACGCCCTTTATGACGCAGGTTGTATAATTGCAGCTGGTATGTACACAGGGTCACCTTTGACCTTTTTACTTTTAAAAAACCTGCACATATCTGCATGTACTGAGAATTCCTGATGAAATGGCTGACCGTTCCGGAATTTCTAATCAGGGAAGTTAGAGTAGTAACATGATTCTTTTCCACTTTATGCACTGAATCCAAGTTCATGTATTTTATTTAATGCACGGTTGCCATGATTGGGGGCTAGGTGAGTGATTCGGAGACAACGTTTTAAGGGGTGAAGGATCTTCAAAGGTGACTGTATAGGTCACTGTTACTTCTTAGGCCAGGTGTGAAACCACGCATTTGAATTATTCTTAATTTGTAGCGATCTTCAAAGAACATTATATTGTAAATGTATTAAATACGAGTCTATGGTCTTATTTCATGGTTGGTGCATTACATGCATGAGTGCTCGTTACCGGTGGATGAGTATGTCTATGATGTCATTCTACACTATTACTCTTCGGTTTCGCGAATCCCTCGTTAACCCGTGGAGAGAGAGTGGGGCGGGGTGGGGAGAGAGAGAGAAAGAGAGACAGATGTGCATCGGATCACCTGCCGTATGAATCAAGCTTATACATGTACATCGCACTCCATGGCGGTTTGAAAAAAGCCGGGCTAATTACCCCTGCATGAACTGATTATATACCTGAACAGCCGAGGAACAGTGGCCTGTATATGGCCTGGCCGAGTTCATTCCAAAGGATTTATTCACAGAGCGGATGAATATATACTACACATGTTTTGGTTGTGGATGCGGCATTCTGTGGAACTTGAACATTCTGTGGAGCTTGAAGTATGCCTGCGCGGCTTTGACGGATTCCTTGACCGATTTCTGGAAATGATACGTGTGGTCAATCTTTAATTCAGTTGACTTCATACTGTACCGCCATTGCCAGACGGATTTGAACAACAAACACACTGGAATCTCATCTTCACGCCATCGGATAAACTGACGGCGTGTTTTGACGCTCGAATGACATATTTCCGTCTTGTTTTTGACATTGCATTGCCATTTTGATCTCTGCATGCCTTAACCCCGAAGAAAGAAAAACAAAGAGAGAAAAAATCGGGGGCAAAAGAACTGGCCTTTTCAAAAGTTGCCTTCTACCATTCTGGGTTAATTTATTCCACGGAAGTTCATAGTTATTGGTTATGTTTATGATAACCTGTTATGATTAACTCCTATCTATGATCGTGTGTTTATCCTTGGTTGCCCTTTAGAATTGCCATGGTGTCTATGTCTATCGAAATGTCACTGGCGAATTTTCGGATAACTGTCTGTAGAGATTAGTCGGCAAAGACTGGATAATCGCTCGATCATCCGATCGATTAGTCAGCCGCTGTCACTGTGAATAGTTTTAGCCGCCTGGTTATTAGACATCAAGCAAAACCCTGCGGCATATATCTTTGCTTTTTTTCTCCAGTATTTACATGAATTCAACTAAAGCTTGACTGCTAGCTGGGGAAATAATGACATATATATGTACTTTGCGTGACATCCAGAATTTCGCGACCAGCGTTTGGTCATACAACTGCTCGTGTCGTCTGACAAGTGAGTTTCTTTCATGAACATCCTTTGTTTTCGCGATTGCAGATATAGCTATATTAAATTGTCCCTGGTGCGCATTTCATTCGTGGACAGAATTGCGCTACTAGCAGCGCAGGGCTGTCGTAACTCGCCTTTGCACATGATCAGGGAGTTTGTTATTTCCTGTTAATACGGTCCTGTTGTCACAGTTGATTAATACCTCCGATATGTGGATCTTAATCAGACGTCAGTGTGTCACACGACCATTGTGTGGAGAGTCTCATGGAGATTGTGATTGCACGGTGGTTGAATGATCTCCAGTGCAGAATTTTTTCTTGGAGACCAGTTGGGAGGCGTATACATCCAGTGAAAGTCTTGATAGATAGTAATAGCGGCTTAAATATTGGTTTCAGGGCCACTTTCCTGGCGGATATCGTGGTCCGCCATATCAGTGCTTTATTTAAAGGAAAGACCTCGCAAAAATTAACTTATGGTAAGTGAAAATACCATTAGAAACGGTAGCTGAAAATACCTTAAACGCAGTCAAATGTTTTGAATGTATGGTCTGTTTTATGGACCATGTAGATAATATGGTTAACCACTGACGTCACACAACTTTCTGTACACCTTTATATTCGGCTCTGAGGGCCTCCGTCGCTCAGTTGGTTAGCGCGCTAGCGCAGCGTAATGACCCAGAAGCCTCCTACCAATGCGGTCGCTGTGCCTTCAAGTCCAGCTCATGCTGGCCCTGCGTGGGAATATCTGCCACCAACCTGCGGTTGGTCGTGGGTTTCCTCCGGGCTATGCTCTGTTTCCTCCCACCATAATGCTGGCCACCGTCGTATAAGTGAAATACATGTATTCAAACAACAATCAAATCAATAAATAAATAAATATATTCAGCTCTGAACAAAAATCTTGTGAAGAGTACTCCTGTAATGTTTGCCTGTGTATGAAAACGCTAACATGACATAAAATTTCTGCTTTAGACCCATAGAAATGTCTGCGTGACGTCACTTGTGAATCACATCATCAGTATGGTCCATGAAACCCACCGTACAATCAAAATATTTGACTGTGTTTATTTTGGGGCGTTTGTTTAAGTTCATTTTTGCGAGGTTTTTCCCTTTACACATTTGAATATTATTGGAACACAATTACCAAGCGTTTGTATGCTGGAATGAACAAAATGAATCGTAATATGTTACTAGTGAGCTTGGTTTATTGTGGACACCAGGGGCCCGTTTCATGAAGTGGGTGTAAGTTATGTTTTAGGGCCACTTTCCTGGTGGATATCACGGCCCGTCAAAACAGTGCTTTATTTAAACATTTGAACATTATCGGAACACAATTGCTGTGCATTGATATGCTATTTACATATGTACAGGAGTTAAGTACTGGAATCGCAATATCTTACTAATGAGCTTGGTTTACTCAGCAGAACATGGGCCGTTTTACGAAGAGAGTGTAAGTTATGTCACACGTAAATGCGTCACAACGGAATTTACGTTTGCTCATACGACGTTGTGATGTTTTCATTACCCTAATTATTTGACATTCGTGCGCGAAAGCGTCATTTATAGAGCTCCACCGCATCTGGTGTTCACCCCATGCAGTGTTTCTGGCTGACAACTAATGTGACATCGGATACACATGCAGACAGGGGATTGGAAAGCTAATGAATAGGACTTCAAGTTATACAACCACAGCCAGAGTATAGTTGCGTTGGATCACCAGGACACATATATGATGGTCAATTGGCTCGACCACCCGTGTTTTAAGAATCATTCGTTGCTAATGAAAACCGGCAGTAAATTTTTCGTAAACATGGTTATCAGAAAGAGAAGCGAGTGCGACAGTTTGTTGCAGCTCCGTAGGTTAGATCATAATTTGTAAAAAAAAATCGTCGGGCACTGTCCGTCCAGTATGACCTTATATGCGGTTTTGTTCGCATCTTGCCAACATTACAGCTAGTCTCTGAATTGTTGAGACAATCCACATAAGTAGGTGTGCCAAAACACACGACGGTGTAATTTTTAATGTTACAATTCAGCAGATTGTGTACCATTGATACACATTCCATTGAATATGTGCAAGTTTGTACACAGTCGTTTGTAGAGCGTATGTACGTACCGATGTGGTACTTTTTTGGATGTAGAGATATTTATTACATTTCGCCCTGAAATGGCATGATCTTGAAAGTTGCGTCATTTGAGTATATATATAAGTGGACACGTGGAGTGAGGCATGTCTTTGTTGGGTCATTATGTACTGAGGCAAGAATGACCAGTTATACTTGAATTTTTCCGTCCATGGATAATGGAAGACAGAGGAGGCCGTGAGTCCTCTGTAAAGACGGTGAATTCAAGGCCTTAAACTTAGGCGTCGAGACCGATATTCATATACCAGCCGTCAAACAAAACGAGCTTTCCGGGTCAATAATAGCAAGACCAGTTTCCAAAATGCCCTTGTAGAAACGCCTTATATCCTTATTGCATCACCAATAATCCCTTTAACGTGAAAAAAAGCGTGGCTCTTCAGGATGTCTTCGGCATGGAAATATTATAGTTTCATTGCCAACGCCAATGGCGTCAATCTATCGGCTCCTACGTATAGCAACACAACGGGGACAGCGGCAAAATATCTCCTTCCCTTTTCAAATATAATTTTCAAAGAATACAACACGTGAAAAAAAAGGGGGTTGCATTTGTCTTAATGATTTTCGCACAGAAAGAAACGTTTCTTTATCAGAACGATTTTCTAATGTGAAACGTGAGCTGTCTTCTTGAAGGTGAACTGAAACAGGCCTGGTTTTGTGGATTTCAAAATATTGTCATACACACACTCTAGCGCAACGCCAGCTGTATTGACCACAACTAGAGCAAAACAAATTTACAAGGTCAACGACGGACACAGAAAGATGGAACTGTCAATGGTATTCACGTCAGCATCTGCACAATATCAGATCTGTACTAGAGCTCGGACAATAAAGCTTGAGCAGTGACGACAGTGTAATAGTTGGTCAGTGGGTCACACCTACCCGGTGAAATCCGGTCTCTTGTTAGGAAATCTCAACTAGGGTTTTTATTTTGACTGTTCATGTAAAGGCCCATCCCCACTGCTGGCGACAACTACAACTGCAACCACAACTACAACGTCGAGAAAATAGAACGTTCTTGAATTTGTAGTGTCGTCCCCAATGACGACGCCATGTCGCGACATCAGGACGACATCAGTGTCGCCGACGGTAAATAGAACTGGTTCCATTTTCTCGGCGACTGTTTTCATGTCACCGGCAATGGGAACGTCACGTAGTTGCAGTTGTATTTGTCGCCCGCCATGAGGATGGGCCTTAAATGCTTAAATACATCTAATAAAAACATACACACTACCTGGAACCATGGTCTATGCAGAATTAGGCAAGTATTGCATTGACTTTAATTGCAGGCTATTTGACATCACTGAAAAAAAAGTAAATTCCTTTCTGCATGTTGTTGTCTGACATGATCATTATATTCGAGACGACTCCCCAACCACCACCCACCACAACCCCAGACAAAGTAATATGTTTCAGTGAAAAGCTTTATTACAGACTGTGAGGAACACTTACTCTTACGGCAATTCAGTGAAACAAGTTACAGCTGCAATATTCTGCCACAGGCTGGACTAATTTTAGCTCTTAGAAAATGCGTGTGATACAAACTAGCTAAGACTTTCTTCCCCTAAGCACCATTCACTCGGTCAAGTAGTGAAATTATAACCTAATTCAAGAACCCAGTGTCATTTTTCTGTGACGGGGCGACTCTTTTGGGAATTTGAAGCAATGACTTTTGGTATATCGTAACTTGTGCTTATGCCACTGGTTGTAGATTTTTTTTATTCTACCTTATTAAATTCATCTCCTTTGTAACCTGCCGTGTCATCATGACAGGCTGACAGCGAATCACACCACAGACATCAATGCGTCGAAGTATGCACTTAGGCCTCCCAAACTCATCCTCCTCGCATGGTCCACCGTGCTGTCGTTTGAACCAGCGACATTTGGGACCGTACCCTTATCTCTGTACCAAAGGGAAATTCGCGCACATACGTACTGAACTATTGTCGCAACGCTACAACCTTGATCTCCCCTCAGGCCTATAATTTTACATGCTTTAATCTTCCATGTGTGCTAATACTATATAGTTGTGGGTTTGCTATTGTTGTCTGAATGGATTGTGAATCATTTATCTCACTGGATTAAAGACGAAATATACTCTGTATGTCCGTACCAGTATATGTTTCAGTTTTGTCTTTGTTGTCATGTCATATGCTTCTGTGTGTACGGTAATAGGAAACTCTCAGAATCAGGCTTGCCGCTCTTGCTCGCCTGGTTTTGTGATGTATGGCCCACGCCCGAAGAGAAGTTGCTGCCACCATACATAAACAAGGTTCATATTACACAAGCTACCAGCATTGGCCCAGAAAGCATGTTTTGCCAAAGAAACTTCACGACGTAATTTTCGCTGACCTTCAAAGACCAGGGTCCGTTTTCATGAAATGTATTTTATTTATTTAATACATCCCAATTTCAACAGGGTCTGATTACAAAGGTTATAACATATAAAGCGTGTAACAGATTTATAAAAATAAAGTAGGCCTAATGAATAGGCCTACCTCGGTTGCATAAGTAGGGGCAATTACATGTAAATTAAATGTGAATTTACAACTTAGTTTTAATACACGGCTTAAAAAAGGTTGTAGTTATAATTAGTCTTTTATCCAAAGTAGATATGTTAAAATATTTACATATTGATTCATGCATGCTCGCATAACCTAAAAGCTTTAGAACACAGAAACTTCACAAATTTCCACAAGACTTTGTTGACGTGTTGACCAAAACTTTCGCGGAAATTTGATTCGGTTAACATGTGCACCATCCCATGATGTACATTAAGGTGGCGTCTCTTTTGCCGAAACGAATTAAATATTGTGAAAGAATGTAACTTGTTGAAAACCATAACCACCAAATGCTGTCTTTGAAAAACTGTCGTCAGACATGAGAACATAAAAGCATTATTTTCTTATTCTGAATGTTTGATTATTTTGTCGACTTGGTACATGTACCTGGAAAGATATACATAAACTACGATATTCTGCACCTAAATTAGTGGTTGATTTGCCTTTCTATTTGTATGCATTCGTTTGATAATGCTAACTATCATTATTTCTTCTATCATCGTTTATATAGGCCTACGTCTCATTTATCTTTGATTGTCTCATTGATTGTTGATATAGGCCAACGCCTGGTTTGCCTTTGATTGTCTCAGTCATTGTTCATATAGGCCCGATTTGTCTTTGTCTTGTTACGTCCCTCCGTCTTTTTATCCGAGTGCTTTGTCATCATTGGTTTGTCTTCTTTGGTCGTGGCTGTCATTGTTGATCCATGTCTGATTTGTTTTTGTCTGATCATACCTGTCATATTTAGACATGTCTGACTGTATGATTTGTCTTTGTGTCTCGCACAGGTGAGCGGTCGAGCCTGGAGGACACCGAGCGATCTCTCACACAGCTCATTAAATTAGCCGCCAACCCAGAGTGCTTGTCGTCAATACTGGATAAGCTGACCAGTTATATGCGGATAGTGACGGGTTTCATGGAGCAGTCCCATTCCTGTCCGCACATCGAAAAGTCTGTCAGCGAACTCTTTAATCAAATTATCCAGGTAAGCTCCAGCTCTGTTCACCTGAATCCAAATCAGATTTTCTCTCCCCGGATATCATAATAACGTGTGATTCGGTGCTAGACATAGGCTAGGTGTAAGAATTAGCCGGTTGATTGAATCAAGTTGAACTGTACTAAAACATGCATGTGGCTGATTAATAATTAATACGTGCTCTGACCCACAAGGATTAACATGACCAATCAGGTGATCAGTAGGTCTAATTAGGTAGCCATTGTATATAGTCACCTAGTATTTATGTATATGTAGCATATAATGTTGTCTTATAGCATCAATTAACTATAATGACCTTCTCCAAATCGAGTCCTCACACGAGCAACAGCTGTAGCCGAAACTAGGATTTCAGATTCCAGTGTTAATCGCTCGGGAATGTCCGTTATCCATACGTTATCCATACAGTTGTCGAAAATTACACAAGCTGAATCTTTTAGGTCTTTGAGTCGACTCGGAAATTCTTGTTGTGGTTGCCGGCACACAGGTAAAATTCGATTTTTTGTTGTTGTCAGCGTCAAGAAACCCCATTTTCTCTCATAAATGTTGTCCGTGTGCGCTGGGCTATACCCGCACATGGGTAGAATTCATTTTTTTTTCTCGTGTTCGGATCAAGAAATCCCGTTTTCCATAAGAAATATTAACCGTGTGCCCTGTGTTTAAGACTTTAACTTTGGTGAACTTAGCAGTAGGAAAGTATTGGGCGAAGAATACAGGCCAAGTACTATTCGGCTCTGTGTCCAAATAATGAGCCTGTTTGTAGTGTCTTGTGTGCATGCATGCATGGTGTCTTCGGCAAGGCGTGCCAGTGAGGAAGTACCATAAATATGTCTGGAGAAACCGGCACCGTAACAATGTTGAAAGCTATGTTAAACCCCAATGAAACAAACAATTACCCAAGGGAACTGAGTTATATACAACCGTATATACATGTCGCTCTGGTCTGATTGGGTGCAGCTACTACTATAGATCCATATTGGAGATTTCATAGGGGAGTTTCGAGATCGAACTCTTTTATCGCTAAGGGTAAGAAGAGCCCTACTGTACCATGTGACCTGTCAAAAATGTTAGGCAACTATTTCTGATTACATTTACTAAATGCATGGGTGTCTAAGAAAAGTTTCCAGAAAAGTTACTTAGACTAGACGTACGATAGGGAAAATGGGGGAGTTGGGAGTCTGTTGATTTAAGAAGTTCCTGATCGAAGGAGGGGCCGTTCGTACCTCCCTAACACGGCAAGACAGGTGATCGGTAAATTAAAATCAACAAATTTGCCTGACATTTTTGACAAGTCACACGTCACAGTTGAACTGGTTGTTTACCCTCTACGACAAAATAGTTCGAACTGGAAACTCCCCTGTTGTGACGTGTAACGAGGGGTATATTATCATGTCGACATGCGCAGCTTGGTTTCGTCCATTAGTAACCATGACCGGTGTCATATAAGTGAAATACCCTTGAGGAAGGTGGACGTGTTAATCATCAACTAAATATATCAGATGAATATATGCTTGTATAACCCGCGGAGGTTCAGATAAAATTAGACCTAGGCTGATCATCGAACGGTATACACTCCTTTATAACTGGTGAAGTAATTCGAGTGGTTTCGCCGTCAGTACATTAGTATAGGATAACAAACACATATAGCATTGTGTACAGGATATTGAATGAAGGGAATATAGTATGGTCACCCGCGGAGCACTGTTTATATATTTACATGTATGCCTACCATACATCGCCTGTGTCGTCGAACGGACCGGCAATTGTTATTTTTATATCTGGGAAGATGCCTTCCTCTCCGGTTGTTTGTGGGAAGACCTGCCAGCGATCTGCGGGTGGTCGTGGGTTTTCCCAGGCCCTGTCCGGTTCCCCCTACCAGGATGCTGGCCGCCGTCGTATGAGTGGAATATTCTTGAGTGGGCCTAAAATGCGAATCAGATAAATGAATGAAAGAAATATATAGAGGAATACAGTATACATGTAAAACGGCCTGTTTGGAAAAACAACCTATATACGAAGAGAGATATTTCCGGAAGTCGAACTTGAACAGTTACATTATACAAGAATATTTGGAAATTAAATCTCCCGGTTACTCAGTCATAAATGGCATATCAATTGCTTGCCCTGTCAACATCTGGATGTCATGAGCTATTGGCCTATATGTGAGACACCTAGAAACCAATGAAGGTACGGTGAGAGGTGTGGATGTACGCTACACCAGAAATCACCATGCCATTTTGGATAACAGCATATTGCGAAATGCCGTAATTCATCGACCTGTCTGATCAGGGGAGCAGCTCTTGTGCTCGAAATGTTCGATGGAAATTTTGCTGGCAATTAAGTCTTCAAATAAAAGATGCACACAGGTCGGGTAAATTTAAAAGAATGTTGGAAAACAAATTTTCCAGCTGTAGAAAATCATTTAGATGTGATTTAAATTTATTTATTCTTGTTTATTTTTGACTTTAATTTGTGAGAAAACAAACACCCCGAGTTATAAGAAACGACCTTTGGTGATAGAGTTTAATGCAGCCACCTTAGGCCAAATACCGTGCCAGGCCCCTTGGGATCCTGGAGCTGGACTTATTGTGCTTTTAAGAAGATAGGCCTATTAGTTGGAAGCCGTGAAAGTTATCCGAATGGGAATAATGATGATAAACACACTGGCAAACATGTTACATCTTTGATAGTGCAGCGATTTTAACTTGGACATAACATGAATAGGGTTCTTATTTTGATACAATATGACAGTGACTTGATTTGCTATTTTTGACAGCAGACCGATAATTACCCCGTCAAAAATTTCTCCTTTTCCTGATTCATGCGTTTGTTTCCTCTGCACAGCTGTTTAATTTGTCTTTGTAATCAAACCTATCTCCGTTTTTCAAGAACAATGATTTCCTTAGTTACGGTGAACAACGTGAACCTATTTCTTTCATTCCGTTTCCATTTTTTTTTATTGCCCATGTACACTGGATAGTTCAACTAAGAATTTCGCATGACCCCTGTAGTTAAGTACCCGCTTCATTTCGTTTGCACAATGGCTTTCGGTAAGTTTTTCGTCCCAGTTTGTCGCTTCGTGCGTTCAATATACGCCTTTTACGACTTCAGTAACCAGCCCGCCGGGTGTTAAATTATTTCAGTTTCTGGCACGAAAACCAGAGGTTAGCCAGGGCTGTCTATAATATGATGGAGCGCAAAGGCGTATACCAAAGCCACGATTTCAACAACATAGGCACGACTGCAATGTTTGATCGGAAAAATGCTTTAAATCGTTTTGCATCTTCCATTGTTATGTTACCATTATCCCAACATAGGAGGTCACTTTGTAGTCAGATGATATTGTGAACTTGCACTCGCCAGTTTTGGTCTATTTCCACCCAAACAACAACAACAACTGTTAAACCACTTCATTTTCGTAAGAACATTACGTTACTTTTATTATAAACTAATTTACACCCATGAAACAACACTTCATTTTTCCTTGCAGAATAACAATATGAGCTAATTTATTCACGATCAGTTATTCACTATGGTTATTGAAATTCCTGATATAGCTATTCAACTTTCAACGATGTGCATGTAGAGGGCACTGTTTGTCGTTTGGAGGCATGAGTGCCAAGATTTGCTTCCCTTTGTGGAGGGTGAGTGTATTCCACTGGGATTGCAATAGTACACATTGCATCCAGTGTAAGTCACATGCAATGTTGCATTGTGGAGGAATACCCCCTCAATTCAGATTGATTTATAATGATATTTAATGCCCAGTGCATGCATGCATTGGTCTGTAAAGGATTTAATTATAGGCCTAATCAGTGTTTATGTGATTGGCATCCCACTAGTTGCCATGTGACTATGTAATTATCAGTGAGAAGGATTCAGTGATAGGCAGCGTTTCACCTGATTAAGTGGATGGCTTCCACTCGCTTGTAGGATTGAGTCCTGGCCTTGGATATTGAATGTTTAGATTGCCTTGCTGTCACAGTCCATGGAGCTTTGGTGACAACAGGATGGGTGTGATGATGTTTGTGTGGTCAGTTGCTCATGCAGTCTAACATTCATTGAGTACCACCTGTCTTCCAGCAGTATGATGTGTTCTTGTATATCTGCGCATCATACATGGGGAAAGTGTGTCAGTAACTTGCCAAAGTTCGGTGGGTTAGGACCACTGCTGAGTAAAAAACTGATAGCCATTGTATGAGTGAAAAACTTCTTTAGTAAAAAAAATGAATCGTGCAAGATCAATTCACCTTACACCTTGCGGACAAAATCCAAAACTGTACCCCTGAAAATGTTATGGACTTTCCTCACTGACCACGTTTTCTTATTCTTTTTTAGACATGTTACGAACAGCTCCAGTCTTCAGGAGAGGAGAAGCACAAACTTTTCCTAGAGCTTTCGAAACTTTTGCAAACGGCGTTTGAATTGCTGCGCGGGAAACAGTCATTACATTTTACAGCCCTCAGTACGATCAACAGGATTATAGATATGTGTATAGTACACAGGAACTACGAGATAGGATCACTGAGTATTAGTACAGAATATCTGGCTGAGAGACAGCCCCAGCATCCACCTTTAAGCAAACAGAAGTCTGACCCAGGTGCTAAGATGGCTGAGGCCAGCTCCCGCACAGACGATGTGGGCGTGGCCTCAGCTAGTCAGACCAAGGTGAATGGACACCGGAAAAGTGTGTCTCATATACACGACATTCAGGATAGCAATGTCGGAAAAGCTGATGGGGATGGGGAGGACGATCCTACAGGATGCAGAAATGCATTTGGGGTACCGATTAACCGCACACCGCTGGAAATTCTGACCTCAGCTGACCCTAGTCAAATTCTTAGTGTGCTTCATAATTCCATTACAATGCACAAAAGGATTATTGGAACTCGCCAGAAATGCACCCCCAGCACTAGGTGGCGCCACTGTACATATCACTGTTTGCAGATACTTAGTGCCCGGATACTAGCTGTCATGTGTCATGGACCAAATGTGCAGCATAAAATTGTCACAAATGGTCACATGAAAACTTTGGTAGATGCCTTGGACCCTAACCATGATCCAGTAAGTAGATGTATATGTATGCTTTGATGAAAATTTGTTTATTGTGAATTACTAACCTGTCAACATGTTGCCTATTTCATAATGGTGTTAAAATTTATGTTTCTAGTTGTTTGCTTGGAGGTTTTATATTGCTTGAAACTTCAATTTGGCGATATCATTTTTAAGTGGCATTCATATTTTAGACGGCTGCCATTTTTTTAGTCAAAATGTCACAAGATATCACAGTACACAAAAGCTGGGTGCTAATTTTCACTCCATTTTTCCGTATCACATTAAATATCTGTTGTATTGAAACTAGAGAATGCAAATGGTATTCCCATTCACAGTAACTTGTACATGTACATGTAGTAAAGCGATGGGGAAACTGAAAATGCCAAGCGGAAAATGTTACTTTATTGGTCGTAGAAAGCATCTTGAGCCTCAAACATCAAAAGCTGCTGAGTGTACTCATCCCTGGCCTGAGGATAAATTTGACCAGGACTTCTCTGTTGTGGCGAGTGTAGCAGTGCACACCTGAAATGCGACTGTGACTTACTCAGTACTGTCAGGTGACAATTAACTTTTCTGAGAACTGTGTGTTAATAATATTGTGGCAGAAGAGAGCAGTGTTTTCACTGGTGAGTGCATAGGTATTTTGAGCCTGTCATATGGTTGCAGTTGAATACACAAATTTGTGGATTTCTTTTAAACAGTCAAAATGCACATCTGCAATGTTTAAAGTTAGCTTCACCAAATTTTTATCATAGATGCACCTACCTGTGTCCCTGAGAAAGAAGCTAGTTGATTCTTGGTTACCTGGACCTATTTTTTTTAAAGCAGACACACAGCATGTGAACTGATATCGAATGTAATCCTTGTAAACATGTTATCTCTTAAAGATTATCCATATGTGACATGTGCTACAAGATCAAGATCAGCGATATTGACATAATTTTTTTTTTCAAGGTAACCTGAGTTAATTTTTCTTAAATAGGTTTAAACATGATTGTGTAGATCTTGAACATTTTACTAAGCTTTGTTTACTAGATTCATGTCACAGATGCGTCATTGACCTATTCTTAGAGTATACCCCTATCCATTTTTTGTGACTTTGTCCTATTTCCTCAAGGTCATATGGGTTATTTGATATTTAATACTACAAAAATTTTAAATTTATCAAATTCATGTCAGAGATCATATGATCTGTACTTGGAGAAGAACTGGAGAATGATTTTTTGTGTGAACTTGTCCTGTTTTTTTTTTTTTTTTTTTCAATTAGTTCATGTAACATGTCGTTCTTAAAGCATTTTAAAGCTACATATACGTTCCCACTAAGCATGGAAATTGGTCTGGGGGTTGTAACGAATTCCATTCCAATAAAATTCCAGTAAAATGTCAAACCGTTCACATTCACCAGAGCCGAATTCATGCCAGTCCATAGATTAGGGCAGATAGCTTGTGAATCCATTCTTCCAGTCCAGGGAGAAAAATCGCAAGGGATTTTGACCATTGACCAATCAGCATCGTTCAAACCATTTTTTCCGGTCCAGGGAGAAAAATCATGGCGGATTTTCACTACGAACCAGCTTTATTCAACATTTTAACATGGCGACAAGTACAAATCACACTGAATTGCTGAAGTGGGAAGGAATAAACTGTTGATTGATCTTAGAGACTGCAATTACGTATATGTAAGATAAAAGATGAATATATGAAGTGAAATCAGCCAGCATGTGGAACATGAAAACGGTAACTCGGATTTATATTGTGACTACAACCCTTCAAAAACATCATCGCTCACGAATTCAGTTCGATCCGTGCATAGGGTGAACGTAGCTTAAGCCAGGTTTACAGAATTCATGTCACAAATACACCCACATGCACATTTAGCCCAGGAGAACCTAATGATCTTTTCTTAATTTCAAGATTATGTGTGTTACTTTAAGTAGATCTGTGTTAACACATTATGCCTTAAACATCTTAGGCTAAGCTTACAATATTCTTGTCAGAAATGCAACTATCCCTGATGAATGACCCTGTTGACTTTTAGCTACCTTGACTATATTTTTTCAATGGCATCTGTTTTATTGTATGTGAAGTTAGTGTAAACACGTCATGTCTTAAACATTTTAAGCGCGGAGAACAGAATTCATATCATATGTACAAGAGGCTTCTTTTTTGTTTTTCATTGATGTTGAGTTCTTTTTTTCTCAAGGTCATTGAGGCCTTTGCCTCTATAGTACCATGTAAATTAACACAGTGTGTCTGGCAACTGTGCTCACAGTATATCTGAGGGTTTCATAAACTGATCAAACCCAGTATAAAATTCAAATAATGCGATACCTTAACTCTCTTAGAAATGATCTGTTGAAAGTGAAAATCAATCTAATTTTACTCTACCTTTTCAGTTGCTTGTCTGATCAGCTGTACTTCATTTTTTAGCTCTCTTTTTCTTTAAATAACAGAAATATAAATGTAGATTTTCAAAGGTGTGCAGTGGGTGATGTCGCTAGACCTGCATGTTAATGGCACACACAGTGCAGATCCACACCTGAAACCTAACAACTGCTCATGATGGTGTATAGGCATTGCAGGAGGAGTTTCGATCCTGTTCCAGCTTTTCTTTTGTCCTGTTATGTTTCTTCACCTATAGCTGGCTACAGTTGCCCTTGCGGGGTAGCTGTTCGGAGTTGCCTTGAAGCCCGGCCAGAGTCGGTGGCAACACATAATTGAATTTGAATCTCTTGCTGTTTAATGTGCTTTGTTGGGAAAGGTTGGAAGCATCTTGGTTAATATTTGATGAGGCTGGAGCTCGGTTTTAGGAAGTGTGTTGCAGGTAAAGCTTGGTATTATCCTGTCCACACAAAAGCGCAATCTCCCATGCATTAATTTGGATTTGGCTGCAGGTTTTAGGATTAAAGACTGTGTGAACTTAAAATACAGAGCTGAACAAATAGCTCTAGTGAGAATGCTAAACTTGCATGAACTGTACATTTACATCTATACACACTCTGATTGCAGAGGCCATGTCTGCCTGTTGTTTACATGCATGTGTTTGTGTCTAATGGTCTTTATTTACACACATGTAGGTGTTGATATCATTTGCCACATGCACATGATAAGCTTATAGGGAAAAACCTTGTAAAAATGAGCTTAGGGTGAGTGAAAAGGCCATTAAAAACTATATCTGAAAATACCTTCTAACTAAAATAAATGCAGTCAAATATTTTGATAGTAGGGTGGGGTTTTGTGGACCATATTGATAATGTGGTTCACCAATGACATCATACACCTTTTTGTTCCTCTTGGACCTTTATGTTCAGTTCTGAATATTGTTCTTGTGAAGAGTACTCCTGTAATGTTTGCCTGTGTATGGAAACGCCTATGTGACATAAAATTTCTCCTTTAAGGCCTTAGAAAAGGCGTGACGTGACTGGTAAACCACATCATCAATATGGTCCATAAAACCCACCACCCAAACAAAACATTTCACTGCATTTAATTTGGTGAAAAGAAATCTAAAAAATTCAGTGAAGGTACAGATACAGTTTTTAATGGCCTTTTCACTCACCAGGAGCTCATTTTCATTTGTCTTTTCATTTAAGTTTTATATTAATCAAACCATGCATATTTTCCAAGGATCTGCCATGAACACCGCTTTTCGGTTTGGTTTGCATGCATGTACATGTATCACAGATTATGAAGGAATTATTCTACATGTGTCTCCATTGTTTGAGTCAGCACTGTTATTGACATTGGTATTGTAGTGGCAAGATACAGGATAGATGATTTCTGGCCTCTTAATTGGGACATGTACTTGTATGATGCTCATTTCAGCCATGTATACTTACGTAGCTGGTCCCAGAATCATAAATCAGCCTTAAACAGAAGTCAGACCTAGTTTTACCTCCCAAACAGTTTGGTGTGCTAAAATTGTGACTTACTGTTTTTTTAAAGACATTTTATTTTAATACTACCCATTGTCTCAGTCTTTCATGACAAAAGCAAAGATTCACATATTTAAATTCATATGTGTATATTCAGAAAACGTACCAAACCTTCAAACAAAAACTTACATGTAAGTCTGTGAAAGCTTTGCGATCTTGAGCCCAGGACATCTTGGCAGCTTAACTTGCGTGTTTATTGGCTAGTAAGGTGAAGGCGTACTCAGACCACTTCGGTGGCCTAGTGGTAAAAGCGTCTGACTTGAGGTCAGGAGATCAAGAATAATCCTAGGTCAGATCATACCCACGCTTGGCGCTCAACACTGAGAGGTTAGAGCAAGGAAACAGGACTTGTCGGCCTGGTGTCAGTATAATGTGACTATAATGTTGGGTGTCATGTCTAGTGTCTTCGGTATGATATTCAGTAGCGGCATATAACCACCCGACCACATGAAGACACAGTAAATATATTAAATGCTAAGAACTGGTTATGTGACTGAAAAATTGTTAAGTACGGTGTAAAAACCTAAGCATACATACACACATCCATACAAAGGGATTAAACATTCCAACATTCCGGAGTGAAATGAGTCATCTTGAAATGGCGAATCATTTGACTCTGTGCTGGAATGTTGAAATTCACTTTGTAGGCCTACAGGGTAGTGAGCAGTGTCTTGTGCTAGTGGATACCCTTGTAGCATATCAGTCGTCAGTTACTTGTATCATGAGCTTTATTGCATAACAGTTTAACTTATAAGAAAAGACTACATAAAACGTAGGCGTGCATTGATGCAGTATCTCAAATAAAGTTGAGAAAAGCATATCAGTTCAAAGTAAATCAAATATTATACACATCGAAAATCGAAAGCGTTGCTGTTTTGTCAGTTTTAACCAATTCTTTCGAGTTTCTCACACACGGAACATCCCATGGCCTCATTAAAAGTTGGTAAAATGCGTTAAATGATGCAATTGAAATCATGTGGTGTTCAATAGTGTCTGAAAGCTTTAGACAGTGCACATGTACATCAAAGTAGAAACTCACAAGCAGGAAGATGTAGAAGTGAAGATTTGAAGATAACGGATTGAATGTTTAAAATCCATAAATAGGTTCAAAATTAAGGATGCATGCATGTGCCCACCTTTTAGCCATCACATCTGTGAATGCATTTTGTTAATGTGACCTGACAGGGCAATGGAATGGATACTCGTACCTTTGGAGAAAAATCCTTTACATATACATGTACATAGATGGATGAAGATACCGACTGTTAATACACGTTAAATGATGTGTACCCGTGAAATCAGGTGGTGTTTAATAGTGTCTGCAAGCTTTAGACAGCTCACGTGACATGAGATGAGAAACTCACAAGCAGGAAGAACCAGAAGTGAAGATTTGAAGATAAGAGATTGAATGTTTGAAATCCATCTGTAAATTAATTCAGACACAGCACGATTACGCCACTGGTTGCGCTGGTTTACTTTTACATGTCCTTCAGGAAGTGAAAACCAAATTGGTCGAGGCATTGTTTGATTGTTAGACATTCAGCGTCTAAATTGCAGATGCAGTGTGCTGCTGTCTTCCTGTTGCTCACTGACATCACTTGACGAGCTTTGAGAAATGGTTAGACACCACACACATGGACGGAAGAATGTTGGAATGTTGTATTGAACATGGGGGTATTTTTATTTGTACAACATCTAACTCTATAAGTCCTGTCAGTGATGTAGCATGTGAAACAGGCCTACCCAAGTCCTACTGTTAACATTGACATTGTAAATGCCAATACCAGAACCCTGATCAGTAGTCTGCCTACAACCATAAGGTACAAGTATATACTTTTATTTGATAACAGCACAGAAGTTTTCGGCTGTGAGGGATTCAGTATTTGATTTAAAATTTCCTCCATGACCAAGTTACTCATTTTGGCTGCATGAATCTCAGAGTTCTATTTATTTTAAAAAGGTGTTGTGAGGTTTGTTTGTTTGGAAGGTGGGATGTTACATGTACTTTACTGAGGAAAAATATATAAATGTCAGCACTAAAAATCATGATTTATGAACTTCTTTTGCCTTTTTGGGGCAAACATTTAGAATAGGACAAATGGAGAATATTATTAAGATCAGTTCTAAGGGTCCTTTATATTCTAGCTTGACACTAACAAAAAGCTTGTTGTACATGTAGATCTAAAGATTGTCACTTGCTCAGTTTGGAAAAGGAAGGCTGCTCCTTTGTTCATTTATTAATTTTAACAGCATTTCCGATTGCAATGCAACTAGACTGACAAAAAATTTTTTTTCCCTGTATCTCAGATTTTAATTTAGAGAAAAGTCAGCACGTAGTGAGATATTGTCACCAGTAAAATTTTTCTTTTTCATGTTGCTCAAATCCTCAGGAGGGTTAATTTGGTACTGACAGAGGATTTAATATTAATTAAGAGTTCATCAACCACCAGCAAGGGCTGGCTCCACAAATAAATTTTGTAGTTAAGTAAAGACTTATAAAACTTAATGAAAATTATGCATTCTTGGAATTGTAAAATAAAGGCTTGGATAGTACTTGCATAGTATGCTAAGGCATAAGTGATTTCAAAATCAGTATGTATCAAATAAGCTGTAAAAATGAGTTCAAAGGCTTTGACATATGTGAAAAATTGCTTTGCTGAATTTACCTAAGAAGTGAAGACTTGTCTGTAATACAGGTGCATTGTAAATTACAGATGTTTGCAGTTAGCACAGATGATAGCATTGATAAACCTTTGAAAATCATTTGTTTATTTCATTCGTGTTTTATGCTGTGTCAAGAATATTTCACTTAAACGACAGCGACCAGTGCTATGGTAGGAGGAAACCGGGCAGAACCAGGGGACGCCCACCACCATCTGCATGTTGCTGGCAGACATTACCAAGTGCGGCTGGAGAGGAAACCAGCATGAGCTGGATTTGAACTCACATTGGTGGGAGGCTTCTTGGTCATTAGGATGTGATAGCACACTAACCAACTGAGCCATGGAGACCTTTGAAAATAAATTACTTTGAAAATAAATTACTAGAGCATTGAATACTGAAAGGAGATCAGACATTGAGTGTTAAGGCAATGCTTAAAAATTTCTTTGATGCCACCTGAACCTCTTAGTAAAAACACTGTAGGCTAGTGGGGAAATTTCTTTTCATTTTGGATGAAAAGATAGGGATTTTAAAGAAATTTACTTCAGAGAAAAATAATAATAAAAAAAGCTAGAATTATTTATTCATCAGAAGCCCAATAAAAACTTTATGACCCTTTGTGGAGGATTTGTCATGCTGCCCTATATAATGAACCTATATATTTAATAATGCAGGCGTAATGGAGTGTCGAATTTATTAAAAGTGGTTAGCATTGAAAAGAAAGAAAGAACATCATGTGAGGTATACATATTCAACAACTTTGCTTTATTAGAGTTCATTTCCTCTCTGTTGCTTGGCCATGTGTTTTATCTGACAGTACGTACGCATTCACCGTGAACTGCTGGTACATCACGTATTCTAACGTGAAAATTTGTTTTCATTTCAGCATCTTTTGTGTTTATTGCTGCAATCGCTGGCATGCGTGGCTCTCAACCCCAGCCATCATCAGGTACTGGCCGAGGCCGACTTGGCAGACATGCTGATGCAGCTCCTGCTACCGTCTGACGAGTGGTACTACACCAACCACAGCACCAAGTACGCCCGCTTCGTCAAGTATCACGCCGCGCGCATCCTCGTCTACATGGGCCTGCTACATAAACTAGGGGGTCGAGTAGACCTGTTTGACAGAAGACGTAAGTTATCCCGGCTACCACCCGCAGTGGCAGCGCCGTGGTAATGATTATATATGTGTCTAGTGTGAAGGTCTCCCATTGGTTACTGCTAGCTGTTTGATTACCTGAAATACCCAGGTCCAAGCTTTGTGATCGATGAGAGGGGTGGGGATTGCAGTGGGGGGTGGGGGGGTAATCCAGTTTAGTGGTAGTGGCAGGGGATGTGGAGTAAATAGTTAGAAGATGTCATGGACTAGGTTTATAAGAATACATCATTGTTGTCGTTGACATCTGTGTCTGAATTCCACAAATATTACTCTTGATCCTGAAAGAAATTTCCAAAATATACATAGCCATGCTTTCATATGCGCCCTCTTGACACTTGTTTATATGCACATGTTAACACACATGCAGTCATATGTGGGAATTAAGATCTGCCAGCAACCTGATAGTCATTGGTTAATCCCCCGGGGCCTGTAGTGTATGACATTATTGATTTCATTATTCTTTTATAAATAATATGTAATAAATACATATATGTAGGCTTGCATTCAAACTTGCAAATGTTTTATAGGATCAGCCTTCATGGACAGCCAATAATGTGTTTGTTTTTTCTTGATCATTGCTACTCAATGGAAGCCAGTTATGTTTTACGGTTTTTTGGTGGATCACCCCTGATAGTCAGCCAATAATGATTTTGTTTTTGTTGATGAGTTAATTGTGATGGGAGCCAATAATGTGTGTCAGGTTTTTGTTGATAGACCTTTATGGTTAACTTAAATAATATGTTTGTCATTTTGTGATTGACCATCATGGTCATCTAATAATGCATTTGTTTTTTGTTGATCAGCCACCATGGTGAGCTTATAATGCATTTGTTTTTTGTTGATCATCCATCATGGCCAGCTAATAATGTGTTTGTGTTTTGTTGATCAGCCTTCATGGTGAGCTAACAATGTGTTTGTTTTTTGTTGATCAGCATTCATGGTGAGCTAATAATGTGTTTGTTTTTTGTTGATCAGCCTTCATGGTGAGGTAATAATGTGTTTGTTTTTTGTTGATCAGCCTTCATGGTGAGGTAATAGCGTGTTTGTTTGTTGTTGATCAGCCTTCATGGACACAACCACAAACTCGCTGCTCCAGGTCCATTCCCCTGAGGACAGTTTTATTGAGCTGATGGCTTTGGGGAGGCTGGTAACCAGGAATGGCAGTAATCACATGACATCTGCATCTCTGGAGGGGCTACTGGCAGAGGTCATCCAGGTATGATATCGAAGTTGGACTATAGATCATTGATCTAAAACTGATCAGTGGACATCAGTGTGGTTAGTAGTATTGAGATAGTGATAAGGTCATTATGTGATCAGTGGTGTGGAAAGTAGTGAAAAAGTTGGACAGGATTAGTTGCATAACATGTTATATGCAGCTGTGGTGGAATAATGGTAGGTGTTCAGTCCTCCAGCCAAGACACAGCTAAGACTTTAACATCTGTAATTTTGGCACTACATGTACCTTACTTGACAGGACATTCAGCATAAGGAGAATAGCTCTGCTCGGAGATTGAGTGCGGCATGGTGCCTTGTATCCTCAGCATAGTGTTCCAGTGCTGCAGCACTGCAAATATGTTAGGATTGAGTCCGTCTGCTACAAGGAGACACTGTTGGGACATGACCGAAGCATTTAAAACTCCAACTAATTTCCTCTGTCCAGGGGCTGATTTTTTTGCTCCTACATACTAGCTTGTTTCCCTTTCATTTAAATAAATGATGAAGTGATTAATTAATGCAAATTTTATAGAATCATCTTGGGTCATGTAAAAGGAAGCAGTGAGTGTTACCTAGTGTAGATATTTTCATGATCCAGGAGATTTTAAATACATTGGGGATTTTTTGGGGGATTGCCTGAAATATTTGATACACTCATAAGATTTTGGCCGGCATTATGGTAGGAGGAAACCCAACTGAGTCTGGGCGAAACTTATGACCATCTGGATAAACTTGCTGTCAGTGTGAGCTTTAAAAGAACTGTTGTTGAAAATATATTTAAGTAAAGAGGTAACATTTTTCTAGATTAATCATTTAACTGTATGCACAGAAATTTAAGCAATTGTTCATTGAATTATAAAGCAGGGTGAAATAATATTTTGCATTGGTGAATTGGCGCAAACCTAGGTGTATGTTACATATATATGCCGTATATATAACGTGTAGTTAACACTCTGTTGATAAGTCAATGTAAAAGGCCGTGTGTGTTGTTGTTGTTGTCAGGAGGCAATAGAGGAGGACAGAACCAGCATCCACGGGGCGTTACTCTCTGCCTCACCCCCAGGCAGTCACAAGGGCCTTGTGCATTCCAACCTTACCCCAGATGATTGTATCAGATCCCAGAAAAGGCAGTCTCTTGTCTCACCATTTGTGTCGCCAGCCTGTTCTATGGAGTTCTTAAACGAATTAGATAGCAAACCATTCCGGGAATTTGTTTTCAGTGCTTTGCCCATAGTTGTTCATCCGATCATTGTGTTACGTGTGATAGCTCATAAACTTTTTGGAAACATGATCCGCAGAAAGACCAAGCTTTCCAAAACACGCCTTCAGCCGCCCAAGGTCCTGACTTCGGACTTCTGTCCCCCGCCCGTGTGCTCGGACGAGTCTGATGAGGACGAACGGAAGGAGACGAGTTTGTCCAAGCGCAGAAAAGCCAGCAGTCTCCATGTGCATATCGCAAGTCCAGTGAAGGAGACGGTGCCTTCACAAGCCAAACCAGTCGCTGAAAAAGATGCGGCCAAGCTCAACACTACCAAAGGTAAAAATGGTACAACAAAACTTGCTCTGCGAGCCATCGGGGAGAGTTTGGTCACTCCCTTGGAGTTTAACATCGGACAGACCCTGGAGAGTCCGCCTTCTGATAATAATGGTGCTACGACTATCCTGCCAGAAAATGCAATCAAATCCAGCAGCTCTAAGAAACTGTTCAGGTGGTCCAGTAAAAAGCGGCTGTCCAAGTCGCACGTGAACGTGTCGGCAGTGCACCGCGACAGCGTGGCGAGCCAAGGGAGCCAACTGAGTCACAAGGGCTCTAGCTCCTCCTCAACGCCCGACGTCGATGTCATAGCCTTCCAGCGCGAGCTCATCAACCTGCCCACCTTCGTCATGGACACGCCAAATGCAGATATCTCACCAGTATTTTCTCGCTCCAGCTCAGTCCCAGAAAACTTGGCCAGTAGGGGTGGCATGCCTCCGTTGGACAATAATGAATTGGTGCTACAATCTACGTGTAATTCAACTCCACCGAGTGCTTTAGCAATACAGACGGACCAGCTGCCCAGTCTGTGTGACCTGGTGAGCTTGCCTAAGTCTGGGTCTGTGGTAACCATCACAACGACCGACGTGGACAGTCCGTCGTTACCAGCAGCTCAAATGGACAGCGATTCCGCAGACGAGAAAACCACCAATATCCTGGTTCATTTCGAGGCTCCGGCTTCCCCGGGTGGCTCAAGCCCGAGTCAGAGCCCCAATCATGTGTTTGAATTCCCAAGTTTGCCTACGTCAGGTAGTTTTAACATCAATCAGTTGTACCCGGGCAGGGAGAGTTCTCTGACGTCTGCCGCTAACCTCAGTCCAACGGGCACACGCCCAAACCAGCTGGCTCCCAATCAGCTGGCTGTCATGTCGCCCACCACTTCCTCCCCCAGTGGCTCAGAGAAGTCACCCCAATCCATGGCTCTCTATGCCCTTAAATCCACCCCAGTGTCAAGCCCCACAGGGGACATACCCTTGCCCCACAAGGGAATTATTAAGGTCATGGAGACTTGGATTAACATCTGTAAGTCAGACTTGGAGTGTGGCAGCCTGATTAGTTCAGAGATGAAGGATTTCCTAACCAAGTTGTCTGTGCTGGGTCATGAATACAAGGCATGGTGCTATAAGATAAGCAATCTGCTCCAGCTAGAGGTGAGTATTATAGTATCTCCATAGTTAGCCGCCCAAGGTAGATTCTTCTCAGAGTCAATATTTAGTCAGGCCTTCTCCATGCATAAGTCTGCCACCCAATACACCAACTCACACCTATAGACACCCCAAAGGGCCTTCACACCCACCCACCCCATCATAATCCATGTATCAGCCAACCTCAAACTTAATACACTGTCTCGACACCCCAAACAGCATTCAAACCTAGCTACCCCATTACAATGCATATATCAGCCTGTTTCAAGCCCAAAATACCAACCCACATCTATAGTCACCCCAAAGGATCATTACACCCAGCTATCCCATCACAATGCTCTATCAGCCACCTCAACAGACCAATTTACACCTACAGTGTATAGTTACGCAAAAGGACATTCACACCCAGCAACCATTCACAATCCATCACTCAGCCACCTCAAAGCCAATACACCAATTCTCATCTACAGTGTATAGTCATGCAAAAAAGCATTCACACCTAGCCTCCCCAACACAATCCATCTCTCAGACAACCTCGAACCAAATACACCAACCCACACCTATAGACACCCCACAGGGCCTTCACATCAAGCTGCCTCATTACAAGGCAAAATAATAATGGTGCTACGACTAACACATCAGTCAACCAACCTCAAACAGAATACACAAACCCACACCTGTAGACACCCTGAAGGGTTTTCACACCCAGCCACCCAATCACAACCAGTGTGCCAGTCAACCTCATACTGAATACACCAACCCACGCCTATAAACACCCCAAAGGGCCTTCACATCCAGATACCACATCACAAGCCATCTAATAACCAACCTTAAACCAAATACACCAACCCACAGCTGTAGTCACCCCAAAGGGCCTTCACACCCAGCAAGCCCATCACAATCCATCAATTAGCCACTGGTAAAACGAGTACACAAACCACACCTTTAGTGACCCTAAAGGGTTATGACACCTAGCCACCCATAATCAATTTACCAGATCCAGTACACCAGTCCACACCAGTAGTTGTTCCACCCAGCTACCCACAATCAATTTATCAGACCCAATGCACTAACCCATACCTAGTCCTTAAAAGGATGTAATTTCACAAACCATCAATCAGTAAGTAAGTAAATAAGTTTATTCTCAGATCTTTTTACAAAGATAAAGAGGCATATTATTGTTCTTACATCAATTGGAAGCAGCAGGTAGGAGACAGTGAAGTAACATATGCACATAAAACAGGCTAGAACAAATGTAACTAACGTAGGTTTGAAGACATTTTGTGCAACGCCAGTCCCTTTGTTATAAACTTTGCTAACTTACTAAGAACTCTGATGTTTTTGTTTTTAAGTAAGTTACAAAACCTATACATGCTTTTTAGCGAGACAAAGTAGGTTAGTATGTAATTCTGCCTTAGATCACAGTTAATAGGGCATTGAACAATGAAGTGGAATTCATCCCCTATTACACTCATAGAACATTTTGAACAAAATCTATTCATAAGGAATACCACAGTGTCTACCAACCTCAACATCAGCCACTGTTAAACCCAGTACACCAGCCCACACCTGTAGTCACCCCAAAGGGTTATAGCACCCAGCTACCCACAATTAATTTAGCAGTATATCAACCTACACTGATAGTCGCTCAAAGTGATGTAACACCTTTAATTACCTGCAGTCAATTTATCAGCCTCCACCAATCCCACAGAGCTAACCCTTGCCTACATGTACCTGCACCCATAAAATCACGTTGCGCAATCAGTCCACAGGTACACGGCTCATCCACATTACGAAGTTACAATTACAGGCTTTGCAAAGACCACTGCCACTACACAATGTGTGCGTGTCTATCTGGAATGTAGGCTATTCACAGGAGTAAACAGAAATGCCAGTTTTACCAGCCGGAGTTTGCATGCTGTTATTGATCACTGGCATATTGACGTCCCGACGAGTGTCAAGTATGCAAAGAAAACTACTGCTCCACTCCTTCATGTTTGTATAATGCAGAAGTAGAATTGATAAATACCTGCTGCACTGTGTACAGAGGGGATTTGGAGTTAAGGGGAGATAATTGTGATGTATTTCTCCCCGGAGGTACAACACTAAAACACTTAGCTGAATCATACTGTTTATGTTCCACTAGGACCCTGACGAAGCCAATAAATCCTCAGAGAGTGTTGATGGCGCGGACAATGTCCACACCCAGTACAGAAAGGTATGTCAGTCATACATGTAGGTATATATATCATCAGGAAGTTGGATATGGGATTGGGAGAGGGTTGGAAGAGAAATGGTGCGGAAGGGGGAGGGGGATACATGGCTGAGGGAATGTGGAATTAAAAATTGGAGCACAGCTAGTAAAACATAGTGATTATCAGTGGGTTATGTGTCGGTTGTCAATACTGTGACCTTCACAGTCATTTGTCGCTGACATTTCAAGGGCCCACTAGTGTTCAGTGGATGTATTTTTATTAGCAAAATGTTTTGTTGCCTGTAGTGCACAAGTGCACAGTGAAATAGAACCAGTGTGCAACACAAGAAAAAAATGAAAGAAGGACTCAGAAATGATACCGGTAACACCTGTTGTAAGATGTATCTGTAACTACACACACATACATGTATGTGATATATATATGTGTACATATTGATGAGAAAACCAACACTGGTGAAAAAGATATAAAAAGATGTGAAAAGGTGCATGTATATATTACAGCTCAGTGATCTAATGGTATCAGATCTGATGGAGGATCGATTTGAGTGGCTACAGGTGGCCAGAGGGACAAAATGTGAATTTTTTTTTAACAATCTCTGGTATTGTGAAATACATGTATACAGAGGAGGGAAACTGTTGTCCATGCATGTCTGTGTATCATGACCGTGGGACCATTAGTTCAGACTGAAATAATACAAAGTCCAAGTTGATTCTGAACCAGTAACATTGCCACGACAGCCGTAGCGTACGGGCAGGATGTCTTTTTGGTACAGTTGACACAGTGTACAATGTAGATAACGGAACCTTATTTTTGGCTAGAGGATGCAGTGAGCCACAGAAGACCGTGAGCTGTGTACTGTAACCGAGTATGAAACCTCCTTGTGTCCCACACTCACCTGTCATACGAATTAATGTTAGTGCACCTCTGTTTCTAGATCTGAGATCTGTTCTGTTCTTCCCAACTTACATGTAGCTTTCAGAAATAATGATCTAAACTCTTCCATTCATTGACCTGTCAATGGCCTACACTACAAAAACCTTGTTTCTTTCAACCTGTCTACATGTATTTCTGACTTCATATCACATAGTTATTCATGAATGGTAAAAACCATAATGTCACTATTAACACAAATGTCCCAGGCTGATCAGCAGAAGGCAAACTTTTCTGTTAAACTTCCAAGATTTCTCTACTGTGCCCAAATAGGAGCAAGGGGAATAACTCTAACTGACTTCATGCTATGACTCCTTGCTCATTTCCCCCAAGACCCAAGACGTGTGAAGACAGATCTTTCATGGACATGCAGTGTCGGTGTTTTTGCTACCAGCTTTCACAGCTCATGATTCATGTCTTCGGTGTTAAGTTGACAGTATAATTTCATGAAATCATGGGCGGTCAACCTGGGTGTCTATTCATAGATTAAACCCTCATGGCCTCAGGCAACTTAATTTCCTTTCCAGCTGTTAAGCAGGTTTTCATGAAAATGTTTTCAATCATATTTTATGATATATCTCATAATAAAGTCATGTGACAGTTCTCCTATATGTATTTAGATGCTGCTTTTTTATATAAACTATTTATTTCTAGTTGAACGTCTGTCTTCACAACATGTGCTAATTATGGTGAGTTTGATCATGTTAATGATGCCTAAGTTTTCGATGAAGATTTCAGGTTTACTTTCCTATCTTAGTTTGAAGATACATTTAGATGTACTTTTAGTTACATGTATGTTGCCTGTTCTTTATTACCCTGGTGATGTAAGGTGTCTTCCAACAGTCTTCCATACTTCCGCTGCGAATCTAGTCTTTGTTGATGCTACATGTATAAATGGCACAGAAGTGTGGTTCAGAGTTAAAAGTATTCATCTCAGTTTTTCAACCTAGGATTTTGTGGTCAAATTATCCAAAACGCACCATTCATACATGTACAAGGGCTTGATAAGATTATGTGAAGCTGTTGTTAAGTATATGCTAGTTTATATACGTATGTGCACTTTAGGACATGATTAACTTTAATAAAGATTCTATACAGCCGAATTCTGGCACTAAACAGCTGTCTTTACCACCCCACCTTCTTCTTAGAAAGAGTTTTAGTTAAATTCTGATAAATTCACTTTGAAGAACATTGTTATAGTAATCATAAGTCAGAATTTATAATTCTGTGTAAATTAATATCAGGGCATTAATTACCTCACATTATGAAGTTTAATGCCTTTCTTGATGTACATAACATCATCCTTTGTGACAGGAGTGAAAATGTACATTTCAACCCTCAGTGAAACAGTAAACTCACTACAATGAAACCAGGATTTTTTGGCTACAAATCATACTCTAGTAATGTTGACCCAGTTTTGTGGAATCAGAGAGACTCTTTATTCTGGTGTTTCTTAACACTCATTGTGTACAGACCAGCCTTTCAGATGTCAGTATAATAGATTCATAGTGCTTAATTATTGTATTGTCTATGGGGTGAAAGGGTCATTGTTTGGATTATTCCCATGGTAATTATGGACATTTGCAGAGATATGTATGCATGTATACATGTATATATATATATTGGTTCTGCATCCTTTGATTTGGGGAAAGTGGTTTCCCACTGAGCTCAGTAAATGGCATCACTCAGACATAATGGTGTGTCAGTTCATGCTTTTTTTTTTTGGCCAGATGAAGAAAAAAAGGTATGTATAAAACTATAGCTTGGAAAGCGGGTGTCTGGTTTCTATTGTTGTTTAGATAACAGCAACCTGCCTGCCACTGGCCCAGATTCAGCCACTATGTCTGAGAGAGGGTTGGTGTTATGGGCTGATTGCCTGCAGACCTCAGGGTGTGCTTACTGCCACCAGATGTGTCTGTCCCAGTGTTCTTCTCCCACCCGGCAGGACAAACCCTCTGGCTGACTCAGACTACCCGTAATATATAGACTCATACACCAGATAGTTTATTAACACACCTCCTAAGTGTTTGGGACTTCTACATTCGGGACTTTTACTCCCCTTCAGCATAGTTGGCAAGGTTTTCTCACCCATCATTTCAAGGTATGTTTCATAACATATCCCTGCGTTGAATGACAGCGTGGACAATTGATAAGTTAGGAATTAGAAAGTAGGACAGGCCTTTTGTTCACAGTACTAGTGTTGCATAAACCCTTTGGCTTGTTGCTATCCCAAGGCTGAAAGGGCTGTTGGGCCGATGTTGGGCTGTTCGTGCCCCAAAATATCACTTTTTCGTCAATATTTGGAAGAGCTTCATCAGGATATCATTTAGTCGGATTTAAGGAAGATTAGGAATTCATTAGGAGACATTTTGTTGGTATTTACAAGAGCTTGTCGAGGGTAACTTGCAGATGGTGGCGGGTTTCCCTGGGGTCTTGGTCGGTTTCGTCGAGGGTAACTTGCAGATGGTCGTGGGTTTCCCTGGGGTCTTGGTCCGTTTCGTCGAGGGTAACTTGCAGATGGTGGCGGGTTTCCCTGGGGTCTTGGTCCGTTTCGTCGAGGGTAACTTGCAGATGGTGGCGGGTTTCCCTGGGGTCTTGGTCGGTTTCGTCGAGGGTAACTTGCAGATGGTCGTGGGTTTCCCTGGGGTCTTGGTCCGTTTCGTCGAGGGTAACTTGGAGATGGTGGCGGGTTTCCCTGGGGTCTTGGTCCGTTTCGTCGAGGGTAACTTGCAGATGGTCGTGGGTTTCCCTGGGGTCTTGGTCCGTTTCGTCGAGGGTAACTTGCAGATGGTCGTGGGTTTCCTTGGGGTCTTGGTCGGTTTCGTCGAGGGTAACTTGGAGATGGTCGCGGGTTTCCCTGGGGTCTTGGTCCGTTTCGTCGAGGGTAACTTGCAGATGGTCGTGGGTTTCCCTGGGGTCCTGGTCCGTTTCGTCCCACTTTAATCTGATAATGCTGGCCCGCTGTTGTTTTATAAGGAAAATATTCTTGAGTACAGCGTAAAAGACCAATCAAATCAATTAAACCAATGCAAGAGCTGAATTGCCCATTTTGACTTTGTTTCCTCCATGATTGTCATTTCTAGATGAATGAATGTCATTTCTAGATGAAGTACAATGCAGATGTTCCTCTCCTCTCCAAGGACACAGTATGTAGATTACAGTTTTGTTGACAATCTGTATTCTAGATCCATGTTGTAAGCGGGTTGATCCAGTGTATTTCAATGTATGACAGATCAGGAATGACATATATGATGCTTGGTAAAGACTAATGCAATTGCTAACCTAATGTGTGAGAGTTTTGATACCTGTACACAAAATTTAAAAGCACTGGTCCAGAATAATGAAATGGATAGAACTATGTTCTGGATTTTGTTCTCAAAAGCTGTTTTCCTGCCTTCTAGATATTTCACTGAACTGGTTTTATTTTATGGTACAGTGTGGTACAAGTTTCTGTGTGGGAGTTATTGTTAGATTATTAGAACTGCAAAGGTGTTTTATAACTTTTTGGAGAATCAAATTGGAAGCCAGCCCTTATGACTGTAAGAATGTGTGATAATCAGGGTTTTATATGGGTAAAAACTTAACACCATAAGATAACTTGCTGGCGAATTTGTATTACCAAAACGTTGGCCTAACTATGAGGCCAGATTATCATCTTCACTGTGGTTTTTCCCTTTTATCTACCATATACATGTGCATGTATACAAATTGACAGTACATATATGTGCATGGCATGTCACATTCAGACTGTCAACTAGTATTTTTTTTCTGTCTGTTTTAAAAAGTGTCCCTTATGGTCATGCATTATATTTCGGACAAAATGATGAAATCTTGAGCATATTAAACTGTATGTGACCTTTTTATGTAAGTTTTCATGATTATGTGACAGGGCACCTACATATATTTCTAATGTTTTTTCTAATGTTTTTAATGTAGTGTACATTCTCCACATGCTGTACATGTTTATGTGTCAGCAATCTTCACCAGCGGGGTACTGGAAAATTAGTCATCAAGCAAAAAAAAAAAAAAAAAAAAAAAAAAAAAAACATTCAGAGCTAGAGATGTGTTAGTATGATTATTTGCCTCTTTTTTTCCATTCACTAACTATGAAGTTAAATAATCTCACATAGAGATGTTGAATAGTTCAGGTGGATTTTAATTTTGTTTAGCCATTCATGTTATATCTATTTTTACTTTGTCATATTTGAGCTGCTGATGAAGAGATATCATGCGTGTAAACATGCAACCCTCCGGGTCAGTGGCTGTATACATGTACAGCATGTGATATCTCCCACTGAAGACAAGCTGGTAATAGCATACAGTTGTGGCACCACCTGTTGTAACACTGACATCATAGCCTTACAGAGCAATTCAACGCAGTAATTATGGTAAATTCCCTAAAATTTTACTCAAAAAATGCATATTAGAGCAAGTAATTCTACATGTAGTATAATGTTACTTTTGGTCTTGAAGTGAAACTGAACTATTTCTCCAATAGGACATCATCTTCTATTCCCATCTAACTTCTAAACACCTGTCTGATATCAATAAAGCATTCAGAACCAGGCAGAATGTGCAATTTTAGTCTTGGGGGAAATTTTGGATTGTTTATTATCATAACTGTCACAACAAAGTGTGTTAGATGCATGGATATGTACTGTAAGAAACATGTTCAGAACTGACCATAGATTTTTATTCTCCCAATATCTGTTAGACACCAGCACATTCAGCGTAGATCATAGACTTCTTATTCACCCAGTATCTATACAGGTGACAGCGTATTCAGAATTGACCACAGACTTTTATTCTCCCAGTACCTGTAGACCATCAGCATATTCAGAATAGATCAGAACCTTTTAAAAACCAATTATCTCTATACAGACAACAGCATGTTCAGGATTTGACCATAGACTTTTATTTACCAATTATCTCTGTACAGACAACAGCATGTTCAGGATTTGATCATAGACTTTTATTCACCAGTTGTCTCTATACAGACAACAGCATGTTCAGGATTTGATCATAGACTTTTATTCACCAGTTGTCTCTATTGTTCAGGATCTCTATTCACAGACAACAGCATGTTCAGGATTTGATCATAGACTTTTATTCACCAGTTATCTCTATACAGACAACAGCATGTTCAGGATTTGATCATAGACTTTTATTCACCAATTATCTCTATACAGACAACAGCATGTTCAGGATTTTATCATAGACTTTTATTCACCAATTATCTCTGTACAGACAGCAGCATGTTCAGGATTTGATCATAGACTTTTATTCACCAATTATCTCTATACAGACAGCAGCATGTTCAGGATTTTATCATAGACTTTTATTCACTCACTTATCTCTGTACAGACAGCAGCATGTTCAGGATTTTATCATAGACTTTTATTCACCAATTATCTCTATACAGACAACAGCATGTTCAGGATTTGATCATAGACTTTTATTCACCAATTATCTCTATACAGACAACAGCATGTTCAGGATTTGATCATAGACTTTTATTCACCAATTATCTCTATACAGACAACAGCATGTTCAGGATTTGATCATAGACTTTTATTCACCAATTATCTCTATACAGACAACAGCATGTTCAGGATTTGATCATAGACTTTTATTCACCAATTATCTCTATACAGACAACAGCATGTTCAGGATTTTATCATAGACTTTTATTCACCAGTTATCTCTATACAGACAGCAGCATGTTCAGGATTTGATCATAGACTTTTATTCACTCACTTACTGATACCAGTGATGTCATACTATGTGTACGTGCTGAATTCAGAAAGATACCGTAGTTTCTTTTAATGTACATGTCTTCTTGGTGCCCCAAATTATAGTATATATTAGTGTCAAGTTAAATATCCAACATTCAAGACATCCACAAGCTTTAATTGGTAGGTAGGTAATAGATATATTAAATCCAGATATAAAGCTGTATAATTTAGCAGTCTTGCTTGTGACTAAATAAAATGAATGAGGATTAAAAATTTTTTCCATACTTGTACATGGTTTTGGGATTACATGTATTTCACAACAGTGTATGTTTATGAAGTATTATATGATGGATTGCACTCTTTAGTGAAAAAGACTTTCAGGTCAGTGTCCCAGGAGCACACCAGGGTACATTTCACAGAATGAGTGAATGACTGGGGTTGTATTCCACATTGAAAGAATGTAATTCAGCCATAATTGTAGCAAGAACATAATAGAAGCAGGAAACAGTTATTATGGCTCTTGAAAGGATCGAGACTGAAAATGCTGATTTACCTGGTATGCTGGTCACATGTACAGAGTGGGTTTTTTGATTCACTTCTGGTCTATTTATGTCAATATGTTTGCCGTCTTTGTTAGGAACGAGGTGAATGTGACGCCTGACAAGACACAAACATTTAAGGCGAGGCATCAGCATGTGCGTGCACGTCCGTGGTGGGTTTGTAGCTGTACACTGGCAGGTGTAGCTAGCCTTAACGATGTGTTGAGATCTCTACTGTAATACCTGTGTAACTGTCAGTTGCTTAAATGATTGTCAGATGATGAATTAGGCATGTGTATGTCACACCTGAGGTGTAAAGTTTTACGATCCATGCATGAAACGCAGTAGGTGTAAATTTGACAGAACATATATCCGAATCAATTGCAAAGAGATCAGCCTGGGGAGTTTATTACGCAGCACATGTGTCGAGGACGGTGTTATGTGAAATGTAACATCGGTTTACACCACTTCTCCCAGCCGACAACCTGAGTCATGATCAGCTGGATGCACAGATATGGCGTAAGAACAAATAGTTCTCTCTCACGTACATGATTATACCACTTTATCGCGTCGAAACCATCACGTACTTTTATCCTACGTCATGTAAATCGTTCTGTTTATTGGACTGTTTATTTTCTGAAGTGAGAACAGTTGGCGTATGTTTGTGATAATCTGAAACTAAGTGTAATTTGATGTAATTGTATTTAATTTGAAACGGTGGAAGTTTATTGAAACTATATACGGATGTATATGCCGGGTATGTATCATGTTGATGATAACATGCTAATGTGCAGGACACACTGGGATCCTGAACTGTACCTAAAAACTCAGTGCTCTATCGTAAATTTACTTTTTTTGTCCCCGGAGCAATTCATAACACAAGTCAATAATAGTATTAATAGATGGTATAAAAAAATGTTGAATGAAATGTTCTGCCTTGATTGTGATAGTATTGTTGTGATTATGATATCAAAAATACATTATGAATTGATGACTTAAAAGTTCTTCAGGTTCAAAACCGTTAAGCAAATTGATTAATACGATCATCTACGCCACCAGGTGATGCTGATTTACATCGTTAATGCCTTAATAAATAATTTTTCTGTCCATCATCAGAATGAAATCAGTGGTGGGAAAAAAAAAACAACAACAAAAACGAAATGTGTATGAAGGATAGGGGCAATTAAGGCAACTAATGTGTGAGCTTTTATTGAGGTGTGAATGGTGTGTAAGTTATGAGGGAACAGGCAGCAGTAGAGACCTGAGTCTCCATACTGATGAGCAGACCGGCTCACATCACTGATGTACAATTAACAGGCTTCGTGACCAGGCGTAGACTCGCGGGATTAGCAGGAGAATCAGGAGATCAAATAGACACAGCCACAAATCAGATTAATTGGCCACAGAGAGATATTCTTGAGAACTTGTTTTCATGTCAGCTAGTGCATATACATGTATCTATCACAATGTTTACCCACTTGTAGGTCAATGTATTTTATTTTTTTATGTTTTTTTTCTTCTTTGCAAAGACAATGTCTAGAGGAAGATTCTGGATTCACCAGGTGTGAAATGTAATTAAGATATATTGCTTGATTTTTCTAGATTTGGCAGGTAATTTATTAAACCAAAAAAAGCCAATTCCCTTTATAATAAATAGATTACAATTCCAAAACTTTCTGTGAAACATGGGAGTATTTTAAAATTAGGACTACTCTGTGTTTGAACTAAAATATCATCCATGACCATACAAAAAGTGCCCCATTTTGCCTGATTATGTGTTTTAATTGATTAATCATAGAAAGGTGTTTTACTATTTGTTTTGAAGGCAGGATGATATACAAGTGGGAAAACATCATTTTTGATACAAAAAGGGATGTTTTATGACCTTTATTCGAGTACTGAGAAAAGCCTATTTTTTATACTCATATACAGTACATATACATGTATATATACCCAAAAGTATGTAAAGGTTAAAATCACACCTTTTGTCAAGTTCAGTTTTTACATCTACATGTACTTGTACGTTGACTTATTTTTCTTTTCTTTTCTTTTCTAGTACATGTACGCGTAGGCCAACGCGTAGATATGATTAGAGTTATTTTCACGCCGCCATTCTTTAGAAATGATCTCGGACACAGAATAATTTACCGACCTGCTCGGTCACTGCGGAGCGGTGAATGCTGTGAGTTGGGGAGTGCAGTGATCGAAATGATTGTTCTGCTTCATTCAGCCCCACACTATAGGGGCCAGGCTTAGTGGTGGGGGCTATAGGGGTGCATGGGTGAGGATGACTGATTTCTATGGACTCTTTAGACACTATATACACTGACATCAGTGAGTCACTGCCGAGTATTGTTGTTTCTGGCTGGGGGTATAGCTGAACTGTTTATGTGACATTTCTGTACATCCCCTCAGCATAGTCTGATTCAATGCAATCTGGCAAAGGCAAAATTCCTTAAAGGCCCAGCGGTTTCTCATGCCTGCAGATTAACTTCTCTTTGATACTGAGGAGAAATCAACTTTTATTTCAGCCCAGTCAACTGTACATGTGAACCCCGTGTAGCCTGATTCAATGCAAAGGCAAATTTCCTTGAAGGCGTATAGTTCTTTCTCATGACCACAGATTAGTTTCTCTATGATAGAAGAAATGAAATTTTATTTCAGCCTAGTCAGATGTAGGTATAAGTGCGTTTGCTCTGTGCGCTCTTGCACTGGTGACTGTGTGACCATTAACCCGGTTCTTCAGCCGTTCCCTGCACATTATCCTGGCTGCTTGTATAGTCTGTTCGCCACATGATATGTGGGCTGTTTAAACTGACTATAGGAGCTGGAATGTCCCTTGTGTATATCAGGGCAGCATTAATCCTTTTTACAAGTAAAATCGTAATTTGTGAGTGTATAGGGGGCTAAGATTACAGCTGACCCCTGAAACTTCTCCCCGCTGCTCAGAATATGTCAAGGGCTGACCATTAGTCACCCTGAGGAGCGGATACCTGTTCACACCACTTTACCTTTTACGATCACATAAATGTAAGTACACTGATATATCATGCATATGAATGGCCCTTAAGAGTTAATATTGTGGATGGTATCTGGGGTCAAGTAAGACCTGTGTTCCTGTGCTGTCAAATTTATTCTGATTTTTGGGGGTACACTCTAAAAGGAGCGTGTTGTAAAAACTATACATGCATTCACCCCTCATACTTTATATGCTGAACTTTCCCTCTCAAAGACGCACCTGTACATGACCCAGTTGTGTTGACCCGCTAAATCCATCATTCTGTAGACCTACAACAGCGTTTCAGTTAATAACCTTATTAAGAATTAATTGGAATGATTACTGGAGTTTACATGTAAGTTCTTTTATTGGGCATTCAAATTATTTACATAAACAGGAAGCAGTGTGTCAGGAACAGTAAGCCATGTTGATCAAAACTGATTTTCGAATTTGGCACTTGACTGATGAATTCATGTTCATAATGGTAAAGGTATTGTTGTAGTTGAATTTAATTATGACAGTTGACAGAAATGTTTTGCTTTTAGTACCTGTTTTTCACCATTTGAAGTCGTTTTGTTTTTATATGTTTTTTTTTTTACTGTCGTATACTCATTTTAATTACTCTGTTTCACCTGATGTTTACGCTTCTTTAAGTGACAGATTTTGCGATCTGCTGATCGATTATCCTCCTTCTAGGGCCACTTGAGCACTTTTTGTGAAATTTGATTAATTTCCTCTCAGAAACACTTAAGTGTTGACATCAAAAGCATCAAATGTCTTATTGCACTAATGTGCTTCTTAAGGTGAATTTTAGCAGGCCAAACTAATGATGAAATACAATACGTTAACTTTTATAATAGTGGTTAAATTTAAATATCCAGACAAGCATGACACATTGGGGAAAAGTGTGTCATTTGAGTATGGATCTATGCAAACTGTTTTGTGCTTTAGATCTGCAATTACTGATTGAGTGCGTGATATGTATCTGAGACTGATATCTCAGACAGAACTTCCCAGCTCTGAGGCTCAGGGTATAAGCTGACCCGGACTGTCAATACACTATAGTAATGTTGGAGAGGCCATGGGGGTCATATGAACTGTATAAAAAGTGTGCTGGCCTGCCTGTATTGATTTTGTTCCAATCAGGACCCATATACATGTGTGAACTGTGGCACTGTGTGGGTGAGCACATGTAAAAAGGTGAAAATACAGGTAAAGCACAGGTAATTCCAAAGGTAAACATACTCACCTGCTAGGCAGATCATAGGATTTGAACACTTATTTACTCATTGATGTCCTGGTTAGATATATATATATATATATATATATATATATATATATATATATATATATATATATATATATTATATATATATATATATATATATATATATATATATATATATTATATATGTGCATATTGTATTCAAGCTACATACAGATAACCACATAATGTCATTCTACATTTGGGGCAAGAAATTAATCCAGTTTATACTTCACGATTTTCAAGTACATGTATTGTGAGGTCTGCACATGTGTATGTACATATATGTATGATATGTGAATGTACATATGTAAAACTACTTTTGTAACACAGTGTAGGTAATTGTCACCTGTATCAAAGATAACTGTGATTTCAAATTTGTTCCTGTGTTTACATATGCATTGCGATAATTCATCTTTAGTAAGACAATTTAACAAAAAGGCTACTTTACAGCTTTATCACTCCTGATCTCAAAAACATTGAAAGAAACACTGAGCATTTTTCAGAAAATTAAGCTGGCTGAGGCAGCTGAAAACAGTGGAGATTTTCTGTGTCACCTGCTGTGGCACCTCTATAGGCTTGGTGTGATGTTGATGTGCTGTATTTGTCCATGTGGTAATGATCAGCGATAAGTCCCTCTGTATGCCCTCAAATTTGTGCTCTTCCATCATGTCCATGGGTTCATAATGTGTACTCTACAGATTTGAGATACATTTACTTGTTGTTCGTGCCCACTTTCGCAGACATAAAGTGTAAATTTGCCATATGTCTCCATATATCTGACGTAAATCACCTGTATTAAAGTACCTGTATACTCATAGGGTTAAGGTGCACTACTAGTTTGCCTACTTGTGCAGCTATAGGCTATATGTGTTGAGAACACACATTGAATGATAACATGAGTTATAACATATGAGTTAAGTCATTAAATGTTTATAAGAATAACCAGTGTGATTAAATCAACCTCCAGAAATCGTATGTATATTTCATGTATGTTAAAGGGAAGAACACTCCCCCCACCCCCACCCCCCGGAAAAGAGAAAATGAAGTAATGGTGAATAAACTGACCAGTTAATGATATATCTGTAAATGTCTCTTTTTTTTTTCATCAAATTAAATGCAGTCAAATGATTATATGGTGGGTTTTGGGGCCATATTCGGAATAGTTGTGAACCTGTATGCCTGCATGTGTAAGGAAAAGCTAATATGACATTCAAGTTCTACTTTCAGACCAGAGACAAGTAGCCCAGACGTCATTTAACAGTTGACACACATTATCTCTGTGGCCTGCAAAACCTACCATGCTATCTAAACATTTTACTCCTTTAAATTTGGTGAAAAAAAAAATCTGGAAAATATCAGGTATTTTCAGATACAATGTTGGTGGTCTTTTTAATCAACATAACTTCAGGGAAAGTTACTGAACTTCTTTTACATTCAGAAAACTACTCTTTGAGGAGTTATTAATGCTTTTAGAAATGAGATAGTGAAGGGGAATAATGACCAATGCACCTTAAATTATTTGTTATGGATTAGAGGTTAACACCGCATTCAAGAATATTTGATTTCTAGAACTGCAATCACTTTTATAGAGCCATGGGGGAAACGAAACGAGAGTATGGAGAAGACCACCATGCACTCGTCCATGAAACTTCATAAACTTACCACTTTAGAACCACAGCTGAACCCTGAGCAAAAGCTGAATTTTGTATGTCATGTACTTGCTGGTAAATGTCTTTGTCAAGATTGCCCTTAAAGCTGCTATATGTAATACCTGAAACCTGGCAGCCAGTGATTTATTAACCTCTCAACAATGTTTCAAAAGCACTTCGGCTTACCTTAACATTTTATGTATCAGTAATAGTGGTATTGGGAATGAAATTTACTATATATTTACTGATAGGCCTATTGTTCTTAAGATATGTTAGTGAATAATGCTGGAATCTCTCCAAGTGCTGACCAGTGTGGGTGAAGATTGAGGCTAGAATAAGGACATGCATACTGTAATATTGTCGAGGCAATGTCTCCAGTCTGGAGAAGCATGGACCCAAGCTATTGATTGGGTGCTTAAAAAGCCCGGACCATCTGTGAAGCTATAACTGTGCAGGTAATTTCACAGCATTCAATCAACATTAATCGAATATCTTGATTAATCTGTCGTATCTTTCGGCCATCTCAAGTGGAAGAGTTCTACCTCATTTTGGAGCACTTATTGCCTTGCAGACATTCCAATATTGGTTTGTAGCCAGTGGCATTGTTTGTAAAGTTAAGTTGCTAGTTTGGACGCTTGCTCTGGGAAATGCTGTGTGTTCAACACTTGTTTGGTGAAGTGGCATCGAGCTCTTGCTGCTCGGGTTAGCCTAGCGATTGTGGAAGAACGCAATTCTACCTGGATATAGGGAACCCGGTGCAACCAAGGTGCTTCATGACCTTACGTTTTGCAGCTTCCCTCAATAAACTGCAGCACTTTGTTGGAACATTGATGGTTTTGTTAAAAGCGTCTCGGAGAATTGCAGTTGCACACTGCTCAGGCCGTGTGCAGTGGTGTGCTTTACCCGATGCCTAAGAAGTCTTGTTCAAAATTGGAATTCCGTTCACCTGTGCTGTGTTGATTAATGTTGACATTTCCAACATTGGATAATTCTGAAATCTCAGCACATATGTGCAGTGGTTGTAAATCAGTTTGGTACTCGCTGCTCCGTTCCGTAAGTGCCATGAATCTTTTAGGCCAGATTGCACGGAGGCCAGCACAAGTTGAGGCTTGACGAATCTCAGGACAGCCCGCAGGTTCCACAGGAATCGTGTCAAGCAAGATTTGCGGTTCTGCTTGAAGATGTTCTTATGCCATTTTTTTGTCCAAATATTGAACTTCTTGTCTGGTATCTGAAATAATGACGGCCTTTCTGTAAACGTGAAAATGTACATGCAATTTGGGCAGTGCAGTTGGGTAGAATACCCATACTCCACCAAACCTGTGAAAGTTAGCATTTGGAACTTCTAAAAAGTTATGAACTTTCAGGAAGAAATCTAGGACACCTGTTTGACACTGTAATTAACTACATAATCCAACTGTGTCCTTCATGTGTCCTTTCGATATATTTGTTCTGGATAGATCTTGTAGAACCTGGAGCGCTCGAGGTAACCGAGACTGGCTGTAGGTGACATGTGGTATGATGGACTAGTTGCCAGAGTATACCTTTCTTCTCGTCCCAAAAGTTTCTACTTCAGTACTACATCACACACCATTTGTGAAGTTGATCATATCATTCATGGGGACTGGAATGTGCTATTTATGCATTGCAGACATATTCGTTTCCAGTTGAATAGCGAAACACCCCAGTGGCATGAATCATGTATGACCACCTTCCAACACGTGCTCATGCGGATATGTGGAGTTTGGCCAGATTGGGGAATGTCTGTTATGTGAGGATTGCTCACTTCTCACTGATATTTATGTGAACCATAGTTTGCCACTCACCTACATCTACAGTAGGAAGTCAATGGATTACTTTGGCAACTCCCGGCGAAAAGCCTCCGTGAGTAAAATGATACATTCAGTATCGTTTTTATGAGACTATTAAAATAATAACTGTTTAGATCTGGTAGTGTATATGTATATTTGGGAAGTTTTAAATTACTGAGTATTTTAAAATTTGCAAATTTTGCATATTTCATTTTATAACATCAATTACATGTATTTGATGCTACTGTAGTGTTAAATGTGAGACTTAGTAGGGAAGTGATCAAGATTGTATACACACTTTTATAAAGTATTGTAACCATGTGCTAAAGTTCCATACCAAACACGTCATTATACACAGCTGTATAGATACATGTAGGTCATTGACAATAAACATTGACTATTGACACGTTTAATGCTGACGTAGTCAGTACATGTAATTCTGCATATTCAAGGCAGCTGAAAAACAGGTAACTGACAGGCAAGTGTATTGCATGTACATACATACTTGGCCGTGTTGTCTCTCTCAAAGCATTGTTTCCACTATGCTTTTGTAACAAAGTCCTTTGCTTTTAAGGGAGTCTGTGAGACCGCAGATTTGAATGCGAAACACTAATCATGGCACAGGATGCAACATTGTGATTGGTGAATGTATTTGTGATATGTCCAACTGAGAAGGCATTAACAATTTGCCTCTTATCCTGGTACTTCAGACATATCTCACAATGCATTGCAGACCATTGCAGAGCTGAAGTGAAAGTTTCAAGTCCTCTGGCCTGCTTCACTTCATCCACAGACAGCGTGGTTAATCGAAGCCTATGAGATGTTGTCGTGTCATTAATATATATCTGTTGCCAATAAAGTTGATGTACTATATCTACCATTGAAATCCTCCATTCCCATCAGATGTGCAGGTCGCTCCAAGACTGCAGGTAGCCCAGCCAGTAGTTGTCACAAAGGTGAGCTGGCAAATAGTTGTGGTGAACTGGGTTAACCAGGTTCTTTGCTAATGGTTTCTCAAGCGGTTGTGTGGTTACAAGTGACTACGTGGTCATCATCACCATGTACTGATCCGTGTTCTTGCTCCTCAGTGGTTCGAGGTTTGTTTGAGGTGTTTGTAATTTCTAGGGATCGTTTAACACTTCAATACATGAACAGTTAGAATGAAACCGTAACTGAGGTAAATTGACAGGAGGCTGGATTTCACCGCCCTGTTTGCAAACTATCATAACGTTGTCGCTGCTCTAGTTTTATTCTTTTTGCTTTAGTCTTTCATATTCATCTCGGAAAAGTTGATTTTTCTTGATATATACAGATAATCAGGTTCTCATTTACACCAAAGGTTTCATTTGTTGGTCCACTTGTTGGACTAGATTTATTTGATTCATTGCAAAAGTCTTCCATGTGGCGAGATAATTCTGGTTTCTTTCATATTATGTTTCTGTACAAGTACCTCTTTGAACTACAGTATTACAAGATTTATGTTACACTTGCCTATATGCACACACAATCCTGGATAGTGAAAATCAGTGAAATTCGTTTTATCATGTGATCAGATTTTATCCTAGGTCACGTTGCTTTAAGTAGTAAAGTAAATAAAGAGTTAGATTACACAAATTACAGGTATTGTATCTGGATATTTACATTTCGTATCTTTGCGATATATGGCATGATCTGCCTACAAACCTGACTGCTTCTATAGCAGACAGAATTTTGTGTGCCATTTCAATTGCAGCTGGATGCTGTCCTGCATTTGAATCTGTCTGGTGTAAGGCATACAGGGAATGTAATCGGGGCCTCCGTGACAAGCCTTAACACAGCCCATTCACACAGTCCACTCGTCTGTGGTTCACCTGCCCTCATTTATCATAATGTGATGAGTTCCTTCTCAAGACCAGGCTTAGTGGTCCTCTTCATTTCCTCTGTGGACTAATGTGTATGCTGGTAATGAAGGCTCTATCAGTATTAATCAGCTAGTAATGAGCCCTTCTCAGAGGCTGTGTGTATCCAGCAGGCTGCTATAGGCTGGGCATAGTGTGCAGGGCTATATGCTGTGGTGGCGTGCACACACACACTGAACGTTTTAGTACACTGTTATTGTATGTTATTGAATTAAGAGAACCTGATGGCTTAGCATCATAACATAGTGAATTAAGGGCTGATGACACCCTGCACTCATAAGGCTGGTGTGGGTGGGAATTGAGGAACGATGGGTGTTTTTGCTGTGTGAACAGAATGTTAAATTTACATGTGGACAGTACCTTGATTTTGAAAGATTATCGCCATCATCATCATCATCATCATCATCATGTTATTATGTTGTTGTTGTTTTTATTTTATTTTTTATTATTATTGTTGTCATTGTTCTTGTTATTTTATTATTGAATGAATGCACATTATTATTTTATTCGTTCTTACTAATTTCATGATCAAGGATTTGTTATCCTGTCATCATGAAGAACTTATGTCATACTCAAGTTACTATGAACAGTTTGTGTTATGTTCTCATCATTGTTGAAGAACTCATGTCATGCTCTTATCACATTGAAAAATTTATGTCATACCCTGATCATGACAAAGAACTTACATCATACTCTTATCAGGATGAAGAATTAATGGCCAGTGTTATCATGATGAACACCTGATGATCTTTTGTTGTCATGACAAATGGATGATAACACACTTTTGCTGTAATGAATGGTTGATGTTATTCTCATTAATAACATAATCATTATTGAATTCACGGTGATTCTGGATTGAAAGTTTATCATGGTGAACACATGATGGAACAAATGGCTGTTACCATGAGGAAGAACTGTTGCTATATTGGAACCATTCGTCATGGAAATATTATGGCATTCAACATACCGGTAGCATGATGAACACATAATGATGTTTTTCTCTTGAGACAGCTAGCTGATGACATACATGTGTATGACATGTTAGTTTACCAGGCCATGCTGAAGATGTGATACTGGATATGCAGTGTTATCATTCATGGTGGAAAGGTTACAGCATACTGGTATCATGCTGAACACCCTGATGGTATCAGCCTTCATGAACAGCTAATACAGTAAACTGTCATTTTACTCGTAATGGTATCTTTCGTCATTAACAGGAATTACTAAAGTGTTTTGCTGAAAACCCTGATGGTATTGGCCTTCATGGACAGCTAATATAGTAAACTGTTATGGTATCTGTCTTCACGAACAGCTACAGTGGTTACGAGTCATAACCATGCTGATCATCTCGATAGTATGATAAGCTGTTGAACAAAGGGTGTCATATATGGCAGGCCCTGTGGTGATAATGTGGTGATAATGCTGCGATAATGAGTGATGATGGCGTCTGATTATTTCTGAAGGAACAAGAACACGTTGTTTACTTGACAAGAAAAGTTGTTGTCTCTTAAAGATGTACGAGTGGTTAAAACTTCCTTCACTGTAACAGTTGCGTGTGGTGTGTACATGTTTCGGTCACTGCACTATTGAGATATTCGTTGATAAACGATTTGTCATTGGCTTAATGGATCCATTGTGAACATGTTGTTGAAGGCTAGGTGAGCAAATTTTGCAAGAACTGCTTACATTCCCTGACTAAATCTGTGGTTGTGATCAGTAGCTTCATAAGCATGCGTCATCCCTGCTGCACAAGAAGATAATGTGAAAAACATACTCTCTGTGGAGACCAAGCTTAAAAAAAATAACTACCTACTGTACTGGTTGAGGGTAACTTTATATACCCTCATTTACCAGTATGAGTAAATACACAAACCAGGCACAACCAACATCATTATAAGGACATGGTGTATGTGATGTGCTGTAAGTCTTCTACCTTTTCGCATGTTTGCAAGGTGTTTATTCAAGCATATTCTGAAGGCATTATTCTGTGTTGACTGATAAAATTACACTTTTTGTGAAGCCCTGAAACTGACCAATCCAACCAGTGTAGTTTTGTCTCCAAAATCAAATTACAAATGTGCATAAATTGCACCGAAGGTTGCTTTTTCAGATGAGAAAAGGTTGAGGATTTAGGGTATTAGATGTGCAGTATAGGATGGAGCATGAAAATTTGTTCATTTATTCACAAGCAAGCAAGATTCATGCAAATATGAAAAATACATGCAATATTATCTAGAATAATACTGGCAGGAATAAAGTCCGTTAAGGACTTGATCTGTCCCGTTTAGAAGTATTACTATTAATAGGATAGTGAATAGTTGTAGATGGGATGTAAATTTATATACAAATGGTTTACACTGTTATAAAGTGAAATAACTTTTGTTAGTAATGTAAAAAAAAAGGAATAAAGTGAGAGCGAGGTAGTGTTGATTTCAGCAGTGCAGAAGGTTGAAAACCTCTTCCAGTAGATGTTTCATACAGGTGCATGGGTTCCATGTGTTCATTCCTCGTATAGTTCTTATTTGTAGTTTTTATGATGGAGATGATTAAGACATACATGTACATGTATGTTATACAGGCTATAGTCGCTAGTTATGAAATAGCAAGGCTTTGTCAACTTTAGCTGAATAATCTTGTTGATCCACCAACTAGCTTAGCAAAGTGCAAAAGCATAGAAGATGACAAATAAAACTTAGTTGAAATACCGAGAACGTCAACCATGCGTTACATTTCTTTATTCAGAGTTTCTATGCTTTTGCACTTAGCTGAATAAGCTATTGCACATATCATCATGTCCATGTTATCATCCCATAAAAGTTGGGAGAAAGAAAACACTAAACAATAACAGAAGACAAACTTGATAATGATATGTCTTTGTCTGTCATCCTGGCTGGAAATTATACAGCATACTCTCTGACCTTCAAGTATTATCACTGTACTTCGATCCCTCGGCCCGGTGGAATCTTAGGTGATGGATTGGTGCTATCATTCAACACGCACTTTCCTTATACATGTAGAAGCAGATCCAAGGCATTCTGTTTGATGGGGTTAGATACCAGGACGTGCCACCCAAAGAAAACATGTACCAGCTGAAACTTCAGAGCACCGTAATCACTTAACAGTTGCCATTTCTTCATGTTTACAAATTTTTATGGTAGCACCTCAAGGGCTTTCCAGGCTTTCAGGTAAATTAGCTGCGCAAGTGAGTGGACGTAGTGAGTGACGGATGTATAACTCGCGCCTGGGTTTTACGAGCGGGTAATTGTGTTCCGAGAGGTCTAACCGTGTTTGTGGCCGGATTTTGATTGCAGCTGAAGCAGTTAGTGGTCAGCGGAGAGTTGCCATGCTCCAAAGAGGAGGCAGCCACATTGGCGGGAATCCAGCTCCATGTTGACGAGACATGGCCAGACGAAGAGATCACCAGGACGCCCGACGACATGGCGCAGCACCAGGACAGCGACGGACAACTTGGGGACAACGTCAAGTACCTCAGCGAAAAGCAGGAGAACCTCAAACGCAAGAAGGAGCTCATCCGCACCAACCGCGCCAAGAAGTTGTCCAGCAGTCGCCTGGGGAGGCGCGGGAAACTGGTAAAGCACCTGACCTGCGTCAGTGACCATGAGCCCGAGCTCGTGACCGAAGTGGACCTGAAACTTTACCTACCTCCGGAGTACACAACGTCGCGGAAGATACGAGAACTGATCGAGGTATGTTCGTCAAAACTGTACATGCACTTTCTGAGTTTTGGAGTTTCTACTGAAAATTCTTAGATCTCTTTGAGATCTCTTTGAAGGCCTCTCTTGTAATTGTTTGACTAGTGTTGACATTAGATAATATTGTTCTATCTCTCATATGCCTCATTATCCCTTATTAAATACACTTAAATACCTGATTGACTGAGATATTGATATTGCATGTATAGGCAGTAAAACACCTATGATTTCATGCAAGTTTTCACTCAGTAATGAACCTGGCTGTGGCAGATTGGTGAAAAATTTATGTGAAATTTAATAAATATGATATAAAGCTTTAATTCACATCACATAATTTTTCACCAACTACTGACCCTTCCATAGCACAGTAATCTTTCAAATTTATATTTACATTAGTTCGTGAAAAATTTGCATAAATTACAAGTGGTTTACTGTATATGTACATGGATTTGACAAAGTGCACTTACAGCTTTTGAAGCTTACTAACATAAGACTTAGCCTGCTGTCTGTGGTTCCAGTAACACGCAAATGTATTTGTCAGTACTTACATGTATGTTAACAGGTGCATGAAGTAGGACTGTATCCAATCTTCATAGTCCAGCAGTGGTTCAGCTTAATAGCAATGACCAACTCCTCATTTCACAATGCACTATTATGTTACATTCTCATCAACATGCGACTGCAATTGCATTTACTCAGATAATGGAAGTGTACTGTAAGAATGCAATTATTCTTTAAAGCAAATGAAGCATTTATTGGATTTGTAATGTATTGTGTACAAGTGTCAGTATCGTGAGTTTGTCGCCACTTTCATTGAGTAGCCGCTACTTCTTTGTGAAATGCGCAGCTAACTGTGCACACCCTGGTGCCGCATACATGAAGACCCGCCTGGATCATGCATGAAGCCCCACTGACTCTTCTTTCAGTTGCTATGTCCCACAAACAACCCAGCATGTTCATTCGCATCATGACCACCAAAGATATAGCAACTGACAAGCAGTCTCTCGCTCACAGTTTCCTTCTTGCCAAAAGGTTCTGAGTTATTGAAAAGAATGCTACAGAGAGGGTTGAACTACTTTTCATAGCGGTACCTACACTGAGTAGAAATAACCAATCAGTCTGTCGATCTTTGTGTGGGTAGATGGAAGATGTTGGAGATCAGTGCAGAACTGTCAGCCTCCACGTCACCTGCAGATCAATATCAAACTTTCCGAGGATAAGACAACAAAAATAGTCAAGACTGAGTGTTCATGATGCAGTCAGACAAAGATTTGCATCTGCAGTCACATGTTGTTGAACATGTGTAGTTTAATTACCTTGTTTCTTGGTCATCTCCATTGCATCAGTGGCATTGTCATATTACATGCATGCAGAAGCATCACTATGACATGGCTGAAATAATGTTAAAAGTGAGGGTTACATGTATACCAAAAGTGTGCTCAGTCTGAGAAGTATCGAAATAGATGACCTGCCTCTTCTTATTTCATCTTACGATCTCGCCCAGTACGTATTACAAGGTAACTATCACTGTAGGAAAGAACTGATGCAAAAGTGCTTTCCAGCTGTGCTTTTGTTTGTAGTATCATCATCCTCTAGACTTTGAAACTGAAATTATTGACACTTATGACGTACGCGTATCTAAATGTGATTAGGGAAAACAAACCATCTTCGAGTGGGTTGTGATATTTTAATTCACAACGCTTTTAGCTCATAGCATTTTGACACACAGCGTCTTAGTGCAAAAGTAAACAGCCTATTTTGTCACACACCATTTTGGTATGCCATCTTTCCTGTCCTATTCCCCGGGCTGTATACTCATTTATTGCATGGATTCGCAGTGACAATGCATATAACCTGTAGCTTCTTTTAAGCACCCATTTGGATAGATTCAGAATAAGCCAAATAGTGATTTCAAGACGAGGATTTATCTTCTGTGCTAGTTTTTTAAATGTGTACAAGTTTTTATAGAACTTGATTGACTTGAAACATTTGAAGATTGACGCATCTCATGGGGTAACATGGGTATCAAGGGTAACAATGCTTTATATCATAGGGAGGAGATGGGCAGTTGCTAGTTTATCGATCTATCCTCAACCCTACCCAATACTTGGATGTGTCCTTAGCACTTGAAACTGCTTTTTTGTCTCCCATCTAACTGTATCCGTGTATATGTGTTAAGATACATGTAGGTTTATTCTTACAGAATTTTGACACGTTCTATTACTCTCACACTTAACTTAATTGGCCACCTTTGCAACCTTCAATTATTATTTTAATAACAGCTTGACACATTTTTTTTACATTCACACTACAGGTCCAAAATTAAGAATTCGTTTTTTTTTTTATTAACTGAACATCAATACATTTTTAAAAAAATCATGTAAACTAGAACTTAACAATGTAGATAGGGAACAGTTCTGTCTTGAGTGAATACTGTGGTACTTTAAACAAAGTACACAGAATTGTTGTGTACTGGCTTGTATCAGACGTTCATTCGATTTCTATGCACAGAATTTTTTTCTGGCTAAAATGGCATGTTACAAAGATGTTAACTCAAGTGTTATCTGTTAAAACGTTTTGTTCCAAAACTTTAGTCACTTTATTTCTCAGGTTATTTATTTTTGGGGGGGAAGGGGAGGATTTTGAAAGTATTAACATATATAAGCACATGTAATTGCCAACAAATGCACTGACACATATTATTAACATTATTAATATTACCTGTAATTAAACTTCCAGAACTGACAGTTTCTGTCAGACATAGACACATTTTTTGTTTTTATAAAAATGTATATGTTGTATCTTCACAATTGTGAGTGTTTTTGTACTTTTATGTCTTACATGGACATGTAGAGATACATGTCTGGTTTTATTGGATTCACGTCTGTCACCTTGATAGATGTACATATATGATACTTTGATGCTATAATCAAGTATCGTCCGAGAGCAGTTCTGAGGAGACTTAATATGCACAAATATTTATTGACAAATCCCCTGCTCCAATGGCTGTGTGTTTCTTCTTTACCAGGAAAAGCAGAAGAAGTTGTGGCACACTCCTTATTATGAAAATGAATTGAAGTTGAAGCAACTGTACATAAAAATCTGCAAAAATCTGCCGGCGTATAACTGTAAATTATACCAAGTGAAGGAGATACTGCGAGGAAATACGCAAAAGAAGGTACATAACTCTGTATAATTCTCTCCCTTGATTTCACAGTATGATTTGTGAATGTTGTCGACCTTGTTTGACCATGACATGTTTTTTTTCATTGGTGTGTTGATAGGTGTTTTTCTTTATACGTGGACATGTATTTACATTCTGTATGATTTTCTGTACTGTTATTTTGTGGTACTTTTTTTTTTCGCTGGATGGATAATCACCTCAAATGTTAGGATTTGGAAGAATTATGTTTGGAAGTTTTTGTTTATATTGACATTCAGTAATGTTTAATGTATGTGTTTGCATGTGCACTGCATGATTCTGGATGCGGTTGCTCTACCACAAGCATGTGGAATGTCTGCATTGTTTCATCGTGTAACACAGCATGTCATGCTGAGTAGATGTACTTTGGGGCTTCATATGAACTCAGCGATTCAATACCCAGTATGAGATAATGTTAGAGGTATGCTTTTTGTGGTTGTGCATGGAATAGCATCTTAAGCTAGCAGTTTAACCATGTCAATAGTATAAAACATATTTGTTAAAAATATTTCTGTTAATCCTTGATTAAAGTATTGATCAAATCAGCATGTCAGGGATAAACAATTTTAGCTGATCTACTGCTTTCAGAGAAATCAGGATTTTTAAATATCTTCTAATCTTGGAATGAAATGGCCCAAACTAATCTTTTTACAGTGAGTGAGCTACATGTAGTAGGAGAAATTTCAGCTGATTTTGATGGAAGAGATTCTCTTCCCTTCTATGAAAATCAACAAAGAACTTCAATTCTCTTATCATTAAAAAAGTGTCAGTATTTTTTAGTCCCTGATGTCTCTGGCAATCAAATTACATGCAGGTAAATTCTGACCGCACCTATGCCTACTCTCAGGTCTCTCGGCTACTAGGTGTGACCAGCAACAAGATTATCCTGCTGGACACCAAAACCAAGTTCCTGGTCAAGTCTCAGAGCATCAGCGACCTGGAATGGTCCACGGGAAGCGGCAAGTGCAACGACGACTTAGTGCTGGAGTTCCGAGGCACCAAGCCCTGGATGTTGTCCACACCGTCCTCTGAGAATCTCAAGTCCGTCACGGCAGCACTGTGGGAGGCTCTGGACATGAAGGCACATGCCTTTATCCTCAATAACGGCATTTTTCAGAGGGGCAACCTGGATTTCGGTTAGCACTTGCATTTGTTAGGTGTATTATTTGTGTAGATCATGCATTACCAGAGGACATGTACATTACACACATGTGCAATGATTTGTTTCGTTTCCATATCTAAATGAGAGACAAAATAGCCAGAGCATATTGCAGTCATGCCACTGAATTTCCAGTAATTTTCAAAAACTGTTCCTTAAACTTTTCTGAGAGATACAGAAATCTTACAGGCTGCTTTCTTGGAAAAGTTGCGTTTCGAGGTGTTTAAATTGATGCAACTGCCCCAACTGCTCCTGCTGGTTTCCTCTCCAGCCGTACGTGGGAAGGTCAGCCAGCAACAAGTGAATAGTCGTGGATTTTGCTCGGTGTCCTCACAGCATAATGTTGGCCGCAGTTGTATATTCCAAACATTGTGGAGTAAGGACTGAAACGCTAAAGAAATAAATAAATAAATTTTTTTATATACTGCTCATCTGTTTAATTGACAGCTGAGTTCAACCGCCGACAGCTGAGCATTCGCCCAGAACTGGAGAGCTCCAGTATGTACTCTGAGGAGTTAGAGAGCTTACAGAAGATGCTTCACTTCCCTGAAGAGGTGGCCCTTATGCTCACGCAGACAGAACACAAACTGTTTAACAACGTACCTCCTGCCCACTACATCCGCCAGGTCACACTAGAGCTCTCCCTGAGGGCGAGCTCTAGCTCCCAGCCCACCGTCAAAGACCTTATACAGAGGTTCAGCGAGGTAATACATGGTTACATCACCAACAACACCGGATATTTTATTAGTACTTGAATAGTACATGTAGATTTAGTACAATATAAAGCAAAGAAAATTACAACTTTGTCATGGGAAAGACCATTTAAAATGAAATTTGAAAATGCTTTCATCTGTTTAAATATACTTAGTGGAATACCTCAAATGCAAGGTACCTCAAACTTTTAAGACTGTGAATGATAGAAATTTCAGTAACCTTTAATACAGGTAGACACAGGTATATGAGTATATTTGTTCTTCAGTGTTAGCTACATGTATTAGCACATTTTTGTGAATCTTGTTGATGATATATATGTACCAACGTAAAACTCACCTCAACATTCAAATATTTGATTGACCTTTAAGGTAGTAAGCCTTTGAGCTTTCTTTGCCTCTATTAGATGTTACACGGAAGTGGTGTTTGTGTAATAGAGCATCATCACTCAACCCACCCATACATGTACCTTTTGTTACCTGTACATTGCTCATGTGCTAACCTCACACATCTGTGTTGTGACAGGTGAGCTCATGGGCCACTCACATCATCATTACCCTGCCCAACCCCACATATACCCCTTTCGTTACTTGTACATTGCTCATGTGCTGACCTCACTCATCTGTGTTGTGACAGGTGAGCTCATGGGCCACTCACATCATCATTACCCTGCCCAACCCCACATATACCCCTTTCGTTACTTGTACATTGCTCATGTGCTGACCTCACTCATCTGTGTTGTGACAGGTGAGTTCATGGGTCACCCACATCATCATCACCCAGCCCACCCATGAAGACAGGAAGGCTGTGTTATCCTGTATACTTCGGCTGGCTAACTACTGCTGGGTCATTGGTAACTTCAACTCGGCTGTGGAGATCCTTGTCGGCCTGAAGTAAGTTTACCTTTGCATTCTCAGAAGAAGAGTGCTAAAATGACCGTCCATATTACAATATGCTGAGAATTTATGTCTCAAGTGGTTAACAGTTAACGTAGCGGTTTCATTTCGAGTTAATAATTTGCGTTGAAACGCATGCCTTCAGGTACTCATTTACAGACCTGGATCAGGTGTGTATTAATAATAAATGAAAATGAGAGTTTGACACCGTTATTGGATCAGAGTCATTTTATTTGCAGTACTGAATCCCAGTTGAGTAGACAGGTGCAAACTGGCCATATCTGTGGCATCTCGCAGAAAGTTTGACAGACAACCAACACTTAGACAGAGCTGCCTTTCGCAGCTAATAACCACATTTAGGCCATGCCGTGTTTGAGCATATTAGGTTGTGATTATACATGTCGCCAGTTCTTCCTCTTTTATGCCGTTACTAACATCACTATTATGGTCAACAGGTCAGAGCATCCTCCTGTATTCGGATTTAATCCTGAGTTAGATCATGAGTTAGAACTGGTTTAATGTTTTAACATGAGGGTTATGCCATCACGTGAATACCCTGTAATTCTTTTAATTTTGGGAACTTCCAGTCTGCAATTTTGAGGTAATATACTTGTAATGTTAACAAGGACACACAGATTCTTGTTTTCTCAGATGGTTAATGCATCTAATCAACAATACGTCCATTCATGCACCTTTCTGAGCAAACTGGGATACTGGGAAACTTTTGCTTTCAGCAGTACAAATAGCTTTCACCAAAATTAGAAGAATTGGGCTACTGTTGGAAGCTGAGCTCAAGTCCTATTAGGTCACACTTGTAACCTGTTAATTCATTCTGATTTCTGTAGGGTGTTATTTCTATTGTACAAACAAACAGAGCAGACAAACAAACCTGACTATGTTTCTGTGCCACAGATCAGAGAAGCTGAAGCCATTCTGGTTGTCCATCTCAAAGGAGGACCTCTCCACCATGTCCATGCTGTCAGACGCCCTCCTCTCACACGAGCCCACCCCGGAGTACAGGGAGGCGGTCAGCCGCGGACTGGACATCCCAGGCTGCCAGGTCATCCCTTTCTTTGGGGGGTTCCTGCGTGACTTGCGAGCCATCTTTGCAGGAGTGCCCAGTATTGTGGTGCTTCCCTCAGAAGAGAACCAATCACTAGAGGTGAGTGCAGTGGTGCAGATAGAGAAAAGCTAGTTGTGTTTTGTGTGCTGATGTGCCATACTCCTCTAGGGAGTAAGTCATGCCATGTATAGCAGCTGTATTCTATCCAATGGGCTGAAGTTTTAACTCTTTTGCTACGGAACATTTGAACCCCAGCCAAAATTCTTCGGTAGTGAGAGTTCTATAGAATGCAAGTTTACCAATCAGCACCGATTTTAATGTAGCAACAAAAAATTAGAATGCACTGAACAATGGTAACTAAAGCAGCCGGTAAGAGCAACTTTCCAGCTAGTCATGCCGGTGATCGTAAAACTTGAGTGAAGGAGTCAAGGTGACTAAACGCTAAATGAGGCCTTTGATGATGCCTCAGTGGTGTTAACTTCCTCAGCTCAGACTACAAGTTCATGACCAGCAATGTTTACCTGTTTGAATCCTTGCTCAAAGGTTTGTCATGTACCTGGCTAGGTAAACTATTACAGTTTTCCCAGGCCTTTGTTCATAGTGCTTCTCATACCTTCCCAACACCTGGTGTATCAATAAATACTATATAGATAAAGATAGATGTGTCATGATTTTTAAATAATTTCATTCCATATTATTACATTTCTGGATTTCCCTGCTTCCATTATTCTCAAGGCCTTTGTGGCAAGAAACAGTTTTGGAAGCCGCTCCTCTCATCATGAGATGTAATTTGTCATTTAATTTTTCTTTCTTTTTTTTTTTTGTTATAAACCTTGAGCAAAGGGCAAAGGTTGATGCTCAGATATGTCTTCTCATCCGACTGATTTCAGTTCATCTCTGATTACAATGGTGAGGACCGGTTCATGACAAGGATTGGGGTAGGAGGACTGATTAACCTAGACAAGATGAAGCAAGCTCACACGGTGATGAACGACATCCACCTGTTCCAGCACCACGGCCACCTGCAGGAGATCTACGCTCAGGACCTGACCGATGGCAGGTGAGTGTACACAGCTGGCTAAGGACATCCCTGAAAAATTCTGATCTTATCTATAGTCAGTCTGTAGGAAATTCTGTTTTCTGTTGTTTTTTTTTTCGTATTCTGGCTATTGTAAAAGAAAGGAAAGAAAATTAACGTAAGGACTACAAGGAAAAATTCTTCTGTCAAAATGCCAATAAAACCTCTTGTACATGGCCCTTTTTTGGAGGGTTGGTCAGGTGAGGCCCAAGGAACTTATTTTAAGGGTGGCTTTACAGAGCCAAGAGGAGACTTGTATAGGAAATGGACACATTTGATGTTATTATGACAGGTGCAAGATGAGATACATGTATTGGTGTGGGATGAATTGCAAATGTGAAAGTGTACTGAATGAGGATCATAGCCTAGCAGGGACACATCACTATCATCACATGGTATCTTAATGGGAAGGCAGCATACTTTTTAATCCCATTAGGTAGGGCTAACCTGAAGTAGGACCTTGAGTAATTGTGACATCAAAAATGGAATACAGCACATCATATAAAGTGTTACAATGCATCAGTTTCTGTGGTAACATTTTACTGTCTTCAGTCGTTATGATGAACTGGGAAAGGAACATTTAACGTCAGTAAAATGGTGTCAGTCTCTTGATCTTACAGTAGAAGAGCAGAGGTAAAACAAGAGTGCAAAGCACATGACCGTCACCAACAAGTTACCTAACCTTGTGTAGCCATATGAACCAATGATGGTAAAGAGTGTCCCTGTTAAATGTATTCACAGTATGTACTTGACCGGAAAATGTGTTTTGTTGTGATCTGATGTGACAGAATTTACCGCATTTGTTTGCTAGTTTATTGAAAAACTGTTTCTCTGGAAAGTAAACGTACATGTACATTTAGGTCGTAGTTCATGTGCCATAAAGAGAAACGTGCCATAAAGCATATTTGTTCAATGTGTTGGCAAAACGACTTATTCTTCACCTCTCCACTGTGTTATCAGAGACTCTGAGGTATCTGATGAGGACTACGACAGTGACTCGGACAGTGATTACGACCTCGACTTGGATGCTTACCAGCCGATCCGCCCCGTGAACAACGAACACGATGTGACCTTCATCACTGCCAAACTGTCGCGTATGGACCACCATAGTTTACAGTGCATGCACCATGGGAGCACGGTCATACACTGGGAGCCGGATAGCGGCCGCTCACAGATCTGCTGTCTCAAAATGGAGGGCAACAACGGAGTGTTGACGTGGCATAAGCCCATGTGGAGCGCCCTGAAGGGGGGCTCCGTGCCCGACTATGTGCTGAAGGGGGACTTTGAGTCAGGGCCGTCTAAGGGCCTGTGTGAAAGGTACTGTACAGGAGAGCTCGTGGACGATGGACTCGAAGAAGGATACATTGATCTCTGTGTCGTCAAGGACGTGACCTTGGGCGATGAGTCGTGTGACCTGTCGTCTGTGTCACGGCGACACGCCATCGATGTGTCAAACAGCAAAAACTGTATATGTCTGCACTATGGCAGCAACATAGCGGAGAACAAAGTGCTTTATTTCGTGGCACCGCAGCTGATGGCAACTGTGTGGGCCCGCGGACTACGGAAACTCGTAAAGGCAGCTCAGAAGTTAAAATTACAGACTGATAGGCGCATTTATTGGCTGAAGGTGCAATACCTCAAACTGTACTTTGAGTACGACAAATGTCAGGGGCCAACTCCCGCAGAAGCCATAAAGGTAAGCTTAGCTGGAAACAGATAGTAGCAATAAAGAAATGGCCATCTAGAGATTAACAGTAGCTGAGAATGAGGGTTTGTCAGGTATAATCATGACTGGATTCTGTGCTGGATTCACAGTTAAATACTGTTTGTGCATATTGAGTCTCTTGGTTTCATAAAGTCTGCAAAAATTAGAATTTCTTACCTTTATCGAGTGTTTATATCTAAAGTCTGCAGAAATGCATATTTCTTACCTTTATCAGCTGTTCATAACTAAAATCTGTGAAAGTAAGAATTGGGTATCTTTATAATTACATGTAAAATGAGAATTTTTTCCATGCCAGATGAGTTTATGTTGCTGCAGGCGTTTTGTGTTCTGTCTGTCAGCAACTTTCCGGAAAAAATTAGGGGCAGATTTGGATGACATTTTGTGTGTAGGTTGACCTGGTATTAAGGACCAATCCATTACATTTCAGTGATCAGAGGTCCAGATAATGAAATTTTTCTAAATGTAACTTCACTGGTATATTTAAATTGTGTTATTTGGTCACACTGTAAGTAGGGAATTTGTCAATTTTGCTGGAATGGTGGCTTGCACTCTGAATGCCTTCTACATGTAGATTGTGAAATATTTTAGGTGACAGAACACAAAATCATGAATTTTAGCCAGATAATATACATGTTTTTGTCACCTTTTGCAATTGGTTGCGTACTTCTGAACTAATGGTCTTGTCCAATTGGCCAGGTCTTTGGTGGACGTCGGTGGTCGGCAGGTCCTCAGTCCACAACTCAGACAATAGAACCTCCCTCAGTCAAACGAACTCCCAGCTTCAGTATGGGCTCTGCCATCTTCAAGAAGAAGGGCAGCAGTGGACTGGCCACCATCAGGGTACCAGTATGAACTTTCCTCTCTGTTTTCTTTTGTTTGTTTTTATTTTGCAAATGTACTTGAATTTCAAGTGTTGTTTTCATACAAAAAAAGTAGAGATATTGCATATAAATGAGCCATATCTATTAATGTTCCAACAATTTTCGTTAGATACACATTTTCATAACAACCCAGAAACAACCAATAATGAAAACGATGTACAGACAAGTTTTTGTCATGGTTAATCTGTCAAATGTATGGAAACTGACAGACAGGGTTAAATGGCAATTTCTGAATGCAAGCAATTAGATTCACAAGCATATTATACCTGTATGGTATTGGTGTATCTTGTCAGTTATCATATAAACATGTCAAGAATAGCCTACCTGTAACTGTATTTCTTATTCATTCACATTCCAAATCAAACTTTCTCAAAACTATCGTCAGGAACTGGAATATCCCTTACTTTTTGCATTCAAGGATCACTTCACCAGACTTAAGTTATCAGTAGAGTGTGAACCAGGGGAACAGGGATAAGTACATGCAAATGTTGTTCTTTGAAATGAAAACTTAAGTATTAAGACTTACTTCATATTTCTTCATATCTTACTTCGGCATTCACACAAGTTTGTTGCGGGACTAGGCTTTTTTTCTTTTCATCGCCGAGGAACTTCACTGTTATAATGGCTGCCGAACTGTCTCTTTGTTCACACTGACAATACTTTGTGAGGTGTGTGCAGCAGAGCGGTGTAGGTGCATTAACTGTGACTCTAATCTGTCTGTATTGCAGGATGCAAGCCCGAAGCGGTCCAGCCCAGTGATCACAAGCTATTCCAGCAACCACAGCGGTGGGGGCGAGGTCACGTCTAAAGGCAGCACCAAGGTCAAGAGCACTCCCAGTCCCATGAGGAAGGGCAAGGCCGAAGTGGCCAGTAAGTCCAGCATGAGCGACTCGGTCCTCAGCCAGCCCCAACGTCACGGCTCTGCCCTGGGATTCCGGCCACGCAATCTCACGTACAGCTTCACCAACAGGTACCGCTCACGGAGGCGGCGCATGTCTCTGGGATGCAGATGCGCTGACAACAAGATCAATGACATTACACACTCCACTCAGCTGGCATTCCTCGACTTTGTAGACTTATTTAAGTCATTCAGCCTGAGGTGTCGAAAGGATCTCAAGGAACTGTTTGAACATTTTGCCACGACACGGGTGGCTGATGCACTGCAAACGCCGGTGCTCTGGGCTCCTAGAAACAAGGATATGGGTGAGTTACATTGCGAACGAAGCTGGGATCAATTCCACAAAGTGATTATTTTCTTTAACTGAAGTTGAAAATGTGCTGTGTGTGTGGTACCATAGAGCCAAGTTATGACTGATACATCTTCCCCTTGTCCTCATGCCACAAAAAGTTCCTTGTGAACTGCTGGCATAAATCTAGACCCCTTTATCTTTACTTCAGGATGCTGGTCATCTGAAATGAGATGTTATTGTTTTGTGAAATGGTGACTGACACTTCTGTGTCTGCCTTTGTGGACTTATGAGGGTAGTAAAAACCAAGGACTGGGAGAATGTATGTAGGTATCGCCTCACTGTAGGCCCCTACACTAAAGCATATTTCCATTGGACACTAGAGTGATCTCCACACCGGTCTGGTAGCTATAACTAAGAGAGTAGTCACTGGTATATATCACTACATATGGTTGTGTACCGAGAACAATGTTGTCATTCAGAGGTAGCCTCTTGGCAGGCAACATCTCTGTCCAGATGTCAAACAATGGTGTACTGGTGGCTATCAGTCCTTCATGACTAGAGGCTGGGTCTGATCCACATGTCTGATCCATGTTTTGGAATTGTTCAGACTTACAGTTCAAAAGATCTTATGTCCATCATATTCGTAGGTAAGCCCCTCATGGTGCAGAAAGTAAAGTTGACAATGGCAAACCTACCCTGTTTCTTCAACTTTTCAACCGCCTCTGCAACCAGTATTATGAAACATGTTAACAGAACTGTGGGGTGTAGAGAAATAAATTGCACAGTTTTATGAAGTTCGCTTCCTTAATCACACGAACAAATCATTTTTAGCGTCATTTTCAAAGTCATTGTATGCTTAAATTCCTGTTAAAAAGTGCTTCAGTGGTTGAAAAGGTTGAAGATTTGCAATAACTGTTATTTTATTTGATACTTTCCTGCAGTAACCGTTGGCACAAGTGGATGCTTGAAATATTTGATTGGTGTTTTCTGCCGTTTTCAAGAATATTTCAAGATGGCGGCCAGCATTGTGGTGTGAGGAAACGGAGGAGAGAATGAGTGAAAAAAATTGTTGTACATACCTTTGCACATCCAGTGACATGGTTGGTGCATTGTCTGGAAGACCAACTCTCAATCCAAATAAATAAGTGTAGCTGCATGATGTGTTTCTTTTAAAATTTTGTACCTCTGTGTTGATACAATCCATTGCCCTGATTGAAATTCAGACATTCAAAGCATTTTTCGAACTCTCTGATTAACATGCGTTGCACATGTGATCTTGGAGCTGTTATGCACGTGCGGGTTGTATATTTGTTACAGGCCTTATAACGAGAAACAACACATTTGACTTGAGTCAGGATAACACCAAGCGGAGAAAGATTTGCGATGCCATTGCGGTGGCGAGTATCGTGTCCAATTCTGCAGGTGTGGAGTCTTCACAGCGACAGTGTTTGGGGCTAGAGAAGTTACAGGAGGTGCTGGCCAAGTACCAGGAGGAACAGTTGGAGGAAGATGAGATCGTAGAGTTGATACAGGTGAGGGGCGGTCGGAGAGTGATTTTTGTGTTGTTCATGTTCCATGGTTCATTACATTTGGGCAGGGTTAATGATATGACTTTTGAGGTCGTGTGACATGGAATGGACATGGGTGAATGATTTAACCAGGACCTGTCTTTTGGGTTGGATGGGAAAGAAGGAGACCACTAGGTACTGTTGACAGGAGAACTTAAGAGGGCTACCAAGGAAAGAAGACAAATGAATGGAACAGGAATGTTGTAAGACCAATGTTTTCGCAACAAACACAAAACACAATGGGCGTTCAGGTACCAAGAACACAAATCACACTGTAAATCAAGGGTGAAAATAGATTGTCTGACTGAATAAAATTGTTGTAGTTGGAATACGGAATACACAGTCATCAACTGTAAGTATGTAATATCAATATTGTGAGTTATTATGTATGGTATGTTTGCTTCTTCAGCTCCATGAACCAGATGCCAATCTGCGAGAGCGGTGCTGTATGTCATTTGAGGGATTTGCTCAGTTTCTGATGGACAAGGAAAACTATGCTTTCTGCTATGAGAAAACAAAACACACAGATGAGGTAGGAATTGCTTGTGTAAATGTACGTAGTTGTATTTTCGTTGGTCATATAAAAGTGAGTTTGAGCGAAAGTTTGATTGAGGCTAGTCTTGATTTCTGAACCGACTGCTGTAGCCATAGGAAAACTGCAGGAACTCCATCAAAGGCATTTTTACATCTCAAGAAGAAAAATGACAAATTTTTTTGTACTTTCATATGTTAGGATAGACACTCAAGTGCATTTTAAGCAATAAAACTCAAACATTTCAAGCACCCTTCAATGCAACTACTAGTGGATGGACTGAGTGATGTTGGTGTTGACATGGGTCATGTTGTTGGTGACTTGATTCCTGTTGTTGTTGAAATAATTGCTGTTTTTGTTGTTAGGACATGGACCATCCTCTGTCTCACTATTACATTGCCACGTCTCACAACACCTACCTGACAGCGCACCAGCTGAGGGGGGAGTCCTCTGTGGAGCTCTACAGTCAGGTAATCAGGTGTCTCAGTGAAAGCACACACTGAGGAAAAAAGAGTTCTCTGTGAATTCAATTCCAGTTCGTGTTGGCTTCCGCTCCGGTCATACATGGGAAGGTCTGTGATCAGTTTATCGGTGGTCATGGGCTTCTTTGGGCTTTGCCTAGTTTCCTCCCATCATAATACCGGCCACTGTTGCATAAGTCAAATATTCTTGAGTACGGCATTAAACGTCAAAAAATAAATGAATTTATACAGAAAAAAAACAACAGTCATGTATTACAGACTTGATAGTTGTAACTATCTGAAAGAGCATGGGTTTACTCCAGGAACTCAATTTAAATCCCTCCCGTATAACTGACCATCATGGTATTCCTGTATTCATAACTGAATACACCAATAAATGTGTAAATTCTCGTGTTTTCTTGGCAAGAAATTTCAGATACAGAGAGGGTCCAGAATTTTCCAGTCCCATTTTCCCATGCCAAATAGTTGACAAACCTCCTGGCCAAATGCCACAGCTGAAATGAGGAGAACTGGATTTATGCCTGGGGACAGTTTGCTGCAACAAGGACAACACAGTGTGTGTAACTTTGAATAATTTAGCCTAACTGTTCACCTCACCTGTTTCAGGTCCTGCTGACGGGCTGCAGGTGTGTAGAGCTGGACTGCTGGGATGGGGATGATGGAGTGCCCATTATCTACCACGGACACACTCTCACCACAAAGATATCATTCAAGGTTAGACCTCTGTGTATGGTGGGTTAGTGGACAATACCGGTAATCTATAGTTTTCTTTTTTGGATTTTTATATGGTAAATCATCTTTAAAATTTTGGTTAGTTTTGTTATCATTTTTGAAATTTACTCTAGCTGGGTATGGCAGAAATTGTCATGATTGTAGTGATACAGATTGGCTGGGTGTTGCCCCCACAGTCAACTACACGTACCTCTATTTCTGTGGCAAAGTAGTCTAGACTGACTCTTAAGTTGCTGGTGAAAAAGCCAGAGCTGTATAATCACATTTGTTTGACATTGAATAGCTTTATGTCTTTCTACTTCACAATACATACATGTGTTTGTATTTCTGTATCTATAGGCTGTCTGTGAGGCCATCAACAGAAGTGCGTTTGTTACTTCTCCTTACCCAGTCATCCTCTCCATAGAAAACCATTGTTCGTTACCTCAGCAGCAGAAAATGGCACAGATATTCACAGTAGGTCAAAGCCAGAGTTTATTTACTTTACTTGGGCAAGTGCGTGGCTAAACCCATTTCCACAGGGGGGTTCACAGGATTAACAATACAGAAGAAAATGGTGCTTTAAAAAAATCACTCAAATTATTCCATATTTTAACTCCACGGAAATAAATTTAGACCAAATTCAAATCTCATTTGGGAATATTCAAAGTCTATATTGGGTTTTCTGATGTAAACTGATTTGTCATGTAGGCCAGGGAAATTTGAACATTAAATTTATTTATTTATTTATTCATTTACTTGATGGGTGTTTTTTGCCATACTCAACAATGTTTCACTTACACGAAGACAGGCAACATTATGTCGGAAGGAAACCTGGCAGAACCAGGGAGAAACCAAGAAACATCCGTTGGCTGTGTGGAAATAAAACAATGTGAAAGTTGGGATTATCTGTCGATATTGTTCTGTTTCATACTGATGGCTAAGTTGCCAGTAACTCTTGGCCTTGATGACCTCTTTTGTTTGACAGTCAGTGTTTGGAGACAAGCTCGTCACTTCCTTCCTGTTTGAGTTTGACTTTGCTGAAGATCCTCAGCTTCCATCACCAAACCAGCTCAAATATAAAATCCTCATCAAGAACAAAAAGTTGAGAGAGTCCGACAACACAGCTTTACCAAAGAGAGTAAGTTTGAACTGAGCGTACCAGATAAAGAGCTTGTTACTGGTCACCCAGGTGTCAGATACATGGTTACTGAGTGAAAAGATACGAAACTATATGGGGTCTGTAAGTCTCTGACGCCGAGCCCAATATGAGGCTTATTGAACTCATGTAGTTTTGTATCCTTTCACTCAGTAACCATGTAAAGAATTTAACCCACGGAAGACCTGAAAAACTACACTGAAAATTTGTTTCTTAAAAAGCAAAGGAAGCTTCAACAGTAATTTCCAGTTGGGTCAAGGGGCTTGGAAGTGCCAAGCAGTGATCTGGGAATTATGGCTGCAAAATAACGTTACTGACAATGTTTTGTCAACATTCTTTTGTGATATTGTGTCGTTGGTGTCATTGTTGCGTCACATTATGCCTGTTACGTCATGGCGTTCTCTCTACTGTTGTGTCATCAGACACATATGGCATCTGCTGCAGGGTATAGAGATATACATGTCTGCCAAGTGACCATTACTCTCCAGTCAAAAGCAGAGGATTTTGTCTGATGCCGGATAAATGTGACTGTGTGGTGCCATGTATGGTGTCTTGGGTAGGTTGTTTGAGTGAGGCAGCATTATGGATATGTCAGCATTGGATCCTGCCTGCTGCAAGGAGACCTGTGAGGACCAAAATATGGTTAAAACTCCGAAGGAAGGAAACCAAATAAACTTGTTTTCCTTTCTGCAGGTAGATAATTTTAATTCTATGAATATACTTGTACTGGATGTGAAGCCCAGTTACAAACAGTTGATAAGGGAGGGCTCAGACTATTTATTCTTCAGTTCTCAAACATTCCCTCTTTATCATAATATTTTGACGTGTGTAGCAATGGATAACATTGAATCCTTTCAAAAGCAAACTTTAGAACCAAATCAACCCAATAAGTAGCCATTGTATTGAGCTATGATCTGTGTCCTTGTCAGGTGTACGCGCACTTCCGCACAAACAGTGTCATCTCCACAGAAAGCTCGCTGAACGATGATGATGACTATGACGAGGATGAAGAAGATGAGGAGGATGTGGCTGTCTGTAAGTGACCACTGTACTGTTCTGAGGATAGGACGTGCGTGAAGCCAAGTTTGGTCAGCACCTGAAGCAATATTAAACATACATTACTACAGGAAACATACACTCCTTGTATGTATAATGAAGTATCTCATGAAAGGTACAGCTTCCTGGGATATATACATGTATGTAACATTCATGTAGGGAAAAGCTTTCATTGTTATTTCATCTCGATATAAGCGATGAGGAAATCCAACATTGCATTTGTTTGTGAAATCTCCTGTTTAATAGTCTTTAGTACATTTATCCATTTGTTTGATTGGTGTTTTACACCTTATTCGAGTTGTTGGTGTAGAATTTGTTTGTACATGCTCGTGACGTCAGCTGGAGGATGATTTTTATCATCATGCTGATCTAAATAATGCCGAGATATTCAGAATAATAAGATTAGATATACAAGTAGCTCAGGATGTTATCATGAGAAACGTGGAAATAGCTGAAAACCATTAAATGATGGATGTCAACATTGTAAGTGATGGAGAACATTACTTACCATATTTTTTTTGTACAGTACTGAGGATGTGGACTGATGCAGACAAGAATTACAAGCATTAATGTGTCCTTTGTCTGTCACAGTGAAGGAGAATTAATGTGTCGTCTCTGTATTGGTCACAGTGAAGGAGAATTAATGTGTCCTCTCTGTATCGGTCATAGTGAAGGAGAATTAGTGCGTCCTCTCTCAGTCACAGTGAAGGAGAAGTTATTAATGCGTCCTCTCTCTCTGTCACAGTGAGGGAGAATTAATGTGTCTTCTCTCTCTCTCTTTTTCTCTCAGTGTATCACAGTGAAGGAGTATTAATGTGTCCAATCTCTGTCTGTCACAGTGAAGGAGTATTAATGTGTCCTCTCTATCGGTCATAGTGAAGGAGAATTAATGCGTCCTCTCTCAGTCACAGTGAAGGAGAAGTTATTAATGCGTCCTCTCTCTCTCTCTGTCACAGTGAGGGAGAATTAACGTGTCTTCTCTCTCTCTCACTCTCTCTCTGTCTCTCTCTCTCAGTGTATCACAGTGAAGGAGTATTAATGTGTCCAATCTCTGTCTGTCACAGTGAAGGAGTATTAATGTGTCCTCTCTCTCTCTCTCTCTCTCTTTGTCACAGTGAAGGAGTTATCTAAGCAAGCTGGGAGCCCTTACCCTGGAGGCCTGGACCACCACAAGGCTGTGCAATCTCTGAGGACACGCACAGACTCCTTTGAGGACTCTTCTGAAGCTGCAAGGTGCGTGCAGAGCGCAATAAGGTACGTATACCTCAGTTCACCAATATACATTCAGTATGGATGATGTTATGTGAAATAAATCCTGGATAGGGCCATGGTCGAGAGGTCAAGAGATTTGTCAGGAAGTGGGACACACAAGATGCAGGGTTAATCCTGGATATAGACACAGAATTTGAACATTCCCCTGCACCCACTGCTTATGGGGTTTTGGTGGCAATGAATCAATAGCACTTGAGTGGCTGTTTGTACAGTGTAACATTTGTCGGAAACAACCTGTTTTATGATGTGCATACGAGTTCATCACACAGGGGAAAGTTCATCAGTAACTTGCCAAAAGTTTCTGGTTTATTCCTGGCACTTCAGTTCAGTTCCTCCACCTATGAAATTATTCTCCATTGTGTGGCTGTTTGTACAGTGTAACATTTGTCGGAAACAACCTGTCTTCCAGTATTATGATGTGCATACGAGTTCATCACACAGGGGAAAGGTCATCAGTAACTTGCCAAAAGTTTCTGGTTTATTCCTGGCACTTCAGTTCAGTTCCTCCACCTGTGAAATTATTCTCCATTGTCATGGTTGTATATGTTAAAAATTCCCGAGATGGCATTAAACAGCAGTCCAATAAATAAATACATAAAATAGATTATGTTGCCATACAGATGGGTACATCATACACAGGCACATTTACATTTGATTTGGATGCATGAGTGCTTTCTTGCTCATTGTAGACAGTGTTGGTTTAATGACGAATTGTCTGTTGTTTTTTGTGGACAGAGTTCGGTCAGAATCTCTTGGAGATAAGCCACGCCCGCGTAGTCAACCCGAGCTGGATTGGCAGTTTGATGAGGAGTTGCAGGAGTTACGTACCTTGGCACAGCCACGGGTAAAGCAGAAGAAGGCGAGTCAGATAGCACAGGAGTTGTCAGACTTGGTTGTGTACACTCAGGCTGTCAAATTCAGAGGTAATTGAAGATGGAGAACATCAAAATTTTACGGTACTGTGTGGACTTTTCAAATAACAAAGAAAAACTTTCCATTGCTGACTGTAAATATTAGCTATTAGAGGAGGAACACATTAACCATACTTTCAGTAGAGTATGTTACCTCCATGATATTAATGTTGGAAGAATCATTAAACCCCAAGCAATGAAATAAGCAATGTGTCCTTTGTCCTTGCCGCCTTAATCAGAGAAGATGTTACGCTGACAGCCGTCATATAGATTCTACTTTTTTGAGTACAGCATTATCACCAATGAAATAAATTAAAAAACAAAGCAGAGGCATATGCAGTCACTGCTAGATAACTTGTATATTTGTTTGTATGGCATTATTTCTTATGCCACCTGATACGGTATGTGTAGTCTAGCACCTAATGCCGTATTCCAGTTAGAAATGCTGGAGATACATGGATGATGTTCACGTTTATCTGCTGTGTGGTTGTGCAGGTCTGTGTGCCAGTCCTAACACCTCCCTCAAGCAGAAGAAAGCTGTTACCAGGAAGAGTCTGTTAGCCGGCACGCTGGGAACATCTCCCAGTACGCCAAGTATCATGACTACAGGTGAGCTGAACTCTAAATACCCTTGTTACATTTAGCTTCTGAATATTCTCATTAGATGTGGTGAGACGAGTATATACTCTACATGTATGTTCTCATTTTAACATTTTATGCACCTGTATTGATGAGTGGAAATGCAGGGTGTCGTTTTGTCATGTTCAGTATTTGTTTTTGAAGGGAATGTTTATGCATGGACTGGGTGGGCCAAATTCTGCTGTCAAAAGTAGAGTGTATGTCTGAATAAAATACTAATATATAACAACATTCAGATAAACAGTGTCACTTTATTAGCTGTGTCACTTGTCACTTCTCTCACTCTGTAACAGTGACGGAGAAGGCAGAGCTGAGCATCCCCCACATGGTGCCACGACGACGCACAGACAACACCCCTCTCTCTCATCAGGTGTCCTCCATGAATGAGAACAAGGCCAAGCAGCTGTGCCGCAGACATCCCACAGCCACAATCAAGTATCCTTTACTGTTACTGCTGATTGCTTTGATCCTGTCAGTGTCATTCATATTACACATGACAACACATCCCCATGTTCGCCATCATGACCTCACATCTTCATGTTTATCATCATGACCCCTCATCTTCATGTTCGTCATCATGACCTCACATCTTCATGTTCGTCATCATGACCTCACATCTTCATGTTCGTCATCATGACCTCACATCTTCATGTTCGTCATCATGACCTCACATCTTCATGTTCCCATCATGACCTCACATCTCCATGTTCGTCATCATGACCTCACATCTCCATGTTCGTCATCATGACCTCACATCTTCATGTTCCTCATCATGACCTCACATCTTCATGTTTATCATCATGACCTCACATCTCCATGTTTCTCATCATGACCTCACATCTTCATGTTCATCACCATGACCTCACATCTCCATGTTCGTCATCATGACCTCACATCTTCATGTTTATTATCATGACCTCACATCTTCATCATCATAACCTCACATCTCCATGTTCATCATCATGACCTGACATCTTCATGTTTATCATCATGACCTCACATCTTCATGTTCATCATCATGACCACACATCTCCATGTTCATCATCATGATCTCACATCTTCATGTTTATCATCATGACCTCACATCATCATGTTTATCATGATGACCTCACATATTCATGTTCATCTTTATGGCCCCACATCTTCATGTTGATCATCATGACCACACATCTTCATGTTGATCGCCGTGACCAGACCTCTTCGTGTTGATCGTCATGTCCACATGTCTTCATGTTGATCATCATGACCTCACATCTCCATGTTAGTCATCATGATCTCACATCTTCATGTTTATCATCATGACCTCACATCATCATGTTGATCATCATGACCACACATCTTCATGTTGATCATCATGACCACACATCTTCATGTTCATCATGATGACCACACATCTTCTGTTGATCATCTTGACCACACATCTTCATGTTCATCATCATGACCACACACCTTCATATTGATCATCGTGGCCACACATCTTCATGTTTATCATCATGACCACACATCTTCATGTTCATCATGATAACCTCAGATCGTCTCGTTCATTACACCTCACTACCCCATTTGTCAAGCATGAGATGCTTGTTAAAGACCAGTCTTACATGTAAACAGGGAATTAACAGATTCCGTCATTGTGATTACTCGAGGGGCTTTGATAACATATCAACCCACACACCATTAACCATATCCTCTTGAACACATCATGGAATTTGCATGTTGTTGGTGTGTATTCCTTGATCATTTCCTAGCCACACGGAGAGGCAGCTTATGAGAACTTATCCTGCAGGCATGAGGATTGACTCTTCCAACTTTAACCCCGTCATTTTCTGGGCGTTTGGTATCCAGATGGTTGCCCTCAACTACCAGACTGAAGGTAAGCAACCCTGGGAACTAATTAGCTGCTCAAACATGTTTGGTTGTGCACTTTTCCTGGTTACTTATTAATTTTTATTAAATGACATACTCGATCAGAAAATATATTACCCAGTTTTCGAATATTGATCACATTCAAAACTGATTGAGATTTGCGTCGTCACCTTTAAATGAAAGTCTGTCCAAGAGCTTTGGTTACATGTATAGTAAATTTTGGCTTTGACTTTAATTAAAATTCCAGTAGAGACAAAGATTTGGGAAACAGTTGATATGTGTTCCTTCAATTATTACAAGGTCCATCTTTGGATTTTATCATTTCCATTTTTTATGTTTAAAAAAGGCATTGTGGTTTCCATCATTTTTGACGATAACATTTTAAGTTGTTACTAAAACCCTAAATGTTTGCATTGTCATTACGATTGCCAAACTGGTTTGTCTTTTTGCCCAGACATAGCAATGGCTCTGAACAGTGCGATGTTTGAACAGAATGGTCGAAGTGGGTATGTCCTTAAACCCAGTGTCATGTGGGACAAAGGTCATGTCATGTACAACAGATTCAATCCCTGGGACAAGGAGTTTGATGGACTTCATGCCACAACCCTGAATATAGAGGTAAACATTACATTTGCCCTTATTTATTTATTGGATTGGTGTTTTATGCCATATATCAAGAATATTTCACTTATACGACAGATGCCAGCATTATGATGGTGCGGGGGGGGGGGGGGAACTGGGCTGGGGACACCCACGATTAAAATCAACAAAATTGCCTGACAGGTCACATGACACAGTTGAACTCTATTTACTTTCTATCACAAAAGAGTTCAAACTCGAATTTCCCCTATTGTATCATGCATGAGTTCTTGTGTTGTGTACAATGGATTTAAACAGCCTGGTGTTTTGTACTGCTATTTTTTTTATTTAGTTAGCTTCTGTTACTGAAACATATAATAATAACTACTAGTTAATTGTTATTAAACTAAATTCTACGTGTGGCTATGTGAACTGTGTACAGCAAACTCATATATTAATGAAACTAACCAGTCACAATGTAGATATTTGAAATTTGTGTGATCTGTGTGCTTCTGTTACCAGAACCAACTACCATCATCTCTTTGTCTGTTATTAGGTGATCTCTGGCCAGTTTGTCTGTCCTAACAATGCAGCCAGTGTCCAGGTGGAGGTAGAAATCCTGGGAATCCCTGTGGACTATGCTAAACACAAAACCAGGGTGGTGTTCAAAAATGCCCTCAACCCTATCTGGAATGATTCGTTCACATTTCAGGTGAGGCATTTGGCCCCTCACATCTATACCTCAGTCTTGAGAATGAACTAGCTCATATTAACTGTGAAAATTTGAAAAGCTGTTTGGGATGTCTTCTCAGGAGAATCATGTTATGTCAAGGAGTATTGCTGAATAGATATCGTTTTGTAAATATGGTCCTTAGTTGTTGTTGCACATGAATATATATTGCCCACCCCGGTGGCAAAAAGTTTTACAGGCATGGCGTGAAAAAAATCCATTGTAGGCCATGTGATAAACTGAGTTTCTTGTCATGTTTTTCTCGAACAGGTGATGTTTCATGACTTGGCCTTTGTGCGGTTTGTAGTCATAGACACAAACACCAACCATATGGTGTCTCAGAGGATCATAGCTGTGAACCATCTAGCCCCAGGTAATGTACATATACATATGATGCAAATTGCAGGTTTGAATGTTGGATTAGCCTTGAGGCGGTAGTCCGCTGCTAAATAGTTGACCAGGAGATTATCACAGTATGCATATTGATTGAAATGAAGTTTGTTATCTCTTAGTTCATGCATGTATTAGTGTTTTTTTAACCTTAAGAAGTGGAAATTACAAAATGTAACTACAAGTACATTACACAGCTTCAAGGGATTGTCATATTTCATCTAATTATTGGAACAGGTTTTAATACAGCTGAAAGCAAAATAATACATTTCTCTCTTGTTTTTTTTTTTTTTGGAAAAGTAAACATATGGGTATGTTGATCATTAGATGGAGTGACCAAAGGGAGAAGAAAAAAAGAAACTTTGTGTTCCTGTTACAATTACATGTTCATTAGCTAAAAAGGTCACACCAGGTGTCCCCAAAATTAGAAGAATTAGGGTAATCAAGAAACGTGTCACAGATGAAATGCTCAGACTGAATTAAATAAGATGTAAATCTGGTAGTTCCTTTGTAATTGTAACATATGGTTCCACTTGCTCAGTATAGCTGTTGATGTTTAATTAAGGCTTTTTTACTTTTAATACACCCTTTAAGGAGGATGCCCTTATAACGTCAGGCTTGTGTTGAAGAGTGTGTATGCTGTAGTGTGCTGGACAAACATTATAGGGCAGTCTCTAAACACAGTGTTAAAAAAAAAGGAGAAAACTAGTGTAAACTTTGTTTAAGTTAGTATTCAGTGATAGCTCTACAAACACACATGCATTATAATTTTTGAATACTGTGTATGTACAAAGTTTGGATTCTTCATTACAGGTTACCGGCATGTTCGGTTGAAAACAGCATCCAATCAGCCTTGTGAACTGTCAACGTTGTTTATCTACACCAAGACAGAGGAGGACCAGATGGAGCAGCTTACCCTGAACGGGACGGGTCCCCCGCACAGCACGCAGCGCAAGTCACTCTTCTTCACCAAGAGAGACACGCCAGACATCAGCACGGTACATACACGCAACACTCTCTTACAGATTAGGTCATCTTTCTGGAATATTTATTTTACTTGATTGGTGTTATACGCCGTAGTCAAGAATATTTCACTTCTGCGATGACAGCCAGTATTATGGTGGGAGGAAACCGAGCAGAGCCGCAGGAAACGAACAACCATCAGCAGGTTGCTGGCAGACTTGCCCACGGAAGGCCGTTGAGGAAGCCAGCGTGAGCTGGACTTGTGCTTATTGTGGAAAATGTGAATTGTGAAAAAAATAATGATCATTTTCTAAGCGTTGCAAAAGTGGGTTCCTGCTGTCTTGAATCAATGCAGTGTGTAATAAAGCAATGACAGTCTTGCCAACACCGAAATGTTATATATACTGTATTAGAAGTTACTCTCATGTTTTTCAAGATATTACAATAATTTCAAGTGGACTTATTCATTTTACCATTGTGTCACCATCTGTTACAGGCTAGCAGCCCCAGTGTGCAGAAGCTGAAGAGACGGATGTTTTTCATCAGTGTGTTTGGAGTTACCTCCCCTGACGAGTATGTCATCCTGAAGGTCACTCAAGATACGCTGGTTGTTGACGCCATTAGTCAGGTGAGTAGCTTACCAAAGCTATGACAATCTTACCAACACGGAATAAGTCCCAGAGTATTTGTTCAACTACAATCAAGCAATCAAATCAGTCAATTAATTCAAAAGCTCCAAGAGAATGTTGCTTTGGTGTGAAGTTTTATGGTTGTGTTACTGAGGTAGTTCCGTAAAGGGCTACTCCTGTTCCAAAGGCTTTTTGTTTTTCAAAAAATGGTGAAGTGTTCCGGATTGCGGCAGTCTGAGTTAATTTTCTAAATTGTAAGCACAAGGCTTAGTGTGAGGTGAGCAGTAATGGTTAGTGATCATATCATAGGCCTGTGGTTATGTGTAATGATTGTTGCAGTCCGTGTCTACGAAGCATTGACCGGTTCTTCTAATTTATCATGCAGGCCCTGCATAAGATGTGTAATGATTGGCTCTTGTGTTGTGTAGTTTCTGTGTAAGGGGTGTAATGGTTGGCCCTGTGTAAGGTGTGTGTAGCAATTGGCTTTTTTATATCCCATAGGCCCTCTGTAAGGTATGTGATGATTGGCTTGCGTATCATGCATGCCGTTTGAAAGGTGTGTAATGATTGGTTCTTGTATCCTGCAGGCCGTGTGCAATGATTGGTTCTTGTGTCCTGCAGGTCCCGGGTAAAGAGTGTATTGATTGACCCTTGTGTTCTGCAGGCTCGGTGTAATGATTGATTCTTGTATCATGCAAGCACTGTGCATTGATTGGTTATTGTGTTCTGTGGGCTATGTGTAAGGAGTGTTATTATTGGCTCATGTGTAAGGATTGGTTCATGTCTCCTGCAGGCTCTGTGTAAGGTTGGGAAGACGGATGCTAAGGTGGAGGATTATGTCTTGGTGGAGGATGTGCACAGTGGCTGGGAGAAGAAAGACCAGGAGAAGATCGGCCAGCAGAGGATCCTAAACATGAGTGAGAGGGTCCTGCAGTCCCAGAACAAGTGGAAGGGCTCTGGAAAGTTCATCCTCCGCAAAAAGAGTGATGTAAGTCTCATATATATGGTACATTAATGACCTGAAAGTGGACATATGGCATATGTGGCTAGAATCATTCTATTTCTACACAAACTTCTGCTGAGATGATCTCTGTGATGTATGTGCATTTCTTCCTCTTTTCCTTATGTAGGCCTATGCTTACATTAAAGATCATATGAAGCAACTTACTTTGGATAACTGCAGTATCTGCCATATTAATGGATGTATTGAAAAAAAAAAGACATTTTGTTGACGTGACTGAGGTGGTTGGCATGCTACCACAGCACAATGACCCAGGAGCCTCTCACCATTGTGCTCCACGGCCATACATGGGATGGTCTGCCCGCAACCTGTAGAGGGTCATTGCTCGCCACTGTCATATAAGTGAAATATTCTTGAGTGCGGTGTAAAATACCAATCAAAAAAATGAATTAATAAAATTATATGTGGCATTCTTTTACTGTATTTATCTTCTGACAGGACCCCAGCAGCAGAGCTTGGATGACCACCATCATGAACAAAGAACGGGTAGGTACATGTATTTGAGGCTTTTGTTCTCATTATTACAGAAAAACTGCGCATGTCATTACATATTGAATTAAAAAATCTGTCCTGCCCAGCTGCAGGATACTGACGTACATTCACATCCTCTTAGTTCTTTTTACTTCATTTTAAAAAATGAAAACCGTCATCTTGGGAATGGCTGGCCTTATGAGCATCTAGCAGTCTGTAAGAGATTCAGGTACCCTAAAATATGGACATTTGGCACTGTATACAATACCAAGGTGTCTCACACCACTCAGCTAGTAGAGAGCTTCCAGCATACAGCTGCCAATCAGTTATCACTTGGTTACCATTTGTCTATTGGTGGTAGATAATAACTGCATTGATTGATTTAGTTTGGTTGGAGTTTTAAGCCTTACCGAAGAACATTTCACTCGTACGACAGCGGACAGCATGTTTGTAGGAGGAAACAGAGCAGAGCCGCACGCCGATGCACAGGTTGCTGGAAGGCCTTCCCACTTACAGTGGAGCGGGAGCCAGCATAAGCTGGACTTGTACCCTCAGCGGCACTGGCTCGCTATAATCGCCACGGCGATGGGGCCTCAAGTAACTGCATTGGTCAGGCTAAGTGAAATAATTTTTCGCTTTATTCAAATGTTATTAGACTGGCCTGTCCACCAGTCTGATAACCAGCTCAATTCTTACTTTTACAGATGTAGGAAAATTCAAACCTGGCCTATTACAGAGTGCAGTTATGAGCGTTGGGCTGGTTGGACCAGTCTAGTACTAACATTACTATTCCATGGTATGTTTTGTTCTTTCAGCAAAAATCTGATGCCACAGACGAGGACTCGAGTGACTGGGATTCTGAAGAGAACATGTTCCTGGTCTGTGTGTACAATGTGTCCCCAGAACAACCTTACACCATATTCAAGGCTCCCACCTCCAGCACTGCACAGGATATCATAGCACAGGTGAGAACTCATACAGGTACAACTGGGAAAGGTGGAGAGGGTGTGATGGGCAAACAACTGTTGAACCTGAAATGTTACTCAGCTTCATGGTCACCAGTGTTATTCATCCACCTACCAGTAACGAAGTGGACTAAAGGTTTACATCTCATTTCTCAATCTGTCACATATCAGATTTCAAATTTTTTTCGAAGCTATTTTTCATACTGAATTAGACCTTGGTACATGGCCATACCATCTAGTAGTGATCAGGTCTTTTTGATGTGCCTGTTTTGAGTTATTTATTCATATATCTGATTGATGCTTTACGCCATACTCAAGAATATTTCACTTATACGAGGGGCAGCCAGCATTATGGTGGGAGGAAACTGGGCACAGCCCGGAGGAAACCCATGACCATCTGCAGGTTGCTGGCATACCTTCCCACGTATGGCCAGAGAGGAAGTCAGCATGAGCTGGACTTAAACTCACAGCAACCGCGTTGATGGGAGGTTTCTGGGTGATAATGCTGTGTTAGCATGCTAACTAACCGAGCCATGGAGGCCCCTTGAGTGTTTTGTACCCTTCATGTTATTAAATCAAAACTATGTACATAGCCTCATCATCACGTTATAAATCAGGTTTGATTTTCCACAAAATTATGGCCATTTTTGTTTTGTTTATGTCTTCGACTAAGCTGTTGCTTCTGCAGTACTCCTGGTACTTGGAGATTACTTGTTATTGTATTTCCCTCACTGTGGAGTTGTTTTCCTTTTAAACTAGACATGAAACCCCAATGATATACTTGTGCAAGCTCATGGTATCTCAGTTTCAATGTTAGCCCATAGCTAGAAGCATATATGGCCATATCCAGTCGCTAGCTGTTCTTAAGGCTAGCTGTTCTTAAGGCAGTCATGCACATTTCTTGCGCTGTGACAAGTTATGTGACAAATGTGTGAACTGGTCTAGCAAGAGGAGACACTTCCTGTAGTGATTGAATGAATGTAGAATGTGTGTAAATCTGAAGTCTGATCTCTGCTTGTTATGCAGGCAATGGTAAAGGCACGGCGCGCTGAGGACCCCAGACAGTTTGTCCTTCTTGAGGAACTCGAGTCCACCCAGACGTCGTCCAGCCAGTCTGGGACGGGACGGCGCCGTGGCAGTGACAAGCAGGAGAGGCGCATCCTGACTGATGAAGAGAACGTCTTCCAGGCGCAGAGCGAGTGGAAGACCAATGGCAAGTTCATGCTGATTGACAAGGAGTCTGTGGAGGTGGAGTTAGATGCCAGCGTGAGCAAGTCCACTTTGAACCAGGTCAGTGACACAGAATTTGTGATTTTAGCACAGTAGGGTAACATGGACAGCCTTTCACATGGAAGTGATCTTGCCACAACATCGTTAATTAATACTTTGTAACATTTTTCGAGGGGGGGAGGATCTTGCAAAGCAATAATAAAAAACTGGTGGCTGGAGTTCATTTCAAACATTTCCATGTTAAAGAATGGGTATATACATAAATATAAATCTTCCTCAAAACCAGAGGACCTAGCTTCAAACCTGGGCCAAGCTATACCTTAGACTTTGGCAGCCTTCAGCTTGGTTATTCCATCCAAACTTATTGTCGGTTTGGTGTCAGTATAACATCACTGGGTGCACTACTGTGTCTTGTAATTTTGTATGGCATTTCAATGAGGCAGCACTGTGAGAATATCCCAGTATGGGACCAGCTTGTTACAAGGAGATTATGATGGGACAAGACTAGTTTAGAAAACAGCAAAGCTGTCAGCACAGTCACGCTGTGCAGTGACCAGAATGTTACAGAAGGAGACCGCTCTCTTGGTGTAGTGCCACAGCTCGAAATACCATGTCCTCTGGTAAAGTTTGATGAATTGGTCTTTCCCATTTCTTACAGCTTCTGAATTTCAAAATTACGTTAAAACTGAAGTCTGATATTAAGTATAGCCCAGAGAGAAGTGCCATTTACTTTGTACAATTCTGTCAAAGAGACAGATATTGGGATTTACGTGTATTAAGCTTAAATATTAATACACTGCTGAACTATTAGGCACACATGATTATGATAGAAACATAATTTTGCACGCATTTTCCAAGACACGTCCCAGAGCGAGCACTTGGTTCTACATTTTAGGCTAATTGTATACCAGTGTAGGATCTATAGCTTACAATGCATAAACTTGTAACAGGCAATTGTGCTCGTTGACGAAAGTCATTCTCGAGTATATAAAGACAGTTTCATTCACTATCATAGGTATATTTTGTCAGCACACCAGCACCATTACATACATGTGTATCCAATCTTCTTCTCATTTGCCTTCAGAAGAAGATTATGCTGCTTCACGGACGAGGAAAAGATAAGAAACATCGTCTGAAGAAGATACCAAAGAGTTTACCTGGTGGGGAACAAGCTTACAGCCCCACACTGCAGGAAGGTCGGCCAGGTTCTTCTTACTTCCCTGGATCCATGTTTAACCCTGCACAAAATTGAAAAGCTTAGAATTTGAAAAGTAATGTTTCCAGGCCTTGAAATACCTGGAAAATCAGGTTTTTGGTGTTTGAAATGATTGTAATGTTGTATTCATTTATTTGATTGGTGTTTCACGCCATACTCAAAGAATATTTCAATTATACAACAGTGTCCAGCATCATGGTGGGAGGAAACCGAGCAGAGCCCAGGGGAAACCCACGACCATCAGCAGGTTGCTGGCGGACCTTCCCATGTTGTAATGTTGTGGATTTACTACTGTAAATGATATCATCCTTCATGTACCGACAATCAAACTTCATTACACCTTTCAGGATAAATCAGGAAATATGAGCAACTTGGTCTAAATCAGTTTTAGGCAATTTAATTTTGGTGTGTTGTTTTTGATGTATTTTCTGAAAAAATCGAATGCGGACCCACAAAAAGTTCTCTATTAGTTACATATTGAATAATTTCACCTGAAGTTTGGTTGTAAAAATGCTATTTTAGAAGCACATAAAGGCCATAAAATCATACTTAGGCAACATATAAAGTTTTTCTGGTAAGGTATTGTACAAACTTCTCAGAAAAGTCGCAAGTGGCCATGTAAGGGGGATGAATCAGTCGGTCAAGTGAATTTGTCGCTTTTTTTTTTTTTTAAAAGCTGAACTTTGGGCAAGACTCAGCATATTCCTAGCATATGTGTGTGTAGGATGAGTTACAGATAAAGTAATGGTAATAATAATTCTTCAGTTTCCCCCACTTTCAGAACCTGCTGGAATCATACTTAAGTCATGCTTGAACTCAGTGTGGGGTTTTGTGTTTTTCAGAGCTTCAGAGGAAAACGTCGCCACTGGCTCACCTGAGCCCAAGCAGCAGCCCGACCTTCTCCACCGAGACTAAGACCAGTGCTTCCAAGTTCAAACGGCTCTCCTCCAAATTCAGCTTCAAGGTCGGCAAGTGAGCTCTGCCGGTCTGCAGGCTGCTTGTCATTTTGGTGGACACGCATCACTGACCCGTGAAACCATGCAGCACCAAGAGTTCATGACAATTTTTTGCAACTTTTTGTACCGGAACAAATTTTTTACCTACTGAAAAGTGTTGGACAATACTGGTGAGAATGGTAATGTTGTGAAGAGGCCGGAAAAAAAATGCTGAGAAGTCCCCCCAAATACCAAAAATCAAATGGATATATGACAATTTTTTTGTTATGAATATTGCTCCCAGTAGACTGGAGTCAGTCCAGTGATGGGAGGGAGTCTGGTTGTGCCCTGCTACGTTTCCTTTGTGTGCAATAGCGTCCGCCTCGCGAATTACCACCGATCATCTGTTTTATTTGTATGTTTTTTATACGGAGCTTAAGCCTGTGATACAACTTAAAGTCAATGGGACTTACAGAGACCAATCTTGTCAGTGATAAATATCTCATGTTGGTTTGCATGTTTGTTGATAGCTATACCTCATCATAAATATATATCGTCCACATTCAAAGGTTTTATTTTGTTTTTGTTTTTTTTTACATGGACTACATGTAGATATCATCAGCATAAATCGTAGCTTTAAAGCTTCTGGAAAGTCAACAGCATCCTGTAAACTTAGCTTCTGTTGTACTGTTTGTTGTTGTGTTTAGATCGCGTGCGTATTTTAACAATTGTAACGGTATTGTACATGTACCTGTGCTGTGTCTGAAGAGGTAGACCATTTACTTTTGGTTGATTGTCAAGTCAGTAGCAAAGGACTTTTTTTATGGTGGACTAGAGAAGAAATACTTGCTTGTTGTTTAAAGGCTGTGGTGAATGGTGAATCACATTTTAGATTTGTTTGAAGCCTGCAAGACGTGGTTTTGAACTCGGCTGTCTCAACTGCTCATATGAACACCAGTCCACCTTGGCATGAATACCGGTCCCGTACAGGTCTTCATCTTTTCACACACGCATTGTATAAAACAAGCGATTCACCTTGATTCGGAATAAAACTATCCAGGATTGCCTGGGTAAGAGATGAAATTCATGGCTTTTCAAGCAGTTTAAGTCTGTCAAACTGTGGATTTAAAAAGTACATGTATGTAAACTAAGAAAATGTGTCCTAATAATATAAAAACATTTTAATAAAACTATCCAGGATTGCCTGGGTAAGAGATGAAATTCATGGCTTTTCAAGCAGTGTAAGTCTGTCAAACTGTGGATTTAAAAAGTACATGTATGTAAACTAAGAAAATGTGTCCTAATAATATAAAAACATTTTAAAACGCATTAAAAAAAAAGCAAGAAAAATTCATGCAAGACGAAATGCTTGTATTCTCTGATCATTACGAAGGAAGTTCACAATGGGAAGTGGGATTTCACATCACCGTACTGTGTTGTCACACTGGGTATAGTCTAGCATAGAGTTACCCAGACAGCTGCTAGTCATAGCATGTTTTGCTGATGTCAGCCTAATGTCAGTCTTAACTTCTGTTACGTTTTATCATACAATGTGTAACAAATAGTATTCCCAAGCGGAACGCCCACTGAATGGTTGCCTTGTTAGACCAGGTAACACTGGTCAAAGAACAAGCTCTGGTCATTTTTTTCCTTTACACAGGAAAAGTTTTGCTAATGGCTTGTAGTGAGATGTCCCCACATGGCAGGAAAAGCTACATTTATATACACATATGTATGTATGACACAAGTACAATGTATTATCATGAAACTGTGTTCTTGTTTGATGTTAATCTTTGATGCGGAGCTGTTTAAAACTTATTTAGACATTTATTTTGTCATTTTGATGTGCGTGAAGATAGCTATAGGGTATACATGTAATAACCTACCTGTGAGATGAATGTGTATGTATGGACATTGATGGAATTTAATGGCACAGTTGTCTTAGAAGCCAAGATTGAGAATGCTTTGTCAGCAAGAAATTCCACACACTGCTTTTGTGCATGTCATATTTGGTGACCCAATTTTCTTCTCATGTTAGGGCAATATTTTTTAGTATTGAATGCACAAAAAACAGTAAATATTTTATTCATTTCAATGGTGTTTTACACAGTTCTCAAGAATATTTCACTTACACTGCCAACATTATGGTGGGAGGAAGACAATAAATATAAAATGTAATGTGTGGACAATGTGTAGAGTAGAAAGTGAGCTCCCAGTACAAGAAATGCCCATGCTATTGGGACAATCACAACAGAATTGCTTATTAGTTTAACTGGGCTTTTAAAGTAGTCAGGTTAATACCCACAGGAATGGAGAGAAAGCCTAATTAGGGGTCCCTTCAAAACAAGATGTTCAAACAGTTAGAGGACACACTGTACTTATGCAGAGTGTAAATGACACCAACAGAGAACTTGCGAAACTCCTTCCTTTAGCTAAAATGGCACGAGCCTGTATATTGTAAAGTGTACACTTTTGCTATTTAGTTTAGTCCATGTACTTCACATTTTTGGACGCTTGTGTATTCAGCAAAGACTTAATTTAGTACACAACCACTGCAGTGTAACCGCAGAAAACCAGGGGTTTTTCCTGTGTTTTAGACCTCTTCATATAGCCCGTCAGAGTTTCCGAAGAAGCGGAAAGAATTTTGATGGAATGGTGTCTCATCTGAAAAATTCTCCAAGACTTGCACAAAAAGTCACTGAATCCCTTCAAATTGGTGTTAAGAAAGCAATTCACACTATATCGATCGTTATCATCTTCAATGTGACTTTAATTGTTTTAAGACTCAATGGCTTAGGAACTGGAGTAACACTTTAAATGGTGTCATCCACCTCATAGTTTTAGTTAGCGCAGGACAAGTTTGTAAATGTACCCGTCATTTTGCCGACGTTGGAACCTCAGGTGTTGTGGTTATCAAACTGTGAGGAATTCCCTGTGTCTGGACCATGTAGAATGCCCTTAGCTACTTTGGTTAAGCTGAAACCAACTGTGATTATTGTTAAAAATGTGTTTGGTATATTTACCCCATATTTTGCTAGCTTTGTTTATTAGTGTGTTCTTGTTATTACACATATTTCTAGCTTGACACTGTTAATACACACATATGGACGTGTACAAAGAATTTTTTTCACAGTTAACTTATGCATTTCACAGTCATCCACTGTCAATCATTCAGCATCATCAAGACATACACATTTGCCTGTATGTGTACACTAGGAATGAGAAGTTGTTATTGTTGTGGAGATACCTAGTTGCTGCTGTCACCAAGTTGTCCATAGTAGTTCTCTGTGTTAATCCCAGAAGCCATGTGTATATGTTGTGGTTGTTATATTTATTGAATCACCCCCTGGTTTATGCACGCCCAGGTCTGTCTGGGCTGTAAGCTTCCACCGAGGCATCCTCTTATCTTCCTGTCTCCAATTCAACTGGCTTTTTCTACTGGTTATACTACGAAACAACTACATATATACATATGTATATATGTATGTATATGATTTTGTCAGCGTTTTTGATATTCCAGTGGGTTTTGCAGGGTATGACATGTACATGTACTTGTTATTGACTGTTGTTGCAGTTTAGTGAGTTATTATTTTAAGGGCCAAGCTCATTTATGAATTTCACCTTTGTCCTTATACCTTGTCCTGAACTCTAACCTGCCCAGGTGACCAGAGTTTTATGGGTGGTCTGCAGATATCACTGGAATCATTTCATACAATGGGCTGAACGCAGTCCGATTATCAGGGTTTGGCCCGACCATATGTGACCAAAGCTGAGATATATATATATATATATAAATGAATATATATATAATTCAGAACATTGTTTGGCTGTTGTGTGTTGACAACAAAATATATTTATTATCTTCACCAGGTTGTTACTTGTTTTGTACATAATGTGAAGCGGTGGAAACGTGGTTTGGCTTTGCCCCAGTCACCCTTGAGGTTGGAGCAAACACTGACTGCCATGGGCTGTTGTACATAGTATGTGTACGTGTACATTGTAACCTTCACTCGTGCAGTTTTCATGTAAGTGCTACCGAGTATTGACAATTATCAGGTCTGAAAAATGATCAGGCTCAATAAAACTTTATTCACATGTTCATAAAATTTTTGTTAGTCTCTTATAATGTGTTTCCTGTTTTGGTAAGACAGAATTTTGTGCAGTACGATTGCAAGACTACTGCATTTCAACTTGAGTTTGCTCTGTAAAAATGCACTTTCAGAACAACTTAAAAGCCTTAAAAAAACTGAGAATAATTAAAAGAATGACTTCACAAAAAAAAAACAACACTTTACATCAGGTCCCAAAAGGTGGATGAATCAATCACAATCAAGTAAATTGCATCACCTGAAGAAAGGTAAACTTTATGTGAGATACAGTACCTGTCATTCTTACTCTTGACCTTGTGTTCCTCTGGCGTCAAGCTACAGGTAACCTGTTTTAAAATATCCAGGCCTTGGATGAGGGAATTTGTGTGCAGGTCATTAAATTTCTTTGCAGTCCTGAAAATTGATCAGTGAAAATGAAAAAACAAATTTCCAAACTAATAAACTGCTTATTTTAGGTTTCAAGTTTTTGACATAAGAGGAGCACCATTTTAATTTGCTACTGCCACATAGTTTACATATGGTAACAGTGCAAAATATTTGGAAATGGCTCAACAGCAAAAGGCCCACCAAAAGTGAAACCACTATGCAGTGTTAAGGGTCAGTGAACAAGTAAAGAAAGTCTTGGAATTCTGTCTGAAAAGGTTCTGGAAAGTGATTGAATTCATCAAGTGTTGTGCTGTATGGGCTCTGCATGCATGTGCCTGGGAAAGTGTTCAGTATCACTGGAAACTGAATAAAGAGCCACTTACATACAACTAAGAAACCTGCTGATGTAAGGCCCATTTCACGAAGAACACAGCATTACACTGCTTGTGCATGTACTTACCATGGCAGCGTATTACATACATGCAGTTCTGGTCACCATGGAAGTTATGTGCACTTGATGTTACATGTCTGTGAAATGGGCCCCTGAAGCCCAATATGTCATCACACATTCATTTATCTGATTGGTGTTCTATGTCGTACTCAAGAATATTTCATTTATACAACCCCAGCCAGTATTATGGGGGGAGAAAACCGTAAACTTCACATTCAATGAATATGACATAAAAACAGGCGCCCAGAATTCAATATGATTCATAAAAACATATCTGAATTACAATTATCACGAGTCAAATTTACACAGCTTTTCAGTGTCTTAGGCAAAGGCAGGGACTGGATCATGTAGGCAATGCTTCTTCCATGGGACTTTCTCTTGAGAACATCCCTAATAGCTAAACCACAGAGCTGCTGCAGAGGCTTGGGCTGGCACAGCTGATTCTGAATCCAGCCAATGAACTGCTTGTTTTGCATGATGCGTAGGTTACGTGGGAAGCGGCCAAAGGATTCTCCTGAACATCGTACACCCGCCTCAATCAGTTTCCCCAAGATACGTGGCCTACACGTGAAGACTGACCAGTACAAAGGGGTGGTCCCTCTACACACAGAAAAACGAACACAAGGGCACAACCATTAACATTAGCAAAACAAAGTTACCAAGATGTATCTAGGATCTGAGCTTTTGGGGAAGCATATGTACACATGTATCATGGAAGAATGAATGATTACGGCTTGACACGTTGGTAATGTCACAGCCACAATGAGGAAGGAAAAGGCCACCCTTAAAACATTTTTTGTTGTGGGAAACACAACCCTATCACAAAAATAGGGTAGGACAGTAGGGAAGTATTTTTTTAATCATGGAATAAATAGGGATTTTAAACAAATTAATGTGGAGAAGAAAATAATAAAAGTAATTCCATCCAAATCCCAATTCAAACTTTGGAATGGGGCCCTATGAAGGGATAAGTCGGCATCAAACGCCATCATTTTAAGGCCTATGTAAGCTTCTAATAGTGCCTTTTTGCAGGTTGATTGATTTCTCATCAGAAAAGGCTAAGAACTGGCATCAAAAGTCATTATTTTGAGGCCTTTGTGTGCTTCTAAAAGTGCCGTTTTACAGGCTGATTAATTTCTTATCAGACAAAGTTAAGTGTTGGCATCAAAAGTCATCATTTTAAGCCCAACTGCCTCTCTAAGAAAGGGCCCTACTAAAGTTTTTAATAGGATTTAGATGGAATTTCTTTTTCTTGTTTTTTCTCTGCAAGTCAATTTTTTTTTAAAGTCCTCAGCTATTTCCTAAGCAAGAATAAAAAAAATGTATATTTACCCAATAACCACCTCAATTTTTTGTGAAAACATTGTGTCACCTGGAACATTTTTTAAAAAATGTAAAAACACATCCATAAAAATTTTTACGGATAGCCACATCAATTACCTGCTGTCAGCAGTATCCAGGTCAGCCCCATGATAGATCAGAAGCAGCGAGTTCTTCTCACAGCCAAAGTACACGCTGCTCGACAAAGCTGTCTCCCCATTCTTATCTCGCACATTGAGGCAGGCTCCGTGTTGGACAAGCACCTGGCATAGGTCAGAACGCTTCAAACGCGCTGCCAGGTGTAATGGCGTATTCCCTTCGCTGTTCATCACGTCGACATCACAGCCTAAATCTATGACGCGCAATAAGACAGCCAACTCGGAAGACAGCACTGCCAAATGGACGGCGTTTCCCTTGTTACAGCGTGCGGCTAAGTCCATGCCTGGAAGGGAGGCTATGTGATTGACGGCTGAAAGAACTCCGCCCCACACTGCCATTAGAAATGGGGTCAAATTTCCGGACCCAGGGGTTGATAAGTCCGTCTCATGTGGACAGGAATTACACATTCTGGTCTGCACCTCTGTGCCTATTTTGAGTGAATCCCTCCTTAAACACATACATGTACAACTCTCAGGTACAGCCCAGTAATGCAGTAAGTCCACTTTTCCATAGAAACATGCTACCTGCAGCGGTGTGAACAGATCCTGTAGCCTGGTGATTGTTGACTTCTTGTTCCTGTCACAACCTTTCTTAAGAAGGTGTTCAGCAACAGCCCCTCCAGTGGGCAGGCTCAGAGACAGCCCCAGGGGAGTCACGTTGTCTGTGTTCTCACGGTTTATGTCAGAGCCGTGCTTCAGCAGTAGATCGATCATGTGCAGACTGCCTTGGAGCACGGCCACGTGGAGAGGTGTGTTGCCCTCAAAGGACGCACACCTCTCATTTGGGGATTCCCCGTACTGTAAGAGGACAGAGGCCATGTAGAGGCTGCCTGAGTACAGTGCCTGCATAAGTGGAGGGTCTGTAATCTGGCCGGGGTGGGGACGCCCTGATGTTACCTGTAACACCGGTAAGATGTCAGCTCCGTGCTCCACCAGCAGTCTCGTCACCTTTGAGTTACGATTCATGGACAACTGAATGGCTGTTTTGTCTCTGAAGCAAACACCGTTGATGTTTGTGCTAGATGACAGCAGCAACTGCACCAAACTGACATCGCCCAGAGCTATGGACAGTCCCAAGCACGTAATACATTCCGGCAGTTCCACGGGTGCCAAGGCCCCTGTACAGCTGTGACCAGAAACGCTGGAAAAAGGGTGATCACTGTCGAGATTCAGCGAGCTTAAGAAGTCAGAGTCCAGCTGAACATGGCAACCTGCATCTGCCCCATGCTGTATCAACAAGCCGATAAGCTCCAATACCCGCGTTCGCATCTCAACACTGTCCAGCTCTGGCTGTGATAACCTCCACACTGCCTTCTGTAGTCGGTTACCTTGACGAACAAGTATGTTCCCATAAAACTTCAATACAGTGACAAGGTCCTGGCTAGATTTGTCTCTCTGGTAATCTTTTGCCACATGCTCGATTGCCTTCTCAAGCCTGTCTTCAGCCATCAATCTTTCCATAACAGAGTCCCGCAACTGAAAATAAAATCAGCTCCAAAACATGTACTCTTCAAGTTCAATGGTACATATTTATTTATTTATTTATTTGATTGGTGTTTTACACCATACTCAAGAATATTTCACTTATACGATGGCAGTCCGCATTATGGTGGGAGGAAACGGGGTAGAGCCTGGGGGGAACCCCACCACTATCCGCAGGTTGCTGGCAGACCTTCCCACATAGATCCAGAGAGCAAGCCAGCATGAGCTGGACTTGTACAATGATACATATAGCTCACAAGTAATACACAGATGCTGACAGACCAGGTAAATGTCAGAATCAAAAAACCAGGGTATACATTTAACTTGCTGAATTATGGTACATATAATATGTTTTATATGGTGCTAGGTCCTGATATGACACCTCCTTGTCAATAACTTAAACGCTTATTTATTAATTTCATTATTGCCAACTGTGTGAACTGCGCAGGCTAAAACAGAATCATTGGATATAGGTGGCATCGGAAACATCAGTATAATTTAGATGGGCTAATTACATGAACTAAAATGGTGTGAAGTCAGAAATGTTCCATGCATGTAGTAGTCTTATTACAGTTTTATAGCCCGTGCAGCGGGCCGCAACGTGGGTAAAACGGTATGAGATGTGGACAAATCTGTCAGTGAGTCCTGATTACTGTCTCGAAAAATGAAGTGGTCAACTTTTGACTGAAAACTGAAAAGTCATTCCCCAGTCACATACGAAGTGTCAAACATAACAATTCCTGTGGTTAATTCGTCCTATGGCTTCTTGTTTCTATGTCAGCATTCAATAAAACACAAACAAGTACCTGAATCGTTTGTTAAATGACAGATTTTCATCATCTTTTAGCCAGGTTCACACGGTGCCGCCATTTTGAAACTAAATCTCGTGAAATCTCTTGATCATGTGACCTACAAGCACCTGCCCAACCAAGCCCGACGGTTAATTTTATGCACGGAGATTGCCGACTATTGCCATAAAAGGCTTGACGCGTCATTAAACTTCTAAGATCACAATCAATCTGCTGAGCGGGCTTAGTGGTAGCACCATATTTCATATCATTTAGGATGATGTTTCTTGGTCTAAAAGTCAAATACTGGCTATGGCGTCATTTATAATGCAAATTTCAACAACTGAGCTATCTTGGATCTAGGGACTCAACGTGTCAATAAAACCTACATTTATCTCCATTGTTACTTTCAACTGGTTAATTCATTTAGAGCTGTATTTCCGTCAAACATCTCTTTGTAAAACCTAAGTCCTCTCTTGACATTTCCAAATGCAAGACATTCTGTCAGACTAGAACAACTCATGCTGTCAGTTGGTACATCGTACAGGTTTGTTAGTATGGCAGTCCTAGACAGGGTTCTCAGACTATTAAAGTGCCAGTTTCCGTTACAGCAGCTCTATAGCAGCCCATGCATTTCACTACAGTTACTCACGTTTTATAATTGACAAATCGTTAATGACCTTTGATAAGGTCATACGGTGATAATTAATAAGATTTAATAACATTTAACTCAATCATTCAAGAAATAAACAACACACCTCCAGTTCACTATCCACCTCCCCGTTTCGTTCTCATTTACGCGGTTGTAGTAATCTAAAAGACGCACAAGCGTAAAATTTCTGTAGAAAAAAATCAGGTTGATTCAGATATTTAAAATATTGGTTTGTTACACACATATTTCAAATTTTTATTTTGTTTTTGTCACCAACAATCGTGTATGTTCAACCAGAGAACAAGGCAAAGATGTATCCAAATGGTACGAAACTTCGGCTTGACTGTGACATTTCCTTCCAGGCGACAGTTTTCCGGTTTCAGTTTCTCGTAACGTGTGCAGTCAGACGATAGCTGCCTATATTTCATGTAGCTGCAGGTAATGCTGGCAGTTCCAGCATTTATGAATACTCGAGTTGAGTGTGTCACTATAGTCCACTCCAGTATGATTCTGTGTTTTATCGCTTTGACCTGGCAAAGAGTATCTCCCGTACTGTTGTATCTGGGCACAAATAACTTCCTCTGACAACACCTGCATAAAGGCATCAAGAATATTGTCCAAAACAGCATCATAGTGGTGCAGGAGCAAAGCCAGATGGCTAAGCTTTCCATCACCACCAGGGATTCCATCATTGGGTCGAAGCGGCGCTGTTTTAAGACGATGTTCCAGGTCACATGAACTGTCACCCAGCAATTCATGCAAGCGGAACAGAATGAATATTTAAAGTTCACACTGTCATTTCAAGACCTGTTTAATATCAGAAAACTGAATGTGGATGTACGTATTTTGATGCTCTAAGAAAATCACAAGACAGTTAATGCTCCTGCAACCTGTTACAAGTTGAAGATTTGGCTGTTTTAAAACATTGACTTGAAACAGAATGGCTCTGGTCTGAGAGCTAGGAGATGAATGCCTTGGTTATTTGGCTCTACCCATGTACCAGATTTACTGTATTGTAAGAGATGATCCTGGGTGTCTGCAGCTAATTGTTGGTGGGTTAAAGTTTTCACCCCGCTACAACTGTATGAAGATAAGGCTCTGTCAGCCAGTTACAAAACACAGTCATGTTGTGGCCTATGGGACGGAGTATATAGATACATGTAGGAAGATACTGTACCAGAACTGTGTGGTACTACATAGTACAATAGTGGTACATCAGTGCATACCAGTCTCATGTACTGGTATGCTAAATGTCAGAATTTTATACTATCCATCTGGATGCACTGTAAATGGTAGATAATATGAAATATGGTGCTACCACTAAGCCCACGCAGCAGATTGTGGGCCATCTCCGTGCATAAAATTAACCTTCAGGCTTGGTTGGGCAGGTGCTTGTAGGTCACATGATCAAGAGATTTCACGAGATTTAGTTTCAATATGGCGGCACCCTGTAAACCTGGCTAAAATATGATGAAAATCTGTCACTTAACAAACGATTCAGGTACTTATTTGTGTTTTATTGAATGCTAACATAGAAACAAGAAGCCATAGGACGAGTTTAGCCACAGGAATTGTTATGTTTGACACTTCGTATGTGACTGGGGAATGACTTTTCAATTTTCAGTCAAAAGTTGACCACTTCATTTTTCGAGACAGTAATAGATTTGTCCACATCTCATACTGTTTTGCCTAATGCGCTGGCTATTAATACTCCTGAAAGCAAAATATTACATGTCTGGCCCAGTTTTTTGAAAAAGTACAGCTATGGATATATTGGTCATTAGATGGACTAACTAAGGGAGAAAAGAAGGAACTTTGTATCCCTGTTACACTTACATGTACATTGCTCAGCTAAAAAGGGCAGACCTGGTGTCCCAAATATTAAAAGAACTACGCTAATTACAACAAGCATAGCAAGTGCTCAGAATGACCTGTTGTTTTGACTGGGGTACATCTAGATATCCAGTTGCTTAATGTTCTTAAATAAATGAAACAGTAAACATGCTTTATGACTTTACATTGGTCTTAAACTGTGAAACGGGAACCTTAATTTACTGCCTACTTCATGAAGTGCTTTCTGAAGCTAGATTCCTTATACCAGTAACAATTTAACAAGTGCTCTGTTTGATTTTGGACATTTTCACAGTGCATGTGCTGAACTTGAATTGTTAAGGTTTCACGCTGATGATGGCATCCACCCCGTCTTACAAGGAACTTCATGAAGAGTTTGTGAGCAATTTGAGTGGGACGACAATTTGGGAAATTGACGGCATTGCCTCAGTGGCTGTCATTTGTAATCTGCTGAGAGATGTGACAATGCTGAAGTGGCCTGTGCTTCAGCACAGCATGTGGTATGTTTTCCAGAGGTGCACTAGTGTTATAATCATGTCGCATATTTGCAAGATGGTTGTTCGGGCATATTCTAAGGGCATTGTTCTGTGTAGAGTGATAAAGTTATGTACCTTTTGTAGTCCTGAAATTGGCCTATACAACAAATGTTGTTTTGTATCCCAAGTCAATTTCTAAAGTTATATCCATAAGTTGCACTGATAGTGGCTCTGTTATATGTGAAAGGGTTGATGAATTAGAGGATTTAGTGTAGGTAGGATAATGACCTGTGAATTTGATTGGTGTTTTGTGCTGTAATCAAGAGTATTTCACTAATATGGGACGGTGGCCTGCATTGAGGTGAAAGGGCAGAGCCCGAGGAAAACCCACGACAACCTGCACATTGCCGACAGACCTTCCCACATATGGCCGGAGAGGAAGCCAGCATGAGCTCTTACATGTGCATGTTGCTATTTCTATCAATAAATATTGTGTACGTGGTTAATCTGCATATCTAATCCTTTTGTTTTTCTTTTTGTGGTGTTTTTAGGTTGAAGTTTGTGACGGAATTCGTTGTACTTGTTCTCCCAGTCCAGCTATGCTTGACTGTGTTTAGTGACCACTGGTCAGCTTTACTGCTGGGCGTTTTAGCTCTGACATCCATTTTGTCTGTTACACTGGTCATAGAGGGACAAAAGGCATCCAGGAGTCAGAGAGACTCTCATTCACAGAGTCACAAGGAATTGCGACTCCAAAACCAGAGAACAACAAACATCCTACAAACAGAGGTCGGCCAGCCAAATTACATGGTAACCAACATGAGGTCCACTTTGCTGGTGTCCACGGCAATGGCCATTTTGGCTGTGGATTTCCCAGTTTTCCCAAGGAGGTTTGGGAAGGCAGAGACATATGGCTCAGGTCTGATGGATGGTGGGGTGGGAATGTTTACGGCCGTGATGGGAATGGTGGCCAGAGAAGCCCGCTCTCACCCGCAGCCACTCAGGTAAAGAATTACCCCACGATGGGAAAAGAATTAGATCACAAGATGTTGTTAGCTTGCTTGCTTGTCACTTCCAATATAATTTTTAGGAACTCTATGGACAACTCTTGTGGCACCTTGATCTCACAAAGCAGCTGATGTCTCTCTTTAAGCAGTTTACACCTGTTAGTGTTCATTGAAAACCACTTGTGGTTGTGCACATTGTGCATATAAAAACGTCACATGTGGCAAGGTTCATCAGTAGCTTACCAAAGGCTCCACCACTAAAACTGACTGATAATAAGTGAAGAAAGTCTCGATTATGGTGTTGAATAACAACCAGATAAATGCATTTAAAGAGTTTTTACCAGTACCAATGTTGACATTTTCATAGCTCTTTATCTGTTGAACCAAGAATTACCAAAACATGACCCTCAATCCAATCTTGCTATTCCAATTATTGCCTAAAGTGTATTTTAATTATCTGTTACGAATGTACAGTTGTTCATATTTGTGAAATTCATTTCCTTGACATGGCCCTTGATTTCGCTGAAGAAATAGGTTTCACATTTTGTCTTTCCACATAACTGCTGTCCAGAACAATCACAGGCCTTCAAAAGTTTATAGATGCACTATAAAATTGTGCAGTAATATTGGACCCCATTATTGTTTAGTTAGATTAGCATCTGTTCCATGTCCTGTCTACTGTGTTTTCCAAGAGAGAATGATTTCAGATTATGAAATTTCATGCATCATTCTCCTTAGCAAAGTGATTACGTGGTCCTTGTTTTAAACATATTTCTTTGTGTTTTACTGCCCATGTTCTGCATTTCATTTTTTAATCAACCACAGCATTTCTGTCAGAAAGTTGAAATTTGACAATACAATAAATTAGTACTAAAACTAGATAGATTTTACTGTCATGAAAGGAAAAGAAAATCACTATAATGACATTTTGTTTATGACACGGTCAGTTTCAGCAGGCGACTGAGACAGATAAGGGAGGTCCTCTGGTCAAGCTGCCCAATGTTGGCGATGGGCGTGGTCAGATTGCTGATGGTCAAATCCTCGGGTTATCAGGAACACGTCACGGAATATGGGGTTCACTGGAATTTCTTCTTCACCCTGGCTGCTGTTAGGGTAAACCGTTAACAATATTTGCTGATTTACAACAGACCCGAGGTCTGGCATAAAACACATTACAAATGCGGATTTTGCTTGAGTCTTGTTTGTGGTGCAAGTGTTATATCCAGCAAGACTGCATATGTACTTACATCAGCTTTCTGTCACTGGAAGATAAATGTGCACAGCACATCCAGAATTGAACATAAATGTAGTCACATCCCTTTTCTGTGATAAACAGATTTATGACATTTTAATGTATATATTAAAAACCTATGCTATATATTAGATAGTATTTTCATGTATATTACATAATCAGTTACAGGATTACATAATCAGTTACTGGATTCCATAATCAGTTACAGGATATCAGTTGTAGCAAAGAATGAATATTAGGATGCAGAATGTCAATTCCTTTTGCTTAAATGAAATAATTTGAACTGGTACAAAAAGTTCTTTAAACTATGTTTGAACTGAAAAGTGTTATTTCTCATGAAATTTTTTGTCTATTCAGTTATGGTTTAGTGTTTATACTTTTGCAGGTGTTTTGCACTGTGGTGTTGTTGTTGCTGCGGAGGCCATCCTTCAGCTGGTTACTGGCTGTTTTTTGCGCTGGACTCTACCAGCTGATGCTGTCCCAGGGAGGACTCACCCAGTCTCTGCTCCTGGGGTTCCACAGGGATGGACAGAGGCATGGGTTCATTGACTCCAATAGAGAGGGCATAGTCTCCTGTGTCGGCTATGTCTCCATTTATTGGGCTGGTGTCTATATGGGGCAGCTCTTCTTTTTACGCCCCAGGTAAGGTATTACAAAGGTATGATGAAAAATGGTTATGGGTTTCCTTAAGTTACTGCCCGACTTTCTTCCACCATAATGCTGGCCACCATTGTATAAGTGACATACTCTTGAATCTAGCATAGAACATGAAATAAATAAATGAATACTGTGGGAAATGTTGAGAGAGGAATATATTGAACGGTGAAATTTTTAAAATAGTCAATATTATTTGCTCGAAATGAAAGATAAGCCATGTCGGTTTGCATGTATGCAAAGCATGAAACAGAGAGTTCTTTTTTCGTAGTCAGACGTAACGTCGTCTGACAGATACCCTCTAGCCCTAGACCAATGAGATTGCAGGCTGGAATCTAGCTGATGCTGATTTCGCAGTTTCATGAAAGAAGGTTTCATCTCTATTTCCTGTTCCCCGAAAACTGACCACAGTTTTATAATGAAGCGTATTTAGGCCCGATTTCTGAGCAGGGCAAAAACACCTATGAAATAAATCAATGAATATTGAATGTGTGACTGACTAGTATGCTATTGTTTCAAAATGAAAATTTCACAGCTAATAATTGTGATATTTTAATAGTATGAAGCAGATTATTTGTCTCTGTTAAGGAATTCCTGATATTTACATTTGATAGAAATATTGATTATGAGTAGTAGGTTGTGATAATATTTCCAACCAAGATTATCACAGTAAAGCACTCATAGAGTGCAGGCTTGTGGAACAGAAAGTGTGTTTATCACATAATGGTTTTGATCACATAATATACATACAAAAAATAAACGTGTGCAATTTTATTTTTCTTTCACAGGAAAACCGTGCAACATTGGCTGAGATTTGTTGGCCAGTTACTCTTTGCTTTCGTTGTGTTCAATGTTCTGTTGTCCCTCAGCCAGTATTTCATTAATCCCATTTCCAGGAGGTTTGCAAACTTGTCTTATATTTTGTGGGTGGTAAGTAACACTGTATACTCATCAAGTATTTCCTGAGATAAAAATCAGCTGTAATGTTTTAATGAAATCGACTAACTTTCCTGACTGTTGTAAATTACCTAAAATTTGGCCTGTGAGTAATTGTCATGTTGTGGCAGATTCCGAGAGTTTTGTAGATATTAAAAAGGTATTTCAAGGTTTATTGGAAATGTAGTATAATAATATCCTGGAGTGACGTAAGTTTCAGCACCGAAAGTAATCTTCTATGAAATTTTCTTGTCACCAATGTGGTTTTGTGGTCTCCTCATGGGACGGATTGAATCAGATTAACTAGAACATAGCCTCTCATTGAACTGCTACATTCATGTTTACTCGCAATGACAACATTTCACTCTCACTGTTACATGTGGTGTACATGGGTTGCATACAAAATGTTAACTTGCACAATAGCTGGATACTTCAACCAAAACTTTAATTTTGGGGGTGAAAATTTAAGACATTTCCCGTATTTAATTTTAATTAGGGATTTCCTTTACATATTGTTGGTTTATGTCATCTATTGCTTTATGTGCATATTGAAATGAATGAAGTTAAAGCCACTGTTTCGTGCAAAACATGCATACTTGGCTTGTTTAAGTGGCATTTAGAAGTTCGGATGGAAGTACACTAGAATATGTCTTTCTTATGGATATACAATTTCTTGGTTTATTTTCACGACGTTTCGATGTAGATACTAACATCGTTATCAAGTGATAACCATAATAAATACATGTTCTAGTGTACATGCATACTTGGGTCAGGGAGTTGGATTGCCCTTGTGGTACAGGGAGAGGTAATGCATAATTGGCACCAATCCTGTTTATTCTCTTGACAGATGTCCATGCTTATCCAGATGGTTGGTCTGTTTATCACCATGGAGTTGGTGTTTATTGTGGTTCACAGGATACAAAACGGACAGGTTGAAGGTGTGTGATAAAGACAGCTTTATATGTAGATTGTGCTTTTCTGTGAGCAAGAGCAACCTTCATTGTTAGTGTAAAAACAGACTATTCAAGAAGGTTGCTGACATTAAAAAAAATTCTTTTTAGCTGCTTGTTAAAAATAAAGAAATATTGATGTGCAAACATGGCAAGAATCTGGCTTCTCAGGAGATACCGACAGGCCTCGTGATGTATGACAAAAATCTTACAAGCCGCATGAGTTTGGTTTTAGAATACATTAATGTGAATACATGTATTTTGATTTGTGGGCTTCACATGCATTGCTATAATATCTCATGTTGCTCCCTGGAAATTGATAAGAATGCACCTCAGCCCATTTGGAGTTTAAGAGCTCCCTGGTATGTGCCATTTTGTGTTGACATAACCTCACCTCGTATTTCCTACGAGCAACTTAAAGACAAGCACCATAGCCTCTCTGCAATGATCCAGTGTGGCCCTCTTCTCTGTCTCTGTAATGTTAAGTTATGCTAAGTTATGCAAAACAGATCATTTTGACTTTATTTTTACAATAACTTTGTGCATAAATTATGCTTTAGAAACTGCTTTACCCTAATTCCTCAAACTTTTTGCATATGAAAGAGCAACTTTTCAGTGAAATTTATGCACCTTTGTAATTTGATTTTGGAGACAAAACTACATTGGTTGGATTGTCCAGGGCTTTACAAAAAGTATATTTTGTCATCAACACTGAATAATCCCTTCAGAATATGCTTGAATAAAAAGTTTTTGTAAACCTTTCCAACATGAGAAAAGGTTGAAGAGTTACAGTAATGATCGAAAAGATTGAAGATTTAAAGTATGTGTTTTATTGTTTACCTTGTTACCTTCAGGTAAGAATACACTCAGGAGCACAAGCCAATCCTCTCTGATGTCAGATGTGAACTACAATGGCCTGGCTTACTTTGCCATTTGTAACCTGTTGACAGGACTAATCAATAAGTCTGTCCAGACTATCTATGCTTCATCTGCATTGGCAACAGTTATTATCACTTTGTACATGTTCGTCCTGTCTCTTCTGATGAGTTTTTTGTATATTAAGAAAATTCGATTAAAGTTTTAGAACCCTGAGCATTGTTTTTTTTGTTCAGTTATTTGTTAACAAGAGTTATTTATTTGCTCAGTTACTTTCATGCTGTTTCATATGGTTTTCAATGGCTACATATCAAAGACTGAATGTTCTCATATCATTCATGTATATTTACATGTATCAACTTGTGGCGGAGTCAATATCGTTAAACCTGCAGGTCAGACTCTTGCTGGTTTGGCTGAGGCCTTGTGTGAGGAGATTTGTCAGGCACAAATGAATGAATGATTATGGCTAACCCAACTTCAGCAATATCTCGGCCATACAGTGGCTAGGCGAGGGTGGTGAAATATTTTACAGGCATACATGTATTGTGAACTGAATTCTGGAATGGCAGATCAACCATGGGTTCATGCATTCCCTCTCTCCAAAATAAGTTGAATTCACAAACCAAATGTAATTGCCCAAAGGATTGTAGGCAGAGTTTACTAGTATCCCCACACACTTATTCAATACAAGAACAATGATATTTCTATTATTCCACTGTTCTAGGGGGCCGTGAGAGTAAACCAATATGGTTGGATGTTCCAAGCATGACATAACAATTTGTGTCTGTAACTCTTACTTATGAATGGACCTTTCCGAACTGCCACTCAGGATGGTTCATTTGACCTGTCATATTAAATATTGTTACAAGTAGTTCAACAGGATGTCCACACAGTTGTTACAAATGTTCAATCTTTCTGATGTCACAATTGCTTGCATCAGAAAAAGAATGAAAAGCTATGTTATGAGACAACAAGCAACTGAATGGCAGTATAAAATATACATTCTACAGAACGTCTATAGCCCTTGAAAAGATGTTACATAGTGAGATCAGTAATCATCCTGGTGTTTTCATCTGATGTCCAATTGCTTACAAACATAAAAACACGGGTGGCCGTGGGGACTACACCGAGATGTGAAGAAACTCGGAATTGGGGCCCATCCGGCACATTAAGGGGGCGCAATTTGTGTGATAAACTGTGGTTATCCCCCCTTAGTGTACAGCAACGTGACGTCACGACATAACAGGCGCTTGTCGATTTCGTGGAAAATGTCAATTTTAACCTGATTTTATCTCACAATACCCGCTGATAATGTCTGATTCGGAAGAGGAATCACCCGAAAAACAACTGAAGATTGTAATATTGGGCGATGGAGCTTCAGGAAAGGTGAGAAAGTGCTCAAATTGATCTGACAGCAGCTACTCGCTGTTACAACTTACTGTAGCAACAGGAACAACAACAACGCAGTATTACCCGTTCACCTGTAGGGTACCGATGTTTGTTGACTATATTTTTACATTAGTTGTCATTTAAGTTTGACTACTGCTGTGATTCGTCTAGATGGATTCGGGTTGTTGCTTCTAGAGACAGTCGACAACATGACTAACAATAACATGAGTCAGAATCAGGGAGAATGTTTACATGTAACTTTTTACATACGGTAATGATGACCGGAGAACGCGACAGTGAAACTAACAGAACCAAGCTGTTTGGACGTGAATACTTTGATGGTTTAGTTATTCGCTGTAGCTACCATATCGAAGGCTCTGCAACTTTTTCTGTGTAGCTCTGTCCTTCAGCATTACTGGACAACCTACAGTACACTGTCTATGATGCAACCTATGAAAGGCTCCAAGAATAATACTGATATGTCAAGTGGACAACCACATAAAAGTGGATTCCATAATTAAAATGCAAAAGGCATAAATTAATCTCATTTGTGAAAGCATTACTAATTTTTCCATGAAAATGCCAAATATGGTTTTCAACGCTCAGTAAGTGACTGAATCAATTATAGTTACATATTACACAATGTTCACACCTTGCTCGTGGCCTATTTCATCTTTCTTTGATCTTACTTTGTCTTACAGACATCTATTTCCACAAGGTATGCACAGGAGCAGTTTGGGAAACAGTACAAACAAACTGTGGGCCTAGACTTTTTTCTGAAGAGGATAGTTTTACCAGGTAAGATATGTACTGAGGTAATGATCGGCTGCTGGTAGGAAGTGATTAATGTGTTCAGTTCTATTTTGATGAGTAATAAGATATGCTGATGAACTTAATATTGTTTGATTTGAAGGTCATTTGTTTCAGTTATGATGCAAATAGTGTAAATTATCTGTTTGCAAATTAGTAGTTTCTTTTATTTTTCTCCTTTATTGCATATGTTTAAGTTAGGCAGTCTACAATGTATTAATTTTAACCAAAATATTTATGATTGCATTATACATGTACATGTATGTCCATGTTTTGCTTTACATATTTATGGATGAAAAATTTTATCTTATATTGGGAGATTTGTTTACAGGTTACTACTCATAGTCTGGGCACCCAGCGTGGTTTTTCTCCTTTTTCTGCCTAGTTTCCCTCATCCATAAACGTGATTTTTTTCTTGCAAGTCAAGCTTTCTCAAGACATAAAACACCAGTGAGATGAATATGAAATAGAACATATGTTAACAGCTCTTCCATGCACAGCCAGTTTCCACAAGTAAAATGAAAATCTTGGATGAAACTAATCAATTATTCATATGTCTTGCTTACTTTGGCATGATTTTGGTATCGTGTTACAGGGAACATTCACTGTGCGCTGCAGGTATGGGACATTGGAGGCCAGACCCTGGGGGGCAAGATGGTAGAGAACTACATCTATGGAGCACAAGTGAGTAACTACTTTACCGGCTGTGTTGGCATAATAGATAAAGCGTCTATCTCTTAAACAGTAGATACCTGAAACCTTAACATCGATAATCTTGGCTTCATCTCACTTGATGTTAGCATATAAGAGAGCAAGTACTGGTCTGCCTGGTGTCAGTACAATGTGACTCTGTCTGGTGTCATGTCTAGTGTCATTAGCATGGTGTTTCAGTGAGGCAGCATTGTATATTTGTCAGGGTCTCCATGGCACACTTGGTTAGCACTCTAGGACAGCGTAATGGCCCAGAAGCCTCCCACCAATGCAGCTGCTGTGAATTCAAGTCCAGCTCATGCTGGTTTCTTCCTCAGCCATACGTGGGAAGGTCGGCCAGCAACCTGCGGATGGTCGTGGGTATCCCCCAGGCTCTGCTCGGTTTCCTACCACCATAATGTTGAACGTAAATGAATAAATAAATATAAATATGTTAGCATTGTGAATGGCCTGCTGCAAGGAAGTATTGCTCTGATATAACTGAAATAATGTTGAAAATGACATTAATCCTTAATCAAGCAAACTTTATGGTATATGGCTTCTTGCATACAGTGAAATAAGTTCCTACCATGGATGTGAGGCCATTTTTAATATCTGCCTAGTTTACAATTATATTTCATAAGTTCGTTCACAAACAGTTCTTGATTAATTTATTGTCACATGTTAATCTTGTTGTTTTTTTGTTTTGTCAGGGAATATTGTTGGTGTATGACATTACAAATTATTCTAGTTTTGAAAACTTGGAGGACTGGTATGCCACTATAAAAAAGACATTCGAGAAGGAAGAAAAGCTGCCTCATATAGCCCTGGTGGGAAATAAAAGTAAGTGGATTTGCTTAAAACCCTAGACTGAAAGAAAAGAAAAAAACACCAACCTTATGGCTCAAACTGTTAATTTGTTGACTGGAATAAAATGGAAATAAATCATACACCTGGTGTACATCACGATTTTGCCTCTTAATATTGCAGGAAATATTGAAATTCTTAACCATTCAAACTACTTGTTTCATTACTAACAAGAGCGTAACCTGATTGATGTGTTGTTGTTGTTTTCAGGTGACTTGGAACATATGAGAACTGTCAAGTTAGACAAACATCAGAGATTTGCTCAGGAGCATAGCATGTCCAGCCATTTTGTGTCAGCCAAGACTGGAGACTCAGTGAGTTTAGGCACTTCTTCTCAACCTCTTGAAACAACTAAAATAGTTTTGGCCTGTTATGTCCATCAGTTAATACTGATATTTGTGTTACCTTGGTGTTCGATATTCTTTTCTAATTGTCTGTACTATTTGAAGTCTAGAGTTGGAGTTACTGTTAGTTCTGGTGTCAAATGTTGTTTTGGCACGTGTGATTGTTGTTAAACTACACCAAACGGTACTAAAATTCTTGAGTACCACTTTATTACTAACGTTTGTCCTGCTTTGTCTTTTGTAGGTTTCACTGTGTTTCCAAAAAGTAGCCGCGGACATTTTGGGCATACGACTAACTAAACCTGAACTAGAGCAGCACCACAAGATAGTGAAGGCTGATATAGTACAGTACAATAACACAGAACCTGTGCCGCGTCCTTCCCTCCCTCAGACGAAGAGTACTCTGTGTGCCTTACAGTGACTCAGACCAGCTTCCAGGGGAAGGGACAGGCATGTAGTGTGCTGTGGCTTACCGTTGACTGCTCCTGACAGGGCACCCCCATCCACCTCCTTCCACTACCCACTGGATATCTGTAATCAAATGCTCGGGGATGCTCATTAATGGTGATGTATGGATGCGTTTGTGTTTTACAGTGGGAATCTCTGCACAACTCCCTGATGTTACATGTATCTCACCAGTTTTAAACAGCACAAAATGAGGAGTTCACAACTGATGACCTTTATTATTAAGCAGTAAATTAAATATATCATAATACTTTCATACTTGTCTTATTTTGTTTGTGAAGTGCATCTGCCGAGGGGGTCCTAGGTGACAGGCAGGTGTGTGTATTATTGTTCTGTTATGAAATGTATACTGGTATGGGCACATCAGCTGAATAAGATTACATCTTATTTGTCCGAGTTGATAGTTCTGTGATGCTCATATAAATGTCTTGCTAGACAGCCATGTTAAAGAATTGTCCAGGCACTTGTCTAACAGTGCACACAGCCCATGATTTATCATTGAGTTTGTAACCTTTGTTACCTTTATATGTAGTATTTTAAAATTTTCACAGCATATATTTCCAAATGAAACAAATCACTGAATTCTCTCAATTCCGTCCAACATGGTTTTCCCCCAGTCCCAGATGCTCAGGCATATGTCAGGGTGTGTAATTGACATTTGGTTGCTGTAACGAAGCAAGGCGATCAGTGCACAGCAAGATAAATTGACTGATATGTGGTCACAGTGTGCACCCCAAGATCAAGAACAAACAAGAGCACCATTCCTAACAACAACAACAAAGCTGTCCTTGAACTCACGGAGGTGCTCCTCACAGCTTGAAATTTATTTCGGATCAGTAACAGTTGTAATTTTTACACCATTTTGAAATCTTGTCCAATTAATATCAACACACCATTTTATCTTGCACACATATTATGTCCTTGTTGAAATATATTTCATTGTTTATGTTTATTTGTGTGTGTGTGTAAATTGGTTAGGAGACTGAAATAAAATAACATTGTTCTTGTGTGCTTGAAGAGCTCCTCCAGTTCTGAAACCTTGGCAGTTAATGTTTTTGTTGGTTAATGATATAAAGGATGAAGATAATCTGGCTTGGTTTCCTAAATTATAACCAATTAGTTGTGTATTTATGATGCTTCCACCTTGGATTCGCTTCATCCAATAAGACAGTAACACACATTGTGGACATATGGCGACAAATGGTGCCATGTTCTCAAATGCTTTAGAACATCATTTTGGCAAATTTACCTGGTTTTGATTGTCATCTGTTAATAAACTGGGTACCTGTTTCAAAAGTTAATCTAATTAATCTGTAGTGGCTGAGGTAAACATACATACACAGTGAATTCAATGCACAGTTTTAGTTTAGTGCACGTATATGTTTGGCTTGAGGATAATAATGTTTACATCGATTGGTGCACTGTGTGCATCCGCAGTGGCTCTTCAGAGACCAGGTAGTAATTTTGTCATTAAATTGAAGCTAGCAAGCCCCTCAAGAAACCTGGTACCAAGTTTAGTGCACATTAGAACCTAACCATAATCGACAAATTTTGACACACGTGAAGTTTTAGGCTCTGTAGTTTTCAGGGACACGACCTGAACACTTGATACCTGTATAAATAAAAGAGGAATTGGAGAACTGTTATTTGCCAGTAATCTGTATTGTAAGATGTGTATGGGTGGGGTTCTTAAAGTTGCCTGAAGGGTTCTTAACATTGCTTGAAGCGTTCTTATATCACCACCTGAGCTATGTCTCCTGGATCCTGTCATATGTTGTGCCCAAGTTATCAGATTGTGATATGCATCAGTCCTCGTCACTCACATGTATGTACATATCATTGATGATATAGAGAATCTTTATCGGTTTTCAAAGTATGTCTGTATTTTGTTTACATGTAAATATTGTATATTTGTATGTGTGAATATATAATTCCACCAGATATCTGGGTTTGTTCTTATGTACTGGTACAGACGTTACTGAATAATCCAGATTACAGTATTACTGTAAATGACCTAAAAAAATTACCCCCCAAATGTGTGTTTTTAGTGGAAAATGTCAGAAAATACTACGTTTCGTGCTGAAAGTTACCTGCTTCTAGTAGGATATCCTACCTTTATCATTAGACGTCTCAGAATCAGAAGATTTGAGGGATTTGGTCATTTGCAGGACTTCATAAATTCATGCATCAACAACTTGATAAACTGGTATTGGTGATTTTAGCATCATTGTGGTCCGTGTCAGTTAAGAAGGTTAACAGCTGACTGAGAATAAGAACTTGTAACCATAATAAGTGCTCTTAGGATTAAGTCAGATGCTCACTACAAAACCTGAGGTGATGTTTCAAATCTGGCCTTAAACCAAGAATTTGTAGATTCCCCACTTTCACAGTTTGTGGAGTCTTGGTGAGAATAAGCTGCCAGTGATTTGTATGGGGCCATTTTGCAGTGTCTATAAGGTATGTATATCTAGATCACATGGGAAAGTATTCAGTAATTTATGGTGTCTGGTTTCCTCCACCCATGAAACTGAAGCTGTTAAATATTCTAGAATGTGGTCATAACCAACAATCAAGGAAAAATATTTCATTGCTGAGCAGTTTGCATAATAAGCATTGGCACCCCATATTGTGATGGAATGGGATGGGATGGGATGTTCTCTGCAGGTTCTAATGGGACAGCAGTATTTAGACTGTCCTGCTACAAGAAGACACGGTAAGAAATTACCAAAATCATGCTGAAGTAATAGTATAACTGCAAATTTTCCACTGAATTATACTTCGGATAGATGCTGACCACAGTTTTTCCAGAAACACGAAATGCAGAACAGAAATTTTGAATAAAGTTTATTACAAATATAAATATTAGATGATCTGAAATTGTCATGAAGGATCAAAATTTTCTTGATAATATTGAGATGTTGATCGCACTATTGTGCGTTCACACTGACATTTCTCCTCATCAGCCGCATACAGTCAGCTTCTCGGCAGTTGTCTCCCCTTAACCAAATGTCTCACTTCACCAATCATCTTCTTGCATCCTCCGGTCTCTGTGTCGGCCTCGCCTGTTAAAACACAGTTGAGATTTCCATCACACCTGATACAAAACTACATGTGAGAGGCACATGAATAAAATTAATAGCGTTGTATCATATGCCATATTCAGTTTCTTGAAAGGTAATACCATTACATACGGCATGTTGAAAGGCTGCACATTTTTGATCATGGATTCTCGGCAATTTTGGAGGATGCCCTGTTCAACGCCACATTAAACTCAAGCAAATTGTACATGGTTGTCCATCAAGCATACCTGGCAATGTTTGCTGCCAGATTCCGCAAACCTGTGCTTGTCAGCAGCTTCTCTTGACTTGGTACAAGTTGGCTGTCCTGTCCACCTCTACGAACTGAAACCACAAAACTATAGGTATGAAAGAATTGGAGGCCACTGAATTGCTTTAATTCAATGTGAAATTTGAGTAAATGCAATAATTATTTTATTAGTGTTTGTATCATGCACACCTGATTCAGAGATGTTATCCATGACATCGGCTGTGATTCCTAATAATGACATTTGTAAGAAGGTTAGTCTGCAAACGGACCATGTGCTGTTATTTTTACCATGCAGAAAAAATGAACGCTTAACCTGATGGACGTTTCATATGTTAAGCAATGGGTCACCCGTAAACAAGTTTGTTTTTATAGAATTACTGGAAATGACTTAAATTTCTTCTTTGTCCCAGTTACTTATTTGGTGTGATTCTGAAAAATATACAGAGGTTAGAAGGTGTTTCGAAATTCATTGGGACGGTAGAATGATATTCGACAGGAGAAACTTTATCTTTGTGTAACAAACATAATATTTTATTACTTTCGTTTGCATCTAAAAATGCACTTTTTCAGACAGAATTTTAGGTCATTCATATTCAGTTGAATTTGGAATCTGAATGAAATGCTCAGTGAATCTGTCCTGGGCTACTGGAGTCCAAGAGAAGCACACAAGTACAGAACACAAGGCCTGACCTGATCCGCTGCTGGACGGCCTCTCTCGCCACTCCTCCACTTGTGACTTGACATTCTCCTTCACCACCGATGTGATCTGTACCAGTCCCAGGTAGCTGGCTATCTGTGCGACATTGTCAAGGACACAGTCTCACAGCACTCGCTCATAAAGCCACCGATGAGTCACACACAAACTCTTCATTCCTACACACTGTATTACAAACAAGTATTAATCAATTGTGACAGGAGCTGAGATCTGAGAGAATCAGAGTAATCCATGCCAGAATTTGTGATACCACAGCAAAATGTACAGAAATGGCCACAGTTTCCCCAACAAAGGGCACCAGAGATGAACTGATGTGTTTTGGAAGCAAATATAAAACATCAGATGCTCATTAAAGATGCTAAAACACAGAAGATGCCTCACCACGTACCACCATTGTTATGCTATCAGCAGATATATAGACATACATAGAAAAAAACATACAGAGAATTCACCGTTCATACAATGCGCCCTTAATTGATGTCATGTAAATTTAAAAGGGTTGTTACTCCTATCTATGTCAATAACATCTTGCTTAGTAATCAAAGAAACCTTCATCCTATATCACCCTAATACTGTCAATAATGGGAGCCAGCCTGAGAATGGGGACCTGCTGTGCAGAACTACCACTGCTACTGCCCTGGCTCTCTGTCTCCTAAAACTGCTGGTGTCCCACTCTCGTCCACACACATAGAAACATACACAATACTGTCAAGTATATGAACCAGTTTGAGAATTGGGACCTGCTGTTCAGAACCGCCGCTGCCACTGCTCCAGTGCTCTGCCCCCAGGAATACCTGGCGTCACAACCCCATCCACCACACACACAAACACACATAATACTGTGCTGTCAAGGATATGAGCCAGCCTGAGAATGGGGACATGCTGTGTCCCATTCCCACCCACTACACACACAAACACACACTATACTGTCAAGTCAAGGATATGAGCCAGCCTGAGAATGGGGACCTGTTGTGCAGAACCGCCGCTGTTACTGCTCTGGCGCTCTGCCTCCCAGAAGAGTCGGCGCCTCAGCTTGTCACTGGACAGGGGTAAGATGTTATCCATCATCTCTATAAACTCTTTCATGCTGATCAGTCCACTGTCATGGGTCTGTAGGCTTAGCAACTTACCCTCTATCTGCAGACAAGAGAAATATACAGACGCTTAATTCATCCACCAATGTTCTGGGACATTACTTAGGGCTAACTTTAGTTCGCCCAAGATTCCGTCTATGACTAAATTGCTAAGTCTGCTTGATTGTAAGAATTCCAGAAAAGATGTTTAGCACTTATTTTGGAAGATGGAATGATATCTTGTTGAAGAAGTGAGTTTCAGCACAAACTCTTATTTCACAACCTCTGTTTGCATGTAAAGTATGTACTTTGCCTGGCAATTAATTTACTAATAAAGACTTTGATTAGCATACTTTTTATTTTATTAGGAATAAACACTGTGTGACAAGTGACAGCAATCAGGTTTACTGGCATTCGTGTAAGAGGCCATCCCAAACATGTAACAAGTGTATTTCATCAGTGTTAAGGTCTTGGAACAGAATAATGATTCTAATTATACCACAAGGAGCCCATTTTCAACACTGAAGTACTGTATTTCACCCTCAATTCAGCCTTTTCAAGTAACACAGTTTGCTTGATTTGATCAATTCATCCTCCTCTTAGGGCCAATTAGGAGGCTTTTTTGTGATATTTGATTAACTTCTTATCACAAAACCATGAGTTTTGGCATCCAAAGTATCATTTTATGGCCACCATGAGCTTCTGACAATGGTCTGTTACAGGCCAAAGTTCAGAAGAAATACTGTACATATATATATATATATTACTGGCACTTTAATTGACACACTAAACCTCCATCTTTACGAGTGATATGCCAAGTCGTAAGGTATGAATGTGTACTAACGTCTAAAAATCGCGGCTCCCTGTATTTCAGTATGATACTGACAATGAACTGGGAGACTAGCTGGGAGGAGATTTTGTTCTCACTGAAGGAGGTGTAACTCATCTGTAACGTCTCCAAGTCATCCTCCTGTGAAAACAAAGCACAATGGCGACAGCAAGGTTAGATTAGCTTCCCAAGTCCAAATTAATGTTAAAATACTTGAAACATATTTATCTCTGGCATAAATGCAAAAGGAACTCCAAAATTTAAAAAGTACTTATTTTTCTTGTTGAACACTGAAAAGGTATTACAAGCAACACTATTATTCTTTAAGTTCAGAATTTTTTCTTACATAACTAATATACATACACGAAGTCAAATATATGAACACTTAGATAGATTATATTAATTATACCACGTCAGCATAAGTTTTAATGATGCCACAGGCCATTTCATTCTAAAGCACATTTGTATTTCAAAGGTATATTTAAAAAAAAAACAATTCAATTCTCTCCATAAAGTCAGTGCACATCTGACAAATCTCACATTGAGGAATGGATAGACAGCTGAGGCAAATGCCCTGAAGTCTGCCACTTCCCTCCAGTCCACTGTGTCAATGAAGTCAGCCATGAGCAGGACGTATCTCAGGCAGGCAGCATCCAGGTTTCCCACCAGAACATGGCACAGTAGCAGGACCATCTGCAAGCACAGATACACGGGGCTTTTTACCTAACTGATGTTTATTAATAATACTCTAACAAGAATATTCATTCATATGAATGACAAATGTGGATGTGCAGTTGTGGGTGAAGGAAGCCAGGCAGAACCTGGAGGAAACCACCTGACTTAAAAGCGTTGGGAGGCCTTCGTGGCCAAGAGGGTTAGCCCACTGGTGCTGCATAATGACCCAGGTGCCTGTCCCTAATACAGTTGCTGGGAATTCAAGCACAGCTCACACTGTCTTCCTCTACAGCCGTATGTGTGAACTTGGTCTGCCAGCAACCTGCAGATGGTCGTGGGTTTCCCCCAGGCTCTGCGCTGTTTTCTCCCACCGTGATGCTTTCCAACGTCATAAGTACAGTGTAAAACACCAATCAAATAAATAAATAAATAAAAGTATCGGCTAAACCAGCGGGAGTGTTGACATCTAGCAAGCCAGTTTACATGCTGCAATGAACTTCTATTTGACAAAGTTTATAGGAACGAAATTTTATGATTAATGTTTATAAGGTAAATAAATAATCATGTGGCAAAAAGTGTAATTACCTTGTTGGTTGCTTGATACTCTATGAGTGATGACAGGAAGTCATGTGTGGCCAGATACATGACATCATCATTGAGATATCTCTCCCTCATGAACCTGTAAAGGTTATCCTACAAGCACAACAGATTAGCGATGATATGTTTTTCTTTATCAAGGAAAAAATATAATTCTCAGATTTCTTAGATCTGCTGACACTGACGATACAATCATTCAACCTTCAAACCTTATTTGTGTCATATCAAAATTTTAAAACTTTGCTTCTGTTTTTACTTTTAATTTCCAGATGCTTGGCACTAAATTTCAAATTATTACATGTTTTTGTTCACACTGTACTTTCTTTCGAATTAATTAAGCTGCTGTTGTAACAATGTACATCCAACAAATGCCTAATCTTTATCCTCGAAAAAATTATACACATTATATATATACTGCTACTTAAAACAAAAAAAAAAAAAGAAAAAAACAACAATGAAAAAACAAACAAAAATAAAAATAAAACTCATCGCATTCCATAATTCAGAAATAATAAGGTAATAAGGGAATGCTTAATTAGTATATGCCAAACTGATCTGTGTTATTTCTGGACTAGGAAACAAGTTGCTCTTGCGAGCTAAGTCTTACATTGATGGAGTGGTATCCATCCTCCTCTGAGGCATAGTCATCTTGCCATAATAGCTGAGCGTAGAACTGCTCCATCAGTGACAGGGTCCTCTCCTGTGTAAACACAGCTCAGAGCATCATGTCAACATGTTCAGCTGTTAGGAAGCACTGGTACTCAGTCATGTAGAAAATTTCATTACACTGGTAATAAATACTGGTACAGTACAAGAGTATATCTGAAATTATTTTATCTTTGTGGTAATTTATTGCTTTATCTGGGTTGCATTTCACCTAATGTTTGCCAATGTAAAAATCAACTATTAAATCCTCCATTATCTGGGCATTTAGGTACGTGTGTTGCGCCAGGTCAGCTGAGGGTGAAGATTTTGGAATATTGCCCGCTGGTGGTTAGCATGATAAAGTGTGCATGTAGATCTATTTGTAGATTGGAAAGCTTAATATATTTACCACAGACAAAGGCCTGGGGATTGCCCTCTCTATAGATGTTCTGGACTTGAAGTCATCCCAGAGCCTGTTCATTGGCTGGATCTGTAATTGGAAACTCAATATGCAGTCATGACAGCACAGTTGGAAGAACAGTTACAAGATCACAAGAGATACAAACTACTAAGTATGCAAACATGTAAAGCAGGTGGCTGGACTTTTAATGCAGTCTTTTGCTCACAAAATATTCTAAGGCGATTCACTATGTAGATCACAAGCCATTAACAAGCATGGCCTGTCCCATATCGACAATGGCAGTCGCTGTGACTTTATATCATATAAGGTTTCTCTGTTACCTGGTGAGAAGTGCTGACACAGCAAGTATGTTCCGATCACATATCAGCTAAAGGAGAGGATGATTTCAGCTGAATTATTTTCAAATATCCTATATGCTGAATAGCTGTAGAAAAGGAGAAATCTAATCCCAGTAAAGTCAGATCAAGTAGCCATTCCCTACTGTCCATTGTAATCAAATTTTCAGTTTCAGATTTTGGAAAGTGAAGTCTGCTCTTAAGGTCATTTTGTGTCCAGGAAAGCTGATTCAAAGATCAGAATGTAATACAGTTCCATATACTGACATGGCTGAAGGCAGGTTTAACCTATGATCCAGTTTCAGACATCTCAGTATCTCTAGATTTTGTTAATATATTCAAGAGAGACTACTATGTTAAGCTATTTGTCTGCACAAGTAGGTCATATTCTAGCATAAAGTTTTTTTCACAAGGGCAAGAAAGTCCTCATTGACCTAATTGTGCAATTTGCACAGTCACAGTATTCTTCTTTGAATAGAGCAGTATGGCCTAGAGGGAGCAGATACAATTGTGCCTTATTTCAATTCAGAGAGTCGAAATCCTACCAGCCCAGACTCTGTGCCTCCTAACAAGGGACTGTCCACAGTGTCTGACCCCGGGGTCATCATGCTGTCACGTGACATCCCTCTCCCTCGTCTCCTCAGCACGTGACTCTCAGCCGTGGAGGGAGCCATCTCAAAGTTGGGCTCTGGTCTTAATAAGGCGCTGGAGATACAGAATAATGCATGTTGTATTACAGACGTGTTTGCTGTCAAACAATGATTGCACAGATTTCATCACAGCTTATGTACAATCTATTACATGTGTTCACCTTCGGTCATTCAGTCATTTTTCTTTATGCTGAAAATGATTTATTTATTTTTTTTATTTGATTGGTGTTTTACTCCGCACTCCAGTATATATCACTCATAAGATGGCAGCCACAATTCTGGTGGGATGAAAACAGGCAGAGCCCGGGACAAACCCATGAACATCCACAGGTTGCTGGCTGACCTTCCCACGCACGACTGGCAAGGAAGTCAGTGGAAGCTGGGCTTGGATTCACTGCGATCGCTTTGGTGAGAGGCACATGGGTCATTAGGCTACACTAGTGTGCTAATCTCATCGGCCACGGAGGCTCCCTACTGAAAATGAATGCAGATGGAACGTTCCAGTGCTGTACAGCACAGGATAGGGTAATTAAAAGTCACTGATCCGAAGGATACACAGTCCAGGGGTCAGTTCCACTACTACGCTCAGATTTTAATTTATTCATTTGATTTATTTGATTAATGTTTTACACCGTACTTAAGAATATTTTACTTATACAACGGTGGTCAGCATTATGGTTGCAGATTTTAATTCCTACAGATCAAGATAACATTTCTTCAAAGTACGTTACCATAGTCATTTCAACTAACTTCTTCTTTGCGTTGTATTAATGTGACAGAAATAAAAAAAATTGCTGGTAAGAGAAGTAATAACTCAGAAAAAGGTGTAATTACATGCAGCTGACCATCTTTGAACTACAGACATTGATTACATTCATTCTTTCTTGCAAGTTGTACTGTTCAAGCTTCACTAGGCAACACTTATACATTCTTGTGATATTAGTAACATTTTCATTCCAACAACCACACAATTACCCCAAACACGCTAAAATTTTGTCCCCAAAAGTGCATTTTTAGAGGCAGTTTAATATTATAAAATATTATTTTTGAGACTGAAACATCATGTCTACAACTTAACAAACATACATAAAAATATGTTTCTAAAATCAACAGAGCTCTCAGAATCGTGAGAAACTTAGTTTTGCATGAAATTTTATGTCGCTCAGGATGTTCTCAAATCATACTCGACCATATCCCGGTTGATCCTGACATTGGGTCTGGCCACTTTGATGTGGGTACAGCCGTGGGGTAACACCATTACTTTGTCTCCTGATCCCAACTTGTGGGGACACACAACTGTCTGAAACACAAATACAACTGTAGCTGTAGAACATTACATACCAGGTGCAGTACTCATGCCTGATAGCAACAAGTGTTATTGCAAGATACTCTACCAAGAATATATTGCACATTTATAGTCCATATATATCTTTTCCTATAAAACTAACATTACATTAATTCATCAAAATAGATTGTTTTCATTTCCATTTAAAAGACTTATTAAACTATTAATTATACAATTCAATTAGGTATTTTTATTGACCATGTATATTTGATTACTGATTGTTTTAAATGGCCCAAAATATTTTTTTCACTATTCATTATTCACATGTTTTTCTAATTCAAGCTGCCAAGATAGCTAGGTGGTACAAATTTTAAGCAGGCTATCCACCCCTTTTTCCCATCAGGGGTTGATAAAATGTTTACAAAGGCTTTTTTCTCAGCGGTATTGCCTCAAATTTGTGGAGATTTCTCATCTTTATGGTACATTTTCAATTGGCAATAAGAATGACAGATGAAGTGCAACACTACTAAAGTGATGTCAACAGGTGAAGTGCGGGACTACTAAAGTGATGCTGACAGCTGAAGTGCAGGACTACTGAAGTGATGCTGATGGGTGAAGTGCAGCACTACTGAAGTGATGCTGACAGGTGAAGTGTGGCACTACTGAAGTGATGCTGACAGGTGAAGTGCGGCACTACTGAAGTGATGCTGACAGGTGAAGTGTGGCACTACTGCAGTGATGCTGACAGGTGAAGTGTGGCACTACTGAAGTGATGCTGACAGGTGAAGTGTGGCACTACTGAAGTGATGCTGACAGGTGAAGTGTGGCACTACTGAAGTGATGCTGACAGGTGAAGTGTGGCACTACTGAAGTGATGCTGACAGCTGAAGTGTGGCACTACTGCAGTGATGCTGACAGGTGAAGTGTGGCACTACTGCAGTGATGCTGACAGGTGAAGTGTGGCACTACTGCAGTGATGCTGACAGGTAAAGTGTGGCACTACTGCAGTGATACTGACAGGTGAAGGGCAGCACTACTGAAGCCATGCCTAAACAGCCATGTCAAACCGCCGGGACGTACAGACCTTCTCCCCACAGCTAGCACAGAACTGGGCTTCCTTGAACTCATGGAATGTCTTGCCTCCATTGTTGCTAGTGTAAATCATAGCGGCGTATTTACTGAAGACTCTCTCCTGGGGGATGAAGGGGTCCATCATCTCATCCTCCTCGTCTTCGTGGTCCAGCCCCGCAGAAAGAACAGACTCTGTTGAGTGACAAGATAAAACAGAACCAGTCAGCTGAACATGTACACTGTAATTCTTAAACCTTTACGCATGTTTGCAAGGTATTTATTCAAGCATGTTGATAAGGCATTATTCTGTGTTGACTGGTAAAATTATACTTTTTATGAAGTCCAACCCATGTTGTTTTGTCTCCAAAATCAAATTAAAAATTGGCATAAACTGCAATGAAAGTTGCAAAGGGTTGAGAAATTAGGGTATCAGCATGAATTGCACTGAAAGTTGCAAAAGGTTGAGAAATTAGGATATCAGCACCATCGAACAATAACAACTGCAGCACCACAGAATGCTTCAGGCTAAATAGCAGTGACCTATGACCTATGATTTGTAAAGCAATCAACCTACACATATTGATGATCTTGGCACATACACTAAATGACCTGATGTGTCACCCCAAAAGTGCCCTTTCAGGGGACAGATTATTATTATAAAATATTTTTTGGTGGTAAAACATACATTTTTCCAGTAGGAAATCATGATGACAGTACATGAACCAAACAAACCTTCCTAAATTGAATACAAATCTCAGAATCAGAAAAAATGAGCAATTTATAAACCATGGGCAAAATTTTGCAAAAAAATGCAGTCAAAAATGTTGATGGTAGGGTGGGTTTTTTGGACGATACTGATAATGTGGTCAGAGCATGATGAAATATGCCCCCCTCCCCCCCAAAAAAGTTATAGGAAATTGGAGTGAAAAGGGCAAACTACCCCCTTTGGCAGGTTAAGGTGCAAGACTACAGGACACAAAAATGAAGTTATGGTGAGTGAAAAGACCATGAAAAACTGTATCTGAAAATACCTTCCCTTTCTTTTTTACATTTTTTTTGTGTTCTGGCCACAACTGAATCAATAAAGGTGTTACAAATAAAGTTGAAATGGAAATAAAATCCAAATCATCAAAAGACACTCATGATGTTTGTAAGCGACCATACATGCACATTTTACATTCTTGTGGATAAATCTCAGTACATACATGTCCTGTAAATAGTGATAATCAGACAGTATACATGTATTATGTCATAGTAGAAAGCTCACATTTATGAATCAAGTCATAAATATGTCGCACTTCTCTGGCAAATACCTTCTCTATTGTATCTCTCTGGGGTCATTTCTCCGATTCTGTCTGCTGAGACTTTTCTGCCTTCCTTCATTCGACTGAAATAATATAAAAAATTTAATGCAATTTCTTGAAATCGTGCACATTTGCGAATAACTAGATTACAAAATCTGACACCTAAGAAAGCTGAGTGAAGACCTTGATTACGTCCTCTTGCTGTCACAAACTTAATCAAGTTTTAGTATGTTATCTTTCAGTATGGGTTCACTGCTTTACTTACTGAAAATGTAGGGTGAAAAAAATGATGTATTTTAGCATGCTGATCTCCTTCACTCCCTCCCTCCACAGAGGTAATGAATTTTTAGACCAATCATTGACAAGCTTATTCCGCTGCAGATGACCCAGTTGTGTATGTATAACATTGTGCCTTACTGTTGTGTGACGTAGGAAGGTCTACTATACATGTATTGTGACCTCATACCGCCAAGTTCATTTCGGAATGTTATTAAACAGAACATTTCTTTTTTAGACATCATTCCATCTGGATGTGATGCACCAAAAATGTAATCACAACAGTAAATACGTAAACTACCCAAAACAACACTTTTATCACAGAAGGAAATCCTGATATTTCACCTTTGTATAAATTTTATACATGATAAAAGCATATCTACCATGTAAACAAGTGCAAATCCTTTTTTTTCCGGGGAATAAACAGCATTAAAGAATATAATTTGGGTGAGGTAAAGGCACCAGTCCGTACGTTGCGTGTTACACTCTTTGCTATTTGAATAGACATCTCTGTTTAGTATGTATACATCTGCACACGGTTAACAACTGACATCAGGGTAGAATTGCTCTCCTCCAGGAGACATATACTCACTGAAGTGTGGGTCTCTTCTCCACCAGGATCAGCTGCTGTACTTACTCAAGTGTTGGTTTGTTCTCCCTCAAGATCAGCTGCTGTACTTAATGAAGTGTTGGTTTGTTCTCCCCTCCAGGATCTGCTGCTGTACTTACTGAGGTGTTGGTCTGTTCCCCTCTCCAGGACCTGCTGCTGTTTGTATTGAAATGTTAGTTTGTTCTCCCCTCCAGGATCAGCTGCTGTACTTACTGAGGTGTTGGTTTGTTCTCCCCTCCAGGATCAGCTGCTGTTCGTACTGAAATGTTAGTTTGTTCTCCTCCAGGATCTGCTGCTGTACTTACTGAAGTGATACTGTGTCCTCCCTCAAGATCACCTTCTGTGCTTACCGAAGTGTTGGCTTGTTCTCCTCCAGGATCAGCTGCTGTACCTACTGAAGTTTTGGTTTGTTTTCCACAAGGATCTGATCCTGTACTTACTGAAGTGTTGGTTTGTTCTTATCCAGGTTCTGCTGCCGTACTTACTGAAGTATTGGTTTATTCCACTCTAGGATCTGCTGCTGTACTTACTGAAGTGTCAGTTTGTTCTCTTCCAGGATCTGCTGTTGTGATTACTGAAGTGTTGGTTTCTTCTTCTCCAGGATCTGCTGCTGTACTTACTGAAGTGTCAGTTTGCTCTCCTCCAGGATATGCTGTTGTGATTACTCATGTATTGGCTTGTTCTCTTCCAGGAGACTGTTGTACTTACTGGTGTTGGTTTGTTCTTCTCCAGGATCTGATGTTGTACTTACTGGAGCGTTGGTTTGTTCTCCTCCAAGATCAGCTGTTGTACTCACTAAAGTGTCAGTTTGTTCTCCTCCAGGATCTGCTGCTATACTTACTGAAGTGTTGGTTTATTCTCCTCCAGGATCTGCTGCTATACTTACTGAAGTGTTGGTTTGTTCTCCTCCAGGATCTGTAACTGCTCCTGTAACATCAGGATGTGTTTGCGGGTCAGCGACAGCTCCGAGTTCATCTCCTCCACAGACTCCTTGAAGCGGATCTGCATTATCTGGAGCTGAAACAACAAGAAAAACAATACATGAAATAGCCTTAATAGCCTATACAGCCATTACAACTGGAGTCAAAATAAATTGATTGATTGATTAATGTTTTACGCTATACTCAGCAATATCTCACAAATACGACAGTGGCCAGCATTATTGGTCACACCAGAAAAGAATATAATATGAACGTACTGTAAATATTGGTTACACGATTATATCTCATGGAAAAGATACCCAAATATATGTTGATGCTCGATCAGCCAACATGAGGGTTACTAGGTAATTTTGGTATCCCCTCACAGAGTAACAGTGCTGAAAACTTATCCTGTAAAAGACTCATGATTTCAGCGCAGAAGGCAAGTTATGTAATGACAAATGGCTTCGTCAACGTCACTGACATTGTTCAGTCAAGAAACACATCTGGCACATATGCAGGATATATATGGGGATATTCATGTCCCCTATGTCACTGTTGCTGAACAATGAAACTATTTTGCCTCAAGGAAGAAAAATTAATGTGTCCATTCAGGTGGGATCAAAGCATTTCAAGTGGTTGTACAATGTTGTTACCTGTTGGTCGGCCTGGTCGATTTCCATCTCTTGTAACACCATCTCACTTTCTGTCAGCTCGTCATGAAGTTCCTTCTCGATTAACTCACTTTTATGCTCCTCCATAAAACTGTCAAATTCTGAAATAGGAAAATTAAAATACAGATACATCAATGAAAACATACCCAGAAATAAAAGTGGACTGTCCAATCCATTTGTTATTCTCACATACCAGACATAGCTTACATCAATCTGCTCACCCTTAATGATGATGTGAACACAACTCACTTTCTGAAATTAGATATACTGTTTCTGATTCTTTGGTATCAAAGTATAAAAATATACATTAACTGTGCTAATTTACACTCTTGTTCAAAAGTTAATCTACCAATCAAGTGAACTGGTTTCCATAGCAATATTATAGTCTGAAAATTAAGATGCTTTCGTGATAATAACAACACCTGAGAGTACACATAGATCTATTTTCTGACAAACTAATTGTATTACATTACGTTAAACAAGAATTCTTCATTTGCTATTGCAAAAGTGATAACAAATCAGTGCAGCTCTACTAGTTACAGCCTCAACATACAGGCTCCAAGACAAATTGTATTTACATTAACACTGATTATGTGAACAAATTTTGGGGTTCCTAGCCATTACCTTCTACTGTAGCATTGAGCACACCCAGTAACTGCTGTTCCAACTTCTGGGCTGACTGTATACTAGAGAGAAGATTGGCCTAAAACAAAAGAATGATAGGGTTAATACAGCACCTATAGACACACGTTAGGAAAACAGAATAATAATATATAGGAGCAAACGTGTACAAATTCCTAATACATGCACTTAAGTCACAGACATGGTAATATGTATGGTATGTAATCTATGCTTGGGTTTTACATCGTACTCAACAATTTTGCAGTTATTTGATGACGAGGTGTCTGGATATATACTGCCGCTTCTTGTGGCAGCTAGGGCGAGTCCATGCTGCCAAAGTGCAGCCGCCACTAAAACATCATGCCAAACACAATAGACATGACAGCCCACTCAGTCACATTATGCTGATACCAAACTGACCAGTCATGTTTCCTTGCTGGAACATCTCAGTGGTGTTAAACCAAGAGAGGCAGCAACAAGGGCCATTTTTAAAATCTTGGGTGTGACTTGTGGGAATTGATCTCAGGACATACAATCTAACAACTACACTACAGAGGTGGCCAAACAAACATGGTAATAAAACCATGAGACATGTGCAGCCTGAGTTCAGCCTCAAATAATGAATGCATCACTATAATATACTTTCCATCAAACTTTTGAATATTGTTTATGAACCATATGGACATGGAAAGAGTCACACAAAGTGCATCTAATAAAATGTACTCATTTCACACTTTTGTTAAAAAACTGAAAAAAAGACTTCAGATTTAATACATTTATGTAATACAGTTTTTCTCGGCTCAAAGGTTTTATCTTTCAGGTTAAGGACTGTCAAAAAGCTTCCAAATTTCACGTATTGTACTGCAATGTTAAACAGAGTTTGCATATATTATTGAAGATGATAATTCCTGAGCGCATAAACACTGCAATTTAATTTTATTCTCAAGAGAATTTACATGAAAAAAAAAATGAATACACGACACCCAAATATTCCATGATAACAATAAAACCTACCCTCTTGGTTGAAATAACGGCTTTAGGTTTCCTGGCGGGATAATCATCACTGTCCATCCTCTCTGTGAATGCTGAGAAATGATTCAAACATCCACTGTATGCACAGAAATCATGAAAAATATTGGCTTTCGTTGAATGTTCATTTAAGCTGAAGCTAGTCCATACAAAGTACCTTTGACATAAATCTTTGTGCCCTATTTTTTTGTACTGGCTAACATGGGTTGCACAGGGCTTACAGCAGGAAAGAAAAAGAAGAAAATAAATAAAACTGTTAAGTATCCCATAGTTTGAACTATGCATATTAAAGCTTTACAAAGCCCAAAATTCTAACCTCCTAACCTTGAAAGTTCGCAAATGCTGCATGTAAGTGGGATTTAGGCCTAACTGGTGATAATTTTCATTCAGCCAACTTTAGGTTAGTCAGAATCTAAGCAAGCAATCAGCCATTGAAGTGTTACCTTGAATAACAAACATGTTTTCATATAGTCAGGGAAGTTGTTTTGTTTTGAGCTATCATATACGTGTCTTCAGACTGACCGTCTTGGAGGTTGTCATAGCCATTCTTGTACTGCTGGAGGAAGTTAACCTCTGATCTGGCCTCGTCAAGAGCTTCCTAAAATACAATAAACAAAGCGAGACTATATAAGTCACATTACAATTATCTTGTAACCTATAAGAATTGCTTGGCTTATTATTTGAACACTTTTGCATGGAGGCTTTTACACACGTACCCGAGAGTATTTCACTTGTAAGTGGTCACTGTATTTATGGGTGTAATTACAGTAAGCAATGTAGAAACTTTGTATTTTGAGTGCGACTTAAAAATTCAGCCTCTGTCCATTGACCTAAAGCTATGCTTCGCCCCAGTTGAGAATCTTGCTGCGTTGGTCAAGATTTGGTCTTAGTATATTTAGCCTAAATATCAGTCTATTGTTTCAATATATTTTTTAATGCAGAATTACACTGTTCCAGCCTGAAAGATATGAACACCTTAAGGACTGAGACAAGCTCTTTGAAGTAATCTCATCACTTTACCATGTATAGCTGTCATTACATAAGGTCACAGCCAGAAATTTGATTGGCTGATACAACCAAAAAAAAAAAGAACACTGCTTCTTGCCAGTGTTTGATTTCTCTTGTGAACTGTTCGCAAAGATGTTGTGACATGACCCATACCTATCAGATAGACCGTGACTGAAGAATTTAAAGACTGAAACATCGAACTCAGATCATCAGGCTAAATTAAGCACATCAGGATTAAGATGACATCACTTGGTCTGATAGATCTTCAGCTAAGAGAATTGCATTCTTGCAGAGTAGCTAATGACCCATATATCAGCATATTAAATGTACGAATACACAATGTGGTATAACATACAAATTTCACATCATGGGATGAACACATTGTCCCATCTAAATTTATAAGGCACTGATGATTTATGACGAACTTAATGCTTACCTGAAGTTCTGCTATGTCTGAGTGCAGATGTTGTTGTACATTCAATGCCTTCTTTTCCTCTTCTTTCATCACTTGCTCCAACCTAAGCAATGAAACAGAAGATGAGACTTAGATCTATTACATCACTGTAGGCCTATTATACAGTAAGCGATTAGCCAAAATGGAAACTTTACTTAAAAAAATGGAAACTTTACTTAAATAACAGTACAGCCAGTAGACTAAAATTACTGTGGCTTACATGTATGCATGAATTAAGTTTACTGCAATAAACCAGGAATTGAAGTGAAACATGCTTAGTGTTTAAGGTGACTGCACTAAAATTACTACACTGCTTCCTAAAACTTTGTTAGCTTCCTGAAATCAGTGAAATATATAGTTTTACAAACCTCATAAACATGAATGAAGTCTTACACGGGTAGGATTTAAAGTATATTTTAATACATGTATTGAGAAAACACCTTCCAGTGTGAAACATTCAAACCATGAAACGAATGACTAGCTAAACAATGAAACCATCATTTTACTAGCGCAAGTCATTTACCACCTTCCAAATCGGTTAGCTTGTCCAAGCTAGAAGATCGTGCAGTCTCGTCCATCTTCTGTCACCTAGGTGGCTCCACAACCTCTGTGACAAAGGATGGCCTCAACCTGATAATCGACAAGCTGGAAAACCTCAACCTTAGGCAGTAAACATTACATATAACTGTTTTTCACCCAAAGTTTAGCTTTTCTAAAGGCCCACGTTTTCCTTGATTCATCCACATTATAGGGCTACTTACATGTAACAGTTTTAGTTAAGCATTGGCATCAAAAGCATGATTTTAAGGCGTTCGTGTACTTCTGAATCTGTATTTTTATATGTCAAACTTAAAGTGAAATATAGTATCTATAATCTTTTGTACAGTACCCCAAATGACCTAAAACTTCAACTGAAGAAGTGCATTTTAAGAGATACATGAATGTCATAAAATATTATTTTAGGCGTTAAAATTTGCATTATTCCAGTAGAATATCATCCTACCTACCAAGCATACCTCGAAACACATTTCTAAATTCAATGGAACTCTCATAATCAGAAAAAATAAGCAACTTAGTCACAAACGAAATTTTAGGTCATTCGGGTTAATTGTTCAGTGCTGAGCATCAAAAGTATGATTTTAAGGCCTTCGAGTGCTTCTGAAATTGCATTTTCACAAGCTAAACCTTAGGTGAAATACAGTCTCTGTATCCCTGTTCAGTTCTGTGCAATCTTACTGCATGTTCTCCTCCTTCTGGTCTGCCAGCTTCTCCTCCAGGTCACTCACTTGCTCCTCCAGTTCAGCAATTTTCTCCTTCAGCTCAGAAACATGCTCCTGACTCTTCTCAAACTGCTTGTGCTTATCAAACAGTCTGAAATTGTAACAATTCAGTTAAAATAGAAAGGAGTATAGATGCGTCTTTGTGGTATTTTGCATATATGTAGCATACTTAAGAGGATCAAGAATACTATAATTTCTAAAGTTCCTTCAGATAATTTAAGAAAACTTTGAATCCAGGTTATCAGTTTATATGATGCTATACTGGACATTTGAAAATAAATCTGCGCATCTTATTGTGTTTGATATCTACTATATATATACAGCCTAACAAAAGTCACACTGACAGAATTTTACATGTTGTCTGTTTTAATGAGTAAAGTACATGCACATATACAAAATGATACTTTCCCACATGTGATGGACAGACATCAGCACACCATACTGGTGGAAGAAAAGTGGCCGTCAGCAAACACTGACCTGAATTAACAGCCATTAACAGCTTATAACCACCACATACCCACAAGCAGTTAGAGCAGTGGAATCTACAAATTCCCTGTCCAAGGTTTGAATCTACACCTCTTTTGTCTACATATAATGTCTTTATTTAATTTATTTATTTCTTATTCACACAGGCCTGCTGGGTTCCTTTACAGAGAAAATAACACAGCAATCAACGACATGTCAAAATACAATATAAAACAGCCCATGGAGAACAAAGGTAGTATGTATAATACTGATTAATGCTCTAAATAGTATGGATCAACATTTTGATTTCAATGGTAATGAAGGAAAATGTCAAAATTTGCTGTAACATTACATTATCATTTAACATTGGATAATCCATGTTGTTTGTGTACATTAACACTGGAGTAAGGAGGGCAAAGTAAGTCCTTTGAGCTGGACAAACAACATGGAACACAACAAAAAACACTAAGATGTCTTGGATAAACATCATTATGTACACAACAATGTACAAAGACAAGATCAAAATATCTTCATCGGCACATTAGTGACAGAGAGTTAAAATGTTTACAAAGGTTACCATAATTTTTGCTATCATATTCTAATCATCATTTAAAACAAAGAAATTTTATAAAAGATCAATATAGCCTTTCAGTCCCATAGGACAAAAGCTGTCCTAGCTTTTGAAATGCATTTTTAACTTCATAGCACCTTTAATCACATAAAGCCAGTTACGGTATTGAGCATTGACAATAAATGTTGCACAAAATAAACGAGCTCGCCTTTCTTTGACTGTCTCCAATTGGTCAGTCAGCTCATCAGCTCTTATGTCTCGGGCCGTGTACACATCCTTTACCAATGAGAAGAATGGAATCTTCTGGATACACCCCTCTCCTGAACCACCTTGGGTTGTCCCGGTAAACTGGTCACTGTATACAGCATCTTCAAGGCAAACAGAAACAAGAGACAGGTAAACACACAGTCAGGATATCAAAGGGCAAACAAAAGGAAAGCAGCATAATAAACAGACAGACTGATTTATTTAACATACTCCAGTAGACTTTGTAATGCAAAGAGAAAGTATGTGAATATATCTTATTTCAAAAATATGGCCAATCCCTTCTTGAAACTTGTGAATTTTGCAATGGTCAAACAATAAGAAAGTTAGTAAAATAAATGCCACAAAGAAATATCTATATGGCTGTCTGATTTTATTGTGCACATTGCAGCACACGAAAAGTTATGATGTACATACCAAAAAGATCATTTCTCAGTTGTTCAAATATTTTTGTATAGACTCCAAGGTTTGGCACCAATTCATCTAATGCATGAAAAGCTAAAGTAATGCGCTCTGCAGACCTCCCACTTCCACTCTGCTCCAAACAGTACAATTTGTACTTGTTCACTGAAATAACAGAAAAAAATTGATGATCATAGCAAAATAAATATAAAATGATAGAGAAAAAAATAAAGAAAAAAAAAACAAAAAAAAACAAACAAAACAAATGAAGGCAGGTAAACATTTGTAGGCCTACACCAGTATATGTTTCTCACCAGCAAGTGATTTAATGATAAAACAAGAATTTGCAATTCATAAAGGTTATCTAAGAAGTAACTGTGATGGATTTCGAGCAATTTGTTGATATTTCTCTTTTCAAGAAAAATTTGTTCTTACTGTTAAATATTCGCTTTACTGGTGTTACTTTAAACTTGCTTGTTGTACTGTAACAATATACATCTAAGCATAGAGAAATCAACTCTTTTTATTTCAGTCCGGTTTTAATATATGCATTAAATCATTTATTCACTCATTGTTTACCTTTCCAAACCATAAACCGTATCATGTGGTAAAAAAAAAAGTACCAGTATGTAAAATTGGGAAGTGGGAAACAGGCTTATTGTGTCTTGGTTCTACCACATTTTATTAATTATTTGCTATTTAACAGTGATGTGTAAAGTGTGTATTGTTTGAAAGGAAGTTCTTCAACATTTATTAATACATGTATTAAACATATAACCTGACATGCCTTCAGAAAGTAAGACGTTGTTGTTGTTGCTATCTGCTTTGAAAACGGGATTCACACCTTTAAAGTAAAAGGAAGTCGTACTGGTCAAAATCTTTACCTGGAGAATGTCCATCTAGAACCGATGTTTTCTTCTGGTCCATTGTCTCAAATAATTTTTTTATTGATATTAAAACGCATTCGGATTCCTTACTTGAACATCTGAGAAACGTTACCGTAAGCCAAGCACCTGGCAGCCGCCATCTTGTTTACCGTTGCTATGTAACGATCGCACTCTGCCCACAGTGCTAAGCTGCCACGTGCTTCACTTTCCTGTTGCTGTTAATTTTAAACACACTTTGCGTTAATTTTATGAGCCGTTTTCGTCTTCTTCTTGTTACACAAACCTTTAAAGAATTTACAGTCCAACGACTGGCTTTGAAAGTGAAGGATTCATTTTTTAGCCAGCAGTGAAGTACTGCCGTGTGATGTAGGCCTAGGCTGCCCTGGAAAATGACAGATATGTAACCTAATGAATTAGACGTTGTATGCGGTCACTGTTTAACTTTACTTTTTGTTTTTGTGTGTTAAGCAGCGTGAGCTTAACGCAAGGGTTTTAAAACCCCTGCACTGTACAGTCCCTTTGACTAATCATAGAAAAATACCCATGGTTTTGGGGAATGGACCTCTATTAGACATTATATCGATAGCATACAACGTTTAATTTATTAGGCTCCGTAGCATACGTCAAATTTAATTGACATACTATAACCAAAAACTAGCGCAACAGCCAGGACTCGGTGGAGCAGACATCAAAACAGTAATACCTTCGGACTAACACACCTCAACTGATGCAGGAAACCATTTCAGTACGTCCTGTAGTACTCATGCCCCAAATGATAGATTGGTTCCAGAACTCTTTGAGACGACTTATTTTGACTGGACACGGCCTCATCGCCTTCACATTTATGGTGAAGTATTGTGCCACACTTTTAGGTCAGAGCATGATGAAATATGTTCCCCCCAAAAAAGCTATAGGAAACTGGAGTGAATTGGGTAAACCAACCCGTTGGCAGGTTAAAGGGAAAGACTACAGTACACAAAAATGAAGTTATGGTGCGTGAATAAACCACGAAAAACTTCATCTGAAAATACCTTCCCCTTTTTCTTTAGATTTCTTTCACCAAAATGAACGTAGTCAAACATTTTGATTGTATGGTGGGTTTTATGGGCCATACTGATAATGCGGTGCTCCAATGACGCTACACAACTTTGTGTACACCTTTCTGTTCAACTCTGTAAAAAATTCTTGTTATGAGCACTCCTGTAATGTTTGCCTGTGTATGAAAATGCTAATATGACATTAAATTTTGGCTTCGAGACCACAGAAAAGTCAGCATGATGTCACTCGTGAACCACATCATCAATATGGTCCAAAAAGCCCACCATACAATCCAAATATTTGACTGGGATTAATTTTGTGAAAGGTAAGGTTATTTACAGATACAGTTTTTAATGCCCCTTTCACTCACCATAACTTCATTTTTGTGTCGTCTTTCCCTTCAAGTTTATCACGCTTACTGACAATCTCTCTCACCTGTCAGTGTGGGGTGCACGTCTACTGATGGAAGGCATGTGTTCATCAGTTTACTTTAGGCTGTGCAGATCAGCATAGGAGCATCCACAAACGACTACAGCAGGGGAATACCCTAATCATAAACCACTTAAAAATCCCTAAATATTAAATTATTATACCATCATTTTTTCCTTCAACACACATTGCCCTATGAACGGATCACTTTGGTCCCTCCCCTCCTCCCCACTTTTTTCCTCTTTACATTAAGACAAATTATATGCATGAAACGGCCAGCTTAATTGGTTCGGATGAGACATTTGATCTGGCCACACCGATACTGAAGAAGACCTAATGTGAAACAATCTGTTCGATATATGTGAAATGCAGAGTCTGTAATACGCCACCACATCCACCCTGGTATGTGGTCAACCTCCGGATGTAAAGCTGTGCCTGGCAAACCTTGATGTATAGCTGCGAGTTGAAGCAGTAGATGCTAGGACTGACACTATAAGCAGAATAATACCGGTACTGGTACAACCACCTTAATAATCATCCGAGACTAGAAGAAATGCCACAATAAGCGAACCGTTCAGAGGATATCACACAGAAAACTTGGTCAGATTTTGAGCACTTTTATGTATTTCTGGTAAATACAAATATACAGTTTATTATGGAGTCCAAACATAAAATACCGTAATAAATAATAAAAATGTTTACCATAATGTTTTACATTCTTCAGATCTCTTACAAAATCTACATTTATACAACTTACAGATCTGTAATTTTTGCCCGGTGATTGAAAACAGGTTATCTTAGAACAAGCACACTGTTTAAAAATCAAATGTCATGAAGTGTTAATATCTATTAAAGCCAATATCACGACTTGTCGGAAATCTTTGTCTGATGATGATACGTGAATTTCTTTGATAAAACATGCTGAAAAAGTATACATATTTATACATAAAATATGGTACATGTAATCTCAATACAAATTAGGTTTTAATACTAGGGACCAATGCTTTAAGAGCTCATAACTGATGCAATAGCCATATATCTGTAGCAAGCAGACACAGCAAAATGATGATTTCCAAACAATGCTACATGTTTTTCATTGGGAAAACTGGTGGTGGTGGTGGTGGGTTTGGGAGTGGGGGGGGTTGGTCTTAATAAAGCCAAATAAATCTACTTCAACATAAACACAGCAGAGAATAGTAAATAGTCGGGTAAGAGATTCTTATTCATAAAATAAGCTGAAATTTTTTCCACTAGCAGACCCCCATGACCAAAATGATTAGTTTGGCCATTTTGGACAAAGATTTGATATTCCAAAATGATAATGATTGTAAAATTGGGAGCATAAAACTGTCACAAAAAGCACAGAAATCCAGCCCTCTTCATAACATACTTGTATATATGTTCATGTGCGCTGTATGACCGACTTGGACTATCGGCTTATCATTTTTCAGCAGCTTTAATTTCCTTTAATTTCCAGCTTAACATGCACCAAAAAATACCACATGAAATAGCCCATTTTATTATATATGTAAATAAAATACAATTTTGCATCAAACATCTTTAGTACTGTGGTACATGATTGAATGGGAATACTACATATACGGTATGCAATGTATTTTGGTGTGTACTACACACGACATATACTCAGACTGTACAGTTCAGACTAAAAAGAGACAACTAGTAGTGAAATATGTAGGTCTACTTTTAATGCATACAAATATGTACACTGATATGTTGCTATTCTGCATAGCACAAACAAACACAGAAGACCGATCAATGGAACTCTTAATAATTAAACATGCATTGCGAGACTCAGTTCTAATAATGTGGTTTACTGAACGAATTGAGAATAAACTGCGACTGCAAACATCACATTGCCCTAATTAAATTAGTATCACCATCTCCATGCATGGCTAAAGGTCATTCCAAGAATGCAATGATGGTATTTTGTCTCAGAGTAGCGAAAAATGCACTTCTCACAAAGCGACTGATGTAAACCCTCTGTACACGTCAATAACTTCCACGAAAAGGTATGCCCCCAAAATATACATAAAACATTGTCCTTAAAATATAGGTATGCATAAACATATTCAATAGCAGTGGATTTAAAAACTTTGATCAATTAATATACAATAAATGTGGATGTAAAAAAGCAGTAATATATTGTAACAAAGATTATATGCCTGGGGTAGGGCCATTATGTATTTATTCTACAGGCTGATTCACATGGAAAGAAGGTTGATAGCAATTTTACTTTAAGACACTGAGCTTTAAGGTAAGATTTGGCAAGCAGTCCTCACTTCAATCTTCCTTTGATTAAAAGCCCGATCCTATGAAATACCGGCATTACATACAGGGTGGCTGTTGGAGCCTCAATTAAATATAATACTTTCTTTCCTGATACTGTTAGTATTATGTGACTTTCTCATCAGCTTTTCTTTTACAAAAAATGTAAAACTTGTCAAAGAAGAAAGATGTCAAAACCAAAAATATGAAAGATTTGAAGGAAGATAGAAATGGCTGGCAAAATTCAAAAGATCAGCCACACAAGCTTGACACATTAAAACTAAACATATAACTACATATATATAGCACAATGGTAGCAAAATGTACAGGAGCACTATGCAGTACACAGAGTTTTTGCGATACAAATCCAAATGTTAAGTAGAGTGGCACTTGAAGTCTGTATTAAACAGTTTTTTACTTCTTCTTCAGAAGTCACATTCTGTATACTAAAATTTGATTCATAATTATAAACAAACATGCAACCTGAAAACCATGCCTACATATATGTACATGAAAGTAGGCCTCACTGAGGTAATGTTTTAGTGGTTAGGTGACTTATGTCCTTGTTTGATTGCTGTTCAATACTGAATTTCCCTTTATGTGCCAGCCTTCCAATGTATGGGTGAAGAAAACTCATCAAAACCAATGGGAAACTCAACCATACTACCTGGTTCCACTCTGCATGCCGAGTTGCACCAGAAACACTGGCGGCAGAATTGGCCTACACTGAATTACCTCCCTTGATGTCACTCGGCCCACATTTAATGTGCATTTGTTCGGGCTCCCCTTTAGTCAGGTGGGATGCTGATAGTGGTTGAATGGGACGTATCCCAGATAAAACAAGATCAATTGGAAATACTTTCATAAATTTTAATGACAACAAACTAAACTTATCTGTGAGGTTAACAGCTTGATGGAAAACATTGGACGACTTCATTCCAGGAGTTTTTATCTCGTCACAAGTCGCTTAATTTCCATGCTTGATTTCTCCAATTGTAAGGAAACATCTTTCAATAGGGATGTCCTGTTGATGATTTCACGTTCACAAAATGCAACGAGTAAATTCTTGTATGTTTATTTGGAACCAATTCATTATCGCATGTCCCTTGAGATCATGTCCAGCTGTCATCTGATGTATTTTGGGTGGTAGATTTTGTGGGGAAGAGAGAATAACTCCGTCAACGGCACAATATAATTCTTGTCGGACGAGTAGTTGCCTAGACAGTTAGTTGACAATTTTCAGTAAAAATGTGCACTTCGATGTGCAGAAATGAGTTATTCTAATGAGTTCCCACTTAGCATAGTTTCATGTGACAAAAGTTGATTTTGCGCCACTATACGTCAGTGGTCACCAGACAGGGGAGGTAATTCAGTGCAGGCCTGTCAAACCACCTGATCTGTTTATAGAGAACTGGGCCAGCGTAGGTCTCCTAAGCTGATGTGTAAGTTACAGATAAGAAACCGTTTTCTATCACAGGAAATCAATGTATTTGAGTGCAAAAAATAAAAAGTAAAAAACAGTCAAGTCTTTCATGGCTATATACATGTATATTAAGAAAAAAAATGTCTCAAATAGGTGGATTTTTTTTAATAAGATCAACATAGATTTCTTTCATATAATTATATACACTAAACTGCTCTATTGATTATCTCAGGGAAGGTTTGTCTGCCTTATTTGGTGGCTTGGGAGGAGTTTTGGGTTTGTTTTGTGATTGGCTTCGGCTGACAGTTGGGCGAGCCTCAGCCCCAGATTGACTTCGGCTCACTCCAGAGTTACCTCCCCTCCCTGTGGAGCCAGTGCCGCCTCTACCTGCTGAGCTCTGGTGACCTGCACAAGCTTTGCTTGCAGCCCCACCACGTCCTAAAGCCCCTGACCCACCCCTACTTGCCGTTCCTCCGCTAAGTCCACTCTTATCAAACCTGGCCTTCAGTGCAGACACCCCAGAGTCAGTACTTGCGTCTGCCGGAGGAGAGTACGGCGGGGCTGGGGGAGAACGTGTTGGGGACAGCTGTCCAGGGCGTGCAGAATGACCAGCTGTAGGCTTCAAAGCCAGCCGACTGTTTTCAAACTTGTACTTTCTGTCTGTGTTATCTTGAAGCTGCACAACGTCAGGCTGATGATTAACCCGGGGTTTGAACTTCTGAGGAGGAGGAGGGGGTGGGGGCTGTGTTTGTTCTTTCAGCGAAATGTTCCTGTTAACGGAGGTACGGGCTCCGGCAAACTCCACCTGTGGGGGAACGTCTTCGTGAAGTGACCTGGGCCTGATTGGAGGGGGGCGCGGGGGAGGCACGTTTTTGTAGATGGGTGAGTTTGGGTCGTCGGCAGGTTTGAAGGTCTCCATGGAGCTACCACTGCCGGCCACCACCTGAGAGTTACGATTGGTGCTGCTCTTTAACACAGGGTTGGATATAGAGGGCGGATTGCCAGTGCGGAAACTGACAGTGCGGAACTTGTTCTCTCTCACACTGCCTGCTGGGGTAACGCTGGATGATGACTGAGCTACAGTCTGAACTGAAGGCTGCGGTGGTGGTTTGCCGATACTAGGAACCCTAAAATGACCAGAAGAAAAGGGACACACTTTATAACAAAAGCAACAAATATTACAATAACCAAAATAGATCAAATATCAACATGGTGTAGATACTGTGCTGTAGGTAATACATACCCAACCTCCCTGTTTTACTATTTTATTCATTCATACTATTGTCTTCAAAAAATTAAGATAAAGCTCTATCTTGCAAAAACATATATATACATCATTTGCATTGTTTTTACCCTAATAACTTTCCTAAAAAAACAAAGAAGAAATGCATCGCCTAATAAATACCCAGTCCAAAAAAATGTCATCAAAAATTTATTTTGGTGCTTACATCAAGATTTGTAAAATAGGTATTACAATAAATTTTATCCTACTTTCCCCCCAAAACTATAAATATTCCACAGTGAAAACCCTTCTCAGAATCAGGCAAATGAGTATCTTAGTGAGGCCATCATGAAAGACATATCTGTTGCTGGTAACCCAAAAGGCCCTCCAAAAAAAGGCCCTACTCGAACGTTTTCACTGGGTTTTAGATGGAATGTATTTTTTTTAAACTCATCACTCCATGTTAATTTCTTTAAAATACTCATCTACTTCATTAGCGAGTGAAATAACAAATATGCTTCCACCAGCTGACAATATCTTGTGATAGGCTGTGTTCTTGCAACAAAGAAATTTTTACGGATGGCCTCATGAACTAAACTTTATGTGAAATACTAGTACATTATGAATCATCAATGGAGTAATGAAACATTCATGCAGTGATTCACACCACATACATCCATGTATGAATCGCGGCACCCCGCCTGTTGTCACAGTGGATTACCTGTACTTAAGGAAGCTCTGTTTCTTCCACCAGCGCTGCAGCTCGTCTCGTTTACAATAGGCTACTATGAGCACGACGATGAGCGGGATGATGACCAGGAAGAGCATGAGCATTCCCGTCAGCAATCCACGCTTATCTGGGGAGAAAACAAACACCCACACACGTAAGACGAATCTTCTTGATTAGAAGATGTGACGTTGTATACTCTGAAAGACTTCGGTCTCAAAAACTAGTACGTTCACCTCTATCAAAAAAATCCGCAGAAAATTCACTGTTCAGTCCACTGCGTACAAGCATAAAAACCACATGCACATGGCAACAAACACTGCTTAGTTATAAAAGAAAAACATGAACCGCTTACCGAACTACATCTAGGAACCGGCAAAACTGAATCAACAGCAAGAAGCACTATTTACACTTACTCTGAAACTTAACTACAGCCAGGCACAATACTACACAAGGACTTTAAAGTTCACAATATGTACATGTATGTATTTGGTTACTTGATCTGTTGTTCAATGCCAAACTCAAGAATTTTTCACATATACGAAGGTGGGTAGTTTTATGGGTGGTGGAAACAAGAACGACTGGAGTAAATCACTGACCATTTGGGAGTTATAGATGGACATTTCCATCGAGCAACATACATGTATGCCGCACTGATGAAAACTGGACTCCAGTGAGCTCTATACCAGACCTCACATGTTTGAGAACGCTGTAGACCATTTATTTCTACCAGCTCACCAAGAACAACGAAAACAGGGTCAATGTTGATAAAACTCCCTGTTCGCATGAGACTTAACCCATTAAACTGAATAATTTATCATATATGAGATACCGTACTGGCCGAATCTTACGGTAGTAGCATTAGTCAATATTTATGATCAATAGTACAAATATCACTTGATACAAGATGTTATATGAGTTTTTGGCAAAAACTCATTCCATCATAAGGTATGATTTGAAAGCTTGTACAAAGTGATTTGAAAGCTTGTACAAAGTGATTTGAAAGCTTGCACAAAATGATTTTTGTTATGTTGTTCATCACATATACATGTATTTTGAAACCAATCCACAGTGGTATTAGTCATTCTTACAACTTACATAAAGAGCACATTCGTGACTAACCCTGCAAACAATAAAGCGCAAGCTTTCACTGGTAGTGTACATCAACTTTGGCAGTTGTAGTGAAGTGGAATGTGTTGTTGGCAAATATATACATGTCGGGCAAACCTGAGTGATGGGCTTGTTTGAAAACAGTTCAACGCGTATGATCTGTGAGGAAAGCAGCCAAGTGCTGCTAAGAGTGCACAGGAAAGTCTGGGCTGCACTCTACCACTCTGTTCTCACATGCCGTGAACTGTTTTCAAACAAGCCAATCACACTATTCTGTTCTGTCTACGTAAATTTGCCGACAAGACATTCTAGTTCAGTACATCTAACGAAGCTGCCAAAGCTGCCACTAGCTATCAGCAAAAGCATAATTTGATATAATTTACCCAATGTTAGTCCCTAGAAAGATGTTACCACAGCTGTTAATTTATTAGATACAGTATACCTGGAGAGGTAGGCCTGTTCCCTGGGGGTGACCTGGTGGTGTCTGGGGGGAGGCTGGATGAACTAGACCCTACAGAGGCCCAGACATAATACAGATTGTGAGCAAGATACACTACAAACTAACCTAGTACATTACTACATGCTGGAAACAGGAGTGACAAGACTGATAATGATGATGATGTAGGGATGAGGGAACTCCAAGGAAGAAGAGGTCCTGGTACTGGGAAGTCATGGAGGAGTTTTACCTCTGGTCTGGGCAAAGACATGGACAACAGCAAATGTGGACTAGAGCTATTGGGATCCTTGTCGAACACTCTCAACTCTTACAACATGACAGCGACATGACACATCACAAAACAACTACAAGGTACATGCACAAAGGGGCACCATTCTTTTTCCAGGGTTTCATGTATGCAGTCACTGATCCGAACAAAGATTTGACAGTCTTGTCATTCCTCTTTCACAATTAGGCTTTAGTAAAATGAATTTTTTAAGTTTAATTAATATATGTACTTGAAGATAAATAAATACGACAGTAAAAGTTATACACAGAAAAAGGCTTTAAGAGAAATGAAATTCATTAGTGCCACACAAATGAACCAGTTGAGCAAATGAGTGTTACACTTACAGATATTTATATAAACAAACGAAAGCATGTGTGATAAAATGGTGTGCACATGATGCCATAAACTGCTTGTAATTTGAAAAGTGGCATGCAAAGTTTAATACACAAATCCAAAAACACACAGCAAATGACATAAAATTTCCACCATGACATAGTCCTGTGTTTGCCTGATTTGGCACGATATGTAATACTCTACCTTTAGTACGTTTATTTGCCTCTAAAAATGGTCTTTTGGGGGCAAAACTTTAGGTCATTTACCGTGTTTACAGTCTACCTTAGAGCACACTACAGATGGCCGAAGAGAAGTGCGTGATGGAAGAGGTTGTTGGTGGGGAGTAGGTGTGGCTTGGGGGGGGGACTTTAGTACAGTTCAGTAGTGTGAACGGGACACAGGGAAGTCCAGCAGAATTTGTCTGGGTGATACGTACATATGTGCATCCACCACAACCAGTTAACATCTTTTACGATAGGGAATATCAAATGATACAAACTTCATGCATTTACAGTCAGGCATTTTAATCTAGTCAGTGTGACCAAGGTTAGAGCCCAGGACAGTTCTCCTCCCAACAAGAGGCCGGGAAAATTAGCACTCACATCCTACACACACACGAATCACATCACAAAGTACTCAACATACAACAAGTTCATGCACAATAAAATACATGAACCACCACTGCAGGCAGACACGACATGCAAACTATTCCTCAGCCCAAAGTCTGACATTCGTTTCACATGAATGTGCACAGGAAAAACATTTTGTCTGAAGCTTGGCTGGGAATAACAGCATGACTTCCTCAGGGGCAGGTAACTCACCGAGACCTTGGCGACAGGGTCCGCTGTCCACGCTGCAGCCCTGGCCGAATTCAGAACATAACGGGGGGGCGTAGCCAGGGTCGCAGTGACAGTTGCCCTTGGTGTTGCAGGTGCCGTGGCCGCTACACTTGTGGGAACACTGGCCTTTCTCGGGCAGTGATGAAATGCTAATGCAGGTCTGATTTACACACATCTGCAACAGTGATCACAAATGGCCGCCGTTTATAAGCTGTTATATATATTCAGTGATTGATTGATTAAACTGATAGGTGTTTTGACGCTGTGCTTCACAGGTTTGCACTTATGTGCTTGGCTGTCTGGCATTGTGGCGGGAGGAAACCCATGACCATCTGCAAGTAGCTGGCAGGCCATTCCAACTTCACTATACAACTTGAGAGGAAGCCAGCCAGAGTTGGACTTGAACTCACATCGACCACATCGGTGAGTGGCTTCTGGGTTATGGAATCACACTACATATAGCCCAATAACCAAGAGGCCTCAGAGGCCCTACTTTTCCTTGGCAGTCGGGTTCTTGGACACAGGAAAACCTGTCTACCTGCAGTCAGACCCTGATCTTCACAACTATCATGCACCTGACAAACATCTCAAAGGTAAAACAGCAAGAGCTGTAATCAAATTGATGTTGTGTACATGCATCAAGGATTATCCTGTGGATGTTGTCATGCTCTAACTGGCACGCACAAACCTGACTTTGGCTGGATTTTCATAACTACACGCACTGGTTCCACCAGACTTTCCTGTTTGAGCCAGAAATATAATAGCTGTATCAAAGTCCACAAAAACTGAACAAAAATGGTGATGGTTTGGTCAAAACTTGATTCAAACCATCCAAAATTTGAACCTGAAAGGCAAATAGACTAGGTGAAACCACGTACCGATTTCATGAAAAAAAAAAAAGTCCGAAACGGGAGGAGAATGGCTGTAGTTTTGTTGAAAACTCGAAAAAATGGTTTTAACCTTAGGTTAGTCTGTAACTCATCACAGTAAAGCTATGTACCAACTTTCAATTCCAAACGATTAGCCAATACTAAACAGTCCTGAAAACTGTTTGCCCCTGGTTCCAATATGGGACTAGAAAAAAGAAAAACAGCTCTAAGCCCAGTGTACCTTTTCGTCTCCACATTTGGCCCCATTGGGCACCATCCCAGGGTCGGGCATGTCCATGCCCACGTCTAGCACCGCTCCTCGACACACGTACTTCTTGACGCCATCACTCATCTCCAAAAACGTTGCAGGTAAGCTCTGAGCATAGATGTCCTTCCAGAACATGAGTTTCTCATTTAAATGGATACAGTGTAACATGCCACACATGACGTCTCTGTAAAAACACAGGATTGACGATCACGGTGATGATCAGGGTTTTCCTGTACGTGTTAAGTTAAATTCAGGACTGATTTTTCGACTGGAATCTAAAAATCAAACTGGACTCCAACAAGAAAGTCAAAAGTAAAGAACAATTATTTAACTGATCACTAAGATGTGTTCCTCTCTGAAGAATTAAGTATTTATCTCTCACACAGGTTGCATTTTATCAAAATATCTGCCCTGAGAAATAGGACTAAAAAGCAAATTAGCACATAATGCAATCTAAAATTGCATTCGGATAAGATGAAGCTACATGAATCCGTTGGGAATCTGGTAAAATCTGACTAAAAAAATGAGCCCTCTGTCAAAGTGTTTAAAATGTTTAGCCAGAGTCTCTGATGAGACAGCAGCTCTACTGGTTGGGACAAAATTATCACAAAGTCGATTACAAAATTAAGCACGTATAACGAACAATGGACAATCAAAACTGAAAATCAATACTGTGAAATATGTATCCTAATTCACTTGTACCAAGTTTTGCTGAAACTGGACACCTACTGTAGTGTAACTACAATGTTAACATATACTGGTTGAACAGACAGACCACTGATCATCAGAATTGAAAATTTATACGACAATTTATATATCTCGATGTATTCTACACTTAAAGTTTCATTGAAATTAGCCAAAATGTGTAGAACGAGTACCATTTTGAAAGATACATGTATGTTAATATGTACTGGATAAACACACAGACAGACAACCAATCTTTGAAATGGAAAACTGATACTACGAATTATGTGTTTCGATGTAGTCTACACTTGAATTAAGTTTCGCTGAAATCGGACAAAGAGGAGGAGTAGCGTTTTGAAATGTTAACATATTCTATATAAACAGACAGACAGCCAAATGATCATCGGAATGGAAAATAGATACTATGGATTATGTATCTTGATGTAGTCTACTCTTGAGTTAAGTTTCATTGAAATCGGACAAAAAGTGTAGGAGGAGTCGTGTTTTGAAAGATACATATGTTAACATATATGGGATAAACAGACAGACAGATGGACAACCAATGATCAAAATGGAAAATCAATACTACATATTAAGTGTCTTGATGTAGTCTACACTTCAACAAAGTTTCGTTGAAACTGAACAAAAACTGTAGGAGTAGTAGGGTTTTCAAAGATACAAGTATGTTAATATCTACTGGATAAAGAGAAACACGGACAACCAATGACTGAAATGGAAAATTGATGTACTCTACACTTGAATTAAGTTTCACTGAAAATGGACAAAAACTGTAGAAGTAGTGCTTTGAAAATGTTAACATATTCTGTATGAACAGACATACAGGCGGAAAAACGGTCATCGAAATGGAAAATCGATATCACTAAATATGTATCTTGACGTCGTCTACACATGACCCAAGGAGGAATAGCGTTTTGAAGGAAAAGTTAACATCCACTCGCTGGCTGGCCGACTGAACAGATGGACAGATGCTGGAAAACTTGCTAATACATAATCTCTTCTGGTCTTCAACCAGCAGAGCTAAACACTTTGTTGCGTGGACAGTAATTTAACTTGGTTTAGTTTTGGAGATATAGCTTTAAAAGTCATGTATAAATTCTGACCTGAGAAAGTAGGTCAAAGGTCATTTGCACCAACCAAACTATTCAAATCTTCTACAGGAGCCAGATGTGAATCCATGAAGTAAGTCTCATTGGATTCAGCTCCTAGTTTTGTAGTCAAAGTTGCAGTTTGATGTCATCCAGTCAAATGAACAGTCATGCTGTGGTCAACACTTACCTATGTCTGCAGTCAAATCGAGTGTAACACCCTGACCAATACTTACTTAGGTCTGCACCTGGCGTGGGTGAACGTCTCGCAGTCAAATCAACAGTCACACTGTGACCAATACTTACTTAGGTCTGCACCTGGTGTGGGTGGATATCCCCCAGTACTTATTTAGGTCTGCACCTGGCGAAGGTTGACGTCTCAGGTCAAATTAACAGTCCCGCTGTGGCTAACACTTACTTAGGTCTGACCCCGGCGTAGGTGGAGGTCTCCCAGTCCAATCAACAGTCACACTGTGACGAACACTTACTTAGGCCTGCACCTGGTGTGGGTGGATGTCATCCAGTCCAATCAACAGTCACACTGTGACCAACACTTACTTAGGCCTGCACCTGGTGTGGGTGGATGTCATCCAGTCCTTACTGGTGTGGGTAGACGTCAACCTCTCAAATCACCAGTCACACTGTGAGCAACACGTACTTTGGTCTGCACCTGGCGTGGATGGATGTCATCCAGTCCTTACTTAGGTGTGCACCTGGGGCAGGTGGACGTCTCCCACTAAAATCAACAGTCATGCTGTGACCAATACTTACTTAGCTTTGCACCTCGCATAGGTGGACGTCTCCCAGTGATAGCCACAGCTACCAATGTTCTTCCCTTCTGTGTTTAGTTTAGAGAAGCAGAGGCGATCAGAGACTCTCCCCGAGCTTCCCCACAACAACTGACACTGGTCCGTGTGAGTGTTACATTTCCCATTGTAACAGTATGCCTGTAATCATTAAAAAACACCCCCAACCTTATCATAAACCTGGAGAGAAAGTTTTTAGTGAACACATCCTGAATAGCCACAGAGGCAGTTATATCCCAGTTCGAAATAAGCAAAACCTCCACGTAGGGTATATCGAACAGGTCACAATGCTCTCAGTTTTAACCAATCAAGGACGGGATATTTCTACAACCTGCTAAGGCATCTGTTTCTGCTGTGAAGTCAATATTCCTAGCTCACCATTTTGCCATACAAAAGTAGTGTTAAATGAGCTGTTTTCCATCTGATTACGAGACAATTCTGATATACAAATACTCAACCAGGAAACCACAATGCGTGGCCGTCGATTGTAATAATAAACAGGATAGTACTTTGCAAGACAAAGGAGTGTAACCTCCAGTACTGGAGAGCTTAGGGTATGTAAGACGTGACATGGTGTTTCCGGTTTCTCTAAAATGGCATATCCTATAGCCTCGTAAGAATTCCAGATTAGAATGTGATTTATAGAGTTACAAACACCAAAAATGCCTATTCCTGTTTAGGTCTGTATGAACCCCTCTTCTGAAATGACATTGGGTATACTTTTTGTTGTCTTTTTTTTTTAAAATGTTAAATGTCAGTGATATTAAACTAACCTTTAGTACTTTTATTTTTAATTTTTTGTTTTCAGTTTTCCAGATGAAATTCCTGTGACGCTTACTCGGACAATCCTTAATCATGCGCACAATTCCATCAGAGCCTTTAAAGGTGTTTTATTTCCTGACCCCTAAGTGAGTTCTGGATGTAGTTTTCAATGCCGTTTGAGTGGCAAAAGTATTTATTTCATTGTTGTTCCATGTCGTGCTCAAGAATATTTCACATGGACGACAGTGCCACCATTATGGTGAGAGGAAACTGGGCACACTCAAGGAAAACCAACGACCATCCACACACTGCTGGCAGATTGGAGAGCAAGGAAGGGCAAAAGTTATAAACATCCCTGGGGTCAAAGGTGAGAGGTTTGTTAGAGCATGTATCAGGCTTTCCACAGATCACTCACCGCCCCATCTTTACACGGCAGCCCATTCTCCACATAGACATCGGCAGGGCAGAACTCCTTCTTCCCATCACAGTACTCCGCAAAGTCGCAAGGTCCTTTCGCTCCTCGGCACTCTGTGGCCTCGGGTTTGAGCTGGAGGAGAGAAAAGACACACCAGTCGGGCAATCAGTCGATGGTGATGTCGTCTGTAGCATTCATATCACAAATTCATTACACTAAATTTTAGCAGCTAAGCCTTCAAGAATACTATCATGAACAGCATTGTATGTTACAATTGGTTATTCTTTTCTGGTGAAAGCACATTCAAACGAACCAATGGTCGAAGAGACTGATAAAATTTTTCCATAACATAGCTGATGACATCTTACACAGAGCTCTTGGCATTGTAAACACCTCAATGAAAATAAAAAATAAAAGCTTTCTGGTACAATCTTAAGACAGTTTAATAGACAAATGGTATATGTTGTGTGATGGTTACATGACAGATGACCTTGACGTAAACATCTCTTTGAAAATAAAAGCTTTCAGTTACAACATTAAGACTGCTTAGCAGACAAATGGTATATGTTGTGTGATGGTTACATGAAGGATGACCTTGGCATGGTAAACACCTCTATGAAAATAAACATCAAAGCTTTCCAGTGCAATGTTAAAATTGTTTAAGGGGTAAATGGTATATGTTGTGTGATGACATGTCATGTTACATGACGGATGACCGTGGTATTATAAACATCTCCATGAAAATAAAAAATAAAAGCTTTTTGGCACAATGTTAAGACTGTATCATGGACAAATGTTACATGTTATGTGATGGTTACATGACAGACGACCTTGGCATTGTGAACATCTCCATGAAAATAAAAGCTGTCTGGTACAATGTTAAGACTGTTTAATGAACAAATGGTACATGTTGTGTGATGGTTACATGACAGACGACCTTGGCATTGTGAACATCTCCATGAAAATAAAAGCTGTCTGGTACAATGTTAAGACTGTTTAATGAACAAATGGTACATGTTATGTGATGGTTACATGACAGACGACCTTGGCATTGTGAACATCTCCATGAAAATAAAAGCTGTCTGGTACAATGTTAAGACTGTATAATGAACAAATGGTACATGTTATGTGATGGTTACATGACAGACGACCTTGGCATTGTGAACATCTCCATGAAAATAAAAGCTGTCTGGTACAATGTTAAGACTGTATAATGAAAAAATGGTACATGTTATGTGATGGTTACATGACAGATGACTTTGACGTAAACACCTCTATGAAAATAAAAGCTTTCTGGTACAATGTTAGCACTGTTTAATGAACGAATGGTATATGTTGTGTGATGGTTACATGACAGATGATTTTGATGTAAACACCTCTATGAAAATAAAAGCTTTCTGGTACAATGTATGTTGTGTGATTGTTACAAGACAGCTATACTCACCATACAGGTGGATTTATCACAGCACTCGCCTGTGGCACACACAGCAATGGCAGTAAAGGTACAGGTAGTGGCATTACAGCACTTGTTATCACACGCCTGTAACAAAAGAGATGATCAGAAAACTCACATACTGTAAACCTTCAAACTTTTAAATCCCTAAAGCAGTTCTTAAAGGGCAGTTTATACATACAGTTATTGTAAAAATGAAGCCAAAAATGATTTCCTTGTCTCAAGGTATAAGCTTCATAAAACTATGAGAATTATTTCTCTAGACCCTACAGTTCTCTGAGAAAATATTGAAATATTGCCTTCAGTGGTGGTTGAAAAGATTGGAGAATTAGGGTGTACATATATGTACATGTACATACATATTTAATATTGTGGGGTTCCCTGAATGACCTTAAGTTAAGTCCATGACTAAGTTGTTAATTTTTCCTGATTCTGTGAGTTCTTTTGATGCCAAGAAGGTGTTTTAAGGTTTGTCTGGAAGGTAGAATGATATCCACCTGGAAAAATGTAACTTATATGCACCAAATACTATATTTTATGACATTTACTTACTTCTAAAAATGCACTTTTTGCATGAAATTTCGGGTCAATTACAGTAATACATGTACTCTAATTCTTCAATTTTTTGCGACAGAAACTAGTACAGCTGGTAGCAATAAATTACACCTGTCTCCCAGTTTTTCTGATAAGTAAGACACAGATATGTTGTTCATGGAATGGACTAACCACGTGAGGAAAAAGAAACTGTGTGCCCATATTACTGTTACAATTACAGATATATTGGCTGAGAAGGGCAGACCAGGTGTCCAGGGGCAGACCAATATAGGGTAGACTGACACTAGACTTGAAAAACACAATGCATCTTTTCAGACATCTATGTTTTTTCCCAAACAGGTTTAAAATTCTTACCAAGTCCATGTTTATACTGAATGCACATTGCGGGATTAGCTAATATGTTAGTTCACTCTATGCACAGTAGCAAAAACACAATATAAACTTTAAGAATCAGTAATACCTAATATTTCGCCCATAATTAAGTTGCACATTCTGCTATGTTCAGAGAATTCTATTGATCTTGGTGTCTTGAGGATCTGTGTGGTATGCTTATGCATTCATTTGTCAAAAAATACTGTGAAATGCACTTAAAACCTCTCTCAGCACAAGTACAATGTAACAAATAGATCCAACTTCAACAGAGGTTTGTAATCATGTGCAGATCTTCTCCGACTGACATTTAGAAAGTTGTGAAACATTATTATAAATTTTAACTGAAATCATTAGAATGACGGTGAAAAAGTCAACTCGCCTGACACAAAAAATAACACAAGACCAGCAAAAACCAATAGGGTTCTGCCTCATAACAATGTTTAAGTGTGGTTTAAGTTTGGAGAATTTCAGCTATGAATTTTTGGATATGACAATAATATTGGGCCAAGGGGTTAAAAGCAGCACTTTCTGGGGTGAAACTTGAGGTCAGTGGTAGATTAGTTTTGTCTGACCTCTGGTAATCCACAGTCACACTGTTCCCCATCCTCCACAAAGCCATTCCCACAGACGGGTCCCCCAAACAGATGGGTCGGCTTGTTCCTCAGGCAGTAATCCATACCGTGACGAAAGGCATCTGCTAAGGCTTCCTTAGAGCACGATGACCACATAGTCGGGCTGGCAGACCTGAATACAGAAACCAGGACACCTTGGTTATTTCATATCAGAAACATACTCATGCAAAAATTCTTTTCAGTCTTTTCAACAGAACTTCTGTTAGATATCTGTATTCACTAGTGGTTTTGCTGCATGTTTATGTATGGCTAGTGCAAGTCTGGTTTGAATGACTACAGTTCTTTTAAAGCATTTGTATACTAAGGTACTACAAAAGAATCTAGCAACACTGAAATTATGATCTCAGTAGTGGTGGAGAGAGAGAAGTGCTCTTCAATACAGACAAAAGCACGTAAAGATGAGAAAGCAGTGGAATATTTACATAATATATCAAAACAATGTTAGCGTGCAACATATTTCTTTCACAAACCAGCCAAGCGCAGAATACATCAGAGCACAGTACAAAACACCTTTCTACAATCAACGAAACTCTCAGAATGAGCAAGTATGAGCAATTTTGTCATACACGAAATTTTAGGTCATTTATGGTTAATCAGAAAGAGCTTTGTGGAACTGGCCGCAGTGCTCAACATGTTCGAGTGCACGTACGACCCTTCCTGTGCGACTTACCCACTGATGGAGGCCATGATGCAGCGGTCCTGGGGACACACACACTTGTCATTGTCATGCTGCATCCCAAAGTTATGACCCATCTCATGGGCCACTGTCGTGGCAACAGAACTCACCAAGGAACTGTAATCCTGTGGACCAACCAGACTTGGTTATCGCCCTTCATGTAAGTATTCACAACTTATTACACTTGTTTGCTTTGGGTTAAAAGGAAAGACAACAAAAAGTATAAGGAAAGTTATTTCATTAAGAGGGGTCCACATTTCAATGGGCATAGGCATTTTTTTTATGACTTGCGTGGTAACACTATAAATCACCTTTCAATCAGAAATTCCATGGATTACGTCATTTTTGATGTCGTGTCATCTGTACACTACAATCTCCTGTAATCGAATCGAGACACTCCTTTGTGTAAGAAGTCTCCTTTGTATTACAATTGAAGGCCATGCATTGTGGCCTCCTGGTTCATACCTTCGGGAATAACCCCAGACGTATTTCTCTACCACTTTCTCGCTTTCTTGATTATCAGAAGGAAAATGGCATATTTAACACCACTTCTACATGGCAAAATGATGAACTAGGGTGACGTAATGGTGGAAACAGACGGCATCTTGGGTGGTAGAAATATCTGGCCCCAGACTGGTTAAAATTGAGAGCATGGCGGCTCGCTTGATTTTCACTACCT